>CM061348.1:89620256-92020256 GCA_030867105.1 Liasis olivaceus | reverse complement strand
AAATAGAAAGACAGTGTACAACTCTAATAATAAATCAAATCATGAGAGCTCCCAATAAACTCCCAAATAAAATACTTAAACAAAGAAATAAAACTCACAACCATTTCTTGGTAGAATTTCTATTTTGGTATTGATCTTAGAAAACTCCAGCTAAAAGTATGTACAGGTAGTCCCCAGATTAAGAATGCCTAGTTTACGGATGACCCATAGTTAAGAATGGAGACTACTGTAGTAAAATGTGAATTAAATACACAATGATTGGACTTAACTACACAATACTACTTATACAATATATACAATAATACTGTTCTGGCTTACATACAAATTGGACTTAAAGACAGACCTTGGGAATGGAATTCATTCTTAACTGGGGACTACCTGTACTCAAAACAATGCAATTCAAAATCCTGGGGGGGGGGGGGGGACCTCTCCATACAGGACAAAGCCCCATCAATTTTGCATCATCCTGTTATCCAGTGGAAGCCTCCAAAAACCCAGCTATCAGAGATTGCCAATCCCTATTGTTGGCCAAACTTCCTGGATTAAATTGGCTAAATTACAGAGTGTGCTGCAGTGATGGAGAGATGCCCAAACAGCATGGATGGTGCCCTTGTGTAAATGTATCCTAGATTATTTGACAATATTGATTCTTTCCACCTGCCTCTTTCTTCACTTGTCTGCTAAAAACTCCAGTAGACTTGACTTATGGGATATCATTGGGTTTCTCAGTTCCCTAGCCTAAAGTATATATGACTTTCCATCTCCCGTTGCCCACTTCCTCTAATGCTTGCCACTCAGTTTCTCTCTAGTGGACACATTCAAATGGTATCTATTTTGCTCCTGGCCCAGGAAAATATACTGGCATCTGCCTTTGAACTGTAATGCCTTCAGAAACAAATACTTGAGGGAATGCCTCTTCCCATAATAAAGATTGTTCCAGCAAAGCATAAAGAAACAAACAAATCACTGAGGCATTTTCAACTCTTGCGGAACTGAATTTGTTTCAAAAAGTTCTCTGTTTTGTTACTGTTCATTGCATTTGCCCAAACTGGCAGTTCTCCAAGCTCAAATCTTAACCCAATGAAGAGTGGTGGACAAATGTTTTCAACTAGGTAGCAAAAGAATAACTTCCCTTCGTAGATGTGATGATACTTTCTTTCTCTCTTCTTACACTCTTGGTGGATAAAAGACCCACTAGGATTGGTTTGGTCCTTTCAGAATGCTGCAGTTTGTTATTCCAGGTCAACATTCTTGATGAAGTTTTATTTATCCTTCTCACAAACCTGAATAAACCCTGTAAATTAATCCACTTGTGTGAAGTGCCCTTTGCCTCACTTTCACACCTCACCAGGCACATTTTCATTTAACATTGTTGTTTGCTTTCGCTTCTTCTGATGTGCTATAAATGAACACTGTGCTATGCATACTGAGCAGGGATCTAAGTACTATATTCCGTGGATTAACTGGATGAAATGTTCTTTTGTCACCATTAGAAATTAAAAAGTACCGTGTGCACTTACTTGCATGCGTTTGTGATATCTTCAACCCATCAACAACTGACAAGAGTTAATTTGCAAAATTCAGAAAAAGGACTGAAAGAAATACAAACTATTGCACAAAGGGAATGCCTAATTACAAGTATTAATTACTCTGATTTTATGTGGTTGTTGTAATAAGATACTGTTCTTATCATGTGTAAAATATTTGATTGCACGCAGTCTCAGAAACTCTCTCTGAAAGATGGCATATAAATAAATTTTCCACTTCCACATTTTTGGAGCTCATGAACAATAAATGGAATAATTCTCAAGTGTTCCTAGAATACCAGTTCATTTTGTTAGAAAAAAGTTAATCCAATAGTTCCAAAAAAGCAAGCAGAAAAAATGCTCAATAATTCAAGTGCAGTTTTTACTACAGAAGCCTAGTTAGAAATCTCACACACACAGGCCATAAGAATAGTCTTTGTGTCATAGCCAGGCCAAAGCCCAAAATGCCCTGGCCTAAAAACACTAACAGAATTTACCTGGAGTTAGAAGATAAATATTTGCTCAACTGCCTTTTTCAAGAAAGAAGGTAGAAGTGGTAGCAATATGAATGCATGCACATACAGGCATGCACACACTCTCTCTCACACACACACACACAATTTAATATGAAACCAAAGTATTTTAACTATATTTGTAAACTTTTCAGTGACATCTGCAACATTTCTAGATTTGTTGTTTGGTATCAGATCTATTACTTTCTACTTTATATATTTTAGGACCATGAGTAAATAATATTTGAAATTGCTAGGAACCTGAATCTTCAATTCACCTTCCCACATACATTCTTGGCCAAGCTTTCTCATGTACTTCTGCACTATCAACTAGAGGTACCAGTAAAGAATCTACAGAGAGTAAATATTTTATTGCAGGAATATATTATTCTATTGTAAATATATATGTATGTGATTCTGTGCAAAATTATTTAGGTTTCTTAGAAATACCTGCTGTTGTGTTCAGTGGGATTTACTCTTAGGAAAATCTGCAAAGTACTTCAAAATCTTCTTGTTACCTTTTCTCCTTGGCTCCCTAGGCCCCTGGTACAAATCCAATGATGAGTAAATTATTAAGCATGCATTACAACACAAACCACAGTCCTTTTGAACATGGGTCTCAACAGCAGATACAAGCATGTAAGTCATGTGATTTGTGTCACAACACTTATTTTGTCCCTTGCTCCCTCACAACCCATCGATGCCTTTGCCTTCTTTATAGGAAATTACACACGATTCCATAGAATTTTCCACAAATCCATGATTTTTTGTTAAATTGAAGTACAGAACTGAAGTTAACCTGATATCTTAAGAACTAAAAATTGCAGTGTTATGTTTATTTTTATGCTTTGTTTTGTTTCAGTGAATTTGGAAGGAAGGAAAGAAGGAATTCATATTTTACTTTTCACTGGTGAACCTGTAAAAAAGAATGGCAGCAATAGGACCTGGGGCATGAAGGGCATTCCTGTTGCAGTGCCTAGTAAACAACTGGAGTGGAAATTTTGCTTTTGGTGAAGTGCAATGGAGCAGGTGACAGCACTGCACAAGTCAGAAGACTCTATGTTTGACACATGGCAGGAAATGACAGGCATAGGTGGTATTCCTGAGAGTGGGTTGAGAGTGGGTCATGGATGATGTCATGCACTCCTAGCCCAAGGACATCATCAGTGGCCATACTTGCTTGAGGCAAGCCTGTCATCAGCCTTAGATCTTCCTGAGGGAAGCAAGAGTTTACAATCCTAACATTATCATTCCAATCTGGAGCTTTGTTTGTGTAAGCCTCTTCTATGCTATCTGGGGTGATGATGATGACTTTGATATGCAAGAGGTTGCTTCCTGAGTTAAATATAATTTCACATTTACTTTCTCAGCAAGGTTCCTATCTAATTACCTGTTTGTGCTGATTCCGTTTCCAAAACACTTATCCAAACTTAAGAATGTCTCTCTTGTACACACACACACACACACACACACACGCTTACACACACAGAGAGAAATCATTATTCCGTTTCTCCAGTCACAGTATAAATTTATAAATGTCTATGCTGGCAAATTGTTCTGATTGCATAACCAGAGTTTTTAGGGCCGCTGTGCACACTTCAAAAACAGTTTAGAAGTTCTCCAGACCTCATGTGAGCATTGCACTTCTCTGCTATTCATTAACATAGCTCTTCTTTTTTTTAGGTTTCCACACAAGCCTGGGAGAAAAGACCAGACCAGACATACTCTCCTCCAAAGAGGCCAGAGCCCTTCCTTCCAAGCCTTTCGGAAGAATGCATAGCTGTAACAGTCTTCTTAACACTGAAAACAGAGAGAGGGTTCAAATTGCTTGAGATAATAGGGTCCCCATAAAGTACAATATGCTCATAAAATTTATGTATTTATTATTTATTTATTATTAAATGTATATGCTGCCCATCTCCCCAAGAGATAAAATATAAAGTCTCATGCCCCCACCAGCAGTCCTTTCGTGCCCCCCACAACCCATGAAAGTGTGTGGGGTAAAAATATCTGGCCATGTTTACATTTTTCCCATTTGTTTTAAGAAGCAGCTTTATGGCTTAAACCCTGCAGAAATTGAAGGCATCTGCTTGAATGCATATCTAAAATAATGTCCAGGAAATACATTAACCAGTAATGCACGTGAGGTTTTGCTGTTTGCTATTGTTGTTGTTTTCAACACTGAGGAAAACCACAGAAACTATCTCAAAATTACTGTAGTTAATTCTAAGAGATGCATTTGCTCCCCAACAAGGACTTGGCAATAAATCACAAATCTCTGAACTTTACACAGCTTAACTTGGCTCCTAGGCTAGGATTTAGCAGAAGTCTAACTGTTGCAACTCAACCAGTTAAGAATCTTTCTTGCTAACAAGAGTTAAGCCAAATGAAACAGTTGATTGCACTCTTGCATGGGCGGGGCACAATCTCCTTTATAACCATAGTGACCCGTTGTTTTATATTCCTACTCTTTGCCCAGATTAATGGACTTTTTGCCCAGGGCTTAATAGTTTATAAAACAGCAAGTGCTAAATGTTTATGTATTTGCCATCTCTGGCTGAGAACTCCTGGCTCTCACCTTAACTCTCACAGAAATGAAGTAAGATTCCCTTCAAAGTGACCAGACCAATAAAATCTGGAGTCTGCTTATTGTTGGGGATGCTTCATAAATCATTGGGGGCTGATCTAACCTCAGAAAGTTAGAGGGTTTATTTTAAATTAGTTTTTATATTTAAGGCAACTTTCCTCAACCTGGTAACCGACAGAACAATAACTCAGAATTCCTAGGTTTTGGCTGTGGAGGGCTAACGTAAGACATATTAATGAGTTGTAGAAGTTGGATTAATAAATAGTGCTAGCTTGAGTTATAAATAGTATTGATGTATGCTTTTAGCACTATTGATCTGTGCTGATTAATGTTATTAAAATCTTATTTTTCTTTAGTGTCGGTTTCTGTAGAATAAGTTCTGCACAAGGACTGAAATCATAGGGCTATTTTCTATATTACAAGCATGGGTGGAAGAGGACAATGAATAACTTCAGTGTCTGTTACATTGTGCAAAGACTGGGTAGGAAAGTGATGGATTTTAATTCATCATTCATTAACTCATAGTGAAATGTTTTCCATATAGGGCACTGAACTTAAATTTGTTTGTGTGTATATTTTTTTAAATATTGGTGAGATATAACAAACAACAGCTCTTGCAACAAAATACACTAGTGATTGTACAATGTAAAAAACCTGTACATACATTATTGGGATTAAAATAAAATAAACATCAAAGAAAAAAGAACAGACTGAGAGCCTATTTAATGTAGTGGCTAAGATGCTGGGCTAGGAACTGGGAAATTGTGAGATCTAGTTCTCCTTTAGGATGAAAGCCGGCTGGGTGACTTTGGGCTAGTCATTCTCTCTCTGGCCAACCCATCACACAGAGTGGCTGCAAGGAAAATAGGAAGTAGGGCATTAGATGTATATGCTATCTTGAGTTGACCAAAATAAAAATGAATAATTAATGACATAAAAGCAAACCCATATAGTGTCAATTTAAATCAATATAAGGTTAATTAATTTGTACTCTGAACTGAACCTTGTGCATATCCCAAACAACAGTTCTATACAAATCTATTTAGAGATAAACCTTATTCAGCTTAGTTAAGTTTTACTTGTGTAGGATTTGTAGAAGTCCAATATGCAGGGTTCAATTTTCAAGAAAATATTAGCACTATGTAAAACTGGATAATAAGCAAAAAAAAAAAAAAAGTTAAAATAAATGTCACTCTCATTTAACAAGCCAACTAAACCTTTGTTCAGTGTCATTTTTACCTTTTGGGAAAAGGAAACCTATACTTCTAATCCACTGTTGGGTATCACTCTGACACCATCCTACCATGGATCAACCAATTTCGCAATGTACTCTTAACATGGCAACATTCCAACTGGGCAAATACAAAGGCCATTTTACTGAGGATTAAGGATAAATTGAATTATTACTGGTTCTAACTATTGCCAACCTAAGCTTCCTTTCATGAGAATAGTTGGCTAAAGAAAACTGAGGGAGGATGTACAAAGATCTGGATTTAAAAGGGCAAAGTGGAATTTGCAGCATGTGTAGGCACACATATAGAATCTGTCAGCACACCTTAAAGCAATTGTCCATTTTCTCAGAATTTTCTAATAGCCAATATGAGTTAAACATTGAAAAACATGGATAGAGAAATGATGGTGACTCATCAGAAATAGGATTAACACAAAGAGCATATCATGTTAACACAAATTACATATCATGTTATCATGTTAATATCATGCTATATTAAATTATAATTAGCCATGCTTCCTGTTTTAATGTTTTATTAATTTATAGTTTTCATTTGTCTTCTAGAATGTTATGCACCGAATGCCTTGTTCCCACTGGCAAAGCAAAATAGTACAGCAGGATAAGCTTTCCCCTCATAAAACAGAAATTAGAGTAGTTATGTACAGTATATGTGTGTGTGTGTGTATCTCCAACTGTATTAAAGACAGAACATGCATGCCATCTGTCTGCCCTACAAGCAAACAAGAAACTGCATCAAAAAGATGCTTTGCTAAAGAGAGAGAGGGAGAAAAGAGTAGAGATGAGAAATGCCCTAAGGGTCTTATGCCCTGTCTTCAAAGAAAACCATCCTACCCATAAAACAGCCAGAGAAAAACAACAACAACACCACACTCAAAAGAAAGGTTGATTTTTCAAGGAGCTGAGATGAGTGAGCATGGGCTAAAAAGTACATGCTTATGGTGTTTCTCCTTCTAGCTATACAGTTGTCGCTGAAGGTGGAATTATGAGGTCATATCAAACACAATATTTTTATATTTGTTTAAAAGCAAAGCTAAATGTCATGTTCAAAAGGTGAAAAAAGTGTGATTAGTTACAGACTCAGTAATAAGGAAATGGGAAAAGGATGGAGAGCTATTTGGTTATTTCAGGGTTGTCTAAACTTGGCCACTTTAAGATGAGTGGACTTCAACTGCCAGAATTCCCCAGCCAGCGTGGGTGGCTGGGGAATTCTGGGAGTTGAAGTCAACTCATCTTAAAGTGGCCAAGTTTGGACAACACTGGGTTATTTAATAGGTTGTTGGGAACTTGGCTGTGCTTTTCTCTGGGCCCAACTGCCCCAGTGGTAGGAAGGGCAGGCAGGGGAGAAGCAGCAACCAAGTGGGCATCTGGAGAGGGCTGCATGGGAGGCGTCAAGATTGCAGGTAAACTGTAAGCATGGATTACTTATATGTGACCTTTATCTTTAAGAAACTAGCTAGTCTGGGAAAAGGGTGACCAAAATATGGCTCTCAAGTTGGTGGGTTCCACTTCCCATCTTCCTTCCTTATTGGCCATGTGGTTAAGACTGACATCAATTGGAATTCAGCAACATCTGGAGAGTCATGGCTTGTTTGCCCCATATAGAATGTGTGGACTTCTGTTTTGAATACTGAAAATGGCAATTGAACCACCTAAACCTAGATGACTCTGTCTTCAACTGAGGAGATAGGATTGTGATTGTAATCATCACAATTATACCAAAGTAAGGCTTGACATATCTCGCTTTGCATGTAATGCGTCTATCTCATATATTGGTTTCACCTTTTGAGTTGCCATACTGACATAAATGAACATTTGCATGATATTCTAATTTTTCGAGTTTCACCTGTAAGTTCTTCCATGTTGCCTTCTTATTAATCAGCAAAACTTTCTTGGCTGGAATTATTTTTTAAAGGCTGACAATTAACACCATAAACTCTCTCTCTCCAATAGTACCTGTGGCAAAAGCATTACTCGGTTTCTGAACTGAAATCTTTGCAGATGGTAAATACTGCACAATACATAGTGTGGAGGTTCTGCTACTGGCCTGTTTAGTCAATGATATAACTTCAAATCAATAGTTCATTTTCCTCAAGGTACTACTGATTTATATTTAAAAGTGTTTGATTTGACTTGTTCTTTTGACCTTCCTCCCATTTCTTTTTGCACATTCATATTTGAAATCTTCCTTAGTTTCCCCAAAGTATCAAATCCATGTCAAAAATAATATGTGCATATTTATACCCATACAAGCATACAGATATATACAGACATACAGCAGAAATCTTCTTGTCACCCCCTTCCCCCCAAAGCATACACAATAGGAATCTTTAGGAAGCGAGCATTTTTTCATGCCGTTAGGAATATTCTTGACAGCAGGTGGCAGCATGCAGGTGCTAGCCTGGGTACATGGATTTATTTTCTGAACCAGGTAATGACCACCTATAACAACTTCTTCAATTTCAGCAGGTGAGAGAAAATGAAATCAATGGGATGAACAAAGCTTAGTAGTGGATGAGTCATCCTCATTCTCTTTGCATGGTTGCACAACCACATCCATCCATTACTTATATCTAACATGCCACAATATACAATAGCAATGATTTCTCCATGAAGTAGAATGAGGATTCAGAGTTAGAACTAGACTACGTGCATCAAACCTTATTCTCACGATGAGGTCGGGCTAAAATGTATCCTTCCTTGTCTCTTCTTCGTAATGTTCACTCTCTCTTTCTCTCTGCTTCTCTGTTTCGTTAGAGCTGTCAGTATTTCACAACTTTTCTCCTTTTCTTTTCTGACTGTAGCATGTTGTTGATGCTTTTTCCTCCTCCACATTTCACACTATATGACATCCCTGACTGAAATATAAACTTAACTTGGCAGATAGCTTTTGAATATAGCGAGGCCCAAAACATATTGGAAACACAAGCAGTAGGAAAGTCCTACTAGGAAAAGACTTCCAATGATTTCATGGAAATATATTTGATGTGGATAAAATGAAATACAGCTTCTGTTTGGTACATATTTGTGTGTTTACTTTCTCAATTTTGACTGAATGTGGATGTTAATCTGGAAAAAAAATCTATATATTAATTTTCTGTGAATGGAATTCTTTCTTTCATATGTCCCAACCCCAGTTCAGTCTATCTGAAATAACTGAAGCAATAATTGCATGCATTTATTCATTTATTTATCACATGGTATACATGATACTTTACAACAGGTTCAGATAATTCAGGATCTTGCCCCAGAAAAACATGCAATTAAAAGTTTAATGGTAGGGGAAAAGTGGGTATAAGGGGTGCATGGAAACAAATTCCCTCTTCATGTTTCCATGAGATTAAGTCCCACTCCTGCCCACACTTGCTTAAGACTACTGTATAGTGGTTACTTCTATTTCTGAGTAGACATATATAAGATTACATTGTTCAGTTAAATTTTGACATAGGAATGCATGAAGTTCAACCTAAAACATCCAATACCTCCAGTTCAGAGGTTTTCATGCGCTACTTTAGCAGTGAGGGTTTTTTTTTTTTTTTTTGGTTGTTCTTGTTAGTAATTTGCATCTATCCATGATTCTCATGCCAATAGTTGCATGAAACTATGCAAAATCATTGCAGCTCTGGATCCTAAGTGTCAGCCCTGGATTAAATATAGTACACATCTGTGTTAAGGAATGGCATAGCATGACATGGCAATGCCATGTTCTAGATCAGGCCTGCACAACATCTGGCCCTTGGGCCACATGTGACCCACCAAGTAGCCTTGTGTGGCCCACCAGCATTTTTTGAAAAATAATCAATTCACTGCCAAATGTTGCCACCACCAGGAAGGAGCTGCTGTCACCTAGCTTTTCACAGCCACTTCCACTCCAAAAGACATGCTGCTGAGAGCCTCCAATGCCTGCAGTCCTCATGGACACTGCTAGCTTCATTGCTATCATCCTGCCGCTAGCTACAAAACAGCTGATTGGCACACCAGCTATTCCTTTGTGGCATGAGATTATTTTTAAGGTGTCAATATGGCCCTTTCCACTCTACACATTGTGCAGACCTGATCTATATGGATGGCACTCATCCTCTCTTGTGCCCTGAAATCTGAAAAATGTGCAGATGTGCCCTTGTTTTACAGATAAACAGAGAACTTGAATCTCTGAAGTCTGAAGGCATCTTGAAACTTTGTTCGGGAAGACCTCCAGCTACCTGGTTGCTGGACTGAGATTGCTCTTGGACCCAGCTAAATATTGAAATACACTTTCTGTCATTAGGCTTGAATGGTTTAGAAATCCTTCAGTAGGACAAGGAACAACCTATAGTTCCAGGACCACATGAGGCCCCTGAGTCTTTGTTTTCTGCAGCCTCCTTTTGACTCTTTTGTTGAAAATCAAAAGCTCAGCTTTCCATCATTTTGTGACAATAGGGAGATACACAAATAGGCATTGCATGTGTGTGTGTGTGTGTGTTGGAAAAGCCCCAAATTCTTCTTCCCTAAAAACCAGAGGAAAACAAACAACTAGAAATCACTGTCCCATTCACCTGTGTGAAGTCCCTCTGTCCATTTTGCCTAACCACCTTACTCACTGCAGCCTAGATCTTCACCCACTAAAAACACTGAGTATAGCCCCTGACAAGTAAAAAGCTCCCATGCATGCTCTACTTCATTCACCTCTTAGTTAACAAAAACCATGAAGATGATGTTGACCTTCTGTCCCAAGAAAGGAAGCATGAAAGATCTCTATTTGTGTTAGTGTTCATGCTAGATGATAGCAGCTCCTGCTGAGAAGAGGATCACACTGAATTCCACTGTACTGACAGAAAGAATTGCACCTCTGAGTTTAGAGCTACCTTTAGTGGTCCAGTTTTGGAGGCAGCATTTGATCATTCTTGTAAGTCTGAAAGTGATGATGACAGAAGGCATGGGTTCTGGCTGCCATAGGTAGCTTCCCATTGAAATGTGCACTAGCAACAGCCTCTCCTTGAGTGGTGTTTAATAAATGATTACCCTGGACTAGATAATCGGCCAAGAATCCTCCAAAGCTGTACAAGCAAGCAATTGGTTCTTTTTTACAATGAGCTTCATTGCCTCTTTTTAAATGCATCACTTTTTATGTAGCTAGAAGATATCTGATCAAAGGAACAGAGCATGAAGGAGAGAATAATGCCAGGTAGACCTTTATGTACTAGGACAGCTAACACATGTGCTGAATGACTGGGGTAAACTTTAGCATAGATTTCAGTGTCATGAACTTTAGCCTCAGCAAAGCTGAAGTATCAACATGAACATATATGCAGATACAACTAGAAATTCCTTTCTTGCATTTTTCCAGCTTTCTCAGACTGCTGCAGGAGATTCTTCTCACTATCATAGTGGTTATAACACAGGTGTTATCATGAAGAATGTTTCTGTTTGAAACCCAGCAGGAAATATATGTATGTATGTATGTATGTATGTATGTATGTATGTATATATATGGAATCTTCCAGCAGAAAAGCATGTTGCTCAAAGAAGTATCTATCTATCTATCTATCTATCTATCTATCTATCTATCTATCTATCTATCTATCTATCATCTCTCTCTCTCTCTCCATCTATCTCTGAGCAACTTGCTTTTCTGCTGGAAGATTCCATTAGGAAAAGTGAGAAAATATGGTAAAGCAGTGTTCCAGCCTCTGAGAAGTAACCAAGTGAAGCACAGAATTGTGAGAGATTATGGGGAGGCTGGGAGCAATGTTAGAGATAAACAACCAAGTTACCAAATAAATGGCAGCTCAGTCCAGCCTATAAAAAGCCTGGGAAGAAGTAATTTGTTGAGATTGGCAGGAAACTACAACAGCAAAGCCAGTACTGGGTGCTGTTCATGTCTCAGATGTTTCTACACCAATATACAGAGTATGAGAAACAAATTGGCCATACTTAAAGAGTTCATACAGGAAGACAAATATGATGTCATCAGCATCACTGAAACCTGGTGGGCTGACACAAATGACTGGAATATAGTCCTGGAAGCCCACAACATATTCAAAAGGAACAGTCTCAGAGGAAAAGGAAAGGATGATGTGCTGTACATAAAGAGGCCATATGCCCACACAGAAATGTATTCATTAGAGCAATGAAATCCTGTTGAAAATATTTGGGTAAGAATTACAGGGAGAGGAACCAAAGTGATATTGTGTGTTCAGCAATTTGTTGCTGAATTTCAACAGTGCAGGTTCAGGGAGGTGGAAGAAACTCTGGCATCCCTTTCTGTTTCTGCCAGTTTGGAAATGATTCTGCCACTTCAATTCCTAGAATCCTAGCTCCTCTTCCTTATAGCAGCCAATATCTTATAGATGCCTAGAGACAAATCAATCAATCAATCAATCAATCAATCAATCTTTATTATGGTCATAAATGAGTACAAGAGAGATATTTTATCAGTCTCTGAGCTCTTCATCATTTTTCAAAATCTGGTGGAGGAGGTCTTTTCTATCTATTAATTGTATGGCAAAAAGGATAAAGGCTATATTATATCTATCAGTAGCAACAAGCATATTCTTCCTAATGGCTCTTATCACTGGTGCTGATCCTTGGATACCAGCTGCTGGGGAGTTCTACCCCTCCCATCTATGTTTTAAAGAAAACACCCTCCCTTTTTTAAAACAAAAACTGGAAGCCACAAGGAAAGAACCTGGCAAATTCTACATGATGAAAACATGTGCTCTGTCTCTGAGTTGTAGTCCTTCCATAAGTGTCTGGCTGCTGCGATTCTGCCTGATTTGTATTGCTTTTAATTTTACATTTGTTCAATGAACTCCCATTAAGGGTAAGTCATTTATCTTTGTCTATGAACGTATGTCATTGGGTCACTCAATTTCTTCCATGGCAAAGAACAGGGCACAATATCTAGAAAGCAAGTTACCTGTTGGGTCTTTGTATGTCATAATTCCCTGTATGGTTCCTTTCATCTCATATAGAAGTGCAGGAAAGCAAAACTACCTGGCCCTTTTCAGAGATGACAAGATCATCTTCATGTAAAATGCATACACTACCCCCCTCCCCATGTGGAAAACAAACAAATAATTCTGGTTTTGAACTCAATCACTGAGTTCATTCCCTAAAGATGGTCAGTGCAGCAATGTGACAGAGATATTGTACTGAATAGATTACATGGACTGAATAAAGATGGACCAGTTAATCCAGTGTAAAGTGTAGAGGGACATTGACCCATGGAAGAATAGGCAATCTTTATCAAAAGAATAAATAGAAAGAGTTATATTTTAAAACAGCTACAATAGGACATAATTCAATTCTTCAGGACACTAACCTCAAGGTGATAGTCCTAGAGAATATGAATCACTAGAACCAAATTCATCACAAAACAAGAGAGCTAGAATTCATTAAAAGATTTAACACAGTTTCTTTTGGATTACGTAAAGACCATGTTTTCTTATAAGGTTAGATATAGAAATTAACTGTTCAATGCAAAAATATTTGGGTCACACCTAACTTTTGCTCCAGTAATTCTAGGTTTTTTTCTCACCTTTTTCTCACCTCATTTTTTACCATTTTCTTTGCCTCCCCTTACTTTCCTTCCTCTCTCTATCCCAACAACAGCTGGGTCTCCACGCATATCGATAGTACTTCTCTTTCAGGAGTCTAACTCATACACCTGACAAAGGAGACTGTAAGCCAAGAAAGTTTATGGAATAATAATTTAGTCAATCTTTAAGGTGCCATAAGACTCTTTATTGTTTTTGCTGAAAAAGGTGCATATGGAATTGAAGAAGAGAGAGAAGAGACTGAAAACAGGGGGCAGAAGGAGGCATGTACCAATTACCTCTCTCTACCCTTTCCTTAATCCTTGCAGTGCTTCTCTTGATGTGACAAGAAGGCTGCCTTTCCACCCTATCACTTCCCCTATAGAGATATCTTAATCTGTCACACTCTTGCTTGCAGCCTCTGATTATTACAGAGCTTGGTCCTGCCCACTCCTTTCCAAAAATACCCTTCTCCTCTGCCTCCTGGCCTGCAATAGCTGATTCCCTGCTGCTTTGACTGAAGGAATGATTGGCAAACCAGCCAGCTGTGGTAAGCTATGGTGGGGCTTCTTGGGAATTTTCTTAATGGGAACTCCCTCTCATCCTAAGTTTACTGATTGAAGAAGGCACAGCAGGGAGCAGAGGACATCTGGGAGAGAAGACAGGCAGCTGGATGGCTGGGAGGAGTTCTGTAAGATCCTGCTGCAATACATTTCCTACCTTTATCTACTTTTGAAAAGTAAAGAGAGAAGAAGAGAGATTGGTGTGCACCCTCATAGTGGCATCAGGGCTATTTTTCATCTTAGAATCAGTACTCTGATAAGTGGCACCATCCCAAGGTAAGCAGGAATGCAGGTTACAAAAACTTTGGAGCAATCACATACTCCTTGGGAGTAGCACATTCACCTTCTCTGAAAACAAATCCAGACTTTCCACAGTTTCAGGACATTAATACCTCACTATCATTGCTAAAACTGTTTGAACCCATAAGAGATACAGCTGCCAATTAACCAGAGTTAAGGTTAATATTTTGTTCCAAGTTGTTTCTTTAATTCTCAGAAATCTTCCCAGTATATTAAACTAATGACTACAATACTGTAGTTCATTGTATCCTATGCAGATGTCAGTTCACATACTTCTGAATATCTACATCACTACTCACAGATTTGGGATCTGGAGAATGAATTGGAAGAGCTAGCTTCCAGCAGATTTATATTGTAGCTTTTGTTGTGGTACTGAGAGAATGGGATAAACCATGACCTATGGAGGTGTCAAGGGTGATCCATGTATGCATTGCCTTTCCCCTGCCCATCAAATCTGTTATATAGAGGAGCTTCCAAAATCATGTTCATAAGAACTTCACAGTAGCCCTGCTGGATCAGACCAGGGTTCATCTTAGTGCAGGAGTTTGTTTCTTACAATGGCCAATCACTGCCTCTGATACCACAGTCAGAAGATGGAGGTATAACTCTCTTCCACCATTGTTTTCCTGCAAGCGGTACTTGGGGGCATACTTTATACAAGCACAGAAATAAATTGAAAGACTGATAACCTTGGTAGGGCTTTTTAAAGCTATCCAAGTGGGTGATCACTGCCATACCTTCAAACCTGGCCTCTGGGTAAAGCTGCTTCCATAGCAGGGCTAAATCTTCTGGCTATTTTTCTTTGAGCTTTCAAACATCAATATAACATGTATTGATTCTTCAAGAGGAAACCCTTTTTTTCTGCAGAATATTGACTCTGACTGTTTGATTTAAAAAACAAATCGGTCTTTCACTGCTCTCTTCAGTAAAAACCAAACCGTTTATTGCTAACAACCTCTTCTAACTACAAGAAATTGTGAAGTAGTCTCTCCATTATATAAATTTGATAAGAGGAACTTATCAACTGATACTCTACAAAGGAATTGTCATTGGGCTCTGCTGCCATCTCCTCCTCCTTGTAGTTTTCCACTTCCCTACAGAGTCATTTTGCCCACTAGCAGTGGTGGAAAGAACTCCAGGTATATGTCTCACATTTGGTGACTCTAATTTTGCACAACTTTCTGAATGGACTGCAGCAGCGCAAATAGTGCTCTTTGCATTGCAGGGGGAAAAATTCCCCTTATCAAACACGTCTGATTGCATACTGCTCTTATCCAGCTTAGCATCTGCTTCCTAGAAACCTTGAATGAAAAAGTCATATTGAGTAGTCATTTGCCACAGCTACCAACCCTTCCCTTCCTTAATTGCTGAATCAGGAGAGGGTTGACTGCCGATCTCTTCAACTTCAGAAGACATTACTCACAAGAATACCATAAGCGTCCTGAGTTTCAAAAGTCCCTAAGTTCTTGTCTATGTACCAGCTAATTTAATTTGTGAGAAATCTTTTTTCAGTTGCAAGTTATTCATTAGTTTTATTTTGGATCAAAGGGTATGCTTCCACTGCCCTTTCCCCAAAGTTATCCTTACCACTGGTTCATTCCTTCCCAACCAGATAGATCTCATCCAGGGATGAAAGTCCTCATGTGAGTGATATTCACCGGTCATCTCTACTTTTTAAATTTTTTTTTTTTTTTTTTTTGGTACTAGCTGTGTGCATCTTTTCTTTTGCCTTATGACCATGATGCTAAGTAGTAATCAGGGCTTACTTTCTTTGCTTTTCATTAGGCTTGTATATCTCATAAGATTTCTTAAACAAATGTTCTACCTCCTTCAGGTTAGCAGTGCCATCCATTGTAATGTTCTGCCTTTCTCAACTGGAGATTGGCAAGGCACATACCACCTTTTCTTATTGGAGGTGCTCACCTAGCAGAGCCCTTTACTAGTAAAGGTGTTTTGTTTCTGTTTTTTTATCCCAGAGTATTTCATAAACTTTTGGGGATGGTTTTCAAGGGTCTGCCCTGATCTTGTTTTTCTTTTTCGCATAAACATTCTGATTCCTTCATTTCTTTAAGTCCCATTGTGGTGGCACAGCTGTAAGACTTCCTCCCCCAGGGGTATATAACCAGGATATACATTTTCTCATTAAAAAAAATAATAATCTAATTCTATTTATAGTATTATATATTATATACTGACAGCAAAAAAAAAAAAAAAATCCTTACTTTCTATTGCATTTATAGTTCTTAATTATTCTGGAGAATAATATATCTTACTATCAATTTTCAGAACTACAGCAATTGAAAAAATAAGCAGTGCTAATACTATCGCTTATCAGGTTATGAGTGGAAGTGGAATGATTCACTAGGTACACTAAGGAAAGAGTTAATCTCTAATCTCTTGTTGGTCTGGCTTTGAGATGCTGCAGTTGCTGCTGTAAATATATACTGTATATGGAGAGAGAGAGAGAGAGAGAGAGAGAGAGAGAGAGAAATAATAATAAACACTCTCTATGTAATTTGTAGCTTGTTTTAGTTCTTTCCATAAATAAAAGATAGGTAGCTATTTTTCATGAATACTGAGGGGAAAATACAGCAAAAATATAAGAAACAAAGTTAATTTTCAAAATTCTGAAGTAAGTTCTGTTTTAAAATCCAAACCAAAAACTGAAAACAAAACAATTTTTAAAGGTAATCTGCATAAACCAGGGCTTCCTGCTGGAATATTAGGGCTGTGCAAATCACTTGGAGGGGTGTTTTGCTCATGGCAAGCAAAGTGCCCCTCTGAATTATTTGAATAGTCCTATAAATATCACAGTTAGTTAAATGTTAAAATGAAAGCAAAGGGGGGAAAAACCCCACTATGTAGAAAATTCAGCAATTAATTGCAGTTAAGCAAACTATATTACTGAACAGCAGAAACATTAAGGTCTAGTTGTGGAAAATAGTTTGTCAGGCACAGGCTTTTTCCAACTAAACTACATAGAAAATGTGCCTACCAGAAAAACACATGGATGCCTGTGGAGCTGACAATTTTTTTTTCAAGGGACATTAATCAGATGAAATTTAAAAGGCATTTGCTTCTGGCCTTAAATTCTTCAGTCTGGAACGAATTGCATTGGAAATCATTCAGATCACTTAGAATGATGCCTTGAACTGATAGAGAGTGTATGTGAATATACATCTCCTTTACTGTTGGAACTGGTTTCAGTGTTTATGATTCAAAGCATCTAGATTAATGTAACTCCTCTTGGCTTTTCCTGTGAAAACTTATCAACCATTACAAAGTTGCTATAAAACAGTGGTAGGGACGTGGGGGCGCAGCGGCTTAATGACGCTGAAAGTTACCAGCCTGAAATGGTTGACGCTTCGGCGGTTCGAGTCCAGCCTTTGCGTTAACAGGGTGAGCTCCTGTTTCCTCCCCAGCTCCTGTCAACCCAACAGGTCGAAAACTCACGTGAGTAGATAAATGGGTACTCTCATTCCAGTGGGAGGAAAAATGCTGGCAGCGCCATACACAGAGAGACGGGACCAGTTGCCGGTAAGCACGAAACCGCGCTTGCCCGAAAAGGGCGTGAAGCAACGGGAACCCCGCCTCCTGCGCTCGCCAGCTGGGCTATGCTCTAGGAAGGAGGCTCTGGCAAACCACTTCCGAAAAACAATTGCCTTGAAAACTGCAAGGATTCGTCCAGGCAGTCACTGCAGGGTCAGTAATGACTGAGCGCAGACAAAAATAAATAAATAAATAAAACAGTGAGAGATGATAAATAGATTGCTGTTGTTGTTTTTCCCCAAATGGTTCTAACTCTTGAGGACCTTAAGTGACACACTTTGTGCCATAAAGATACATTTAATGTATATATGACCAAAAAAAAAAGAACTGATCCACATATTGAGATATATCCTCAGAAATAAAAAAAATCCTGGTCTAAAAAAATAACATACTATAATGTGTTGATCAAACACTATAATTTTATTTAATTTTAACATTATGAATATCTCTAGGAATGAAGAGCCGTTCACTGACTTGATTACAAAAGAGGAGAAGGAGGTGCCAATTTTCTTCTTTGTAAGAGACCCCAGTTCTAGGCATCAAGGTAGGTATTGGCCAGACTATGGATTAAGAGGGCAATATGTAGAATCCTAGCCATAATCCATTGCCCTTCCTGATCTGCCACCTGAGACAGACAGTTAAGAACTGCCCAGTCCTGTCCTAAAGAGTGAATGAGAAATTAAATAACTCTATTCCCAGTTTAAAAGGTAACGTTGTCTCGGCTTCAAATTAGGCAGGCAATGCTTCTTCATGAAAAAGTGTTTCTTTCCTCATGTCTGGCTGCATGCAGGTAAATTGGACTCTGTGTGTAAATGGAAGACGCTCAGCAGTACATGTCAGAAAATGATCATGACATGTCTGACATCAAATATTAGAAAGAGAGAAAAGAGATCTCTCAAGCCACCTCTACCATTTCACAACCTCCAGGGCTTTCACTCTCGTTTTCTTTCTTCCACAGTCATACACAAATGGAGAAAAAGGAGCAAAAATATTAGCACAGAATCACTTTCTATGTGCCAACAAAGAATACCAATTTGTTTGAATGCTTGTTCCAAAATATGCAGAGCATTTCCTCCATTGTTGCCTAGCAACTACTGTAATGATTCCCTAAAATAATAAGTAGGTGGACATAGTGACCAGGAGGCAGGTACCGGAGGCAGGCACAGTGAAGTATAATGCTATTGGAATAGATACAATTTAAGGGGTGATTTGGGTACAGTATATTGGTGCTTACTCTGGATTGTTGTTACAAGGAGTTCAATATGATTCTGCTAGAACACATGGTCAAAATGTAAGCTTCCAGCAAATAACAGAAATCTGGATTATTGTAAGCAGAATGCAACTTTAGAACAGTAGATGTTTATGGTCATCCTGACTGATACCAGGAGAAACTGATGTAGATCCTAGTTATTTGTAGAGAATCTATTCCCTGAATTGATTTAAAATTACGTACGAAGAGGAAAATGATTTCTTAAGTGTGACTAGCATTCCAGTGTGTTGGAAATTGAGGATCAGATTGCACAAGCAGGAAGTGCATGGAAGTTAGGAATGGTTTACATGTTTTAAAATATTTTAAACACTTCTTGAGGAAACTTTTCTCCAGATAAGCACAACATCTTTCTCATTGTTATTATTATATATTTATAATATTTATAGCCCACCTTTTTATCCCATCCCTTAGACACTAATTGATCATGGCTTTATGTGCCTTTAATAGTTTTACCTTTAATATTTTATATCTTTTTTATCCTGATTTTATTTTAAAATGCCAGAACAGGGAGGGAACACTGGTGGCTCTGGATAGTCTGAATACAATTTCAATCAGCTCTAGCCAGCATGACCGAGGGATGCTGTGCCTCTGTGTCTCTTTAGTACTAGACTGGCTAGATATAGAGATATGTAAATTAGGCCAATGATCTATCTTGGTCCACTACTTTCTCTAAATCCTTGTCCAAGTAAAGAACCTTGCTTAGATTCTTTCATTGGAGAAAATGGATATCAATTAGCTATGCAATGCATTATGTTAACCCAAAAGGAAGGTGATCCTAAATTTAAAGTGCCCCGCACCATGTATGATTAGACAGGATACACACACACCCATAGACACACATATACATACATACATACATACATACATACATACCAAGCCCTGAAGGAGGAACTAGAGAGGATGTGGAAAATCAAGGCCAAAGTGGTCCCAGTGTGGTAGGAGCATTTGGGGCTGTGACTCCTGAGCTGGGAGAGTGGCTCCAACAGATCCCAGGAACAACCTCAGAGCTCTCTGTGCAGAAGAGTGCAGTGCTAGGAACAGCTAAGATACTGCGCAGAACCCTCAAACTCCCAGGCCTCTGGTAGAGGACCCGAGATTGAGGAAGACACGTACCACCCATAGGGGTGAGAGGGGAATTTTTTTCCCCCTTTCAGGCACATACCACTTCTGCTCCACCTCTGAGCTGTGGCCTTTCCCAATAATTAGACAGAATCTGAGGTATAACAATTATTAGGCTTAATTATGCATAAGAATTAGGCATCACTACTACACCCTTTGCCTGTCAGAATATGTTTACATTTATTTTACTAGATTATATTTACTACTTAAATCTTGCAAATGTCCCTATAAACCTTTTCATAAATGATAGAGAGAAGTAATTAACTGAGGTAGCTTGATAAAATCTTATGTCTTCACTTGCCATAGGCAGATACTTGAGTTCCATGGTAATTGGTAATAATTGTGTTATTTGTTTTCTGTTTCTGTAGAAAAAATACATTTAGGACCTCATTACAGAACTGACTGGAAAGAAAGAGGAAAATGTGAATTCAGTTTTTTTCTAAGGAATAGGTTTTTTAATTGCTTTCCCTCTTCATGTTTTTTTCAATATATATTTTAAATTGTTGTGAACTGTATGTTATATATTCTTAAGCTAATGAATGAGAAGTTCAAAAGAAGTTGAAGCTCCACCAGAACATAATGAGGTTGTCTACACTATAACTTTTATCTGAGTATTAATAAAAGCTATACCCCTAGCTTATTTGTTACACTGATGAGAAAATAAAAATTTAACTTGAAATGTAGAAGTTGATAGGGCCAAAGCTGGTTTGCCAGTAAGTTTAGCCTATTAAGGGAAAACAAAAGAAAAACAATTTTCTTTGTACCATACCAAGTTTCCTACTTATGACCTAAGTTTAAAAATCAGGATTGAATGCAGAAAAAAGATAATAAAATAGGTATTTAAAAATATCTTCTCCTAAACCACTGCCATCAGAAGAGCCTGAAATTCTATGGTATGTTCTTAAAGCAGCCTTTTAAATTTGTTGGTATTAATTACATCCTTCACTGAGTTAAAGATATGATTTAACTGCCAGTTTGAGTTAAAATTTGGGAATAAGCTTCAGACAATATTCATATTCACAACCCCTGAAAATCAAGGACTCACTTTGTTATTTGCAATCATATTTAAAATAGGTTGGATGGAGACACACTGTAGATTTAATATCTAAAGATTTGTTTGGAAGAAAAGAAAAGAAAAAACTCAAAGAAGTGGGGGGGGGGGGGAGAATCCCAGTCTGCAGCACTAAGCCATAGCAGCTGGTTTGATGTAATTTTTGGAGCAAAGTTGAACGTTTTATTGGTTTTATTCTCATATGCTCCAAAACAGAGAGTTTGACTAATCTAGCATATGGCAGAGAAAGCAGCTTCAGGCAGTAATTAGTCACTTGGAGTACACACAAGAGTAGAAGAGTGGGAAATAAAATGAATAGAAAAATAAATAATATCAGTGGATTTAACTAGCATAATACTAGTTTGAGGCGGTAAAAATAGAATAAGTATAGATCTGAGCACTTCAAGAATGAATATCAGCAATTTGTTTAAAATGGTCTGAGGAGATTTTCATGCCCACATTTCTTCTCCTGAGGAAAAATATGCAAAAGGTTTTGATTTCAATGGACATAAAATTGGAAGCATTTGATGGCCCTATTTAATAAACTAAAGCCTTACAATTACATTTAATTTTTGGTCAACCTTTAATTTCAGAGATTCATAATAACCGGTCCAGGTGCCAGATGAAGAAAATAGCAGACACAGACCGATAAGAAAAACTTGGGATAGGATAAAATCCTGCACTTATGTATCAAAAATTTTGATCAAAAGATCAAAAGAGTAATGTCGGTATTACTCTAAGGTAATAATTTTGGGATGGGGTATTATTCTGTAAGGCTAATTACAGTGTACACAGACTGTGTATAAGATATCAGCATAAAGGAGAAAGGACACGTTTCTTTTAAGTAAGTGTGCTTAAAAATAGTGAAGAGCAGAGCATGTCATTGAGAAATAAATTATAGAGAAGTGGGACAGATTTGGTTTAACACTGATTAGTGGACATTCCACCTAATGGACTCACAGAAGAAAATCTCACAATATTTTATTGTTCATGTAGAAGGTACAGCAAAATAATAATAGTAATGATCCATATTTGTACTAACTAGTTTTCTCCATAACATATTTGTGTCAACTCACTGAGCCCTTTCTGCAGCTACGAACAATTCAGTAATAATACTGGCAGTAGAAATACTGAAATCTTACTGCAAAAGAGAAGGAGCAGAAAGAGGAGGAGGAGGAGGAAAGAAAAAAGGGAAGGGAATTTAATTGTTTAATAAATCTTCTAGTTTATGTAAAAATATGAAGCATATACTTTGGCTGCAGTATTAATAAGTTTATTTGGATTATAGTTTGAAGAAAGCTTGTGGCATCTAGTCTTCTAAATTGGAATTGCTCCATTCCTTGAGTAAACCCCCAGTTAGATTAATATGACTGAACAGTTTGGCCAAAATAGGTATCTACTGCTTTGGGTTAAATCTGAGTATCCCTGTTGGCCCATACTCTTCTCAAGAAGTTTCATTCATCAGTAAACTTAGCTAAAATTTATATTTCTTTCTGACAGAAATGGGGCCAAGATTTGCAGTTTTAAGTTATCAATGGGTCATAAAGTTGAGAAGTCAAATGGTTGTGTGGTCAGTTGGCTGAGTCAGAAGGTGGAAAGATGGCGGTCTCAAAGCTTTTCATAACTTTGGTCTCTTCATAACTTTGCCTTTGCGTCCCTGGTTTGGGGAAGTGGCTTGGTAGTTCCTGCTACTACCACTTATCTTCCAGAAGGTACTATTCCTAATTCTGGAGAGTGAGAAAGACAGCTCTCATTATCTATACTGCCTTTCTGGGGTTTAAAAGGTCAGAATGCAACACACACACACACACACACACACGCACATAAACATTGGTTAAACATAGTATAGAACATTCTCTGTTAAAATAAGGCAATCCCAGTTGCATACGTTGCTTTCTAGTAAAGACCATTTTGTAACACGGAAGAAATGTAGTGAATATGTGTTTGTGAATGTGTGTGTAGATAGATAGATAGATAGATAGATAGATAGATAGATAGATAGATAGATTCTGGAATGTATAAATCATTAAGATGATATAAATTAAGTTTTAAAGTGAATACCTGCAATAAAATACAGATTCCTCTCTAGCAGTGTCTGGCAAACCCAAACTTTAAAGATATGTGCAAAACAGATGTGTCAATCTTCTAAAATGCTGGACAGAATCAAGACTTTAACTCCTAGGATTCTCCCACTTTATTTAGCTGCAAGTGACAGAGGTGAAGTCCTCAGGGACTGGGAAATGGATTTTGGCATTGTCCCTCCTAGCTATTTTTGTTTCTACTAGGTACAATGATCTAATGTCTCAGTGTGTTGTCAAGAAATTGCAGGAGAAGTGTGGGGAAAACACATATTTTTGGTTCATAAGCAATACCTTTGCAACCATATTAAACATTAAAATATTCAGATAACAGAGTAAAGTTAAAATATTTCATTTCTTAAAAAAATTGAAATATAAAGAAAAAGATTTGGCTGCATCTAATATAGACATTTCTACACATTTAAAGACTATGACCTTTTCTCAGAGCTGGCATATTGCCACTTTAAAGAAAAATTGTAATAATCAATGAAATAACACTCAGAAATCATGTGTCATACAAAGGGTATCTTCAATTATGTACCTTCAAAGGGTTTCAAATATCTATTTGCCTTGGTTTCATCGTGATGTGCATTTTAGCACATATTTTGAAAGCATTAGAAATAAGTAATGTCAAGTGGACTGAGAAGCCTCCTGGTTGAAGAAGCATTAAAAGATAATCAACAGGACATTAGATAAATCCCACAGGTAACAGCTGTGATTATCTTTTTGATGCATACAATCCAGGAAATACTGGGCACAATGCACAACGCAAAACAAGTTTGGCTTTGCATGTTCCTAACAACACATTTTGGTTTTAGATCCAATGCCTTACACATTAATATAGCCATATTAGTATGACAGGCCATGCTTCTGCCTAATGCCGTCTGAAAACTGGAAGCACTTTCAATTTTCCAATTTTGTAATCCACCACTACAGATGTATATTTCATATCTACAGTTTTGAAATGAGACATAGGAACAAAATACTGAATATATAGCAAGAGCAGAAGCTTAAATAAATATGACAAATATTCACTTGTGCTGGCGGTTTTAAAATTACACACAGATATAGCATCAGTTCATCTCTTTAAAAAAAAATCTGTTGTTGTTTTTGCCTGGTACTGATGCTATATTAAAAAAGAAACTGTAAATGACTTATCTATATATGAATTTATATTTTTCTGTCTACTTTCTTTTCCATTCTACCTCTCAAGTACAATTTTATACAAACACAAATACAATAATTCCACTTTACCAAGTACTCCCTGAATTAACTTGCAGAGCTCTGGAGATAATCTTTGCTCAACAAAACACCCCCCTTTCCAAGAATAAGTGCAACTAGGCTTTTTACCTTATCTTGACTGACCGCAAGAAGTGAAACAGGCTTGGACCTGGTTGGTATTTGGGTTGAAAGACTCCCAGGGAATATCATTGGAAAGCCTGGGAATTTTTTTTTTTTAAGCCATCCTTGAAGAAGATAATTGTAAACCTCTTCCATACTGGGCACATCCATGAAATTATCAGCAGTTAAGCTTAAGTGAAGGTGACTTTCCTGTTTAATGTGGAGTAAATTGCTGATGACATAAGAAGAAATCCTATTTAATTAATTTTCAGTGAATTTAAATGAAATTTAATTTGTCCACCCATGTCTTTCTCCTGACTGAAGCAGTAGCATATAGAAAAAAATATCAGTGAAAAGAAGTGGGGAAAGAATGCCACAATCAGGACTCTGCAGAGAGATTTCTCTTCCTTTCCCAACATTATTTTCAGCTCAGTAATTGAAATCTGCTGTTATCCACTGCCAAGCTAATCTCACCATGTGACTGGTTCTTTTTGACTGCGATGGCAATGTCCCTACAAGGAAAATAGCAAGATGCCCATTCAGCCCTCCTGCATTATTCAACACCTCTCGGCTTCCCTCTCAACCATTTTATGGATATGCTACAGCCAGGCCTTCCTTAGTGGGAGCATCTGAGGTAAAAAGGATTTAGTACCATTTTAGTCTGTTCTTATAACATCACTGGGCTTAATTGTGGGGAGGTTTGCTACAACAGGATACTTTGGAAAATATTAATATTTCATGAGTAATGTTGCAGGGAAAAACCCACAATGCTTAATGTTAAATAAAGATATAGAGATTGACATCCTGTTGGTTAAATATTTAGTCCTCTTTCTTCTAGATAATAAATATTCATTTGAAGACAGGACAGTTGCTACAACATTTTTTTAAGCATAAGTCAGAATACAAGGAATAAACTATATGTGGCATTAATAGATGTGTAATGAAGGCCTCTTGGATATTTTGTTAAAAGCAACAATCAGTTGACTGTCAGAAATATTAGTACATTATACTTACCTTTTCCCCTCTGTTTGTATGCTCCAAATTTACACCCTCTTCAAGCTATTTTCATCAGTGGTCCCCCCTACTCCTGGGCAAATGTTAAACTTGCATTGGGACGCCTACAGAGTAGGAAGTAGAGTCTGGATAGGAATTTGGAAGGAAAGGATTAAGTAAACTTGTTATCGCCAGGGGTGGGGGGAGTGGAGTGGGCTTTGTATTTGGGATTTTTATTCTTGTAAGCTGCCTGGAGTCACCATATGTGAGTTGGGCAGCCATATACATTGCATGCATGCATGCATGCATAAATAAGCTCACTCTGCTTGAATCCTATAAGCCCTGAACCCCTGTGTGGATTCAAGAATGAATTGTATAAGAGTAGGGCTACCAGACTAGGGTTGCAAAAATCAAGGGAAATATTATTTATTTATTGATTTGATTTGATTTGATTTGTTGGATTTATAGGGCTGTCCAACTCAAACAATGTGATTCTAGGCAGCATACAACAAAAGCAAACAATAAACCAAAAAATAACCATTAAAAAGACTATGCAATATATATTTTTATTTTTATTTATTTAATTATATTTCAAATTTAAACACCACCCATCTCACGAGGAAGTGACTCTGGACTGTTTACAATAAAAATAACAAATAAATATTAGTTAAAATACAATAAAAACAGTATAAAATGCAATAAAACCAAATATATACATAAATAATATATTTATATTTCAAATTTAGACAGACATTTAAAATATTAAATATAAAATGGCACCAAATACAATAATTAACCAAAAGGGGACTCCATTCAACTGGACCAAAATGCCTGGAGAAAAAGCTGGGTCTTAATGGCTTTTCTAAAGCCAAGCAGAGTTGGGGCTTGTTATATATGGGGGGATGGGGGGTGGGGAGGCAGATATTCCAGAGGATGGGAGTAGCCACCAGAAAGGCATGCTTCCTAGGTCCCATGAGATGTCAAAGTTTAAAAGAAGGAACCTGGAAGGAGCCCTCCGTATGAAAGCACATGGAATGGGCAGATGTATTTGGAAGAAGGCAGTCCCATGTGTAACCCAGTCCTATGCAATGTAGCTCTTTAAAGGTTAGATGCTAGCAAATAGATACAGAATACTCTACCTCTTTATTGCTATCTAATGGCTGCCCAGACATCTGGATCCCAGATGTGGTAGCCTTATATGAGTCCTATTGATTGACTATGGGTGATCAAGTCAGTGTCAACTCTTAGCAACTATACAGATAAATTTTCTCCAGGAGGATCTGTCTCTAACCTCATCCTTCAGATCTTTCAACAGCACACTCACTGCTACTGTAGTTGAGTCCATCCATCTTGCTGCTGGTCATCGTCTTCTCTTTCCTTGCACCTTTTCCAGCATTATAGGCTTCTCCAGCGGGCTAGGTAAAGTGTCTGAGCCTGGTCATTTGTGCCTCAATGAGATGTTCTGAGATTCCCATTTTTCTAACCCCATATCACAGCTTGATGTTATCAACACCATCAAAGGCCTTTCTATTATCAAAACTCAGCTCTGGACCTATTGCTTATTCAGAAAAAGAAAAATATGTCTTTCTTCCCCTGCTCACCATGTTCATATTCAATATGCGGAAACTGACCAGACTATTACTTCAACACTTTTCATTATATCTGAAGGAAGCAGCCTTGGTAACAGCATAAAGGGGGACACAGCTCTAGCAAAGGGAAGCAGCCAAGAGCAAATATCTATAGATCTGTCAGTGTTTCTTGATGTATTATACTCCACCATCTGTTTCCAGCAGCAGCTGAAGATTTACAAGATGCACTATTATTGAGTTTTGCACTTTACTTCTATAGGGTCTGTCCTGTTATTTATTTATTTTTTATTTAGTATTTGTATGGTGTTTATTAGACTGTAAGTACTTACTAGTAATGAGAAATTGAGGATGACTGGATAACAGGAGTGAATAATATATAGCTAGATAGCAAATCTGAAAAAATGGTCAGTTAAGTCATGGTCATTCACTAAATATTACACTGGATTAAAATGCATCTATTTGAAACATATTTTGGGGACACAAGTGAATGTGATCAGCTCAAATTCAGTTTAGCAGATGTGAAGTGTAAATGAACAATGTATAACTGTGTATATATGGAATGGCTTCGTGTTCTTTAATTTGAATTCTTTGACATCTGTATACATTGATCTTCATTCTGTTGTTTTTTTATGAGTGAATGAATATCATATTAACATTTTCTTTTCCTTGAACATAGTGTTGGATTCATTTTGCATAAATGGCCTTTGTCCATATGAAAGGAAAACTTCAGATGTTCAGCCAGTTAATCTTAGGGACACTGTTCCCATTCTTAACTACTTTCAAGTGACTAGACACCTATATCTGCTAAATATTCAGGAATCTGCCAACGTTCTTGCTCTTTGGGGAAGTCCAGCAGAAGTATACTGGGGACTCTGCCAGCACTATTGCAGACTATAATTTGGGCACTTAGCAGTGCAGAAACTCTGACACTGTCAATTACTTACTCCTCAGATTAGCATGCCTAGCACACAGTTAATATATTCAATAAATCATCCAAGTAATGACAAAACAAAGTTGAATCATTTTATGAAGGAAAAAGCAATTAGAAATGTGTTTACGATCAGCTGGAACTTTTCTCTAACAATCTGAAGCAGAAAATGAGAATGGAAGCTAATGAAAGGTATTCTCCTCTCTATGCCAGAAGATTTATTGGCTGCTTATTTATTTTGGAATTATACATTATATCATATTCTCATTAAATTATCTCTAGGTATGGTAGAAATGAATTTGAGATTATTTTATAATTCTCATCTCATCCTTCCGTTTTGTATGATTAGAGTAGTACTGTGTTTAAACACAGAGAACTGTTGACATCATAGCTGGTGAGCAAACAAGCCCCAAAGATATTGCCAGCAAAATGATGAACAACTTAGAAGATAGTGACTAAAGCTTATTGGAAAATTGGAGGAAGGGGGGAAGTTTGCAT
This sequence comes from Liasis olivaceus, assembly GCA_030867105.1. Taxonomy (NCBI): domain Eukaryota; kingdom Metazoa; phylum Chordata; class Lepidosauria; order Squamata; family Pythonidae; genus Liasis; species Liasis olivaceus. The sequence goes on along the minus strand of CM061348.1, from coordinate 91,991,586 downwards.
CAGAAAGTGACGAGGTAGTGGATGGATCAAAACGCTAGACCTTAAATCAGACAATAGAGTAGATAGGATTGTACTCCTTTCATTTCTGAAAACCATATGGTTCTCTTGCACATTTGGTCCTGTGGTTTAAAAACGGTAGCTTGGAAAGGCAGTTTGGTCTTTTAAAATTAATGCAGAACAATATAAATAAGCAGCATTTATTGTTTCAGACCTATAAATCATCTCCCAAAATCAAGGCAGTTCACTTCCTTCAAACACCCTAATACTCAGACTTAGTCTCACATTTCTTTCAGAATGCATATTATGGTTTCAGTGGTAAACTCACTAAAATAATGGCTAATTGACCTTTATTAGCTTTACGGATAGCTGACATTTTTTTCTCATGAAAATTGTAACCAAAAATATTACTTTTGGTAAGATAGATTGTTTTCAAGTTAATTTACAACCCCCCTCCCTTCTGTAAAGCAGTCAACAGATTTCACATGAAATTTCCTGATTTCACACCAGTTCTACTTTTGATAAATTGCTTTACCCTTTTATTTTGAGGTGCTAAATATGTGGCAAATCAACATTTTAAATGAAACAATTAGTATCAAAAGTTCTCAAAGGAATGTAATAAAAAGACAAATGGAAGACTTCGACATTATAATGTGATGTACTGTATCACTTCGGGGAAAATAAAAAATATTGGGGCTATAAAGTAGGCAAGTGACCTGTCAATCGGAATGGCTGTAGAAAACCAGACTTTATTTTCAAGCTGTCTGGACATTATACGTTTCTTAGAAATAGATTGTTTTGTAGAAACATGAAACAGAAAATAGAAATCTGCTACTTTCCAGAGCTCACATTTGATGCATGATCTGAGATTTATTTTTAGTTCACTAATTATTTCTCTGATACAATTTACAGTAGTTGTGTCTACTTTTTTTAAGAGTTAGTGACAAGTTTGCTGTTTAAGTAAATTTTACTTTCTAAATTTACAGGTTAAAGCAATAAATAGACTGTGCTAGATAATCTATGTAGAGAATTAATTTATTCACTATTAGCCCAAAGTTAAAAAAAAAAACAGAACATCAGCTATCATGCTAATGAATATCTGATTGTTTGATGAATACAGGTAGGTTTTGAAAAACAAACATGCAGCTTACAGGTTAACCTCATTCCTACTTGGAAAATTACTTTCCAGCTCTTAACAATTTTTAAGTCAATTTAATAGTGTGTTAACCAATGTTGTCAATTAAATTGAAATACCCAAGGGCTCAGCTGAGCTGCCTAATGACAGTAAATCATAACATAGCTCAGACCTTTACGATTCCTTTTAATTAACCAATAGATGTATTGATTTCAAATGCTTATATCCACTACCACCATTTCAAGTGTTTTGTTTTTATTACAGTTTAAATAATACAAAAATTAAGAGGAAGTAAAATGGTAAGTAAAACCCTAAATAAAGCATATGCAAAACAAATAGGGTCAAATCCCTATGTCTTTCTCCCAGCATTGATTATCCAGTAGAGTAGCCATGGGACTTTATGTTCCAAAACCAGGCCTAGGTCCTAATTGAAACAGATGCAGAAAATTGGCCTCAGCCAAGAATAACTTGGACATTTGGGCTATGGTATCATTTCCCCCCCCTCCCCCCTTAAATAGCAACTCATCTTATGTGCTGCCTTTATTTCTAGTCCCAAATCCCTGAAAAAAAATTCAATATTAATCTGTAATCATATTTTCTTCACCAAACCTGTTGAGAAGAACCACAGCTCTTCACTGAGTGGTGTCAGATCTTGAGAAAGAACGTTTATTCACTTGCATTCTATAAAAAGGAAAATAAAACAAACTGCCCACATCTGTATTCATCCATGTCCTTTTTTCAAATTGTGTGAATGCAGAAACCTCTAAGATACAAAAGTTGCAAAACCATTTAATTGTTTTTTTTTTCCTTATTCCCTTTTGAAATACCTTCTAGAGCAACTGACCTAAGCATCGATAATATTGACACAAATGGGCCTTATTTCTGAGTAGATATATACAGATTTCATTTAAGCTTCTGTTTTATCATTTTTATGAATGACCTGAAAACCAAATCAAATAATATAGGCAATAATCTGTTCATTATATTTGTTTCTCTTGCATACATTGAGCTGGATTCGTGCTTTCTTTAGAGGAGATTGATATAAAAGCACTCTTGCATCCAACAACTCTACTGACAGTTGAATAAGACCTGGTGCAACTTCCAAATTAGATCACACCCAATATTCAGTCTTTTTTAAAGAGCCAGAAATTCACAATTTTAAAAACTACTGCACTATGACCACTTGATTGCAGTGTATGTCTAGAATAAATAAACATACATTGTGCACTTCTGTGGAACAAAAGTGAAAACATCATAGATCTTTCAAATGGATGAAAATTATCAAATGTCCAAGGCTTGAAGCAACTAAGCATTTGTATTTATTTATTTAAAAAGGAAACTACTTAGCACTTTTTCGTTTCCTGTCTGAAATTGATTACATTTCCTGTACTTTTGTTCCTTCTACTGGAACTGAAGGCTATCAGAATTAAGACATATCTACGTGGTCATCCTCAGGAACATGCTGTTTTTATCACATGTATGCAAAGGGACAGGGGTTGTGTTGTAAAGCTGTAACACTGCTTTCATCATTCTCTCTCCTCTTATTTTCCTGCAGATGGATAGCTGTAGGAGCTCTGAAAATCTGTGTGTTTGAAAAAAAGGATTCACTTATCCCTCTACCTTTTCTGTGGAAATTTTTTAATGAAAATGGCTTAAAGGAGTTCCTAATTAAATAAAATTTATTATCAAATAATTTAATTGGCAAAACTTCAGAAAAACACGCACTTCGAAAAAAGAGTTGGGTTAAAGTTTATGTTCCAAATTGTGATCTGGGAAATAATATTTGCAAAGTTTCAGAAGGATAGGTATATGATTATTTAATGATAATTAATCAAATATTTTTTGAAGCTTTCAGGTCAGTTAACCAAATAACATCTTTAAATATTCATGTGTGGTTGTATAGTTCAAAGACAGCTGGTGTGGGTCTTCCGGGCTGTGTGGCATGGCTGGTTGGGCAATTCTGGGAGTTGAAGTCCACTCATCTTAAAGTGGCCAAGTTTGGGCAACACTGACTTAGACATTTACCTAACAAAATTAGATAACTGAGGTTCCTGTCCACTAGGAAACTAATAAACCTGGGTACATTTTTTTAGAAGAATAATTTAGAAGCCAAACAGAAAGGGATCGCTGGCTGTCCTTCCGTGAGCCCCCCTTGTTCCTGGGCAGAGCTGTTGATAAGAATGTGCTCAACAGTTTCAAGTATAAAAATGTGGATGCAGTGTGTTCTTTATTTTGTGTAAACCTGCAACAGGAACTGGGCCAGTACATTTTGGCTGGCCTATATTTAAAGCAATATAAGAGAAAACTACTTGTGTTATTTAAAGGCTCCCATTTAAAAAGTGCATCATTTCTAAAAAGATTCGCTAACTGAAAGCCCTGCAGCTGTAATTTCCATGCCACCCATTGCAAATGCTATTGGAACCAGAAAAGCAGACAGTTTGTTCAGATTCCTTTGCCAGCTGCTGCAGGTGTGGGAGCAAGAAAAATTGGGAAAGGCATCAATGGTGGATCAGAAGTATTTAAAAAAAAAAATGACAGCAAAACACCATGTTTATAAATGGGATATTCGGGGTTTTAATTATTGCACTAAGAAGCAACCATCAGCCAACAAAACAGATGGCAATCTCACTGCCCACTAGATTTAAAAATATCTCAGGGGATTTAAAACAATGAGCAGGCTTTCTGCAATTAATCTAACAACTAAGAATTGTATCTGGAGCACTAATTAAAAGCTTAGCTTTGAATAAATGAGTTTTCTCAAAGAGAAACCTAGGCTCCAAAACTGTATTAACTTTTTCTTTTTTAATGCTGAATCATATTAACAACTTCCCAGAGAAAGAGATAGATTTCTCTTTCACTTTTCTTTTAAAACTAATCTTTAATGAATAATCTAACTATTTCCAAATTCCAACCCTTTAGGATTAACTAACATCTATAATATTGCTTATCAAACTTTTAAGCTTCCACAACTCACATGTAGTGCATAGATCAGCCTTATAGCTTATTTTTATTTCTACAAAAGTAAATGCAAGCTAAGACCTTCCGCAGTAATGATACTGCTTCCTATAGTAAGTAACATTTTATTTATTTGTTTGCTTGTTTGATTTATATCCTGCCTTTCATTCAAGAGCTCCAGGGGCAGGATATAATTACTGCCCCCTGTTTTTCTTGTCTTCAATTTTGTGAGGATATTTATCACATCAGAAGTCTTTTTCTTCTTAGGGTTCTTCTGAACTCTGTACTTCATAAGCCTAATCCCCACCCCAGAACTAGGGGCCACATCAGTTTTATCTGCGAGCAGCCAAAGTAGCCTATAGGAGCTGGGCAGATTCTGATCCTGACTGCATCAAGTGAGGCCTGGCAGATTGCATCCACCTGTTGGAAGAATGAGAAAACACTACTTTGGAACAGCTAAAGACAATTTGAAGTTTCTTCTGGTATGGGCTGGAGATGACACAAAGGCAAGACCAGGAGGCCATGGCAAGTGGATAGAAGTAAGCAAGTGAAGAAATGATGCGATTTGCCTCAATGAAGCACTTTCCATTGCTTACCCTGGCACTTGCAACAAGTAGGGGAGGCTTCTGTGCACGCTCAGTGCATCTTCTTGCTCTTGCAGTCAAGACAGTGGGAGCAAGTGACACAAATCAATCCATCTGCTTCATTCTTAGAAGCAAGGGGACCACCTGGAATTGCACAGCAGCTTTGATTGGATACTTTGGTCAAGAACAGAGACCTATCCAAACTTTGTGCATTGTGGAATCAAAACCTGCCTACTAAAGTAAAGGCTTCTTGCAAGCAGCAGTTTGTACTGATTTACAGTACAATATATTGCTATATATTTAAAAGTTTGATAACCTGTCATTGTTATATTTATCCTCCTACTGTAAGATGATGATATTATGATCTGGGAGAGGCAAACATTTGGTTCAATCAGGTTTTGGATTAGATGCTACATTCTTTATAAACAGGCTTGAGATAATATATGAACAGAAGATTTTTGTGGAGAAAAAATGAAAGTGACAGATTTGCCCATCCAGGCATGTTAACTTTGATCATTTAGCTCTTAAAAATTGGGTTGAATTCCTGTGTATTCAGCCAAGCTTCTGATGCTGGTTAAGGTTAACTTTGATCATTTAGCTCTTAAAAATTGGGTTGAATTCCTGTGTATTCAGCCAAGCTTCTGATGCTGGTTAAGGGCTACCATGTCTTCTTCCTTGCAGGCTGACCAATCCTTGCTATTCTGGGCATAGCCATCAATACTCCTATTGAAATTAACCAGTAAAGCTGGATGAGAATTTCATTCAGTTCGTTATCAACTTAACAACATTTGCACATAGTTTTAAAAGGTGGAAAGAACTTGAGATTTTTTTAAAAAATGAAATGTAAAAAAATGTGAAACTGAGAATTTGTTCACTTTCATATGACTTGGATCCAAGACAGAAAGACCAGGGCTTACCAATAAGCCTCAAATGGTAAGTAAAAAACCAGATTGGAATAAACCAAATCTTCTAAGATATGATTTACTCTTTTCTAACAACTAATTATATGCAATTACTTGTTTGTGCCTTTAGATTATATTCCAGCAATGCACACCGTCATTAGATAATTGTGCCTCAGAACTAAATAACCATCTTGAGTGTTTCTCAAGCAGAAATATGTGATATAAATTTAATAATAGTAATAATAATAATAGCAACAACAATAACATGAATGGATGATGATGTAACGGTATGTGGGAAAGACCTTGGGAGATGGGGTGAAGACATGCTGCCTAGGGAACTGTCAGGTAAGAGACAGCACAGCCCACAGCTGGATAGTGGATGGGACAAGAGGCTCAGAAGAGACCCTCCCTAGTTTCTCAGGCTATAAAGGAGACAGCAGGAGAAGTGTATCTTCAGATTTGCAAAATTCTGTTAATGTACTTTACAATGAAGAGGAATTATCTTATCTGGTCATGTTTTCTGTCTGGTCTACCTGGTAAGACTGACTGATGATGATGATGGTGATGATGATGATGATGGTGATGATGATGATGATGATAATGGTTTTTAGCCTGCCTTTCCTAAGGCAGAAGTATACAAATCAGTACAAAATGATGGAACTTCCTAATTAATTTTGTGGAAGTACAATTTCATGGTATCTTTCTATACATATATTTTAAAATGTAATAACGTAAATCATATTCACTACCTAGCATCCCTTTATTGCTAGGTAATTGAGTGTTTAATTAATTTAATGAAAAAAAGCTCAGTGATTTTGGTCTAATTGCTAAACTCTTTGCTTTGGCTACTGAATTTTTACCATTATTCTTGTACCTTCTGAAGGTAGACAGTCTGAATTCAGGGCGCATACAAGATGCTCTGAATGGAACCACATAAATAACACTTTTCAATAGCTACTTTCAAAAATATTTCATCTTCTAGTAATGATTAGGAGCTGTTTAATTTTAGAGCAGCATATGAAAAATAAGTAGCATTCAATAGCTGTTGGAATCAGAAAAAATAAGAGATAATAACCACAAGGTTAGGGCTAGCAGATGGGAAGTGATTAACCATTGGGGTCTGTGATTCAAATTAAATTTTCAGATTGAATCAGAATTGTCAAACTGAATGCCTCTGAAATATGTTTTTTCCTGAATTGGTGGAGAAATGTTAATTTAATTGGCAGTTTAATTTGGATGTTCACATTAAATTTTCACAGTCATAGATGATAGACTGCAAATCCAAATCAAACTGATTATTCAAATCAGATCTGAAGGAGAAATTTAACGTCAACATCCTATACTGAATTCCTGAAAAAAGTCTCTCTTCTGATAATAGTATTTCCTGAGGGACACAGATGGGAAATTCCACTTTGGCAAACCTTGATATAATAATTGTGAGAAAGTGTTCTGTATGCATACCAGGGGTCAGGGGTGGGGGTGGGGGTGGGGAATCTTCACATGAAGGGGAATTATAGCCAACATTTGTTAATTACAATTGCTTATTAAATTAAAAGCAAGTAAACAAGCACATAACCCAAATCTTTGTACGTAAAACCATCTCACAGTCACTGAAGATGGAGACTAATGTCCTGATTCTTCCTTCTGGGTACCAGCCTCACTGCACATGGCTTGCATACCTGAGACATTCAGCTGAACCCTCCTCATATGCAGTGATGTTGCCATAAGAACTGGAACATGTTTTGATTCTTGCTAAAAGTGGTGAACTGTTACAAAAGAGGGGTGCTTAATTGTGGCTGAGGAGTTAAAGTGAGGCCCAGTAGTTACAACAAACTTTTTTCTCTTTCTTTTTCAGACACAACCCTAGGATCCCCAACACGTTCCATTTCTAAGAACTTTAAAAGAGTGAGAACATTGGCTCTCTGACAAACTTCACTGGCAGCTAGTGGTATCCTGGCTGCATGAGAACAGATATATATCTCCACCCCACCCCCTGCCCATGTGTCTGTGCGTGTGTGTGTGTGTGTGTGTGTGTATTCTCATTCATTCCTGTGAAATGCCTGAAAATAGACTTTGGCTTCCTGAATAAATTTCAGTTTAATTGCTATAATTGAATAGTTCTTCTTTTGTGTAATTGGAAAAAAGAAAGAGGAAAAGCAGGTGGGTGGAAAAAATAAATAAATAAAGGGCCACTTCCTGTCACAAGAAACGTATTCTATAAAAAATGTCAGTCTTAGTCACTGGCAGTCTGAAATAGCAAGCTTCATCAGGAGAGAGAGGCATCTATTTAAAGTAATCTCCTGAGAACATTTTTCCTATGCAGGGGTCTCTCTCGTAGAGAGATCATGACTACTGTGATAAGCAACCCAAGCCAAAAAAAAAAAAAAAAAAAGAGTTTCTTTATGAATTATCATTTCAACATTCTGTTTCAGTAACATATAACTCTGTGTTATATGGAGAACATATAAAAATAAGTGAACATAGGAAAGACAGAAAGGAAAAGCAACAGATTGCTTCTAGGAGCTGGAATCAACGTCCACAAAAAGGACTGAAAGCCAGTCCTTTGGCAATTTGACAGAAAAGTGGTGTGTGTGTCTGTACCTTGCACGTTGCACTGATCAAGCATTTAGATGATAAGAGAAGCATCCCTTGTACTGAGACAGTGCAGATTTTTGACAGGGTGATTCCGTTTGTTGAAGATTTGATCAAATCATCTCATGGAAGCTGATTCATGAATCAGAGTGTATCCTGCTTCAATGCAGCAAATCAATCAGATGGCTTTGAAGGACTTCATAGTCTTGCAAAATGCTTGGGAGATCTGATGAATTTTGAAGGGTAGATTGTTATTACACATAATATAGAAAGCTGCAACTTTCTGTGTGAGCAGAGTGGCATGATGGCGTTGAAATAAATAGCCAGCCAATGAGTTTTATCACCTCCTTAAACCCTTATAAGAACTCTTTTGGGGTGGCAGAACTATCATTGCCTGGGGCTTCATTCACTTCCTCAGCTTTCTTAATGTGGCCAGCCAGCATCCTTAACTTTGCTGTCTGTTGTGTTAATGGAATTTTTACACTTCTGCACTGATCCTGTCAACACAACTGGCAGTTCAGCTCAGCTCTCAACACTTTACTATAGGCTCAAACTGACTAATCTGGGAAGGATTTATAGGTCTGAATTGATTGTGCATGATGGAAGTGGATTTAAATTTCTAGACAATGAGTGAATTTTTATTAGGCTAACTCTTACAGGTGTGGCCAGACATTTTATTAAGGGTGAGGGGTAAGGCTTGGAATATATTTTTCTTTGTGCCTTATCTCTATGGCATTGTGTCTAGTCTGTTGTTCTGGTTCTGCTACCTAAATAATAATTAACATAGAGCATTTCAAGCAAGCCACAACCCTAACATAATCTACAACCAATGATAAGATGGTCCTTCTAAGAGAGACCAACCTTGTCAACTACTTTCCCAACTCTATAGAAGAGGAGGATGATAATTCCACTGTTTCTCCCCAGCAACCAATATTTAAGGCATTCTGCCTTTGATTCTTGATGTTGCATACAACAAGATTACATACCTATCAGGCTAACCGGTAAGACTATTTAAAATTGTGAGATCTCTGTGAGTGATCTCACATAAAGGCTATGACAGATATGTTTCCTGTTCAAAAAATGGGTGCCATTATAGGTTAGGGTAGAATTCTCTCCAAGCAAAGCATCTTTTGTTTTAAAAAAAGAAAACAAATCCTTATTATTTTATGTGAAATAGATTCCTATATATTTGCCTTTTTACAACAATATTAAATCCCATTACTTGATATAAGTACTGTACTGCTTTTCTTCCTCTGTCAAGTTCCATGTAAGTATTTTGGTTTTTTTTTTTTTTTTCAATTTCTTGATCTGTTAATCTGACACAAAGCCATATTGCTGTATATATTCTATTAACAGTATTAATAGAGTCTTTGGGTTGAGTAATTATGAGTACATCATTATCAGCAAATAATTTCAATTTATACAAAACAGGATTTCTGAACAAGAACTGTTAGTCAATGGGTTGATTATATCATAGCAACTGTACAATCAGGGCTGCAAAAAATCATCTTTATTAGCAGATTAACCAAAGCTTTAGTTGATTAACTGATGGAATATTATTAAATAACAGTAATCTTAACTAGTACAGTTGCTATATTTCAGAATTAGGTGTGTGTATTCAGAAATGATACACATGCACTAAATTTCAGTATTTTTTTTTTTCCCATTATTTGAACCAAATCAATCTATTAGGTGACAAGTCCTGATGGGTGCCTAAATGTGACATTTCATAAGGCCTTCTCTGAAAAATGAGAGGAACACTCTGATAGTCAGTAGTCGATAAACTGATCATTGACTGTAAAGAAATAAATTTAAATTTGAACAGTCCTCTAGAAAAGCAAGAAGCTCTGTTCCCAGGTGGCATTCTAATTAAGAAGATTACAATAAGAAGAGTCTTGTGTCCTTTTTTTAATTCTTGGATCAATAAAGTTCAGATCTAGCCACCTAGAGTACATTTAAGAACCCAAACTCTTCTCTTACACCAGATTACTTAGGAAGAGAATTTAAGTCCCAAGCACACTCTGAGTTCTGTTTTGATCAGTCATGCAACTAAAATGGCCTCCCCGGTACAGCCCATATAATCCATCCAATGCTTTAAGAGCCCCCTGATCTTCAAGAACAGAGAGAGTCAGACCACTGAGAAGCTACAACTGTCCAGAATGCAGCAACACATGCAGTTTTGGGCTCCCCAGAATATGCCAACATAATACCACTGCTTTGCAATCTGCACTGGCTCCCAACAGGCTTCTGGTACAATTCAATGGGCTGGTTATCATCTATAAAGCCCAACATAGTGTGGGGCCAGGTTATTTGTGGGACTGCCTGTCTCCAATGGTTTCTGCTCATCCCACCAGATCCAGCAGGGAAGAGATGCTTTGGGTCCATTCTGTGAAAAATTATTATCAAGAGTGGACCAGGAGATGTGCCTTCCTTATCAGGGTGCAGTGCAGAACAGCATCCCCCCCCCCCCCAAGCTTCAGGTGACTCTGTTGATTTTTCCCCTCAGGCCTTGGTCAAGGATGTTAGTTGAGCTCAGTGTGTAAAGTTGGTTAGGGTTTTGTTTTTGTTTTTTCATATGGTTTATTAGGAGTATAGGGCCTATTGTATTGTTCATGTGTGTTCAATTATTATATATATTTTTTTGTTTTTTACATTTATGTTATGTTGTTGGCATGTTTTTATATATTATTTGTTGTCCAGAATCCCTGTGTTGAGATGGGAAGCCACATAAATCATTTAAATAAATACATTCATTTTATTTTATTTTATTTTATTTTATTTTATTTTATTTTATTTTATTTTATTTTATTTTATTTTATTTTATTTTATTTTATTTTATTTTATTTTATTTTATTTTATTTTATTATTTTAGATAAACTTCAAGATGCCTCCTTCTGATGTCAGAGCCCTGATCTCACAGGCTTTCTGGCAAGTATGATATAGGATTTCCCCCCTCTGAATTTGAAGGTGTTTTTCTCTCTGTTCAGAGAAGAATCTGCATGGAAACATATGCTTTACCTATTTTATTTTCTCTCACCATTTTTCATAAACAACTCATTTATACATAAATAAACAATGCAAGAAGCAAGCTGATGTTTTAGCCCTGAAAATTAGGCAGCAGGAAGTCCTGATCAGAATACAGTGAAACAGAGGAGAGCAAACAAAAGAATAAAGAGGGAGAAAGGGCAATCAATTCTACTGTGATAGGAGCCAGTCAAATGAGATGGCCACACAGAGAGTCTGCCAAAAGGGCAGTAGAAGAGAAGTGTAAATTGCACAAACAGCTTATCCAAAAGAGACAGGCTCTGCTGATTGTATAGCACTAACAATAGATTAATCACTCAAGCTGCCAATTAGGCACCAGTATGCTTGTTTTATCAGGAAACGTTATAGTAAGGTTGAGTCTGTAGGCTGAGGTAGCATGTTATGAACAGAACCACAGTAGTTCATGCACTAACTGGAGCAGCAGACTCACTTCTTACATTCATTGTACTATATGTAATTCCTGAGATTGGTAGTATCATTTAATTCACCTTCCCCAAAGTAATGCCCTCCAAAAGTACTGGTCTTCAGCTCTCATACTGGTTTGAAATTATGGGAGAAGAACTTGTAGAAGGCCAAACTAATCCATAAACCATGAATATATATACTTAATTTCTTCCAGGGAATTACCACCTTGATGTGGGAGAGTACAGTAGCTATAATGACTCTGACAGCAATGCTCAGGGCTGGTAGGGTCATCCTTGCAAGTAATGTTGAAAGAGGAAAGGAGAAGCTAACAGTAGTCCACGGTGAGAGCAGAAGGCCAACCAACTTAAGGAATATATATATATGACTTGACTACAGGAAAACCTATGACTCAATGCCGCACACATGGATCTGTGAATGCCTGGCACTATACAAAGTCAACAGGACACTAAGGACCTTCCTCAAGAACTCAATGGGACTGTGGAAGACAACACTGGAGGTGAACTCAAGACAGCTCGCACAAGTGGCCATCAAGTGCGGCATATACCAAGGTGATGCACTGTCCCCACTGCTGTTCTGCATAGGCTTAAACCCCCTCAGCCAGATAATCACAAGGTCTGGATATGGGTACAAGTTCAAGAGTGGAATCACCATCAACCACCTCCTCTACATGGATGACATCAAGCTGTATGCTAAGAGTGAACGAGAGATCGACTCACTGATCCACCTGACACGGATCTACAGCGAGGACATTGGGATGTCATTTGGACTGGAGAAGTGTGGCAGGATGATAGTAAAGAGAGGGAAGGTAGTTAAGACCGATGGAGTGGAACTACCAGTGGGCCACATATCAGACATAGAAACCAGCTATAAATACCTTGGTGTCCCACAGTCACACGGGAACCATGAGGAGGAGGCAAGGAAGACAGCAACATCCAAGTACCACCAAAGGATAAGACAGGTCCTGAAGAGCCAGTTTAATGGGAAGAACAAGATCCATGCCATCAACATGTATACCCTGCCAGTCATCAGATACCCTGCCGGTATAGTGAGCTGACCAAAGGAAGACATGGAGGCTGCCGATGTGAAGACCCAGAAGCTCCTCACAATGTACGGAGGTTTCCACCCCAAGTCCAACACCCAGAGACTGTACACCAGCCACAAAGAGGGCTGGCGGGGTCTGATGAGTGTCAAAGCCACTGTCTTGGATGAAACCCGGAGTATCCAGGAATACATCAGTAAGATGGCACCCAAAGATGAGCTGCTGAGAGAATGTTTCAGGCAGCAGCAGACATGGGAGGAAGTTCAAGCGGAGGAAATACCATGGCAAGACAAGCCCCTGCATGGGATGTACCATCGACAGATAGCTGAGGTGGCTGACATTGGGAAATCCTATCAGTGGCTGGAAAGGGCCGGACTAAAAGACAGCACTGAGGCACTGATCATAGCAGCACAAGAACAGGCACTAAGCACCAGATCCATAGAAGCAGGGGTCTACCACACTAGACAGGATCCAAGGTGCAGATTGTGCAAAGAGGCCTCAGAGACAGTCCAACACATAGTGGCAGGGTGTAAGATGCAGGCAGGAACAGCATACACTGAACGGCACAACCAAGTAGCTGGCATTGTGTACAGGAACATCTGCACAGCATATGAGCTAGACCCCCCCCCCCCCAAGTCCCAATGGGAGATTCCACAGAAGGTCCTGGAGAATAAAAGGGCTAAGATCCTGTGGGACTTCCAGATCCAGACGGATAGGCAGGTACTGGCCAATCAACCAGACATTGTGGTAGTAGACAAAGACCAGAAGACAGTGGTAGTGATAGATGTAGCAGTGCCAAGTGACAGCAACATCAGGAAGAAGGAGCATGAGAAGCTGGAGAAGTACCAGGGCCTGAAGGAGGAAATCGAGAGGATGTGGAAAGTCAAGGCCAAAGTGGTCCCAGCGGTGGTAGGAGCACTCGGGGCCATGACTCCTAACCTGGGAGAATGACTCAAACAGATCCCAGGAACAACATCAGAGCTCTCTGTGCAGAAGAGTGCAGTGCTAGCAACAGCTAAGATACTGCGCAGAACCCTCAAACTCCCAGGCCTCTGGTAGAGGACCCGAGATTGAGGAAGACACATACCACCCATAGGGGTGAGAAGGGATTTTTTTTTTTTATACACACACACATACATACATACATACATACATACATACATACATACAGAGAGAGGGAGGGAGGGAGAGGGAGAGAGAGAGATACAGTGACCAGAGAAGAGGACAGGAACTACACATGCTGCAAGTGTAGGCTGATTGTGCTCCTGGAAGAGAAGGTAAAGGGGCTAGAAGCAAACCTGTCTGCCTTCCAACTCATCAGGGAAGGCAAGGAGTTCCTGGATCGGGCACAAGAAGCAACTGGAGAGGGACAACGGTACCAAACCAATCCCCAGAAGACAGAAGAAAACCAGGCAGAGCAGAGAGAGGAATGGAACAATGTTACTCACAGGACTAAGCATGTCAAAAAGATCTCTCCTTCCTTACAGCTACGAAACAGATTTAAGAGTCTCCCCACTGAAGACATCACTGGTCCCCTGGATGAAGAGCAGCTTCCACAAGACACAGTGAATGAGGAAAAGGACTCTGTAGTCTCAAATAAGCCAGATGAGGAGGAAGCGACGGGTGGTGGTGATCGGGGACTCCCTTCTGAGGGGAACCGAAGCAGCAATCTGTCGGCCTGACCAGCAAGCAAGAGAAGTGTGCTGCCTTCCGGGGGCTAAGGTTCGGGATGTGGCAGAAAGGCTTCCAAGACTCTTTAAGCCCACTGACAGTTACCCGCTCCTATTGATCCATGTGGGAACAAACGACACAGCCAGACGCAGTCTTGAAGACACTGTGAGGGACTATGAAGTGCTGGGCAAGAGGGTGAGGGAGCTAGGGGCACAGGTGGTGTTCTCTTCCCTCCTTCCTGTTGAAGGACGAGGCCCAGGAAGGGAGAGAAGAATTCTGGAGATGAACAACTGGCTGCGGAGATGGTGCCAACGGGAACGGTTTGGATTCCTAGATCATGGGATGCGTTTCCGTGATGAGGGACTCCTGGCAAGCGATGGGTTACACCTCACAAAAACTGGGAAGAACGTGTTTGGAAGGCGCCTTGCAAACCTTATCTGAAGGGCTTTAAACTGATTCCTATGGGGGAGGGAGAAGATAGCCCAAAAAATGAGGTGACCCCAAGAACTGGGAATGAGCCGGGGATCAATGCGCAGGAGGTAGAGGCACCCAAGGGAAAGCACATGAACGCAAAAGGTAGGATGCCAAGAGGACAGCGCAGGGATGGAGAAAAAGGGGGCCAGAACACAGGGAGTCAAACACACTGCCTTACATGTCTTTACACTAGTGCACAAAGTATGGGCAATAAGCAGGAGGAGCTGGATGTCATGAGTCAGACTGGCAAGTATGATATAATAGGGATCACAGAAACCTGGTGGGATGAATCCCACCAGTGGAACATTGGGCTTGATGGTTATACCTTGTTTCAAAGAAACCGGCAACACAAGAGAGGAGGTGGTGTAGCGTTGTATATGAGGAATGAACTTACTTCTACTGAGGTCCATTGGACTAATGGTAATAGGAGTGTTGAAAGTATCTGGGTTAAGATCAAAGGGCAAGCTAGCAGAAGGGATATATTGATAGGAGTCTGCTACAGGCCACCAAACCAGTCAGAAGAAGTAGATGAAGATTTATTAAAGCAGATAACTGAAGCCTCAGAAAAACATGAAGTGGTGGTGTTGGGGGATTTTAACTACCCAGACATTTGTTGGAAGACTAATTCGGCCATACATAAGAAGTCAGATAAATTCTTAACTTGTGTGGGAGATAATTTTCTCTTTCAAAAGGTTGAGGTAGGCACTAGGGGATCTGCTATCTTGGACTTGATCCTCACTAACAGGGAGGAGTTGATTGAAGACATTAAAGTGGTAGGAACCTTGGGTGCTAGTGACCATGCGCTCTTTGAGTTCTCGATTTTAACTAAAAGTTTGGTAAAAGTCAGTCAAACAGAAACCATGGATTTTAGGAAGGCTGATTTTAATAAACTAAGGGAAATAGTAAGGATGATACCATGGAAAGAGAACCTTAAAGGCAAAGGTGTTGTTGCTGGCTGGGACTTCTTGAAAAGGAAATCAAGGATAGCGCAGTCTCAAACAATACCGATGAGGAGGAAAACTAGAAGACAGCTGAAGAAGCCAATGTGGTTGAATAGGCAGATCACACAGGAGTTGAGACTAAAGAAGGATGCTTACTGGAAATGGAAGGAAGGGCTAATCACCAAGGCAGACTACAAAGCTATAGCTCAGAAATGTAGGAACGAGGTCAGGAAGGCAAAGGCTGAAAATGAGCTAAAGCTAGCAAGAGAGGCAAAATCCAGCAAGAAGGGCTTCTTCAAGTATGTTAACAGAAAGAGAAAGACAAAGGAGGCGGTGGGCTCACTGCACACTCCAAATGGGGAAATCTTAACAGATGACCAGGAGAAGGCAGAGGAACTCAACTCCTATTTCGCCTCTGTCTTTACATCCAAAGGAAATAGTTATCAGAGTAGCATAGGCTGGGAACAAACACAACAGGGGAGGGTACAAGTCAGTAAGCATGAGGTAAAGGAACTTCTAACTAATTTGAATGCCTTCAAGTCCCCAGGTCCTGATGAAATACACCCTAGAATACTGAAGGAACTGGCGGATGAGCTGGAGGGACCTCTGTCAGTTATCTTTGAGGAGTCGTGGAGAACGGAAGAGGTACCAGGGGACTGGAGAAGAACAAATGTGGTCCCCCTCTTCAAGAAGGGGAAAAAAGAGGACCCCAGTAATTATCGACCAGTGAGCCTAACATCAATACCTGGAAAGATGTTAGAGCAGATAATAAAGCGGACCATTTGTAAGCATCTGGAAGACAATGCTGTGATGGCTAAGAGCCAGCATGGCTTTGTCAAAAACAGGTCATGACAAACAAATCTCGTCTCCTTCTTTGACAAGGTAACGACTTTAGTGGACAAGGGGAATGCGGTGGATATAATCTACCTTGATTTCAGCAAAGCTTTTGACAAGGTTCCACATGGCATTCTCATTGACAAGCTGTTAAAGATTGGTTTGGATGGCCCTACAGTAAGGTGGGTCCACAATTGGCTATCTAACCGCACACAGAGAGTCAGCATTGACGGGTCAACATCGAGTTGGAGAGCAGTAACCAGTGGCCTCCCACAGGGATCGGTCTTGGGACTGGTATTATTCAACATTTTTATTAATGATCTGGATAATGGGGTTGATGGGCTACTCATCACATTTGCAGATGACACAAAATTGGGAGGTCTGGCAAACACCCAGGATGAAAGAATGACATTGCAATCTAACCTGGACAGGTTGGAAGACTGGGCTGAAAGGAACAAGATGTCCTTCAACAGGGAGAAATGTAAGGTAGTACATTTGGGGAGGAAAAATGTAGGGCACACATACAGGATGGGGGACTCATGGCTTGGAAGCTCTACATCGGAGAAAGACTTGGGTGTGGTCATAGACAACAAGCTGAACATGAGCCAGCAGTGTGAGACAGCTGCTAGGAGGGCTAATGCAGTTTTGGGCTGCATTAGGAAAAGCATTATATCAATGACGTGGGAAGTCATTATTCCCCTCTACTCTGCACTAGTGAGACCACACCTGGAGTACTGTGTACAATTCTGGGCACCACATTTCCAGAAGGATATTGACAGGTTAGAACAGGTTCAGAGGAGGGCAACAAAGATGATACAGGGACTTCAGGACATGTCCTATGAGGACAGGCTGAAGGAACTGGGGCTGTTCAGTCTGGAGAAAAGAAGACTGAGGGGAGACATGATAGCAGTGTTCAGGTACATAAAGGGGTGCCATAGGGAAGATGGTCAGGAACTCTTTTCCATGGCCACAGAAACTAGGACCAGAAATAATGGGTACAAACTGCAGCTACCTAGATTTCACTTAAATATAAGGAAAAACTTCCTGACGGTTAGATCTGTACAACAGTGGAACAGTCTACCTACGGAGGTTGTGGGTTCTCCATCTCTGGAGGTTTTTAAGAAGAGGCTGGACAGTCACCTCTCAGGGATGGTTTAATTGGTTTCCTGCATATTGCAGGGGGTTGGACTAGATGATCCATGTGGTCCCTTCCAACTCCAAAATTCTATGATTCTATGATTCTATACACAGACATACATCCAAACTGAAGAAATGGAAGAACCTGCAATTACAGAATGATTTAAAGATAACAGCACTTCCAAAAATCTTGCCAAGAAAACTGCAGGGACTAGTTCAGGCAGTTGCCAGGAGTCAACACTGTCATGAAGTCACAAAACAAAACAAAACATGGGCATGTCATGAGCATGGATGGACTAGAAAAAAGACTTATCTTAGCTGAAGGTGAGAGACGTAGAAGGGGAAGACAATGGATGTGAGTGAACTGTATTGGTAATGACCCTAGAAGAGCTTGGATCATCCTTTGGCAGGTTGAAATAGAGGGCATTTGTCCATACAGACCATGAATCAAGCCCAATTTAATGATACCTAACAAACCCACAATTAATGTTCTGATATGCCGAGAGCAGTTTGTGTATACTGGCTATAATAAACATATCCAGGACTAGATGTTTCCAAACATAATTACAATAACCCGCCAAAAAAGAATTATATCATGATATAGATAAAATAGATAGAGAGATGGAAGAAAATATTGCCTGAAGTTTGATTTTAGCTGAAAAATTTGTCACTTATTTTGCAATCAAAGCTTTATTAAGAGAACAATTACAACATGCAGAAAGAGATGAAAGGTTCCTTTCAGAATAAGAGTTCTACAATTGTAGACTTGCCTTGTGAGATGCAAATCTCATTCATTTCAGTGGGATTACTCTCAGTTAATTGAACCTTAACAGCCCAGTCTAATTCACTTTAGAATCAGCTCAAATGTACATAAACATTGCACAAACCTACCAGCGTTTTGGCATTATTGAAGTCTTATGCTAAGTAAACATTTTAGCAGACTGAACGAACTTGAGACAAAAACATCCTAATTCTTACCCCCTCTGCAAATTATTTTATACAGGTGAAACTCGGAAAAATTAGAATATCGTGCAAATGTTCATTTATGTCAGTATGGCAACTCAAAAGGTGAAACCAATATATGAGATAGACACATTACATGCAAAGCAAGATATGTCAAGCCTTACTTTGGTATAATTGTGATGATTATGGCATACAGCTTATGAAAACCCCAAATTCACAATCTCAGAAAATTAGAATATTACATGACATCAATAACACAAGGATTGGAAATAGAACAATATCGGACCTCTGCAAAGTATAAGCATGCATATGTACTCAGTACTTGGTTTGGGCCCCTTTTGCAGCAATGACTGCTGCAATGTGGCGTGGCATGGATGCTATCAGCCTGTGGCACTGCTGAGGTGTTATGGAAGACCAGGATGCTTCAATAGCGGCTTTCAGCTCCGCTGCATTGTTCGGTCTCATGTCCCTCATCTTTCTCTTGGCAATGCCCCATAGATTCTCTATGGGCTTCAGGTCAGGCGAGTTTGCTGGCCAGTCAAGCACACTAATCCCATGGTCATTGAACCAGGTTTTGGTACTTTTGGCAGTGTGGGCAGGTGCCAGGTCCTGCTGGAAAATGAAGTCAGCATCCCCATAAAGCTCGTCTGCGGAAGGAAACATGAAGTGCTCCAAAATCTCCTGGTAGACGGCTGCATTGACCCTGGACTTAATGAAGCACAGTGGACCAACACCAGCAGATGACATAGCTCCCTCAGTCAACACAGACTGTGGAAACTTCACACTGGACTTCAAGTATCGTGCATTGTGTGCCTCTCCATTCTTCCTCCAGACTCTGGGTCCTTGGTTCCCAAATGAGATGCAAAAGTTGCTCTCATCAGAAAAGAGGACTTTGGACCACTGGGCAGCAGACCAGTTTTTTTTTTCTGTAGCCCAGGTAAGATGCTTCTGACGTTGTTTGTTGTTCAGGAGCGGGTTGACAAGAGGAATACGACATTTGAAGCCCATGTCCAGGATCCGTCTGTGTGTGGTGCCTCTTGATGCACTAAGTCCAGCCTCAGTCCACTCCTTGTGAAAGTCCCCAACACTTTTGAATGGCCTTTTCCTGACAATCCTCTCCAGGCTGCGGTCCTCCCTGCTGCTTGTGCACCTTTTTCTACCACACTTTTCCCTTCCACATAACCTTCTATTGATGTGCTTTGATACAGCACTTTGGGAACATCCAACTTCTTTTGCAATGACCTTTTGGGGCTTTCCCTCCTTATGGAGGGTGTCAATGATGGTTTTCTGCACAACTGTCAGGTCAGCAGTCTTTCCCATGCTTGTGATTCCTACTGAACCAGCCTGAGAGACCATTGAAAGGCTCAGGAACCCTTTGCAGGTGTTATGGATTCATTAGCTGGTTAGAGTGGGACACTTTGAGCCTAGAATATTGAACCTTTTCACACTATTCTAATTTTCTGAGATTGTGAATTTGGGGTTTTCATAAGCTGTACGCCATAATCATCACAATTATACCAAAGTAAGGCTTGACATATCTTGCTTTGCATGTAATGCGTCTATCTCATATATTGTTTTCACCTTTTGAGTTGCCATACTGACATAAAGGAACATTTGCATGATATTCTAATTTTTCGAGTTTCACTTGTAAATAAGAGGCAGTTTATTCTTCACTAGGCGAAAAAGTGCCTGAGGCATCTTACTTCAAACTGCCAAATGGTTATGCCAACCCTGACTTCTCTAGCTGGGGGCAGGAATCCTTAAATCTTAATATGATAATGGATTTGGCAGCAGGGAGCCATTTTAGAACAAGCTCATCCATAATTTAGCAAAGACATGTAAATGAGGGAGAGGCACCCACCTCTTTTCACCTCAGTTGTTCTGAAAGGTACATAGTAAGGCAAAATAGTTGGAGATAACACCAAATGCCAGAAAGGGGGTCTTGTCATGCATTCTTAGGCCTAGATGAGGCAATGCAGGAGCCAGAGTTGGTAGCTGATGGGGCTCTATTCACTGCACACTCTTTAGAACCACTTAAATACAATTCATTTTATTTTGGTCCCCACATATTAGACCCTTAAATGTAGCAATATTAGCAGTGCCTGCATAACAAGAATGATTCCCTGTATCTGTTCTTCAAACTTTCTCCATGACTGCATGTGAATGATGTGAATTATGGCACCTTAAACTTTGCTACATTGGTGCTTGTCTAAAATATAACTTCTGAGACTCAGTTCTCAACACCCAGGATGCACAACTTGAGGCTCCAGAGTCATTATACAACCTTTAAAAGTTTAAGATACAGCTCCCACTGGCATTATATCACTTGGCACTAAAGTGTAATGTTTAATGTGGCTAGAAGGGAACATTATTAAAATATGAACAAATGTATTAATTGCATTTAATACACAATACACTCAATTTATCATAACAGTTGCTACTACATTGATACTATGTCCAGTTCTGGGCACCACACTTTAAGAACAATTCAGAAAAAATGAAACAGGTGCAGAAAAGGACAACAAGGATAATCAGGGAACTTAAAGCTAAGTTCTCCAAGGAGAACTGAAAGAACTGGGCATATTTAGAGCACTAAGGTAGAATATGATAGCAACCTTCTACAAATACCGGAATGTCTGTAACAGAACAAGGTCAAGACCTATTTTTTATCATCAAGGTGGCTGGTCTTAAGTTACATAAAGGCAGATTCCAGCTGAATATTAAAAAAAAAAAAAAAATCCCAACAATAATGGAAATGCAGTAGCGAAACCCATTTTCAAGTCGTGTAAATTCCCCTTCATTTTTTGTGTTCAAGTAGAGGAAGGGTAGAGTTTTTTAGGAATGTTTTAATTTGGACTTCTGCACTTAGCAAGGGTTTGGCTTGATGGCCTAAATAGTCCATCCTGTGTCTTACAATCCCATAAATATAAATCATTTAATTTTAAATAAATTAAGAGAAAATAAGTTAAATTAAATGCTAGTTTTGTCCTCTTTCCACCTACTTTATATACTTTTTAAGTCCCCAGTTTCCCACTCAAAGACCAGTATCTGCATTGACCTGAAAAAAGTTTTACCTTTATGGGTCAGAATGGATTATTTCTCCAATGCTTCCTTCCACCCAAACTGGCTCCTCCCAAACCCATATCTTTACCAGATCAGTTGTAGAGTAGGAAATCTAATCTATTCCCGTTTATGCTACATTGGTGGCAAGCCATTTCTAAAATACTGAGCATTTATTCTGAAACATTTCTCTGTCTGCATAATAAACCATGCAGAGAAAGTTTGCATAGCTAATAAGTATAAGCTAATAAGCTTGCTTCAGAAAACAGAACTTTGGACAACGGTTGTTAGCTTCCTTTAAACCTGGCAGACGTACTTGAATTATAATTGTGAGACCGTTATGTTTCACTCTTAGCCTCTTCCAAATGGCTTGTTAGGTCTGAGGCCAAAGGAGCAAAGCCTTTCTTTCACTCAGAATGAGTCCCAAGCTTTCCTACCTCTGGAACGTGAATCAAGTCCTGTAGATGAAGCTTATCCTGAGAATGGGAACTTCTCAGCTGGATGCTCATTAGCACCCTCTGATTAGAAAATGTGCTTATCCATTTCACTTTCATTGTAGCTATAGCAAGAATTGAGTGATACAAACATGAACATAGTACAGGGAATATTTTTATCCCCTTGTTCTCACACTGCACAAGAACCATCCTGATAAGTAGCACCTACACTGCCATCCTCATTAGGAAAGCAATTCCAGTTAATTGTGCCACATGTATCAAGGGCAGTCATTCCAACAATAGTACTGAATATCAGAGAAAGGCTTGGGTTTGGCAATAGTATCAAAAGCCTCTGTGAGATCAAACAGAATCAACAGAATCATATCACTTCCGTCTCTCTTCCTCAAAACATCATCTATAACTGTGACCTTGGGTGGTTCTATTCCAAAAACCAGCGAGGAAACAGACTGACAAGGGTCAAAAGAATCAGATTCCTCCAAAAAGAGTCACACAAATACCAGCTTCTTAATAACATTGCTTGAAAATGGAGCATTTGTGATATAGCAGTATTTGGCAAAATCTCCAGGGTGAGCTTCTCTCTAGGGATAGCAAAATCCCCTGAATCCAGGAGTAGAAAAACCACTGCCTCCTCTGAGGTCTGTGTGACCACTTCATCATGGAAGAACATGTTCATCATTTCTCAACTGAATCAGGTAAACTTCCTAGCCTTGCACAGATAAGCCAAGATGAGCAGGTTAAGTCAGCTCCTATAGAATGCAAACAGGATGGTCATCATCATTTTATGCTATAAACTTAATGTTAAATCATAAACTAAGTTCCAGTCTTTCATCTGAATTGCAAGGGGACAAGCAGGAGTAATGTTCTAATTCAGAGCAAGAGTCAAAGTTCCAGTAAATTCAAGGGCTGGTAGTTTGGTAGGTTCAAGGGGCAAGATGGTAGCAGCTATCAAAAGTCTGCAAAAGAAGAAGGCATAGCATAAGACAATAAGATGAGACTGGATTTCAAACTTATTCCAGCCCAGTCTCCACTTCTCACTCAGGCACAGCTAGAACTAAACAACTCAGATCTATTAAGCCAAATTCTGCAAAACTTCAGTTTCAGTCATGTGTGTTTCCTTGCAAGTAGCTAGACTTCCATCTTGTGATCCTGATATGCAGCTAATGGCAATCTTGGGGACAAGTTGGCCTTGAATTTAGCTGAACCTTCTGCAGCCAGGACAAAGATGGCAAGGCTTTTCCCCCTTCAACTTCCAGACTGATAGCAGAGATCAAATGAGTATGTGGTAGCCAGATAATTAAGAGCTTCTTGTCCATATCTTCAGGCCTCATAAACTGAAATCTACTAACCTTGTAGTTAGATCAGGTGATATAGTAGACACTTCAGCATGATGTGCTGGTAATAGGAAGCCCACATGTTGGCTGTATTATGTGCAATATTCTCCCGCTTGTGTTCTTGTTTTTAATCTATGTTCATTGTTTTAATTGTTTTCCATTGGTTTTGTAGTATGTTTTAATAGGTGTTTTTTTATTGTATGCCCCCCTGAGTATGCCCACTCAGCTTATGTGAGATGGGCAGCTATATAAATTTGACAAGTAAGTAAGTAAGTAAATAAATAAATAAATAACATTGGTATGAAAACAAGTGATTTTAGTCTCAAAATGCCAAAATTTGGTCCAGCAAATCTCTGAAGGCTCCTACTTTGTGTTTTTCAGACTACATAACAATACCTCCTTGACCTGCTTAAACATTTTGCTGGACATTTATTAAATAATACAGTGGTGTCTGAAAGGAAACCCTCTTTGTAACCTTCATTGCTACATGTACTATGAGTTGAAGGTGGGTTTCTCTCTTATTTGCAATCATATAGGCAAAAGAAGTGTAGAAATTAGGTATTTACAGCAATAGAATGTGTGCTTGGACATCTTCCCTGGTGTCTGTCAGGTAGGTTGGACTTCAGTTTTGATAATCCCAGGTCATCCATGTTGGTTAAGGGATTATGGAAATAATATTCTGATATATCTGTAAGGCACCAGAGTGAAGAAGGGCTGCTTTCTTGGGATGATTTACAAGTTCTTAATATTTTAGTTGTTAATTCACAATGCCATTTTTATTACGGCATTTATTATGGTCACAGGCAACTCAAAGAAGAAAATCAAATGTAGGCTTGAAATATTGAAGAAGGGGGAAACCTTTTAAATTATCCCTCATTTCACCTTGAATTTTAGCTCAGTCATAGATCACCAAAAACAAAAGAAATCAATTCAGAATGAGAGCAATGCTTTCTGAACAAACAGCTCCAACTGAACTACCAACAAACTGATGATTCACTGGTTTTCATGGAATAATAAGGAAACACAGTGAATAATTCTAGTTTAATGTTGCTATTACAATTTGCTGACAAAGAAAGAATGAGTAGGCCACAACTAAAGACACTGAAAGGAATTTGTATATTGGTTTGCATTAAATAGAAGTTTCTTCTAAATAGATATGAACATGATTGCATTTTAAAATTTTGATGTCTACGCTAAGCTTTAGCCACAACTTGCTTTTGCTGGACAATATGCAGTGTATCCAATTGATCCAGAATGCTATAGATCCTTTTAAAATACTATTTTTATGTGTGTTGTGTGTGTGTGTGTGTGTTTAAACACAGCTATTTCCCTAATTTACTGTTTTCTTGCCCAGCTAGCTGGCATCCTATAGCTGACCTTGACTACAAGGATGGGAAATACCTGGGAATGCCAGAACTGTAGTCTAGACTGGAAAATAACAATGCCAACAATAACAACAGAAATCAGAAGGTGGCAATTGCAAATCATGCTTATATTGCTGTCAGAATAATTATAGTGACACATTTATGAAACCACAGGAGCTGTGCTCAAGTTGAAGGAGGCAGTATCTTTACTGTTTTCTTTATTTTTCAGCTTTCATTTCTACTTTTTACAAGCAATATCATATGAAATCAATTTCTCTGCCAAAAACATCATTTTAATAATAATACTTTGAAGGATAAGCATTTGAAAGGCCCACATCTACTTCATTGTCTGACAGATTCAGAAGGAATAAAGTGCTGCCCTTTCGAGGAACGTAAGCTTCATTACGTCTCTGAATATTTGGAAGCAGAGACAGGACACTTCCCATGCTTATTGTAACCTATGCATCCATTTTGAAAATGCATTCCGTCATATAGACATTTTTGAAGTCTTTTTAAAATTTTCTTCTCAAACATTTTTCCTTCGCCCACTTTTTTTTTTTTTTTTTAAAAACTCTTTGAGGAGCCTGAAGCAATCTACAAATGGCTATTACAATTTCCAGTGCACTCTTTTACAAATCTCTCTCTTTCTTCCACATACTTTTCTTGGTTAGATAGTTGCAACCAAAGGGAAAAAATAGTGGCTTCAGCTGGTAACAAATAAGCAAAAAGCAAACTCAGCTCAAAGAATACAGCATTATCAAACCTGCACACTCAAACATCCCTGCCAACACATGCCTGCAATATTCAACTCTCTCAAGCCCTTGGCCTGTGAACATGCCAGGCCACATCTCCATGACTATGTGATGATTGCTTCTCTCATGTCCCACAATAATCTGCAATATATATGAGGGCAGGCATTTGTTCATTAACTGCATTCTTCAGCTTAACTGATTTCAATGGAATGATTCTAGCATCAAGGTCACCAAGTCTGTTTCTCTGGAGAAACATTGAATAGCATATTGGAAACTAGCTATCTCAGAGACATAGCCTGTGGCTAGGTTACACCTGGATGAGGAGCTGAATATTTCTATTGGAATGTTTACCTTGTTATGTTTCACATAATTTGTTTGATAAAGCTTGGCATGAATTTCTTGTTAGGGAAGTATCATCAATGACCACAAGGAAGCTTCCAGTTTTCCTTTAATTAAAACTGTTAAAGTAGCAATCTTATGCCTTCTTACTTGGAAGCAAGATATATGATTATCAATAGGGTTTACTTCTGAGTAATTATGAAGAGGGATTTAATATAGCACAAAGGAATGTATTAAGCTACAGATATAAATATTCAGATACACAGATTTTTTCCAGAAATCATGAGTCCTAAGCAATATCTCCTTGTACAATTTAGCCAAAGAATGTTACCTTTTATTTGCAAATTTAAAATTACTCATTTTAACTTTGTAAATTAATTATTGAAAAATTTACCTCTTTTTTTATCCTTTAAATGGAATTGTTGGCAGTAAGAACAAGGGAAAATTACCGCACTGAAGTCAATGCCTAAATGAATAAATATTGGTATATCAAGCAAACTTTTTAAACTATGGCTTTAACTATTGGATGGCATTTTTATCTCAAATGTCACTTCACTTTTGTTTTCAATAGAATGAAGCCATCATTTATTTCCCTATAAGGCCCCAAAATAAAATGCTAAAAATAAAATGACCTTTGTTCAGACATGTCTCTCTGTCATTATCTGCATCACAGAAACTACTCAGCCATAATAAATATTTCCAGATGTATCATGGCAAGAAATTAGAGTATGTCTTGTAATTTCATGAAAGAAGACAAGTAGAAAATTAAATCCTGCACCATAAGAGCATTATTCTGTTACTAGGATTGCTCATGTATTTATCTTTTCTCTATTTATCTACTGTTGCATTCCTAATGCCATTCCTAAGCTTTCTAATGGTACCATGATTAGAAGTCTCATAATATCCATGCAATATGGCTAGCAAGGACTTTAGAGATTATTGTCCCAACACCTATAGAGAACTTTTGGTTGGAAAAAGCTGCTCTTCAAAATTTATTATTCTGAGGCAGAACAGAAGCAAATGTAACTTCTGATATTTCCCAATGAGGCTATGAATTCAAGATTCAGCTTGAATTTGAAAACTGAGATTTAGACATCTAGCACCAGGGTAGAAGTTGCTGTAGAGGCAGAAGTATGAGGAGGATTTTTAGGAACACTTATTGTGGAGGTGATGGCAAGGGGCCAAACTCTCCATAATTGCCTTTTAATTGCAAAAACTGGGCATTGTTCATATGTATGAGATGTCAATAACCTGGGAGCCTCCAGATGTTGCTGATTTACAATTCCAAGAAGAAGGGAATTCAGCATCCTCTGGAAGATCACAGGTTCTTCGCAATTGGTTCAGCATTTTGCTAACTTTGAAGGGCAATGTTGGAATTTTATGGATAGTATCCTGGGCATCAGCATTAGAGCTTGCTAGGGATATTTTTCTGAATATTTGGATTACTGTGCTTTAATGATATTGTATCATGTACAATGTATTGTACTTTGGCTGTGAGAGATAGATAGATAGATAGATAGATAGATAGATAGATAGATAGATAGATAAGTTATTTAAATGAATATATTTGCTTGTTAGGCTTTTTAATTAGCTTTAAATATATTTCACAAAAGAGTTTTAATTTTGCTCTCTGGCAGAAAGTATGCTTATACAGATATTGTCATGTTAAAAAATACAGTGGTACCTCGAGTTACGAACTTAATCCGTTCCGTGACTCTGATCGCAACTCGAGTTGGTCGCACCACGAGGCAAATTTCCCCATAAGGTTCAATGTAAACTTATTCTTGCCAAGCCTGCTCTGCATTTTCTTTGGAGCCATGCTGACAAGCACACCAAAAACCTTCCAAACGCCACAAAACACACCACAAACCTCACCGAATGTCTCCTTGCTACCGCGATCTCGCCCACAGGAAGCCGCGACCGTGTGGCAGCAGGGCAAATGGCCGTGGATCCGGTTCGTAGCTTGAGGCGGAGTTCACATGTCAAGGTAAATTTTTGGGGCCGGAGCTGGTCGTATCTAGAAAAATTCGTAAGGAGGGGCGTTCGTAACCCGAGGTACCACTGTAGCTACAGATGTTTGCGAGTATGAAATAGACAAGGGAAAAAATGATATATTTGTCAACAATCTGAGGGCTGCTTGCAATAACACTTCAACTGCACCAATGCCGTACAAATCTACTAAAAAATAAGTCCCACTGTTTTCATTGGAGACTAAGAGTGGAGTAATGGAGATGACCTAACGTGTCCTGGCCTAAATCTGCAGAAACAAAATGCTGAGGAAATCTCTTATACAGAACCAAAAATTCTGTATGAAAGAATTTAAAGAATCTCCTTGCCTTTCAGAAAAGACAGAGGATAGTCAGAACCAGTGATGTGCTTTTGCTTTTTATTCCACGTTGTGCAGGAATGCTCTGCTGAATTGGTAGGCCTTGCTTTGCCTTGCCTTTCTTCGGGACTCAAAAGAATCCACTGATTTAAGCAACCTCTTCCATTTAGCAGGATCTCATTATGTGGAGGGCTAAACCAATTCTGTCTGCATTTCCCACAGAATCAACTTTCAATCTACCCTCCAAAGACAGATGGAAAGCTGTGTTCCCAAGCAGCAGTTTTTCTTTCTTTTTACAGTTTTTTGAGTTCTGAAACTTCATAGCTAACCTCCAGCAACTCCATATGCATATCAACACGTATTCAAATAATGACTTTCACACTTGGCTGGACATGATCATTTTTATTGTAATGCTTATCAATTGTTGACAGAATGCCCAGCAGTATATAGAACATGATAGTGAAGCTATCTAAAGCTCCATTCGAATGGAGAAAGCTAATGATCAGAAATGTTTGGATTTGTTCTCCATTGGTGCTATCCATAACTTTTATTATGGGGGAGGCAGTGTGGGGTACAAAAAATATTCTGTCCTTACATACAAGATGCTGAAGTCCATATTTGGCAGATCTGGCAAACTGAAACTGTCTGATGACCCTGAGGGGGAAGGAGACAGATAACAAAAAGCAGGTTGTTGTCTTTTTCATGTTGTGAAGGAAGTCAATATATGGGTACAATAAAAGACATTGTTAATGTTAGAGGGCACTATCAGCAGTAGAAGGGGCAGGCTTGGAGTCTCCAGACCAGAATGTAGAAGCGCCGGGTCAGCCCATAGTAAGGTCATCCCATGTTGATATCAGATCCTGCATAAAGGTCATGTTATAATTTACACCACTTTTGGAAGTCCTATGTATCATTTCCAGGGGGTGTTAACCTATAACCTGGTGGGCTTTGGTCCTCTTCTGCTTTCCTTTCACAAGAAGCACAGTGATCATTGCAGTTGTGCATGCCAATAAATGATACTTTATTGCATCTGTCTACAGATGCTTTGGTTTCTTATTTAAGAGGGCATTTTTCACACAATAGCCTGGTGTAGTTGACAGGGAAGGAAGTTCAAGAGCTGCGGCAGCTTGCTGCATTTGTCCCCTTACCACTTTTGTCACAAGAGTCATGTTGATAGCTGTTCCTTTGAAATGTTATAGGAAACAAGTAGGCAGCTAACGTAATACCCCCAAAATCTAAAAATAATCACTTCTTTCTAGAAAATCATATCTAAAGTGGTCACATGTAAACAAGACTTTTTTCCCCACATTTATTTTATTTTTTAATCACTATAATATATTTAAGTATTTTCTTATTCAGTGTCTAATCACTTTTTTCAGCATTAAAAAAAAAAAAAGATGTGAAGGAAGACGTGTTCTTGTACTATCATTCAGAAAGTAGAAAAAGATGTTCCAGCAGAAGAAGCTTTCCTGAACATTTATGAAAAGCAGTCTCAGGCAATAGTCCATATCCTGCATGATGAATAAAACATAAAGCCTGAACATTTTTACTTGAAAGTAAATTACTGTTTCAGTTAGACTGCATTGATCCCTATCTATGTCCAGTCAGTGGCTGGACTCACCTACATGGCTCAGTCATTGTTTATTGAACAAGTTATAGTGGTCCCAATCTATTGTAGACATGGAAGTCTTCCTTGGTTCATAGATAAATTCTGAGCCATAAGCTATGTTTTACAAACCATAGTGTTTCCACAACAAACTAAGAGAAAACCAAAACCTTGGTTGCACTCAGCCAGGAGGGAGCTCTCTGATAGCATAAGGAAATGATGTATCCATGGCTATCAGTGCAAATGGGTTGCTGGCCAATTACTTCTATTACAGGCAGCCTATTTGACAAATTAGCATGGGGC
The DNA here is from genome assembly GCA_030867105.1 of Liasis olivaceus. Taxonomy (NCBI): domain Eukaryota; kingdom Metazoa; phylum Chordata; class Lepidosauria; order Squamata; family Pythonidae; genus Liasis; species Liasis olivaceus. The sequence continues at coordinate 91,961,355 of CM061348.1, read as the reverse complement.
TTGTATGGTCAAACTCCCCACAGTGAACAATGAATACATTTATTTGAGTTATGCTTTTATCCAACCCTAAACTTTTGATTCTATCCAACCTGTCACTGCAACATGGCTCATAGCACCCTTTGTCCATACGAATATGACCAAAATATTTTCTTCTCCTGTATACATAAAACTACATTATGCTGAGTCAAACCCTTTGCCTACTACTAATGACACTACCATGTTGTTTAATTTTGCACCTTAACTAAACTATTATTCTTTAATCTAATTGATAGCTCATTTGCAAAGGATCATCTTAAACTGAGATAAACCCAATTAAATAAATGATTATCTCACCTGGTCATTATGGCTGGACTACTTTTCCTTCCTCTGCTTTTCCAATTCTTCTCTCATATACACTGTCAGGAGTAAGCAGTCTGGTGTTCTCCAGGTGATTTTGACTATAAATCCTATAATCCCTAATCATCTGCCATGTTGTATGAAGCTTAAAGGTATGGTCTGCAGACACTATTTTTTTTCCCCTCATGCAAGGCTAATAAAAAATGCAGGGTGTGGAACAATAATGAAGAATAGAAGATACAGCTACTTGACCTGAACTGAGAGGAAGATCATTTTGGCTTTACTTCAGTGAATACAACCTAGATTCTCTCAAATTGCAGGTTAAAGCTGATCAAACAAATGCAAAGCTCTTCCCTGGCCCTGCTAATATTCTTCTCATAACAATCTATTTATCAAGCATGATTGCTTCTTATGAGGTTCTTAATAACTCTATTTTATCATCACTCTTTTTATCCCATGCAGCTCCTAGAACCCTCCAGCTGTGTTTCTCATTGTAAGGGGCCATTGATTTGAATGCTAAATCTTGCTCTCTGGTTGGCATCAAAGACTCTAGATGGCTTTCTTCTGTCACATACAGTTCTAGAGATAAGTTACATTTAAAAACCAAATCACATATGGAAAGCTATAAATCAGTGTGAAATGGAGCAGAGTCTATCTTTTTCCTGAAAGGTAATTTGAATGCTATACATAAAGGGCAAAGAAAGGGTAATTTGTATTCCCTAGGCAGAAGTGTGCATGGCACTAATTTTGAAATCCAATGACCTCAAGTAGCTATCTCTAATCTATCTGTAGTGGCAATTAATACTGCAGGAATGAAATATACTAAATTAACCTGAGTTGTGTTGATTACTCAGAAGAGTGATGCTTGATTGAAGGACAGGGGAATATAGAACAGGTGAAGAAGATACTCCTGGTATTCCTTCTTAGCTGCTTGCACACTTGAGGATTAAGAACATAATTTCATTTTCATTTTGAAATAAAGCAAAATGAACTGGTACATGGATTATTTTCTGTCTCCATTTTTCTATGTATTCATTCAAATGCCCTGCCTTTCCCGTTCATAATGAAGCATTCAAGGGAGCTTATAACAGTGTAGTTTAAAAGACGATACTTTAGACAACAAATAAAATCTAAAAATCTGAATTGAAGATATTTTTTATATCAAGATGGGTACATTGTATTTATGTGCATACACTAAATAATGCATTCGGTAATCAGCACTGAGCTTTAGAAACCAGCTAAATACAAACCTCCTAATTTTAGCCTGGGTATTGTGATTGTAGTGACTTAGCTTACATGAATCAATACATACTGCAGACAGGCAATCTTTACACATCACCCTAAACCAAGGTTTGCTTAACCATGACTTACTGAATAAGTGCTATGACTGGGTTTATACAATGCTAAGCCATAAACTTTGGTTTAAAAGAGTTGGTTTCATAGAATATGCCAAAGGTGATGCACATGACCAGCTTGCCCCAGGGGAAGTACTGCCACTAACAATTTCTAGACAGCCAGAATACACAAGGTGACAGTTTCTAGAGGGTCGATGCACAGAGTCCCAGCCCATAAAAGGCAACTTTCACTCATCTTTTCTTTCTGTGCATTAAAGGGGGTGTTTTCTGTTTCCAGCATAAGCTCTCCTGCTGTGCTTCATTTCATTGTTGACAAATATCTCCACTCCAGTTGTCAGAGCACTGCTCTTGTTTTCTAAACTGGTCCTCGAGTGTTTATATCAGATAGGAAGGTGTCAGGTGTGAGGGAGGGTTCATATGAAAGATTTGTCCATCAAAACCACATGTCCTCAAAAACTTTCCTGCAGAAGGAAAGAGATTGGGGTTTGCTTTGCTAGTGAGAAGGGTTAAGGAAGCAGGGGAATCCACTGAACTGGACCCATGGTGAACATGATCTGGACAGAGCTTCAGCCTATCACCATGCCAACTTGCAGGTTGGCACTGAAATCCAGGAAGCAATTTTTTAAGCCAATTTCAATTCCAGACAGATTTCCAGCCAGTTTTCGCATGGATGTCAAACAACTTGAGGCTGCGTTGCAGGAGAGCCCTAAATCAAATCCAGAGAATTGTAGTTACAGATTAGTGCAATGTGTGATGGCAGCCAGAGGGAAATGCACGCATTGATAAGGGTAATGCTATTTTACTTACTTCATGCATTTATCTTTCATTAATACATGCACTTATTTCATTGTGTGGACATTTTCAAGAGGTGGTAGAGACTTTTCTGTAGCTTAGTTTTGACCTTTGCTGGAAAAGGCTTCAAGGGGTTAAAAATCTCATTTTTTTTCCAAATCTGGATAGAGATATAATTTTTAAATATGCCATAACAATAAGAAACATCCATGAACTCCCTTCTGGAAGTTTCAGTGTCTGGTTTCAGGATATACATTTGTATAAATAAGGAAGATATACATAAAATCATGATAATTTAAGATTATGCCAAAAGGAAGTTATTAAACCAGGCAAAGATCAAATAGATCTCTCCTAGAATTTCCCCAAGAAATTCCCCAAGAATTTCTACTAATAATTTATTGAGAATAAGAAATATTTTAGATGTTCCTTCTTTTAAAACAACAATTGTCTGCTACCTTTAAAAACACGAGGAGCATTTAAGAAACTTCACATGGGGTTCAGTGGAAAGTGTAGGTGAGATATACTAAGTATGTAAGGAAGTCCCATCAGTACTCATTTAATCATTAATTATTGCTGAAGCCAAGAATAAAATATAAATGGTTTCACTCTTGTGCAGAAACTGTACACACAATCTTTTACAATCCTGAGAAATATAGCGACATTTTATCCCTTTGCAAAGCCTTTTAGTAACTCTGAAATGGCCCGGCACCTGGTTGATTTTGAAGCTTGTATTTTCCTAAGTGCTTGTTATATAAGATTGATGCAAATTTAGATTTCTAATTTATGAAGTAGACATTTAAGGGTTTCAGTCATCAGAGTTCCATCTTAGCATTTTAATTTGTACCCAGCTGTGTGGTTATTTTGAAAGTTGAATAGTTAAAGATAAGAGAAGCTCAACAATTGACCTCTAGTACAGTCCAACCCATGTGTTTGTAGAAGCCAAGGTGAAAGTCTTCCACTTACTCAACCTGGATGATGCTATAAAAATGCTGTATCCTTAATGAGGAAGAACACCAATTGTAACTTAGCATACCCACATCTAGCCTGGAGTTAAAATACATAGTCATATAGCCAAACTCTAGGTGGTTTGGATACATGCTAGAAAGTTCTTGCTTAACAATAAAGATTCTTGAAAAGTTTGATTCTAACTCTTTAAAAAATATAAATAAGTACCTATGTTTGTATCATGTATCCTACCTTAAATTTCTTCATTGTATCAATGTTATTGATTTTGTTTTAATTCTGAAAATTGCTTAAATCCTTGTAATTCAAACCAATTTAGGATAGATAGACCTTCTCCAGGATGATCTATTCCCCCACCCAGCCTTTTAGGATAGTAATGGTGCTACTATAAAAAAATCAATTCGCCTTGCTGGTGGTCATCCTCTTTTCTTTCTTTCAACTTTTCCCAGAATTATGGACTTCTCAAGACAGTGAGGTTGTCACATAATGTGCACAAAATATGATAATTTCAGCCTGCCTCAAATCAATCAACTCTGGATTGATTTCTTTGATTATCTGTTTGTTTTCTTGACTATCCATGTTAATCTCAAAAGTTTTCTCCAATGCCAAAGTTCAAAAGCATGAATAATCTTTTTGTCCTGCTAGGTGTAGACATGTTACAGCATCTGAATATTTTTTCCAAGGCTTTCATTGTTGCTCTATCAAGTGTTATTCTGAAGCATATTTTTTGACTGCTGGTTGCTTTATTGTTGATAATTGATCCTAAAGGGCAAAAGCTGCCCTTGACTTCTATGTATTCATTGTCTGTTCTAAGGCTGCTTGCTGTACCTGTTGCTATTACTTTGGCATTCTTTATATTTAAACTTCAGTTTTTTTCACTTTGCTCCTTATCTTTCCTTATGAGAGCTTGCAGAATATTTGCATTTTCAGCTACAAGATAGTGCCATCAGCATAGTGCAGGTTATTGATGCTTCTTCCTACAATTTTACAACTGTATTCATCCAACCTCCCTTAATATATATCCAGCATATACATTTTATTTAATAAATTTTATTTAAAAGAAAAAATTCACAAAACACTTAAGTACATTAAAAACATACATACAATTAGCAAATTCTTTTGTTATATAATATTTTTGTTATATAACAAACTTATAAATTATTTTTATCAATAGTCACAAGTTTACTAATAAGTACTATATGCTACTATAATATGATCAATGCAAAATATTATTGTAAAATATGAAAAAAATATTCAGCATATCGTTTGAATAAATAAGGAGAGAATATATAGCTTCATCTCACTCCTTTGCTGACCTGGAACCAGTCCGTTTTGCCAGATTGAGTCGCCTGGAGTTGTTGAGAGTCGGGCACCATATAAGTTTAATAAATTATTGTTGGTCACACAGACAGCCAGATGTTTAGACTGGATTTGGCATTTTTATCCACCTATCGAGTCCTTCCCAAGGACCAGGGATAGGCAGATGTTGTTGTTTGATGGTGTTAAGGCTATTGTTTCAGGATGTAAGCTGTTCCAAATAAAACTGCCTTTTGCAAGGTGATTTTGTCAATGCCAGTGGTATTCAAGTAGTACACCAGATGTTTTGGGATTGTACCCAAGGAGCCTATTACTACTGGTACTATCTTTGCTTTCTTTTGCCACAGTCATTCTATTTTTATTTGCCGGTCTTTGTACTTTGTGATTTCCTTCAGTTCTTTTTCTTCTATTAAATTATTATTGTTGGTTGCACAGTCAGCCAGATGTTTAGACTGGATTTGGCATTTTTATCCACCTATCGAGTTGTTGTTGTTGTTATCATCATCATCTGCCTAGACTGTGGCTTCCCGATATGTTGGTAGGTTTTGGATAAGAACAATGAGATATTCTGGCATTCCTATTTCCTAAGGATATTCCACAGTTTAAGATGGTTTAAAAATTGCAGCCCTTTCTGTAATTAATGAAGTACATATTTACTTCTTTTAGGTACTGGGCTGTCTCAATTATCCATCATGCATCAGCCATAATGTCTCTTCTTCCTCAACCTTTATGTAAAATCAGCTTAAGCCTCAGGCATCTCCCTTTCCATGTAGGGATTTAATCTGCATTGGCTGATCCTAAGTATTATTTTGATTATATGTGAAATTAAGGATATTGTACAATAGTTTGCATAACCTGTTAAGTCTCCTTTCTTTGGTTTTGATATGTAGACTGACTTCTTTCAATCTGTTGGCCTATGTTGCTCTTCAGATTTGCTAATGTATTGGAGACTTTACTGATTCTTCTGCTGCTTGCCATATATCTGTAGATATTCTACCAATTCCTTCTGGCTTGGAGGCCAGATTACTGATCTAACTCAATGTTTTAGTACAAGAGGATCTTGTACATAGGGAATATCTTCTAAGGTATCTTGGACATTGACAACTCTACTTTAAGAATTTCATTATACTCCTTCCAACTTCTATTTCTTTTATTCTCTTTTTGTTTTTTTCCTGTTGCATTTTACTTAATTAATAAAAATAAAAAATAGCTTCAAAATATAGTTTCTGAAGTTGACCTGTTCCAATACATCATGCTTAAAACTAACACAATTTAGGAATTTTATGTACTATTAAATTGATTAAAAATGAAACAGAAATTCAAATCTTCCCTACAAACATGTTGGAAGAAGAGAGGGGAGGGATGTCTGATCCTGAAGCACTTGCACAGAACATTAAACTTTAGTACTGTATCTAAACTCAACCACTGAAATGCAAAAGGGGAAATAGATCATTTAACTATTTTTGACATATAACTAAGAATGTATCCTTGCACATATTAACAATGGAGTATACATTATTGAACACAATGGCCATATTCAGTAAGCCAGGATTTTCAACTTATGGTTTGTTAAACAAATGTTAATGCTTTATTTATAATAACACAAAATAAATGGATATCTTCACACATTAAGCTAAGTGAAAAATAAACAATCCTTGTTATGGCTTAGCATAATGTATGAATCAGGGCAACTAGACTTAACCCAAAATTACAGAATTTTACTCTGAATCTTGATCTTTGGCAAGATGCTCCTCTTTAGCAGTTGACAGCTGATTCACACTAAGTCAAATAAGAAACTAACCCCATTATAACTTAGTACAAAGTCTGAACTCTGCAAGTGGTTATGTTCCAGAAAGCAAGCTTTGTGACATATTATCTGTTAATTTGATGATAAAGTAGCATAGAAAAAAATTCCTAGCATTATTCTAGAAACGTTAGGACAACAATTATAATCTTGTCAAGGGATTTCTTTCTTTCTTTCTTTGTGAGAAGCTGGAAGATACAGAAATAATAGTGAGGCAAAAAAAATTAGGAGAAGGCTCCATAATAGTTACCTAAGCAATTATTATTTCAGCATTAAGTCCAATCACAAGAGTTCTTCTCATCTCCTTGGAAACTGTGTTGGAGAAAACTGTCATTGCCAATCTAGACTGAGTATTGCACAGTTATCTATATATATATTGGACTTTGCACTACAAATCTTAGACTGTATAAAGACATTTTGGTAAAGCAATATACCATTTCTAACTTATTAAAAGTACAGTGTGTCTGTATCACTCTGCTTTGTCAGTCCTTGCAACTGTTTTTCCAAGTGCCGCTATAAAATGCAAACTATTGTATCTCACCTCTTTTAAATCTATTTCCTCTTTGGAGAAAACAGTTTCAGGAAGAATCATTATTATTGAATTTTACCCTTTTTTATTGTCACAGGAGTAGTTATAATACCAGTTAGGTATGTCTAGAAAATAAAATCTTGATGATCTAATAGAGATACCCAATGAAAATGTATCGTCGAAGGCTTTCACAACCAGAATACGATGGCTGGTGTGGGTCCTCTGGGCTGTGTGGCCGTGTTCTGGAAGTTTTGTTTCCTAACATTTCGCCAGCATCTGTGACCAGCATCTTCAGAGGGCAGGAGCAGTTCTCTCTGTGCCCAGGATGATGTGACTCTTTTGTGGGTATTTATAGAGATCAGCGAGGGTGCCTGAAGGGTGGGGTGGGGGTGGGGTGGGGGTTGGGTTAACGAGTGGCTGCTTGTTTTGGTCTCAGAATATGCATGTATCTTCCTGGGGGTTAGGCAGAGTTTTTTCTTCTATTGAGTTGTTAACGAGTGGCTGCTGAGGGTGATTAGTATGTTCATTGTGTGAATTGTTCACGCATCCTGGTGGTTGAGCTGAGTTCATTGACCTTTTGCAGGCTGTATTTTTCAGGATTGGTAGCCAGGTTTTGTTGATTTTTAGACTTTCCTCTTTTTTATTGAAACTGTGCTGGTGTTTGTGAATCTCAATGGTTTCCCGGTATAGCCTGGTATAGTGGCTGTTGGTGTTGTCTAGTATCTCTGTGTTTTCAAATAGGATTTTGTGTCCAGTGTGCTTGAGAGCATGTTCAGCTACTGCAGATTTTTCTGGTTGCTGTAGTCTGCAGTGTCTTTCGTGTTCTTTTATCTTGGTATGGATGCTGCATTTTGTGGTCCTGAGGTATATTTGTCCGCAGCTGCATGGCATGCGGTATACTCCTGCGGTGGTGAGGGGATCCCTTTTGTCTTTTGCTGATTTTAGCATTTGTTGTATTTTTCTGGTGGGTCTGAAGATTGTTTGGAAGTTGTGTAGGTGGCTGTCCTACAAGCGAATGGCTACTCCAAGAACAAAATAAAAAGAGCCATCAACCAAGAAAACAACATGCGACTGAAGAAGAAAAACAGCCACCCACCAACAAAATATTTCTGCCCTACATCAAAGGGGTCACGGACCGTATGGGAAAACTGATATCTCTATAAATACCCACAAAAGGGTCACATCGTCCTGGGCACAGAGAGAACTGCTCCTGTCTGTGCTCCTACCCTCTGAAGATGCCGGTCACAGATGCTGGCGAAACGTTAGGAAACAAAACTTCCAGAACACGACCACACAGCCCGGAAGACCCACACTAGCCATACCCAAAAAAACTATATTCTTTATTAATCTTTTCTCTTCAGGGCTTTCTCACACCAACTCCTTCTTCAGTTCCATCTTTTTCCTCAATATAAAAACTGGAACAGTGTGCAAACTTCCAAATCATCTACCAAGGCTAAAATGAGATGGTGAGGGTAGAATGAGCTGCCTGATGCAAACAGAAGATCCCAAAAGCAAAGTGGAGTGGAGAACATTTGGGGGTCTTCTCACTAAGGAATGTATCTGACCTTTACTTATCTGTTGCTTTTCCTCTATAACATCTTATTCTGGCTTTCTTGGTGTGACACAGTGGACAACAAAGTAACCAACATTTCCACCTGCCATGTTTTATGGGGGTAGTTCCTATGATCAATTTAATGTGTAGTGTGAATCCAGAAGATTGGGTTGACCAAAACAAGGTTCAATGGATAATGGATAGCTGTACCAACAGCTGCTGAAATCTATTCTACATGGACTTTCACTTGAGGAAAAGCAGGGTTGAGGAGAGGGAAGGAAAAACAGCCAGGGACAGACTGAGCATTATCTTTTCACTTTTATCCTGAACATGTCTCTCTGTAAGAAGCAAGCATGGGATTGGGAATTACAGAACAACAGAAAATGACTGATTGCAGTTGAAAGATAACAATTCCAGCAATAGAAATTTGAACTGTGAATGTATTGAGTACTCCTGATTTTGCATTCAAATTATAAACCTTATTAAAGCAAGAGCTGCTTGAAGCCTAGAGAAGAGAAATGTCCTTACAATATGACACATAACACCCAGGATGAAATTTTGAAACTCCTGCATTTCATTCCCTGGATTTCTTGGAGAGACTGCACATTAATAAAATTGACTAAAAATATGAAATGAATACAAATGAATGAAAAAGGTGGTGAAGGTGATGAAACCCTTTCAAGTGGCTCAAATATCACAAGCTAAGATAGACTGTGTGTGTGTGCATGTCTCTGTGTGTGTCTTCATCATCACCAATTGTTGTATATCTATCCCTTATTATTGCTATTTTAGTGCCAATGTCCCTATTAATGGGCAAAGCTGAATAGTTCAGTGTCACTCAGGAAGCATCATGGCTCCATCATTTATTCAATGGATTGAAGACCTGATTGCTCTTGCCACTTATGAGTGGATTGCCTATAGATCTAGACTTAGTCTGGAGAAGTATAATGAAATATGGGACTCAATTATACAAAATACAGTAGGTTAAAAAATGATAGTCATACAAATGCATTAGAAATAAATATGTTCTTGAATAATATTTGCATTAGATAAGTATATATAGAATTGTAATTGCTAATTGTTTACTGTTAGAATGACATATTAACCTGCTTTTTTCTTCTTGTATTTCTTTCACTTTTTTGTTAAAGCACTTTCTATGTGTTTTCGTCGTCTTCTCAATAATGAAAAATAAATAAACAAAAAAGGAAGCAGCAGATACTGGAACTCAGGTCCATTGAGGGGAAGTTTACTTAATCAGGTTGTAATAGGCAGTTTCTGTGGGTGTTTTTGCTTAAACAAACCAACCCGGTGTGACTGATATGAAGATGGAGAGAAAATTATTAGAGAAAATATTGATGCTTAGAATTTGTATCTGAACATTGCATTTTTCAAACCTATGTGTACTTCATTCTTGAAAAAGGTCCCTTCATTAGAGAGCTAAGAGGCATTTTAGGGAGGATTAGCTGATAATGGTGGTGATGATTTTGCCATTACTTATTAAGCCGAATCATACTTAATTATATCTGAATGTGAAAAAAATAATGGTTGTTCATGGGTTTGGACTAAATACATTTGCCATTCTTTACTGACAATTTACTGCTGAGAGGGCAGTGTATTTTTTCTCTCTCTCCTGGCATTCACATGGATTCTGATGTGAGCCCTTTGCTCAGGCCCATTGCCATTTTGCTTTCAAATAATTGAAAATAATTGGAGCAGAGGCTTCTCTGCTGCTTATTCTGAATTTCCAGCTTCTCGTTCCATGCAGTGAAAATTAGGTTAGGTTATTATTAGGGCTGTTTCAGAACTCAGAACTGGAAAGGCAGCATGGGAACTGTACAGACAAGAATAACTGTTGGCCTCCTGGTTTGGCAGCTCCTTCGCATGCAAAAGGTGGTCTGTTGAATGATGGCTCTGAATCAAGGAAGTAGAATTTTGAAGGCAAACCCTAGATATGCAACTTGATACCAACCTGCTGGTCTTACAGAAGCAGATGCAAAACTGTACTGACATGAGACAAAGAGAGAAAGAAAAATGTGGCTTTAGGTGCTTCTTGGAGTGGGTTTTTTTCAAGCCAGGACCCCACTACTCTTCCCATCTTGGAGGGAGAAAAAACCTGGCTGGCTCTGAAGCAGATTCACTTGCTCCCACTATGAGATCTAGGGAGAGTCCCAGTCCTCTAGGAGGCAATTCTGCCAGTGAAACATCAGGTTTCCATGTTGACCACATTAGCAAGTAAGAACTGATGAGGATAAGGATTGGTGGTGGTATCCTTGCATTCGGGGGAGTTTCATTTAGGCTCTTTGAGAGAAAGCTGTAGATAAATAGAATGCATATTCATATATTTCAGAATACGGTATATACAAGAAAGAAAAAGAAAGAAGGAAGGAAAAGAAAGCTGAAGAATTGATGTTTCCTTCCAAAGATTCTGAGAAATATTTTTCAATCAATTATTTTGACTTCATTTTTGTCTTTCCCTGTATCAAATAAGGCCTATCATTTCAGTGCTAGCATGGTAGGCTTACACAACAGGTCCACAGAGGGAAGAGAACAAAATAATACTTCTGTAATATATATTACTGTCTATTTAAGAAAGAAAATTGCAAGATATCCATTGATTTCTGTCAGTATTTTATGCTTTTAGTTCCATGTTATTGCTTTTTATTAGAATCATGTTGCTTTTTCTTTTTTGTAGACTTTTAAATTCCCTTTCTGAGTACAATACTTTGTGTGATGCATCATCCCCATCCATCAATCTGCCCTCTTCCTTCATGGTGCAGGAGGAATAATTTGGTATCCTATTTTCCATCTCTCTTCTGCTGCTATTAGCTACATAGAAGGCTTGGTTAAGGTTGGAATAACCCAAGGCCACTCTCAGTCTCTCTTTGGGACTGCCTGTGCCGGTTCCCACAGTATTGTTTCCAGTGGTTCTGGAAAGTTCTGAGGGAGGGACAGAGAGAGTCAATATTTAGTTCTGTAGCATTTTATCTCTTGCCTATTGTTCATGTCTCTCTCTCTCTCCCTGCTTTTGCCTGCCTTTTATCCTGCTTTTGTCAGTTAAATGTTTTGAAGTTTCCTGATGTTTAATAAATAAACATCAGTTTATATTTTTTGGTAGATAAATTGAATGATCCAGCTTATTGCTCTGAACTGAATATAGGGGTTGGCTGGGAGTATTCTGGGTGTAAACTAAACTGGACATTTCCAACACATAATAAATACGGCTATGAGCAAAAGATAAGACTGTAGAAATAAGATGTGAGAGCATTGCAGTCGATCGATCCAAATTAGGTGCTTTGCCTTGGAGAAGCACATCGCTCTATCACAATCTCCTTCAGAAACAGAGGTAGCTGCTTCTGTCACCTCCTCATGCTTTGCTGCTTTCCACAGTTGTTCCACAGGGTCATTTTGTTCAAATTTATGTAGCAGTGACAAGCCCTTTGTAAATGTTCACAACATGTGTATATACACTCACATACACAGTTGCTGTAGATAGTCCTATTATCTACAGCAACTCATAAACTGTGTCAATAACAGAATCATAAACACTTATTTCAATTACTGTTTCAGAAACCAGAAGTTAGAAAGAAGAGGTGGTGAGAGTAATACTAAATATTCACATCTGAGTGCAGTGATGTACTAGATAGCGGCCAATAAATTAAGCTCAGCCCAGAGAGTATCTATGAGAATGGGATTCATTATTTCAAGAGAGCGGTGTTCATTCTCTCCTAGATTACATAAAGTCTGAAAGTGCTTTTCAATCCATCCTTGTTGCTAGAGATCTGTCATCTTTCTGTAGGATGAAATACTTCTTTCACCAGCTTAGATATAGTCAGCCCTAACTGTACTGCCACAAAGATATGCTAGCAACCTCCAGTTTAGCCTGTGAGGAAATGGAGGTCAATTTTAAGCCTGCTTCTAATTAGTTCAAAAGTGTAAGCAGGGTGCAATTTCCTGCAGTTCTTAGTTTATTGATCAGAGTGCTACAGTGGGAGCAAACCTGGACTCTTTCCATGTCTCTTTCACATATGATGTTCTTTTGCATTTCAGCATTAATCAGCTTTTAAAAAAATCAGTATGTATATGAACATTTAAATATGCATATTTTCTCTCAAAATATGCATGTTTATTTTTCAATATATTGATTGTTTTCAAATATCTTAATGGAAGCCAGGTTGATTGACTGTGTACCCCCAAGTCAATGATGATTATTGGCAACCACATAGGTAGACCTTCTCCAGGGTAATGTGTTCCCAGCCTGGTCCTTCAGGTCTTCCAAGGGTGCACCCAGTACTGTTGTAATCAACACCAACCACCTTGCTGTTAGTTGTCCTCTTCTTCACTTTCCTTTCACCTTTCCCATCATCATGGACTTCTGAGGAGAGTTAGATCTTTGCTAATGTGTCCAAAATATGATACTTTGAGCCTGGATATTCATTCCTTAAGTTAAAATTCTGGGTTTATTTGTTTAATGATCCATTTGTTGGTTTTCTTGGCTATTCACATTAATCTCAGGAGTCTTGTCCAATACCAAAATTCAAAAACAGCAATACTCTTCCTATCCCACTTCTTTAAAATCCAACTTTCACTTCCATAGACTGTCGCAGGGAAAACTATTGCCTGCAGGATTCTGATTTTGGTAAGTCAATCACTATGGCATCTAAATATGTTTTCCAAGGCCTTCATTGCTACACTATCAAGTGACTGTTAGTCTAGAATGTGTGGATCCTTAGCCAGAAGTGTGGTTACAACCAACTGGTTTGAATTTTGCACATACTTAGGGATGTATAGATCATTTTGTATCTGGTCTGTTTTAATTTTGCTTGTACTGAATCATAAACCCATCAATCCATTCTATCAATTTATCACCTTGCTCTGTGACAACAAGAAAAAAGAGATTTCCCATTTCTTTTTCTGCACAACTGTCTCTAAATATACATTTTATATATGCAATTTGTCCTATATAAGCCTTTACAATGCAATTTTTGAGCCAAAGGAAATTGCAAACTCTGGAATAAAATGAATTTTGAATATCTGCGTTTCAATTCACATATAAGACATGTAGATCACCTCATTTCCACTATTCCTACTTCCCCAGTTACCATCTCTTAGCTAAAATGAAACTCACGAGACTGTTTTGACAATCAAAGAGACACACGTATGTAATTTCAAAGTCAAACACAAAGTATATATGCCAGAGACAAGAAGATGGGATTGGTTTGGACAAGCCTGTTTGGCTTGTGTATCTTTCTTGTATAGCTTTATATGGATTGCACCATGGGAAAATTAATTTCCACTTACAGACCAGAAGCAGAGCATATATCCAACTATGACCATTAGTTTATTGTTGTTTTTACTAAAATCTCTTGGCTAAAGTCATGCATATTTTGCCAAGTCTGTCAGATATTATTTCTAAAAATTGTATCCTGCAGAATTGTAACTACCTCCCAAATGTAAAATGCCTTTTTGGCCATATTTATTTATTTATTTCATGGCTTATACCATTGATTTCCACTGGGGTCACGATCATATATATGTTGGCATAATCTCTTAGAAGCAGCAGCAAACCACCAGAGCAATCCATGGTATAAAAACAGTTGTCCTGAATGTATTTTTAAAAAATGAATGGAAGGAAATAGTGATAAAATAAGCTCTACAAACATCCTGTTTGAAAGCTGGATACTAAATTGTATTTATTTATTTCATTTATATCCCACTTTTCCCTGGGGGAATGCAAAGGTCTCCCCTAATTGTGTCTCTGCAACAGTTATCTGGGCACAAAATCACTCAATGAATCCTCAAACCTGGAATGGGGATTCCAGGTTTAGCACCTTAATTATACTACACTCACTTTGGGGATTTCCCCCCCCCCCCCCGCCATCCTCTAGTTCAAGTGATTTATAATCTCTGAGAATCATGCTGTCTGTGGAATTCTGGGAGTTGAAGTCCACACATCTTAAGGTTGCCAAGTTTGAAAAACACTGCTATAGAAGAAAAATTATTGTTGCAATAAGGAGAATGTTGACATCATTAGAGAGGAAAGGTAATTAAAGATAACCTGTGTCCTTATTGATGAAATGGAATATACCCGTTGATGTAGCAAGAAGAAATTCAACTATCACTTCCTTCAAATCAAGAGCTTTTGACAACTTCCACCCCCCCCCCCATAACAGTGATCCCCAAGTCTGTGAAGTGTATTCATAGTTTTCTGCTATCCCTTGGTATCATCTTGTCATGTTAATCTGTGTTGACAGCATGCCTGCAGGCAATTTTCTGGAAGTTTTTAAGTTGGCATGCTTCAAATAATCTATATTTAATATTAACCTCGTGGTTTTTTTTAGTTCAATGACCAGGTACAATTGTACAAAAGTGGAAGCAACTGTTGCCCAAACTTTAGTACAAAAGTTGCACTAAATAAAGAGAGAGCAAAGGAAGCTACAGTCAGAAGTTTTATTTAGGCTTGTTCATATAACCATAAATTATTATTTAATGTGATATCAAATGCAGCCCATTAGATATCACAGCTATGTCTGCCTCGGTTTGACATGCTGAACCTCTTACCTTTAATAATTCTGAAGAAGCTTACAAAAGTATAATTGACAGTCAGATAATGCTCATATATCTTAAACAATAAGAATACCATAACTCTTCAAAAAAGATTTAACATTTGATTACTATATTTTTACATTATAAGATGCCCCCATGTATAAGACGACCCCCACTTTTCCAACCCAAAATTAAGAAATCAATATTTTAAATATAAAGCAGAACACATTTTTATTTAGTAATTAGGTAACATTTACATGATACATTCAGTGGGAGGAGGTCCAAACTGTCTCTCTGCAGCTCTATTTCCATGCCGTTTTGTATAACTGATTACATTCAGTCATGAGTGAAACTGCCGATAGCTTGTCTCTGCCACCAGACTTCCTCCAATTGGCTTGTTCAGCATCAGCTGATGTCAGTTACATAAGGCTCGTGATTGGAGGAAGCCTGGTTGCAGAGACAAAATATGGGCAGTTCGCAACTGTGTGGTTCTCTCCTTGGCTTACTGCCTTGCATAAGACGCCCTTCAATTTTTAGTGTAACAATTTTAGAAAAAAAGTATTGTCTTACAGATGGAAAAATACGGTACTCTCATTGGAACTTTTTATACTATAGAATTCTTTTAAAATTTGCTCATCAAGAAGTAATGATGAAGATAGATATGGTAATACCCTCTGCTAAAAATACACAATATAAATTGTAACCTTACTAGATTGTATTGGTGCGGTTGTAGTAAAAGACTATATTTTATTATATTTGGTGAAAATGCCCAATTAGTTCTTTTAGTTGAAAGTTTCTGAAGAATTTGGAAAAATCATCCCAAAGTCTTTCATGATGAATCCTCTTGTTATTTTATTGTAAATATTTCCTAAAAATATAAATTGATTCACTATAAGAAATAGTTTCAGTTTCTATTGTTGGCTGTCAGATTTGTTATTACAAAATACTGGTACACTAAAATACATCTTTTATTGAATCAGTGGTATTTAAATGTGTAGGAAATTGGTCTGTCTGAGAAGTAAGCACAAGAAAAACTCCACAATGAAGGATACATTTATTTAAGTTTGGTCACCATTCATTAGCTATGTGAGTGTTTTTCCTGAAAGGTTATCTTAATTTGTGCAGATGTAATTCCACGTAGGTAAATTAAATATGGATATTTAAAATGTTTGCACATCTTAAGATCCCAATTTTCTTTTTTGGATTTTCATTTTTGCTCTACAGATTATTATTATTTTTTCTTTATTTTTTTCATTTTTATCTTGATGTCTTATTTCAATAACAAAAAAAGGGGGGAGACAGTAGGAATAACACATTATTATAATAACATCCTCCTTGGACTACAAAATCATGGTAACACATACCTGAAAACAAATGTATTTTTATTGTGTTGTGTAGATTATTTTTGTAATTATTCATCATGAAACAAGAAAATGGTGAGAGGTTTCATCTGTTTCTCTTCAACCCCAGAAATAGGAAATTAAGATTTTTACCAAAAATCCATCTTTATGAGCATTTTAAATATAGACTATCTACTAGCTCTCTTTCCTAGAGTGAAATAATGTTTTCTGTTACAGAAACATAGTGTTTAAAAAAATATCAATAACACAGCTAAACTGGTTAGAGTGGTGTAATTATTTTTTTTCTCCAGTTTCCTTAATTCTTGTTGTTCAATATTCAGACATAATTCTGAAAATGATTTATTTTTGTTCTTTTTCCCCCCCATAGGGAAGATTTATTATTTTTGCAGGTTAGTCTTCCTTATTTTTTCTCTTCAGAAAACCTTTCCTACATTCTCATTAACTTGATAAGTAAATGAGTTTCTTTCTTTGCCAAGACACAAGCCTTGAAAATATTTTCCAGCCACTACAAGTTTTTATTAGGTTAGAAAAACCCTAAGTGACAGGGAGAAACCATCTTTGTATAGTCAAATGTTGATGAAGCTAAAGGAAAAATTGATAAGGATGCTTTTTTAATGACACTGAATTTGGCTGTAGCAAGCATGTACAATTTTGCTTATATAGGTCTTTTTTTAATTGTGGTTTCTATTTGTTCACCACCCAGAGTTCCTTGGTTGATGGGCAGCCATATATATATATATATATATATATATACACACACACACACACATACACACACACTGTATATATATACATACACACACATGCATATATATAATCAATCAATCAATCAATCAATCATCTATCTATCTATCTAATTTCAAAGTACCATGTTTTAAAATGAAACAAAACTGGATTCATCAACATTTTCAGGGAAACTTTCCATTACGCAATAAATAAATAAACTACAGTGGAAATCAAAAATACATTTCCTGTGTATTTGATGAAAACAGAATTTATGTATCTCCTCAAGGATGAACGACAGTTGAAGCATATCTGCTTCACAATTTATATGTTACATAAGAAATCTCCATAAATATCTCTGACATCCTTAATTAGCATTTCACTAAATACCTGAAATGACCCAGCAAAGCAGCAGGGAAATATTTAACACCTGAATTTATGAAGCCCCAATTTGGATATTACAGCAATGCAACAGAAGCATGGAGCTCCCATCTTTTAAAAAATGTTCTACGAAGGTAATATACAAAAGTGATGATGTACAAATTCAATTTATATTAAAAGCTGGAAATTCCACAGTATAATTTTGAAGAATCTTCTAACAATAGAATATATGTGACTGACTTGTGATAACTAAGCCTGAGTAACAGAGTAAATTGCAGACTACTCTTGACCCACAGTGAGGATAATAATATTGTAAACAATAGAAGAAGCATCACTACGAACATTGCTCCTAAGTTAAAGGTGTACAATTCTGTTGTGACTTCTAGAACACAATCTTGTTGAATATAACTAAGTACAGAAACAGCAAATGTAGCAGTTGGAGTTTTCCCTTGAAAGATAAAGGTTAATGAGTATGGAACATAGTTTAGCAAAAGACTATTAAAGAAAAACGTGATAAAGCACCATTGTATAAAATAAATTAACAGAAAGATGATCTCTTGCCTTTCTAACTTTTTCTTTTTTTTCCCCTTCTTTCCTTCCTCTTTTGTAGAATATTAGTATCAAAGTAATGAAATGCACTCTATTGGTAGTCAGTGCAGGACAAATGAAAGAAAATGTATATTTATACACCACTGAAACAATCAAAGATATCAGTGAACGATATTCTTTTATCCCCGGGTGGCCTTTAAAAGAATTAAACAAATCCCTTCAGGATCATCCATCATGGACCAGTAATGTCACTGATAATTAAACACAATCTCCATACTCAGAAGAACATATCTTTGTGCAACAGTTGCAGGGATGAACAAGAAAATACCTTCATAATCTCCATCATCCAGCATCCTCTTGATCACCATCATTCTCCATTCCAGGGACCAGGCCACTCCCTTGAGAATCTTCTTTGCTACAACTTTCTTTACTATTCTACATTTCTCCTATGTTTATGACCCTTTAAACAAATAGGAAATATTAAGATTGCACCAGGAATAAAGTGAAAATCAGCTTTAATATGTTTTCTATGATAGTTTCCTAGTAATTTAAAGTAGTGGTATACATTTTTGCCTTGCATATTAAATTTTTAAAAAAGAGAGAAACATTTATAGCATTGTATTAACTGTAAAAATCAGATCAGAAACTTCATGTCTATGTGTGTGAGAATGATCTAAAGGAAAAATACAAACATTTCAGATATACATATTTAATATTTCTACCCAGAACAACATCTGTATGGAGAAATGAAGTTTCTTAGAAAATACATTGTTAATAGAGGTAATAAATGATGATGACTGGATTTGAATAAATGTATCCTTCATTGTAGGATTTTTTTCTAAAGCACTTAATTATTTTTACATATTTCACTGCATCAGTGGTATTTAATGGGAAATTGCTCTATCTGAAAAGCAATATAGCAGCATTCTTAAATTTCATCCATTCATATTCATTAATAAGACTTGCATAGAAGGCTCCCCTCCTCCCAGGATTTAATTTTATGTTGAAAAGAAATGAATAACATATTTATAAAGTAGCTAGTTCAGACTTTCAAAGACAACAATTATTGCAATTAATCTCTAGACAGCTGCATAGTTAATTCCACATTTAGAGTGATGAAACTATCCTGGCCATATGACACAACTTATTTCTGTATCAATGCCTCTCTGTTTCCTTGTACAGCTTCAGCACACAAAGCCTCTGCTCCTGAAACCTGTTATCTACAATGCACACTCCCCCAATCTCATTGCATTCCTTTTCTGCTATTGCTGTGCTTATCAGAGTCACTCTTAAATTGTATCAAGTTAAATTGAGTTTTTATCATATTTAATTTGATTGGGGGATAATTCCTTTTATGACAGACTCCGCTTTATCTTGATAGAACATTTCTTTATCAGGTGGAGCAAAACAATTGTAGCCTATCTCCTCAGTTCATCTAGCTACCCCAAACTTCAAAGGCCCTCAGGTAGTTAAAATCGATGACTTTGTGATGGTGAAGCGGTTACCCTGCCACAGCACTGGCTTAGATTTCAGCTGGATATGCAGCTGCTGAAAATAACATTGGTATGGTAATTGTAAAATGTTGGGGATTTAATGGTTGCTGAATCTTTTAAAACTCATTCTTGCGTGCCATATATTATGGCTACTATTTAACTTTGTTATTGTGGACACTGTATGGCCATTAAAAAGAGCACAGTGCATAATGCTTGCCCAGATGGCTCGTATTCATCTAGAGGAGGAAGAATATTTTGAAAGGAAATAATCAGTGATATTATATTAATGGCCTGCTCTGCACTTTGTACATAGAAGGCACAGCAGTGCTGGTCACAGGAACTTGAGAGATCATTGTTACAACTTATGTAAAAGCATTTTCTTTTTCTTTTTCTCTTTCTCCTTCAGAATTTTCAGTAGGGGAGGGGAATTTTGAGCTAAGAATAATTAGATTGTACATAACTCTTCCATCTTGTAGTGTCTATATTTACTATCTGTGGCCTCTGGAGATTTTTCCTACTCAGAGATTCAAATTATGGATAAAAGTATAACTTGCATCCCCTGAAATGGACTTTTGGAAGGGAAAAACAGAAGACCGTATAAATATTCTTTGGGTGCCTGTTCCACCTCCAGAGGTTTTGCATCTCAGGCCTGCTGAACCCTGGGCTTGGTCCAGAATCTCATTAGCACTAGGGAGTTTCAGCCACCCTCTCTCTTTTGCCAACAGCTCCCATAATTGCAGCTCCCATAATTGTCAGAAAACACATCAATGTGTGTGTGTGTGCGAGAAAGAGAGAGACAGACAGAGAGAGAGATTGGGGAAGACTTCTATGATCTAAGTGGCATGCATCAGGTCCTATAAAACCTCTGATCGTTTATGCATCTGCACCATTTATCACCAAAACAGTTGCCAGACTGTATTTTTCCCTCTGAACTTTGTGATGTTCATCTGCCTTCTCTAAATCCTAGTACTCAGCATGATGTCTGCCTCTATTCCTTTCAGTCTCACTAGTTTAGACACAACTAGGTTTGGTCCCATTGCAGCCTATTTCTTTGGTGCAGAGCCTGACCCTAGAATATGATTCTGCTTAACCAGAAATGCACAAACTGCTCCCCCCAACAAATCTTAAGTGTGGTCCACAGCTCCCATCCCAATGCTGCTGTTAAATTATAATGAAGGAGGAGGAAATGATTAAATAGCCATATCAGTATATATTATATGAACATTAAATTTAAAAAACTTTAAATTTTGTCTTTGTCCATTTCTTGGTTCTGGACCATTTTTGGGATCCTGACCTTAGCATGTGATCCCATACCCAAGTACAACTAAGTAAATATATATGAAAGATGGGGGGAGGCATTAATCTGAATTAAGAAAAAGGACTTTTCTGGGGGTGGAAAGGTATTTTATATTTATATTTCAGCCAATATTAAACTCCAGACAAATTTGTATGCCAGTCTAGGTAGTTATAAATGTTGGTATTGCTGGTAAACATTTGATATGTTTGCTGAGAGAAGTATCACTCACCATCCAACATTTTTCTTACCCAGTGCTTGCACATTTTCAGTCTTTGTACTCTCAGAGTTGCAAAACTACACTGGGAGAAAACACAGATTTACAGACTAGAACATGCCCTTTGTTCAGAACGAATAGGGAGGACTATACTGGCTCTTCTTCCCCAGTGAATTGTCCTTCCATCCTTCTATAAGCTACTTTTAGTTATGATAAGGAACCTTCTGTTGGGGTAGATTCTCTACACAAGTTAGAATTCTGGAAAACATGGGTTCCAAATCAAACAGGAACTTGATAGACCATTGTTACAACTTATGTAAAAGCATTTTCTTTTTCTCTTTCTCCTTCAGAATTTTGAACTACAGGCATCTTAGTTTCTGGGCTCTCAAGCTGCTGGAAGGAAATATATCCAGGCTGCAAAAACTGCCCACAGTTTCTGGAGCATGATGCAGACAGCCACCTTATTCATCCCAATTCTATCTGTCTGGGCCTTTCTCACTTGTATTTAACCATGATGCAAGCATGTTCTAGCAACCTCTTTTTATGCCATGTCCCATGCTGTTGCCTTCATATTAGCTACCATGACACAGCCTTAAATTGTCTTTCCATATATCAGTATTAAAGTTGTGTTTCCCCTCTTATTCTAACACTGTCAAGGGTAACCTCATAGTGTATAAAATCTGTTAGGCTTTGATGCGGATTAGTTTGGAGGGAGATCAGCTAACTGCAGTGACTTCAAACAGAAGCAATGGGGGACAGCAAATTTCATGCTGATATAGCATCCTGCTAATTCAAGGATAGCAGCAATAAATGTGTAGAGACTAACTAAACTGAATTAAATACCTTTCTTCTGATATCACATATATTGCTCTGAACTAAAATTAATACAAGAGAGTGACATTATTTCCCAACTCATGCAACTAAAAACCATATGCTACTTTGGTTTACCATGAAAGCAAACATTCTATTTTAAGATGACACTTTATATTTTTAATGATTTAAATAAAATATTGATGTGATCATTTGCAGACTAAAAGGATGCCAAGAATTCCATTAATAATTGACTTAAAAGACTAATTTTCAGTTCAGTGTACCATGTCATTCATTAAGGAATAATCTAACAACAGAATGAGATTTGACAGATTGATTGAATTTTTAAACATCAATCTTCACTGAATAGATTGCTAAGTGGTTATTGAAAATTATGAACCATGTGGCCATCCAAATTATGCAATGATACAAAAAAGGAATACTGGCAATAGCTTTCAGAAAACAGGAAGGAATTTATTAGCATCAGCTATCAAGGTCCAAGAGAGTAGAGTAGAGTAGAGTAGAGTAGAGTAGAGTAGAGTAGAACAACAATCTAAAATTGTCCAAGAAGAAAATCATTCAGTGATAAAACATACACTGAGAACATTTTTTGTTTGTTTGTGCCTTTGAGTCAGTTTTGACTCCTGGCGACAGGTCTGCAGTTTTCTTGCTGAAAGAGCAAGTCCTGAATGGCAAGTCTTGAAAAGTTTTATAGATCAAAATCAGCACTTTGAATTGTTCTCAAAAGCCTATTGAAAGCTGATGCAGTGCCCATCACACTTGTAACATGTAATTATGCTATGGGAATCTTTTAGGAAAGGAAGAAACCAGTTGTGCATTTCTGCCATAGCAACAACCACATTGACATGGATTCTGGGGCTTCTCTTCTGTTTTTTTATTGAACCAGCTCTTTCAGAAGAGCTCAGTAATGAAAATGTACTGCTATAATTTTAATTAGGCATTTATAAGCACATATCTGAATGCACATATAACACACTAAGCAGAGCTGAATTTGCCTCCAATCACTAATTATGGCTTCATACTAATAACATTTGCAGAATAACATTTTTAAAATCCTGTAGCAATAAAGATAAAATATGCCTGTGATGAAATCAACAATGGGAGTGCTTAGAGGTGTGACTATAGCTCAAGGAACTGTTCTGAGGTCTCTTTATAGATGCAATAAGCTCATCAGCAAGAAGGAAAGAAAATGAGGAAACCATAAGGCTGCTATAGTCAGTTTAACCAAATAAGAAAAAATAGAAGTCATTCACAACGTACAATGTAAGGACTGTAACAGCCACTATGTAGGATAGATGGGCAGAAGGCTAGCAGAGGGCATCCGTGAACCAACTAACAGAGAGAAGACACAAGGACACTCCTTAATCTCACAACACATGGACAGACTCAACCACAGTTTCAAGTGGGAAACTGCGAGCATCTTAGACCAAGCTAAATCCAAAAATGCGAGGGAATTCCTGGAAGCTTGGCATTCAGACAAATCAGCCATCTATAGACCCATAGAAATAAATCATATCTACCCACCATTCAAAAGAGACAATAAAAAAGCTAAGAAGGAAACAAAAAGACCAGAACACATTCTCTCCAGCAGTCAACACCCAGATATGCAGGGATTAACACCAGGCAAACAATCAAGCAGAAAACAATACCCTAATCAAGGCACTATCAAGGAGAAAACCACACCCCCACCAGTACTGGCAGGGCAAACTACTGAATATAAGCAGGCAGCAAACCCCACATTCACTCACATTGATGAAGTTACCTAGCTGGGTAATGAAATGTCTGCAAGCCAACAACCAAGCTCAGAGAGCACTAAGAACTCCACAGTTCAAGTTTGAGCCACATATATTCTCTTCTATTAGAACTGTGCCATTTGTACATTTTCCAATTTCTTTGTTAAATGTCAGTGCAAACACCAACAGTGACCCTGGTAAATGGATTACATTGATTATCCATCCCACAGGATCTGGTTTTATTACAGTTCATCAAATATCTGATAATATTATATTATTCATTAATACCTGTACATTAGCTATGCATTCAGAAAAATTGCAATCATTGGTAGTAATTTCACTTGGACATAGAAAAGTCTTTCATATGGTACTCTGGAAAATTCTGATACAAGCTTTGGCTTAATATGGATTACTGCTTGTTTTTATTTAGTTAGATCAACATGTGGTACACTACTCCTTTCATTTGGATTATTACAAATGGAGTTACTTTTTCATTCATCAAGATGCCTTAAGTGACTCAACAAGGCTGATCCTTATTTCCTCATATCTTAAATTTAATATTAGAACCATTGGCCTGCCTTTTTAGATATTTTAGGTATAACAGAAAGTAGAACTGAACCTATACTATTATGATAAGCTGCTGGTATATTATCACTTATTGATAATTATGTATTTTCTATACTGAAACTTACTGCAATTATGCAGCAGTAATTAGTGATTTATCAGGTTTCTTGATTAAGTTCCAAAGATTCTAATGTGACAATGGAAATTTGCAGTAGTTGGATTTTAATTGTTGGTTGAATTACTTTAAATATTGACAAATTTTTAAATAGTTATGAACAGTTACCTCAAGGAAATTTTCTTCAATTAGAAAATTATTATGTGATGTCTTTGATACAATGGCAGGAGTTTGGCTTTGTTTTTAGCCATAGCTGTGTTGAGTTTCCTGTACTAAAGGCTACAAGGCACATTCTGAAGATGTTGGGATAGAGGCATAATTCTGACTCTTGTTCATATGACAAATTTGTACTATAGACTAAGGTCCGATTAAAATAGCAGGTAAACTTTTTTTTCTTTCTTTTGGGAAGACATGGACAATTAGGACTATTCATACTTGATTGCCAATCAAGTTTTCAAGCCATAGGACTTTTTGCAAGTGGAAGTTGGATTGTCTAAAGCTGTGAAATGGCAATATACACACCTAGAATAGTTCTTGATTTTGCAATGTGGCCCAGATGCATTTTTCAGCATCCAAAGTTCAAGAATTAATATGGTTTAGATAAACAGAAACCTGCAATACAGAACAATTAAAAGTTATAACAAAGATGAATATATCTTATTTTTAGGAACTCAAATAAGTTGCTAGAATACCCATTATTAATGAATCAGTGACAAAGAGTCTTAAAAAGCATTGCATATTTCTTATAAGATTATTTTGCACTTTATTGGACTCTCGGGAGAATGGTTAAAAAAGCCTAGTTATTAATTTCATTATGGTGGAAATATAAAATTTATGAGGGGACACTTACTTGTATGATAGGGGCTTGTTCTATTAATGTTTCATTTTGATTTGATAGTTATATAATGGCTAATATGATGACACAAAGATCATTAGAGTATAAGGTTATAAATGTATTGTTTAATTATATATGAAGTACATGAAGAACTATGGATTTATTGCACTCAGGGGGTAGGAAATAAAATCACTGAACAATACTAGAAAGATAGAGCTACCCCAGATTTAAAATCTTGAATTATAGATATGTGTTTACTTTCCACTTATGAGCAGGCTTTTTATTGATGCAATGGAAGGATGGATTAATATTATTTTTTGCAGACAAAGTGTAATGATTTGCCTGAAAAATAGGCTGAAATGTATGTAACATAATTTTAATGTTTTGTTCTTTTTCAGTTTTTGTGGGTTTTTTTTTTCTTTTTTCTTTCTCTGTAGATTAAGAATACCGTGCTGTCTCTGTATTATACTGAAATGGTGCCTCAGGGTCCAAATAATCCATTTCCTCCTAATCCTCTGCAACTGCCATCCGACCACCTTCTTCACAATCTTTCCTGTAAAGGGAAGATTGGAAACTGGCTAATAGTTGTTCCAGAATGGAGGGGTCCGGCAATGGGCTCTTGAGGAGGGGGTATACCATCAGCTTCTTCTACCTGGAGGACCACTCTGTCCCTGAAAGAGGAAGATACCATTGCATGGATGCATCCTTTAGTCACATCCCAGGCTACCTTAACAACCCAGGAGGGGTTAGGATCTAACAGAAAGGTATCTGAATTGACAGATTAGAGGATCTTGTCCACTTCCCTGGGAGTCACAGAATCAAACTCAGTCTAGATAATCTCACAAGACTGTGTCCTGTGCAACTCACTTGGATCTGCCCAGTCAGAGTCCAATTTCAAGTGAATCTGAGTGACTTTATCTGCTAAATAGCATGAATACTTCTTATTGTGGCCCTGAAGATAGTCCTGAAGCCCATCTCCCCATCAGAGACTGGATCACTCTAAACAAGGTCACTGAGCAACCATCAGTGGACATAATAAGGGTGGAGAAATAATAACATTTTGCTTCCCTTATCACCATGATGTAGGCCTGAATATAGGCTCTAACTGATGTTCAGTCAGATTCCTCTTTGTCTTTCTCCAATGGTTCTTCAAGCATTGCTCCTGGTGCTTCATCTCCTTGGAGAACCAGGATGCAGCCCAGGATCATCACACAGAAATAAACCACATAGGAGCAATCTGATTCAGGGCCTCAGTAACTCTACTATTGCAGGTCACAACCAAGACCTCAGCCAAACTGTCTGTTAGATCCTTGGGGAAAACCCCAAAATCCCTCTGGAACCCAATAGGTCCATCAGTCATCCTGGGGTGGACCAATCTAACAGTACCTGTCACATTCTCCACATTCCCTTGCCTTCTTATTTTCCTCAAAATAGAATCAGAATCCAAGGAGATATTTTGACATTAGTCTGGCTATAACAAAGCATATTTCTAAACATTATTCTAGATCTTTTAGTGGGATTCTGGTATCTTAGTAGTACTCAACCATCCCTCAACTTCTATACTCAGTCACCCATCATCTTCTATAATAGAGAATTTAACTGCATTGGTTTATTCTGATCCACTTTTGTATCTTGCTCAGAGGGATGACCAGACAATAGCTTCTGCTTGATATGAATTTCCAAATGCTTCTAGCTAAACAGGAAGTATGTCCTCCAGTTTATTCTGAAAACAAACAAACAAACAAAAAGATCAGTACAAAACTACTTGTACAGCACTTCTTTTCTTTACATTCCCGTGTATCCATCCATTGTGACATGGCCTTTGTTGTCTCATCAACACTTAAATTATTTTTCTGGATACACGCTCTCAAGACCTATCTGACCATTACTCAAATCTATTTCTTACTGCTTACCTATCTGACCATTACTCAAATCTATTTCTTACTGCTTATTTGGTAAAAATTGCATTTCTACATAGACCTATTTCTATGCCACAATTTGCTAGGCTATCTCAACAAGTTCTCTCTGTCTCTCTCTCTCTCTGTCTCTGTCTCTTTCTCTCACTCTCTATTTTGATTCTCTGGAGGGGTTATTCCAGAAATAACATTCATTCATTCATTCATTCGTTCATTCATTCGTTCTGCTGATAATTCAGCAGCTATTCAAAACAGTTTTCTTTTTCACGTGAATGAAGTGTTCCCATACATATTCAGAACTGTAGTGACAGAAGGCCAAGGCAGAGCTTCTGATGACTGCTGAGTGATCACCCCTCCATCCAATGAAGTTCTGGCTTTTTTAAGAAGCTCTGAGACATGGGGATTTGGGACTCCCACTGAAATATGTTGCTTGTATTGCTGTTTTCTGATATGGGTACACAGACAACACATACTTCCTGCTCTCTAATGGGATAATTCTTGCTTTTGTTGGCTTTTGCTTTGTTGGAGGGTTCATCCTGTTTAACATTATATGGACTACCAGAAGACAGTACATGACCAGTTTTGACTTATATTGGGACTCCTCAGGTGTACATAGTCAGATCTTTCCATGCACTTCAAACCCTCCACCTGGTATGAACTCAGTATGTCTGATGACTCTGATGTACATCTGATAAATCCCAATATAAGATGATAGTGGCCCTGTATTACTTCCTGGAGGTCACTATAAGTAAAAGTACCTCCCGGGATATACATTGTGTAAAATAGTGAAATCCCCCCACTTTCAAGGGAGTCACATAAAACTTCCTAAAATGTAATACCCATAAAAAAGGGGGACTATATATACCTTTCTAAAGGATAGATCCTATTTAAAATTATTGTTACCTTTTTATGCCACCTAGGCATGCTTCAGTGACGTTGATTAATAAATAAATAAATAAAATAAATAAATAATCTGGAAGCTTCTGAATAATAGTGTTCCAGGCACTGATCTCATTTCTCAGTTACTGTGTTTTAAATGAAATCATATGATTCAAGGTATGTAAGATTCTTATTGTGATTCAACCAACCATTTCAGTTAATGTTCAGTTCCTCTTTTGTTTCTTAATTGTAGAATTGGAAGAAACTGACCTA
Organism: Liasis olivaceus; assembly: GCA_030867105.1. NCBI lineage: Eukaryota > Metazoa > Chordata > Lepidosauria > Squamata > Pythonidae > Liasis > Liasis olivaceus. The sequence goes on along the minus strand of CM061348.1, from coordinate 91,933,000 downwards.
AGTCTTACTTTTCTTTGGTCTATGTTGGTTGACAGCATAATAGCTGGATTTCTTATATTGCTGTTAGTTTATTTTAAACTGGATAAATTCCCCTGCCTGCGTTTTTATGGCTAGACAATAAGCATAGATGAAACTTCTTGTATTTTGCAGGACTGAACGATCATTCATATAAAGGCAAAAGAGGAATAGTACCAGAACATTTCCTTGTGGTAAGATATTCTGTTAAAAATACCACTTGGCTTCATTTACCTCCAAACTCAGCATAGCAGCACTGATTTTCAGTGAGTGCTGGGATAATATTAGTTTGAAATCCTGTTTCAGATTATATAGCTTCCATAACCATATGCAATGGTAACTATTCTGTATTCTGCTGAGAAGCTGAGGAGCACTCTACTCATAATTTGGCATCTTTCAAAACCATCTTCAGTATATTGACTAAGGCTCAGTGTCTGGCCTATATATATTGTCACTTTCTTTGTTGAAATCCCACTTGCTTCACTATGAGTCATTCAACTATGGGTGAATATTAATGTAAAATTATGCTCTCATATATTTTGTATCTGGGATGCGGTAGCGCAGCGGCTTAATGACGCTGAAAGTTGCCAGCCAGAAATGGCTGACGCTTCAGCGATTCGAGTCCAGCCTTCGCGTTAACAGGGTGAGCTCCTGTTTCCCCGCCCCCCCCAGCTCCTGTCAACCCAACAGGTCGAAAACTCATGTGAGTAGATAAATGGGTACTCTCACTCCGGTGGGAGGAAAAATGCTGGCAGCGCCTTGCACAGAGAGACGGGACCAGTTGCCGGTAAGCGCGAAACCGCGCTCGCCCGAAAAAAAAGGGTGCGAAGCAACGGAAACCCTGCCTCCTGCGCTCGCCAGCTGGGCTATGCTCTAGGAAGGAGGCTCTGGCAAACCACTTCCGAAAAACAATTGCCTTGAAAACTGCAAGGACTCGTCCAGGCAGTCACTGCAGGGTCAGTAATGACTGAGCGCAGACAAAAAAAATATATATTTTGTATGGATAGCACAGGAGAGAGATTTGCCAGAAGTTTTTTGGATCTGAAGAATCTTTGGCCAGTTTTTGGCCAATGTTGTAACACTGGAGTATCTACATGTCTTATGTAGTATACCTGCCTTTACACATTGGTAAATTGCAGGAGATATTTGTGGGTATCCAGTTCAAAATGTTTTATTTGCTAAAGTTGAATGTCAACAAGGCCAACAGTTTTGCTGGATTTCATACACTTAATGGCATTTTTAAAGTTCCTCCATTGTAAAAGGGTCGGTAAAATAATGAAACTAAAGTTCCTGCCATTTAATTTTCTTACAGTTTAAGAACAATTGGTATGCTACTTGATTGGATGCTACCTTGTGGCACTGTTCCACCTTCCTTGTGTTACTGTTCAAGTTTCTAACCATGTTCCAAGGTTTCTTGGTGGCATTGATCATGCCCATATTTTCAGTGATTTCCTGCCATGTCCCACATAGTTTTTTACCAACATGGCTGCAATTTTTCCCTGTAGAAAACACTGCCTTATTTTTATGTTGTCTATCTCACTACTCATTCATTTAATTTTCATGTAATAGTTTATTAAATTTGTATGCTACATGATCCATAATAGACTCACTGTGGGTTACATAAATCAACAATTAAAAAACCCATGGTAAGCTGCTTTAGTGAAAATCCATAAACAAAATTAAAAAATAACATTCCTACTGTAGACATACTAAGAATAAAATGTCCATGGTAAACAATAAAAATGGACATCCAAAATAATATTACCATAAATGAATAAGGCACTGGTTAATCATAATCCCATAGGGATACAGAAATCGTTTCAGTGAATATCACTCTTTATAAGAGCCAATCTCCATATAAGATGATCATCAGCCACCAAACACCCTCTGGAATAGGTGAGTCCTTCCAGTTTTCTAGAAGGCTTGTGGGGGCCAATGTAATGTCCAAGGGAAGGCTATTCCACATTGTTGGTGCCATTGCTAAGAATCAATAGTTCTATTAAGAGATCGAAAGTTTAGATTCCCAATAATTTAGTAGTAAAACAATGGGGTTAGAAATGTGTGGTCTTTGACTAGATTAGACAGCTTGTTATCTAATAACAGACACTATATTAAGGCAGACATTCTGTTTGAATCAAAGTGATAATGCTAATGGGAAAAAATATAGTAAGGAACTGATAAGCAGGAAAGTTGTTCATTTTCTTCTAACTTTAGGTGTGAGTCTGTGATAAATGGTAAATCCAGTAAGGCATAATCAGAGATAGTGCCTGGCTACATATATAGTAAATCACTGCAAACTTTTGATTAACTCTGTGTCATCAGAAGAGAGTTCCACCCTTTTGAGGCTAAAGTGTGAGCGCCATAGAACAGAACTGTGCACCATTCATTTCTGTTCTTTGTAAAGGAAAAGGACTACATCTTGTATTTTAGTAGTCAAGAGCCTAAGGAAGATAGTAAAAGCCTTTGCATAGCAAACTCCTATCAGACAATCATTTTGATGTTAATGTATATTCTGAAATATCAAATACAATATTTCAAGGAGTGTTTTTACCACCCTTTCTAATGATGGCCATTAGTCTGGGAGAGATAAAAAAAGAGGAGGAGGGGGAGGGGAGGGGAGGAGGAGGAGGATGCAGGGAAGAGTTACGTGAAGAGCACATGGCAAAAAGCATTAATCATCTATGGGAAAAAGAGAATCAACTAGGGAGGGGGTTGGGACTTAGACAAAAAGGCAATTACACAACCAAAAAGCTCTACATGACAGCTAATCAAGTAATCAAACACTTTGGTTGCTTTTCTGGATTCAAAATTAATGAAAAGAAAACTAAGATCATAACAAAGCACTTAACCTCTGATGAAAAAAAGATTGTGAAAAAACAGACCAGTTGTGAAATAACAAGACTCGCTGAAATACCCAGGACTCCATCTGACAGGAAGTAATAAAGATACATTTCACAACAATTACAACAAATTATGGAAAGAAATAAAACAAGATCTTGAAATGTGGAGAAGTCTGAAACTCTCCTGGCTAGGACTTACTGCAGTAATAAAAATGAATAGACTATGAATTTTCTATTTCAAATGGAATAGAATTCTAATTTCAGACAAAAACCAGCAGGATTGGCAAAGAACAATCCACAGATTTATGTGGAGTGGGGGGGGGGGGGGACAAAAAAAAAGAGTAAATTTTGAAATTCTACAAGATTGAAAGGAACTAGCCCGTCTAAGATTGTATTATAGAGCAAGCTGCTTATCTTAGATAAGAAAATAGATAAGATCCCCGAACAGTACAGCATAAATAATAGAAGGAAAAGATTTAGCTAATGGACTTCATAGGTACCTATGCTACAAAGAAACAAAAGAAGGAAAGAATTTGAAAGGACATACAATAAGACAAAGCCTATTGAAAATCTGGACTCTTTCAAAAACAAGAATAACTCTGGCAATTTCATCACTAGACTCACCATCAAATGCTTTTTACTCTACGGACAATTATAGTAAAAATGATTTAATTGCATATGCCAATATGATATATTCAGATTTAAAAAGCAGATTAAAACACCAACTATACAATAAAGGAGGGAATTTACCATGGTGAATTTATTTACACATAACTGGAAAAATAAAAAGTGATCTCAAAAAAGGAGGAGGAACTTTGAGAAAGATGATAGAATTTGAAATGCTTATAGCATACAAAACCAAGATCACTCACTAGGATATATTTATCAACTGTTACTGGAATATGACCCAGGAACAGAACAAATTTAAAACTGTATGATGAAATGAATGCAAACTTTGAAGGAAGTAATCAGTGGACCACTGATCCTTTGAAGGAAGTAATCAGTGGACCACAGTGACCAATGGAAAGTGCCATGGAAAAAAATCAATAAAAATTACTTCAGGCCACAATTTATGGGAAAATTGGTATTAAATGTTCTACAGGTGGTACATAACTCCATCCATATTTGACAAGATAGATAAAGCATATAACAACAAATACTGGAAATGTCATAATAAAGAAGGAACATTTTACCACAGGTAGTGGTCATGCAAAAAAATTCAAAAGTATTGGAAAGAAATACATTACAAAATCAAATAAAATGTGAACAGACATTTCTATTAGGCATAATTGCATAAAATTTAAATGAAAAATGTTACAATTCACTAAGATACATGTTGAGCACAGCAGAATAAACCTTACACATTATAAAGGATGCTATGCCTACGATATCAAACTGGGAGCCTAAATTGGAGAATACGCTGTGCTGTGTATATATCCACAATGAAGTTTAACAAAATTCAAGCAAGAATGGCTGTGTTAAATACAATATATCACAAAGCAAGGCAGATTTAGACAACTGGAATATGTTTTTAGGGCTCAGATTGAAACTAAGAACAATTACTAATGTTTGATGCAAAGTTCAATTATCTATACCGTGGCTTATAGCTGGGGATACAAATAGAAGGGAAGGGGAGGATGCAATTTACTTTTTCTTTTTTCATTTTTTTTTTATTTAAATGTAGCAGTCTTTTATATCATCTTGATTTTTTCTTCTTTTTTTAAAATGTTCTTTGTATTTCAATATTTTAACAATAAATATATAGGAAGAAAGAGGAAAGGATAATGTGATGGTTACAAGGAAACTCCATGAATTTTTTGTAGATATTTTTGCTACAGAAGATATGGGACAAACACCTGAACTTGCACTGACTCCTGAGGTGTGGAAGGTGTAGGGTGGGGACTTGAGCAATCAAAACAAATTGAAGTAACAAGAGAAGATGTTCAATGACATCTAGATTGTACTAAATCTCTGGGCCCTAACAACATCTACTTGAGAGTTCTTAAAGAATTCAAATATGAAATTGCTGGCTTAGGTTCAGTGCTAGAGAAATGAAAGGTAGCCAAAATGACATCAAGTTTAAAAAAGGAACCCAGGGAAGAGCCAGGAAATTATAGGCCAATCAGATAATGGCTCTTTTGAGCAAATTGATTGTAATGGTATAAAACCATTAAGCATATAAAGGAACGATCTTTCTCAAGGAAAATCAACATGGATTTGGCAAAGGTAAATCCTGCTTCACCCACCTTCTACAGGGTGGGTGGTTTTGCTTTTTCTTTAGAATGGATGAAGATTACCATACTGGCACTGTGTACTTGATAAAGTTCCTCATCAAAGGTTCTTGAGTAAATGGTTAGAATAAAAGAAACTGTCCTTTCATAGATTACTAACCACTTTGCAGCAGGGTTTGCAGCAGGGTGTTAACTCCCTTGTAGCAAGGTGTGCCCAGAATACAAGGCTGACAGTTCTCTTTCTGGAATCTCCATCTTCCCAGCTTCTCTGACTGATTTCTGAGGGGTCTGCATGTTTTCTGAAATGCTTGTGTTGCCAACTGACTACTTTAGAATTCGTAGGGCGGATACTGAAGCAGGAGGACATTAAAAGAAGCATCAGGACCAAAACAAACAGCATCATGTTTATTTCCCCATTAATACTTACAGAACCAGAGGTCCTTCCCCAACTGCCATGGTGAACCAAGTGGCAGGGATGGTCTCTGGAATTCGGCTCACAAAGGGGTTGCTTTTCTTGGGCAAGTTTTACAGTCCTTCAACCTCTCTCTTCCTCTCCACCCCTTAGTTGCTTAGTTTAGGCATCAGCAAGGGAAGGTTACATATCACTGTGGCTTAAATGTCTAGCAGGCACTGGGCACTTGCTATGACAAAAGAGGGAAGTAATTATACAATTGGCATTACAGTAGAGCAAAAAGTTTTTTTATCTCACAGCTTGCAAGAGTAAATAGGAAGAGCTAGCTTGTCTAAGCAGCCTCTCATCTAGGTGTTAATTAAAAAATGCAGGTCAGCACAGGACATTGCCTGTAGCTGTTCCCCTTAGAGGTAGGTACCTAAGCTGCCAGCAGCTGTTTTGAGGAGGCAGATGCCCCCCTACATCTGGAATCTGGATGGAGAGAGAAGGGAAATCCCCCTTCCTAAGGAGTAATCTTTTGAACAAATGGTTCTCACTTGACCTTTTTACCAAGATCACTAGGCCAAAATGATTTTGGAGTCTTGGGGCTTCTACAAACCTAACATTAGAGTGATAAAGCACTTACATTTTCATAAATATGATAAAGTGAGTACCCAAGAAATAAGATAGCTGAACCAAATTATACGAGGCTTAGATCTACATACAAAAGTTAGCATCATTAACCACAAACAAACAAACAAACAGAGGGACTAAGAATGTGAACAAAGATAATACCACATGACTGAGCAAAGCAGCACTGAAAAAAAAATTCTGATGTTTCTGCAAATACTGGGTTGTATTTAGATCTTTATTGTTCCTCAAAGATCTTTGTCTTCTTTGTAATTTTGTTAATTTTGTTTGCTATTGTTAGTTGCTCTTTTGTTTTACTATTTTAATTTTCTAACTGAAAGAAAGGAATGCAAACCACTTAAAGTCCCTTTGGAGGGAATAGTATATAAGCTCCAATAAACAAACACACTTTCATTGCCACATTTGCCCTGTTGGTTCCGATTCTCTCAAGTCTTTCGTGCAGGAGTTCCAGGCCCAGTAAAGAAGCAGGATCCTATCGTCTTTGCTGTAGCTCTCTTAGATCGTGGGGAAAAGACCCTTCTCTTTGCTTCTCTCAGACTGAAGCTCATCTTTTGCCTCTCATCAGAAGAGTTGATTCTTAAAGTCCTGAACAGAATCACCAGTCATCCTGCAGGGCCCTAGATCCACTATATGGTTACAAAACAGAAAGCAAATAGTCAGGTAAGTGGGATTTTTTTTTTTCCAGTAAAGTGAAGTAAAAAATAAAATCCTTCAAGGATCTTAGTTGGGACTGGGATTTGTCTTTTTTAGTTTATTTATGATCTTGACTCAGGGGTAAATAGTGAGCTGGCCAAGTTTGCAAATGGTACCAAATGAAAGGTGAAAGTGATTGTGAAGAGTTCCAATCTCTTAGACTGGGTGAATAGCTGCTCACATGGTAAATAAATAAGTGTAAAGTGAGGCATATTGGGGCAAAAAGCCCTCACATATATACTGACAGAGTCTGAGCTGTTTGCAGTTAATTAGGAAAATAATGGATAGCTCAAAGAAGGTGTTGATTCAGTGTGCAACAGCTATGAAAAAGGCAAATTCCATGCTAGAGATTATTAGGAAAGGAATCAAAAATAAAACTGATCAAAGATCAGTTAATATCCTGATACAAATCTGTGGTATAGTATGTCATATCTAGAATACTGGGAATAGTCCCAATCACCACATTTGAAAAAAGAGATAATATTGCTGGAAAAAGTGCCAAATGAATAGGGGCCTTAAATACCTTTCTTACAAGAAAAGAGTACAAAGCTTGGGAGTTTTTAGCTTAGAAAAATTGCAGATGATATTATCAAAATGTATAAAATCATGTCTGGCAAGGAGAAAGTGAACAGGGAGATATTTTCTCTCTCTCTCTCTCTCTCTCTCTCTCTCTCTCTCTCTCTCTCTCTTATATATATATATATATATATATATATATATATATATATATATATATGACAATGGTCTTGAGACTCCTTTGTTACTTCCACATTAGAGAGAGTGTGCCTCTAAATAGCAATTTCAAGGGAACAATGGCAGGAAAAGGGTGTATTGTCATCTCCTTATGATCATCTCAACATATCTGTTGACAAGAGTGAGAGCAAAAAATGCCAAACTAAGATGGGACTTGGTCTATTCCAACAGTGCTGTTCTTACATTCCTATCTTCAAAGCCTGGAATTTGGCCTTGGGCTTACCATTTTATTGTTTAAAATCAGATAGAGTAGAAAGCCTGGGGGCCCCTGAGAGAGGTCTCTTCAGATACAGATTGCCTAGATGTGCTATAGTAGATAGATGGTGCTGTGTTCTGTTTCAACAGAGCTCCAAATTATCTTTTTTGAAAATGTGTCAGTAGGCTGTACTTCTGAGTTTCTGGGATGTGGGGAGCAATATGTTGGCTTGCATGATAATCTCAAAATTAGAGATTTTAGTTTGCATCAAATAGCATGAACACGCTTGGGGTAAACTGGGCACTGGTTGCACTTATACAATTCTGGCCAAAATGTGCTAAAACTCATCAATATTTTGCTTACCATTAGCAGCAAATGCTGCATGTGGCATGGGTAGAGCTAAGGATAGTATAATTAGCATCTTCTCTATAATACTAAAAAGCCTTATGTGAAAACCTCAGTGGACCATGACAGGTGGCAAAGGTCAATTTCTGCAGGCCATTTGATAATGATCATGGCATATGGAAGATTGCATCATGGAATGTAAGTGGAGAAAATGGTAAAGAGTATGAATTAATGAATGAAATGATAGAAGATGGAGACAAAGTTTAAAAGGGACAATAATAGATTTGAATGATGGTGGTTTGATTTCTGGAGTGGAGGTAGTCACTACATGCAGAAAAGTGAAAAAAAAAAGCAAGGGTTAAAATGTATGTCAGAGAGTATGAATTGTCATCATTAGGATGCATATATAAATAGGAGTAGAAGTCTATAAATTGCTGATAGTTGAATGCTAATACTTGAATGAATAGTAATAATGGAAGCACTAGAGATGAGATGTGAAAAAATGTGCAACGTTCTGGATAAATGTAATCCAGGAGGGGAAAAAAATTAGATGACATGAATGGATGGTTGGGAATGAGAAAAAAGTAAAGAAAAGTGATGGAGCCATTCAAAGATCCAGGAATATATTAGAATGGTGACTGTTTAGTGTGGTGTTTGCTTAAAAAAAGCATCAGAACAGTTAGTCCTCGCTTAGTTTGGGAACTGTTCGCAGTTATGATGGTGTTGAAAAAGTAACTTTATGAACAAACCTTACATTTATAACCTTCGCAGGTCTGTAAAGCAAAGCAAAGCAAAGTAAAATCATGACCATGGTCAAGTTTTCACTTAGTGACTGCTTTGCTTAACAACCGAGTTCCAGTCCCAATTGTGATTGTTAAATGAGGACTGCTTGTATATTCATATCTACACAAGGAAAAGGAATGGATATTAATTTTATTGATTCTATTCATCTAAATGTATAATCAATTTGATTGTTTATACTGAAAGATTGAGAGCATTAGTGAAGGATGATGAGAAATTCTTAATGTGGGACAGAGCATTATTTGCTAGTGTCAAGAGTGGATCTTGGAAAAAAATGGACATGAAGAAAAAGAAAGAAGTGAAGGAAGCTAGAATGAAAGTAGAATGATTGTCGGATGTGATGGAATGGGATTATGAAGGCCAAGCTCAGGGAGATAAGCATTTTCTTAGCTCACCGGAACTGCGTGGGAGGAGCAAAAGGATGAGACTGGCACCTCCCTGAGGAATTCACACTATTGTGGCTAGAGGACTTTGGGAACTGGGGTTTTAGTCTGGAAAGATTCTTGCTAGAGGTTGTAGTTAATAAACATAGCTGGACTGAATTTGTATGGTCTCTTGGAGTTCTTTGGGCTAGGCCTGACAAGGATTAAAAAATACAAGTCCTGATGTATGTGTGTGTGGGTGCGTGCGTGCGCATGTGTGTGTGTCTGTATAAAATAAAGTAAATCTAATGTTCAACATAATGAATGGAAAGTAGACATAGGGGAAGAAGATGTAGAAGCTTTTATAATACCAATAATATCATAAAAAGAGGTATGCTACAAAGTGCCACAGATAGACAGAGACAGACAGACAGAGAGACAGAGAGACAGAGAGACAGAGAGACAGAGAGACAGACAGACAGACAGACAGATAGACAGATAGACAGATAGATAGATAGATAGATAGATAGATAGATAGATAGATAGATAGATAGATAGATAGAAATGGTAGCTAAAGCTGAATCATAGCGCTTTGGTTACCCAACAATTTCCACCTACTCTTTCTAACCCCAGTGATGAAGGCATACCTCTGCCTCTGCCAACCATCTGTCGTCTATTCATAGAGATGATTGCATTTTGTATGATCAAACTCAAACACTTCAGTTTAACCTCCATTTTATTTTATTTTATTTTTCCAGGAATAGAAACTTCAACAGTTGTGTTTGCCATGGTAACTATAATAGATCAGTCTGTCTGTTTTCTAAAATCTCCTACTCTTAGGTTATCATTGCATCCTTCTAATCATGTTACCACCTAGAAAATAGCTCTTAAAACCTGCTCTAGTAAGTAGCCTGAACCCTTGAGCCTTGCCCAATTTCAAAGGGTCATTTTTTCCTCATTAATAACCTTCTAACCATTGACCAGATGATTAATTCACTCCATACAGATTCATTTGCATTTAAAACTCTTTATCCATAAATTCAAGTGAGAGCACTTACATTTCCTCTGTATTTCATGTCCAGATGTGTGGTGGGGTCTGATAAGCTACTTATAGGATACAAAGGATGTTGTTTTTAAGGATACATGAATCACTCCAATTCACATTTGTGATTCCACTTCCATTGGCACATTTGAAAGATTAAATTAATTCAAATTGCAAATCACTGAACTGTATGAATTTGACTTGAAAATTTGATTTGATATAAGTATATATGTGTTGTGTGTGTGCACATGTGAATACACAAAAGACTATTAAATCACTGTATTGATTTGAAGGAATCTGATTCATAGGCACGTGTCAAATCAATTGAGTGGTTTAACTTAGATTCAGTTCAAGGAGGTGAATGAAAGCTTCACGAAGCCATAGCAATTATGCATTTTAAGTGTTTCAGTTTCCTGGTTAGTACAGAAATGTTCATTCTCTGATTTATGTATTGTCAGAGAGATCATATCCTCCATGTCTTTCTCTTTCTGCACAAGACAGAAAAACCTACTCCCTCTCCTTATAACTGACAGAATCAGCTACTTTTATTTTTCTTCAAGTTTTGTTAAAGTGTGTATGAATTAGATCAAAACAAAACAAAAATGGTGGGTTATGTATACATAGAACTTTGATCTGAATATTTCTTACCCTTCACTACATTGTGAATTCACTGGTAGGCTCAGCAAGCCAGGTTTGCATAGATGTTCTGACTGCATGAACAAGCACTTCATACAGAGGCTATTCCATGCCATGGATGGACAAATTATTAGTTTAAAGTTCCTGCTGTATATGGACAACAGCTGAAACATGCATATGTGTGGCAACAGCTCCACTCAGGGGCTGCAAATTTGGTAAGACATCAGAGATTTCTGTGTTAGTACCAGATACTATGAGGGATGCACGGCCCTGGCACAGGGGTTTCTCTAATAATGCAACAGACGCCCAGAACTGCTTTCCAAATGTTAGGGCTTCTTAAGCAACAGTTGCCCTACAGCCATGTTTTTCAAAGGCGTTCACATTGGGCTGTAAAATTAGAATAAGTCCCTTACCTTACATCAATCTGTAGGATCTTACAGATATTTTACATTTTTTAAAAATTATTATTATAATGATTATTCATTTCTAAGTAAAGGACTACAGATAGTCCTCATTTAGCAGCCACAACTGAGACCAGCAACTCAGTCACTAAGTGAAACTGCAGCTGTGCTTATGATCTTACTTCAACTTTCCTTTGCTTTACTGACCTGTGAAGGTTGTAAATGCCAGGATTGGTTGTAAAGTTACTTTTTCATCATCGTTGTAACTGTGAATGGTTGCTAAACAAGGCAGTTGCTAAATGAGGACTACCTGCATATCCTCAGTGTTTCCAGATTGCTTATCTTCAGAGAGGGAAGTATGGCTCATACAATTTGCAAAGCAGTCTGTGCAGCAAACTTGTGGGAAACAGGGTTTCTTGAAGGTAAAAAAAGATTCTGGGGAGATGTTAAAGTACAACATAATTTCTCTATCATTATGTGATGATAGAGGTGTTTTGGAAAGAACACTTGAAGTGAATAATCCCAGCATGAAAGTAAATGACTTTAATCTGATTTTATAGTGATTTGTCAAAAGATTTCTCTATGTTTTCATCTGTACAGATGGTTTTCAAAAAATATTTATGACCGACATGTATCTTATGGTATAATCTTCTTTTGGTTGAATTTAGGACTACCGTACTTGGGTTATAAACAATCCAGGTGATCATTAGATGGCAGGAAAGAGAAACACTGTAGTGCCATCTAGTAGTTATCTGGATTTTTGCAACCCATATAAGGTAGCCCTAGGCATACTGCTACCTCTCTGACTTTCCACACTTCAAGTAAATACAACAATAAAGCCATGATGAGGGAAATCTTACCACAGATTTCTTCAGATAAGAATTGCAGACAGCAGAGAAGGCTGCAGAATAATGGAGAGATGTATAATTAGAAAACTCCTGACAGGAGCGATACCATGAACACTCTAATGAAACTCTAAAGCAACTTAGAAAGCAGAAGATTTCTTCTTAGGGGCAAAAAATGTTTGGGAAATTAGAACTGGATTAAATATATGATATCATAGGCCAATTGAGGTCCGTGACTAGGCATTAAAATGAATATACTACAATTCACAATACTATAGAAACAACGTTGCATGAAACAAAGTTCATCACCAACTTGTGGTAATGAAATGGCCAGCCACTTCAAATGATGACATAGTAAAATGGCCTAGTAACCCTCAAATCACAGAAGTGCTACTTATTTATATTAACTCAAGTTTAATGGAAATAATCTTAGTCAAAAAATGTATTGATATGAAACTAATGAATTTCTTAGTTCAGTTTTTTTTTTTTTAATTTCAACCTCTGTGCTCTTTGTTCATCATTTCTTAGAAAGATGTGATTTCTCCAGAATCCTTCAGCAAAAGGGTGGTTTCTGTAATCTAAGGTGAAGAAAATATAAAAGCAGATAATATAAACATGTCACTGTGAATACAACCTTCCATTATAGAACACGTCCTCCTGTATACAATGGAATAGGTAGATCTATACAGCTTTCCTAAAGCCTGAGAGGGAGAACACTGACCAAATTTCTGCCAGAAGGAAATTCCAAAGATGGGGGCTGGCTCTTGAAAATGCCCATTTCCAAGGCCCTGTCAGACAATAATTTTTGTTAAGATGTGACCTGGAGGGAGTTGAGCCTATTGATCTGGATGAATGGGCACAGGAATACAGGAGAAGCAGGTCCCTCAGTTAACTATACAGGGCCTTAAGGGTGACAATCAGCATTTTGAATTGTACCTGGAAGCTGACTGGCAGCCAGTGCAGCTCCTGATGCATTAAGGTGTATCCTAATGCTCAGCCATCCAAGAGCATTAGGATACACCCATTACTGCCTATGCTGCCACATTCTGCCAGCTGTAGCTTCCAAATGCTCTTCAAGAGCAACCACATGTATAGTACCTTACAGTAATCCAAACAGTAGGTGACTAGGGCATCTGTGACTGTTGACAGAACCTCCTGATCCAGGAATGGCATACAAGATCTAATTGTGCAAAAGGCCATGGCTGCCACCTGCTCCTCAAGTAGGAGTGGTGAGTCAAAGAGAACTTGCAAATTGTGGACCACCTCTAAACAGCTGAGTGCAACCCAGTTCAGAATCAAATATGATATTGCCCTGGAATTGTTAGGGCCATAACCCAAAGCCACTTTGTCCTGGAGGGATTCAGCTGGAGTTTGTACCTTTCCATCTCCCTGACAGCCTCCAGGCCCTGGATTGGCATTTCTACTACACTGCCTGGTTGGCCCAGGGATAAGATGTATAAGTGGCTATCATCAGCATGATGATGGTGACACTGATGACATTGAACCCTGTGTTGACAGATGACTCTCCCAGTGGTTTCACATAGCTGTTGAACAGAACTAGAGAAAGGAGATCCCTGAAACTCTCTACAAAGAAGAAGTCTCAAGGAAGATCTCTCCTCTGCCATCACCATTGATTGGAGCCACCACTTCAGGAAGGAGGAGAACCACTGCAAACATTGGGTCCCCCACTCCAATCTCCTGGAGTCAGTCCTGAAGGATATAATGTTTAAGTTAATGTGAATGGAGAATGATTTGATGCACATGACTAGTTATTGGGGGGGAAAATCTCTTCACATCTGCAGCCCCTTTGTTCTCACTCAAAGTTGGCTGATGGATAAAAAGGCAGTCGAGATTTGAAAGAAGCAACAAAGATGATGTGAAAGTTCCCACAAATAAAATATCTGAATATTAGGAAAGAGGATGATTCAGACATGGCTTACCCTAGTCCAGTCCCCTCTTGGTCCCTTACTTGCTCCTTCCCACTTGATATAAGCAAACTGAGAATTCCAACTGCTCCATTAAGTAGATGGATTGCAGAAGAAATAACCAAGAGTGAAATCCCATGCATATCTTCTCAGAAGTACATTCCATCAAGATCAAATACATTTACTCCCACTGCATATACATAGGGTCACAGCCTAAGAAAGCTACATCCAGCTCAAAGTTGGGGTAGTTGAAAAGATGAAGACAAGGTCTCTAAAGCTGAGCTTGATTTTCTGACTTCATAAACACACCCGTGCAGGTTTCTTGGCAACAATACAAAAGTGGTTTCCATTGGCTTTTGCCAGGATGTTTTTCAACTTTGCAGTCTAGTTTAGCCCTAGTATTAGGATCTGTTCCAATCAATAACACCCCACCCTGCTAGCTTCTGAGCCCAGAGAAGCCATGCATACCTTTTGTTCATTAAAACTAGTGATTTCTTAGCATAATAAATCTAACAAAGCCAGAAGTTTTGAAAATGGTTATCTAGCCCTTGATGTTTCTTAGTTGGGTATTAATTTATAGATAAAGATGAGAAAGAATGTGAGCTGTTCTAAATGCTGGCATAATATAAATGATAGCAATACCCTCATTGTCATAATGGAGGCGAGCGGAAGACAGAGATGCAGGACATGCTAAATGCCACAATTGTATGTCTTAGAAATTTTAAAAAATTCTCAAAGGACTGCAGTGTAAATCGGCTCTTGCAGGCAAGCCCTTTCCAACAGAAATGACCTAACAGGACACCTACTTCTTTCCATGCTAATTGCTTTGGGCTCCTATGATAAAGTTCCATTAACTGTTTTGTTCACACAGCACTTAACTGGCACATTTGACAGCACGTGGTGCCACAAAGAAAATGGCAAATTACATTTAAAAAAAAATCACAGGAAGTTGAGGAATAACTTTCAACTCATAAGTGTGGAAATCACTGGAACCCAAACTGTTTGATGAAGAAAATGGCAAATTACATATTTTTGTTGGGGGGGGAAGAGTCACTTCCAATTCATATGTGCCAAAATTAATATCCCTGGAATATTTCTTGCAAAATGATTGTTTTGTGAGCATGTATATGCATGTGTGTTTTAAGCTGACTGCTTCATCTGTATAATGTGGACATTGTGAACTCAGAAAAGCCCAAGCAGGCCCTGCTACCTGCAAAGGACAAAGCTGGGTGTCCTGTGATTGACCTACATTTTTTAATTAACACCTGGAAGAGAGGCTGTTTAGACAAGCTAGCTCTTCCTATTTCCTCTCAAAGCTGTGAGACAACAAACTTCCTGCTCTAAAGCCAGTGAATTACTTACTACTTTTGCCTTAGCTAAGTACCCAATACCTGCTAAACACTTAATCCTCATTAATATGTAACCTTTCCTTTCTAATGCCTAAAATAATCAATTCTGAGAGTGGGAGTTGGGGGGACAGAAGGGTTGAAGGGCTATAAAACTTGTGCAACAAAAGCAACCTCTTTGTGAGTGGTTTCTATGGAAGACCATCTTCACAGCTTGGGCTCATTGTGGCTATCTGAGGACAGAGTTCTCTGGCACTGTAAGTAGGGGGTCATTGTCAATAAATCTTTATTCAATGTAAGCATCTTGGCATTTTTTTTTGGTGCTCACCTCTTTTGATATCCAACCTGCATATGCACTAGCTGGCAACAGGGGTTTATATGGAATAATCATATTCTGTCTGGATGTTTGAGGGAAAAAAATAGGGTTAATGTAGACTGTATTTTTTTTTAAAAAAAAAGCTTCATTTGATGTACTGTAGCAAGAGCAAGCAATAATGATCAAACCTAATAATTGTGATGTTCAGTTTAACTTAGGCTAATATGTCTCTTTTCATAGGACTAGCCCATTTTATTTTGCCATGTGGGGTGAAGAAGGGTGAAGGGAAGGGAAGAGTCACTATGTCCTCTTTGCCACATGAAATAATTGCTTCCCTCAGCCTAAGGATGAGGGTGGCTGTTCAGTTGTCCCTGTGGTGAGGATGATAGTCATGTCACGCCATCTTGGACAACATCTCATGGGAAATGGCATTTCTTAAATATTTGAAGGATTTTATTATACTGATTTACTTTTGTTACAAAGTGGAACAGAGGCTTTCAAACAGATACTCAGAAACTCCATTTAAAATGGAAAACAGGTCAGCCATATATCACTCTTAACTCAGGAGAACCTCAGAGCCATTAGGAAGGACTATCCCTAAAATATTTTTTTTCTTCCCTTGGAGACTTACCAATGCCCAATATAGTCTCTTCCTAATATAGGGAAGACATTTTCATTTGTAAATAGTATTTTTTTAAAAAAAAATAAATTAAAAAGATAAAAACTAATACAAACTGTAAAAAAGAAAAGAAAAGAAAAAATAGAAGGTGTAAAATAGAAAAAATAGAAAAGAAATAAAAAATAAGAATAAAGTAAAGAAAAACAAAAGAAATATAAAGAAATTACTTCCCCCTTCATCACAAGTATAAACAATTTTAGTAACCTATCACTTTCTCTTTAAATAATGACCTCTTCTTCCCATATCCCATCTCTTATCTATAAACAAATCCATAAAACCTCATTATTTCAGTCCTTTTTAAAAAAAAAAAAACTTTTATTAAGATATATAAAAAGTACAGTTAACTTACAAATCAAAAAGTATAGAAAAGAAAGAAGATAGAACTAAAAGAAAAAGACAAAAACTAAAATAGTGAGAATAGGTAGAAAGATGAAATGGAAAGTGACTTCTGACTATCTCCAATACAGGTACGAGTACAAATTTGAAAGAAGTTAATCTCTTACCACTAATTAATCCCAATTCACATTATTTCTATCAGCACAAACCATCTAATCATTAAATCCCACAATCAAACCTTTACTTTTTCCCAACCCAAGCACGTAATCTAGGAAGGGTTGCCGTGAGGAGACAAATTTAGAAACAGTATTATCTCTTATTAAAGCTGTTAGCTTCTCCATGTGAGCCAAGTCCATTAATTTAATAATCCAATCTTCCACTGTAGGTATTTGTGAGTCTTTCCATCTTTGTGCGTATAACAGTCTTGCAGCTGAGAAACAACATAGAAGCAAAGTTCCATGTTGTTTCTCCAATCCTTTCTCCATCAAACCCAGTAGAAACAATTCTGTGTTTGTTTGTTTTTTTGAATATTCACTTTAAGAATCTTTTAAATAGCAATGCATATCTGGTCCCAAAATTTTTTGGCCTTTTCACAAGTCCACCAAATTCATTATCTCAGTCCTGATGTCCACAAAAGTCCACTAAGGGTTACCAGAGATAACAACATATCTAGTTTAACCTTGATCAAATAATCCAACTTCATATTCCTTTCTTTTACTTTTAACGATCTTGAACTTTAGTTCCTTGAAATAATGTCCTAGGACTTGATTTATTTTCATTTTTTCTTTGTCCTTTCCCACAAAATTCTTCAAAACTTTAACAAGC
Source organism: Liasis olivaceus (assembly GCA_030867105.1). Lineage (NCBI taxonomy): Eukaryota > Metazoa > Chordata > Lepidosauria > Squamata > Pythonidae > Liasis > Liasis olivaceus. Next base: position 91,915,371 of record CM061348.1, on the reverse strand, counting down.
CTCTTTTGTAAATCCAATATAGGAAAAGTATCCAAGGCACTTTCTTGGTTTGTTATTTGTATATCCCTTTTATTGATGAAGACATCAGCCAGTTTCTATTGTATGTCCAGTTTAACATCTTTTTCCATGTCATTCTTGTAGCCTGTCATTTGTAAATCCACTTTCAAATCAGTCTCAATTATGTCAGGTAAAACTTGTTCCTCTTCCATAATATCTTTTAAACACAGTCTATCTATAGAGGCAGACACTCTTAAAAGTAACTTCTGGGTCCATTGTTCAAAAATATCCTTCAAATATGTCCAATGGTAAAATATTTTGCTTCATTCTGTATTAGTAAGTTGAGTTTGAGTGTTCTTCTCCTTTAATTTTAGTTCCTTCTAGTTCCCTCTAGTATCCAATTTTTAAAGTCTTATCTTTTTCTTTTTAAAAAATTCAAAACAAAAGCATTTTCCCATGGGAAGGATTATTCATAGTTAATTCCAAAATATTATTTCAAATTTATCTGGACCCTTAGTCCATTTGTAACTTTCTAAAATTAAAGTTTTAATTACCCTTTTACTGTTTATTCCAGAAAAAAAAATCCTTAAGCTTGTTATTTAAAACTTCTTTTACTAAGGATTGAAGGAAACTCACCTGGTGCTGTAAAACTTGTCAATCCAAAGGTTCCTGATAGCTGAAAAGCAATTAACAAGCAATTTCTGAATGTGATTAGAAAAGGAAGTATGCAAACTCAGTGTCCTTTTAAAGGCACCAACTGTGGTTTGAGCAAAAAGATGGTGATTCCCTCATCTCCCAGAGCATGAAACCCACTGGAGACCACTGTCTTTCGGTTTCCTTGTGAGGAGCAACTGTATGGAGCCCTTGTGGGCAATCTCAAGTCCTCTCCTTCTTTGGAAAGGAATTATGAAGAGCCCGACTACTCATCAGCTCTCATTCTGCTGCAATTGTCATCTCCGCTTTCAGTGGAGCACTCTTAAGTTCTCTATTTCTTCTCCAGAAGTCCCAGGGACAGACATTTTTATTTCAACTGGCTTCTGGTGATCAGAATATGGAAAGAATATGATCAAATAACTTTGTTGCAGCTAGGAAAATTGTAAACTGGAAAAAGTGTTTGGAATAGATTGATGTATAACCAAATTCTAATTCTACCTTAACTGAATTATTTGAACTTGTACTGAATCATCAACAAGATTAAATCAGCTTAAATATAAGTGATCTCTGCTTTAGTTTGGGTATGGACAACTCAGTCTGGCTATATCCCCTACTCCAATTAAATCAGAAAGATACTATAGAACTCAAGATTTTGTTTGTCCATTTGTGCCTTCAGCTGAGAGTTGACTCCTGGCAACTGCCCGGACAAGTCCCTGTAGTTTTCTTGACAACTTTTTTGGGAAGTGGTTCACCATTGCTTTCTTCCTAGGGCTGAGAGAGAGGGACTGGCCCAAGGTCACCCAGCTAGTTTTGTGCCTAAGGCAGGACTAGAATTCAGAGTCTCTCGGTTTCTAGCCTGGTACTTTTAACCATACACCAAACTGGCCCTCAAGATGTGTTTGGGAAAGGTAAAATGATTAAGGAAATTTATGTAATTTCATGGTTTGAGGACAAAATCTAACCCTGCTTATGCGACTACAATGGTATTTGGCTAGCCATAATTGGATAAACCTGTAAGTCAGTTTCCACACTGAAAATAACTAAATGTTCCAAATAAAATAGGATGCTAATATCTAGTTGTCACTGTGTTAGATATAGAAACAGGGGGACTCAGGTTCAACTCCACGCTTAGCTATGGTTAACTCTGAGCCAGGAATTGTTTTTCAGTCCAACCTATCTCCACCAGGATGGTGAAAAAATTGGAGGACATTGTACTATGTATGTTGCCTTGAGCTCCTGAAGATAAGCTATAGATCCAAGAAATAGAATTCCACTGAAGACAATGGAATCAACTTGGCTTTAATTATTGTTTAATTCTATTTACAGGGAAATAATCACATATTCCTCTATGCTGTTTTTCTGTGTGAATCTACCCAGTATGTCTTAGCATTATCTGTGAATCAAGGCACTATGATTTGTTCAATAAACCATGCTTTAAAATTCTTGGCTCAGCCTTATGTTTCAGTACAGCCAGGGTTTCTATCAGGAGTTACTAGAGACATTTGGATGTAACACTAAATGTTGGTTCATGACTGATTTTAGCATGTCTATTCCCAGCTCTTCCCTTGGCAGAGGTACAAAGATGAGATAAGAATGAATTGTCTTTAAATGTTCAACTAACTATACCTTGCTTGAAGTGTAATACATCATGGCTAGTTTCTAAATTATGTTTCCTTTGAATTAGCTTTAAAACATTTCTTATTGTTACAGTTTGAACAGAACAATGTAGTAATATTGTATATATTGCATTATTAAAGTAGAAGAACTAGCCAGAGACAAGTAAAGATATCGATTGTGGATATATTTGCTTACAGATCCTTCACACAATCACTTTATTTTCAAGGACTTCCTTGCCTAACTAGATAGTCCTTATATTCTGTGTCTTGAGTGAGAGTAAGCTGCTTGTTAATAACTGGAAGAAATACAATAAGCATGTCTCCTCTGAAGAGTCTAAATTAGAGGACCCTCTGATCAATGTTATCAATCAGTGAAGTATTTTGTTTGAGCAAAATAAAGGAGCTTTTCGTATGAGGATGTATCAGAGAGAAGGTTTTTGGGGGGGAGGGCATGTTATTTGCCCATTCCTTTTCCCTACAAAAAATAATCTTTGTGATCATCTTCAGGCTGCTCTTTCTGAGTTGATGAAGTTCATTTTCTAATCAGGAAGGGTGATCTTGAGTCAAGTGCAATCAGAAACTTACAAGGCAGAAAGTGATTAAAAAGAAATGTAATGATAACTTAAGATATATCCTGTATGAATATATCAAATATGAAAGTATTGCTCCAGTGAAATCATTAATTATTCTGTATGTCATACATTCCATTTGTTACCTGAATTAATGCAAATTTTCTTCTTTTATATTTTTTTGCTCCAGACTAGATTATACGATGAATGCAGCAGCCAAACGTTTAGGCTACAACAAATCTTCCTCAGTTTTTCAGACCTCACCTAGAAAGCAGTATCATTACTGGGTTCACACTACATTGAGCTGTAGGTTCTAATAACCATTTTTAGCAAATCACAGTGACATTAAAACATATGCTGTGATTTATAAGTGACAATGGCTGAGTTCACTGTACCAAAACCAAACAAAGCATATTTTTGTTAGCCAGTCAGGGGGTCTCTTTAGAGACTGGAAGTGCAAAGTAAGACTAGCTCCAGAATTGCTGGGTAGTGGCTGCAGTTCTCTCAGACCCATTTTCAACACACCTTCTGCCACGTACCCGATTATTCATCTCCTTGCTCCCTTATACCCTTTGGTGTCCTAGATGGGTGCCTTTTCCCTCAGTGTTCAGGACATCCATAAAGGTCAGAAGCATTCATTTTTAAAACAAGGCTTATATTATTTCTGACCTGAAGTAAACTTCTGATATTGAGAAAGAGACCATTTTGGTTCAGTGGGCTTTCCCCTCCTCCCCCTCCTCCTTTTTTTTTTGGATTTGAGCAAAGCAGTCTCCTTATTTATGCCTAGGGCACTTTGGATTAATTAATGTTTCTTTTTTCTTTTTTTTTATACTATTTTATTGAAATTTTAAAGATACATATTTAAAAGTTAGAAATAGAAAAGACAATTTGAAAAACAAAATATAAAGAAAAGGAAAGGAAAAAGTGAAGTAAAGTAAAAGAAGAAAAGGTATGAAAAATAGACAGCTTCCAATCTATCTCTGGTCTTAAAAATAATAAGGCTATCATAAGTGCTAGGTTTTAATACATTAAATAAGAATAATTCTTTGTCTAATATATCCCATTACATTTATAATCTAATCTTCAAATCCTCATGTAAGCTTCACTCCACCTGCATTTTGCAAATAGTCCATCAATGGTTTCCATTCTTTAAGTGATCAATGAATGCTTCAAAGAGTGGAAAACATTTTTGGGGTTGGGGTTTTATTGCTGCAGGGCTACATGCTAACAAGGGAGATGGCCAAAGCCAGCAATGGGTGGGGCCACCATTATTTCTGCCACCTTTCCTATATCAATGTCTTTCCCTTTCTGCACAGAAGCTGGTGGGAAGGGACAGGTACTGGAAGCCTGCGCCTTTAGTTTAGGGGGAAAAAAAGATTTTTGAAAGTAAAGTGGGTACCTCAGATAATTTAGGCTGCAGGTTAGCAATTTCGGCCTTGGGGATAGTGCTCTCAAGAAAAATAATTTGCACGTAGAGTCTGTCATACCAATCTGGCCAATCACTTCTTAAGAAAGGGGGTAAATGAATACTTTTCATTAGATCCCAGGGACCGGTATTTTCTTAAATGATACTAGATTAGGTTTTCCATCATCCCTGACCATTTACCCTGCATGTTGGGGGAATAAGTCACATATGTGAGATGGGCGGCTGTATAAATTTACCGAATGAATGAATGAATGAATGAATGAATGAATGAATGATGGAATCAACCTCTGCTTAAGGTACATTACTGTTCTCATTCAAATCTGTGGGACAGAGATTGCAAGTCCCTTTTGCCTGATAAGCCTTCATTTATCAGGAATGTCAATCTTTAAATTATAGGCAGAGATTAAGAGACATAGCTGGATCTTGCTCAAACTGAAACATCCTAGTAGCGCCTGGAAGCATACTGTTTTTTTTTGAGAAAGAGGAGGTTTGGGACTGCCTGATATAAGATTGTATTATGAAGCGAGTCGTTTGCTATGGATAAAAGATTGGGTTACATTAGAAAATTGGAGACTATTAAATTTAGAAGGACATGATTTAAAATTTGGCTGGCACGGATACCTATGGTATAACAAAATTAAAATGAATAAAGCTTTTAATAATCATATTATAAGGAAGTCAATTTTTAGAATTTGGAATAAGTATATAACACCAAATATTCCACTCTGGATCTCTCCACAAGAAGCTTTTACAAGACGGGATAATGCAGGAAATTATAAATGGTTGAGATATTCAGAACTATTAAACTTGAAAGGATTGTTGTATAGATTAAAAACAAGAGAGGAATTGGAAAGGGGTACCTGTGCCACTGGTTCACATATTTTCAATTGAAAGAACAATTCAAAATAGACATCAAAAATTATAAATTTACAAAAGAATTATCATGGTGGGACACTCAAATTAATATAAATAATGATCATATGATAGCCAAAATATATAAAATTTTATTACAAGCTAAAAGGAGGGAAGTTCAAAATAAAGATTGTATGAAAAAATGGGAGAAAAGTTTTGGCTATAATATTATGAATTGTGGGGAAAAAAATGTGGACCAAAGGGTTAAAATTTACATTAAACTATAATTTGAAAGAAATTTTTTACAAAATGATGTACCAGTGGTACATAACCCCTGATAAATTAAATAAAATGTATAACACAATATTGAATGTATGTTGGAAGTGTAAAAAGGAAATTGGTACTTTATACCATATGTGGTGGACGTGTCCAAAAGTCAAAAAATATTGGGAGTCAGTACATAAAAATATTTGCAAAATATTGTCAATGGAAATTATTAAGAAACCTGAACTGTACGTACTCAGATTTATGGACAAAGAAATTGAGGAAAAACATGGAAATCTTCTACTACACCTGATCACTGTGGCTAGAGTTGTCTATGCAGCCAAATGGAAAGAGGAAAATGTACCAACCCTAGAGGAATGGTTACTCAAATCTTTGTAAATTGCTCAAATGGCTAAACTGACTGACCAGCTAAAAGATAAAGATGTTGATGACTTTATAACAAATTGGAAACCCTTTTTTGTCTATTTGGAAATGATCTACATTTATGTACATTTAGAGTAACAAGTAAGAACTGTGAATAAAATAGAAACAGAGACAAGATGAAGGAACCAAGAAAAGAAGACATGTAAATAGTTAAAACTCACTGTTTAGTTAGAAGGAAACCCTGTTTTTTAAAATTTTTGTGTTTCTTTTTCTTTTTTCTTTCTTTTTTTCCTTTTCTCTTCTTTTTTTTTTTCTATCTGTATTTGCTCTTCTCATCTTATGTTTGTTAGGTATTTGTGTGTGTTAAATCTTATAAGCCAATAAAGATTTATTAAAAAAAAAGAAAAGAAAGCATACTGTTTATTTTTAGCACAGACAATGACAAGAATCCTCCCCATTCAAGATTGTAAAAAAAAAAAAAAAAAAAAAACCTCAAGTTTTTGATGAAAGTCTTCCTCACTGATGCTATGGAGTACTATGAATGATAGTCTGGGCCAACTCTCCCATGCAGTGAGGTGAAACAGCTGACTTCAGGTGGAAGGGATTACAAAAGTCAGCCCTAGCAGATCAGGGCTTCAGTTTCATTTCAGCCAGCACCATGCCCTTGGCTTTTATTGTTACTATAGATTAACAGCATCTGTATTCTGACTTTTCTTTTCAGAAAAAAAAAAAAAAAGGTTAATATCCTCTTTATTTTTTCAACAACCCTGCAAAGTAGTTAAAGAAATACACAGCAGTTCAACTCAGAATTGGCTGAAATCCCAGTTACGTTCTTAGTTGGCAGACATGATTTCCAAATGGAAGAAACAGTTCAGGGTTTTTGAAAGCAGCACATTATGACTGAATTAAATCTAACTGGCCTTGAGCCATAGACTCAGCCACCTGTCCTTTCTAGAGACTCTCTCATCACACAATCCTGCTAACTTGGTAAAAAGTCAATAGCTTTGCAGTTAATAGAATCTTGTTCACTGCAGATAAGAAGTTGCTATTCTCTCATGAGCCCTTAACCCAGACTCATAAGAACAACTACTGGCATTTCAGGACATCACCAGCCCTTTCCCCATTGAGCAGACAGGGAGAGTACATAGAGAAGGAAAAGAGAAAAAGAGAGAGAGAGAGAGAGAGAGAGAGAGGGGTTAGGGTTAGAGGAGGTTCTCAAAGTGCCCAAGCAATGTTGGTGTGATGCATTTCAGGCCAAAAGGTCTTTTCAATGTCAAATCTGTCTGTCTGTCTGTCTGTCTGTCTATCTATCTATCATCTCCTCTGCTTTCTCTTCTCTCTTAGTAGCTTGCTTGCTCTTTGAGACACTGGGTCCAAAATGCATTGGTCCCAGACAAGAAACATTTCTGCAGCCACCTCTTTGCTTGTATTCTTCTAAATCAGAAAATGACACAATGAGCACTGCATTGAAAAAAGTTGATCATCCAAGGCAGAAAAACTCCTGAAATGGAGTAATAAGCAGAATTCAAAATTCTATCCTAAATCTGTGAAACTCTGCCCTGGACTGGAGTAAGAAGCAGGTTTGCCTACCCACCTACCAACCTGGAGCATACCATTCTTTCCAGCACACCCTGGGGCCAGCATCTTCATCTACATTACACAACAATGTAATGGCTTCACTTTTAGCTATTGTCCTCCTTATAAGGAAGTTCTTCAGATCTTGGGATTTGGCCTGCATATTACAATAGTTAAACTCAACCTTCTCCAAACATTGCTTCTGCTGGGTGTGTAGGGATTACAAATTCCAACATTTTATAGAGGTTAACTTCAGAAAGATATATCTGTGGAGGGCTTGAGGGAATATACTTCATTCTGTATGTTGCTTGATCATATGGGTAGAATGCTTTATATGGAGCAAGAATCTGCAAAACTCTGACACAAACCTTTAAAATTCCTATATGGCAAAACATATATTAAAAATTTGCATTGCTATAAATAAAAGTACAAATAGCAGAAGAGTTTGTCAGATCCCATAAATATCCCTTAAATCAGAAAAAGTTCATGTGAGTTCATTCAGCAGAATCTATCTTAAAACATTATCACAGTAATAAGCTCCTGATTAGCTAATACTTCAGATGTTCCAGGGAGCTTTAACTTTTTTTTTTTTTTCTGGGAACAAACATTAGCTGAATGATTAAGTATCTGTTGTTTTATCCACCAATTATAACCACCTACCTTTTCAGTGATTATTATATTTATTTTCCTCTTCACATCATTAGACTATCTCAAGAACTTTACCTCCTGTTTCTGAGGGAACCAATCTGATGCTTCCAAGTATTCTAAATATGCCCAGGACATACAGACCTCCTTTTTAATTTTTTTTTAAAGAAATATCTAAAGTTTTATTTTACAGCTCATTTGATGAAAGCCCCACTAGAATTGCTGAGTTCCCATCTGAATGTTCTCTATTGCTCCTCACAGAAGACACAGTAGGAAAAAAAATGAATATGTGTAGTCCTTTGATCTCCTCCTCCCAACATATGTATTGCAGTGAGAAAGACTGCAGCAGAATAGGCTGTACCGTTAGGTAGAATGATGTGGTCACCTCAGCAATAGCTACTGGGGGCAGGGGGAGGAGTCATGTGTTGGAGGAAACCAATAGCGGGAACTTGTGGCTTCTCTAGCCTTCCATTTAAAAGAGAACTCTAAGGCAGACACAGATGAATAGGTATCAGAATTGTTTATATAAATTTACTGATATTGCAAGCCACATATTTATTTCCATTAGACTCACAAATATGTCAGGTTATTATTTCACTAGATAGAGAATTAATAATCACATTTACACTTGAATTAAACATTCATAAAAATTTGATGCTCATTTAGGTTATGTCACTTTAATATACACAAATTAAAATGATTAGTGAAATCTTTCTTTTGCTTTAATCTAGAAGAAATGTCTACAAACAAAACCGTATGTTAAAGTTGAGATTTCCCAAAGCATAGCAGTATGCAGGGTTTTTTGCTATGCTTTTATCAGCACTAGAGTTTATATGCCCTACTAACTGCAAGCCACAAGTTCTCAGATTCATCAAAGTTGTGATTTTTGGCATATGAGAAGTGCAAATTATAACAAGATTTTTCTTTTCAAACTTGGTAGTATACTCAGCATTTTTCTTTTAAGTTAGTAAGCTAATCATTTTCCCTGAAGGTTTCTGTAAAGAATTAAAAGATGGGACTGCATTCAGAAAATCAGGCTTTCTGCTTAGCTCTGCTCTGCTCTAATATAAGGCTAATTCTCTATCTTGCTCCTCATTTGCAAATAAAGTTTCCACTTGACTGAATGCTACATTTTAATTATGAAAAGACCAGAAGGGAACAGATAAAGATTAATGCAAGAAAAATGTATAGGTGAGCCAAGAAAAATCAAGAAGAGTCAGACAGACAAAGCACAGCAGTCTTATTCTCACAACATGCATGACTCAGTCAATCACTAACTTAGTTAAATCTCTTTACCAGTGGTTCTAACAGCACACTAACTGGGTAAAAGGTTAATTTTTTTGGAATTAATGGAGCCTCACCCACTTTCTTCAACTAACTTATGAGGTTTTGCACCAGGAAAATGCTGACAATACTTCATGATATTGGCAGCCTATTTCACCTTTCATCAGGCAGGAGACAGAGTCTGACCACTGAAGTCAGTTAATATTTTCTGTGCTGTCAGGCCTTGGCAATGAATGCTGTAACAGAGTGGCTTACTTCTTCAGCTTCTTCTTTCCAATTCTTTTTCTGATTTGAAAAATACATAAATTGGCAACATTTAGGTGGTTCCTGTGGCAAAGCTGACTGGGTGCAAACTCAGTCTTTGGGGGGCTATATTTAACTTATCAGGATTTTCTCATGGGAAGAAGGTCATCCCGTTTAGCTATACAAAACAAGTGTTGAGATTATGAAGTATAATACTTTGGACTACTTGACTGGGTCAATTATGACTTTTTAGTGTTCTGACTACACCTAACTCCATTTCTGACCCAATTAAGGTTGTTTTGGGAATAGAGTCATTGATATATGTTTGTCAACCCACTGGTTTACAGTGACTATGCAATAAATATGTGCATTCGATTTGGCTAAAATTCAAATCCTCAGTTGACATGGTCTCATTTAAACTAACTGTATAGCTTTGTGAAGTATAATCCATACAAATTTTCCCAAAGCGATTCAAGAGGAAACACTCAAGGGTCTGCAAACAAAGTTGATGAAGAGGAGGGGGAGGAGGATGTGATGATGATGATGATGATGATCTCCCATCATGTTAGTGTTAACTCTTACAAACCATATAGATTTTCTCCAGTACTATCTAAAGAAACATTATACTTTATTCCAAAACATAAAACTATTATATATTTTCTTTTTATAACTCTTAAAGTTTTGCCATCTTTATTATTTTTCTGTTAACTCTTAAAGCTTTACAGTGTTTATGGATTTAATGCTAGCTCTCTTCTTTGCCCACAAAAAGCATGAGTGCTATGGTCTTTGCTTTGTGCACCAAGCCTCCTGATGGTTTGGTGCTTGTGCTTCTGAGCACTTCAAAATTCAGATATTGTCTCTGTGAAAACCTCTTTATCAAAATCCATTTCCATATAAAACTGCAGGATGGGAAGAGTGGAAGGGAGTGGAGTGGAGTATATCTGAATGATGGACAGGTCTATCTTCTAATCCAGTGTTTCTCAATCTCAACAACTTTAAGATGTGTGGACTTCAACTCCCAGCATTCCCCAGCCAGCTGCTGGGGTTGCTGAGGCTGAGAAACATTGTTCTAATCCTAGGCTTTCCTTCCAAGGCTTCCTAGTCACAATACTTTAGGGAAGTCCACTGGAGTAGCAAATCTCATCTAATTTTGTTCAAAATCAAAAACTACTTCCCAATATCCTGCAGCTCTCTTTCTTCTAGCTGGCAGGTTTCCTGTCAAATGATATCTCAACAAAGACAGTGGGGTAATTAATTTTGTATCATCTCAGTTGTAATTTTGTGACTGACAGTGGGAGCTTTCCACCTGAGGGTGGCTTCACTGGGATTTTCTGATTATAGCCTTTAAAATAATATAATGGAAATGGCTATATTGTTTTCAGTGCTCTTCTGCAAGTTGACTTCTCCAGGAGAGGCAATTCAGAAAGAGTTGTACTGAAGGATATGTTTGCTAGCATGACTTTCTTTTCCCAAAGCCTGTACTAAATCCTAGGTGCTAACATCCTCATTTATTTTCTGTTGTTCATCTGCATCTGCCTTGAATATTGGTTGATCAGCTTGTAGATAAGGCACTTCCGTTAAATCCAGACTGTTTCAGCCCTAGCTGTATTTAATTGAAACTCCATGTAAACTATTTTGCACACCTTGATGTCTCTGAGTAATACACTAACACAAGGAAGTGTTTTGAGATTGCACATAAGGACATCTCATTTATTTTAAACATTTATTAATAAAAGCCTTTTGCTATTGATTTTTGAAATTAGTTAATAGAAATAAATCAATCTCCAGTGAATGATAAGAACACGTTGTGATTATACATCAGATTAAATACCAGCATTAAATAAGCAGTTCAGCAAGCCAGCTATCATTGCTACTCTGAGGAACTGTACCAACAGGGGCAGGAATCAGGATTCTGTACAATGAAATGATGTGTCGGGCACTATTCTGCACTGAGCTTAAACTGTATACCACCTTTTTGGAACCATTGATGAAAGCCGGGATCTTTTAGGAAACCATGGCAGAAGTCTTTATTACATACAAAGGCAGAGCAGGTCCAATCCATTACTCTATTCCTGAATTCATGGCAGCGTTACTCTTACGTTGTGATTATTCTCTTCGGCTACTTTCAAAATGCTAGATGTCTTTGTTCCAATTACAGGCACATGCATTTGGGTATACATATATCAACAGAGAGAGATCTGTGTGTGTGTGTGTGTGTGTGTGTGTGTGTGTGTGTGTAAAAAATGCCTCTGCTATCTATGTGAAGAATTCTCTGTGAACATCTGGAAAGCATTAATTGAGAAAGGAAGCCTAGACAGTGACATGATTTGGCTTACATTAAATGAGTTAGGAAATTAATCTTGAGTATTACCCGATGTCCCTCCTCTCTTCCTCCCAGTTCAAGCCCCTATAACATTTCCCAAGTAAGTTTTCCTTGCTGGATTGCCGCAAACTCAGGCCAGCTTTGGGAGGTTATGGATTGTTTTTTTAGGAACTTGTATGGCAGAGAGCCTTTCAGTATCTTGGTGCTCCCAACAGTGTTTCAAGACCACTGAAAGAAGAGATAACTATTCAATGCATCTAAAGACAATGAGAGTGGTGTTTGTATTTTGAAAATGTAGCAAGCTAGATAAAACATGCAGCTTCTTTTCATGCATTGCAATTGTAAATTAAGATTTTCTAATGAATGGTAAATAAACTGGAAATTAAAGGTGTCTATGATATATGACAGATAGACAGATAGACAGATAGATAGATAGATAGATAGATAGATAGATAGATAGATAGATAGATAGATAGATAGATTTTGCCAGGAACAGTGATATACATTTCATCCCTCTTATAATTCTAATATCATTGATGTCAAAGTGCCTGGTTACCCACCTTTCCCCTTCTTCTTCTGGCTGATGTCATTATTAAAAGCTGCTCGCTATTTGCTAAGGAGCCTCTTCTAGCCTCTTTTCTGGCTTGTGTTTCTTTCTATGGATAGACAGAGCCCTCCACTGGCTCCTCTCCTTTGCATTCTGTGGTTCAGCTGCTTTCTGCATGTAAATCTGACACTTCTAAAAAGAGAGGAACTTTTCCATTATTGATTGATTGATAGATAGATTGATTGATTGATTTTGCATTAGGCTTTATGAAATGTTATAAGCATTGGAGGCTTTGTTGGTCTTGTGAAATGTTATATACATCGAGGACAAGTTAACTGCTATACGCAGCTGGAGTCCATTTTTGAACATTTTTTGGGGCTGCACACTGAGGAACAGATATCTATAGAATTGTGCTGTGGCATAGCTTTATCTCTGCATTTTTCAAAATGCTGAAGATTCTGTAGACACAGAATCCATTTATTGTATATGTAATGCTTTCAGTCAAATAAATTAACTGGGGGAAATGGGCACTTTTAAAATATACCTTGGATGGGGAAGAAACTTGGCCAGTTCTGATCTAAGCAACAGAAATATATTTGCCTTTCTATAAAGCTTGATTTCCTCCAAGCAATTGATAGTAATTTGTGTGGGCAAGTGATATGGTTTGACTACAAAAACAGTGCTCCCCACCTCCTGAATATCAGAAATAGAGAGAATGCTAGCACCATCTCCTCCTGCTTGTGAGGTTGCTCTGCACTTTTGTTGCTTCATTACACACTACACAACCAGATTATTTTTTAAATTGTGTGTATTCTCTGGAGGGAAATGAGAAGCATTTAAGATCATATAGTCCCCTTTGTAATGAGCATAGTTATCAGAGATATAAAAAGATATTTGTCTGTGCCTTGAGGAAAATAGAATGGGTGTCACTTGAAGAATTTCTGTGTGATTTTTTTTTATAGAACAGCTGTGTCTATCACCATGTATCCCACCTCAAAAGAAATAAAGAACTAAATTTTCAGATTCAAGCCAACTCAGAACTGATATGCATGGCACTGGATGGAAAACAGCATCATCCTTACTATGCCGAATGCCCATTTTTCTTGTCTATTCTGGCTCCTAAGTATTATTTAAAAGCCACTTTTCCCTCCAGTAATGATGTTGGCTTAGTCTGTTGGATATTATTTTCCAGACTGGTCTTTCCCTTTGTTTTCTAATGCACTGTGCATCTGCCTCAGAGGCCAACAATAACAAATACTCCCTGTGCATCTGATCAAGTAATATATGTCCTTCATCTGAAGCCAGCTTGTCAAATTATCCCAAGCAAGCCAACACAAAACCTGCAGCGTCAATCATGAAGAATGGCAAGTGCTTCCCTCTGGAATGCAATCAAGACTTCAGCCAGCAGAGGTAACTTTCATTCTGACAAAAATCATACAATAATTTGTTCTTTTGGCCTTCTGTCTCCTGTTAATCCAGAAGGAACTAAAAGTGCTTTTGAATAAAGCTGTATTACCAGAATCTGATTTTTCTGGTATGTGAATCATTTCTTAAAATCTATCAACTAAGGGCTCATCATTGAAGCAGTGGAGTCATTTCAACTCTTCAGTTAATGTTAGATGCAGTAAAAATGTATTGCTTCCCTAAAAGGTGTTAAGAACATAAGAAAAGTCCTTCACGTTCAGGCCAGAGGCTCAACTAGAACTCACGTGTCACACAACAGCTAGGTGCATGTGGAAGTTCATAAGCATAGTTAAGCAAGCAATAGCTTTTTTGCCCTGTATTGTTCAGGGGATGGTATTCATGGTATGATGATACCATGGTTCAGGAGATGATATGGGTGATCCTGAGTTCTGTCATTGTGGGAGAAAAAGAAAATTTTCTCTTTCCCTGCATTTTCCACATCATACATACTTTTAAATATCTCTGTTATAGCTCTATTCTTCTGACAACTTCCCAAGAAAATTCCTACAATGTCTCAGCTGAGTGTTACCTCTCCCTTACTTCGCAACTTTGCAACTTACATTGTTGGCAGCATAGCAGTTGATATCTCTAGCCACTTCTCTAACTGAAGTGTGTTAAAAATAAAGAAAAGTTCTACAGACTTTTTTTAACCCAAGGCCTGTAAGACACACAGCGAATTCTGAGAATCAGTGATGGTAGCACATCTGTGTTCCAATGCAGTTCATTCTCCTTATGGGAAGTGACATCCTAATCTTTCTTATGCCTGCTACCCCACAGCTCTCTCTTCATGGATATTTTTATCTCAGTCGATTTCTAGTGTTATTTCCTCCAGAAAAAAATTACCTGCAGGAGGAAAAATAGAAGAAAAAAAAGTAGAAAAAGGAATTAATATTCCTCTTGACTGTCTGATTTTTCACTTTAATACTGGTGACTCGTGGCAGCACGTTTGCTGCTAGTTTAGTTCTATCGTAAGATCATGTACTTTTCTTCACTAGTAATTTAATGTATCACTCCACCCTCTCTGTGTTGGTAAAAAAACATCACCATAAATTAGCTTGTTTAGATTGTGGTATTCATCTTGCTTTCAGAGTGCTTTACTGACAAATCAACTTGTTTTCATGGGTTGGGTGCTAAGATTTTCAGACCATGGTTGACATATATTGTTTCAGCCACTGATCTAAAGGAAGTAGGGGCTGATTGTACCTTCACATGTGCCTATGGCACATTGGTATTCAGTCCCTGCAGCAAGTCACCTGATATGTCTTCCATAAACATAGTGAAATGCTACTTTTGTTCCTTTCTTTGTTTCATACTTTGTGGCAATGGTGGAGCTGTCAGCGTATGCAGGACAATCTGGTTGTCTTCTAGAACAGGAACTGTTGGTATGAACTGCTGAAATCACAGGCTGGAACAAGCTTTGACCATCATGGTATGATCAAGAGAGAATTGGCAGGATGCTGTGGTGCCATTGTAAAGAGGAAAAGCCTATATATTGAGAGAGGGAGAGGGAGAGAGAGAGGAAGAGAGGAGAAGCAGCACAATTCAAATTAAAATAACATATATATTTATTGCAGTCAGTGGAGCAGAAATTAAAGCCAAGCTAATTAAAATAATAGCATTTTAAGCAAGCTATCCTACTTATAATGATGAAAGGGAACTGAACTGTAGCAATTTATTCAACATGAGATAGAAGTAGAAAAGGCTCATGCCTTGAAAGGTCACCATTAATTTTATTTTGGAGCTGCCAGAAGAAAAGAAGAAAAATATCTGGAGTTTTGCTTTGCTTTGTTTTTCCCAAAGAGACATTTTGGGACTTAGTTATGGAGGCTGGGGGTACCTATGAGCATTCAGTAGTCAAGCATTTCTTCCTAAAGAGTGTCACCTGCTTGAAAAGGGTGGCTTGGCACCACCTGTGTCTTCAACCAAGATTGCCTTTCACTCTATCGTGCACAATCCAAGCCATCAAACCCTTGCAATTTATTACCTAAGTTGTTGTATAACGAAGTTGCATCCTCTTGCCACATAGGCTAATGGTAGAAAAAGTAATTCAGACAGGCCTGGAGAAATAATAATAATAATAATAATAATAAGAATTATTATTATTATTATTATTATTATTATTATTATTATTATTATTTTATTTTATTATGCCATCATAAATGAAGAAGAACATTGACTTCCATAGAAAACAACTTGGGTTTTATACTTTTCTTTGGCTATTTAATTTTTTTTGTGGTGCTTGACAATATGGCCGATAAGGAAAATTCTCTCATTGTTCCTCTGGCTGAAGGATGACTAGCCAGCAAGTAGAAAGGCAAATTAGAAATTAAAGTTAAAATGTAAAATTGCCCCAACCAAGAATGTTGAATAGGTTCTGCAGACAAAATGACATCAGCTTTAATGAAATATTGTCTTATAAGTGAGGAAAAGGTGGGGCTTAAATAAGGAATAATTATTAATTATTAAATAAATAAATTATTTATTCTTTCTCCTGCAGTTGCTGCTTTTGGATATTGAACTGAACTAGGACTGTTGTGAGCAAAGGAGTAGAAAAATAATTTTCAGATATTACAATTGCTAACAATGCATTCTACAATTATTCAGGCACACAGATATTCTGCATTCCCATTTCTAATAAGACCTTCAAGTCATTTATCAACCATTATTTAAAACACAGCAGCCAAATAAAGCAAAGCACTTCAAAATGGACAGTAACAGTTTTATAGCTATAAGGAATATAAGAAAGCTGTTTTTTTCAGGCCTATGAGAAGACTCTATTAAAACATTTAAACACACACGTTAATACCTCATCAGGAGAATAGTATATAAAGATAATTTTCTGCAGTGAAGTTGCAATTCCTCGCACAGAATTCTCAGACCAGCCCCTTCCTTCATGGGAACTGAAATTCGGAGACAATACATGTCTGAAAGTAGCACGTGAAGGTATGATAAGAAAGAGAGAAAGGGAGGGGGAGAACAGAATGGACTCTGTATCTTATATGTATACCACACTCACCTGCTTAGAACTGTTGAGAAAGGCTCTCCATACAGAGGGCCACCAATTATTGCCAGTCACGAACAATTGTGTAAGCAGTGACACACCCTCACAATGACTTCTGCAGCCATTGCAGCCCCATCCTAACCCTTTATTGCCTTTCTAATCTTACTGCCTCCCTCCTACCCAACTGATGAGATGTATCTGCCAGAAACTGTTATACTTTGCTCCATTTCAGACACTTTTTTTCAAAAGCAGCATTAAAATAGAAGGTGCTAGTTTATTCTGGATGGGAGCAAGGCAAGTTTGACTAGGATAATCAGCTTTCACAAGGAATAAACCATGTTTTAACTTCTTTGGGGCACTTCCCTGAGAGTTACCTCATTCTATTATTGTTGATAGCTGAAGAGGTTGTATCCTTTCAGGTCTTTCCTCAACCACTCTGCCTTGAATCTCCTGTCCACTTTTCTTGGTCCTCTGTTTAAGACTCAGGACACTTCCACTCAAGGATTCTGCATCAACTGAAAGCAGTTCTAAGCCTGAGCATTCCCACAACCAGGACTGCTGCTGACCTGTAAGATGCACATTTTTTTGCCTCCAGAGTATCAAGACGTGTCACATGACAGCTGCAGCTTCCAAGTGCTTTGTCTTCCCTTTTCTTCTACAGCGCAGGTGCAGATGCACAGAGTGGTAACTGGACGAGATTCTTCCCCTACCATTCCCATCATTTGGCACTCTTCATGTCATGGCACTTTTGTGCAGTGCACAACTTGCACAACTGTGTGTGGCAGCCCTGCCCACAACATTGGTGGCCCTAGATGGCTGAGCTAAGATTGGTTCCCAGCTAAGTTGTAATATAGTTGAAAACTTTTTTTTGTTTTTTGTTTGTTTGTTTTGAGATGCCATAGTTCCATTTCCCCATTAGCTGGACCTCTTGCTTCATTTCCACCTATGTCCTGAGTTTCAGGTCTTGTGAGAAAAAAATCTATTTGGGCTTCTGGTGAGGATTCATGGTGAACTAGATGTCCCCAAAGGAGTGGGGACTGCATTGTTGTGGAAATCAGTGGCCAGATGGTGTATTCTGATTGGCGAAATTTCTCCAGAAAAAGGAGAGATTGTGAGATTGGCCACTTCTACTCTGGACAGCTGCTCCTCATGAGTAGGCTGCAGGAACTAAGGTTTTTGCTGTGGGCTCATGAGTTGAGTGGCTGAGAGTCGAGGGATTTCAAATAAGCTCACAGCTGTAACGATCATATGGACATAAGCCCATAATAGCCTATGTGGGCATAACATTCAGTTGAGCCTAATTTCTTAATCACTTTTGGGTGTAATTTATTTACAGTTAAAGAGATTTTCTGAGTGGCAGGATAAGAATCCACTTGGTGAATTACCATTTTTTTTCTGGATTACAAAAGAATAAAGGGGGAAAAAAGGGGGTTTAAAGAGTTAATTTTTTTGGCAAAAAGCTTAACAAGGAGTTGATGTAAGAAAGTTTAAAATGGATAAAGGGGACAGTTATTTTGAAAGATTATTTTTTGGTGAAAGTGCTTTTGAACAAAATGGAATTAAATTAGACAAATGAATTGGACCTTCGTGGGAATGTTTTTTGTTTATTATTAAAGTGTGCAGACAATTGCTGGATTTTACAAAACAAAAGATAAAGGTAATATGAGCCAGACTGTGATGCTGACTGTAATTATGGAGTGCCATTAGAGACAAATGATGCACCGTTAGTATATGTCACCAGATAAATTGTTTAGAATATATAAAGGCACTTCAAATTTATGTTGGAAATGTGAACAACAAGAAGGGACATTTTATCATGTTTGGTGAACACATAAAAAAGCTAGAAATTTCTGGATTCAAGTACACTGATTCAGAGGATTTTAAAGATTAATATACAATTGAAACCAGAGGTTTTTCTTTTGGGATTGACGAACAGACTGCTGGAAAAAAGTCATGGATCTTTGTTTTTGTATATGATAACCACAGTGAGATTATTGTATGCACAAAGATGGAAAGATTTGACACTACCCACACTGGAGGAAAGGTTGGTGAATATGATGGAACTTGCTCAGATGGCCAAATTGACTTCTTTGATCAGAGAAAGACAATATTTACATTTATTGCTGACTGGAAACACCTTATAGACTTTTTGTGTGAAACAGAAAAAAAAAATGAACTTACAATATATAGTTTTGATGATTAGACAGGTTAGATTATAGAGAAAAAGAGATTTATGCCATAACCATAGAGTAAGAAGTAAATTTATAATTTTACTTATAACTGCTGTAAAGAAGATTGGAAGCTACTTCTTTGCATCTTTTTTCTTTCTTTTCTATTTTTCTTTTATTTATTTTTCCTTTCTTGCACTTTTCACTTTTCTTTGATTTCTTTCTTTCTCTTTTGTTTTTCTCACTTTATATTAGTTTGTATTAGCTTTTTTTTCTTTTTTAAAAATCTTCAATAAAAAACCATTTTTTTAAAAAAAAAAAATTAAAAATCTACTTGATGGCTTTGCCAACAAAAGGATGAGGGTAAAATTAGCAGGTGTTCTGTTACTTTCACCTTCCCCTTCAGTCCCAGAAGAGCAGGTGCAAAGGGCCAAGCTCTTCCCTCCTTTTCTCTCTTTCTCTTTTCTGTGGGGTGATGATAAAAGGGGTCCTCCTCCTCCTCCTTCTTCTCATAATTGCCACAGAATCTGCAGCAGTTCAGGATAGCCATGTGATTTTTCACTTCTTATTCTCAGCATTTCAAGTTAGCAAAAGCAAAAGCAATCCTGGATCATCTACAAATGTGTTTCTGAAGGTTTGGGGAGTAAAATAGTGGCAGTGTGAAAGTACCCTCAGGCTGAATATTAAAACTAGGTTATGTCACACCTTCCTCGAATACAGATACTCCCCAATTTAAGAACAAGTTCCGTTCCCAAGGTCTGTCCTTAATTCGAATTCGTATGTAAGCCAGAACAGTATTATTGTGTAATACTGTATAAGTAGCATTGTGTAATGAACTGGATTGTTGTATATTTAACTCAAATCATTGTGTAACTATTTTTTTTTTTTTTTTTTGGTCTGCTTCACAGTCATTACTGACCCTGCAGTGACCGCCCCCTAGCGGTTTTCAAGGCAATTGCATCTTTCTGTTTTTCGGAAGTAGCCTTTGCCAGAGCCTACTTCCTAGAGCGTCCAGCCCAGCTGGCAAGCGCAGGAGGCGGGATTTTTCCGTTGCTTCGTGCCCCTTTTTTTTTTCGGGGCGAGCGCGATTTCGCGCTTTTACCGGCAACTGTGGTCCCGTCTCTCTGTAGAGTCGCTGCCAGCATTTTTCCTCCCACCGGAGTGAGAGTCCTCATTTATCTACTCACGTACGTTTTCGATCTGCTGAGTTGGCAGAAGCTGCGGGTAGAGAAACAAGAGCTCACCTTGTTTAACGCGAGGGGCTGGACTCGAACCGCTGAAGTTTTCCAGCCATTTCTGGCCGGCACTTTCAGCGTCATTAAGCCGCTGCGCCACCGCATCCCCTCGTTCTTAACTATGGGTCATCCTTAACCTGGGCATTCTTAACCCGGGAACTATAGCAAATCTTGTCAGCTCTGAGAAACAAGTTACAAATTGTTTTTCTTTGCAGAGCCAGCCCTGAAATTTAAAGAATTGGAGCAGGAGCTTTTTTTTTAAATTGTTTTTATTGAACTATGATTAATAAACATTATCAGGTAACTAAATAACATAAACCCAAGATGCATAGAGGGGAAAAAAGATATAGAAAATACAAACAAATCTACTAAAATGTCAATAGCAGTGCAAATTTGTCATACATGTAAAGTATTACCATGTTATAGTCTATTGCTATTCAGATAAACCATAAAATCCATCCAAATTTGATAAAATTGTGGTTCCTGCTTCTGATGCCTCATCATTTTAACTTTGTGATTTTTTTTTTCTAATGTGGCAATTGAGGAGAACTTATTAATCCATATTTCAATTGTTATGTCATCTAGAGCAGGAACTTGAATACTGTATTTTGTATCCTTCCCTCTCTCTGCATATGACTTATAATGTGCTTATTTGCTTGGCTGGTGATAGAATTACCAGTATTGACATCTTCCACAGCTGAGGTCTTGCCTTTGCAGGAAAGAAGAATTCTCCCTTCATGAGATCCTGGTTGATGGTAGGTGGGGCATTCATTCCTAGAGGTGATTTGTAGGTTTCTCTTCCTCCAGCACAACGTTGTCCCCAGGTTGCATCCTTTATTTTTGCTTAATTCAGCCTTTCCAACCTTGTGTCCTTTTGATGTGTTCAGCTGGCAAGATGGTGAGATTATAGCCAAATACATCTGGAGGGCATTACTTTGGAGAAGGCTGCTTTAAAAGAATTAATTACTCCTGTGCACATTTATGTAGGAGGGAGCTTCACTGAATACTTTCTTTCACAGTGATGTGAACGTCTCATTTCTTTCAGTCTTGTTTTTCTCCCTAATCAAGTTGTCTTTAGCAAGATACAGCAAGGCATTATATAGTTTGAAGCCAAGCTCTAATTATGTTTTCTCTGCAAGAAAACTAAATACTTCGTATAGACACTATGAATAATAAAGTATTCTAAATGGAAAAATAGATTCCAGAACGCTGCAGGTTACTGTGAAGAAATGGAAGTCAAGGATGCCAAACAAAGGGAGCAATCTCAGGGGCCAGGCTAGAAGCATTCAAAGCCAGGATAAGATATGAAATGAATGACAGTATAAGAAACTTTAGATGAAATATAGTGTGGGTTGAATCTATAAAAAGGGCTGGTGATGAAGCAGGGAAGAATGTATGTGTGTGTCTTTGTGAGCATGTATGCATGTATTCCCTTTGCATTTCATGACAACTTTCTTTTTCTTCCTCTTAAATAAAGGGGTAGTATTGTATGATATAGAAACTAGTAAAGAAGAAGATACAATCGACATATTAAAACAAAAGGCATGGAGCTTTGATGTTAAGCTCATTTTCTGAGTTTGCTATTAGGTATTGATTCATTCTTAGATCCTGCATATCAGTTCCAGTCTCAGTTTAGGAAGGAAGAAAACTGATGAAAAACAGAAAATATAGCAAGGTCAAGAATCTACACAATTGATACTAACATTTTCATTTAGCAAGGTCAGATAGAACTATTACTTTTTTCCTTCTGATACTTTTTTAATCTAGTGATATTCTGGGCAGCCATCATCATGCTGTTTTTCATGGATATTACCATAGATCAAATATGGACACTATTTTATTTTTAATTCATGTTGGTTCCAGAACAAGGATTTTTGGTTTATGCATTCTTATTTTAGCAAGTTGTGCCTTCTTGATCTTTGTAATCAGGAGTGCTCTCTGAAACGTATTGCTTAACTATTGTTACATTTGCATTGTCCTCTGTATCTCTTAGAAGTTAACAAAGGGAAACGTGCGTCTGCTATCTCACACTGAGCTCAATTATTCTGCTTTTGCAATTCTTTTCACACTAGCCACTTCCACACAGGCTCTTTGCACTGCTTTGAATTAATTCAGTCCCTATATGATCTTATGCTCTTGTTGGCCTTTGGTAGTTGAGCAATCTTTGTATATTTATGTGTTTATTTAGCTCAGCTCTGGTGTATCTAAAACCACACAAAAGCTTCTTTGTCTTTTTCATTTGTTTTACTGACGTTCTGTAGAGCTTGCAGGTGGGTTGTTTTCCCAGTGAACAGGAGACTTCCCTTAGCCTGCTGAAGCCAGCTTCTCCCATCTCCACCTATTCAGTGAAATGGATTATGTCCTAGAACAGTGTCAATTCTATCTTCTTTAGGTTTGGTTCCTGTTGTTGCTGGAGATCAAATACAATGGCACTGGCTCTTCAGCACCTCTTGACCTACTAACAATAAGGGGATAGTGGGGTGTAGATAGGATTTGCTTTATGTGCCATCTTTGTTTATTGCTCTGCCTGCTCTTTGTATAGAAGATTGCTAACCTGGGGTCACTTCTTTCTAACTTTTTGCCTGGCTCTCAAGCACATAACATATGCTCTTGGACTTTACTTGATAGGAGAGTTATTAGCTAGGGGCTAGGTTTTGCCTAATCTCTTCATGTATTTCTTGTAAATAAATCTCTTTTCTGTTATAGCTATAAAACCTGTTTCACTAATCATTGCTCAGGTCCAATTACCACTCCCCAGAATGCATGCCCACATAGGCAGAATCCTTCAACCTCTTACAGTTGGGATAATATTATCATTGAACTTCCAGGGACCCTTAAACAAATTATTTTATCACTGGAAAGCATTCTCTTAGCCTAATTTCATTATTTCCTAGTTAACTCTCAAATTATAGTAACTGGAGAATTTATGATCCTTTAAATTCAGCATGCCACTCTTTTTTAAAGGAAACTAAAGAATGCTATTTTGGCTTAAGTGAGTGTCAAGTTGCAGCATTTATAAAATTATATTTGTTTTGTTAACTTGTTCAGTTTCCAATTTCAGATGTACCATGTGTCATATCATTACATGTATATAAATAGAAAATATTGTTGCATTATATAGTTGGGCAGGAATAGGAATTTCAGATAGGAATAGATAGGAATCAGCAGTCTCCCCATTGACCACAGATTGATTTCTATACCCCTTCCCAGAAAAGCTTTTTTCTTAGTGTTGTAAAATCCATTAATCCTCTTTTGTAGTGAAAACAAAAATTCTGGACAACGATAATACTTTGACCCTAATGCACATCCAAGTATTTGAAAGAAAATAATAAATTACAAATAATAGAATGAACTGTACAATGCACTGGGGGGAAATCTAGAATGAGGAGTAAAGTGTTAGAAACTCTATTGCCATATATTCTGCTTAAATGGAAAATCAGCAGAATGGCAGACTGAGACATAGCTAATGGGAAATGAAACCCGTGATCAGAAATGAGAAATGAAAGTTGCTTTGGGTGTAGCACACTTGAATGCAAATCAGCCTCATGCTGCAGTGAGCAGGGCTGAATGGTGCAATGCCACTGAGAGAGTGGGGTTGATTACTGATTGAGCTAGAAAGGCTTCAGATGTGCATTGCCTATAAATAATCCGTCAGTGAGAAATGCTGTTGGTGGTGTTAGAAAACAAGCTTGGAAAATCTGGGAATCTCAGAAAAGTAGCATTCTTTACTGTACTCTCAGAAAAGTTCTACAGGAGAGGTCCTTGTGTCAGTGAATTATTTATCAACCAGTTTTAGCCAAAATCTATGTTTTCTAAAATATGAAAACTTCAAAATAAATTAAATACTGGTTTTCATTATACCCATCAATATAAAAGGAAAAGCAATGAAAAACCAAACTTGGGGGGAAAATATGTGCTGATTTTTTTTTTAACACAGTGTAAACAAGATCCCCATGTGTACAGGTAGTCCTCATTTACCGACCACTCGTTCAGTGACCATTTGAAGTTACGACGGTGCTGAAAAAATAACTTTACAGTTCATTTATGGACATTTATGACCTTTGCAGCATCCTATGACATGATTGCCATTATGTCAGTATGTATTGTCCTGTATCTGACCTGTGGATTTCCCCCCCCCCCACACACTTTGCAGATTAGAGAGATTGGAGAGAAAGGGATTGCAAGAAAGTAAGCTGTTTACTCTTCTACACTTCAAAAGCAATGTTATTTTATCATCAGCCCAGGGCCTGCCACCCCACAGAGTTAAGGAGATTGGAGAGAAAGAGATTTCAAGAGAGTAAGCTATTTGCTTTTCTACACATCAAGGGCAATGTGATCATGCTGGCAGCAGGAAAGGGTCAGGCAAAGGAGAGATTGCCTATGGAAACTGCTTACTTTTTTCTCACTCCCCCCCCTCCCCCAGAGTGGAGAGATTGGAGAGGAAGGGATTTCAAGAGAGAAAGCTGTTTAAGTAGTGTGCCTGCAGCTTCCAACCCCAGGCTGTGGCATGTTCACATTGCTTTCGATGTGTATAAGACAGTAAGCAGGCACTTGAACGTGCCAAAGGACAGGTTAGTGGTTAAGAGGCAAACAAAAGCCAAAGGTGTGAAACTGAGTAGTCTTGTCTCTTTCCAGCTGAAAGGCACAATCATGATCACATGATTTCCCACTTAGCAACCATTTTGCTTAGTGGCGGAGTGGCCAGTCCCAATTAGGGTCATTAAGTGAGGACTACCTGTATACACAAACTCATTCTGCCAGCTAGCTTGAGGATGTAATGGGGACTCCCAACACTGGAGGTGGTTAGTGCCCCGAGGATGCTCTCTCCACTTTTTAACTCCATTTGTAGTCTTTTTAACTTTGTTTTGTGTTTTTAACAGTTTTCATGCTTTTTATATGTGAGCCACCTAGAGTCACTTGTATAGTGAAATGGGTGGCGTACAAGTTTGATTTATAAATGAATGAATGAATGAATGAATGAATGAATGAATGAATAAAGCCTTATGATATTTACAAGACAGATGTCTAACTACTGACCCCTACCAAAAAGAGAATGAACTTGGCTTGACATGATGTATCTAGCACTCTGTGTGGAATTTTCCAGTGCTTTTTGTTTCACAGTATCTTATATACTTATATCCTTCTCATTCTGGACAAGCTCAAGGTAATCCATCTTTAAATGCTCTCACTGGCTTTCTTATCTATGAGATTCCCAGGACTTCACAGTCAGATTTGGCAGCAACAGCAGATGATCATCTTCTGATATATCAACTGTCTTCTTTGGATCCATGCCAGAGTCATACATTCTTATGAATCTCTCTTAGACTCCCCAAGATAGCCACTATAGAAGCTCATGCCTTCCTCTGGCAGCTGTTCTCTGGCTCTACCAATGCCCAGAGGCTCAAATTCAGGAATGCACAGCCTGAGACTCCAGGTCCATATTTTGAGTCTCTCAAAACTTGTTGCTGAACTGTAATTTATGATAGGACAGGAGACAAAAATTATGAACTGCATGGAAAGTATTTATATCAATAGTATTTAATGTAAATGGTGGTAATGGACACCATCATTTATTTATCTTGACCCATCCACTTCTTGTACTATAGTCTCAGCAGCTTCCTGTAAATGCTGAATATGTATCTTTATTTTCGTTAATATTTAGGAACTAAGGGCATCAAAGATAATCAAACATTTTTTGTAATTCTTGAATTACAAACCATAGCTTCAAGATGATAAATCTGAATCTTTTTGTAATTCAAAGTGAGATTTTAATTGAAAAAGTTAAAGAGTTATCTGATTGCTCTGCATGGCTGAATGACTAAAAGGTAAATTCTAACATCTCCTCTTTGACAGCAAAAGTAACATGCCAAATCCTGTGACAAACTTTTTTTTTTCTTTTTTTTTCTTTTTCTGCAGACTTTGCCTCTGCCTGTGGCACTTGGGAGGAAAGTCAGTCACAGGAGGAAAACATCATTACACTATACAAGTGGGAAAGGGAATATTTATTTATTTATTTATTTATTTAAATGTTTTATAGATATGTCCATCTCACAACAGTGACTCTGAATGGCATACAAAGATTAAAACCAACATAGCTATATATAACTCATAACACCCCAGTTAAAACAATCACCCACAAAACAAAAGGCCACATCACCTAATTTCCTGGCACACATGCCAGGTCTTCAATCCTTTATGAAAGGCTAAACAGGGCTGAGGCCATCTGGATCTCTGGAGGGATGTTATTCCACAGGGCAGGTGCAGCCACAGAGAAGGCATGACTCCAGGATCCAACAAGATGGCAGTGTTTCATGGAAGGGACCCAGAGCATGCCTTCCCTGGTGGGGTGAGCAGAAACAGTGGGGACTTGCAAATAGCCTGGTTCTATGCCATGTAGGACTTTATAAGTGGTAATCAGCACATGTAGAAAGCAGAGGGAATGGCCTTGAAGGACAAGAAGAAGAACCACTATCAAGGAAACTGTCAGATAAAAGGGCCTGAAGCCAAGCCAAGAATGTAACATGAATTAACATCTCACTAATTCACATTAAAAAAAAAAAAAAGGGAGGGAGGGGGAAGCACTTTCAGACTTGCAAGATGCTGTTATGTTAGCTTTGCAATAAAAGTAGTACTGGCCTGCATGACACTGGTTTCTTAGTCTGATGTACCTTGAAAGGCTGACAGCAGCTTGAGTGGACCCAGAAGCCTACTGGGAGCCTGTGCAGCTCACAGAGCAGTGGTGTTATATGAATGTATGGAAAGCTGCCGAAAGCTGCCCATACCGCTGCATCCTGGAGCAGCTGCAGCTTACAAATGCTCTTCAAGGGCAGCCCCAGATAGACCATGTTACAGTAATCCAAACAGGAGGTGACTAAGGCATGAGTCATTATTAGCAAGATCTCCCAGTCCAGGAATGGGTCCCACTAACCATGGTAGCCATCTGCTCTTCAAGAAGGAGTCATAAATCCAAGAGGACCCCCAGTTGCCAAGCAGCTCTGACTGGGGAAGCACATCTCCAGGCAGACTTAAAGATGGAGAAGCTTTGGAAATGGAGGGCCATAAAACCCACAACCACTCAGTCTTGCCAGGTTGAGCCAAATCCTGTTCTCCCCCATCCAGACCTCACAGCCTCCAGGCACTAGGAAGAAGCATTGACCATTTCCCAGGAGAATCAACCAGGAGGTACAGGGATTTAAAATACAGGTGGCCAAACTCACAGCTCCAAGAACTCTGTTCCTGAAGACCCTGCCAATAAGTTCAAACTCCTCCCAGATAACCAAGCAAAACTATGCCTCATGCAACTCTACAAGACCTGTACAGTTGGAATCCAACTCCAAGAGAATCTGAGTGACTTTATCCAACAGATGCCTAGAATAATCATCATAGCAGCCTTCTAAGTGTTCCTGCATTCCCTCCTTATCCAGGAGGGACCATGTTATCCAAAACAGAGCCACTGATTAGCACTCTATGGACACAATAAGCGTGGAGAAATAAGTAAGTTTTGCCACCCTTATCACCATGAAGTAACCCTTAAGAAAGCCTCCTACCTGTGTTTGGTTGAGTTCACTCTTTTGTCTTCTTCCGGTGGGTTCTAAGTATCTTTTATCCTACTTCATCACTCAGAGTTCCTTTTAAAACCAAGTGGTGTTCCAGGATTCACATGCATTCAGAATCTGCAACGGCATGATCTGATCAAGGCTAAAGTTGCCCTCTTAGTCTGAGTGATGACCAAAACCTAGGTTGAACCATGCACCAGAGTCCCAGGAACAACCACAAGCTCCTGCCATCTTGTATTCCATCCAAGGAAAAACAACCATAGCACCCTAGAAAAACAACTTTCCCTGTAACTCCCACCCAAATTCCTCAGTCCAAAGCTTTGAAGTCCAGCACCCCATAGTCTCGACTCCTCCAGATGGCAAGGGGAAAAGAACCTTGCAGTTGGTTGTAATAAAAGTTCAGGATACTATTCTCTGCAGCAGCCCACTGGGAAAAAGATGTAACCGGCCAAATGGTGGCTGTTCCATGTGGTCAATCCAATGGTAGCTGCAGGATGCAGGTTAATCCCATTCAAAAGCCTCCTGCCTGTTTCTCCTCCTGCAGCCATCCCATGCCAAAAGCTAGAAATCAGAGCACATTCCCAAGATGCTCTTTTCTGATATACATGCACAAAATACAGAGAACTTGAAATCCTGAAATAATAGAGAACTTGGTTCCGGGTTTAAAATGTTCGATTCAGACCTCAGCAAGCAAACAGAAAGGCCACTTTACCCACTGCTATCATACTTTTTCTGAGAGAAGAGATGATAGATTAATACAAACCAGTATTCAGGCCAAATTCTGTATAACCTGTTTATAGTAGGGATGCAAAAAATGTGGTTGGGCAGGCTGCATGAAGCTGCCCAGCATGTTTTGGGGATTCCAGAGCCCCCCTCTAAGTGAATGGGGCCAAATGTTCAACTCCTTTGTATTTGGAGGGACTCAGGGACCAAATGTGCACCTTAAGACTTGAAGATACTTAAGAGACCTGTTTCACCTCTTAAAATTCCTGAACCCCCTGCCAAACTAGCACCCACCCCCATCCACTTCTGGAGTACAGTCCTTGATCAATGGAATCTGTACATTCCCGTGGAAATTTAAATATCCATGTGAACTTGAACTGATCATTTCTATATCAGTTTTACAAAAAGGTTTCAGAATTATTTCAAAGGAGAATAAAGGAAAATTGTATCCTTTAGTATGGTAACCAGGAGATGCCTATTCTACCTCTGTTGTTGGCATGGCAAAGAATCTGCAGTTGGCACAGAATTTATAAGTAAGGACAATTAATTCATATTGTTTTCTTTTAAGTGGGAAATTTACACAGAAATCTTGTATCTTCTGCTTCTGATAAAATGCAACATATTAAAAGTTGGAAGGTAGATTTATGAAATAGAATGTAAGCTAACTATTAAGTACTTTAAAATTGCTTGTACTTACATCTAAAGGAAAAACTAAACTATGAACTTAGTTAAAAGATGTAGAGTAGCATTTGAAACATAAGCAGCAGAAAAAAGGGATGATTCTTAAGGTTATTACCACATAAATGAAGTTTGATTAAATGACACTTGATTAATTAAATTAATTATTCACCACATTTAAAATCTGAAGGGCAAGGCTGTTGCTGGTTTCAGTCCTCAGCTATAGAAATAAATTGATTGGCATCTCTCAAGGTCCTACTTTAAGCAATTCTTACTATAAGTGCATTTGAACCAATCATGGAAAAAATGAAAACTTACTGAATCTCAAGAGTGTGTTTGCTTCTGTGTAACAGAGTTTCACTTTAATATTTAATCTGTAATAAAACATTCCGCATATTTAAGCTGATGTCCCATTTGAGATAGCTGCCTTCACCCATTTACTTTCTAAACCTGTTAATCATCTCAGCAAATAAAATTTAAGAGGCCTATGGAGCAGTAGAACAGTTGCTGAAAATCCATATACATTACTATCACATATTTATAGTTGTTTTTGTATAAATTATGAAAATTGGAGTAAAGAGGATGAAAGCTGAAATTAAAATAAATAGGATAATATAAAACACTGAATACAGAACAGAGATCACGTTAACAGGAAGAAATTCATATTGAAACAAGTCTTTACTATGTATAGCACACCATCAGAAGAAACTAGTGCCATCATACAAATTGTAAATATTTAAAAGTTTAAGTAGTGTAGGTAGGTATAAGTATACCTATAGTATGATATTATAGGTAGAAAAATTGAGATTAGAATGCTAAATAAAGGCCCCACAAATCACTAAAACTGATGGACCCAGGCCATTCCCAGATAATAATTTCTCATTTAACCCTATTATTGGCATAAATGAAAAATGCTAGGTTTTCAGACAGGAAAATATATATTCGTGTTCAATTGACTTGCAAATTGGATCAACAAGATGGGTGTGGGAGTGTGGAGCAGGGGTGTGAAACATGGACTCTCATCCCCAGAGGAGCGAAGAAGAGATAAGAGGATGAGACTGGCCCCTCCCTGAGGAATGCTAGTGATGTTTGTAGTTTGACCCTGGGAACTGCTCTCAGTCTGAGAAGATTCTGTAATTAGGGTGAAGCCAAGTAAACCTTGCTGGATTGAATCTGTATTGTCTCCTGGAGTTTCCTGGGCTAAACCTGACAATGGGTTAGCATTTGATCTGTTTTAGAGGCTTTCCCTCTTAAAAGCATATATTTTTGTTAAAGTAGCAGCCCATGTAGGGAATTAAATATATCACATTTCAGGTAAGTAAGTACAGGGGAAGGGTCCCTCATAAAACTCACTCAGTCCAATCAACCACAAATCCAGTCAAATCTCCTTGGTATTTTAAGTGACTTACACGATGAACTCTTGGCATCACAAAAACTAACTGGTCAAAAGCCACTATTTGGGAAATACAGATCCTCATTCCCTGTTCTCCTATGAGCTGTCACGCCAGAAGAAAACTGATAATGTTTCATGACATCGCTAGCCCTTTTTCCTTTATCCAGGCAGGTATTAGGAATGATTTGGCTGCTACCCCAATCTTAGGGAGTGAGATCTGTACTGGAGGAGCTTGTTTTTTCAATCACTCTTTCTCACCAGTTTGGTGTCTGTAGATATCTGTGTGTGAGAGAGAGAACCAGGTGGACATATCTGGATTTTGATGTTCCCACTGAGATTGTTTCAGATTAAATTTAACTCCCTGGAGGTTAGTTGACTAACTGTGATGGAATGGAATCATGAAGGCCAGATTCAGGGAGAAAAACATATTTTTTTTTTCATCTCCTGAGGTACGAGGGAGAGATAAGAGGATGAGGCTGGCACCTCCCTGAGGAATTCACAATGTTGTGGCTGGCATTGCTTGGGAGCTGGGGTTTCAGTCTGGGAAGATTCTTGCTAGAGGTTGTAGCTAATAAACATTGCTGGACTGAATTTACATGGTCTCTTGGAGTTTCTTGGACTAGGCCTGACATCAGTCTTCCCAGACTGAAACCCCAGCTCTCAAGCAATGCCAGCCACAACATTGTGAATTCCTCAGGGAGGTGCCAGCCTCATCCTCTTATCTCTTCCCCGCGACTCAGGAGATGAAAGAAATTGTTTTTCTCCCTGAGTCTGGCCTTCATGATTCCATTCCATCACACTAACCTCATTGACCCTGTCAAGTGCACTTTTGGAACTGGGACTTGGTTTTATTTTCTTCTGCAAACACTACTTAGCAGCACAAAAGCTCTACAAGCCCTGTTATTTCAAACATCATGTTTTGAAACTCCTTTTTCTGATTTACCATAATTCCTTCTATCTTCCAGTTTTACCTGAAGTGAGTCTTTCTCAGACAATCTCAGCTCCCCACTGCTGATGGCAAAGGCCAATTTAAATAACCAAATGCCTGAGAGAAAACACCATTAAACTCATTAGCCAAGCTCCTCATTCAAAGTAAGCCTCAATTCTAAAACATGTTACTGTTTTTCTGCTTCATTAGATTTGCATTTCCCCTTTGTGGATTGTATTTTGAATTTGATTGCTAATCTTCCCAACTGAAATCATTAGAATCTATTATGGTTTCACCAAAGAAATTAACGGAATGCTTTAAACCTGGGTGCTTTATGTGTGTATTAGTAAAAACTCCTTTAATCAGGAGACATTGTTATGTTCATGGTGACATGGCTTCATTCACCAAGACACAGCCATTAAAGACCTCTTACAATAGAAGAGACTCCTTTGAGTTGATCTTGACTCTTGTTGACTTCCTGGACAGATCTATGTAGTTTTCTTGACACAATTTCAAAGAACTTTACTGTTGCTTACTTCTGGAATGTCTTTTCAACTTCCCAGTCTAGCCTACAGCTTTGGGATTTCTCAGTGGTTTCCCATCAAGGTACTAGCCAGATCCATCCCTGCTTAAATTTTTGCAAGTGCAGCCAAAGTCAGATAGATGTTGCCACCTACTGTGTTAAAGGTCCCTTATTGAACCATGCTCCTGAGCATATATTCTAATTCTTCTAAACATTCTACAGTCTCTCTTATAAAAACCATATACTTTCTGCTAATTTTTAAAGTACTACAAAATAAGTTATAAGGAGATTTGTGGCCCATGAACTGTTTTTTGAGGTGAGAAGGGAATCTCATTCATCTTCTGTCATAGATATTATTCAGTGAACAATATAAATCCATGTGTGCAATCTGCACTCTTTTATTAATTTTAAAATAACAAAAGCAATAGGATCAGTGACTGGAGAAAATAAAACAATTTTTACTGGAACATTCCTACAAGTCTTTGGGCACATCTGAAACAATATGACAGCTATTTATCACTTTCAAAATTTCTTTTGATTAATATACCTTGAATATATTTCTTTCTGGTTATGCTAACATATTTCCAGAATATGTAAAGTAATGCTTCATTGGGATATTGGTCTCAGATTAAATATAAATATTAAACACTGCTTAGAGATATATTTTCCTGAAGCATATTCTCTCAACCATAAATGGTATCAGTAAATCACATTTGGAAACAACAATGGAACATTTGCCATTATAGTCTAGTATTACAGATCTAATTCAATGATTTCATGCCATTTGAGGTATAATCTATTCCATTTTATTTATTTATTTTTAGATGATGAAGTAGGAAACTTTATAAAAGTGATAACTGTGGTCTTTATATCTGGCTGAGTGTGGCATTTTTTCCCTTAAACATTCTGAAAAATAGATTTTTTTTCCTGCATAACTTGTTTTATGAAAGCAATCTGCAAAATGTTAAAATATTAGCAGTACAATCTTATGTAGGTCTACTAAGAATTAAGAGCCATTGGACTTCCAGAGGAAGAAATGGCAGACTGACGACCACAGTGGAATGAAGAGCTGGTGAGTAGATCCAATTCTTCAAAACCTCTCTGGACAAGGAGAGGACTTGAGATTGCCCACAAGTGCTCCAGGCAGCTGATCCTCACAAAGAGACCACAAGATAGTGGTCTCCGGTGGGTTTAGAACTCTGGGAGATGAGGGAATAGCCATCTTTTTGCTCAGACTGTGGTCAGCACCTTTGAAAGGACACTGGGTTTGCATACTTCCTTTTCTAATAACTTTTGGAAATTGCTTATTAACTGTTTCTCAGCTTTTAAAACCTTTTGACTGACAAGTTTAACAGGTGAGTTTCCTTCAATCCTTAGTGAAAGAAAATTTTAACTACAAGTTTAAGAACTTTAAAAATTGGGAGGGGGAATAAACAGCAAAAGGGTGATTAAAACTTTGATTTTAGAAAGTTACAAATGGATTAAGGGTCCAGATAAATTTGAAATAAGATTTTGGAATTAATTCTAAAGAATCCTTCCTGTGGGAAAATACTTTTGTTTTGAATTAAAAAAAAACAAAAAACATAAGATTTTAAAACTTGGACCCTAGAGGGAACTAAAAATTACAGTTGAAGGAGAAGAACACATAAACTCAACTTACAATTACAGAATAGAGCAAATATTTTAACATTGGACATATTGAAGGATATTTTTGAAAAATGGACTCAGAAATTAATAGCATCAACAGAGACACCTGCCTCTATGGACAGACTGTGTCTAAAAGATGTTATGGAAGAGGAGCAAGTTTTATCTGACAAGATCAAGACTGAGTTGAAAGTGGATTTACAAATGACAGGCTACAAGAATGACATGGAAAAAGATGTTACACTGGACATACAAAAGAAACTGGCTGATGTTTTTTAAAATTAAAAGGGATATACAAACAATAACCCAAGAGAGTGACCTGGACAATTTTCCTAGATTGGATTTACAAAAGAGGCTTGTTAAAATGTTGAAGACCTTCATGAGAAGGGACAAAGAAAAAATGAAAAGAAATCAAGTTTTATGACATTATTTGAATGGACTAAAGACTAAGATTGTTAGAAATAAAAGGAAGGAATATAAATTTGGTTTATTTGATCAAGGTTAAAATAGATATGTTGTTATCTCTGGTAACCCTTAATGGACTTTTACTGACACCAAGACTGAAATGATGATGCTTTATGGATTTGTTTATAGGTAAAAGATGAGATATGGGAAGAAAAGATCATTTGTTGTATTTTAAGAGGAGGAGATAAGTTACTAAAATTGTTTATACTTGTGATGAAGGTGGGAAGTCACTTCTTTATATATATCTTTTCTTTATTATATTCTTACTTTTCTTTCTTTTCTCATTCTCATTCTCATTCTCATTCTATTTTTTCCTTTTTTCTTTCTTTTCTGCACCTTCTACTCTTTCTTTTTCTTCTTTTTAGTTTGTATTAGTTTTTGTATAATTATAATCTTCAAATATATATATATATATATATATATATATATATATATATATATATGCCACTGAAGTTGGTGTCACTTATTTCCTTTATGTGTGTATGTAAGTATCTATGTGTGGTGTATGTTTGTGCATGTATAGTCGAGTTATGATAATTTGTTCAGTGACTGTTCCAAGTTACAGCAGGACGTATGCCTGGTCCCCAAAGTTACAGCCGTTGCATTGCCCCTGAGGTCACATGATCAAAATTTGGGTGCTTGGCAGCCCACCTGCACTTATGACTGCAGAGGCGCTTCAACTTTCCCCACCTGCCTATCTCCCCCCCCACACACTTTTGGCCCCCTGCACTCCGCAGCCCCTGCCACCTTGTGTTCCATCACCCCTGCTGACCCTTACTGTCTTCTTGCTCCCACTGCTGACCAAGCACACTTGGCCTGGCCATTCACAAGGCAGCTGCTGGCTGCATGAGGCTTTTTTCCCAAGGTCATGCACAGTGGTTTCCTTGCAAGACCTGGGGAGGAAGGCCTCACATGGCCAGCAGCTGCCTCATGAAGGTCCAGGCCAGGGGTGCTTGGTCAGCAGTGGGAACCAGAAAATGGCTGGTCAGCTGGGGGTGGCAGGGGCTGTGGAGTGCAAGGTTGTGAGAGTGGCTGCAGCTGGGGCTGGGCTGGGCTGGTCCAAGCTGGGGCAGCTGGAGCTTCCTGGGGTGGCTGCAGCTTCATGCTGCAGTGCAGCTCAGGGGCTTCTTGCAGCTTCAGAGCTGCAATGCACCAAGAAGCCCTAAGCCACAGCGTAGCAAGCAGCCCCAGAGCTGCGCAGTTCTGGGGTTACTTGCTGCCCTGCAGGGCAGCAAAAAGGGCAGAGATGGGGAGAATAGGCAGTTGGGGGAGTTGAAGGGGGGTCAGTCACTTACCTTGGAAGAACTGAGGCTTGGGGCTGGGAGGGACCAAGCTGGGAATGGCTTGGATCGGGGTGCGTCCTCAACTAACAATAATGTGGTGGAATTTAGTTAACAACAGCAGTTGGGAGTGCTAGATTGCCATTGCTAAGCGACATGGTCACATGCTGTCAATCTTTACAACCACATTGCTTAGCGATAGAAATTCTAGTCCCAATTGCTGTCATAACTCGAGGACTACTTGTATGTTTTTTTTTCCCCCTGTGTATGTGTATGTGCGTATAGTTTTTATTGAAGATTTTAATTACAATGTTAAAAACTAATACAAACTAAACTCAGAGAAAGAATGGAATGTAAAAAGAGAGTAAAAAGTGCAAGGAAGGAGAAAGCAAAAAAGCAAGAAAGCAAGCAAGCAAGATAGAAAGAAGAAAGGAAAAGGAAAGAATGAGATAATGAAAAAGAAAAGAAATATATAAAGAAGTGACTTCCAATCTTTATCACAAGTATAAATAAATTTGCTTACTCTTCACCCTCCATAAGGTTACCAACAAATAACTCTTCTTCCCATAGCCCATCCCTTATCTATAAGCAAACCCATAAAGCATCAACTTTTCAATCCTAATGTCCGCAAAAAAATCTGTAAAGGGCTACCAGAACTTTATAAAATCATGTCTTATTTTAACCTTGATCAGATAAACCAACTTTATATTCCTTCCTTTTACTTCTGATAATCTTTATCTTTAATTCATTCAAATATTGTTGTAGGATTTGATGTCTCTTCAATTCTTTGTCCCATTGTACAGACTTCTTTGAGGCTTTAACAAGCTTTTTTTGTAAATCCAATAAAATGATATTATCCAGATCATTCTCTTGGTTTATCATTTATATTGCCCCTTTAATTTTTAGAACTTTAGCCAACTTCTTTTGTATATCCAGTAAAGAGTCCTTATCCAAGTTGTTCTCTTGGCCTGTCACTTGCCTGGAATTTTTAGTCCACTTTAGTGTCCAATTTTTAAAATCATAAAGTCTCCAATCTCTTTTATGGCTATTTTACATAGTTAGTTCCAAAATCTTCTTGTAAAAATTTCAGTGTTCCAAATTTGTCTGGGCCTTTAATTTGTTTATAACATTCTTGTTCAAAATCTTATTTAGCTTTTTTCCTTATATTTCAAATTCTTTAAGTTCTTAAACTTATAGTTATTTTTTTATTTTGTTCAGAAATGAAGATAGACTCACCAGGTGGCTTTTCAAACTTGTCCTTCTGAAGATCTCTAACAGCTTTTAGATGGTTAAATAAGCAATTTCCAAAAGTGATTACAAAATGAGGTTAGCAAATTTAATGTCCTTTAAAAGTCACCACCATGGTCATGAGCTTAATGACTGATTCCTTCATCTCCCGGCACTCAAACCTGCGGGTGACCACTGTCCTGCAGTGTCCTTGCAAGTAGCACCTGTTTGGAGCACACATGAGTGATCTCCTGTCCTCTTCTTGTCCGGAGAGGTTTCAAACAGCTGGAACCAGTTCTTCAGTCTCTGCTGCAGTCAACAACTCTGGTCTCCCAGAGATTTGTTTAGCTCACCATGCCTCCTCTGGAAGTCCCCGGTGGCACTTATTTCCAAGAAAGGGTACACAGTTAGGGTTTGCATCCTTAATTACTTAATTACTTAGGAGTAAAGCTGCAATTTTGATATAACCTGTGCCTACATACAAGTACAGTCCTGTGACAACGTGAATGAAAAGTGGTGGTTGTTGAGATTGGTTACAGGGCACGACAATTATTATATGGCAACTACATTCTCTAGTGATATTTTGCTACTTTGGTAACCTTTGTAGAAACAACAGTTTAGGTAGTAATATTGGAATCTCTGGAATCTCTCTCTCTCTCTTCTCTGTCTCTCAGCCATCTAGAGAATAGGATACTTCTATGCAATGAACAGAAAATTCTTGGTTTAATTCACAGTCCATAAGAGCTTTTGATCATGATGTCAATTTTCAACATCTGGGAACTGCTGATTTGCACAGCCTACAGTTGGTTAGCAAGCAAACAGAGACTCCAGCCATCTGGCTTCTTAACAATGCCCTGTAACATGGTGGACAGCTAGAGTCTTGATTGGCAGCAGTGCTGCATAGCATGCCCAGATGGCTATCTTGTAAAATTATTTTCAAATGGAAAGGAAAAAAATTCCTTCTAGCACCAAAAGATAAACTCTGTTCAGAAAACCCTGGAAATCCTCCTTCTAAGTCCTTTATATTAGGGATGTATCTCTCTCCCACCAGGGCTTGGATGTATCCTTTACTCAGAACTTGCTGTCAAATTAAAATGATCATTGTGGCAAAACAGTTATTAAACATACATATGGTTTGATTTTTTAAAAATTAAACAACAGCAGCAACAAAAACAAATTTAGTTTCTTCCTACTCTTGCATGTTTTAAGCATTTGGCCTCTAGGCTACCGTTCAAAAGCCAATGAAGCCCCTTGGTCTGAGAAAACTTTGAATATCCCCCTTTTCGACTAGGGTATGAGCCTTTATATGAACTTGTATATCAGAAAACTATAATTCTCAGCAGACCGACTAGCACAGTCAGCAGTGAGGGATCCTGGGAATTGTAGTTCAGCTGTAATAAAGGCCCCAGGTTCTTCACTGCTACTTTAAATATAGCTACACATGCTTCTGAAGAATAGCATTTCAGAACCAAACACTATAAAAGTAGTAAATAAATAGGCCTTATATTTTACTAGAAAACTGTCCAGGGGAAAGTTAAGTCAGCCACCATCCAAAAGGGGGCAGGGGGGATAGTTTCAATTAACACTTAACTGTTTCTTTGAATAAAATGGTCTCTAGAAGCAGTAATGAA
Organism: Liasis olivaceus; assembly: GCA_030867105.1. Classification (NCBI taxonomy): domain Eukaryota; kingdom Metazoa; phylum Chordata; class Lepidosauria; order Squamata; family Pythonidae; genus Liasis; species Liasis olivaceus. Next base: position 91,877,076 of record CM061348.1, on the reverse strand, counting down.
AAAAGGAGACAATTTGCAGTGGCCTTCATTTAAAATGATATCCCTATTGCTGGTGGTCTAATGACCAGCTCTACAAAGTCAGCCAGTTTTCAAAGTAACTATCAAGCAACAAGAAAGTGCTGAAGTGTTGCCATTCTGTTCTGATAGAGTAGAAGAGAAAGGACATGATTTGTTAGTTCCACTGCTACCAGTACGTTTCCCCAACAGGTTGTTCATGATAAGAAAAAATACCAACCCCCCCCCCCAAAAAAAAACTTTACTTTCTCTTTAATACCATCAACACCACTAATTTTTCATTAGTGAGATAAAGCAGGTTATCCAACCAAGTAAAATTTCACGGTAATGTAAAACCAGCTCATTAGCTGTCATGGAAAAAAGAAGAGAAATAAAAGAAGGATAAGGACGTTCATGGAAGTTCAGGTTGACTTACCTCTTTCATCAGACCTGAATCAAGCAGATCATCAGTCCTGAAGAATAAGGGCTTGACTACAGTATTTTGGACAGCTTCTTTTCTCAGCTTGTTCCTCATAGCCTACTTGATATTTACAGACTGTCCAGAAATCATTCAATCAATCAATCAAAGCATCAAGCTCTACCACTTGATGACTTGAGATACAAGTATTTCAAAGAGTTCCACATCTCAGGACTAGACAAATCTGTGCATTCAGAACTGCCTGGAAGCCCCTACTTGGACCTCGCCTATGGATATAGCCCAGAGCAAACTCATTGGCAGCACATTGCCTAAGTAATTGCTTCCCATTGTAATGATAGCCAGTGCCTTCATTGTGAAGCTGTTAACAATCAAGAACATGACTCCTTATCTGGGCAGCTATGAGGTGGTATTGCCCTAGGACCAAATTCTCCTGGAATTGACAACTATCTACACTTTTTAGCATTTCTTTGTTGATTCAATTATTGTACACTGAGGTACTTTTATTGTTCTGATCTATAAGGGGAAAGGCAGGGTGCTGAATACATTAATTAATGCATTAGTGACCATAACAAATGCTCTGCATGCGTGTTGTGTTCTGTGTATTGCCTGGACAGAGAGAGTGAGGGTCCTTGCCCAAATGTATTTGTCCTTTTAGCTTCCTGACCACTTCCAGGTTACATTGCTCCTGGCAAAACAGCAAAGGTGTAATTTACAACAGCAGCTTCAGTTTGGTAAAAAGGCGGGGGGGCTGAAAAGCCAAATGGGGCATTATTGTTACCTTGAACACCACTGAAACATAACAAGGGAGATTGCTTATAATGAATTTGGATTGCTACTCTTCTATTTCTATTTGATCAATGGGAAGCTATAAACATTTGCTTTAGATTAATGGTCACGTTGCATTAGAAGTAAAAGATGCATAGCAAGTCCTGATAGGACCTGATTTCTCGCATTAGGCTTCAAGGCACCAAACACAAGCTTCACTTCAGATTTAATTCTAGATGTCCTTTCCTTCTTGCACACGTGAATAAATAGGAAATGATTTCTGTCAGAGACATTTCTGGTCTCTACTGAGAAGCAATCATCACTATGCCTAACGGTTGTATGTACACTCTCTAACTCAATTTTCTCAGCATTATTTAGACATGCTCTGTGCTTAAGCCTGATAGAAAGACTTTTCTCTCATACCAATTAAGCTAAACTTGCAACTGCAGTCTATTCTGTTGTCCTTGCTGTTTCTTGTAGCCTTTACTTGCCTTAAGCCTCAATTCCTCCAATTGTGCTGACATTTTTAAGAACAGTCTTGCTGCTGCTCCTAGGAAATAGCAACTCATCAGACAACAAAGCCTGGCCATAAGCCCACCTTGTGTTAATAGTTGGCCATTTATCATGAAGCGATTTCTGCAGATATATTTTGAGAGAAATGTGCATGAAACCCCTCTCCTTCCCATGGGTGAGCACTGTCAGATGAAAAATATCAGTGTAGAATGAAAGAGTTTCAATCTGCTGATACCAGTCATCAGTATTTTAATATCCAAATCTATTAGAAGCTGCACCGCCTATGAGAATTACAGTCTGAATTGAGTTTTTAAGCTGATCTGCTAGACTAATTAAACTACATAGAAAACATATTGGTGATAGCAAGATGGACACCGAATAAGAAAGCTGTGGTGGAATAATAAAGGGGAAGAAACAATGAGTATGCTGAGAAACAGTGATTCATAGGAAACTATACCCAAGAGTTAGAGGCAGATATGTAAAGCAGTAAAAATTGAATCATTTATTTCATTCTATAATCTTTGAAAGAATCCTCATGCATGCAGCTTACAAGCTTGGCTGCAGATGACCCCTGGCCCAGAGCACCTCCAGATAATGCTGCCAAAATTTGGCACTACAAATGCCCATTTTCAGCAGCGTGATTTAGGGTGCTATCACCTGCATATATATCATATCAGAATGAATGTTCATGCACATTAATTGATTGACTGACTGATTATGTGCCATCAAGTCATTATTGACTCTTAGCAACCACAAAGATAGATTTTCTCCATGGCAATCTGTCCCTAACCTGGTCTTTCAGGTCTTCCAATGGTATACCCATCACCACTGTAACTGAGTCTATCAATCTTGCTGCTGGTCGTGCTCTTCTTCTCTTTCCTTTCAGTGCACAAACACATACCCTACAGCAGGGAAGATGCTGCAACTCAGATGCCTTTTACCTGAGATCTCCAGCCTCCCACTCTTTTCACCTGGGTACTAAGATTTCTGGCTGTGGCTATTTTCCAGTAAAGAGTTTTGCCCAGGCAATTACTTTGTCACTACTGTCCTTGAATAGAGAGATCCCTTCTCACTTGGAATCCAGATGGGACAGAACAGGAAATCTTCCTTTTCCAGCACTAAGCTTTTTTAAATCTCTGAGTCCAGTTTCCTTATTTTTAACTAGAGTTACCAGGCCTAAATAGTTTGGAATATATGATGCTAGATTACGAATCATGGAGTAATGAAATAAATTTATTTATTTATTTATTTATTTATTTCAATGAAGGCTTCAAAGTAAGATTCTGAGAGAAGAGTGTAACTGCAACAGGTTAAATGAGATTGAGATTTGGAACTCCCTGGATGCTACCTTGGAAAATGCAAAGTTCTTTTGCTCAGCATTGGGTGCTGTTCCTGCTGATCTGATGGCATTTTCAGCTCTGCTCTGAAGTCAGAAACCATTTGTGTGAATTAGAAACTTTGAGTTATTCTTGAATGTCTCATATGACTCTGAAGGAACCAACATTTTGGGATTTGTATTTGTATATTTAAATATATTCATTTGAAAGCAATTTTCATGCTATATCACTTTATTTTATTACAATTGTTATGTATTCTAATCACATCATTTCCATTCTTACTATGGAACAGGAAAAAAAAAGATTATGGTACTATGTGGGAATTATATTTCCTTTTAAAATTAAGCTCTTGAAAGTGCCAGTTCTAAGATGAAATACTTCCGGCAGAAGCTTGGCAGAATTGTAAGTACATCAAACTATGTCTACATGGGAATCATTCTTCCACTCAGTATAAAGATATTTCCTTGAGGTACTCCCATGCTGCAAACAACTTGAACTTTGGATTTATTGGTCAGGCCTTGGTTTGCTGTCTACCTGAACTCTTTAAAACTATAATCTTGAAATTACTTTGTCCATGGCTCTTTCTGCTTAAGTTCTGTTGACCTGGTAAATTGGATTGAATTATTTACTTCATTCCATCATCCTCAACTGATTCCTAGTCTCATTGATGCAGGACTGTTATTTAGACAGTTCCTGTGAATCAGTTTGTTATTTTTCTTTCCCTAACATTTGTTTCTCCCTAATATCTCTTACCTTCAGTCTGCTTGTCATTCTGTGAATGAGGAATGCAGTGCTCTTAGAAAGGCAAGGAAACAGCGATACATCCCAGAAACCCTGGTAATGACCTAACACAGAGAGCTGCTTCATCACCTGAGAGAAGGGCAACCCTTCCCTTGCAGGAAACCATCTCTGAGTACATTGTTCCTGCCAGGCACCCCTCCCCTGCTTGGTATGCTTTGCTCATTTGATCAGGAACCAGTTGTTCCCTAATCTTGATAATACCCCTGTGCTCATATATTTTATTGACAGTTTTAGGTGGATTTTGATATAACACAAAGTGTGAATCCATTCATTGTGTGATGTGTACAGTGCCACAGCTGATGGCTTAGATCAGTAGTTCTCAACCTCAGTAACTTCAAGAAGTGTGGACTTCAACTCCCAGAATTCCCCACCCAGCATGGGAGGTGAAGTCCATTTAATCAGTGAACAATAATTTAAAAACTGACTTAATATAAATGTGAACATTCTGTGACTTAATATGTAAATGTGAAAATTCTCACAGAGAACTTTTGGTAGCTGAAAAGTATCCTTCACCTTCTTGGCCTCAAGTTGCTATAAAAGAGAGATAATACCCTCTTAGTATTATTTTGACAGTGGCCACAATATAATTCCTTCAGGGGATGGTATTCTCACTAGTGCTATGCAGAAAATGATCTTACTTCTTTTTCTTATTCATTCTCGCTCCATTTGACAAAAAAGAATTAGCTTTCAAAATGTTTTTCAGAGGACAGAAGCATTTTGACAAATTTCTCATGGGTGGAATTCTGGTGCTGACCTTAGTGATGAATCATCTCTACAGAAGTATGTAGCCTTTTAAAGAGTAGGATGTGTGTATCCTGGGAGGCTTTGGAGTGTATGTATGGTGTCTGTACTTACATGATGGGTATATGTACATCCATACACATGTATGGACCTCAGTCTTGCACGTGACCTGCAAAGTTGGAGGGGGTTACACTGTACATTAGATAAACAAATTATCTCCCACTGGGCTCCCCTCTTTGGGAGCTTTTTTTCCCCCCTTTTGCAGACGTGTGTCCATATCGCTAGCATAGACAAATGAGTACCCATCTCATGAGCTCTGTCCTACATCAGTATCATGCAAACCATACCAGCCCCCTTGGGACATCTTTACAGTACATGCAGCAGAGGTTTCTGCAGGGGAAAATCTTTCATGCTGAAAACTGGAAATGAGTAGGATGTGAAGATAATATATATGCCAAGGCTTCCTTGTATCCTGCAGGATCAGTCATTGGAGGAAGCTGGAAAAGGTGGAACTTAACTGGGAATGTACATTCTCTCTTAATAGCTGCACAGAGTTTAGAACTATTTATATAGTTAGAGTTCAGATTTAATCTTCAAAGTCATGTCAGGTCAAAATGTGTGTCAGTGTGCATGAATAATAACATGCAGAGATCATTCTATGCTATTTAATTCTACAATTTAGTTTGCTGATCATCTTGACGATAAAGGAGCTGGGAAGAAAATAGGAGGAAGGATGTTCCTCCTATTCTTGACATTGTTTTGATTCAGAGACAGAACGTTAGCTCATATTTTTGCTAAAATAAATTATTGACTTCTTAATGTAACAAGATGCTACATCTCATTGACAATATATTTATGAAATTGTTCCCCATCATTTATAGATGACTGAAAGTCATCTATAAAAATGTTACTAGCTCTTTAAATTTAGGCACTTTGCAGCTGGTGAGGAATTTGTGTAAGTCATGATGACTTCATAAATACAAGAAATAAAGGTTCAGGCACCACTAGCTATATCCCTTCCACAACACAGGCCAATTTTACACAAATACATACTATATTTATTTTTTTCCAACTCTAAATAAGGTCAGACTGGTACCACCAATTTAACAATTAATTATGTAATTTGCTACTCTTGTTACTCTTGATTTTGCCTAATTGCCTTCTCCCTTTGAAAAGAGCAATAATGAGTAATGATACTAATGAGTGGGGGTAAAAGAACAATAAACACCAAATTAAATCTCCTCTTTATGCAGAAAATGAGTGGATTTATATTCGTGAGTGCTACTTCTGTGTAGTTAATTCTATGGCTCGCTGAAGTCTTTTATGGCACAGCAGACCAGAGATTTCAGGCTCCAACTGATAACTTAATCCATTTTAGCCTGTGCTGTCTGATTAGAATAGAAAAAAAGTTTTCCTTGACTTTAAAAACCATCATCTGTCACACTCTGCAGTACAATTCTACTCTGCACTCTTCAAATACACTGTGTTAATATTTATTATACTGCAACACAGAGTTCTAACCCCTTTCCCTAGTCTTTCTTAGCTTACTTGTACAGAATGCATCTGACCTTTTAATACTGCAAAACACTGAAAAAAACAACACTTTATAATTACAGATTTGGCCTTATGGGTACGTAAAAGGAAGAGGCTTCTGCAGATATGTTGATCATGCACAAAAGTCTCTTCTGGTGCTTCCTGAAGCTGATTGGTGATATCTTCCAACTTTTAGTAGTGTCAGGTTGAGGTTATTAGATGACACAAAAGGATAATGGGAGAAGGCAGAACATGTTCAAAGATTTGCCAACCATCAAAGTCATATGTACAGCCGTACTAGGGTCAATCTTTCCCTAATTAAAAATGCATCTAGAAATGTGGGTTTTAAAAATCTTCATCTAGGAAACTTATATAACAAGGGATGGCACTGTTCTGGACAAGGTCACCTGGCTAAGTAATCCATAGATTGGTAACCTAAACATTGGATTATCTGTAAACAGGGTTATCATTGAGGCTTGCTTAGAAGCTACAGCTAAGGCTGAAGAAGGCAACCTATTACAAGGAATATTACACCTATTCTGATGGAGTTGTACTGGCCATCAGTTTCTTACTGAGCTAAAAGCAAAGTAGTACTTGTTAGGACCTATGGAGGCCTATATAGCTTAGGGATTTTCTATCTGACTGAGATGCTCCTTCAATATTTACTAGCTCGTCAGCTGAGTTCTAGGGGGTTGTCTTTTGGGAGTTCCCTACGCAGTTAAAAAAGCGCCGACTTTTCCAACTGAAGTGTGTTAGTGGTGACATTCTTTTTGTGTAGAGATACAGCGGGGCCAAGCCTTTTCAATGTCTGATGCCAGGTTAAGATGTGGCTTTCACCCAATTTTGAGGTAAGCTTGTGTTTGATGTGCCTGGTCCTCTATCTTAGTTTTTAAGCTGTTTATGGCATTAAGGATAGTATGTTTAGAGATTTTTATTTAATTTGTTTCTGTTTAAATGATTTTATTTTTGTATATTGTAAACAACTTTTAGTTTTTCTTTTCTTTGGGAGGTGTTTTTCTTTTTTATTTGAAACATGAATTGAAAATGCTATACATAGATAAAGATTATGGAAACTTGCCCATAATTCTTTTTTCAGGGAATTTACATTAGAAGCTGCATACACTGAAGGTTGGGAGGGCAGGGTAAAGGGGCACATTGCCTATACTATCCATAAGAAAGAATCTCTCAGAATGCCTTGGAAATGGAAGTTCTTTATATTTTTATCTAGTTTGCAGCCCTCATGCCTTTAGAAAACTGCTACAGCTTTCCATTAATTGCCCATGTTTAACTTTAATTCTTCCAAATCTGATTTTCCTATTTTTTGCTAGGGGTTTGTCCTTTGCGTATCACTCAGCTTAAACAATTTGAAGGTGGTGGTGCAGGAGTATGTCTTAGTACCTTGGGTACTAAGTTGGGAGCAATATTCATTTTTGCAATATTTATCTTTCCCTATAAAACTCAGCAGGATTTGCAATTTTCATTTTACAGACACATACATCCCGGAATGGATGTGGAATGAATTTCCAGTTATTTAAAAGAATTCAAGGAACAAATTTCCAAAAGGAAAAAAGAAGAAAGAAAAACCACAAAAACCTATAACAACTATGTGAGATTTACTCCAGTTGGTTAAATAACCAGATAATATGTTAAATTGTTGCATACTATCATAAATTTTGGTATAGAATATAGAAAATATGTAACCTTTTGGCCAAAATCAAGTGAAGTGATTAATAACAACATATCATTGGCATAGATCTCAGATAAAAGTCAGCATAAAGAGGCGGTTAAAAATTGTGTCTTTAATTTTTAATTTGTTTTACTTTTTGCTTTCTATTTCTTACTTCTCTAGTGCACATTTCTTAATGATGTTTACTCTGAAAGAATCTATGTATTTAGTAGGTATGCAACTAACATCTGTTGGGTCACTCTTCTTTACATGCCATATTGGATCCTTTTCAGAGAATTTTATTTTTCTATATATTTATGTTTTCTTTAATAATATTTTCAACCATTTTTCTCAGGACATATGTTAATGGTTCCCTTACTGTGCTCAATTCCTTTTAAAAACTTGGTGATTTTCCAGCCCTTGAGGACAGAATATTAAACAGAAGTTGTGTGTGCATGTGTGAAAAGATAAACCATTTACTACTCAAAGCATTCTAAGGTGGACACCATCATGATCTGGGTATTTGTTTATTTGGGTTTCTTAATTTGGCTTGTAGCTTCACCTTTCCTTACCTCTACTTATCTCAGTATGTCTGATCCTCCGCCTGAAAAAGATGGCTCAGGCAATGGACTTCTGGCTCAAGAGTGAAGACAGAAACAAAGAATCCATTTGATTTCTCTGCTAAATGTTCCTGTCTTGCTTCAGCACATCTTTAACATCCATGTCATCCAGTGACCTCCCTAGTGGGTTTTCTCTTCCAAATATATTTGCATATTTTGTTTTTGTTGTTTTTTAAAATATTTTTACCATGTGCTTCTCAAAGCCTTTATATATACCAAGGTGATGCGCTGTCATTGCTGCTGTTCTGCATAGGCTTAAACCCCCTCAGCCAAATAATCACAAGGACTGGATGCAGATACAAGTTCAAGAGTGGAATCACCATCAGCCACCTCCTCTACATGGATGACATCCAGAGTGAATGAGACATCGACTCACTGATTCACCTGACATGGATCCACAGTGAGGACATTGGGATGTCATTCGGACTAAAGAAGTGTGGCAGGATAATAATAAAGAGAGGGAAGGTAGTCAAGACCAATGGAGTGGAACTACCAGTGGCCACATAGCAGACATAGAGACCAGCTACAAGTACCTTGGTATCCCACAGTCACACGGGAACCATGATGAGGAGGCAAGGAAGACAGCAACATCCAAGTACCACCAAAGGATAAGACAGGTCTTGAAGAGCAAGGTCAATGGGAAGAACAAGATCCATGCCATCAACGTGTACACCCTGCCAGTCATCAGACACCCTGCTGGTATAGTGAGCTGGCCAAAGGAGGAGATGGAGGCTGCCGATGTGAAGACCCAAAAGCTCCTCACAATGTACAGAGGCTTCCACCCCAGGTCCAACACCAGCCGCAAAGAGGGCAGGCGGGGTCTGATGAGTGTTAAAGCCACTGTCCTGGACAAAACCCAGAGCATCCAGGAGTACATCAGTAAGATGGCACCCAAAGATGAGCTGCTGAGAGAATGCCTCAGGCAGCAGCAGATGTGGGAGGAAGTTCAAGTGGAGGAAGTGCCATGGCAAGACAAGACCCTTCATGGGATGTACCATCAACAGATAGCTGAGGTGGCTGACATTGGGAAATCCTACCAGTGGCTGGAAAGGGCTGGACTAAAAGACAGCACTGAGGCACTGATCATAGCAGCACAAGAACAGGCACTAAGCTTCAGATCCATAGAAGCAGAGGTCTACTACACTAGACAGGACCCAAGGTGCAGATTGTGCAAAGAGGCCTCAGAGACAGTCCAACACATAGTGGCAGGGTGTAAGATGCAGGCAGGAACAGCATATACTGAACGGCACAACTTCCAGATACACATGGACAGGCAGGTACTGGCCAATCAACCAGGCATGGTAGTAGACAAAGATCAGAAAACAGTGGTGGTGATAGATGTAGCAGTGCCAAGTGACAGCAACATCAGGAAGAAGGAGCGTGAGAAACTGGAGAAGCACCAGGGCCTGATGCAGGAACTAGAGAGGATGTGGAAAGTCAAGGCCAAAGTGGTCCTAGTGGTGGTAGGAGCACTTGGGGCCGTGACTCCTAAGCTGGGAGAGCGGCTCCAACAGATCCCAGGAACAACATCAGAGCTCTCTGTGCAGAAGAGTGCAGTGCTAGGAACAGCTAAGATACTGCGCAGAATCCTCAAGCTCCCAGGTCTCTGGTAAAGGATCCGAGATTGAGGAAGACACAGACCACCCATAGGGTGAGAGGGGAATTTGTTTGTCAAGCAGTCCATTTCTCTCATTTCATCCCAGATGCTCCTAGCATTTAAGGACATATACACAGTCTCACCCTTGTGTTTTCCGCAGCATGCAACTTTACTCTTGCAGCTTTGTTTCTTTCTTAATCTTCCTTTCCAAGCCATACATTCCAAATAATTACAAAAGTGTTCACAGTACTTAGAAATTCTACTTGGAAGAAAAGGAATTGGGAGAAGAACTCTATGCAATGATATGAAGTCTGATCATGTGTCTGGTTCTGATTTTCTGTGTGTGTGCACTTTCTAGGAGAGTGGTGGTGAAAGCTGGCCGTTCACCAACAAAGAAAGGGTGGCTAAAGGCTCAAAAAGATATTATCACTGCTAATTACAGTTTGTGGTGTCATTTGAGCATGTACTTTGGGTAAATCTCTTATCCAGGAATAACATAATGCTGGGTTTAATGTAACATGCAAAAGTACAGATGAAACTCGAAAAATTAGAATATCGTGCAAATGTTCATTTATGTCAGTATGGCAACTCAAAAGGTGAAACCAATATATGAGATAGATGCATTACATGCAAAGCGAGATATGTCAAGCCTTACTTTGGTATAATTGTGATGATTATGGCGTACAGCTTATGAAAACCCCAAATTCACAATCTCAGAAAATTAGAATAGTGTGAAAAGGTTCAATATTCTAGGCTCAAATTGTCCCACTCTAATCAGCTAATGAATCCATAACACCTGCAAAGGGTTCCCGAGCCTTTAAATGGTCTCTCAGGCTGGTTCAGTAGGAATCACAAGCATGGGAAAGACTGCTGACCTGACAGAAAACCATCATTGACACCCTCCATAAGGAGGGAAAGCCCCAAAAGGTCATTGCAAAAGAAGTTGGATGTTCCCAAAGTGCTGTATCAAAGCACATCAATAGAAGGTTATGTGGAAGGGAAAAGTGTGGTAGAAAAAGGTGCACAAGCAGCAGGGAGGACCGCAGCCTGGAGAGGATTGTCAGGAAAAGGCCATTCAAAAGTGTTGGGGACTTTCACAAGGAGTGGACTGAGGCTGGACTTAGTGCATCAAGAGGCACCACACACAGACGGATCCTGGACATGGGCTTCAAATGTCGTATTCCTCTTGTCAAGCCGCTCCTGAACAACAAACAACGTCAGAAGCATCTTACCTGGGCTACAGAAAAAAAGAACTGGTCTGTTGCCCAGTGGTCCAAAGTCCTCTTTTCTGATGAGAGCAACTTTTGCATCTCATTTGGGAACCAAGGACCCAGAGTCTGGAGGAAGAATGGAGAGGCACACAATGCACGATGCTTGAAGTCCAGTGTGAAGTTTCCACAGTCTGTGTTGACTGAGGGAGCTATGTCATCTGCTGGTGTTGGTCCACTGTGCTTCATTAAGTCCAGGGTCAATGCAGTCGTCTACCAGGAGATTTTGGAGCACTTCATGCTTCCTTCCGCAGACGAGCTTTATGGGGATGCTGACTTCATTTTCCAGCAGGACTTGGCACCTGCCCACACTGCCAAAAGTACCAAAACCTGGTTCAATGACCATGGGATTACTGTGCTTGATTGGCCAGCAAACTCGCCTGACCTGAAGCCCATAGAGAATCTATGGGGCATTGCCAAGAGAAAGATGAGGGACATGAGACCGAACAATGCAGCGGAGCTGAAGGCCGCTATTGAAGCATCCTGGTCTTCCATAACACCTCAGCAGTGCCACAGGCTGATAGCATCCATGCCACGCCGCATTGTGGCAGTCATTGCTGCAAAAGGGGCCCAAACCAAGTACTGAGTACATATGCATGCTTATACTTTGCAGAGGTCCAATATTGTTCTATTTCCAATCCTTGTGTTATTGATGTCATGTAATATTCTAATTTTCTAAGATTGTGAATTTGGGGTTTTCATAAGCTGTATGCCATAATCATCACAATTATACCAAAGTAAGGCTTGACATATCTCGCTTTGCATGTAATGCGTCTATCCCATATATTGTTTTCACCTTTTGAGTTGCCATACTGACATAAATGAACATTTGCACGATATTCTAATTTTTCGAGTTTCACCTGTATATAAAGTTTTAGGTTTAATGAAACAGCAACAAGACCAAGCCATGCTTTATGGAATGAATGAATCTTAATTGAACCATATCAACTCTTTCCATACAAATTCTATCATTGAAATTTTATCTGTGATACTTCATTCATAAATGCAAATTACTCCTTAATTTTTCAGGTATCAGGTGATGAAAAGTAGCAGGTGTTTATAGTATCAGATTTTTTAGGGTGAGATGAAGATTGTGATAGTTATTCTCTGTTAATTTGAAAGTGAACCTTCATTCTATTTAAATAAACCATAAATGTATACTGACTAGAGCTAATTTTTTTTAAGTAATTGCAACTTCCATCTTAATATTCCTGTATTATGTGGATGGGATAAGGATAATAAAATACTCCAGAAACCAACAGGTGTTATGCCGGAACAAGAACAAATAAAATATATTGATATAAGCTGAATACCTTATAGCAGAAGGCTTGTGTCTTGACAATAAAGAAATCCAAATAATTGAGGTCTATTCATGCTGTATATGTCCTTGAATGCTGACCATGATCTCGCAAAATACATTTTGGTGTATATCCACAATAAATTGCCTAAATGTGAATGAATAACAAGTAGAAGCCAATGAGGAATGGGCGGAGGGGTACACAGATTTCTGACAGTTTTAATTATAATCAGACTGAATACTTTTTATGCTTTAATTAGCAAAACCAGCCTTCAGTGAGCACCTTATGTTTCCAGTGTGCAGTGTAGTGCTCCAACATTATACAGTCATTGGAAGCTGAGGTCTGGTTGCTATAGCTACTACAAGCTCCCAGAGTGCCTTCTGAATCTACCAAGATCACATAGAATACTAATGAAGTTTAAGAATCTACCCAGCAGCTCAAGAATGCAGAAATTAAATATTTGCAATGAATTAATTTCAGAAGTATTTCTTCTTTTCTTTTTTTAAAGACAACATTTATAAAAGACTTTTAACTCATACAGGTAGTCCTCAAGTTATGATGGCAATTAGAACCAGAATTTCTATCACTAAGTGATGCGGTCGTAAAGTGTGACGTTGCAGGACTGCATTGCTTAGTCACAGCAATCCCTGCAGTCCCCTTTGCCATCATTAAGTGAGGATCGTGGGTTGCTAAGCGAGCACCTCCTCGCAACTTCCTGTCGGCTTCCAACAACCAAAGTCAGTAGCAAAGCTGGCACGAAGTTGCAAGTCCCAGGCAGCTTGCAAGCAGACTGACAGACACGTAAGTGGTTGCTGCTGGGTGGGAGAGGGAGTGAGGGGTGTGTGGGTGGCCTAGGAGGTGTGGTGTGAGTGAGGCAGGACTTGGGGTGGCTGCTGCCTAGTGGGAGAGGGTGCGTGAGTGACCAGGAAGGCATGGTGTGAGTGCAGTGACACTTCCCCACAGGTGGTGGGGAGGCATGGCACAAGCACGGCAAGGCCCAGGGAGGCTGTATGAGGATGCATAACTGGTGGGGAAGATGCAGGGCAAGCATGATGGGGCTCAGGGTGGCTGCTGCTGGGTGGGGAAAGGAATGTGAGTGGACAGGGAGGCATGGTGTGAGAGCAGCAAGGCTCAGAGAAGGAACACAAGGGTGTGCGAGTGGTGGGGAGGTACGGTGCAAGCACAGTGGGGTTTGGGGTGGCTGCTGTTGGGTGGAGGAGGGTGTATGAGGGTGTGCAAGGGGTTGGTGAGGCACAGCACAAGCGCAGAGGGGCTGGGGGAGGGTGCACAGGTGTGGGAGACTTACCCAAGCAACTTGCAGTCTTCTCTGCCAGCTTCCCCATTGATTTTGCTTGTGGGAAGCCAGCAGGGAAGACTGCAAATCAAGATCACATGACTGCAGGGTGCTACAATTGTCATAAGTGAGAACCGGTTGCCATGCACCCAGATCGCAATTATGTGACTGTGGAGCTGCTAGGATGGCCGTAACTTCAACAACTGGTTGTAACCACCACATGTTCAGCACCCTTTTAACTTTGAATGGTCACTGAATAAGTGGTCGTTAACCAAGGAGTACTTCTATTCATATTGGTGGGGTTTTTTTTCTATTGATAACCTTTGATTAGAAATAGGCAATATGCATTCAAAGTAATATGTTAAGTACTGACAGAGTTTCCACCCATTCCAAAATTATAATACAACATTATGTTTACTGGATTTATGCAGATAAAAAGAAAAAAAATGTCAAGGGTTGCAATCTTAAACATACTTATTAGGAATAATTTTAAGTAAGTAAAAGTACTTTCAAGTAGAGCTGACTCCTGCTAACTTACTGGATACATTCATGTAGTTTCTTCAGCAATAACGTGAGGATGTTTGTTACTGCTTTCTTTGAGGATATTGTTTTACCCTTCCAGTCTTAGTATTTCAGATTTCCCATCCAAGTACTAAGCAGTCCTACCCCTACTTAGCTTGTGAACCTGGACTAAGTCAGCAACATGCTGCTACCTACTGAGACAGGGAATTAAGGTTAACTGAGCATAAAGGATTTATTCCCAAGTAAGATAGACCTGTACTATAAGATGCAATTAAGTGGAACTTTCCAGTGAGTATACCTCACTGAACTCAGTGATTCTATTCCCACATCCTTTCAAGACATGGTCTGGTTAATTATGGTTTATGGAATAAAATACAGTGGGCTGAATTCATGTAACATGCTAAGTCAAATTCAAAAGAATCATATTGTGGCTTATTGCAATAATCTGGAGTGATAGGTCATCTGCTTTGATTCTTTCCATGTCTCAACCTCTTGAAATGGAATTTCCCCATATTCACTACAGATGTGTGTATTTGTGTGTGTGTGTAATATAAACAAACAAACAAATCTAGATCTAGATCTATAATCCCCTCTCACCCCTTTGGGTGGTATGTGTCTTCCTCAATCTTGGGTCCTCTGCCAGAGGCCTGGGAGTTTGAGGGTTCTGCGCAGTATCTTAGCTGTTCCTAGCACTGCACTCTTCTGGGCAGAAAGTTCTGATGTTGTTCCTGGGATCTGTTGGAGCCACTCTCCCAGCTTAGGAGTCCCAGCCCCAAGTGCTTCTACCACCACTGGGACCACGTTGGCCTTTACTTTCCACATCCTTTCTAGTTCCTCCTTCAGGCCCTGGTAGTTCTTCAGCTTCTCATACTCCTTCTTCCTGATGTTGCTGTCATTTGGCACCGCTACATCTATCACAACTGCTATCTTTTGGTCATTGTCTACTACTACAATGTCTGGTTGATTGGTCAGTACCTTCCTGTCCATCTGGATCTAGAAGTCCCACAGGATCTTAGCCCTGTTATTCTCCATGACCTTCTGTGGAATCTCCCATCTAAACTTGGGGGTGGGGGTCTAGCCCATACACTGTACAGATGTTCCTGTACACAATGCCAGCTACTTGGTTGTGTTGTTCAGTGTATGGTGCTCCTGCCTGCATCTTACACTCTGCCACTATGTCTTGGACTGTCTCTGAGGCCCCTTTGTACAATCTGCACCTTAGATCCTGCCTAGTGTGGTATACCCCTGCTTCTGTGGATCTGGTGCTTAGTGCCTCTTCTTGTGCTGCTATGATCACTGCCTCAGTGCTGTCTTTTAATCCAGCCTTTTCCAGCCACTGATAGGATTTCCCAATGTCAGACACCTCAGCTATCTGTCAATGGTACATCCCATGAAGGGGCTTGTCTTGCCATGGCACTTCTTACACTTGAACTTCCTCCTGGATGCTCTGGGTTTTGTCCAGGACAATGGTTTTGACACTCACCAGACCCTGCCCTCTTTCCAGCTGGTGTACAGTCTTTGGGTGTTGGACTTGGTGTGGAAACCTCCATACATCATGAGGAGCTTCCAGGTCTTCACATCAGCAGCCTCCATGTCCTCCTTTGGCCAGCTCACTATACTGGCAGGGTATCTGATGACTGGAAGGACATACGTGTTGATGGTGTGGATCTTGTTCTTCTCATTGAGCTGGCTCTTCAGGACCTGTCTTATCCTTTGGTGGTATTTGGATGTTGCTGACTTCCTTGCCTCCTCCTCATGGTTCCCATGTGACTGTGAGATACCAAGGTAGTTGTAGCTGATCTGTATGTCTGGTTTGTGGCCTGCTGGTAGTTCCACCCCATCAGTCTTAACTACCTTCCCTCTCTTTACTACCATCTGGCCATACTTCTCCAGTCTGAATGACATTCCAGTGTCCTCACTGTAGATCCATGTCAGGTAGTTTAGCAAGTCAATGTCTCATTCACTCTTAGCATACAGCTTGATGTCATTCATGTAGAGGAGGGGGCTGATGGTGGTTCCACTCTTGAACTTGTATCCATATCTAGTCTTTGTGATTATCTGGTGAGGGGGTTCAAGCCAAGGTAGAAGGGCAGTGGGGATAGTGCATCACCTTGGTATATGCCACACTTGATGGCCCCTTGTGCAAGCTGTCTTGAGTTGACTTCCACAGTCCCACTGAGTTGTTGAGGAAGGTTCTTAGTGTCCTGTTGACTTTGTCCTGTCCCTTTGACCAGGCATTCACAAATCCATGTGTGTGGCATCAAGTTGTAGGCTTTCCTGTAGCCAATCCAGGCTGTGCTCAGATTGGCTTGTCTAGACCTTGAGTCTTGGGTGACTGCTCTATCTCAACCGTTTAAAATGGAATTTCCCCATATTCACTACAGGTGTGCGTGTGTGTGTGTGTGTGATATAGATGAGATTGAGAGAGAGATATAGAGATATACTATAGATATTCATTCACTACCAGTATCTAATATTCCTTTTCTAAAGAATATCAAACCATGATGTAACTACTTTTTCTCTTATTCCATGTTTCAAAAAAAAAAAAAATTGTTTCAGTAAGTTCATTCAGTAGTGATTTTTTTACTTCCTACAAACATATAATATGCAACCTACCCTGATCCACAAGCCAGTTAAAGCCACTGAAATCAAAGGAACAGAATTACTGAAACTGTTGATCTAATTAACACATTCTATAAAGGCAACTTAGCTGATTGGGAAAAGACAGATGGATTAGCATTCAAGAATCTATCAGTCTGTATGCTATATGAGATAATTTTTTTGCACAGGAAGTCTTCATTAGCAAAAGGAACAAATTGACTCCCAAGGCATTAGTTATCATATTAATGGTGAACCAGAGCCCATGGCTCCATGGATCACCAGCTCCAGCTCCCCCAGCTCCAGGTTTTTCTGTGGATGATGTGAATATTCTAGGTTATTTTGTGCCTATACACAAAAAGAGACAGGAACTGCCCCTTCCTGTTCATGGGCCTCATCTTATGTGCACAAGAAGACCATGGATTGTTCACATCAAATTGTTCTGGGCCCAAAGAAAAGGGCAGCCTATTTGTCTCTGCATAGAGTGATTGCACCAGAATCTTCTATGCCTCTATATATTTTAAAACAGGGAGCCCAAGGAGCAGACATTCAGAAATAATAGGCTGGTTTGTTTTTGTTTTTTCCAGAGCAGAAATGCAGAAATCTCACACCAATATGATTATCAGTATATTATATGCACCGCTTCCTAGCGCACCTCTTTGAAAGCAGTTGGGGGCCTTCGCATTCCTATACTGGCCCTGTTGAAGAGCTGAGCTGATTTATTTCTGGTTCAGCTGCAGTTACATAAATAGGTGTGTGTGTTGTGTATATTTGTTTTGAGATACTGCGGCTGTATTTCCCCACTGGAAGGTATTCTTGTCTCCCCTTTTCCCTGGCTTTTCATGTTTAGGCCATGTAAAAAACAGTAGTAGCTCAGAAAAAAACTGAGCAAAGCTGAAATCAACAAAAGATTTGGATTTTGCCTTCTTTTTATGACCTGACCAGCAGGCATACAAAATGCCAAAGTACTGAGTTTTTAAATGTCTTTTTCTTCTGTATGGTATAAGGGGCAACTGGGTCCTCAGCAAACCATGTTGATGTCATCTATGATGTGATCCCCAAATTCTACTATTGAGTACTTGTATTGAGACATCTGATTCAGATATGTAAGTGGCAGCATTTGTGGGATGACATCATGCTGATTTCATCGTTTGCTCCCTTTTTGTCCCCTGGCAGTTGGCCTTGTATGGGATGAGCGGATATTGCTCCTGCAGGATGCTATAACTTGGGCTATAGCAGTGATTATGTTTTCAGCATTCAAGTCAGCAGACAATGATGGCTTGTCATCAAGCTGCTTTTGTGGGATTGGGATCAAAAATGGTGTTGACATGGAACTGCACTGGGACCCCTGAATAAATTTCAGTTGCCCAGTCATATATTGTCTTTGTAGATCTGCTTTGATTAACTGTTCCAGTGTAAAGAGAATTACAATATTTCCTCTATTCTTGAGCATGTCCTTTGTAGCTGACTGATATATAAAAGATGGCAGTTTCCCCATCATCATATATGGCAGCTGGAGAGGGAAAAGGGTATAAATGACAAAACATATATTGTGACATTGCAACACAAACTCCACCTCTAACATATATGCATGCAATATGATGAAACAAATACAAAAGGGTGGGGCCTCCATTGTGATGTCATGATGCAGGATTCATCATTTTGGCATATTTAGGCTTAGATATGGGTACATAGACTCATCATTGTATCCCTGTAGTATGGAAATGTTTTCTTGTTGAATTTGTCCCTTAAGTAAATTCTAGAGTTACGACCACCTTCTGGGAACATATCATGTGTGCAGTTCTAAATGTATCATCTTCATATATGATACAATATATTTCTAATGAAACATTCATTTTTAAAATATGTATATCAGTCTAGAAAGAAAAGAAGTGACTCTACAGTTCTGTCATTGAGCTGTCTTTGCCTGTTAGATGCAACACTTTCCTAAAATTATTTTAGTTATTTTAGTTATTCCTGTATTGTTGCAAAGTTATTTATTTATTTTTGCTGTGTTCATACATTGTAGAATACACAGACTCATAGCAGTTTACAAATGAATAAAATACCTAAATGACAATAAAATAACAACACAACATCCACATCTGCAATTTTGGTCTGTCACGTCTGTTCTGCTAGTATCATTTTTTAAATCCACTCTATAGAATTGGATAGAAGTTGGGCTAGGAAGCCAAGATATATAATAATTTAGATCAGCTCTTGAATTCTTTAAATATTCCTGTTTGCAGTGGGAGGGAACCTTAATATATACTTAAAGCAACTTGGAAAGGGACAAAGACACATTTCTATACTTATTTATAAGCTAACAGGGCATTTGGATATACTGTATACTTAGGTATCTACCCATGGTTATATAGAAAAATCAGGATGATCTACATTTAAAGGAATCAAAAGTTCATCTTATCAAAGGAATATACTGAGCAAATATAATATTGATTTTAGCGACATAAATCAGCATATAATCAGTGGAATTTTAATTATGTGCACAACTGAAGTTACAGGAATAACATTAGTAAACAGAATAAGGATCAAATTTGTAATTTAATCAGACAAGACCTTCTTTTTATTTATATAAAAGAAAATAACATGTTTTAGAAACTAGTGGTATCATCCATAACCATACATTTTTAGAGTGCTTTGAAGGAAAATTGAGCTAAAAGCCTGAAGCGGAAACTTATTTCAAAAGCTGTCCTATTATAGTGCAGTTACACCTTGGATAACTGGGAGTAGGAACACACTCCATTATCTTGATAAATACTTTTCTTCTCTCTACATCATGCCAAATGAGCTAAATGTTTTCCCAGAAAAACAATATAATATATAATGATTTTACACATAGGGGTTTTTTTAGCCAGCTAACTAACACTTTCAGATTCCTCCTTTGAAATCTTATTAATTCAGTAAACTGTGATTCAGACTTCCTGTAAGCTGTTCATGGAAGTAAGAGAGGCAGTTTTGCCAATTATTACAAAGTCAGAACTTGTACATCCATATATGTGAAAGTGAGAACTGTTTTATTTCAATAAATGTGACCCATTTAGTGACCTGAAGGAAAAGATGGGGTGCAAATAAGAGATCTGTGGATTTACATTGATGGTACAATTGAAAAAGCAGGAGAGGAAATTCATTCACTGTAAAAAAAAATTCTCAAATCCTTCCATTATAAAAGAATGAAAACAGAATGACATAAGTGATAGTAAAAGACACAATGCAGAAGCATGCACAATACAGTGGTACCTCGGTTCATGAACTTAATTCGTTCCACGACTCTGGTCGCGAACTGAATTGGTCGTGAACCAAATCAAATTTTCCCATAAGGTTCAATGTAAATACGGTTAATCCGTTCTGACCCCTACAAATTTGGTCGCCAACCGATTTTTGATCGCGTCCCGAATCAAATTTCCCTATAAGGTTCAATGTAATTACGGTTAATCCGTTCTGAACCATTTTTTTTTTTAAAAAAACCGCAAAAATATGACACAAAGTACAGCACCAAGAGAGAGAAAGCTAACCTTGCTCGACGCGACTTCTGGCATGGAGGACAGGAAGGCGGGTGGGGAGGCGGTTACTGCTTGGAGGGAGAGTCCCCCTCCCTACAGTAAGCCATGACCACGTGTCACGGCAGGGAAAATGGCCACAGATCCTGTTCGTAACCTGATGCAGAGTTCACGAAGGGAGGCAAAATTTTGTGACCGGAGCTGTTTGTGAACCGAATTGTTCGTGAACAGAAGCATTCGTGAACCGTGGTACCACTGTATTTCTTCCCATTATAAATGGTTGGGCTCAGTGCCCTTAATCAAAAGGGTTATGCAACTATTGAATATTAAATTGCAAATCAGTATAGATAGCATTACAGGTTTTTACTACAGGTAGTCCTCAACTTATGTCTATTCCTTTAATGGCAGTTCAAAGTTACAACAGCGCTGAAAAAAGTGATTTATGACCAGTCCTCACACTAATGACCATCACAGTGTCCCTGCAGTCACAAGATTAAAATATGGGTGCTTGGCAACTGGCATGTATTTACAATGGTTGCAACATCCTGGCATCACATGATCGCCATTTGCGACCTTCCCAGGGGGCTTCCAACAAGCAAAGTTGATAGGGGAAGCTCGATTTTCTTAACAACCATGTGCTTTGCTTAACAACCATGGTGACTCACTTAATGACCATGGCAAAAAAGGTCATAAAATTGGGTGTGACTCACTTAACAATCACATCACTTAGCGATGGAAGTTCCAGTCCCAATTGTGGTCATAAGTTGAGGACTACCTGTATATTTTCTATTCCAAGAAGTAAGATTTCAGTATTGTTTGTAAATAATGTATCTTGTCTATCAAATTTTTAAAATGGTTATTTAGCTGTGAATCATGTTAACTGGTAATTTATAACTTTAAAAGAATATTCCACAATCAAATGGAAATTAAGGAAACTTATCTGGCCCACCACTTCATTCCTCCCCATATGCAATATAAACTGCTTGCTCTTATTTAAAACCATCTCTGAATAACTCAGTTGTCATTCATCTTTCCTCTTTTAATGCTCTCCCCAAAGTGCACACAATTCAAAAATGCCTATTGGGTACTTCATAGTCATGTATGCTCCAGTTTCTAATCTGTGCTGCTCCTTCTGATGCTTCTGTTATTGAAAAACAGTTAGGTAATAAAGAAGAATGGTCTACAGCAGGGCTGGGCAACTGAGTGTCTTTTTTGTGCTCTTTAGATCATCCTCTCACAAAATTTGATAAAAAGTTATTACACGGTTTGCTGTCAGTTTAAGGCTGAAATCACAGTGTAATGTGAACCCTAAAGTAGGCTTTGCAAACATCCTTTTCTGAAACAGAAAAGAACCTAAAACATCTCCCCCAAAGCCATAAAAGAGTCATCCTAAGCTATTCATATGTATCTTGTCCATTGGAGTCCATTTGAGTTGGGCAGCTATAACAAATTTGTATCATCATCATCATCATCATCATCATCATCATCATCATCATCTTCACAAGCTGTGGTCTTTGGCAAATGTTAAGTATCTACCCCTAATGTATAGTATGATGAGTCATCTTCTGTAAGAGAATTTCAGCTCTTTTGTGTGCCGCAGTAGGCATGGTCACCCCACTTTAGTGCTCTCTATTCTGGCCGAATTGCTCATTCAAATGGTCAAAAATTGTGTCACCTTGCCAAGAAATCTAAATGGACATACCTATGAAGTTATCAGGAGCTGAACTTGATTCATAGGAAACTTTTTTTAAGCTGGAGAGCAGCTCTTCTGAATGGCTCCTGATTAAAAATAAACAAATAAACAAACAAAAGAAAATTAGGGTATGGATCTTGTAAAATTAAAGCATTAAATGGTTGTGAGTTCCCGGGACTGATCAGACAAAATTCAGCATACCAACTCTTTCTTGTGAACTGTTTCAATTGGTTTTTCTCTCATCTAGTTCCCAAACTCAGGTTAGCAAATAGACAGTTTGTATGCCTGGGAATTCATATAAGAGGACAGTAGATGGTGTTTACCTTTACCATTCTGTTACACAACCCTGCACTCTGGACCTCGAAATTATACTCACTGAGATTAACCAAAAAAAAAAAGACAAACACAATCTGTACAATCTGAAATAAAACAATGAGAAATCCATTGTTTACAGGATTACCTCATTTGTGGAAGCTAAAAAACAATTATGAAATCTTTACTATTGATTTGGTCTGGACAAAATGTGTTAGTAGATTAATCAAATGCACTCATATTTTCAAGTGCAGGTTTGATTTTTACATAAATGTATATCTTACATATGAATTCAAATAATATTTTCACTAGAGCTATTAGAAAAAAAAGTTAGTTACAGAGACATTATATACTTTTGGTGGAATGCTGAAATCAGTAGACAACAGCTGGAGTGCCCATGCATAAAACATCTACACATACAGTTGCTTGTCATCCCAAGACATCATTCTATTCATTCTTTACTTTGGCATCATTCTAGAGAGAATCAAGTTACACATATGCTATGTGTTCCACCATTCTCCTGCTATGGTGGGATGAAACCACAGAGAAGGGATTGCATTCTGTTACTGGCCATAGTGAACATAGGAATCAAGCTGAGGCAGTGGACATTGATAACCTTCTGAACACTAGCATCCAAAGCATGTCTTATTCAGAAAACAATGAAGCATTGGAGAACCAAGAGGTTTTTACTGATCCCTTTCTTTTTTGCCTTACAGCCTTACAATAAAGGCTGTACAGCATCTGAACAAATGGATAGAGTTCGAGGTACAATGCTGAAATGAATCAGCCATTTTGATGAGAGAGAAAAGGAGAGCAACAATCTTGTCTATGAAGATGTCAGGAAGAATCTACCTATTGTCGAAGCAACATTTTTTATGTTGAATCATTTCCTTTTATACCCATAAAGTTACTTTTCATAAAACAGAGTTTGATCCAGTAGCTGCACTAGCTGGAAAAAGACAACAGACCATATAATTCAACAGATCATATTGGATTTAAGCTTTCTTCTCAATGTATGCTGTTTCTTTAACTGAAATCTCTGAACCTGTTGTAAAGGAAATGTTTTATGCAATGCATTCTTAAACTATGCAATTTATATTCATAAAATGTAGTGATGCCCTCCTCTTATCTAGATAGTTTTAAAAGAAACTTAGAGAAATTCATGGAATATTAAGCTATATAAACAGCTGCTATTCTTAACGGCTGTGTGTTACCTCATATACCGTATCAGTTGGAATATGCCTTTGAATACAGTTAGAGAATTTTCATTCAGTGAAATGGTGCTTCATTTTTATTTATTTGTTTTTTTGCCTGAAGGGGTAGAAAATTTCTGGTACAGTCATGCCATGGATGTTTAGCAACTCAAAAACAACAATGTCATATTCAATTTTACAAATATTCTGAAGGGCCTAACTGGTCTTCTATGTAATCTCCTTTAAACACTATTTTCAGAGGCTTATGATTAAGTACAAAATATACTCAATTACCTTGGAAACTTTTATGTTTTCCAGAAAGTTTGTATATTGGATAACTTGATCAATATCAAAATAATTGAACTCAGTTCCTTGTTTTCCCTCTGAGCTCTTACTACTTTTAAGAATGTACTTCTTTCTCTCTCTCTCTCTTGAATACAAACACTGATCTCACTGTATGGTATTCTTTATTCCCAAATCAACTAACCAGCATCTTCATTCCATTAACCTCTCTTAAATTTTTCCCTCACTATGTCAATTCAACTCCCCCACTGTTATCTCTTCATACACACTTTTTCCATTAATAGAAATCCTGTTCTTTTCCCAGACTCTTTGATGTCCTTTCAGTTTGAAAATTAAAGAATTGGACATTATCATGACCTTTTTTAAAAGAATGGCTTAGGGATATAAAATTCTGTTCTCAATGTTCACCTTTGTCTCCTTTCATTTCTGATTCAGTTAATCAGGTCTACTCTGACTGGCTCCAGTTCTTTAAGGTCAGAGTCTGTCTATCATTCTTCCTTCCAGTAACCTTCCTTATCAAAGTCTATCAGAAGAGGAAGAGGCACAAACTACAGCAGCACATCCCTTACCCAACTATTCTGATAGGCAGGGATTGCAAAGGTGATACGACTCACTGGCCAACTATTCAGGTATATATTAGAGAGCTGATTACACCATTCAGGCCCCTACCCCAGCTTACTCCATACAACAAAGTTCAGAACTTTACAAACCAGAAAGACTATCAAATTTTCTATTGCCTTCAAAGCTCTCCAAAGCAATTCAAATTGAAGCCTCAAACTGATCTGAAGATTTGATTGGAAGATCTGATTGGAAGATTTAGTCTGAATAGATGATCAAATCTCCCTCAAATCAAACCCCTCATTTGAAACTTTGCACAGCTCTATCCACCTGTGGTTCTTTGCATTCATAAAATGCTCATTCCAGTTTCCTTCACTGCTTAATATTAAAACTGAATGACTCGTATTTGCCACAAAATAGTTATAACTGAAGCTCAGTATCATTTATCACAACCTGGTTAGGACATTATAGACGAAGAAACAGAGATTCAAAAGAATTCACAAGGGTAATGCTAAGAGTAGATTCAAGAATTTCACTGTAGCCAATCTACAGTGAATCCATGAGGGATGAATGCTGTCTGAAACAATCTAACTAGCAGCAGTCTTCTCTAGAAAAAATCCAAAGTGAAAGTGGACAGAGATTGTACTTAATTTCCAAATTTTACAAGATGGACAAAACTGATTTCTATCTTTTTGTAAACCTTTTAAAAACATATCCAATATGCTGGAGTTCGTTAAAGATTAGAGGCTTCTTCTCATGGTCATTTGGGATTAGCCATATATAAAGTGATCAGCTGTCATGGTTGTATGACCATTCCAGGGAGGGAGGGAGGGAGGAAGGAAGGAAATTACTACTCTTGAAAGAGCTCAATAACTTTGTAAGCAAGCCAGGCCTTTTTAAAAGTAAAAATGAGGAAGTGGGAGGAAGGAAATGTGGGGGGAAGGGGAAGGAAAGATGGAAAATGCAACCTCTCAGACACTTTATAAACGTAAAAAATAAGTGCAAATTCCTTCCATTCCTGGATTTATCATGGTGAATACTTATTTGGATTTCAGATTGAAAATCACATTAAAAATTCCTGGATCACAAATCTATCCCCAAAACAGGTAGCTAAATGAAATAGATCAATCTAGTCTGATCATTACTGGTGAGAAGGGAAACAAGGGAGAGCTCCCTTCTAAAAACATTTTAACATATTGAGGAATGATAATAAAATCAGAATATCTTGCAAGTTTCAGTCAAGCAGTACTGACACTCAGCAAGAACTTCAACATATTATATTGTGATAAAATGGATAGTAGTCCATGCATTCCTCAACTACAAAATAAGCTTGATTATCTTATTATTGCACCTCTATATTCAGCTCATCTGATTTTGAAAGTGAACCATAGGAAACTAATATGTTATCCATCAGTTCTATCTCCTTTCAGGAACAGGAGGACAAACAAGCATTGTAAAGTCTTAGCAAATTTTGCATCAAGTACAGTGATGTCTGGAAAATCATGTTCTTAAGGGTTAGGCACTAATTTATTTTGTAGTGTCTGGAATATTATTTCTGTTGTAACTGCTATTATTTTGTGATAATTAAAGCTGAAGTAAAGCTTATTTTTAAATGTCTGCTTTCCTAAACATGCCCAAAGCACAATCCAATTAACACATTATTCACAGAATGTATTAATACATGCCCTGATATGTTTTCCAGCTTGAAATCTAAATAAAAGATCCTGAAAAGAGATGGATGCTCCATAAATCCAGGTATGGATATTCAATCTTCTTATCTATTATAACTGGAACTACATTCCTCCTCAGGTAATTCAGTATTACCTGAACTTAAGCCTTTGGACTTGAAAGGAAGGGAGAGGTTTGTGCTTAGTTTTAAAATGAATATGTTTTCCTTCATTTATGTGAGTTGTAAAACTGAATGAAAATTCAAACAGATGAGTTCTGAAATAATATATTCCATTTATGGAAAGCAATAGAAGCTTATAGGCAGAACATGTTTTTGCCTCTAAAAGGGGCTGTTGGGGGCATTTTTGTTATCTTTCTGAAGTTTGGCAGGTATGATGCATTGAAGGAACAGTAGAATGGGTCTCCTAACAAATTAAACAAGCACACAAAATGAATGGTAATTAGGCTAGAAATGAAATAGCTTGGAATTTTGAAGAAAAGCAAATAAAACTCAGAGTGAAATTCTAGCAAATGAATAATAAAAGGAAGGAAAAGTTTAATGAGAAAAACCCCTGGACTAATACAATCAGTTATTTCTTTCCTATCCATAATTATTGCCTTCCTAGCACTCTAAAATAAACCCAGAGCTTTGTTGCTGAGTAGGCAGCAACAGAGATTTAGCCCAGATCAGCTATTTGTGCTTATTGCAAGTGCAGCAGACCCACAGCTTGATGTTTCGGTGAATATGTTCGTCACAGAAAGCATAACATCATGGTCAGACCAGAAATAGAGAGAAGTCAGGCAAAAAATTACAAATATTTTATATTAGTGTGTGGGCTGACCCAAGACTGGCTATGTACACCCTAGGTTTTTATGTGCTGGCACAGCAAGTCTTATGGATTGCTTTGTTGATTCACCAGTTGGTCCCTCTACATCTCATACAGCTTAATTCCAGGTGTCTGCACTGGATTGTGTTGTAAAGGAATAAGAAAGATGTAGTCTAACTCATTTATTTTGTATTAGTCCTCCTGAGTTAAAAAAAACAATTCTTCTGAAGTAAAGCATTTAGTAATGCAACTTAAGCTTCTTGAACTTATTTTGAG
Organism: Liasis olivaceus; assembly: GCA_030867105.1. Lineage (NCBI taxonomy): Eukaryota > Metazoa > Chordata > Lepidosauria > Squamata > Pythonidae > Liasis > Liasis olivaceus. The sequence goes on along the minus strand of CM061348.1, from coordinate 91,849,742 downwards.
AGACGTTTAACCTGTAGAGAACTGATTGTATTTGCGGTCATATGCAATTTGCAGCCTTACGGAGCTTGAGGAAGTGCAATCAAAATTCAGTCTCACTAGCACTGGCTAGGGTTTTGCTATTCCACATTTATGAGTACGAACGTATTTATGGCTGTCTTCAAAGGTTTATGCTTCCAAATCTTCACAATGTGGACAGTAGTGCTACTCCCACCTCAGTTGAGGAAGGGAGCTGGAATAGGTAGTGAGAGCCTAAGCTACTCTATCCCTATGCAGACTTTCTTGCCATAGTCTGGATACTGGAAAAATGCTCAGAGTGGGAACTGGAGCATGTCCTCTGGAGCAGGCCAGGTAGTTGTTCCTCTCATTCTGAGTGATAAAGAAACTTGGTCTTATAGAGGTTTGGATGGCAGATCAGCACAACTGATGGCCCTGGATGGCTCTGGATAAATCAGTATTGGTTTATCTGCCAAGCGTCTATTCTATAGATGGTGAACCTTCTAACATGGGAAAAGGAGAGGAGGACATGAACAGGCAAGTACTAACCTTGTGCGGAAAGGCTGGTTGATGGCTTCAGGGACATACATGAAGAAGGTACTTGCATGAGAAAGAATCTGTTGCTGCTATTAAGAAACAGAAAGAATTTGGTGGTAATACCAAAGCTTACACAAGGACATTAGTATTCTGCATTGGAACCTGTTTCTTTTGAATTCCCCATTATTCTGCTTCATGAGATTGCTGGGCTTAGAAATGGAAGAGAATCAGAAGAATCTCTCTCACTGCTCCAAGCATAATGTTGTCTTTCTCTTTCCTGTATCTCTTTTACTTGTTAGAAATGGAGAGACCTAATCATGATGTCTATGTAGAAACTGGGAGTAACAGTTTTGCCTTTTGAATGGGTACCTATGGCTTAAACACTATTCCTTCTCTAGCATCATCTCTATCCCTTTATTCAAGCATTTAGAACATCTATCATATTAGGATTTAGCCAATGTGCATCACTATCCTTGAAATAAGCATAACCTAAAACAATTGATTCAGCAGTCAAGTTGAGACTGAGTTAATCTGGATTAAGTAAGGATGGGAGCCACCTATTCACACCAATTCCTCAGTCCCTTATTCAACCAATTTTTATCCTTAGGATGTCCTGCCATTTCCTTAAGAGAACATGTCATATCTAAAAAAAACATATTGATTAATGTGTGTGTGGTGAAGGTTGATGGTAATAGCTTTGCCAGTTAGTGAGACATGACTACTAGCTTTGCTTTGTATCAGGTAAGGTACCTAATGGAAGCTTGAGATAAATACAAGAACAAAAGTTCCCCTAGAGGGCCTATTCTGATCTAGGTTGACTGTCTTAAAGATCCCTATAAATTTAAAAGTAACAAAATGGCCTTTGTAAAAGCTTGTTTGATTTTTGTGCAACAAAGCATAGGTGAGTACTGAGAGAATTTTTTTCTTCATTCTGCATAACATATTGAATCTGACATCAGAAAACCTGGAGACCTAGAAGAGATCAAATTTTCTGGGGTGCTGAGCTGGGCAAGAAAACATTTTGGTCAGGACTGCTATACACTGGGATACGAAAGAAAAATGATTATTGTCAGAGAAATTTGAATTAAGAAGTAATTACAATTGCACACTTATGATAATTGGCCCAAGGGGTAGACTACTCCAACTTGTATTCAACACTATGTCAGTTAATCAGTGCAAGGCCAAGGGGATTAATTTCAGGATGAAAGGATTGTTAATATTAAGATTTTTGTGATTATATCCAGGATCTACCTCTATAGTGCAGGAATTAACATACATTAATGTATACTGTAAAGCATGTATAAGATAATAAGATTTACTTGGGATGTGTCACTAAGGCTCTAAGACTTGTGTATCCAGGATTACCGAATTGCTTGTAGTGAATTCACAGTCACAATTCTGGGACATAGGAGATGATTCAGAATGGATTATCTCCATTCCTGAAGTGGTATGGTCAATGGAGGAGATCATGATTACATTACTTGCAGTTCAGCACCAGACATAGCATGCCTTAAATCAAAGCAGGAAGAACTGCTAGACAGTTCCTGCAATAGTAATACCCTGCACAGTTTCACAATTCTTTCAGATCTTGTTACATTAAAGTGATATAAACTTATGGCCCCAGTTAACCCAATGGCAGATGTCTCATTTCATTATTCTGAGTTGGATTGCATTCAGTGTGCTCATGTGGCAGAACATTGCTCAGCTGGATAGAATTCAAGATCAGCATCTTTGAAAGGATGTTTGCTATCCAATATAAGAAGAGATAGCTTGAATGCTTATGTTAGTCTCAAGTTGCTCAAATGTTTTATGAATAATGTGACTTGCCTCTTGGGCTCAGAAAAAAGCCAAAATAATATTCATAGATAGGGATGACAATAAAGCTAAGGAACTACAAATATAGAAGCAGTCACCAGATAGAAAATACTTATAATAACACTACTACTACTAATAATAATAACAAAGAGTGTCTCTCCCATAAACAATATGGTGAGTCGTAACTGAGAGAAACCTATATTGGATCGGTTGTTGCCTGGGTCAGCAAGGACTGCACTAGGTGTTCAAGTTCCTGGACATCTGTTGACAAGTGGGCTACAGGACTCAGGACTGTTGGCTGAGAAACCAGGGCCAGCAGCTGCAGAACTACTGGAAGAAAAGTTGCTTACCCATTGCAAATATACAAAGACAAATAAAACAAGAAATAATGATTTTTTATTACAAACTAAGTCCAATGAGAAGAATATACCTGAAAAGAATGCACCAGTTCTGGAAAGAACAACATCCAGAATCAGAAATAACAGAACAGAGGCTAGCAGATCAACATTGATTTATTATACAAAATAAAGAATTTACAGAAGTAGATTTGGAAGAACAGCAAAGGTATACTAAGGGCAAAGAAATCGAAGCCTTGCCAGAAGTAGCTCAGACTGTAGAGACAATCCAGGGGGAGTTGGTAGTACAGGAAGCCAGCATTGCTACTGAACTGTTCTCATTCCCAAACCAGGCACTTCTCCTCTACCTTCTCCTCAGACATAACAAAATCCTCCAACTAAAAAACAAGATAAACTGAAACAACGAATAGTTGAGCATCTAGAACAGCACAAAAACAACAGAATAAGGTTGCTTGCATTGAAGCTTGTTACAAAAAAAAAAAAAAAGCTAGTGCCAGTATTAAAAGATGCCAATTCTATAATATCAAATATAAGCACCAGCTTATTGCAAGAAACAAACCAACTGATGCACAGTTGCAGTTATAACTGAAGATCATGGATGCAAAATCAACAAACAAGAAAAAAAAGCCAAACAGTGCACCACCAAAATGGAAGATTAGGTTGGAAATTAACATCAGCATGCTAAGATCAGATGCAAGCAAGCTAGAATAGATGAAAGAAAAGAAGCTGAAGAACAAAAAGACCAAAGAATACCTGATCAAGAAATATTACCTAGAACCAAGGAAGATCAAGGAAGCACTGAAAGAAATAAAGCAGCAAATAAGAGCCATAGCCAAGAAAATCAGCAGATACAATGCTCGAATTACACACTACAGGTAGAATCTCCAGTCGAATCGGAAACATTTCTACCAATCCATCAATGGAAAGACTGCAATGAACCAGTCAACACCTGACAGAGAAGAAACAGTGCATTTCTGGGCACAGCTATGAGACAAGCCAAAGAAACGCAACAAGAATGCAGCTTGGATAAAAGAGGTGGAGAAGGAAACAAAGAGAGCTGAAATGAAAGAACTTTTATTACAAGAATATATAATAAATGATGGAGAAAAAGGCAAGGAAGATCAAGAATTGGTCAGCACCAGTTGAAGATGAACTGCATGGTTTTTGGTTGAAACATCTGACTGCTCTGCACCTACTATTGCCAAGCAGTTTAACAACATACTGGAAGACAGTGAAATTGAAGATTGGTTAACATCTGGCAAAACCTACCTGATAATGAAAGATCCAGCAAAAGGGGCAGCACCTGGCAACTACAAGCCAATTACCTGCTTGCCAACAACTTTCAAATTGCTAACTTGTGTGGTGGCTGATGCAGTTCAACAGCATCTAGTGGAAAACAAGCTCTTTCCATCTGAGCAGAAAGGAAACTGCCCAAACAGTAGAGGGACAAAAGATCACCTCCTATTTGACAAGATGATTTTGGAAAACTGTAAGAGAAGGAAAACCGATTTGATTGTAACTTGGATTGATTACAAGAAGGCATTTGACTCCCTGTCATATGACTGGATAATCAAGTACCTAGAAATACCAGGAGTCAGTAGAAACATCAGAAGCTTTGTGCAAAGATCAATGGCACAATGGAAGACACAGTTGCTGGTCAGTGGTGATAGACTGGGAGAGGTTAATATCAAGAATCTTTCAAGGAGACTCGCTATCACCACTACTGCTTGTCACTGCATTGATTCCTATGTCAACTATACTGAAGTCAGGCCATGGCTATCAAACATCAAAAACATCTGCCAGGCTATCCCACCTCCTTTACATGGACAATCTGAAGCTGTATGAAAAAACACCATCTGAAATTGAATCGCTACTCAACACTGTCCAAATATACAGTCAAGATGTTATATTGGAGTTTGGACTGGACAAATGTGCCACCCTTACCATCAACGGGAAAAAGAGTAAAAACTGAAGGAATTGAGGCCCTACGGAAATAACATCAAGAGTCTGGATGAAGAAGATCACTACCCGTGCATCCTTCAGGCTGACAATATCAAGCACACTGAAGTCAAAAATAAGGTTAGTAGGGAATACATTAGAACAGTGAAGAAGATCTTAAAGTCCAAACTCAGTGGTGGAAATGACATCAAGGTGATTAACACATGGGCAATTTAGGTCATTAGATATACAGCTGGAATAGTGGACTGGACTCACTAAAATCCTTGGATAGGAAGACCAGAAAAATAATGACAATGAATCATGCCCTTCATCCAACCAGCAACGTTGACAGACTTTCTTTACCAAAGAGCATTGGTGGGTGTGGAATGTTGCAAGTACACCAGACAGTTGAAGAAGAAAAAAGGGCATTGGAAGAATATCTGAAGGATAGTGAAGAAGATGCACTGAAGCTAGTACACTATGAAGGCTTACTGAATACTGAAGAGACCAAACTGGCCTATCAGAAAGACCAAATGAAGAATAGGAAAGAGACATGGCATGACAAAGTATTACATGGCCAGTACATTAAAAAAAAAAAAAAAAACTAGCAGACAAAGCAGATAACAACAAGACTTGACAATAGCTAAGAGGAGGAAATTTGAACAGAGACAGAAGGGCTAATTTTAGCGGCACAAGACCAAGCTTTAAGAACAAATGCATATAAATATATAAAGTCAGAATTGAGAAGACAGCAACAGACAGCAAATGCTGCCTCTGCAAAGAAGCTGAAGAAACAGTAGACCACCTAGTTAGCTACTGCAAGAAGATCACCCAGACTGATTACAAACAACACGTCAAAATAGCAACAATGGTGCGTTGGAATATCTGCAAGAAATATCACTTGCCTGCAAGCAAGAATTGGGGGACCACAAAATAGAGAAAGTAATAGAAAATGAAGAAGAAGCTAAAGTACTCTGAGACTTTAGAATTCAAACAGACAAGCATCTGCCACTCATCACCCCAGACAATTGTTGATAAGAAAGACAAAAGAGTCTGGATAGTGGACATTGCAATACCTGGAGACAACAGAATAGAAGAGAAAGAACTGGAGAAAATCACAAAATATAAAAACTTACAAATAGAAGTAGAATGACTGTGGCAAAAGAAAGCAAAGATTGTACCAATAGTAATAGATGCCTTGGGTCCAATTCCAAAACATCTGGAGCACCTCTTGGAGACCATCAGTATTGCCAAAATCACCATCAATTGCAAAAGGCAGCTTTACTTAGAACAGCTTACACCCCACGACAATACCTTAAATATTATTAAACAACATCTGCCTATCCCAGGTCCTTGGGAAGGACTTGATTGGTGGAAAAAAATGCCAAATCCTGTCTGAACATCTGGCTGACTGTGCGACCAGCCATAATAATTTATTAAACTTGTATGCTGCCTGCTTCTCAATAACTCTGAGTGGCTAATTTAACTATTTTCTGTCTGAGGTTTACTGCATGGAGAACTGTTTATGCACACTGATTTATCACAGAGACTGGGTAATTTCCTTCATGACTATGCAAAATGCTATTTTGTGAAGAAAAGTCACTTGATCTATATGAAGGTGAAATGGCTTGGACACAGTGATTTGAAGTGAACATTCTTCAGATGTTCCCAATCTGTAACAATACTGAAAATACAAAAGTTATGCTCTGGCTCCTCTCCAAGTTCTGAGGAAAAATTTGAGGAATGACTGATCACATTGAATGAATGAATGAATGAATGAATGAATGAATGAATGAATGAATGAATGAAATTACTTTTATTTGTACTAATATTGAAAAGCTACATCCTGAAAGTTGACAGGATCAGACAATGGTTGGCTTGTAATGTAGAAATCCTAGCTAGCATAGATTAGCTTGCATAGACTTAAAGAGGCCTTGGTTCACCCCACTTCTCAAGAAGCCATCACTAGAACCCACAATACTGGACAACTTTTGTCCAGTATCTAACCTCCCCTTTTTGGGGAAGGTAGCTGAGAAGGTGGTAGCGAGGCAGCTTCAGAGGACCTTGGAAGAAGTGGACTATCTGGATCCCTTTCAGTCAATATTCAGGCCTGGGTATGGTATGGAAACAGCATTGGTTGCACTTTTGGATTACCTCTGACAAGGACAGGATGGAGGTTGTACATCCATCCTTGCCCTATTTGACCTCTCTAGAGCTTTCGATACCATCAACCATGGTATCCTTCTGGATTGGCTCAGAGGATTGGGGGTGGGTAGCATGGTGTTGTGCAGGTTTACCTCCTCTCTCTGGGGTCAGTTCCAGTTGGTGGTGATTGGGGAGGAGAGATCCTGCCTTCAGCCGCTACTATGTGGGGTGCTGCAGGGTTCAGTGCTCTTTCCTCTCCTATTTAACATCATCATGAGGCTGGTGGATGAGCTCATCCCTTGCCATGGGGTTAGGTATCATTAGTATGCTGATTATACCCAATTATACATCTCTGCCCCTGGCGAATTAAGCAATACAGTGAATGTCTTATCCCAGTGCCTGGAGGCTGTGAGGGTCTGGGTGGGGAACAGGCTTCAGCTAAACCCTGGCAAGACTAAGGTTTGCGGGTTCAAGGACTATGCCGTCTTTGGTGCTGGATGGGGTTGACTACCCCAGACAGACTTGGTATGCAATTTGGAGGTCATCCTGGACTCACGACTACTGCTTGAAGAGCAGGTGGCAGTTGTGGCTAGGAAGGCCTTTGCACAGCTTTGTGCTGCGTGCCAGTTGCACCCATTCCTAGATTGTGTGTGGGGGGGGGCTCTACTCACAGTCACTCATGCCCTAGTCACCTCCAGATCGGACTGTTGTAACGTGCTCTACATGGGGCTGCCCTTGAAGAGTATCTGGAAATTTCAAATGGTGCACAATGCAGCAGCGCAGGCAGTTATGTGTGCTTCTAGCACAGCACATGTCACATCTCTGCTTCATGAGCCGCATTGGTTGTCAGTTTGCTTTCGGGTCCAATTCAAAGTGCTGGCTTTAACCTTTAAAGCCCTTCATGACATTGGCTGGGTTATCTGAGGGACCTCCTCTCCCCGAATATATCTGCTCATACCATCAGATCTGGTAGAGAAGGCATGCTGTAAGTCTCATCTGCTGGTAAACTACACCTGTCGAGTCCCAGGAGGCAGGACTTCTCTGCTGTGGCGCCCACCTTATGAAACATTCTCCTCCTCCTGAGGTTAGCTCCATCCCTGTTAATGTTCAGGAAGATCCTCAAGACTTGGCTATGCCATCAGGCCTGGGAATCCCAGAGGACTGGTGAAATTCTAAGATGGCTTCCTTACTGTGCTCTGTCTTGTGCCTTGTGTGTGTGTGTGTGTGTGTGGCATACAGGCCAAAATGTGCCAAAACTGATTGACAGCATCCTTACCGTTAGCAGGGAATGCTTCATGTGGATCACTATGATTGAGGCTGGGAATCTAGTCTATCCCTTCTCTATATTATTAAAAAGCATTATAAGAAAGCCACAGTTGACCAAAACTATAAACTACAAAGTCATATAAAGCCTTCTAATCATAGGTGGGTAATTGATAATCCATCATCCAACTTCACAGCATTATGCAGGCAATAAAAAGAGGAAAGTATGGAATCTCTGCTGGTACCCATACATGGATTACACTCCTTATATGCAGACTGTAGAAAAGTGATTTTAAAACCATTATCCCATAGTTACCACTTCAGTGGTTGTGTTCATTTCGGGCAATTTAGGGAACAATTCACATCTAATCAAAGCCTGTGTGTGTTCTAATAGTTAGCTGCTATGTTTTATATCCTTAATCCTACTGATGAATAATTCTAACATTGTTAGCATGTCTTAATTATTCTTCTCTTTTCCAATCCATTTCTTGTGCTGTTAATTTTGTTCATTGTGTGAGTGGACCCACATCTCAGTGGAAAAGGACATGTTTTGCATGCAAACATTTCCTAAACTGGTTATTGCAGATTAGGTGAGATATATTCTGGGATGAAAAATTTATGGCTATCCAGATGATGCCGCAACTCCCAACATCCCTTAGGTGGGAGCTATGTTAACTATGTTGTTGGGAACTGCAGTTCAGGAACACCCAAAGGAGCACAGGTTTCTGTTGTAGAAAGTATAGAAAGTATAGAAGACTGACCAGGTGTAAGGTAGCACCTTATGTCTCTGTGTGCTTAGTTGATGGCCCAGCGATAGTAAGGACTTTTTGGAGTCTCAGTTTAAAGAAATGCACTACATAATGAAGCACACTATATATAAGAAACATGTTGCATAATGAAAGCTTAAACCTGCAAAGATGTCTTCAGGTTTCAAACATTTCCATATTTTAAAGGATTTTTTCCGCCTCCTAATGGACTCTGAATAGATATTAACTATACTAGGCCTAACGAACAGATTTTCTATCTTCATAAACTTGTTTGCAACAGATGTTTCATTTGGAAAGAAAGCCAAATCTGTGCTATAACTGGAAGATGATCAGTATTCATTCAACACTTTTAAAAGAGATGCCCAGTTATCTGTCTGAAAAAGTGCTGAATGTTTTAATTCGTAGCCCCATAAGATTCATGCTTACTTGTGTTTTTACTGTGTTCTGTTCTTCCTTACCCTCCTATCTTAGGAAGCCTGAAAAGAGCAAGTGAAAGAATTCCTTTGGGAGGAACATTACAAGTCTGGAAGCCAAGACAAGAAGGCCCAAAGCAGGGGCTTACCAATAGTGATGCAAATGAATTTCAAGATATATGAACAGAACTGAACTTCATATTTCCATCAACTTACAGCACTTTTAAAGATTTAATAGATAATCAATATACAACATTTGGGGGGCGGGGCTCATAAATTGAGGAAAGTCAATGTTCTTCCCACTTCAAAAAATATACATTTTGCTTTAGGCAAAAGTGACCTGCTCAATTGACACTTAATTTCCATATGTTATTATGTAACTGCTATTGATGGCCAGGTAGTGAGAAATGCAAATTTATCTTTGAGCCATTATTTGTAGATTGATGATGATGATGATGATGATGTCCCTTTAGTTTCTCAAATGGTTTCATTAAATGTTTGGTTTTTCCCTGTTAGAAATATTTCTAGAGTCAATATGCACATATCATTTCCTCCAATAAAATATTTCTCTAATTCTATGTTTATTTAGGAGTACCTTACTGAACTTGATTGGATTTACTCCTGAATAAGCTGCATACCATTGAATCAATTTCCCCATTTTTCATTCAGAGTTATTATCTCTGATATCAAAATAGATATTCATGTTATTTTGATCAGTGCAATGATTATAAACATAAAAAATATATACTCATCTATTTTCCTATTTTTTTGTGAGTGAATTTCACAATTCCCATATTTCCTATCCAGCTAGAAAGCAGCACCTCCAATCATAAAAAACAGACAGGGTTTGATCCAGTTGCTTGCATGAGATATCACCACAAAATCCCAGGCATGTACTGGGAAGTTGACAGAATATCGTAGAAGAGGGCAATGCAAAGCCATTTCCATATTGCTTACAAGAAGCTATGTAGAAGGTTAGAATTCAAGCTCAACTAAAAGGAGACTTTACTAATCCTTAATGTGGTTTGGTTGCTTTTGGGGTTAGCATTGTTGTTCAGTAAAGCATTACTCTGATCTTAGCGTCAATACTACATATATAGTTCCATAGTTTCCTCATATGTTTCATATACCTTTTCTTATTAGGTCTACTGTTGTAGTAGCATTCCATCAATTCCAGGTTCCCTTGTCCTATTCATGTATGGTTTGTTCCGATAGCCCACTTATCATCAGATCGTCCTGGTTCCTCAACAATATTGCATCGACCTTGTTAATCACAAGGACTGAATACAGATACAAGTTTAAGAGTGGAACTACCATCAGCCACCTCCTCTACATGGATGACATCAAGCTGTATGATAAAAGTGAATGAGACATCGACTCACTGATCCACCTGACACGGATCTACAGTGAGGACATTGGGATGTCATCTGGATTGGAGAAGTATGGCTGGATGGTAGTAAAGAGAGGGAAGGTAGTTAAGACTGATGGGGTGGAACTACCAGCAGGTCACAGAGCAGACATACAGACCAGCTACCTTAATATCCCGCAGTCACATGGGAAATACGATGAGGAGGCAAGGAAGACAGCAACATCCAAGTACCACCAAAGGATAAGACAGGCCCTGAAGAGCCAGCTCAGTAGGAAGAACAAGATCCATGCCATTAATGAGTATACCCTGCCAATCATCAGATACCCTGACAGTATAGTGGGTTGGCCAAAGGAGGACATGGAGGCTGCTGATATGAAGATCTGGAAGCTCCTCACAATGTATGGAGGTTTCCACCCCAAGTCCAACACCCAGAGACTGTATACCAGTCAGAAAGAGTCAAGATGTAGCCAAGGTGACTGACACTGGGAAATCCTACCAGTGGCAAGATTAATGTCAGGTTCAGCCCAAGAACCACAGCGAGACAAATCCAGGAACAGTTCAGTTACTTTATTAGCTTACACCCATTAGACAGAATCTCGCCAGACTAACTCTAACCCCCGACAGCAACTAAACACTCCGAATTCCTTAGGGTAGTGCCAGTCTCCTTCTCTTCACTTTCACATGCTCTGGCTGAGGGTTGGGGAGATGCTTGGGATTCCTCTCCCCCTCCCTATGACCTTCGACCTCCTCGCTCATGTCCTTCATCACAGTCATGGAGAATAACAGGGCTATGATCCTGTGGGACTTCCAGATCCAGATGGACAGGCAGGTACTGGCCAATCAACCAGACATCATGGTAGCAGACAAAGATCAAAAGACAATGGTAGCTACACAAGTAGTGGTGCCAAGTGACAGCAATATCAGGAAGAAGGAGTATGAGAACCTGGACAAGTACCAGGGCCTGAAGGAGGAACTAGAGAGGATGTGGACTAAAGGCCAACGTGGTCCCAGTGGTGGTAGGAGCACTCGGGGCTGTAACTCCTAAGCTGGGAGAGTGGTTCCAACAGATCCCAGGAACACCATCAGAGCTTTCTGCCTAGAAGAGTGCAGTGCTAGGAACAGATAAGGTACAGAACCTTCAAACTCCCAAGCCTCTGGTAGAGGACCTCTGGTAGAGATTGAAGAAGATACATACCACCCACAGGGGTGAGAGGGGATTCTAAAAAAAAAAAAAAATTCCCTCTCACCCCTATGGGTGGTATGTGTCTTCCTCAATCTCAGGTCCTCTACCAGAGGCCTGGGAGTTTGAGGGTTCTGCGCAGTATCTTAGCTGTTCCTAGCACTGCACTCTTCTGCACAGAGAGCTCTGATGTTGTTCCTGGGATCTGTTGGAGCCACTCTCCCAGCTTAGGAGTCATGGCCCTGAGTGCTCCTACCACCACTGGGACCACTTTGGCCTTGACTTTCCACATCCTCTCTAATTCCTCCTTCAGGCCCTGGTACTTCTCCAGCTTCTCATGCTCCTTCTTCCTGATGTTGCTGTCACTTGGCACTGCTACATCTATCACTACCACTGTCTTCTGGTTTTTGTCTACTACCACAATGTCTGGTTGATTAGCCAGTACCTGCCTGTCCGTCTGGATCTGGAAGTCCCACAGGATCTTAACCCTGTTATTCTCCACGACCTTCTGTGGAATCTCCCATCTGGACTTGGGGGGGGTCTAACTCATACGCTGTGCAGATGTTCCTGTACACAATGCCAGTTACTTGGTTGTGCCGTTCAGTGTATGCTGTTCCTGACTGCATCTTACACCCTGCCACTATGTGTTGGAATGTCTCTGAGGCCTCTTTGCACAATCTGCACCTTGGGTCCTGTCTAGTGTGGTAGACCCCTGCTTCTAAGGATCTGGTGCTTAGTGCCTGTTCTTCTGCTGCTATGATCAGTGCCTCAGTTCTGTCTTTTAGTCCGGCCCTTTCCAGCCACTGATAGGATTTCCCAATGTCAGCCACCTCAGCTATCTGTCGATGGTACATCCCGTGCAGCGGCTTGTCTTGCCATGGTATTTCCTCCGCTTGAACTTCCTCCCATGTCTGCTGCTGCCTTATATATATTTAATTAATTAATTAATTAATTAATTAATTAATTGTTATTGGGATCAGAATTGTAAGGCAAAAGACATATATAGAGCAAATGAATTTAATAAAATCTCAGTTTGGTGGACCTCAGTACAAGCTTTGCACGCAGGAGACTACCTTCTGCTATGATTTATGTCATTTTCATAATGACTCATTATGCAAATGACATAATTAGTACCATGTACATCACCACAATGATATGCTGTTTGACTTACCAAGCTTTGAGAAATAATAGTCATCCCCTCCCCTCAGTTAAAATAAGGCTTCACCATCTAATTTATGATGCCATTTATTCAAATATTGTGTTTCTAGATATCTGATTCTCTCCAGGTGTTTGGAGAATAACTCACAATCCTTTGCTATTAACCATCTAACTGAGACTGATGGGAGTTGAAGTCTAAAATATCTGGAGAACATCAGATTGCCATCCATTTTCTTTTTTCTTTTCTTTTCATATAATTTTTACCAGAGATTTTTATACAGTAAGAGATAAACATGAAAAAATACAGAAAGTGAGATTAAGAAAGAAAAGATAAAATGCAGAAAAGAAAAAAGGAAAAGATATTTAAGGAAGCGAATTCCAAACTTTATAGCAGTTACAAATAAACTTAGTATCACTCTACCCCTTTCAAAATTATATTACATAGTTCACTTCTTCCCATATTCAAGCCTTTTCAATTGGCAGATCCAGGAATCATTAACTTGGTTCATTTCTGTCCACTTTCAGCAAAAAATCCATAAAGGGTTTCCAGTGTCTTATAAAAGTACTTAATATCTTATCTCTGATCAAACAAATCAATTTTATATTATTTTCTCTTATGCAGTATTCTGGTATTATTAATCCTTAGTTTAGTATTAAGACATTGTTGTAGAACCTGGTTTCCTGTCTTCTTCCTGACAAGGTGCACAAATATATTTCTTAGTACATTTCTTAACTTTCCATTTCTTGTGTTAATTCTGTTCACTTTGTCCATTTCTAGATCCATGTCTTCTTTCTCCAATTCTTTTTCTAGGGCATCAGCAACCTTCTTCTTACTATCTTCACCAGGTTGTTCTACAGCTGCTCTCAGTCTAAGGCAAAACATATTTGTGCACTCTTTTAAATCCAGTAGTGTCACATTGTCTAATTCTTTTCCCATCATCTGGCTTATTGTTTCTGTCTCACTCATTTGTATTGCAGATTCTTCACATTTTCTATTTATCTTTTCTTCCATATTTGCTAATTTTTCTTCCATTCTTCCTTCAAATGAAATCAAATCCCTTATAACAGATTGAATAAATGATACTGCCATTGCTGCTGTAATATTCTTTTCAACTTTTTCCAACATCCTTTGCACAGTCTCTGGAATAATCTCTATTTGCTCTGTTGATGGTTCCTCCTCCTGTCTTTTGTTGCTTTCCTAATATTAGCCATTTCTTTCCTTAAAGTTGTAATCCAAAAAGGTAATGCAACAAAAATAAGACACCCTTTTCTTCTTTTTCTTAACTCTTTAGACCCATCAACTCTCCATGATTCTATAGCCACATAGTCTTTCACAACTTTTCCTTATCTTTTTGTTTAAGAAAATCTCTCTATTAGTCCTCTTAAAAAAAAAAAATAGTCCTTTTTCCCACAAAGATATTTACTTTGTTTAATTATGTCCAAAGAACTTTAAAATAAACAATATTCCAAATTTATCTGGTCCCTTAATCCATTTTAAATTTTCCGAATTCAAACTCTTAATAAGCTTTTTGCCTTGAGTTACTTTTAAATCCTTATAATTATTTCTTTACATTTCACTGTGATCTTGTTCCAGATCGAAGGAATACTCCCCAGGTGATCTAGTTGCCATATTGTTTAGAAGATCTCTGTAGCTGGCAAAATAATTATATTATATAATAATTATATTCAAAATGTGTGCTAGAAAGTGGGATTTGGATTGAGTCCAGTGTCCTTAAAGCAGGCTCTGCCTAAAGCTGAAAGCTTGATGTTTCTTCCTCAGCTCCCAGTGCCCTACTCACAGTTCACCCACAGATTCTCTAGGTCCTACAGGTTTCTTCATAAGGAGCAGCCTTCCAGGATGCATGTGGGCAATCCCTTAGCTTCTCCTTGTCTGGAGAAGCTCTGATGACCTGGGCTCACTGCCAGGTCACCAGTCTTCACCTCAGGATTGTTTCTGCTTGTCAGAGATGTGTCCGCTCACCATTTTCCCCACCTGGAAGTCCAGATTGCCGTCCATTTTTTAGAGATATTTGGGAGGCAACTTGAGTAACAACAAAGACAGATCTTTTCTGCTCTCGCCTTCTTTCACTGTCATTGATGTTTACTACTTTTTAATTACCAACTACTTCCCAAACCTCCACTCAAATTCTCATTTCTTCTTCCCAATGTCTTCTCTGTTGCCAGCTCAACAATATCTGTTTCCCCTTCTTCTACCTCCTATAAGCAGCTTTCCTATGAGAAACTAAACCATCACCTACTCTCTGGTTCTTGTTATCAGCAAAGCTAGCATACAACATTTGTTTGGGTTTCAGCATGGAAGCCTGGATTGAGTGATTGATTGATTTCATTTATATGGCACCCTTCTCAAGTTCATGACTATGTATGGCTAGCAATAATTAGAAATGGCATAAAAACAAAGAAACAACAACACATGTGACCTGCAGCCAGGGCAAAAAACAAACTCACCAATAAGAAATCAATATAAACAGCTGTTGGTTCAGCCATACCTGCAGATCCCCAGCCTCCATGACAGAATTATGTTTTTAAGGCCTTGCAAAAGTCTGACAGGATCAGAGCTAGTCTAATCTCTGGGGAAATGATATGATGGAAAAGACTGTCTTCCTCCCTGATAGTTGGGACTGGGAGCATGCCTTTTCATCAGACCTGATGGGACAAGTAGACATAATTAGGGAGAGGCAGTCCCTCAAATACATGATGAGGATCAGCCAAATCTTATATCCTTAGAGGCTACATTATGCCTATGACAGGCTTTCTCAACCAGAATTCTGTGAAATCCTAGGGTTCTGTGAGAGGTTGCTAGGGGTTCTCTGGGAGATCATGATTTATTTAAAAAAATATTTCAAATTCAGGCAACACGTTCTTGCAGTGATGAGCAGAGACCGAACAAAAATCTAGTTACAACTCTTTCTGAATTCTCTGATAGTGCACTGTAGGACTGTGTTTATTTGGGTGAATCCATTCTTAATTTTTGACATGAGATAGGGGAGACTATTGATAACAGGTGAATACTATATTGCAGGAAGGGAGGAATATATTGCAGGAAGGGGAGGGAAAAGTGCATTTTTCAAGAAATTAATGGACTTGTCCAACTTAGTCTGTGATGTCAGTCTATCCCTCCTGTGTCTTTTCCTTGTGGTTTTCCTGTAGTTATTTTATCCCATTATTTTAAATACAATTCATACACATTTATTCAGTCATGTCTGCAGGTCCAATGTGGCAATTTTTGAAGAGGAGGTGTGAGAGAGAAAAGGAGAATTCTAGAATGGACAATACTGATAATTTTAACGATAATAGTGATAATGAAGAATTTAAATCGTCTCAAGCATTTCCTTGCACTGGTACATCAACGGATTAAAAAAAAAAGTCCATCTTTACAATGAAAGCTATTTATCAATGGGTTTTACATGATCCAAGCTGTCCTATTCCATTGTGCCTCGTCTGTGGCAAACAACTTACAAATGCAGCAATGGCTCCAGCAAAATTAAAAAGACACTTAATTACAAATCACAGCCAAATGACAAACATTCTTATTATTTTAAACGAATCGCAGGACAGAGGAAAGCTTTTGTTAATAAAATGACAGTCAGTAAAAAAGCCCAAAAGCAAGTTATTTAGTAGCAGAACTTATTACACAGCAAAGGAAAAGTCATGCTTTGGGTGAGGAAGTAATCATGCCAGTGTGTAACATAATAGTGGGAAAAATGCTAGGACCAGATGCAGTACAAGAAATTGCAAAGGTTCCACTGTCAGACAGTGCAATAAGTCGGCATATTGATGACATGTCACATGATGCTGAAGAGGTTTTGTGTTATAAACTGAACAACAGCAGCTTTTCTATCCAAGCTGATGAGGCAACAGATTTCACCAATAAATGTCATTTTATGGCATTTATAAGATTTGTAAATGATGGTGAAATTCAAGAAAACTTTTTCTGCTGCAAAGAACTATATGAACTACTTTATTCACAGAGAGGTGTTGGTGTCAAAAACTCTTGGAGATGAAATGGAAAAAGTTCTGGATGACGCTACAAAAATGGTTAATTTTATTAAACAAAGACCAGTTCACTCAAGAATGTTTTAAAAACTGTGTGAAAACCTGGACAAAGAGTATATAAGTCTCCTGTTACACACAGAAATACAGTGGCTCAGCAGAGGAAGAGTTCTCAACAGGGTGTTTTTGCTGAAGGCAGAATTGCAAGAGTATTTTCGAGAAAATAATATTCCACATTTGGCTGAGTGCTTTGAAGATGGAGAATGGCTGCAGAAACTAGCATACTTAGTGGCCATCTTTCATCACATGAACCAGCTGAACAAGTCTCTGCAAGGCACCAGAGAAAATGTTTTGACTTCAAGTGACAAGATTCTTGGATTAAAAGAAAACTGAATGTTTGGAAAAATCATGTTGCAGAAGGAAATATTGAAATGTTTCCACTGCTGCTTGGCTTGACAGTGAGAAAGGATTCCAGAAAGTCTCAAATTTAATTGAAAACCACCTGGAAGTACTGCAGAAGAAAACTGATCAGTATTTTGTCTCCCTTTCAACATAAATGTATGACTGGGTGAGGGATCCTTTCTCTGCATCTTCTGCTCAGCCTGAGAACTTCACTTTGAAGGAAGAGGAAGAACTTTGTGAGCTGCAGTCTGATCGTACACTCAAGATGAGATTCACTGATCTGCCCATGGACAAGTTCTGGATTTCTGTGAAATAAGAGTATCCTGCCATTCATAGGAAGGCATTGAACATTTTGTTGCAGTTTTCAACTTACATGTGTGAGCAAGCTTTTTCTTATTTAACAAGCATCAAAAGCAAGGACAGAAATTGTCTTATTTCAGTTGAAGATGAAATCTATGTGTGCTTATCTCAGGTTCAGCCCAGAATTTGAGTATTTGTGCAGCAAAAAACAAGCACAGGTTTCACATTAAAGAGATAAGTTTCATTCTTTATTTTGAGTTTAAGAACACTGTTAATGCATATATACCTACACATGAAACAAATATAATAGTTTTGTAACTTCTGGCCTGTATTTGAGCCTGAATGTGCAGGGGTTCCCCAAGGCCTGAAAAATATTTTAAGGGTTCTTCGAAGGTCAAAAGATTGACAAAGGCTGCCCTATGATTTTTGATGGAGTCCCTAACTCCCAGTCGCTCAACTTATAAGCAAATCACAAAAATGTCGGTTCCTGCTGTCTACTCATGAGGAGCCACTTTTGGGGGTATGTGTAGGCAATCTCATGATCTCTTCTTTCTCTGGAGAGATTTTGCCAGTCCAGATCCTGCATCCAGCTGCCAATTTCAGCCGTAATGTTGTCCCTTCTTCTTCAGGGACATCTTCAATTTGCCATGTCCTCACCAGAAGTCCGATAATCACTTCTTACCCAAGCTATATTATTTGTGCTCAGGTTGTATTATTTATTATTAAAGGGGGGAAAAAAACCCTGAGAAGTGGCATCTGGTATGCTGTGTCTTAGATCAAAATCCTGAGAACCCATAAAAGTCTGTGGCACAAGGCAAACTTGATACTGTCAGAATTATCAAGTCTGAACACTGACATTCTGGGAATCAGTAAACTAAATTGAACTGAAATGAGACACTTCACATCAGAGCCACATCAGAACTTCTACTGCAGACAAGAAAATCATAAAAAAAAAAAAAAAAAAATGGAATAGCTATCATCATTAATAAAAGGGTGTTAAAGTCAGGTCTCAGGCACAACTTCCCAAAATGATAAAATGATCTCAGTTTGAATTCAAGACAAGTCAATTAATGTTATGGTGAGCTATGTCTATGTTCCTATCACAGATGCAGAAGAACTACAGATGCATTGAAAATTCTATGGTGACTTGCAACTCCTTGTCAAGGTCATTAAAAAATATTGGTCATTATAGTACTCTGGAGTGCTAAAAAAGCATCTTGAATAATGGAACATTTGGCCTCAGTGTACAAAATGAAGCTGGAACTGCTTAATAGAGTTTTGCCAAGAAAAGTCCATCTTTATACCTTCTTCCAACCCCCTAAAAGATGATCAGATGGACAATATAAGAAATAATTTGTCTGTACAGTCTTTAGGCAAAGATGAAGCTTTGTTCAATCAACCAAAGCAAGATCTAGTGCTGACTGCAGCTCTTATCCTTAATTTCTTGCACAAATATAACTTAAAGAAAATGAATTAAATAATCAGACCAACAGGATACAACTTCAGGAATATTGCATACAATTATGCAGGTGAAGGTACAAATTAGATTTAATAGATTAGAGTGCCTAAAGTATTCTAGACCAATATTAGTGATATTATTAAGGCGAAGCATGCAAAAAAGATGCTTCACACCCACACCCACACACACAGACACACAGACACACAAAGAAAATGAAATGGTTGTTTCCTGCTACATTGAAAATACCTGAAGGAATGTGGAAAGAAAAAGACAACAGAGTCAGAGGACAATTTGCCGAACTATATATTGAGTTTCAGAGAAAAGCAGAAAGAACTACAACTAAATAAGCAATTCAAGGCAGTTGCAAATAACAATTGAATAGGAAGGGCAGGAAATTTATTTATAAAAAATTGTCAGCTCTATAAGTTAGACCAGACTAAGAAACCAATGCCATAGGTATAGGCCAAGACTATTTTATTGTAACAGCTACAGCAACAGAATCTTGCAAGTCTGAATGTGCTTCCTCCTCCCTTAGTTTACCTTCACATGAACTAGGGAGGGGCCTGTCTGAGACATTTACTCAAATTAATTTCTTGGCCTGGGCTCAAGCCTCACTTATCTGACCATTGCCTTGGTAGTGTTTCTTCTTCCTGTCCTTCAAGGCCATTCTCTATGTCCTCTACAACATTATAGAAATTAAGGAAAACTTTTATGCAAAATAGACATGATAAAAGATGAAGAAGACAAAGATCTACTACAGAAAAACGATACAGATAAGCAATGGCACACATATTTAGATAAACTGTACAAATAAAACCCCAAATCAGTGATATGGATGAAGGTTCAGTCACTAAACTAGAGCCAGATATTCTGGAAACTTAAGTTAAATGGCTTCTAGAAAATACTGCTAAATACAAAGCTGCAGGATTTGATGAAATATCAAGCAGAATTGCTTAAACTCTTACAAGGTGATCCAGTTAAAGTGCTGCATGAAGTTTGTTGGTAGGTGTGGTAAACATATCAGTAACAAAGTGACTGGGAAAGAAGAATTTATATTTCAGACCAAAAAGGGCAGTACTAAGGAATGCTCAAATTACCAAATAATTACACTTATACTACATGCTAGTGATAGAATTATGAAGCTTTTGCAATCCAAACAAATGGAACAGGAATTGTCAGTTGGAAAAGTTGGATTTAGAACCAGCAGGGGCATCTGAGATCACATCGCTAACACCTGATGGATAATGGAAAATGCAAGGGAATTCCGAAAGTATTCTATTTTGCTTTATTGCTTACACAAAGGTTTTTGACTGTGTGGATCACAACAAATTGTGGACAGCCCTTAAAAATGGTGTCCTGGGCCACTGCATTTCCATACTGAAGAATCTGTGGCTGACCAGGAATATAAAATAAATTACATAGTTCAAAAATGAGAGAGGAATACTCCAAGGTTCTCTGCTATTAGCTATCATATATCATAACAAATGCAGGACTAGAAGAAATAGAATTTGGAATTATAAATGCTGAAAGAAACAAGAAGAACCTCAGATATGCTAATGACTTCATGGCTAGAAGTAAAGAATACTTAAGGAATCACTTACTGGAGGTGAAAAAAGAAAGTGTAAAAGCCACTCTGCTGCTCAGTATTAAAAGCCCTAACCATCTGCCAACAGGCAATGCCAACCCCCTGCAAATAGGCAGAGATGTGAAGAAATGGCCACACCTTGCTACACTCACATACTCTGTGGGGACTCTAGTAAATAATGCCTGCTATTAGGAAGACCATGACTGATTCAGATATCACACTGATAACAAAGGTATGTATTGTCAAGAGAACAATTTCCTGGTTGTAATATATGGCTGGACCATCAGAAAGCTAAACAAAGAAAAATGTATGCCTGTGAACTTTGGTGCTGGAGAAGATTGTTGAGAATACCTTGGACTTCAAGAAGAGCAAATTATTTAATAGTCAGTGAAATAAAGCCAGGGTACTCACTGGAACCACTAATAGTGAATCTAAAATTTACCCCTCCCCTCCCCCCCAAAAAACAAGGAAGGGATAAAAAGAATAAAAAGGAGATTTACAAGCTATATAAAATTGGTTTAAAATGTGAACTTCATAACCTAGTATTCTTCCCTACATCTTTACTTGGAAATCCTCTGGATTATCACATGATCATAGAGACAGTCTAGAAACTACTGGCAAGAAGTTCTTCTCTTCTATGAAGACAGGAGGGAGGGAGGGAGGGAGGGAGGAAGAAAAACCATTAGCCACAAGCACAAATTCTTCTAATGAATTCTTGCTAAGTTTCCCCCTTTTCTGCTTCTTTTCATTTTGCTCACATTTCATACGAATGGAGAAAAGCATTTATAAGGCATTTAATAAAAGAAATGATAAAGATACCTCACAAAGGGACTAAGGGCCATTTCAATTGTGTTTTGTGGGGACAAAAGAGCAGAATGAAGATAACTCATTTAGATATTGGATTATTAAAAAGATGCAGCATGACATAACTACTTTTCTTACTTTCTAGTTGCATACATTATTCAATATGCATTGCATAAAATGTCTTTCAGGTCCCAGATCAAATATAGCTTGGACTTCTGTATGCTTCTGTAATTCGTGATAATTTAAGATAAGACTGATAAAAATATGTGAAAATGTTCAACCTTTCAGCAAACTATTCAACTCAGAAAGCTACTGTTTGCTTAAAGTGATAGCAACTACTTCATAATGCCTTCTTGGTTATAATCAAAATTAAATCACAAATATTTACTATTGCAGATGGAATTTTTCCTACTGTATTGTGAAATTTGAAAGGTCATTGCAAATGACATGTTTTCCATAACATTAATAATATTTGCACAACCTGAATTTTGCATCACAGCTGTTTTCTACTCCCTCCAACTTAACATAGGCAACCCCACCACTGAAATGCCTAAAAGGGAAGGAACTTAATATTGCAAATATTTTCATTTTATCACCCAAAGACGGTAAGAACTGAAAATTGCTTTTGGTCCTTTGACATAAGTTAAGCACATATAGCCACACTGATGCCACTCTATATTATCACCTATAATGAATCATATAATTCCATGATGTATATGAAAACGTGTAGCTTCATACTACATATTTGTGTGAATCGATACATATGAAAGGTGGAATATATGAGACCCACTCAGGCCACACATAGAGGAAGAAATGTTGTTTTGCAAGATTTCAGCCCATGTAGCATGTAGAGAATAGCAATTCTGAAGAAGACAAGATGTGGTGCTCACAACTAAAGATGGTTCCCCAAACAAGAGAGTTCTCACATGACCTGCAGGATGTAAAGGTATTCTGGGGAAAAGTACAAGGAGATGTAGGAAACATGTCAAGATGATACTTGCCAAATGTTGATGGACTGTCAAGCCCTGTTGAAAATTATCCAAGTAAATCAGAACTGAAATCCTTTTCTATATAAAAAGAAATCCTGTCTGATGTCACCTTGATTCTTCTGGAAGTCAAATCTAGCCTGACCACCTAGACTATGCATTGGGTGTGCGAATGTATGAGCAGAGCTTTTCCGGTTCAGAAAGTGATTAATAAAAGTTGTAAACCTGACTTTTTCCTGAGGCTCTGGATAAAACAGAACAAGATGTGCTGGAGATGTCAGAGATACTTGAAAATCTCATTGATGCCTTTACTTGGGAAAGAATTGGCACAGTGCTGATGCTAGTGGTAGGTAGTAAAGCAGAACTGAAGGCTGTGGTCACATAGGGGGTAGGTGGGGTGCCTATCCAGACTGTGGTTCATAGATATGATTTTAAGAGTTGCTGCCAACTCATGAAATTCCATTATTTCCCAATCCATTATGAAAATATGGGATCTGATTAGTCAAAGCAAAGTAGGAAATGCTAGGCCACCAACTATGGGACTGCTTCCATACTCTACATACCCATTTGCCTTTAAGAGAGGCAGGGGAAAATAGTGAAATGTATTGGGATTTAACTAAGCGTTAGAAGGCATTTAACAGAAAACAGGGAGTTCAAATGGGACATTTCAGTCCCTGCGTCAGCACATTTTCCCCCTTGCATTCAGCTTTCCATGGTTCCTGATCATGTCTCATCCCTAATAAGCTGTTTGGCAGGATTTGCCCCTATGGATATTCAAACCACTACCACAACCGCTGTCACTGCTACCTCCTACTCCTTCCCCTCTTGTGCAGCTCTGTAAGTCTTAGGATTGGTTTTTGTTTATTGTTTGCATTTTTTTTTATTGTGTAAGCACCAGAGCGTATAAGTACCATTGAGATGAAAAGCAAGATACCAAGTGATTCCTCCTCTGTTCTGTACCATAAAGGAAACAATTTGGTATATTCAGCAAATACAATCTTTTGTTTTTCGACAGTGTTGGTTTGATTCCATTTCTGTTTGGACTTACCACTTTTGTTGCCGTGAGGAGTGAGGCACAGTGTAAATGCTTCTGGTGTTTTTACAATCATTTCAAAGCAGTGTCCCTGGATTTAATTCCCATTGATAGCTATGCAACATTCAGGCTAAAGAACAATGGGTTTAGGGTTACTAGTACAAAAAAACCTGCTTTTTTTCCACCCCACCCCCAAAAGTCATAGGTGACTAGCTCAGTGCCAATCTCTGCCTTGAACTCTCAAATTCTTAAACAGATTTAACTGTCTTCTGCGATAGGGCAGATAAATCCTCAACTAACTTTTATTTTGAAATGCTTTGTGAGGTGCATATTCTATTGTAAAGCTACAGCTAGACTGAGCATGGTAATGCTATAATTTCCCTGTTTGGTTTTCTATTTATAGGGTGCAGGCCAAGAAAGCGAAATCTGTCTTTGCCTATTAAATGCACATTTCAGATAGTCCAGAAGATAAAAATGGCCACTGCCTGACAGAACTGAAAATACTCTATTTAAGGGTTTATTGGTCCCCCCTCCCCCCTTCCCTCTCTTCTCTTTTAAAATTACTTGCTTTTTGTGGCCTCCTTTAAGTAAGCAGCATCTCCATGTCTGATTAGAAACCCTTGGGAAGAATACACATTATCAGCTGCCCACAACTTAGCCCACTGCATATATTCATAATTATTTGGCATTGTGATTCATGCATGAGGAGCTAATGCCAAACAAGTAAACTGGAGAAAATAGCAGCTCTTATAGAAAATAAACTGGAGCCTCTCTTAGGTTTGGGGGACATTGTCAATGACATTTTAGATAGTCACTTCAGAAGTCCAATTTTATCCATTTTCTTATCTTCCTGACTCCAAGCTCTGTTTAGCACTATTTATGAATTTGGGGGAAAATACATGAATATGTGTACATATTTTCCTACATACTTCTTTTAATATATACATTTTATATCACCTGTCTAATTTATGCATTTATTGCAAGCATGTTCTCCACAATAGCTATATTGTGGTATTTTTTTCTTTTATATAAACATTTTTAAAACCCTTAATTTAACATCATATAATTTTGAAAAAAAGGAAGATTTTAACATGCACATATGTTCTAGATTCTCCTATATAATTGACAAATTTGAGTTTGTCAGCCACCTCTATTCTACTTTCCCCTCTTATGGCAATCTTATGTGACAATTAGCAGATACCTTTAGCTCAGAACCAAACAGACAGCTATTTAAAGCATGGGCTGTGTTGTGATATCAAAGTCTGTGAGATTGGCGCTTGCATTAAGAGCCCAGATTTACCAGAGATGCTTGGATAACCCTGCGTACCTTTTAGGTGCTGCTGTGTAGCAACTGGAAGAAATGCAAAGAGAGAGAAACCATGAAAAAGAAAAAGAATTACCAAGAAACAACAAACCCATAATATTCTTTTACACTGATATTATTTGCATTATGGGCCTTTGGCTCAATACAGAATCATTTGAAAAAATAATAGAATTGGAAAGGATTGTTTGGGCCAGTGTTTCTCAACCTTGACAACTTTAAGATCTGTGGGCTTCAATTGGCAGAATTCCCCAGCCAGCATGCTGGCTGGGGAATTCTGGGAATTGAAGTCCACAGATCTTAAAGTTGCCAAGGTTGAGAAACACTGATTTAGGCCATGGAATCCAATCATCTGCTTAAATAGGAATGTAGATTAAAGCATCTCTGACAGATAGCTATGTAACTGTGATGGAATGGAATTACGAAGGCCAGGCTCAGGAAGATTTCTTAGTTCACTGCAAGAGCATGGGAACTACAAGAGGTTGAGTCTGGCACCTCCCTGAGGAATTCACGGTGTTGTGGCTGGCTGGCTTGGGAGCTGGGGTTCAGTCTGGGGAGAGTCTTGCTAGAGGTTGTAGCTAATAAACATAGCTGAACTGATTTTGCATTGTCTCTTGGAGTTCTTTGGGCTAAACCTGACATCAGTCTCCCCAAACTCAACCCCAGCTCCCAAGCCAGCCAGCCACAACACCGTGAATTCCTCAGGGAGGTGCCAGCCTCATCCTCTTGTAGTTCCCACACTCTTGCTTTGAACTAAGAAAACGCTTATCTCCCTGAGCCTGGCCTTCATAATTCCATTCCATCACAGTAACTTCCACTTGAACACATCTAATTAAGGGGAGCTCATCATCTCTGGGTAGTTGATTCCACTATTCAATTGTTCTTATTGTTCAGGGAAAATTTTTAAAAATCACATTTTTTAACATATGTTTTGTATTTATCATAATTTGGGAAGGGATTAGCTCCTATAAATTAGAAATTAAATACTATAATATAAGTATCCCAACTATTTTAATCTACAAGACAGTGTTATATTTTATTTAGTATTTATTATGTTTTTGACTTGCTTGATGGATGCAAAACAAGATGTAGTAGTATAGTATGGCTTGAACAGATTCAGTACCTACATTGTTATTCTCAAGGTTAATAGTCTTCACATCAACAAGATTGGTTTGGAATACCTGAAGGCACAGGGCAACAGAAGGAAATTTTCAAATGTTGTAGCAGATTTATGAATCATGCAAGGTAGGTTATCATTGTTGACAGCCTTGGATAGACCTAACCTTAAACATCAATTATATATCTTCAAGGACTGTATTCATCGAAAAAGCTCAACAATCATTTCTATATACCGGATGTAAATATACTCTTGTAGATATTCCTTTATTCCAGTTACTGCTTTCTGTAACTGTTTTTCAAAGCATTAATGTTCTCCCAAGCTCATGTCTACTTTGTACTACATTAAAATGGACAATAGCAATTCCTTATCATTACAGCACTTTAAAAATGGTCTGTCTCTCTCTCTATAATGACATTTCCAAAGATACATTTCCTTCTTTCCCAAAACCCCATGCTAGCACCTATCACAGTAATTTGATAGCACAACAGATAGCAGGTTCTCAGGAGCTGATCATAAAAGCTAGACAGGGTAGAACATAAAGACATGGCAAATATCAAAACTTCAGTCAGAAAATCAAACAGCTAGCCCTTGTATTTAATATAAAATTGATTCAATAGGTTTGAGAGGTGTAGTTTCTACTAAGATAGTTTCTAAACCAACTTTTAAGATATCTTTATCATAATCTAGTCTGCATGTAACCAGAACATATAACACTGTGGCAAGGCTTGCTTTGTCCCGATAAAGCTACAGTTGGAGAATCTGCCAAAGTTGATTAAAAGTATTCTTGATTATCTATGTGACTCTACATGACTTTTCTGTGACTCTATTAAAGATACTAAATCCATAAGCAACCAAGCTGATATTTCAAGAGAAAAATAATTCTATGTAAGGCAAACCACATACCTTCATCCAATTCAGTAGGTTTTCCAATTTGTGTAACTCTGATGTTTTGTTCAAATTAAGATTAATCTTCTTTGCATTCAAACATCCCAAAACTGTTTACAGGCATTTCTTCAAAATTTCCTCATCTCCCTCAATTAATGAATGGAAATGAAGCATAATGCTAACATTGTCTGGGTGTTTATGACACCACAGCCCAAACTTCCAGTTTTATGGAGCTGGGAAATGTCATCTATTGATATTAGGTTAGGTATTATCAGTATACTGATGATACCCAGTTACATTTCTTAAGCCCAGGCTGAAAAGGTGATGCCATTGAGGTTGTGTTTCAGTTTGTGGAGGCTGTTTAGAGTTTGTGTGGGGATAGACAGACATTGATTTAGTTTCCGCAAGACAGAGTACCTATGGGTACCTAAGGATATCAGTAAATTCCACCTTTGGTCTTGGATGGGATCATGCTTCCCTGTGCAGAGTAAATTTATAATCTGGGGTTCTTCCTGATGGCTCCAGCTGAGAAGAAGAAGAACAAAAAAACCAGTTGGAAGCCATGGTCAGGAAGATCTTTGTGCTAGTGTGTGTGTGCGCCTGTTATGGTTGTTCATGGCTTGGGAGGCCTTGCTGACAGTCACTCATGCCTTTGACAGTTCTCACTAGACTACCCTAATTTGCTTTACACAGGGCTATCACTAAAGAAAACTCAGAAACAGCAGCTGGTTCAGAATGTAGCAGCATAAGTATTAATTGGCTTAAATCAGTTTACCTGTGTCACATCTACATTTTGACAGCTGCACTGATTCCCAGTAGGCTTCCAGGTGCAATTCCAAACCGTGGTTATCACCTTTAAAGCCCAGAATGATTCAGGGCAGGATTTCTGCAAAGATTGCATACCCTGAGTAAAATCTGTCTGTCCAGGGAGATCTTGCTATGCTATGGATTCTGGCCCCTAGGGAATGTTGATAGCAGAGACCTCACAGATAGCTGCCTACTCCTCTGGAACAACAGGTCCCCAGAGTAATTTTTGACATACATACATACATACATACATACATACATATATATATATATATATACATACATACATACATACATACATACATATATTCTTGAAACATGAACTTGCTGTACTGTTAAACAAACAAACAAACAAACAAACTAACTAAAACAGGAAAAATCTGAACAAAATCCTGTTACCTAACAGAAATTTTGATTGGTACCTGTGTTAATGTGCCAATGGCTGAATGTTAAGAATCTCAGTATAATTATGTTGGTTTTCCAGAAAGTCTGGAGCAGAGTGCCAAGATTTATGGTTTATCTAATGCTTCTTCCTATTCTTATCCATAGCAATTTAAGAATGTATCAAGTGTCATGCAAAAAAAAAAAAAAAAATCACTAAAACTGCAGGAAACCCTCTCCCCACAAAGTTTTGCATTTCATCAAGACTGATACAGCCAACAAAAACAACAACAAAAAATTAATAAAATGAAATAAATGACAGAAATGACAGAAAGACAATAGACTATTGGCTGCCAGGTCTATCATAAAATTCCAATTTCACACTCTGACACCTTACATTACTGAAGGGAAAGATATAAACTGGTGCATTGATTAGGAGGAAGCCAAATAAATGATTTCTTCTCTTTTGCTTGTTACAGTGAAAGAGAGCATCAAAGCAGCAGGCTTCTCCATTGAAACAGAGAGAGAATGACATCTACTGGCTGTTAGAAGCTGGTTTTAAAGACTGATGGAAGTATTCAAGAGCTTTGCTTTTACTTAAAAAATATTGTTTCAAATGGTCTATTCATCCTTGAAATGGTGCTGCTGTTTATTAGACAGAATGGATGAAAGCAGTGGCATTTAAATCAGACTGTAAGTGGAAGGCCTGACACAATTATCATAAATAAATGCGAAGTTTTTTTTTCATGACTCTATGTGCTGCACACACCTTGCCCTGAGAACAACTCACTCTTTTGAAAAATCATGAAATTTAGTTGAATGTATAATGTGCGCACACACACAGAGACCAGTTTTGCTTTCAAGAATAGATGGTATTGCTTTGTAAATCAAATGCCATTTAGTGCTTTTGTCCTAAATGAATTTAGTACATTAATGTGAATTTGCTTTCTATAAAAGATCAACTGCTCTTCGGGAAAACCCACTTTATATGCCCATTCCTTTTCTGGCCTCCTCTCCCCTGCCATTGTTATTTTATCCCAAGAGATAAATTAGATCTTGCAGATACCTAGGCCATAAGCCATATTGGGCTTTTTAGATGCTGACCAGCACCCCCCTCCCACCAAAATGCCCTTGTGGTCCTAAAACATTGCCTGAGTTTGAGAGCTGAGCTGATTTATTTATGACTCAGCAGTGATGTACTTGAAACTGAAATAAAGTAGTCTTTAAAAATGCTGCAGCTCTGAAGGAACTTGTGCTATGCTTCCCATTTGCAGAAACACATGCTTAATCATGCATTAGGCTTGACATTCTTTTACTTTGCTTCATAGGAACCATCCAGGGTTTTTTCCTTATGTCCTGACAAATGCACACAACATAGAAGTGCAGAGTTGGAAAGGACCATTTAAAATATCTAGTCTAACATTCTGCTTCAATCAGGAATCAAAACTGAGACATCCATAATAGATCTCTACCCAGACTTTCCTTGCATATATCCAGCAAACAGAAACTAATTATTGTTCTTAGTAATTGTCAAGTCGCTCTTACTGTTGCTGTTGTTTTACGTTTTTGTTTCAACATACAGTTGGAATCTGCTTTTCCATAACCTAAACCCAATAACCCATGTCCTGCACTTTGTGGCAATAAGGAACAGATTTTGGTTTTCTTCCATGTGACATCCATCATGTACTTGAAGAATGCTATCATATATCCCTTAGCCTGATACAAAAATGAATGGAATGATTATTTCCTGTAATTTAGAAAGTATTGTTCTCTAGATGCAGCCTAAAATTACATTTGCCTTTCTTCTGGCCATATCACACAGCTGACTCATATTCAGTTTTTAATCAACTTCTATTCAAAGATCTTTTTCACAAGTACTATTGCCAAGGGACATTTTCCTCATTATATACCTGTGCATTTGATTATGTGTCTTAAATAAAGAACAATACTGTACACTTGTCTTTGTTAAATTTCATTCATTTTCAACCCATTTCTGTAACCACTCAAGATCATTATGAATTCTACTTCAGTTTCCCAGGATATTAGATGTCCTGCTCAATTTCATATCATTTGCTAATCTGATAAACATTCTCACCAACCTCATCAATCTGTAAATAAAAATATTGAAAAGTATGACTGAACCTCAAGACATTCACATGATATTCACTCTGCTTTGACAAAGAATCATTGATGAGCACTCCTGGGTTATGGTTTTCAGGCTAGCTCTCTTTCTGCTAAATTGTCATACCAGTCCCCACTTAACTTGCTAATCAGCATATCATGTGGTAGTTTCTCAAATGCTCTGCTGAAATCAAAGCATGTATTTTCTTTAGTATTCTCATAATCTAAGGAAATCCCCAATCAATAATGAGGTAAGATTATGTTTTCTTCTTAACAAATCCATACTGACTCCTAGTAATAACTACATTATTTTATATTACTTATAGAAATTATTAGTTAATGCTCTAGATTTTTCTAGGAAATCAATAATAAACTGATTGATTCCCTGGATCCTCATTTCTTCCTTTTTGTAGATAGGAATATTAACCTTCCTTCACTCATTCTGTTTCTTCATTCATTCTTCAGAATTTCTAAAGATAATAGATCAAAATAATAGTATTCCATGTCCCTTTGGAAGATCTGCAATGTATCTTTTATAAAAAATCATCCACATATTTTCTCTGGTTAAGTGGAGATAACACAGCTTTTATTCTTTCCTCCCATTATTTTAATCCAGAATTCTCTACAGCAGATTTTCTCAACCCTTTTACCCTGGAGAAACCCTTGAAATAATTTTAAAGTCTCAGGGAACCCTGCCTAAAAATAATTATATTTACAACCAGCATTGCACAACACAAGAAAATTAAAAATAATGTTGGTTTGTCTTTTTTAAATCACAATCTCTTGTGGAATGCCTAGCAACCTTGTGGAGCCTTAGAACCCTAGAACCCCAGCTAAGAAATACTGTTCTACAGGGTCACAAAGAAGTTTTAATCAGGTGTGGATACTTTTAATATACACTGCAACTCTTCCCTTTCTGTTGCTTTTGTTCCTTTTGAATAAATGTTCCATTGCTATTTTCCAGTTAAGGAAATAATCCCATCAAGCCTCAGTTACATCTATTAAATCATATTGTCTTCTAGGACCAAGAGTTCAACTGATCTGGTTTATTTCTCATACTCTGACTGTTAGTATACAGCTAATGTGGACCTCGAATTTTATAAGCCAATAACCTTTCTGTTTTTCATGGAGTAGTTGCAGAAGCTCCATTACACCAACATTCCCATTTCCTTCTAAAGTACATAAGTCTTTAACTAAAGTGCTTTCTTCAGGGTTTTTGTCTCAAACTTCATAGGATTTAGTTTAAAGACCTCCTGGTCAAGTGTGCCATGCTAAGGCAAACACATTTTTCTAGCACTCGAAATGTGTAATCCATCTTGTGCCAGCATTCCATCATCCAGACAATGCATATTGTCCTAGAAACCAAATCTGTCCCATCAACACAATTTGTGTACCTCATCATTCACCTACTGTATTCTTCTTTTGCTTCCCAGTCTATTTCCATGGACCAGAAAGATGGATGAAAACATTACCTGAGCCCCCACGTTTTTAGCTTCCTTCCTAGATCTTCAGAAACTACAGTGATACATTTGCAGCTGCTGTTGATAGCATCATTTGTCCCAACATGGATAAGCAGGAAGGGATTTGTAGGTAGATTTTACAAGTGTTGTCAATTATTCTACCACATCCTGATTATATTCTTCTGACAGACAGCATACTTCATAAGCTAACAGATATGATTGCCACACATTTGTTTCTTATACTAGCGAGATATCAACAATCAGAATGCTTCCTTTGACCTTCAGAGATTCACTATCCTGTCTCTTTTTCTGCTTTTCTGCAAAGTCTCCAGAGAAAGAGAGAGAGAGAAAGAGATGTCACTGTTGCTCACTGGGCTTGCTAACTTGCTTGATGCTTTTTCTTATGCAGAGTTGCTATCTCTTTCAGCAATTACTGTATTACCTCCATTATTGGAGCTGAAAATGCTTGATTCTTTTTTATGAGCCAAAATGTGGCTACTTGCTTTTTTTCCAACTTCTTCAAGCATCACTTCAAGCTTGCACTTGCTACAAACATGTGCCAGATTGTTTTCAGACAGGACACAAACATGTTATAAATGTTGTAGATCTTGATGGCAGGGTCATGTACATTACACTTCATTTCTACTTCTCAATGCACACCAACAAAAGGGTTTTATTTCTTGTTCCTTTCTCAGATGTTCAGGGTAACTTAAATGTTGATTTAAAGGGGAAACATGTTAGAAACCTCTCTAGTAGCAAAATTGTATTAGTTTTCCCTCTTCATTCACTACTCCCTGGAAACTTGAACTAAGGATGTGAATCGAGAATTGGGATAGAAGCACTTTATTTTATTTACCTTTAAATTAGTGGGGGGGGGGGGTTGAGGGGAGATTTTTCTTTAGGCAATTTGAGGGGGCAATTATATGTTCTTTGTTTTCTGCACTGCAAATCAGCAATAGTAAAGATGATTGTGAATCATTTTCAATTTGGTTTGAAGGATTGGGGAATGGAAATGGCGAGGAAGTGCCCTATTCTGGGGTGGGGGGATGGGGAGGGGCACTGCTATTTCATAGTGATAGACATATTTTTTTACAGAATAGAACCCAGTTGCAGGATTGTTTTTTAAAACGTAGTATTAAACCATACAATACACAACTAGGTATCTGTTTCATACATTATTCACATTATTTCTTTTATTTTTTTATTAATCCAATTTATATGGCCACCCATCTCACAAAAAGTGGCTCTGGGTAATGTATAATAATCCAACAAAACCATAAATATATGGAGAATCATTGCATAAAACCATTATATAGTGATTATTAAAAACATTAAAAACTAAAAAAACAGAACTAAAACAGAAAAAGAAAATAATAGGAGAAGGAATGTTAATAATAGAGCCACCTCACTAGTTCACCTTATAAGGACAACCTGTGAATATTTCTGTACAAAAGTGTTGGGCTCCAATTGTCTGGGGATCATGGGAGTTGTAGTCTAGCAATAGTTGGAGGTCCCCTATTCCTTGCTTGGATTAAAGGAATACTAAGCAATAATTTTGATATAAATTAATAGCTGGAATCCATAAACTACAATAGTTTGATTTAAGCCTACTTTTATCCCATCAACATTATTCTGAATCAGGCTATATTTTATAATAACATATATTCTATAATCAGCTTCAATCTTTCCCTCTGACTTCTGACAGTGCAGTTGTATGCAGGTCATGTCAAAGTTGTGCAATATATAATAACAGAAAGAGCCTCACTTTGTGGGGAACTCAACAGGGCATTGATAGTTGTATTGCTTAGAAAAGAAATACTCAACATTAGCAAATTAATTTCATTAATTCTTAGAATTCTATACATTAATTAAAAGCCTTGGAGAATCACTGTTAGACTTAGCCTTCACTGGTTCTGTTGATACAAATGCAAATGATGATATTACATTTTGTTTACAATACTATCACACTCCTGAGTCATAACTTTCAAAAGGATTGTATAATCCAGGATTATCTCAATAAAAGCTTATTTTAATCACATTAAGAAATTATTCTTTAATCTTTTCCTCTAAGCTCTTCCAAACTGTGATTTCAATATTGTCTAATTTCTAGGGATAGATGAGAAATTGTACATGAATAAATCAGTTTTGAGTTTCCCAATACATGGCAGATCTTGAAATATATGCGCATGATGACATTTCCACTTTTAAGAATTTACCAATGCAGCAGCAGTGCCAAAATAAGCTGAAAATGTATACAATCTGGAAAATATGAACAAAATACGTATCTACTTACTAAGGGAAAGCTGCATGTGACATATGCACACTGTGAAAAAGATCTAGACAGCTGCATTCCTTAGGATATTCATGCACTTTTTCAGTTCAGTTGAAAAAAATGTTAACAAAAAAAGGAGAAAAAAGAGAATAATCCAATTGTACTAGTTTTTGTATGATGTATGTTAAGCTATAATGTACTTTGTTATGCCAATTTAAATATTGTCTTCAAAGTTTTTGGCCTGTACCCATGGTTGTTTTTGAAGTATTGTTTATATATATATAAAAATGGTGAAATATAAAAAGCAACTACTAGAACAAAATACACCAGTGATTGTACAGTAAAAAAAAAAAATTACATACATTATAGTGATTAAAATAAATTAAACATAAAGGAATCAAAGGAACTAATAAAAAAAGAAAACATGAAATTCATGTGGTATCAATTTAAAATTAATTTAATCCTTAAATTTATCATTAAACCTAAACCATATAGAAATATTGTGTGCTATCTTCTCATTTTTAGAACATAAAGACATTTCAAAACTTGATTACAAATGCATATCTTGAATACCTTAATTAATATGAGGATAAGCATCTTTCCATTTACATAAAATTATTCTCTTTGCCTCAGGCTTGATAGGCCTCTGCTCATGTTGATTGTACCTCTTAGACATGGTAAAGATATAAAAAAAGACATAATTAAGATATTTCTACAGGCAAGATTAACTATATAAGTGTGTACTGTATTGTATGAGCTATGAGGACAACTACAAGCTATTAGGAAAGAAGAAGGAAAAAAGGGAATATAAAATGTTTTCTGCTCTTCTATTCTTTCTAAGAGACCTCTTGATGAACAGGAGAAATATTTTATTTTAGGTCATAATCTGTAGTCTAAATATTTCCTATAAATGGCTTCCAGTGTGAGTCATGGCTGACTGAAGACATCTCCGTGAATGAGTGGAGATGACTACCACTGTGAAGAATGAAGGATTGATGAGTGGACTGGTCCTTCAAATCTCTCCAGAGAAGGAGAGAATGGGAGATTACCCACGAGTGCTCTGAATGGCAGCTCCTTGTGAAGAGACTGTAAAACAGCAGTCTCCTGCAGGCTTGAGCTACAGGAGCCCAGGAAGACAACATCTTTTCTATCAGTAGTGGCAGAGCCTTTAATAAGGACACTAAGCCAGCCAAACTCACTTTCCAATCACATTCAGAAATATTCAATTTAACCACTTTATGGATATTAGACACCTTCAAAACAGTGGGCTTAATTTGACACCTGGTGAGTTTTCCCTTCTTCTTTAGATTTAAGAAATTTTAAACAGAGACTTAATTTAAAATAATATACAATTGGCAAAAAGCAAAAAAAAAAAAAAAAAAAAGATTCGATTTAAGAAAGTTTTAAATGGATTGGGAGACTAGAGAGATTTGGAATATTGGTTATTTTTGCTGTGAGATTTGAAAAAACAACTATATAATGAAATAATATACTTGTGGGAAACGACTGAAACAGAACTAAATCCATATTAGGAACTGAGGCTTGATGAAGTTTGCAAATAGACAGTAGAGGGAACTAAAGGACCAGGCAAAAAAGAGTTAAAATGGCTAAGCCAATCTGTATCCTATCTGAGATATTAGTTATTAATATCTCAGTCCATTTTTCAAAGGACTCTTTAAGACAAGGAAAAGTTTTAATGTTGATGGCTGCCTTGTCTGTATAGCAAGCTTCCAGGAATTCTTTCACATTTTTGGATTTAGCTTGGTCTAAGATGCTGACAGTTTCCCAGTTGAAACTATGGTTAAGTTTGTCCATGTGTTGTGAGATTAAGGATTTTTCATCTGGTCTTCTGACTGCTAATTGGTGTTCATGGATGTGCTCTGCTAGCCTTCTGCCTGCCTGTCCTACAATGTAGTTATTATAGTCCTTACACTGTATGCTGAAGATGACTCCTATTTTTTCTTCTTGGGCTACTGGGCCTTTTGGTTTACTTAAGATGTTTTGGAGGGCTTTAGTTGGTTTGTGTGCTACAGAAATGCCGTGTGGTTGTAACAGTCTATTGGTTGTTTCTGTCAGCATCTTAGACCAAGCTAAATCCAAAAATGCAAGGGACTTCCTGGAAGTTTGATATTCAGACAAGGCAGCCATCAACAGGCACATAGAGTCAAACAACATCTACATAATACTCAAAAGAGGCAATAAAAAGGAAACAAAAGACCAGAACATCTCCTCACCAGCAATCATCACCCAGACAAGCAGAGATTAACACCAAGATAACCACCAGACATACAAGCAATAAACAATACCTTAATCAAGGAACTATGGGGAGGGGGGGATAGAACAAAACCAAACCCACACCCCCACCAACACTGGCAGGGCATGCCACTGTATATAAACAGACAGCAAACCCCATTCCATTCTAACACTGAAGATGTTACCTAGCAGGGTAATGAAATGTTTGCAAGAAAACAACCAAGCTCAGAAAACCCCAAGGACTCCACAGTTCAACCCTGAGCTACACATATTCTCTTCTGTCTATGAATATTCCATGTTTTCTTATAGGGAAAACAAAAACAAAAACCTAAAATACCATTACCACCTAATTCTGCATGTCGTGTTTGTAAGCATTATTCCACCAAACCCACCCAAACTGGCAGGGCAAGCTACTGTATACAAACAGGGAGCAAACCCCACACTTACTCACACCAAAGATGTTACCTAGTTGGATAACGAAATGTCTGCAAGCAAACAACCAAACTCAGAGAGCACCAGGGAATCCTCATGAATAAGTATCAGCCACACATTGAAGGATGAATTACTGTGTTCCTGGTGCTTGGGTTTGTACTGTTTAGTTTTCCTTTAGTTACCTTCCCCTTTGGAAGGGGAGCATCCTTGCTAGTCCCTTTAACACAACTGTCCATTTCCCTAGTGGTTTGCAGTATTACTGAATTTCATCTGCAAACCACTCTTGCTTCACTGTGCACCTCTAGTCATCCACAGCCTGCAGCCACTGCCATTCCCCAGACCAGCTGTAAACTAAGAGCTCCTGCTTGCCAGCAAACAACTGTAGTGATTCCTTTCTCCTCCTCTTGCTTCCGCCTTCCAGCAACAAGGAGACATTCCACGTTCTGGAAACCAGGCTCAATGTTCTTCTCCAGCAGACACAGTACAGCTGGCAGAGGGAAACATAAAATAAAGGGTAATAAGGAGAAGTAATTTGTCGCATAATTACATTTAATTTCAGTTCATTTTACTTTAATTACAAGTGACTAATTTTTATTTAATTATTCTAATACATTTAATCTGGTATGCCCACTTGGGTGGGGGGGCATGAACATCTTTTTGAATTGCAGCCTTCCCCCCCCCACCCGCCCCGAAAATAATGGTAAACTGGCCATTGGGATTAGTAAACTGCAGTTTTTCTTGGCCATAATTTATTTGTTTTGACTATAAGAACATTATTTTTAGATGCCTCATCATTTCAGAAAGACACATTCTCTCGCTAATCATAAAATGAATTTAGTTCCTTTGCTGTCCCATGGTTTGCCCATATTACACCACTGCTGCATGAGCTGCAGTGTCTTCCAGTTTCTCTCTGGGTGCAGTTCAAGATGCTGGTTATCCCCTTTAAAGCCCTGCATGGCCTGGGGCCAGGTTATTTGCTGAACTGCCTCCCCCTGGTGGTACCTGCCTGTTCTATCTGGTCAGATAGGGTGAGTGCACTCCAGGTCCCTTCCCATAAATGTTGTCACCTGGTAGGATCTAGGAAGTGTCCCTGTATCCTCCCACCAGGATCTGGAAGACCCCTGTCTTTCTAGCCTTCCAGAAGGCCTTGAAGGGCTGCCTCTTTTCCAAGCGTTGGGCTAGGGTGAGGGTGGAACTAGGTAAATGTAAATGCTCATGTATGGGGAAGTATTCTTATGGGGCATTGGGAGTTAGTTTTTGATGGTGGCTTTGCTGTTCTTTTTATGTTTTCATTGTTGTTTGATTGTACACATATAAGATGGGCAGCCATGACAGACAGACAGACAGACAGACAGACAGACAGACAGACAGACAGACAGATAGATAGATAGATAGATAGATAGATAGATAGATAGATAGATAGATAGATAGATAATTGTTCCTTCCTCTCCTTGGGCTGTCCAACCCTCCCCCTAGTCCTTTGTGCTCTTCAGCTTCTCACAAAGAGAAAGGAGAAAGAAACAAAAAGAAAATCAACCACTGTTACAGGAAGCAACTTTATTGCTCCTCCATTCACTGGCGGGGCTGCGGGATGTGGAGAAAAGAGAGAAGAGGGGAAGAAGGACAAGGCAGGCATGATGATGAGAAACCACCTGAGAAAACATGGAAAATGGTCATTGCAGATTTTCCTCTGAAGCAGAACCTGAGGAGCTTACTAAGATACCAGTAAGCTTATGACATCATGCTGCAATCTCAGACTAGCACGTTCTTTGCATAAGGAAAGGGCCTGTCAGCTCTACAAAAGTCTCCTGCGAGACACACACTGAGGAACAGAAACTATCACCACAAGCTTTTCTGCTTGATTGCTGCTTCTTCAGCTTAAACTGGAATCAGAAGTGGAATGCAGATTTTAGGGCTTAGATTTGGGACCTGTGAGGTTTCTTTGGGGTATTTGCCCTTTGCTGATAAATGATTTGGGAAGATAAGTATGTACCTAATTTTGAAGGCCATGGCCTTGGAAGATTGAGCAAATGTATATGTAGTCAGGTAGGACATACCATCTCTGTCCTAATGTAGGCCATTTTCTGGAAAATAGACACAAAGGGTTGCAGGTAGTCCAGGGTTTCCCTAAAAGGGAAGAAATATGCTGGGTTGTAGTGAATAAAGAGGTTTCCCATGACAGATTAAATCTGGGAAGTGAACAGGTTTGCAGTTGGCTTAGTAACCAAGCAACAGTATTGCAGGAATTAACTGAACATTTGAAAGGATGGATTTGTGTGAATTATTTGGCGTGTGTGTGTGTGTGTGTGTGTGTGTGTGTGTTTGGGTCCTGTGAAAGTGTGGAAAGAATGAATACTAGGGAAATGGAAATCTTTTGGAATGGATTTAAATGGAAAGAAGCTGGAAAGAAAAACCAGAGGAATATTTTGCTTACAGAAAAAAAAATTAAGCAAAGTCTAGGCCAGTGTTTCTCATCCTTAGCAATTTTAAGATGTATGGAATTCTGGGTGTTGATGTTCACACATCCTAAAGTTGTTAAGGATGAGAAACACTGATCTAAGTTCTCAGTAGATTCAGCAGGGGTAGGTATTTGGGAAGAAGAGGAGCCAGCATGGGAAATATACATCAGGACTAATGTACTACTCAGTAGAAGACCTTCTAAGTGGAAAAGCTGATGATGATGTCACTGTTTAAAAGGAATACAATACTTTTGGGAAGAGTCAAAACTAGCACTGAACAGAATGCTGAACTGCAAACTTAAGCGGAGATGATGCAGGTACAGGGGGAAAAGCTCAAGCCCTGGTGATATAGATTATAAAACCCAGGAAAAGACTACTAACCTGCTGGGGAAAGTCTGTGTGAGAAGGAAGGTGAGTCAAATCCCAATGATCAAAGGACCCTTTGCCACCTTGAAAAGCTGAGCTATGGAAACTTGGACAGACATGGCAGAAAGAAAAGGATGAGATATCCTCCCTGAAGGCTATGCTGTCATCCCCTTTTGGTGAGGACAAGGGTGAAGATGATGGGGTTTATATCTGCATCCACAGGCAGATGGCTGCTCCGTCCGTACTTGCTATATGAACAAGAGAGAAGCAAGGGAAGGGGAAAAGATGGAGAAGGGAGTGAAGGTGTAATACCACCTGGATGATCCAAATAGAAACTAAACTTGACAACAGAAACCATGCCCTTCTCTTCTATAGGTTCTTAGAAAAGGTCTGGGGCTATTGTACAGTATTCTGAGGGTTTAACTGAATGGGCATATTCAATGTCTTGGTTTCTTAAGAACACATGATTTAAACCTGTGTGAGCATGCATGCATCGTTAGAAACATAAATAAACAAACATTGGAATAATAAGATTTGACAAATACTATTGCATTACTTTATGTGTTATAGTAATGCAATACTTCCGTATATCAAAAGAGCAGGAGGAAGAGGGAATAAAATAATCATTTATATCTCATTGATATCCCATGTTTGAATCATTCATCAAACTAAAGGGCATACCTTCTGATGTATCAGGCTAAAACCATTTCAGTCCAACTTTCTTTTTAGGCTGCTGTACTGCAACTCACATTTCCACTCATTGGCATCTATAGAAAATATCAAAAAGCTTATCTGGGAGAGAAATTGAACCATTTACTGAGCTTACACAATGATTTTACCTTCCATTCTTTTCTTTTCTTTTCTTTTCTTTTCTTTTCTTTTCTTTTCTTTTCTTTTCTTTTCTTTTCAGAATCTGTAGTTGTCAATGCACATAACTTCAGTGAGATTAATAAAGTTCATAAAGCACTTGGGTATAAGTAATGAAATCATAGCCTTTCTAGACTTTCATTGATTGTGATCTCACAGTGTACAGCTTCAAAGGTAAAGCAAAACACACTGAACGGTGGATGGCCTTTCAATATTTATCTCAATAGCTAGAAGAAAATTACTTTTTCTTGACCTTCTATGTTGGGTAAACATTGCATGTATCACTTATTGATTGAATGCATTTAGAGCATAAAAGAAAGGACAGTCAATGTAGCTTAGAAGTCAAAACAATCACAAATGAAGTTATCAGTTACCAGTAATGGGCATTTGGTGATAAGCATAACACAGGCTTAATTTACACTATGGAAAAGGAACAGAAATCTAGTACTGGATCTCAAAATTCATAGTGATTCTTTTCATGAACTCAGACCTTGTGGAAAGCAACTTTATGCAATGAATAATAATCTTCATCCCCCTACACAACACTTTTTTTCTTTTTTGGTGCCCAGGAGTCAGTGCTAGTTCCTGCAGTTTTCTTGGCAAGATTTTTGGAAGTGGTTTACCATTGCCTCCTTTCCAGGGCTGAAAGAGAATGACTGGCCCAAGGTCCCCCAGCTGGCTTTGTGCGTAGGGTGGGACTAGAACTCACAGTCTCTCAGTTTCTAGCCTCGTGCCTTACCTACTACACCAAACTGGCTCTCATGCAACACTAATGCATTTTTTCTAATCTAAACTTTCCGAAGTGTTCCAAACTATTGTAGCTCTGACCTCAGGTTCCACAAATTACATAAAGGAGGTCATGAGGCACATGAAGAATGTGGATTAGAGAAGACAATTCATCCAACTAATCCAGAATTCCCAGAAAGCCATATTGCAACCATCTTTCTGGTTCAAGATGGTTGTGCTGCTATATTCTAAGCCCAACACCTGTC
This sequence comes from Liasis olivaceus, assembly GCA_030867105.1. Taxonomy (NCBI): domain Eukaryota; kingdom Metazoa; phylum Chordata; class Lepidosauria; order Squamata; family Pythonidae; genus Liasis; species Liasis olivaceus. Next base: position 91,808,491 of record CM061348.1, on the reverse strand, counting down.
AGGTTAAGGTCAGACAATGCATCTCTTCTTAGTACCCAATATGGAGTGATGATTGAGGACCCGGGGTTCTATGAATAAGTCACACAGCAGACATTATGCTTTAGGGCAAAAGCTTTCTGTGGGACCTGATGGGCTTTCTTTTCTACCTGCTTCAATGTATGGGATACTGAATGCCCATCTGGAGAAAAAGTCATGAGAACAAGTTCATTAGTGAGCAGAAATAATTTTACTGCTTTTTAGTAGAGAACATCACCAAAGGAATCGTAACTAAGAAAAATAAGGAAATAATGTGTCAGGTAACAATTTGCAAGCTTTAATACCACATACCAATTTATTAATTCTAAATCTTATGTTTCAGTATAATCCCACACCAAATATGCATAGTCTTATCCACTTTACAGTGCATCTGGGGTGGGGGGAGAGGTTGAGGAAGGTGTAATATTCTCTCCCACCCCTTCTTGTCTTTGGATTGGTAATTTTCATGTGTGAATCCATGGCATACATGTGCTGAAGGGAGGTATGAATCCATGGCATATACTGTATGTGCTTAAGGGAGTGTACTGTAAGAGCATTTTGTGTAATATCTGCATGCAGAAATAAGTGTGAAAAACATCTTTGGGGGGATATAATAGGAGATCCATCTGCCCAAAGTGCTTGAGCCAGGTTGATGCCTCCAGGGCTTCTGCCTGAATTTGCTATCTGTGTTTCATGACTAAGTTAGGTCTTTGCCCATCAGTTTATCTATCAGCAACTTACACAGGAGTTGTGAGTAAGCAGCAGGCAGCCTGCCTCCACTTTTCCTTTGCTAGAAAACTAGCATGCAGAGCCAGCTGGCTGATGCAACACCAACATGGCTGATGAAGTGTCTTTTTGAACATGATCTACAGACAATCCATCCCTAAAACTATAATTCCCCTGACATCATTAAAACTAATGGCTGCTAAAGCAGTAAATAACCTTTTAGTTAAACTAGGCTTCACCAGGAATGCAAAATGAAGCACCAAGCAGCAACCCTGCTGTTCTTCTGCTTTTCTGTTTCTGTTTTTCTGCTTTTTATTTTCTTTTAACACTGTTATCTACCCAGAGTTATGGATCTGAGATGAGCGGCCATATACATTAAATAAATAAATAAAAAATAAGCAAATTAATTTAAAACCTTAGTCTAGGCTCTGCCCTCAAGCCAATATGGGACTGCTTGAGGAGACACTGGCACAACTTCTGTTTGTCGTTCTATTGCTTTCTGGGAGATCAGCTCTAGTATTGAACTTAAACACTTGCCTGTCCTGCTTCTAACTCTTAACTTTGGATTGGAATGCCTGCTAGAAACCTTGTTTATTTATTTCATGTATTTATTACATTATTTGTATAGCACTGACCACCCCCCATGGACTCCATATGGGGTTACATATGACCATGAAACATAAAGCCATAAAAAAGTTGGTAAAAACTATAAACAATATTCCACTCTTGTCACACTCTCCCAGGACTATTATAAATATTACAATAATATTATAAATTAAATGCTGTGTGGACTAGGTCCTTTTTACTCTTTCTTGGAATGCAATAGGGAAGGTGCCCCCTCAGATTCTTCCAGAAGGATGGAGTAAAGACTGAAAAATATAATTTTTGCCTCTCCTCCTTGAAACTCACATAGGAGAACCCTCCACAACCTTACTTGTTATGTGTGCTTTGGACAGGTATGTTCTACCTGAAGCAGATGGTCCTGAAGGTACTTAGGGCCAAGCTATTAGGGCTTTATAAGTGATAACTAACACTTTGAACTGTATTCAGAAATGTATTGGCAATCAGTGCAGTACTTGAATATCAAAGCTATTTCATTCTGGCAGCTTTCATCTGTCAGCAAGTGGGCTACTGTATTTGGTACCAATATGTCTGGGTCATATTCAAAAGCAACCCCATGCAGAACACACTGCAGTTGTCCATCCCAGAGATGATAAAGACATGGGCAATTGTCTTCAAGTTGTCCTGCTCCGGGGAAACCTACAATTGGTAGCACAGCTAAAGTTGGCAAAGGTCCTCCCTATTCAGTAGTGTCTTGAATCTAGAAGGATCCCCAAGTCAGGGATCTGTTTCTTCTGAGGGATGGCTACCTGTCCAGAGTAACAACCAGAACAGATAAAAAGAAAGATTGTTTGGCAGCAAATAGCATTTCCATCTTGCAGAAACTTCAGCTTCTTCCTCTTTATCCAGACCTTCAAAATGTCTGTGTCCAAGATCAAGATTCCCATAGCATCTCTAACCTGCCATACTCCAACCTGAGTATCATCAACAAATTGATGATACTTCACCCCAATCCATATGATGACCTCCCCATGATTTCATGTAGATTTCATATTAAATGAGAGCAGTGAAAGGGGCAAACTTTGTAATATCCTAAAAAGCAACTGTTGGGCCACTCCCTCCTCCCCATGAACACCCCTCCAGTTAGGAAAGAGTAGAACTACTACCATTTCAGTAGTCCAGAAGGATATGATGGGCAATGACAACAAAAGCTGCTGAAAGTTCAAAAGGGCGAGGAGGATTACATTCCTCCCATCTAGATTTCATCAACCAAAGTGACAAATGCCGTTTCCATCCCATTACTGAAAGAGGCTCATAATATTGATTTCTTCTAAGACATTCTCAGTTGTAGCTCCACACCTTTGCAACACTCCTTATAAAGGGAATATTGGAGACAGGATATTAGTTATCTAAATTGGCCAGATTCTGTAAAGACTTTTTCAGAAGAGGGCATACCACTGCCTCTTTCAAGTAACTGACATCACCACCTCCAAGTTCTAGCCATTTATGACTATTCTAACTAAGAAGCTAATTTGGGCATGGATCTAGTTCATAGGTGCAAAAGCTCATTCCTGCAGCTTACCCTATCAGCTTCTTCCAAATGAACAGGTTGAAATGGCCTCACAAGATAACTCACAAGACCCTGTCCATTCAACTCCTCAGACCCTGTCCATGTGAAGTCCAGACATAAGCAAATTTGAATGAATTTATCAATGGCATGTTGCACAAATGATTCACAATGATCTTAGGTAGGTCTTTCTGTAAACTGCCATTCAGAAGGAATCATATTCAGCACCATGAGTTCAACAAGCAAGGCACAATCTGATGATGTAACAAGGGTGGAGAATTAAGCACATTTTGCCACCCTTATCATTACAGTATAGTGTAGGTCTGAAGGAGAACTCTTACCCATGTTCATCACATTCACTTCCAGTCTTCCTTCATTGATGCTCTACATGGCTATTCTGCTGTTTGATCTCCCAGAGTTCCTATGAATACCAAAGAACCCCTCAAGTTCATCCCCTCAGGAAGAGCACTCTGGTTATCTCAGTATTCCAAAGTTTGACTTGTTGCTCAGTGGAGCTGCCTAAAGAGATTGCTGGGAAATTCCCCAAGTGCCTGCAGGAATCTATATAGATCTATAAGGCACCTTGGGTATACCATCTTAACTGGTCCCTCCAACTTGGGGAGGTCTCTGCTGGTGATAAGCCTCATTCAGATCAGGGAGTGATCTGACCATAGCAAAGAACTCTCTAATATGTCCTCCTGTTTCATCAATAAATTGCTCTGAAGTTTGTATCTTGTATGTGACCACCTGTGTGAACTGAGCCAGATATTATTTATGACAAGCCAATGGTTACCATGGCATCTGTGAACTCCTGAGTATTTCCTGAATACTTTCCCATGCAAGAATATTGAAGTTCCCCAGAAACAGCAGCCATGGGGACTCCAAAACCAGCACAGTGATCACAAGGAGCCTGGATGACAATGAACATGTGGTGGCACAACCATATTTCTACTCCTTTAAAAGGATATGATTGGGTCAATTTATCATAAGGGTCACTCCGACTTGGGGATAGATCTGTGGATTCCTGGGTCCAGTTCAACCACCTCCATTTTTTACCCTTAATCTCCTTATCCTAATAAAACAGCCTACAATCAATCTGTTCAATGGAAGATTGACATGTTTTGGTAGCGTGATTTTTCATCAGAGGGTTGGATAGAATAATGATAGAAGGAAGTGGAAGCTGTCTGCTTTCCAGAGGTTTCTAGTCTCCAGTTCTATTCCTTTGGGGCGGGGAGTGGAATTGCAACAATGAACCACTGAAACTTTGTCACCAAGTTGGTAATGTAATCTTGGAGTGCTGAGGAGCTAAGGCATCCCATTGTTTGCCCATCCCTGCTGCATATAAAAATATAGAAAATAGAACATACAGTGACTAGTTATTTCTAGGGCTAATGAAACAGAAACTGGACAAACCTATGATGTTTTCCTCTCTTTCTCCATAATGATGATAAATTGTTCTATAACTCTCTGACCCCTCCAGCTCTGCAATCATGCTTTAATCAAGTACCTGAAATCAAAATCTTTATTACCACTAGCCATTTGATTATTTTTATAAAAGGTAATTTGTACGGACTATTTTGAGTCTTTAAATCTGGTTTTCTCAAGCTTATTATCCATTTATCTACAATCAGGTAAATATATAAGCTGAATGATTATAGCTGTGTTATTTTATAACAGAAAAAAGGGGTTTTGTTGAATGGACATTAAATCAATTCATCAGTAAAAGGATATGGGAAAGTAAATATATGTTCATCCAGATTTTTGCATGTTTTTAATCCCCATATGTCTCTCTGGGACAGCCTTCTCATTTGCCTTCTTTCACATTCCAGTGAATACAAAGAATAGACATAAAGACATAGAGTGTTCTCAGAGTTGAGTCTGACTCTTAAATATTTTACAGACCCCCTCCATATAGTTTTATTGTATAATATGGAAGTGGTTTACATTGCCTTCTTCTGTGATGTTTGTCCACATTTCCACTCGGTTCTACAGCTCTTGCATTTCTTGGTGATCTCCTACTTAAATACTAATCAGGGGCAACCCTACTTAGCTTTTGAAGATCAGAACATAGATATGTGGTTCTAAAGTCCTATTCTTCTCTATATTTTATTTTATTTTATGTTCTTTGTGGCTCTCTTTTTAAATAGAAGAGTTCATGCCTCTGTGTGTACCTTTAATTATTTGAAGCATACACATTGATCGCATCCTAGGGCGAAGTAGTTTTGGCTGATTTTCAAGCTGTTCCATAGTATAATTTCGTTCATGAGCCCTCTGCTTAATATTAAAAAAATGATGTATACAGTATCAATAGTAGTCTATTTAGATCAGTTTAATATAGCTGGCACTGTACAGTCTCACTAGTAGCAGATATTCTGGATCTGGGAATTCATTTGAGTTAGAGATGCTAGGGATTAAATTTAGCATCTTTCAATGGTAACTATGTATTTTATCTCTGTTACAACCCTGGTTAAAGCTCATATGCTATTATGAGAAAATACCTCCTTTTGTAAATTGCTATGGGGATATTTCAGCTGAAAAACAGTATATAAAAATGAAGGAAGAGCTATTGTTTCTACTTCATTGGTAAATTTATGTTCCTGACTTTCCAGGCTGCTGGTAAAACGTTGCTTTAAAATGCTTCTGGATTCCTGTGGAAATAATATATGTATTCACACACAGACAGACCCTACCCACAGCAACATTTTCCTCCATTCATCAGGATAGAAATACTGTTTGCAGTTCCCTCAGATAGATTGTGGAATATTAATGGTGCACAGTTGGGCTGCAATCTCTAGATGGGAGCAAAAGGTGTACGTTTTCTGTGTCTCCTTGCTCTCATCTCATGGTCATCTGGATTTCTGCAGCCCAGATCTGGTAGCTCTATTCTTGTGGCATTGCCCTATTTACATATCTTGCAGGAAATTAACATTATCTTCCCTGCCCCACCCCAACATATGACAGGCCCCCACTCTGCTCACTTCTATGAAGGCCATTAAGCTCCAGGCATTAGGGGCTGGTTGAGTGGAGTCCCCTTCTGGTTGTTATGCCATGGTGCTTGGTTGCCATTCTATATTTTAGAATTTAGATTTATATATTGTACATGTTTTGATATTTGGAGGGTTTTTTGTTTTTTTTTTTTTGGTGCCGTATGCCTCCCAGAGTCACATTATTTGAGTTGGTCAGAAAGAGGGTTGTGCATGGTTCAGAATTATTCAGAAGAAGCATTTCAGACTTTGTGCTAGCACAGTACCTCCCTGATATTCTTCAACAGAACCAATCTTTTTTCAGGCTCTGCCCACGCCTGAGAAATTATATGTTAAAGGAGCCACGCAACTTCTCAGGCTTGGGGAAAGCCTGAAAAAAGATTGGTTTTGTTGAAGAGTATCAAGGAGTTGCATTAACAATGAGTCAGTCCTTAAAGCAACCATACCATTTTTCATGCTAGCACAGCATACTTCATGGTATAGTAGAGAGCTGCTCTGTTTGCAGGAGGTCCAAAGCATTTCTTTTGAATCATTTTTTTTAACTGTGTGCAGCCTTATTATGTATATCACTGTGATTTTTTTCTCTCTCATTTGTTTCTGTCAGGATTCACTACTAAAATTTAGATTAAAACAATACAATATGAACCAAAAAATGTGATCAGAAATGCAAGCATCTACACCTGTAAAAAATATTGTTCACCATCCAGTATTCATCTCAATGGACCTAAAATGTAGTTCCTATATAACATGAAACAGATTTTATTTGTCCAATTCTGCTACAAAATTGATTCAACTGAACTGAATAGAAGGTGGCCACAGGAATGGAAGCACTCCAGTGCATCTAGCTAAGTATTACGCTCACACATTATTGATTTCTTTAGGGACTATCAATCTCCAAAAGTACATATGGTCTTCGTGGATCTCAGATGACAACGCTAATATCTGCTTGTGTTTTAAGCAGATTTATACACCATGTGTGTGCTGAATTGTTTGACAATGAACACAATGTTCTTCAGTTGATGGAGGGGGGGCATGGAATGCTACTGAGTAGTTTCCTGCTGACAGAAAACTATTTTTATTCCAAAGAAATATGCAAAGAACATCCCCTCTTTACAGAATGTCTACATGTTTATTGTATAATAAATATAATGATGTGAAAAATAAAGGTCAATTCTAATACAAAAGGTCAGCTTTGGAAAGATCGATCAAGGTGTTTTTCATATTTTAGTTCCATTAGGTGCTTTTGTACACATGTGGTTAAAAAAAATAAATAAAAAGTGTTCCTCCTCATCAGAGGGCATCAAATCATCCATTGCCTTTTTTTTTCTGAGCAAACAAATGTTTGTTTTTCAGGGCTGTTAATCATGTCTTACTGAAGCACATTATTTATATACATGCATTTACAGTTACATATATTTAACTAATTTGTGAATTACATACAGTGATAGCCTGGAAATATAGTAAGGGTAGTTACAGAGGAGGAATTGGTGTATCATGGGACAAACAATCAGTATTGTTAAATTTAGCCACGTGGCCATGAAGCCATGGAGGTTTCTGAGAAAATAATACCCACAACTAGATTGGCCACCTTGGCAAACTTGTAAAATCTCACATGTTCATTGAGAGTATGTCTATTGCAAAAGGAAGATTTCTAAGAATAATAGAAGTCATTTGTGATCTCTGAGCTTGGTTGTTTGCTTGCAGACGTTTCGTTACCTGACTAGCGCACTGATGATGTTACTTAGTCAGGTAATGAGACGTCTGCAAGCAAACAACCAAGCTCAGAGAGCACCAAGGACTCCACTTTCCTAAGAATCTCAGGAACACCTCAGAAGGGGTAAATCTGTACAATAGAGAGGGAACTTTTCTGCAGTAGAACCAACTGCAGATACTTAATTTCAATATCTCACCAAAGACTTCAAAAGCTACTTTTAAGAAAAATAATCAGCTACTGGGAACCTTCTGAAATCAGTCCCCTCAGGACTAACATGTAAATCAAAAATAGGCAGCATGGTTCATAGTTAAAATTTCAGCAGACAGCTTTGGTAAAATACATTAGTGGGATAATTTTGGGATAGTCCAAAATTGGCAGTATTGAAAAGAACCATCCACCCCCACACACCCCAACTGAAACCCTGTAGGGAAATTGAGAATTTGGACCACACCCATCTTTTATCAATGCATATTGCTTCCCAAAATGTTAAATGTGGTCTCCAACCATGAAAATGTTTCTGCTGTTGCTCTCCCTATATATATTGGGCAAGCACAGCATGTCAAAAAAAGGCTCCATAGAATTACTGACTGAAGAACGACTTCAAATAAGCAAGCCAGTAGTAAACATACTGTGGGCCCATGAACAAAATTCTCCAGCTGATCATGAAATAAAGAAAAAAAAAATCTGGGGGCTATTAAAGAATTGGATTGGGATGTCAACATTACAAGTGATATCAACTCTTCTCAGGATGACTGAATAACTGCAACAAAATTTCTGAATTAGTGAACAGTCATGGAAGCAAGATGAAAGTCCTACCCAGGCCAGTGTTCTGTTTCAATAGGGATGACTCAGATGCATTGGGGAAGCTCACTAGCGGAGTATGAGGGCAATAGCAAACTCCAGGTTTCAGAACAGTAGATATACTGGGGTACTAGAATTTGGCTGCAAGAATTTGACAATCACTAAACAGCAGTAAAAAGAGTTTTCTCTACCTCCTGGCTGCCATCTAGTAGTTTTCTGGAATTATGCAGACCAGATTTTCTAATCCTATGCTGGCATTCCAAAGCAAAGACAATAGGTTGTCTTTCTGGTAGGAGTACTAAGTCCTGGATACTAAGTCCTGGATAATGAGTATTCAGACTTGGCGATTGACTATCAAACAATATAAATAAGTTATTAGAAATATAGAAATACTGAAAAAATATTTGCTGCTATATAGTGGTCATCTGGATTTTTACAGCCCAGATAGTGGCCTTGGTTTGACATCTTTTTGTGCAGTCTTCTCCAATTTTGTCCTGTCCTGTTGCCCCTCTACCATCTTCAGCCAGCACTTGCCATGGTAGCTGGGGATGAGAACTGCAAGCTAAAACACTGAGAATATACCAGTTTAGGGAAGGTTGTTCTAGCTCTTAGGCTTCAAGTTTAATGTGAGCTTTTAATTAATTACTTTTTTTAACTGAAATGTTATGGTGCTAGTAGAATTATATTATTATTTATTTATGACTTTTTAAAGATGCTTCAAGTCCTGGGATGGCAGAGGAACCATGGACAGCAGCATCCAGGATGGTAGACTTAGTGTCAGGTGGAGAAATCAGATGGTAAGTAGAATTAGAAAAAGGAAATCGGTTTGGGTATCATTGGGTAAAAATATTTATTATTCTTTATCAGTGAATGTTGAATGTTGTCATATTCTATAAATAAATATCTGTTTAATATTTAACTACTTATGATCTGGTCTAGCTGGATTTTTAACTTATGCTGAAATACATTATTAAAGATTGTAAGAGGTGAGTTCAATGGCTCTTTGCCAATGGGTAGGTGATAAAAATATTTTGAAAGCATTAAATAAAGTCTGAACTCAATGAACAAACAGAGTGAGTTATCCTCAGATATCTAGAGGCCAGAGATTTTTAGGAAACACCTTCATATTTCAATTTTTTTTTTTTTTTTGGTAGTAGAATAATGAATTATCGGTACCGAGATATCTGCAGTTTGCTGGATTTTGGAAATTGGCATTCTTGATGGAATAGAATACAAGCCATAGTAGAACACAAATTCTATTGTGTCATTTAGAATAGAAGGCCCTAGACAACGTGCATCCCCAATCTCTTTAAGGGAATTTCTCCCATGTGCACTCCTTCTTGAACCATTATGCCACATATTTCCTTCGGTTCCCTACACATGCCTCCAAAGTTGCCATTTCTCATCCCAGATCAGTGCACACTCTTTCATGGCCCCCATTCATTCGCACCCCTAGGCTGCCATCCCTTTGTGAACCATGGAAGAGAAAGTCATTCTTTCTCTTCCCTTTATCTATAGGTTTTGTGAAGTGATGGCATTTTGCAACTTATCTTTGATGCAGCAGCTTTCCTGTTCATAGATACACTGAAAGAAATAACTAAAAGCCAAAAGTATAAGAAATGACTAAACGTTTCTAGATATTTTAAATCCTCCTGTGACATTTACCCCAGAAGTTACATTTGGTTGCAGTGTGGCAATATAGAAAGTTCCAAGTGAGCAACTTGATTCATTTCCTATGCTTAGTGTTGTTGGGTTTTGACCATAATAACATTTTTCATTTCATTTCAACTTGCTTCAATAAAAGCTTAAAATAAATTGAAGTCTTATGATTAGAGGCCTAAGAGTTCTTCCAAACAGTCCATCCTAAGCATCATGCCTATTTTCTCCACATCACTGAGAGGGAATAGCAATGATTGGATGAGTGCAAATTTGTGCCTGGTTGTGGGGCAGCCAGCTATACATTTTTGGATGCATTTAGGGGTTAGGTAAGGGATTACTTTTGAAAATGTACAAGGTGTCAGCAACTCCTAGATGAAGCTGTACTGCGTGCATGTGTGCGCACGCACGCACACACATACAAAGGAAGACTGATGTTGAAGATTCCTCAGGCTGCAGACCAATGGCTGAGATGGAGTACCAAGAACCATCCAATGAATCAGTTTATAAGGAATGATGCTGGTGAGATAGGACCCAGACAGTTCCCAGGACAGAAAGATACATTAAGTCAGCATGAATCAAGGGCCTCCCAAGGCCATAAGATCATGGGCCATTGAGTCCATTGACTCAGAAGGGTGGAAGAAAAAAACCTAGAATTTAAACTGGTGAGCACAGGCCTATGTAAAGGCTTTGACTTTTGTGTACTGCAGTGGGGAAATCTCCTATCTCTCTATGGCTTCATTCATGTCTCCAGTGAAGATCTAGCAAGCCATATCTGAGAACCTTCTTCCAAGTAAGCCAATTCCTGAAAATAAGGTTAAATATGTGAAGAGCTAAGGTTTACAGCCAAGCCTGACATAAGTCTCTCCCACAGGACACTCCAGCTACATATTTAAGAATGGATGCAGGGCCATTCTCAGTCTTAAACAGAACTTTAACAGCCTCCTGGAAGATCATCCATTTAAATCTTGTTACCGGTACTACTTGGAAGGGGGCCAGTTGAAAACCAAGCTGATCCACATGCTATAAATGTATTCCTTCGTTCTCTAGAAGTTAAATCATGAAGCAAGGAACATTCCCCCTCAACCAGGGAGCTGGCTTGGTGCCGAATTCATTTTTTTTCCCCATTATGATATTCAAACTTATCTGTTATATCTGAGTAACAGATATATTTTGTAGCATATATCCCGTCTTATTAATGTTTTTTAAGGAAAACATTATAAATTTATGCATCCAAATCATGCCTTCAGTATATACTAATAATCATGAAGGCAGATTTTGTGAAGTCCCATGAACTAGCATCTTTACCCTTGTGCTCAGAGACAAGTGGAGGACATTTAATACTGTATCCTACATTACCCCTTCTATGAAACAGTAAGAGAAAAATGCTGGGCCAGATTTTTTGATACTTTCCTAGGTCCAGAAGCTGATTTTTTTTCTGGTGAATATGATTCTCTACTGTAGCTATCATAAACCATAACCAGCTGCAAACATGAGATACAGAAAACTCTCTCTGCTGCCCTCTGGCGGACACCCATGATTTTGCAGCTCAGAACTGATAGCCCTAATTCTGTTGCCTTGTAAATTTAGATAAAGACTGTCTTTATGGTATGTAGCAATTTTACAATTAGCCTTACATTATTTTAGCCTTGTATTATTTACCTGCTATTACCTTTAGGCAAGCATTTGAAAGTCAAACTATTGCCTATACTTTATTAGTTAGAGGTCTTTATGTTCTATATTTTAAGTCTCATGTTTATTCTATATTGTACTATAGATATTACAGCAAGTCTGTTTTGATTTTGATTCAATTAGTCCTTTAACAGCCTTGGATGCTGCCAATTTATCATTCTTTGATCCTAAGGCCAGAGATGGAAACACCAGCTTCCTTTCTAAAGGGAGTGAGTTTGCATGAAATGACAATTGCATTTCAAAGGAAAGGCCAAGTGTGACAGATTAGGGGCTGCAATGAGACCTTCTTATCATCCACCTTTAAGCAGCTAGCAAGAGCTTCCAAGAAAAGCTGGTCTGAATACAAAACTATATTGAGAAAGTATTTTGCAAAGCACTGAGAAATTTGAAGGAAAGCCAAAATAAATTCAACTCAGAGTTTTGCACTTTATGCTATCGTTATATTCTGTGTATGTTTATTCATCTACATAATTATTCATTTGTAAACATCAGTTTTATATTCAGTGATATAGTGTTTTTTTTTTCCAAGCTGATGAAAGAGAAATAGCTTTCAGAATTTCTTTCAAAGACAGAAAAGAATTTAGATGAAATTCTCAAAGATGAAATGTGGCATTCTTGCATGTATATAGTTACAAAAGGACCAAGATGTGTGTGTATAAGAGACACTGTGCTACTTTTCATTGCACAATCATCTCCCAACTGTCTCCGGGGTGTTTGGCCTCTCATACTGCAATTCAGTCCTAAGGGAAAAGCCCATGGGGGAATTAGTTTCATTGATCCTTTTTGGATCGAAAGCACAGAAGGTTTCAGAGTGAGGGGAAACTGTGTAACATTGCCTACCACTACCTCCAATAATAAAATTAGCCCAGAAACACCGCAAAGAGAATATCACACAAACAAATAAATAAATAAATAGCCTTGCAAAAATAGATCAAATCAAAAAAAGATAGCTAAATAGTCACTGGAGGACCCCCGCCTTAACAGCCTCATGCAAGTGTGGGAGCCCTCCAAATACCAGGGGGCAAACTGTTCCATAATATACCCCCACCCATGAAAGAGGGCATCCAGTCTTCCATCCTCGTCACCTCACATAGAGTGATGTCATACCCACTAGGGTAGACCAGACCAGGAAATCAGTTCCAAAGAAAGGCTAAAACTACTTTTATATTTTATTATTGGCTATAATAACAGAATCTTGGGAGTCTGATTACCTTTTAGCTCTTCCTCCCTCTTATAATTCAGTGAATTAGGAAGCATCTGCCTGTGCCACTTCTGAATGTTTTCTCATTCTGGACTTTAAAAATACTTCAGCCCCTTTGCCTATGTCTCTCCATCAATGTCATCTTCTTATGTTCTACAGGTGAGGACCCACAGCATCCCTTCTCAGAATGAATGGATAGGATGGGCTAAATCTTATGAGCAGTCTAGATAGGGACCAAACTAGGTAGGGCTTTATAGGATAAAACCAGAACATTGACTTGGACCCTAAACCTATTGGTAACCAAGAGAATGACCCCAAGGTCTCATGTTATACCAGTAAACCTGCTCATCTCTGTTAGCTCCTGGGCTGCTACATTTTTGACCAACTGCAGTTTCTGGCACAGGGCCATTTACAGCATGTTACACTAGTCTAAATACATGTGCCGTTATAAGAATTTTCCAGTGTACACAACTAGACAATATGTAGAAAACAGAAATACTTTTTCAGAGAAAGAAAAAAACTGAGGAACTTCCAGATTTCAATGCAAATTTACTTTTTTCTTATTTTGGAGTTAAAAATGACACTGCTTTGTTTCCTGTTGATTTAACAAAAGTACCATATTCATAATGTGTCCTCCTATATAACAACAATAATGTGTTTTTTTCCCCCTCTTGTTATCTGATAGCAGTTTTCTGTCTTTAAGAAAAAACAAAGTATTTTTAGAGGTTTAATAAAATCAGCCAGGCTCATTTTTGCTGCATTGAAGAATACTTTGGGGACTCAGAGAGAAACTGAACTTTCTCCTTCAGTTTCATAACTCATTTAAGTCAAAGTACTTGAGTTTCAGTCAATTTAGTTCTTCACCTTAACTGGGTTGTGGATTGGCTGCCAGGCTTTAATGTGCTTTTCCTGCTAATATAAATCCTTAAAATCTGCTTGTTCTTCTGACCTAGCATTTGTAGAAGATGCAATGTTACTGAGTTGAACTTGCCTTTAGTGACCATCCAGACAGAATGATGCCAAATAGACCATTGCAAAAAGGATAGAAACAAATATATCTAGATTTCCTGCAAGATTATTTTAAACAAGAAGATAGTTTGTGCTAAAAGAAGTATAAGAAAAGTACAAATGTAGCCTTCTTCAGCTGTTCACAGAAGCCTTCTGGAGGGCAGTGTCTAGAAAATTCCAAGGAACTACAGATTTTAACTTTGATTTAACCCAAATTAATATATTTTATTATAGAAAGGTATTCTGTTCTTGTTGTAATAGGTTTCTTATTTGTACTTTGGAGACATAATACCACAGAAACTCCAAGGAATCTGGAGGAATATATTATGAAGCAATCATTCAATCTTACTCCCAAAGTCTAGGATTAGGAATCTCATATCTTCTAATACTCTAGGCTATGTCATGGCAATCTATTTTCATTTCATATTTGCAGTTTCCAAGTGAGTTGTGGACTATATTTCAAGCAAAATGGTACTATGTTTAGATTGATATAATAAATCTAGTTTTGTTGTCCTTGAACATATACTCCCATAAATTTATTAAAGGTGAGCTAAATTATGTATGTCCCCTCTACCTCAAAACTGAAAATGCATTGATTCCCCTTATTAGCAGAATATCTTTGGATAATTATATAGAATCCAGTAAGTTAAAGACTTGGCAAATGTTGCATTGTTTAAAAGAACAGCAGTCTCACTAGAATCAAAGATTTAAAAAAAAAAATCAAAGAAAACCCTTATCATATGCAGTTTACACAAGAAGCCCAACAAATGTTCATGGATATAACTTGTTATTAGGTGTCATTCATGCAGACACTTACTGAATCTGAATTCTGGTTGACCTTTCCCTTTTTATTTTTAAAGCTCTCAGGGTATACTTACTTCTTGTTTGTTCCTTTTTGCATTGTTAGTCCAACACTCTTGAGTCTTGGATTTATAACGCATGAACTTTTGTAAACATGTGGAAACTAATTCAATTCAAGTTAAGCCACCTACAGCAAATATTAACTCTTACTACATCCTGGCTGATATTGAGAAGCTGATATGAACCAATTGGCCCTGGTTGCTGTTCGGATGGAGGATCATCTGGAAATTCCAGGGCTATTAGCTGAACTAGGAAGTTAAACAAACCAAGAACAGAAGAAGGCAATGGCAGATCATTTCTGTAATATTATATGAAAACTACATGGACATATTCATGTGTTTGCCCAAAGTCAAGATGGATTCTAAAGAGATTATACATTTACAGATGTAGAAACAAAAAGACCTATTAAAATAGTAACTTTTAAAATAAAGGAAACTGAAAATTCATCTGCATCTGCATGTGTGCACATATAGACACACTATAGTGATATGTGAAATTTCATTCTCTCACTTTGGTCTACCCTCATTTTGAATCTTGCTTCATGAATGTTCAAAAACTCTTGTGAACTGTGGCTGCTCCTCCTCTTACCATATCACAGAATCTCATGTGAAGCTTTAGCTTTTTCAAATCACCTGGTGATGGAGCAGAATAAAGAGCAGAAGCATTTGTATGATCATGTATCAATTTCATACACTTTAGTTAACATTTTGGCTTCTGACAAATGATTAGTCGGAGTTTCAAGTTGACCTGCAAGCTAAGGCAACCATTTGGGAATACTGAAGATACATCTGATGAGCTTTTAAAAAAAATAAAAACGAAATAAGAAAATAAATGTTTTATCTGAATTTATTAAAAACTCAGGAGCCAGGAAATCTGCACCTAGCCATCTCCTTCCTCTTAATCTCAGAATCAGAAGAAAAGACCAGGACACACAAAACCTGATTACGATCTGTGCTTAGGGCTAAAAGCTCACGCCCTTGAAGGCCCAGGTGCTTCCAAATATATGGTAGCTACATTGTTAGCTGCTCTAAGAACTCAGGAACTTGAGAATAATACAACACAAATCTTTAGCAGTATTGTTTTATGTCCCCAATCTTTCCTTACATTACAGACTGCGTCTGTGGTTGTGATATCTTGCCAAGAACTTTGACTTTGCCTTGCCTTGCAGATTATAAGCCCTTATCTTGCACGGCTTTGGGCTTCTGACTGGCTACTGTGGGAACAAAATGCCAATCTAAATAAGACTTTAGTTAAGTCCAACTAAGCTTTTTTGGTGTGTTTAATAAAAATATAACAATATATTTTTAAGCATACTGTACATTGAACTTCAATAGAATATACTTTTCTCCTGCAAAGGTGATTATAACAACACTGATATTCAAATATTAAGTGACCATCAGATTAAAAAAAAAATACTTCTGCTTTTTTAAGGCAAGACCTATGTAGTCTGGGATCCCATTTCCCCAAGATCCCTGTTCCTGGTGTTTAATGGAGAAATGATTAGGCAGAAAAACAGTAGTGTTAAAAAGCACAGGGACTACATTTCTCATGCTAGGGTACAGAGCTCCTGCTTGAGCAGAATCCACCAGTGTGAGGAAATCTTGGGCATATTCATTCCAATGCGTGACATGAATTCCTCTGACCTTTATCTCTTTAGATATTAGAGAAGCGTAGCACCAAAAGAATGCAATGTAAGTTTTTAAGAGTCATATCCAAATACATGTTCAAGATACATTATGTTTGAGAACAACTTGGAATAAAAGCATGCAGGAACTGACCTTTAAAATCTATGCTGAAACCCTCTTAGACTGAATTTTAATGGTAATATTATAAAATTACACTGGAAAATAGACACATGCATTTGTCTTGCAGGTACTTTTGACTCAGTGGGAATGAATTGGCAGGAATTGTGGCTCAATGAAGCTGAATGTCCTATATTTTGAATTCTCTTTTGACTCAAGTTTGACTCTTGGTGACTTTATGGAATCACCCATGTAGTTTCTTATCCAAAAATGTGGAGGGCCACCTTCTAAAGCAAAAGTCATTATAACAGCTAGAATTACATTTAGTGAAAATGTAGACTCTCCAATGTGGTGTTCCCCAAATGTGGAAAAACTGAAGACGAATCATGAAACGTATAAAATGCTGTGTGATATGTTGTATTCAACTAGAGATGACTCCATTATTTTCAAAATGAGGGGCTTACAGAGCACTGAATTGCATTCAAAAGTCATTGTTCAATATGAAAAAAATATATATACAATAGTCCATATTTTATTAAAATTCCAGGTGCAAACACTGGAATGGGAATAACAATAACAGGAGAAGCCTGTATATCTTTCCCCATAGTTACAAATTAAATTGTATTTCTTATTTATTTCTTTCAGTTTTAAGCTGCAAGCTCCACACAGACTGATGGCAGGATGGAAATTCAGATCTACAACTTTTAAAATAATTGACATTTAGACTAAACTGACATTTAAATTTGCATATTTAAATGTATATTGTAACTCATCTTGCTTTACACATGTCATGGCCTGACAACATTAGGGGTATCACTGAAGTTTGCATGTATCTGGTTCAGAACACAGTTTCATTCATTTTCTAACATTTAGTTGCAAACTCCCTGTAAAGTTTTTATCCGGATTGAAATATAAATTTAATTTCTGAGAATGCATTGGTAGTAATTTGTTGTGTGATTTTCCTGGGCCTTGAGAAAGATGTGTGTAACTCAGGCATCTGAGAAACTATATTCCCAAACTGTTCAACTTCTTGTCCAATAAGAACCTTTCTAATCCTGTAACTGGGCAAAAATACTGTTAGGGAATTAAAAAACATATTAAATCAGTCCATCTCTGAACATACAGCTATGAAGTATATCAGTATTCACCTATCAATATTCATTTGACAAAACAAAAATAAACTTTGGTTGCCAGGTGAAGTTCTGTCCCATATGGCAATGAAAGCAGAAATACCCACAGAGGTGCAGAACCTCATAGCTACAGTAGATGGGAGAAGATGGTCTTGTAGCACTTCAGTTGAAGTCCTGCAGGTTGTAAACCTCCCTCAGGCTCCTCCTTCATGCAAAGCAGAACGTTCACCTAGAAAAGGGCTTGTTCCATTTTTGTTCCATGTAGTATTCCAAAGCAGATCAGGAAGGAAAAATATATCAAGATCATAGAGTAGTTTAGACTCAAGACACTTATATTTTCAATATGACAATGTGTAAACTGTCTTAAATTTCTCCAGTTAGCAAAGATTGCCTTATAGGAAAAATGCCTTGCTCTGGGGGAAAAAATGCAAAAACCATGAAAATATTAAATCTAATTATAATCATTTCCATTTCTGGAACATGGCCTTTTCATAAATAATTATGTCTCCATGCAAAACTGGCAGGCTTTAAAGTCTCACTATATCATTCATAATAATGAGTAAAATAATAAGCCACAAACCAAACTTTCATTTGCTCATTAGTTACAGAATGCTAATTAGGACTTTACCCAGGAATGCCATTAAGCTTCATGCTCACAGAGGTAATTACAGAACTGAAGTCATTAAGACAGCAAAGCCCTCATTGGTATACCAAAAGAGGTCCAAAACGTGCAAGAGAAAATTGAGATTCTGAATCCCCTTTCCTCTTTTTAATAAATCTAAAATTCTAAATTTATGATAATAAGTAAGGCTTGCAAATATTATTTGAAATTTAGGGCATCATCTTTCCACATTTGGACCCAGTATTCACATGCGGAGGAATTTCCAAAGCTACAGCACCACTTTCTCCTTTTGGCATGTGTCCATGGTCATTTAGCATTCCATGCTTGTTTCTCTTGGCTGACCAACTGGGGTAAATGGAATGGAATTCTGAGAATGGGTATTAACTTCCCATTTTCACAACTCAAGAGGGAGAATCAAAGATTTATATCAGGACTCTATGGCTACTGAACACATTGGTCCCAGTCAGCACTGCTAACTGGGCACTTAAGGCACTTAAGTTTGTGTCAAATTACATTATATTTCAAGTCATTGTGGCAATTTACAAGTGGCATAAACTAACATGTAATTTGTATCGTTTGTGCAATGACATCATTATGCAGGTGAGATAAATTCCCACAAATTACAACCTAATTATATTCACCTAAATGCAATTAAGCCAACTCAACCCAACATTCTTGATGAACATAAGAAGGTGAGAGAAGTGTTGGAGCCATAGCATACCTCCCAAAACCCTTCACGGATTACGATTTCTTTCTGGTGGGGGGAGGAATGGGCTGAAATCTCTTAGGACAGTGAATGAGTACTTCATGACTGAAATGTTGAGTCAACTGTCTCCTCCCCTTCCCCTCCTGGCCTTCCATTTTTCTCAGGATCCAATCTGAAGATGAGTTATGGAACACTTGTTCCTTACCTTTGGATGTTTTTGTTATTTTTTAGTATTACCTTACTATGGCTTTTCCCTTCTTGGGTGCTATTATGGTTGCTTTCTTTGACATTTCTTTTTGTTTTTAGTTTGCTGAAAAACTCAGGCACTTATAGATCCAGTAGCAGAATGAGCCCTGCCCCATGGGTCAAGAATCCAATCTTCAAATGAAACTAAAGTTGTCTAATAAAATTGTTCTGTAAATGCTTCAATAATTGGATTTAAAAACACATAGCTTCTGAGAAAACAACTTAGAGAATGTCAAGAATACTTAGGGATCACATGTACTTTTCATTGTCCCCAGTAAAAGCCAATATTTAATTCTGGTCCCATATTATTATTACTATCGTTGGCCTGAATGTCACTTTCTTCAGCAATAAAATCTTGTCAGATTTCAGGCCCACAGAGTGAGGACTGGACATTTTGACTCCTTTCTTGTTTTTCTTTCAGTTAGCAGTTATAGAGAACCATTTTATATACCATTAAAGAGACTTGAAAATCCAGTTAATAAACTAGGTTATTTTCCTGCTAAGTCATATTGGTTTCATTTTGTTTAACTGAAATTACTTCTGTAAACCTTCATTATCACCATTAAAGAAAAGAGTTCTGAACAAAAATGGATGTGAGTAGAGGAGTGACATTGGATGAAACAAGATGCAGGAGGCATATGCGAGGATGTTAACAGTGAACTTAATTTCATAGATTGCACTTAAGACAGCTTGCAGCTCTTCTTTGATGTATTATAAATCAAGAAGTTCAAATGCTACTGAAATCAAAAGCCTTTAAATTAAAGGAGATATATAATCCTCAAAATATTATCTATTAATCTTATACTCTTCCCTTTGCTATGCTTTCTAGTTTATGAAATTAGCAATAAGCTCTGATCCTAAAGCATTAGTCATGCTGTTAGTTATCAGAATGCACATGCTATGCTTCATTTAAGCAATCAGGTATCCTGATTACTAGTCATTTATTTTCCTGTGCATCATTTATTTCTATTGATGGATTGACTGAATTTATTATACTGCTGACTGACTAACATGGCTTTGCCAGCATTTACAACAAAACATAAAATCAGAATTAAACCTGGAGAAATTAAAGAGAATTTAAAATAATGGTGATTGCTTTAAAAGATCTCTTTAGAGCACCTCTAAAAGGCAAAGTAGAGGACAGGCCCCTCCATATAGGAAGTACCTTCCAAAGAATTGGGCAGCTACAGCAAAAAGAAAGGTAACATTGCATGTCCTGCCAAAGGAGGTGATTTGGTTTCTTATCCGTGTATCCAGCTCTTTCAACTTTTCCAATTTGATTGGCTTCATCCATCAACATGGTCTTAATAATGAATTTTATTGTTTTAATTGGTTTTTATAATATGTGTAAATCATTTTTTTTATTGTACGCTGCCCAGAGTCACCTTGTGTGAGATAGGTGGCCATATAAATTTGATCAATCAATCAATCAATAGAAAATGGGGTAAGTACATTTCCTACATGCCATTCTTTGTAGTATACTATGGTCTATTTAAGAGCTCGTGATCTTCAACAGTTGTGGGCAACCTGTAAATCAGCCTTCCCAGGCCTGTGGTAAGAGTGCTTCTGTGGCCCTTGTTGAATCTTTTCTAAATGTTATGAATGTATTTTAAATATTGTAAGCCACCCAGAGCCTTTTTGTGGTTGGGCAGCTGCAAAAAATCTAATAAATAAAATAATAAGCAAACAAACCTGACCCCCTTTTTGTAATTCCTAACTCCCTCTCTCCCCTTACACTGCCAACATTCAGTGGCACAGCCTCAAGAATTCAGTCTTGCTTTTCTCCCATCTTTAGGATTATTTGGAGACTTTAAGTTTAAGATATCATGGTCACTTTCTAATACTATCCCCCCCCCCACAAAAAAAGAGGAAAATGTGAAAACACAGAAATTGTTCACATATATGACAAGTCCTTTACAAGCCTGCTGATCCTTCACACTAAAATTCAAAACCATGCTTCAGTCTGGATCTAATCCAATCCAGTCCTGCCCCTTGGTGATTAATCATTGCAACCTAGTTCCCTGCCCCTCCAAGAAGTGAGATGTAATCTGAAGAAATAATAAACAGCAGTTTCAGAAAAACAGGAACAGGGATTTTAGAGTTAAACAAGCTCTCTAAAAATATCCTTTTCCCTCTTAAAAAAGGGTTCTGTACCTGTTGTACTTAAGGGGGGAAAAAACATGGTTTTTATATCTCCACTAAATTGCTAATGAGTGAGTTGACTTTGAGTTTTGGTCCAATGTTCTTTTTTGTGGGGAGGGAAATTTATTTACCTCCTTAGTTTGGGGGGAAATTGTCCCTAACAAGAAACATGAGCAATTTCACAGTAATATGAGATAGTTTAAGCACATACTTCTTTTAAACTGAGATTATTTTACTTTTCATTTTAGAACAGTGTATCTAACTTTGCTGTTTGGGGACTGAACCAGTATGCCTGGAAAGTTTCCAAATGAAAGGATAAACTCTTTGGCAAAGAACTCTGCAAAATTACAAAGCAATGCTTGAATGGGTGTTGTATTGCTTTTGGAAAAAATAAAAGATATTTGCTGGAAAGCTGAAATAATTTAATTTCGTATTTAGATATAAGGAAGGAAGGAAGGAAGTCAGTCTATGGCAAGTATTTTGTTGAAGAGATGGTCCTTAAATTTTCTGGGGATTTCTAATAGTCATTTGAATCAATCAGTGGATTGCAAAGGGCTTTCAGTGTCCTATTGCTCAATAAATCCAAGAGGCATGAAAAATTAAGTTTAGGACTCTTAGTGAGAGCTATTTACAGTAACTGATCCTTCTTGCCAGCCCTAATTTTGTCAGAATCAATGAACCATTGCAGTGAAAAAGGTTGTTTTTGTTTTTTCGGTCATCAGCATGTTACATCTTTGAAAAGTCAATCCAATATTATCCTTTCTGAAGGTTCTTCAGTGCACTATCATATATTCCACAGTGCATCAGGGTGATCTATATTTCCATTTTGTCACATCCACTTAATCACCTACAGGAATATCATGATATCTTTTCAGCTGAACGTTATAATGGGCTTCTCTAGTGTAATCAAAGCACATTCCATGGAAGTATTATTGTGTTTTCCTTTATAATTTTCTTGATCCAAGTACTATTAAAATAACTACATCCAGTTTGCTTGTTAAAACAATGCCATTTGACCCCAGGTTCTCTTTGCCTTCTGAAACTGCTACAAAACCAATTTTAAACACCTTCTTTGCTATTCTTTTTTTAACACCAGAGAGCTATCAAAGCATCTGACTTGATATGTGCAGTTTTATGTAAATATTTGAAGTTATCACTCACACTCATACTCATTATCACTTTTCAAATCTTACTTGGCAATAATCTTAGAGCTCATATATACTTTAAAGAAACTTCTAGGAATTTGGACATTCCAAATTATACACAAGTAGACTAATTATATATATATATATATATATATATATATATATATATATATTTTCCTGTTGCACTTCAAATTAGATAGGAGTTCAATATTTATGACATTGGATTTTCACAATGAAATATGTATTTTTAATAAGGGAAATATTTCTGTTGAGCAGTTAGCAAATCATATGCCTCCCTTCCCTCAAGTATTCCTCTAAAATCTATGTCTTAGATACTGTTTGTTTGGAAAGTCAACTCTATTATTTGATAAAAACAGTTCTGTGATCACAAAGGAGAAATCTAATCATGTTCAAATGGAAAAGGCAAGATTCACACACAAGGAGGATATGCTTTATCTAGTTTCAAGTCCTTTTATTTTTATGAACAGATTGAATGTTGAATTAATTAAGCCTCTATCGGCCTCTTGGATTTTTTAGCCTTTTTATCTTTATCTTTGTAACTCTGGTTTTTATAATCTTTTAATTATGTATTTCCGATTTTAGTTTGTTGTAAGCCGCCCAGAGTCCCCTGTTGTGGGGAGATGGGCAGGAAAAAGTCAAACAAACAAACAAACAAATAAATAGTGAACTGCTGGTCCAATCAATTTTGCAAGATGGAATGGGGTAAGGAGACCATCTTGCTCTTCTCTTCAGGCAGCAAAATTTCATGGAATAATCCTTATTATTATGATTGGTTCATCTGATAATTGTTATGCAGTTATTCCATCATTGTTAACTCTTTATGATTTGATGGACATTTCACCAGGATTGTCTGTCAATAACCCCTTGTCTGAGTTCTTGTAAGCTTATGTTTATGTCATCAGTGATAGTATCCACTCACTTTATCATCTGTCAGTATCTTTTTCTATTGCCTTTTTAAAATTACCTTTCTCTTTGAAATTATATATCCAAATTATTTAAGATTAACTTCATTATTAATGCTTCAAATGAGCAGTCTGCTTTATTTTATCTAGTACTGTATTGCATTCTGCATTCTTGTGGTCCAAGGTATTACCAAGAATTTCCTCCAGGAATACAGTTCAAAGGCATTCTTCCCCCAGCTTTAATGATTATTTGGTTTTCATAGCCATAATTTATGGGAAAACTGTGACCTTGAGAATATGTACCTTTGTTATCAGCATAATGTTACTGCATTTTAATAGTATATCTAGATCCTTTCTCCCAAGTAGCAGTAAACATCTCTTTATTTCATGGCTGCAGTCACCATCCCTATGAATGTTTGAGCCTAGGAACATAATCTTTATTATTGCTTCACTTGGCTCCCCTTCATGCTTTTTTTCTGCCACAGAAGTATGCTCCTTCATAAAGGAATATGCTGATAAGCAAATAAAAAGCATAACATAGATTAGCCTTTACATCACAGTGATTAATATGGTCCATCAAAAATTTAGAAGTACAAATGAGAGTGAGATGACCTTTAACCCAGGCCATCTGCTTTGGTATGAACCGTATTGAAATAACATATTATTTTTGTAAAGCTGGAAGAAAAGGTAGAGGTTATTTCACAGCACATTTTTCTTACATGAATACATGTGACAAGGGAGGGTCCTCACTCAAACACTTTTTCTGCATTATCCTGATAAAATATTATTAGTATGCATCTTTTTTTTCCCCCTATGTACATTGCAAGTATACTAAGAGGGCATGGAATGAAGCATATCCATAGCTAGATCTTAACTAGAGGAGATGTTTCCAAGACAGCTAGACAGTCTTGAAACAAATGTATTCAAACCCAAAGGCAACAGCAAAAGAAAAAAAATTATAATAATTTCATAGAATGAATTACTGAAATGCATTTTCTCAAACTGACAGAACTGTTTTCTTCTATGGATCTGGGACACAGTACTTAATATAATTCTATTTTTATTAATCACTTTATATGTCAGCCCAGTTAATGAAATAATAAATTACTGAAGTATGCAATGCTATTTCCATATGTTTCTGTGGCAGGGCATTAGACAATGCTTGATCTCAGAGGCATTATCTATCCAGTTTGGATAAATTTTGAGAATCAATTTTAAAAGAGTTAGTTTGATAAAATTGAACAATCAGGGTAGGGGAGATGAATGGGGAAAAACAGGCTAAAAAGTACACCAATTCCAGGAAAGGAGAGCCTCATTTCTGGTACCCAATTGACCATGACACCTTGAGGAGTGCTTGTTGCTGAGGCCCCATAGAGATAAGATAATGGAATGGTTCAGGTTGGCATTTGAATGGGAACCGTCAATATAGGTTGCCCACTGTTTCCTTGCCTTACCACTCTGCTCTGTGTAGAATATGCACACCAAACTGGTCTTCTACTGAGCTTTTGGTATTGGTGGCGAGGTGCAGATGCCACTTGAGAGAAAAATGGGAGTTCAGGCCTATAGGGATCATGCAAGAGAAGAGTAGGTGGGGAGAGGTCTCCATGTGAAGACATCCATTGTTAGAGGAATTGAGTGCCTTCTGCCCTTGAGAATAAAAGAGGAGCTACCTTCAACCAGATATCCTACCTGTGTTTTCCTGGGAGTATATTCTATAGCATCTCCAGAACCCCTTATATTCTGTAGTTTGGAATAATTGTCAGAACCATTAAGCAGAACTGCTGCTTAATTCAGACAAAACCTTTCAGTTATAAAGCCCCAGAAGGAAAAAATGAGAGACTTTCATAGATTGAATTTTGGATAACTTTTCTCCATCCTCCCCAAGAAAACCATAGAAGGTGATTCCTTTCCTAAAGAAGTATCTGATTAGTCTGCTTTGAAAGTGTTACTTTTCCCACATATTTGAAAGTCATTTGAACTCTTAGAATATATATTGTAATTGTTTTGTCTTGTTCAATCTTTTAGTCTCTAAATAACCATTCTCACTATTCTATCTCTGGAAGAGTTCACTCGATTTTTCAGACTCAGGCTCATTGACTTAAACTGTGAAGAAAATGAGGGCTATAATGACAAAGTAAGTGCTGGTACTAATTTCTGGCAGTCAAGTTCTATACTTCAGTCTCCTTTAATCCTGGAATAATATCCTCAGGAGATCCCATGCCTAAAGGAGTATTTAATTAAGCAGGAAGCTGTAAAGTAGTTTATCAAGCAGCAGAAAAACATTTGCATGTGGTAAATTTAAGCCTGTCCATTCCATCTTTAGTTCAGGCATTTGAATCAATGTCCACTGGAGAAGTCCTCTCAATACTATTATACTAGCAACCATGGAGACAATTAAACTTCCCAATGGCCCCAAGTCTCCTAGTAGCTGGAGTTCGGCAGCAGGCGATGTCTTGAAGTCTGGCAGGAAGACAAATGAAGAGATACAGTCAGAGAAGCCGATGATGATGATGATGATGATGATGATGATGATGATTAGAAGCATTGTACTGAGTCTTGGAAGGAGTGGAACATGGATGAGGGAATTTCTGGTCCTGATTTAATCCTTTTTTGTTACAAAAGATGCCCCAGGTTCCACTTGGTCAGCATGGGCACTGGATGGCCCTACATCCTCTTGTCTAGAATGTAGACCAAAAACTAGCTTTTTCTTTAAGGATATTTCTTCTCTCAAAACACCTCCCTAGCTCTCTGGCTTGCTTGCTTGTTTAGGTATGTATGTATGTAAGTATTTTACAATATTTATAGAACTCCTCACACCTCCTAGAGGCCTCTGTCTTCTTGGCTTTATGAGACTATTTTCTTTAAACAAGACTGACAGCTGTTAGCTTCTTACTAACCAAATTATTCCAGTAAAATGTGACTTTAAGCAACAGGCTATATTTATTATGTTTCATCCAAATAGTGAATGTAATGTATATGTCATTATGTAAGTATATAGGTCACTGCATTCTATTATTTCTTAAAATAAGTATTATATATTGCATTTCCTTTCCTGATTTTTTTTTAAAGGCATTACTGAAACAGTAGACTCTTCATTCTTGCTCCCTGAATGGAAGCTGAAGTAAAAGCAGCCACTGCCCCAAGAACTATACATGCTCTAGGCCTGATCCTTCATATATAATGCATGTGTTTCTCCTCTAAAAGGATCTATGCTGTCCCAGCAATGAGATGAGTAAAGCCCTCAGAAAAGATCTAAGCTATGTAGTCAATCTGACAACACGGACTCCACCTAGAGACAACAGATTTTGAATGCATCTGGTAACACGGTGGCGAAAAAACTCCAATTAAGATGTACAACTACCACTTATGCTCCTCTGCCAGAGAAAATGAGCTTCCCATAACATTCAGAAAATGAGCTTCCCATAACATTCTCCCTGCCATAACATTCAGAAACACCACATGGGGGAAAGCTTACTGCATCATATAGTGACTGATCCCAGATATGACAGCTTATATACATTGTTGAGGCCTTGACTGCTGTCGGAGGGTAGGTAGGGATAGGAATGAAGCCCCACTCACCCACATCCACACAACTAACAATGTATTAAAAATTAAAAATGTATTTTATTTTATTTTGGCCTTCGAGTCAGTGTTGACTCCTGGTGACCTCCTGGACAAGTCCCTGCAGTTTTCTTGGCAAGATTTCAGAAGTGGTTTGCCATTGCCTCCTCCTTATGGCTGAGAGAGAGTGACTGGCCCAAAGTCCCCCAGCTGGCTTCATGCCTAAGGCAGAACTAGAACTCATGGTCTCCCAATTTCTAGCCTGCTGCTTTAACCACTACACTGAACTGGCTCAACAAGTGAATACATTGCTGTTTATTACTATAAAAGCTTAGTGCAAAGAGTTGCACTAAAATTATTTACAATGATTTGAGAAATAAGTGTTTATGTATGTGGATGGATAGGTAGATACTGTATATTAACAGAACTGTAACTGAATGATTCATACTCTACTCCTTTATATTACAAAACATTTAGCTGATAGTTTCTTCCTTCCTTCCACACGTAGTTCTCTACAGGCTTAGGAACATTAGCAACTTTTCCTGCCTGCCTGCTCTAGTAACTATATTAAAGGTTTCTATTATCTCTTAACTCATCCTTGCCCAGTTCTCCAGCTTTTGAACTACCCTGGGCTTGTGCTTTGCCACCATCTACAGCCCAGGGTTACATTTCCCTTTCTGCCAACCTTTTTCAGATTCCTTCTCTGGTTTCAGCTGCCTCGGACTTCTTCCTGGTGTCTTCTTTCTGGCCATGGATTGTCTGGTTCCTGGTTTTCTCAGTTGCTGCCTCTTTTTCTCCACATCTTATCTGGTTGCCTTTCACTCCAGGAGCATCTGCCAAACCTAAAAGACAACCCCCCCACACACACATACACACACTTCTATGTCTACATGCTCTGGCTTCTTTTATACTTCTTTCTTTCAGAACCTACATGGCAACTTGCAGGTTATTTTAAGGGGTTTAAACTTTTTTCCCTCTGTAACTATCTATGTACCTAAGCTGTGCACCTGTCTGACTACTACATTTTTTTTTTTTTACCTTGAAGGTTGCACATAACACTTTTCCGGTCCAAGGCAGTTCATCCTTCCTCAATGGGCTGTTCTGATTTTATCCTATTGATTTATGGAAGGAGATTATCTCATTAGGAAGCATCAAAGCATATTTTAGATAAATAATTATAAAAAGCAAAAAGATTATAATAAATGTATGGTCTAACTGTAGCCATTGAATGCTTTTCTTTTCTCATCCCACGTCCACAGTTAGGACCAGCCTTTATTAGAACCAGCCACAATGCCACAAAATAGAAGTTCTGCTCCTGAGTTCTTCAGAACTCTTCATCAGATAGCTACACTTTATACACATTATACCAGGGCATTTGGGGGAGACGGGGGAGAGATGGGATTGAAAAATCCAAAAATAGGCATGAGAATTCTTGATTTGAAAAATATCAAGTCCAGAGCTAGACCCTGCATCCCTGAAATTCAAATTAAATTCAAGTCTTTAAATGCCAAAGAAAGACACTAGTTTCATCTGAAAAAATACAACAATTAATGGTAGTACCTGCTAGGAAAGTCATCATCAGTCTACGTGAAGAGATTTACTGATTTATTAATCCATTTGGGATTTAATTTTCTGTCTTGATTTTGTTACATGGCTACTTGCCATGAAGCCTCCCAATTAATCAAAGCCAGAGTGGTAAGCCTCCCACATGTAGAAACATATTTACTAAGTGCTTAGACATTCTTAGAAACAGGGTGAATTACATGCCCTAAAGCACACTGTTAATTATTCAGACAACTAAGTATGATTACATGCAACTTTATGAAAAAAAAAAATCTGCCACTGTGATTAAGAGTCCTGGCTCTGGAATCCAAAACACAGGATTAAATTTTGAGAAATTAGTTTGTGGACCTGCTTGTGAACATCTCAGCTTGTCCTTTGTGTACAGTTTGTCTCTTACTTTTTGCCATGACTGCTTCTCCATGCAGTTCTATCTGGACAATTCAAATGACATCCTCTCTATGCCCACCCATACATAATGTTCATTTTAGCATTTACAATACAGCAAACAGATTTCTTTCTAAGTATATTCAGCACAGAAAAGTGTCTTGGTTTCCTTGAAATAAATATCCTTCATGTCTTTTTTTCTAACATGGCTGAATGTGAAAGAAATCTGTGATGAACTCATTCTTAATGGCATTGCCTGATGATCAGTTTATCTGTTTCCAAAAGTCTAACAACTCTTAAGACCAAGTATATGTTTAATTTCACACACAAACACACACATCCTACAACAGATCACAGTCCAAATCAGGAGTGCAGTGCAGGAAAAACAATGGTTTAACCTCTTTTATGCAGAGGTTGCTTAATAAGAATTAAGCTTCTTCCCTAACCCCACCAACATCCATTTTCATTTGGATTAATATGGTAGCGATAGGCTTGAGCAGCCTGTCACTCAACCTGATTGAAGTTCCTTTAAACTAAGGAAAAGGCATAAAACCATGCATTAATATACTGAATTGGATTCAAAGTGCCTGCCATGAATAGAAACACTCCACATGCAGAGGCATTTGTTTCTGCAGAAGGAGAAGCATGTGAATTTTGCCAGTTCCCTGTAATAATTAAATTAATTTTCAGGGAAAGTTTCTCAACCTTCTAGAACTATTTTAGGGGTATGGGAATGTAACTGCATGGGGAAGTAGAAATAAACAAAAATCACTTCACTCCTTTAGGATTATTCTGCTACCCAAATTGTGTTAACAAGATCCAAGACATGCCTGTCTTATATCACATTTTTGACAGTCACAGCATTTAAGAGGCATGGGATAGCAGACATGTGGTAAAGTAATTAATAAGGATTGGTGTCATGAAAGTGTCTGTTATAGGATCAAATCCAAAGGCCATTTTACAATGAAAATATTAATCATATGAGCACTCCTTAATGTAGTATTTATTACTTTATTTATGGAATATAGATAGAAGTCATTAGTCACTATGAGCTAATTAAGACAAAATGAAGAACATTCTGTCATCTAGGAGAAATACCTGTTTCAATAAGTGAGTTATTGCGTTGTAACATTTCACAGCATCGATGTCCAGAGATCAAGGGATGCTAAAGAGATGGACCAACTTAGAAAGCCTTTCTGTTAAATCTTACTTTGTCCATGAAGTTATTAGGCCACAGTTACCCCAGCTAAGCCCTAAGGTCTATGCAGTCTCTGAAGTCTTGTGGCAGTTTCCAAACATCTAGAAGTGTTGTGATCCAATTGCAGTTTAAAAAATACAGACAGCATAATTAATACATACATAATTGGAGAATGATTAAAATTACACACACAAAAACACACATATTTCATTATATTTAAATATTATTTGGAGTACAGGCATCGCCATGCCATTCAAAGGGCAGTGACACCTGGTACAGAAAAAGTGGAGATCGTGGTCCTGCAATGCATCCTTACACTAAGTGAATATTTCTACAGGACCACCTTTCCCCACTCAATAATACTAGGAAGGTACCCTTGTTCCAGGCTTCTTCCCTTACAAAATGTCATTACCACAAGCCATGGAATTAGCCCTCCTAGTTAGAGACCCCCTCTCTAGAATGGTTTATCTCCCAAGATGAGAATACTTCACAGCTTATTGAGCTTCAGGAAAGCTGTTAAACCCAGCTTTTTAAGAGGCACCTGGGAGTGAAACTGATATGAACAGTAACTCGCCCTTGATGGGTTCTGTTTTGATGTTAGAGTGCCTCAGATACTGAAACTTTTTGTCATTTTAGCTGAAAATTTTAGTGGCTAATTTGTTATTCTGTTTTGTTTTTAACCTTAATAGAGAAAGAGGGGAATGTGCAACTGCCAGAGTTCTTTTGGATTGGAGCAACAAATAAAGATATTTGTTTCCAATCTACATCCTCTCCTTCAACCAAGGGCCATAATCTATCTTTAAGGGATACTATATGGATTATACAGATTACAGGGCCATATTTTCACCATCAGAAAGTATTTTATAGAAATGTTATATGTCATTTTGCTGTCTTGAAATGCTTTAAGCCCCAGTGAATTTAAGATGACTTAGATCTACTAGACTTAGTGCATCTACTACACTTAGTAGATGTAAATTTGCACTTTGATTATAAACAGATATTGTAAATAGCTTGAAGTGTCAGAAGGTCTTTGTTTACAAGATTTGTATGAACCAGTTCTTGCATTATTCAAGTACAGTGGTAAGCTATAAAGCTACCAATATGAAATGAAATGACTCTTGTGGTTTATTTCATATACTGTCACTTGGATATAGGCAGGAAGGGACACTAAATATGTACTGATTCTGAGATGTAAAGGAGGCAGCATTCAGCTTTCAACACAAGTTGCAAAAAATACACTTAAACCCAGCTCTGGGTCAAATATATTCAATCATCTTAAATTCTTCTTAAATTAAATGAGCTGAATTGCATGAGATGGCAGTTGTCATCCTTGTAACCCAGTTACATTTTCCTCAATTTGTGTATGAAGAAACCTGATAAGTGAAAATGTGTTAGTCATTACAATAAGAATGAAATGTGTCTGATGCTAAGCTTGTCATGCTTTTGAAATAACTAATATTTGGATCCTTGTTTTTATGTTTGAAAACTGGTTGATTGCATTTATATTCCACCATTCCTCTGGGAGCTCAGGGTGACACACATAGGCTCTACTCTATCTTTATCCTGGCAACAACCCTGTGAAGTTAGTTGAGCTAAGATCAAAGAAATGAGAAAAGTGAGTTTTGTGGTTGTGTAGGAACTTGATCTAGAGTCCAAGTCCCATATCCTAACTACAGGTAGTCCTTGTTTAATGACAACTCATTCAGTGGCCATTCAAAGTTACGATGGTGCTGAACAAGGAGATTACGACCAATCCTCATAGTTGTAGCCATCGCAGCATCCCCATGGTCACGTGATCGCAATTCAGGCGCTTGGCAACTAGCTCACAATTACAACAGTCACAGTGTCCTGTGATCATGTGATTGCCATTTGCAATCTTCACTGCCTGCTTCCAACAAGCAAAGTCAATGAGGAAGCTGGCAGGAGGTCACAAATGGTGATCATGTGACATTGTACCTAACAACCACATGGGATTCATTTAATGATAGCAACTGGAACTGCCACAAATGCTAACTTAAGTTGGCACAGTCATGTGACATCATGTTTTATTAAGTTTCTCATAGCAACAGAGTTGTCAGTCCAATTACTGTCATTAAGCAAGGACTAACCTGTACTCATGAACCTTGTTTGTATTCCTAATATCCTGTATAACATTGTTCACTGTAAATAACCTTTCCTGAGAAATGGGAATGTTTTTCTTCTTTCCCTCTTTTCTTATTTTGATCAAATGGCAATACTTATCTAACAAGTAACAGAAGAAAAGTGTATGATAAAACTTTACCCCCACAGAAGTTACACCACTGTGACATTTGTTATTATCTTTAATATGACAGTAATGAAAATCTATTCATGCAGATTCTCCATTAACACAAATTAAATTAGCAAACAAGTGTTTATTAAAACTATTTTCAGCATGTAAAGCTTAATGATATCCTTTATTAAAAACCTTAATCTTGTAAGTTATTGCTCAAAACAGTTTACATGTATTAGTTTAATAAACTGCAAGCAGTCAATTGACAAATACCTGTCTGCTCATGGAATAATGTAACAAGAAATTTAGATACAGCATAGTAACATCATGGTCCATTAATTGTGGTGGAACCCTGCTGACTGAAAAATCAAGCAGAATGAAATTGATACACATTTAGCAGAGCCAGTAGGATAATATTAACAAAGCAATGATTTGGACCAGCAAAAACTAAATTCAGTAATGAACTCAGAATAGGTAACCTTTTACTTTTTGAAAGATATGCATACATATGCATTATCACATTTCTACAGATTCCTTACATATGCACAGTCCTTGTATCTGGGGGAGGAATGGTGAACTGAAGACGGCTCTGTGAAAGCACAGTTGATGACCGTGACAAAGACCAAGGAACCAGTTCCTTGGAAACTCTCCAGATAAGGGGAGGATGGGAGATCACCTACATGTGCTCCAAATGGCTGCTTCTTGCAAGGAAACTGCAGGACAGTGGTTTTCTGTGTGTCTGAGCACTGGGATTAGCCATCTTGCTCACAACCAAGGTGGATACTTCACTAAGTTCTCAAACTTCACTTCCTAATCACTTTTGGAAATTGCTCATTAGCTACTTCTAAGCTATTAGAAACCTTTAGAATGTCAAGTTTGAAATACTGGGTGAATATTGGAATATTGAAACTTTTACAATATGATTTTGGAATTAATTATAAAGTACAAACAGCTTCTCATGGGAAATAGATCCTATTTTGGATTTTACAAGACATAACATAGATAAGGAATTTCATGATTTCAAAAACTGGATATTAGAGGGGATTAAAGATTTTAGGTAGAGGAAATATATACAGGCCTATAAGATGATGCAAAACATTATGACAATAAAAATACTGAAGGAGACTTTTGAAGAATAGAATCAGAAAATAGTAGCCATAATATATATATAAAAAATGTCAGTAATAATGTCTGCTTCTATGGATAGACTATGTCCAAAAGATGTCACTGAAGAAATGACAGATGTAGACTAAATTTTATCTGACAAGATAGAGATGGTATCGAAAGTGGATTTACAACTGACCACCAAGACAATGACTTAGAAAAGGATGTTTCACTGGATCTGCAAAAGAAACTGGCTGAGATGTTAAAATTTAAAAAGGGAATACAAATGATAAACCAAGAGAGTTTTTTTTTCCCCTTACTGGATTTACAAAAGAGTCTTGTTAAAGCTTGAAGAACTCTGTGTGATGGAACAAAGAAGAAATGAAGAGAAATCAAATCCTACAACAATAGTTGAATAAACTAAGGATTAAGACTGTTAGAAGTAAAAGGAAGGAATACAAAGTTGGTTTATTTGATCAAGGTTAAAACAAGATATGTTGTTATTTCTGGCTACCCTTTATGGACTTTCTGCTGACATCAGGACTGAAAAGATTATGTTTTATGGATTTCTTTATAGATAAAATATGGGATATGGGAAGAAGAGATAAATGTTTGTAACTTTAGAGAGGGTGAAGAGTTACTATATTTGTTTATACTTGTTATAATGAAGGTTGGAAGTCACTTCTTTACATACTTCTTTTCTCTTTCTTTCTTTCTTTTCTTTTTCTTCTCTCTGTTTTTCTTTTCCCTTGCACTTTTTACTCCTCTCTATTTTCTTTTCCTTGTTTAAGTTTATTTGTATTAGATTTTACTATTATAATCACAATTCATAATTAAACAATTGTGTTTGTGTGTGTGTGTGTGTGTGTGTGTAAAACAAATGCACATTCCTTGCTATTCCACTTTAATGTCCATTTCACTTTATTTTTTATTTTATATTTCAAATTTAGATACCGCCCATCTCACAAAAAGTGACTCTGGGCGATTCACAATAAAACAGCAATAAATATTAAAATACAATAAAGCAATATAAAATAGAATAAAAATAGAATAAAAACCAAACACATATACAAATAATATCTTCCAAGAACAGAACATAGACAAGAAAATTTTAGGGAGTGTTTTGTGTCCCTTTTTGTATTCAATTGCCATGTAATAGACAGTTTGGATAGAACTGAATATAAGAACATAAGTATGTAAGGAACCATCTTTGAGGAATTACCTAGCACCCAAAGCGTAAAAATAAATGAATCTGTCAGTTTTGGTTTTTGAGTTTCTCATTTCCCCAATCTTATGTCCAGTTCTTAATAGTCTGAAGTTTTGTTTTGTTTTTCTAAGTTCACACTAACATTCATATTTCTCTTAACATACCCATTTTTACATCTCCCCTCATTTAATATATTATTACACATCATGTTAGAAATGTATTGTTTCTCATGCTGGTATTTCCTTAATGCACCTTTTTTAAAACAAATAACAAACCATAAGACAAAAGTCAGAACTATACAGTTTTTGATGGAGACTTTTTAGCTTTCTACTACTCCAAAAACTAAAAATAAAAGTCCAATCCCTGCCAGAGGACTGCATTTGATGTGATGTTAATTACAGTCTTGAATCCCTCTCTCCAATGGTTATATTTGCTTAATAAAGCAGTTTCTTCAGAAGTTGTAAATGAGAAGAGTCTTCTGTAAGCTTAAACCTTTACTCATCAGTTCCCAAAGCTTCTTATTTGAATGGTGAGGAGGAATTTTGAGAATGCATATGCAATTCAATACGTCATGTGGAGTTTCTTCAGGGTCTTCTTCAAATGCTTCACAAGGGTTCATAATGATACACACAGCCTGATATATAGAGCATTACAGCTATGATATTGAGTAGGACCCAAAAAAGTAAGGTAACCTCCTTGTTGATCTTAACATCAAGCGACTATGTACATTTTTTCATGTAGATTTATTGGCAAGGGTATGGAAGTGATTTGCCATTTCCTTCTTCTGGGGTCTTTTTCAACTTTCCAGTCCTGATATTCCCTGGAAGGCTCTGTCAGGCTCTTTGGCATCTGCCAGAACCAGGGATAGCACTTTTTGAAGCAGGTCTCTCCCTCTTTGGCAAGATTTATTGAGAAAAAAGAGAAGGGGTTGCAAGAATTCCTGGAAATAAACTGTTTTCCATCTCAAAACCAATAATAGTTTGCAGTGCAAGGTGTTCTTCAGCAGCCTTTTTGTGAACTGGCAAAGTGACAGGATTCCTCACTGATAGCATTGGAGCTTTGTAGCTAGTTGTTTATGAAGTGTGGAGTCCTTGGGGATCTCTGAGCTTGGTTCTTTTCTTGCAAACGTTTCATTACCCTACTAGGTAACATCTTCAGTGCTAGAATGGAGTGGAGTTTGCTCTCTCTGCATATACAGTGGCATGCCCTGCCAGTGTTGGTGGGGTGTGGGTTTTGTTTTGTTTGTTTTATTTTTTCCTCCTTTGGTAGTTCCTTGATTAGGGTATGCTTACTGCTTGATTGTATGTCTGGTGATAATCTTGGTGTTAATCTCTGCTTATCTGGGTGAAGATTGCTGGTGAGGAGATGTTCTGGTCTTTTGTTCCCTTTTTATTTTCTCTTTTGAATAGTGTGTAGATGTTGTTTATGTGCCTGTTGATGGATGCCTTGTCTGAATATCAAGCTTCCAGGAATTCCCTCACATTTTTGGATTTAGCTTGGTTAAGATGCTGACAGTTTCCCAGTTGAAACTATGGTTAAGTGTGTCTGTGTGTTGTGAGATTAAGAAGTTTTCATCATGCCTTCTGACTGCTAGTTGGTGTTCATGGATGTGCTCTGCTTGCCTTCTGCCTGTCTACCCTACATAGTGGTTATTACAGTCCTTACATTGTATGCTGTAGATGACTCCTGTTTTTTCTTCTTGGGCCTTTTGGTTTGCTTAAGATGCTTTGGAGGGCTTTAGTTGGTTTGTATGCTATGGAGATGCCATGTGGTTGTAGTAGTCTGTTGGTTGTTTCTGAGATGTTTTTGATGTATGGTAGTGTGATCCTTTTCATAGCTTGTGTAGGTTGTGTTGTAGTAGGTTGAGTGGTCAGGCACTTTTTGATAAAGTTGCCTGGATATCTATTTTGTTGGAAGATGTTGTATAGGTGGTCTATTCCTTTTTCTCCTGTTCTGGGTTGCTGCAGTGCGTTTGTGCTTGTTTGAATAATGTTCTTACACAGCTCCTCTTGTGGGAGGTTGGGTTGTTACTTTGGTATGCAGTACTTGATTAGTGTGGGTTGTCTTCCAATAGACTTGGGTTTCTAATTTGCTGTTGTTTCCTCTGCTGATGTGGATATCCAGGAAGGGTAGCGTGTTGTTGTTTTCTTCCTCTCTGGTGAATTTTATTCCTTTGAAAATGTTGTTGATAGTTTCATGTGCCTTCTCTAATTGTTTCTTTTTTATTATAACAAAGGTGTCATCTACATACTGGATCCATACTTTAGGTTGCATGTGTGGAAGTATTATAGTGTCTAGGCATTGCTTTACAATCTCTGCTATGAATCCTGACAGTGGTGATCCCATGGGTGTGCCTCTGATTTGTTGGTATATTTGTCCATGAAACTGAAAATAGGTAGTGAGGCAGGGGTTGATGAGGTTCATGACTCTGGGTATTTCAATCTGGGTGTATTTGGTTAGGTCCAACCAAGCTCAGAGAACCCCAAGGACTCCACGTTCAACCCTGAGCTACACATATTCTCTTCTGTTTTTTATGAAGTGTCTCTCAAAACTTTATCTGTCTAAAAATTAGCCATTGCAATCTCCCACCTAAACTGTAACCAGATCAGATCCTGTTTTACCTTCTGAGTCCAGAAACAGGCTGATGGGACACAACTCAGCAGGCAACATTTGGTGTCCTTCCTGCTTTTTGGGACAGGGGGGTGATGGAGGGGATGGCATCATTCTCATTATAAGCAATGCAAAGAAATGCAGCTTAAAGTCTTAACCAGATTTTGTGGGCCCCCATTTCCCTCCCTTGTACAGACCCATCTGATGTCAGGAGATTCCTGATGTCGAACCACCCCTGGAGCTAGGAGCAGGGAGGTAGGAATCAGAAACGGATGTTGGATTTTTCCTATGAGGTTAGAGGTGTCCTTCTGAAATCGGAGAGTGAATTCTAATCTGTCATATAGTCCCTGGGCTATTTTTCCACAGGATTGCATTTGTAACTAGGCTCTGAATCAGCCAAGAACATATAATGTCATCTAAGCATTCCAAGAAACTCTCCAATAATTCAGAAAGAAACTATCATTGATGGGGAGAGGGGATATCTGAAATAAGCTGTCTGTGACAGATTAAAAATAAAAGATTATTTATCTTTTGTACATGGCATTATGTTCAGTGAATTTATTGCGTTGTTGTTGGGTTGTCCATTAAAAACTCACCATAAATGCATAATTTTAAATTGCAGACATTTAAGCAACACAGAAGGCAGTTAACTTCATTGCCAGCCCCTTAGAGTATTCTTCAATGAGCTCTAAATGTCCTATAAAGTAATGTCTAAGATTTATTCACTTCTCTTGATTAGCCTTAAGCAAGATAAAATGTTACAACAGTTCATTGTTCAGCATCAGAACAGTTAGTTGCTCTGTGTAGAGTTGGCAATTCTTTAGCAACGTTGGTTTCAAAGCAAACTTAGAAAGATCTGCCAGCATCCAAAGTTATTTGATAGATTGAAGTTTTATGCAAAGCACACTTATTATGTAGATGCGGATACACATTATTTAACCCAATTGAAAACATCTACCTTATCTACTTTTTCATAATTCAACCAGCACATTACTTATAATTAGGCAAGGAATATTCATTTCACACATTGTGAATATTAACTATATATTAACCTTTGCTTGGTATTACATCCATTCCTGAGTTACATTGAGAAATTATTCAGTCTTGTACTTTATCTATTCTTAGCGTAATTTTCTTATCCTGCATCTTTATGTTTTACCTCATGTTAACTTTAATCATTGCTTGATTTTCATTGGTATATTAACACACAATTCAGTTTCTCCCCTCCTTCTCTCTCTCTCTCTCTCTGTCTCTTTTTCTCTCTCACACACACATACAGTACACACCTCTTATTCAATAATATTACCTACTGAAAACAGGCTGACGTAAGAACTATTAATTCTGTTGGAAGTAACTGGTTCCTGCTTAAATATAGCCAGTTATCATGTCGAGCAAATATTATTTAAGGTTCATTTCCAAAAATGACCAAACTCTAAGGACCCCATCCCAGATCATTTTATAAAGGAATAAATAATGCTCTGAGTAAGCCACTAAGCAGACTAAAAATGTTGCAAAAAGTTTCAAGGTTCTATGCACAGATTGGCTTTTGCTGTGTGCTAAATGCTGCTGCTTTTATTTTTTAAAAAGCTTCTCTTCAATTAGTGTGAATTTCACTGATATTTTTCTTCTGACCCAAAAACTGAATATAAATAAGTAAATGCTGTGTTCAAACTTTCTTCTGCAGTTTTTGTCCATACTCATTTCATCTGAAAGGGAAAAAAAATTGAAAGAGAAGAAAAGCATGATGAAATTATCTTGAGATGGGTGCAGAGCAATCAGATCTGAAAATGCCTTGGCTTTACTAAATGCAGTTTTTGGCATAGCCAAGATCTTTTCTGCCTTCCCATGTTCAGTTTCTTATGCTGCCTTTTTCAGATCAGAAAGCATGGGTAGTGAGATCAGACACATAATAGAAAGAGTTTAATTAAAAATGTTGGAGTTAAGGACTAAAGTATTTGACAAGTAAAGTTGCCTGCCCATTAAGCTTTCCTCCTAGTGACTTCATGGACATGTCCATGAAGCTTTTTTGGCAAGAACAGAGAAATAGTTTTCCATTGCCTTCTTCACACTGTCTAGCTTGGATGTCCCTGGATGTCTCCCATCCATGTATTAACTAAGCTAAATCTTGCTTCGCTTCTAAGCTTTGACAAGGTTGGTCAGGTACTGTCTTTTGTTGTCACATAATATAAAAGTGTATGCAGTTCTATCCTCAAATGCCCTACACTTTGAAATGATTTGGAAGGACTAGTAGAGAAGCAATAGAAAATGGAACATTTACCAACATATTTCTTTAGTCCAAACAATTTCCTACCACTTCTGTATTTTTGTTTTGTTTTGTTTTAAAAAAGACTTCCCATTATGCACTCCCAAAAGAATTAAAAACACAATGAGCAATAATCCACATTTACATGCTACAAGCCCATTTTAGCTCCAAGCTAATTAAAATCAAATCAAAGTGGTTTCTGGTTGTGAAACTCAGCATGTGAATGGTAGTTTATGTAAATGTAAGTAAAAAAGAATGTAATTGCAAATGCTGTTTCTGCAAATATTCATCTTTCCTTTCCAACTGTTCAAAATCATCATCTTGTTAGATCTTTGCAAAGGGGATTTCAAATATTATATTCAAAATATTATTCCAGTAGAACTGAGTATTGTTGTCAATACTGAAGGTAGTGTCAGATTCTGTACATTGTCTGCTGTCTGGGTGAAAAATGTTTTCCCCCTCCTTTGGATCCAAACAGATAGAGGTACCAGATTCTGACTGCCAGGGAGAAAGCATATTTGTCTGGCACTTGACAAAGAGGAAGTAGATTTCCAGAGCAATTAATGCTGCCTGTGGAATTAAAAGTAGTTGAAACTACTGCAGTGGGAACAAGAGTAACATCTCATGCCTGATCCAAAGGGGGCATTGAATGCAGGGTCTAATATGTGGCTTTTTTTATTTTGATTTTTATTGACAACCACTCTCAAGGCCTGTTGAGGGGTGCAATACTTTAATGTAAAGAAACAATATTTACCCCTCTTTCTGTTCACTCACTGATTTTTTTTTTTTTCAAACCAATCCCTTCTTAACATATTAAGATTGAACTTCTCCTGACAAACTGTCTCCAATAATTTTAAATGGTCCCATGTCTTAGCTGTTGCATATTTTAAAGTAAACTTTGCTTACTTCATGGTAAGCATATGGTTGCCTAATCTGAACTAAGACCATCTCAGGAGGGAGAGAAAGAGAAAGACAGAGATAATATAATATCCCTCCCTCCTCTTTGTTCAAAAG
Organism: Liasis olivaceus; assembly: GCA_030867105.1. Lineage (NCBI taxonomy): Eukaryota > Metazoa > Chordata > Lepidosauria > Squamata > Pythonidae > Liasis > Liasis olivaceus. The sequence goes on along the minus strand of CM061348.1, from coordinate 91,767,894 downwards.
AACAAGAACAAGAAAATTCTTCTGGACAAGAAATATATGTATATTGTCCTGTTACATGCTCTGCTCCCTAAATGCAGTGATTTCTGATCTAGATTGGGCCACAATAAAATGAGATACTACCACAGAATGGCATACTATGTATCTATGATCCAGTTTAATCCTAAATTTATTTACTACTGAAGTAGTTTTAATGTGGTGGGTGCTGTTTCCTTCTTCCTTTCCTATTGTTGTATTTTATTGTATTAACTGTAATGTTTTATTTTATTGTTTTTCTAGTTGGAACATTTCCTTGCGGGGAAAGGCAGAATATGAATGAAGTGTTAGTAAAGTAATAATAAATTCCAGACTATTCTTGTTTTCAGTTCCTATTCTCAAGTCATGATGATCCTACAATATACAGTTCATTTGCAACATTATAAAGTTTTAGTTTCATGGTATAGGACATTATACACATCATTGCTCTGCAAAGAATGAAATCTACAGCACTGTTTCTATTTTAAATGAATAGTAATATATTGTGCCTTTATTGCTCATTTTGGGATGTTCACAGTTCAGTTAGAAGAGATAAAGAGATGAAGATCATTATATCAGCCACTCTGCAAACAGTGCAGATGAATGAAAATTGGCCAAAATGGGCATATTCTTTTATACAAAGTCTTACACTGAAAGATCAAAAAATCTGGCTAATCAACTAATCAGTAATCAGCTCAAAATCACAAGTAATATTTTTTAGAAAAGGACATTATCTTGATTTATTTATTCTCATGTGGTCAGTGTCAAAGATCTTCATTTGGATGCAAATTAAAACTATATTTAGAATGTTAAAAAAAATCAGATAGGGGTCCCTGTGGGAGACCACTTGTAGGTGAGGGTGAAGGGAACCATTTAGGTATTATGTATGCTGTATCCTTTTCAACTGCATCAAAGATTATTTGCAGGAGGGGAAGTACAGAGTGGCATATAAATTGATGTAGGAGGAAATATGTTCATTCCACACTGACTGCATTCTCATCATTTTCTGCTGGAACTCAAGGATAAGTCTTTATGGTTTTATACTCCACAGATCCACTTTCTTAGTTGTGTGTCTATGAAGTGTGTAGCAATGCTGATACATCCACAGGAAACTGAGGATCAAAGAATTCAGTAAAAGTTTGCTCCCACACCATTAGCTATTGGAGTTTTCTGAGTCCAACTGAAAGTGTCATGCTTAATTTGTAAATTTAAAATGAGGAGAGGTTGACCTTTATTTCTATAGTAGTGCTTACTGTCAGCATGTATGATATTGAAAATGCTGGCAATTATAGTTCATTGCTAAGAAAACCACAGTCTCCTCTCTCCATGTTTGAAACTTAAAAACCAGCACTTTAAACGGTATTCAAAATGTCTTCTAACTAGCACAGTTGTGGTATTTGGCCCACTCTCCAATGGTCTTTAAGGGGATTATGAAAGAAGATTGGCCCTTTCACACTATATGGACATCTGTGTGTCTGTGTGTCTTTGTGTGCGTGTGTATAGATACTGGTATATCTTGCAGCATCTTAGTGTTTCTAGCATTCTCATGTTCTTTCTAGTATACCTAGTAGTTTCTAGTCTGTGTTCTTATATGCTTTTTTGTGTGTTCTTTGGCCTTTTTACTATACTGATGATTTTTATTACACAATTATTCTTTGGCTTGGGATCAGTCAGAAAAGATGGATCCAGCTTATACATTTTTTCTGCAATTCATAAATAAATTTATTCTAAATATGTCCTGATGTATATTCTATAGTGTTCACAAGTGCTTATACAAATTAAGGCTTGTACATATCACATGCTTTTCCTGTCAAATAAAGAAATCTATAAAGCCAATTTCTCTTTTAATCACATTATAACACGAATATAGTTGAAATCAACTTTTACTTTTAACATGCTGAATTATGTCTAATTCAATTTGCTTCCCTAGAATAACCACTTTAATAATCGCCACACCACACTAAAGTGTTTTATGTCACATTACACTGTATTTATGAAATTAACCTTTACCTGACATTTACATCTAATACTACAAGAGTTTTCCAATAAATCATTTAGTAATATTGAAACGAAATGTTATTGAGTGTAAGTAGTTTTCAGCTGAAACTGAAAGATAAATATGTTTGATGACAAATCAGCATCTTGCTTCTTGTATCAGTAGACAATATTTACACAGATTCTTTAATAAGAATGAAAGCTATATGTACTGTATATAGGCGCAATCAGATATCAAACTCTCCCTGTGAATGAGGCTTCTGTTTTTCTATTATATTCTCAGAGTTTGAATTTGAAGGCTCCTGGTTGCCCACACATCCCATTCTGGAAAAGTCTTGTCAAAGAAGTTCCCATATAATATCTTCCCATGAGATTTAATTGAAGCATGTAAAGCCAGAGAGCCAGCACACCAGTGAAAACATGATTGTAGGATGAGAGAGAAGACATTCACACACACGCACACCTCTTCGTCACCTTATACTTGAAGAAGTACAAACGGTGATTTCCTTGAAAAAAACTGGGAAAACTATTTCTCTTTCATCAGGTACAATGAGAATTGTTAGGAAAAAATACAGCACTGGCTGAGAGACTCAGAGCATTTCTCGCTGATATCCTTTTATAACAGAATGGTTGCATCAAATACTGTTCTTCTGACATCCGAACAAACATTAATAAAATCGATCAAATTCTCTTGCCATATGCAGTCATCTGGAAATTTGCCCTGGCGGTATGGGAACTCCTCCAGGATGAGTGTACAGGAAGTGAGGATAGAAACTGCTCAGTCATCAGTAGCCGTACTGGTGAAGGCCTGGTGAGCATCTGTGAACCTGATTGAATCTGTACTAAATCTAAATACTCACTGAGGCCATAAAAGAGGCTGTTTTGCAGAGCCCCCATCAGATTATTTAATGCTGGCTATGTAGTCAACTTCCTAGCCTAGTTTGGGTTTGAACATGGTGTAATTTAGCTCCTGTCATTTATTTATTTATGGCTTTTTTATTATATAGCTCTTTTTTATGGTTACTGATTTTTATGCTACTGATTGTCCATTCTGAAGGACTTGTTGACTGTTTCCTATCAAGCAGGACTGTAATTTGTATGTTTGATTTTCTTCCCAAGTAAAGAATTTTGTACTTGTCCTGGTTACATTTCATTGCGTTATTGTCAATGTATTACTTAAGCCTATAAAGTTGTTTTGAATTTTAGGGCTGTCTTCTATGATATTAGCTATCTCATCTAATTGTGTGTCATCTGCAAATCTGGTAAGCTTTCCCTCCACCTTTTATCTATATCATTAATAAAAACATTGATGAGTACTGTTCTTTGTGCTCTCTCACTTTATATCTCTCTCCAGTTTGATGAGGAACTATTGTTGAGCACATTTAGAGAACGATTGTTTTCAGTATGATCCATTGAAGTGTCCTATCATTCAGGCCACACTTAACCAGCTTGCTAGTCTGCATGATAGACAGTACTTTGTCAAATATGTTACTGAAGTCACTATGTCTATAGCATTCCCATAATCTATGAAGGAAATTAGTTTATAAAAATAAGATAAGATTAGTTTAGCAACATTTGCTTTTGACAAATCTATGCAACATTCTGATAATTACTGCATTATTTCCAAGGTACTTGAATGTTCTATTTATGATCTGTTATGGGATTTTTAGGTAGCCATGTCAGACTGACTATTCTATAGTTTGCTATATCTTTTGTATTTTTTCTCTTGAAGATGGAGTCATTCACCTTCTTCCAGTCATTTAGCACTTCACTAGTTCTCTAGATTTCTCAGAAAATAATACATAAGGATCCATCCATCCCTTCAGAACCTAGGATGGCATTTATCTGGTCCTGGAGATTTAAACTCAAAGAGCCATTCTCTGATTACTTTCGTATCAGTCCCAATCTTCAGTCCAGCTTCTTCATTCTGTTCTTCACAATTTTTTGGTGAAATACATTTTTTGTTGTTTTTGTTGTAGAACACTGAATCAAAATAGAAGTTGAGTAATTTTGTCTTTTCTTTGTTATCTGCTAGCATTTTCCATGTCTGGCTCAGAGGCTTTACTTCCAGAAACCACTCAGTTTTCCTGAATGATCCATTTCTATATCAGCTAATTTTGCACATTGTTACTGATCACTTTGCCCTGGTGTCCTTAATATTCCACTTCCTCATCTAAGTTTTCCCTACTGATTAGTATTATTGTAAGTGAATGACAGCTGATCCTTTTGTGCCGTTCATAAAAGTTGTCAAGACAGGCTAGGAATTTTTGGAAGAACCATGCTTGGCAGACCTCGTCTTCCAACAAATATTGGAATAATTAAGCTCTCTGATTATTATGACTTTGTGCCTGCTTGAAAGTTTTGCAATTTACTTTTGGAAGGAATTATCTATATCTTCTCCTTGGTTGGGCAGACAATAGTGGACAAAAACAGTGACATTGCTTTTATTTGTTCCTCTACTTATTTTAATCCAAATTCTTTCTACAGTGTTGTTATATTCATTCATTTGAATTTCTGAACAGAAAATGATATTTTTATCATACAGTACAATACTACCTCCCTCTCTAGTTTGAACCAAGGCACACTGGCTTTGAAAATTCAGATCTATCATGATCCCATAGAAGAATGCTATTTTGTTAGCCAAAATGGATAAACTTTCCATTCAAACTGCCCATAATGCCAGATAGATAAGAGGGAAGAGGTGGAGCTTGTAATTTTGTAAATGAATTATTCCACTTGCTTTAGGACTTGCTTTATTTCCTTCAGTGACAGCAGGTTTGGAGGCAATGAAGAAGGAACATATTGGAATTTCATATTTCAGTGATATCTCTATTTCTAGCTAGTTGATTTGACTGCATCTGAAGCATCTGAACTGCCTTGAAAAAGCTCCTGTTAACTGATTTAAGTGATCTACTACAGTCTATGGGAAAGGGTGGCTATAATAAATTAGATATAGAAGGCCAAGTACAAACTGCTGTTTTTACCCATAATATAATTGCAAATAACCAAATTCTAGTGAACAAACCAGTCTCATACTTGTACCACATTACAGTTCTAAAATTCAGGAGAGCTTTATCCTTAGCTCGATTTAACGCTCTCCCTACAGCTGTTCTAGAAGGAAGATACAGGGAAATCCCTTATGATATTTAATACTGCCCCTGTGGTATGGGTGCCATTGAAACCACAGTCCATGTTCTCTTGTATTGTCAGTGTTATAGGGACATTCGCTTTCAGCTGATTACCCCTCTTTTAATTAAACTCCCTGGGCATTCCGATAATTTTTACTTGCATTATTTGTTAAATAATCAAGATAAATGTATTTCTTTAAAAGTTGCAAAATTTTGCTATATAATGTGTAAGCTTCGCCCACAAATGGTTGCTAATAGTTATTGATGAAAGGGGTAATATTGTTGTCCGTTTTATTGTATGTATTTTTATTGGTCAATGACTGAAATAAATATGATGATGATGCTGCCTCTGCAAAGAAGCTGAAGAAACAGTGGCCATCTAGTTAGCTGCTGCAAGAAGATTGTACAGAATGACTATAAACATGACAACATGACCAAGTAGCAACAATGGTGCACTGGAATGTCTACAAGAAATACCATTTGCCTGCAGGCAAGAACTGGCAGGACCACAAAACAGACAAAGTAATAAAAAGTGAAGAAGCTGAAGTGCTCGAGGACTTTAGAATTCAAACAGACAAGCACCTGCCAGACAACACCCAAGACTTAACAACTGTTGATAAAAAAGACAAAAAAAGTGGGCATTGCAATACCTGGAGACAGCAGAATAGAAGAGAAAGAACTGGAGAAAATCACAAAATATAAAGACCTGCAAATGGAAATAAAACAACTGTGGCAAAGGAAAGCAAAGATAGTACCAATAGTAATAGGTGCATTAGGTGCAATCCCAAAACATCTGGAGCACCACTTGAAGACCATCAGCATTGACAAAACCACCATCAGTCAGTTGCAACAGGCAGCTTTACTTGGAACAGCTTACATCCTGCGATGATACCTTTAACACCATCAAACAACATCTGCCTATCCCAGGTCCCCAGGAAAGACTTGATAGGTGGATAAAAATGCCAAATCCAGTCTAAACATCTGGATGACTCTGTGACCAACAATAATAACGTTGCCAGCTGTTACTGTCCAACAGTTCCCACTAGGCCAATGTTAATGTTGCACTGGTAATGTACCTGCTGTTCTTATATGCTGTCTAGAGTCTCTGATTTTGAGACAGCTGATAAATTTCACAAACAAACAAACAAATAAGGGTAGGAATTCATGTCCAACCACAGGGACAAAATTAATATACAAATGAATCCTTCAAGACCGTTTCCTCCCCATCTTCATATCCATGTTGTTTGAATCTTTTGTTGATTTCCGGAGTCTACAGTTTTTGGGTACTTATAGCTTATCCTTGCATTCATCCTTTCAAAAATCAGAAAAAGTTAATATCAGTGAAGCTATTCCATGCATTTGATGCAGTGAGTTGCAGCTCACAAAAGCTTATTCCTCATAAAAATTTTGTTAGTCTTAAAAAGTGCTTTCAGGCTCTTTCTCACTGGGCTTTCATAGACTAACACAGCTGTCTTCGTATGATAGCCTTTCAAAGTATTTTTCAGCTGTACTCATTTTTGGGTTCTTGTTATTGTTGTTTTTTATTATAAATTATGTCAGGGCCAATGTATGTAAAATTATATCATAGCAATCTGTTAAGGGGCTTGACAATATTAAAGACTAATAGCATTCCCTATTTGTATTATCACTGTATATGATTAAACTGTTGTGGCATTTAATTAATAGACCATATTGAACAGGATGAAACACCCAGTGCTAGTTATCTGAGTGGCAAAAACTTTCAACATCATATTAATTCCTGCTATTCCCAAAGAGTGAATGAAGAAATGAAAGCATACCATCAAGATTTATATTTGCTCGGTGCTGATTTGCATTCAGGATTGAATATGACATGCATTTTTGGTATTTGGTTCCATGAATATTCAAAGGCTTTTTTCTCCTATGAGTATGCTATTTATAATTGGAGTCCAAACAAGATGCTCAGGAGGTTTCATTTAAAAGTTAAATTCCATGTAAGAAAAATTGAAGTGCATACATATGACAATTATCTGACTGAGAGTAAACATTTAGAACCAATATAGCTTTTAAACTTAGAAGAAACTTTGCTTTACATGGTGAATTGACTAGTACTGGTCAAGTACAATATTTTGCTCTTGGCCAAGGAAATAGAAACTTTAGTTTGTCCTTGGAATTTACTGTAGGAGATAGGTCTATATGCTTGACTGGGAAGTCAATAACACTCTGGAAGAAGGCAAAAGCAAATCACTTCCATATTACACCCAGGAAAATGCCCATCTCCATTAAGCCACCAGGAGTTAAATTGAAAGGGGTGTTTTTATCAGGGTTCAAGACTTTCTTTCCTTCACCATGGCAGGAAACAATGTTACTGATGACTGGTAATTGTGGCTGAGGGGTACTACAGGGTCATATACCCACATAGGTCCGTGGATCACATGGGATCATGGGAATCAGGTTGCATAGCTCTACTACTCAGTTGAGGTACATTTAGTTTTTAATGATAAGGAAATGGAGATTTGTGCAAGGTAAATACTTAGCTTGAATTGCAGCCTCACTCGTCAGTTTAATATCTACTGACATGGGACAAATCACATTCCACTCAACAAGTCTTCTGAGTATGTGTGCATGATTGCTCTGTCACTTTTCCCCTTTAAATACATTGATACATACTGCTTAGAGATCAGATGATTTTCCCCATAAACTCAATTATATACTCTGTGATTATGTATTATTTTGCACTTACCAATATTATCATCATCGTTCAGTTATCACTATAGCATATAACATGAACTACAAGCTTTATGATAATAATTTTCAAAATCTTTATTTGTTGCCATTCACCAAGCTTTAGCTTTATATACAGACTAGAAGAGTTAGTTATAATAATCTCATTTAAATTTCTAGCACAATATTGTCATCAAAAATATTGAAAGGCTTATTTCCGTGTTAAGTCTAAACTACATCTGAGCTGTGCAGGCTATCATTAAAATCTATAGAATTTTCAGTGATTGAGAATAACTTTATAAAAATCTAAAAATCTCAACAGATAATAGTAAAGAAGCTGGAACTTAACATGCATTTAATTTAAGAGCCTCTTATATTTTATGTCATGACTGAGGAATGCTGTGAATATATGGGCTGTGTTTTATAACTGAATAAGCAAACTTATCTTCCTCTTCTTCAACATAACAGGATTTAATGGGCTGTAAAAACTCTTAAGGGCCTGAACATGCTATTTTTGTCATGATAGGTAATTGCTTCCCAAAGCCTCTACATTATGTCTTCTCTATGAGAAAACAGTAGTACAATACAGTCTTTTACTCACTGTCAGTTGGAGGTACTAGCTGGACAAATCCTGTTGCCAGGAAATTGAGTAGTCAAGTGAAAACATTATTTATTTATTGGTTTATTTGATTTAGCTGCTGTTCAACTATAGATTGACTCTGAGTGGCTCACAACATAAAAATGAACTAACAAATAGGAAGAGAAAACATTAAATATTAAACAAGCTGGTAAATCTGGACAGCAACAACAATATATATATATATAACACACCTGGCAAGGGGCTCCAACTAGCCTAGCCCATAGCCTGGGAGAAGATTCAGGTCTTTAAGGCCCTCCAGAATGCCATGAAAGTGGGAGCCATCTGGATTTCAGAGGAACCTAATTCCAGAGAGCAGTGCCACCACAGAGAAGGCATGGTTCCAGTGTCCTGATAGATGGCATTGCTAAATCAAAGGAACCCATAGTGTGCCAACCCTGTTGGATCAAACTGGCCAGCCAGACATTATAGGAGACAGACAGTCCCTCAAGTAACCAGACCCTATGCCACATGGGACTTTATAGGTCAAAAACAGCACCTTGAATTGTACCCAGAAGCAAAATAGCAACCAGTAAGACTCATGAAGTAAGGGTGGCACATAATCATACAGGTGTATGCTCATCACTGTCCATGATGCTGCATTCTGGACCAGTTTAATTAATGTTTAATTAGCAGGTGATGCTATAACATTTATCTGAAGCCTGCAAGGTAGTTCCATTAGTATCTTTTCATGTTTGGTCAGGATACTTTATAAGGCTAATGTGGAATTGAAATGAAGGGAAACTTATGTTGAGCTATCTTGAGCTCCCAGAAAAATATAAAATAATAAGATTATATCACCACCACCACCACCACCTCAAGTCTACCTCCTACCTTATTTGTGGGTTGTTCCTCACCCATGGTTGAATTCAGTACCCTGTTCATTATTGGTAGATCATGGAGGCAGCTGTAGTAGTTAATGCTATTGCTATTCAGGGGCCTACTGTCTCTACTCCCACTCTGAAGTCATATATAACCTGTATGGCAAGTCATCATCTATAACATTATCTTCCATAAGTAATTCTGATGACGGGCTAAGTTTTTGTATGCCCCTACTTGCTACAGTTCCTAATATTTCAATTGCTATTTGACTCTTTCATTATTGTTCACCTTCCTTCACCTCCATTAAAATATTAAGCATGACAGAGAGCTGCTTTATTGCCAAGCACTGGAGGCTCACATTTGTTTCTTTAGTCCTAGCTAAAAAAAACCTAGCTTACCAGCTTTACTGAATAAGATAACCACTCACTCTGTATTCCTGGCACTACCGTCCATTTATTAGAGCTTGAAATATAACAAAGGAGTCATATAGGAGAGTCTATCTCAGTGAGCACTGGACTTATCAATAGGATAATGTGAGGATTTTCTTTTCTTTTTTGCTTTAAAGTTTAATAAAGGACAATTCTATTCGTAATTTGAACTGCTAATGAATATTAACTGGTGTCCTATTATAAGTGACTGATTTCCCTATTTATGGAATTCCAGCATGAAGGCTGTTAACTGGACTTAAATTAAGTTTAACAAGTAATAGACTCTTTTTTTTTCTTTTTCTTTTTCTTTTTTGTGAAAGGTGAGTTTTTAAAATTCTATACTTTTGGGGCACTAACATTTTGATGAAAGTTATACAGTTGGCTAATACTTTGATTTTTAAAGAAAATTAAAGATAATCTCCAAACTTCTGCAGCAACAAACTGCCAAAAAGCTCATTGCAAAGATTCCTAATTATAAACCATCAGTGAATAAAACTAAGGTCTCACCTCACTCTGCTCTCACTTTTTCTCCTCCCAAGAATCAGAAATCCATTTACAATGTAGAAGAACTACAGGACAGATTGGGTAATACTATATGCCCAATATAGTAGGAGCTTTTTTTCTCTACAAGCAGCAGAAGATATATGGTGACATCCTATCATGAATGATCTGAATGTATTTATGATGCGAGATATATAGAAACAAGGCAATACCTTGATAGGATCTATTTTTATGAGCCAAAAAGGACAACATTCAGGTCTGGTAGTAGAAAACTCACCCAAGAAATTCCAACAACTAGAGTGTATCCAACAGTTGTTTTATTATTTCCAAAGCTAGCAGGTTACAGTGAGTTATGGTCTCTTGAACTCAGAAGAGCCAAAAGCAAAGACTGAAAGGTCAAAAAGTTTTATGAATGAGTTACACAATACATGCTATTGAGTAGATCTAACAATCATCTTCTGTACTGGGAAAATTGTCTCCTAGATTGCTGGTTCCTATGTAAAAATCATGAAGCAGACTGAAGCTTACAGAAGTTTACACCTTAATATAGTATTAGTCTTAAATTTGAAGCAGGATTCTTTGTTTGCTGCAACATAGAAACACAATTACCCTTCTAGGATAAGTTTTCTAACAGTCTCAAAGAATGAGATGTGTGTGTGTGTATGTGTGTGTGTATTCTGATTGCTCTATCTATCTCTCTGTCTAATCAGTAAGAAGCACATCATGGCCCCAAAGGCCTCTGAGAAGCCATGTTTTTATGGCTCTTTGAAAATATAAGAGGGATGGTGTAGTCTGAATATCTAGGGATAGGCTGTCTAAAGGCAGGGGGTCTATGTCTGAGGAGGTTCAACCATGGAGTCCCAGCAAAGGACATTCCTTTAGATTTGGGACCCTCAGTAAACCCTCTCTACTCAAATTGATCTGATGGGCAGATTCAGTTTGGAGAAGGCAGTTTCAGAGTTATCCAGGCCCTAAGCTGTGTAGGGCTTTAAAGGTGATCATCAGTGCCTTGAATTCAAGCACAGGGAATCATGAGAATGCATACTTTTAAATCCATATCATTACACATTTTCCCATCAGGTTAACTACTTTCAGAAGCTTTATCTTTCACTCTTTACTATAAGTTCATTGTTTTACTAGGGAAGAGACGGTGTTAGTTATGATGTTGGCTCTAAATGAGGTCATATTCTCCCAAAGGAGCAGGTCTGCAACTTGGGAGTTCATAGATGTTCCCTGAACAGCAGATGGAGACATGACTAGGAAGTATCTTGGCCCAGGATCATCTGGTGCATCAGGTGTGTCCTTTCTGGAGCAGAAGGCCCTAGCCACAATTACTCATGCCTCATTACATATCTTGAGATTGGATTTTGCAATGCACTGCTTGGGGATGCCTTTGAAGACTACTACCTGGAAACCATAGTTGGTACAGAATGTGCCAGTTTGTTTTCTTCAGCTGGTGCAGAATGTGGCAGTAGAGTTGCTGTTGATGTATTGAATACCAGTTTGTTTTTGAGTACAATTCAAAGTGCTAGTTTTGACATACAAGGTTCACTATGGCTTGTGTCCAGGATATCTGTGGGATGTTCTCCCCAACAATATCTGTCCAACCTGTGCATTCTTTGGATTTCCTCCCCACCCCCAACAAGGGATATTGAGTTGTTGGGAGTTTGGAGATAAAACTTTTTAGTGGCTTCCCTTTCTCTTTGGAATAGTTTGTGCCCCCCGCCTCCCCCCCCCCCCCCCCCCAGGCTTTGGAAAGCATGTGAAGACTGTTTTTCCACAAGCTTTGGCACTTGAAATGTGTCCTTACTTGATTATTTTTAACTTTAAACGTTTATTCTGGTTATACATTTTTATCCTGGTTGTAAGATGTGAATGTTAAGTCAATTTTATCAACTGGTATTGATTATTTTATAGTTTTAAAAAACTGTTTGAGGATTACGACATTATGGTTTTATGTGACTTGTCCAGAATCTTGTGAATGGGAGAAGGGTATACATTCTGCACTAAATAACTTAATTTACACTCTGTTTATAGACTGCCTTTTATTTTCATCCTTTATATTCCAATATGTTTTGTAAGTGCCAAATTCAATGATACTGACTGATTGCTGACTGAAATTGATAGACACTCTTTTAAAGTGTCTATAAATTGTAGTTATGGGAATATAAGTGTGTAGTGTGTATGTGGGTGTGTGAAAGAAGGGGAAAGAATAGAATAATTGAATATAGATTCTCTATATCTGAACAATGTTTACAACTGTGCTTTGAACTTCTTTGTTGCATGGAGATGTGTGAAATGGATAAGTGTCTAGGATTTTGTAAAGACCAAATAGCATCATGTACCAGTAACAGTGCCATGCATTTCAGAACACAATGTAACATGCAGCAGTAACGCTGGTCAAATTTGGACAATGGTACAGAAATGAAAGGGGGAAAATACTTTCTTTGGAATGTATCTTTCAGTTCAATTCCCCAAATGTTATCATGCTGAATATTTTGGCTGAAGCCAGAACAGACCTAATCCTTGATGGGGCTGTGCAGAGCCTGAGACTTCAAGGCAAAATGATGCTTCAGAATACACAGACTGCACAATATAACACTTATTTCCATGTAAGAAAAATTGAAGTGCATACATATGACAATTATCTAACTGAGAGTAAACATTTAGAATCAATACAGCTTTTAAACTTAGGAGCAACTTTGCTTTACATGGTGAATTGACTAGTACTGGTCAAGTACAACGTTTTGCTTTTGGCCAAGGAAATAGAAACTTTAGTTTGTCCTTGGAATTTACTGTAGGAAATATTATTTTGAAGGCAGCTTCTAAAATGACTTGGAAATGATAGGCATATAACTTAGAGAACTGGACAAAATTTGGTGCTGGAAGTAGGAGGAGAAGCTGGGAAAGAAAGAAAAATAGTTTAAAAATGATGACACTGATGAAAGCGTTATTTGTTGGCATTTAAAGATGAAGGTATTTTTAAGAATTATTTCTAACCCAATGAATGTTGTAAAAAAACTACGGAAAGGGGTTCAGAGTTCTGTCTGTTCATTAGCATGGTACATCTTCCAAAAATGAACCAAGTGGGATGAAATTTGAAGCTGACAAAAGATAAACTGAGTTTGAAAATAGGTTGGATCCTTCCAAGGGTTACAGAGAAGTAAATTTCAGAAAAACATCCCTCAACGTATCCCAGTTGGGCAGTGACATGAAATGTTGCCAAGTCCTCCATTCTAAGTCCCCTTCTGTCTTGGACATGCAACCCAAGGCACAGCTGTTATTTAGGATTTAAAAATAATTCCAAAGGCTTTCTCCAACCTCTTAGTTTGATCTCACATTCTGATCTGGACATCATTTGCCATTTTGTAAAAACCTAAAATCTGTGGTGAATCTACTTATTTGAAGAGTATTATTTGGATAACTACTTGTTTTCATTGAAAATAAAATTTACAGTATGCACATGTGTTGACTTATAATACTATCATATCATAGTATAGGATATTATGATTTGAGAGTTGGAAGGAACCATGAAGATCATCTAATCCAATCTCAATCCAAAGAAGGAATTCACTAGTATAACATCCCCAAGAGATGGCTCTTTATCCTTCCTGCATTCAGTCTTCTAGTTCTTCTATTTGTTGGCAGTCTTTCCTGCTCACTGGCTCTTTCCCTCTCTTTTTTCTTTCCTCAGATAATCTTCTCTGCCAAACTTCTGTTAAATCTCCCTGTTTATTCATTCAATTAGTAGTCTGGCAATACATATATGCTATATTTTACCTTGGGAGCATTAAACTTAACTTGATCCCTGAGATGCCAATTTAACATGTCAGTCAAGAAATCTTTCCAGCTATAGATGTAAGCTTAATGTCAGGGATGGACAACCTTCTTGAAGCCAGGAACCACACTTGTATTTTGTGGAGGTTAAGGGCTGCATTGGGCAAGGTGATGAGACAAGGTGGGGACAGCCATATCTTCCACAGGGGTTTTCTGATTTTGTTTTTGGCATGAGTTTGTGGGTAAAAAAAGCTTGGGGAAGGTTCATTTGAGCAAGTCTGTTTACTTACCAGCTTTATTCCAGCTCGATGGCAATTATGTGGGCGATCTCAAAAAGCTAATCAGGATGGGAGCTGTTATTACTTGGGTGGGAGATCATCAGAAATTCCTAGGGCTATATGCTTGACTGGGAAGTCAATAACAGTCTGGAAGAAGGCAAAGGCAAAGGCAAATCACTTCCATATTACACCCAGGAAAATGCCCATCTCCATTAAGCCACCAGGAGTTAAGTTGAAAGAGGTGCTTTTATCAGTGTTATATCACCACCACCACCACCACCACCACCACTTCAAGTCCACCTCCTCCCTTATTTGTGCGTTGTTCCTCACCCCTGGCTGAATTCAGTATCTGATTTGTCATTAGTAGAGCATACACAGGGTGCACAATATAACACTTACCTGCAATGCCTTAAAGCAGCCATGATGTTCTTGGGATTGTGCAACTACCACCTGAACTTGGGAAGGGACATGTTTGATTAAGGAGTTGCAGACAAATGTCACAACTGTTGGAATATATGGGGTTTCAACCAAGCCTGTCTCACACGAGCACAAAGGGGTGTGTGTGTGGCTCCGCTGAGGTCTAGCGTTGCTGCTTTCTGTAGGAGGGGCTTGGATCCTGCCTTTTTTCCAGTTTCCCTCATTTTCCTTCTCTTCTCCTCATGGCTCTCCACAAAGTAGGAATGAATCCTCTCTCCTCCTCAGGGTTTTTGCATTAACATTTCAGAACCCCAACAACAACCACATGCCAATGCTTCTTTTTGCCCTTCAATCCAGAGTGCTGCACAGCCCTAAACCTTTGCATTGGAATGATAATAATTTAAGACTTGGGTAGGGCAATAACAAAAACTTTTAATTAAACCTAGCGCACAAGCATTGTTTTTGCACCCCAAAGGGGAAATTGCATTTCTATAGCACATTCCTCCTTTGCAGACATCAATTTTGCTTAGCTGAGAAATGATCTTATCACCTTGAGTCTTTTTTAGCATAGCTACGCCTGCTCGATAATTGGCATGCTGCTAAAAAATAAGAAAAGCTCTTCTGTTAAAATTTCTCTTTCTGACACCTCTTCTCCCCCTATACTTTAATTAAACCAGAAAGAGAATTTTTTATTCTAGGCACATCCAAGGCAGGATTGTTTATAACCTTAGTGTCATCATTTGATACTTCAGCTATAACAATGGAAGTGGCTACTAATCATGTGAAGGTGATGAGAAGAACTCACCTGAAGAATGATTCCCCAAGAATAGGAAGTAAATGGAGAACATATTGGCCTTTTGAAGCTGATGTTAAGCCCCTTCACCTACTTGCAGAAGATGTCTCTACTGCTTCATTGACACAAAGAATGACTTGTAAGAAGCAGTTGACATTTTCTATTTCTCATTTCCTAGTACTTAATTTTTTAAAAATGTGACCTCCCAATTGAAAATATTCTAATTCATCTCATCTTCTATTCTCATTCAACTGAACTGAATGCAAAAGAAGTTAAAGTTAAAGGTGGTGCCTTTCACAAGGCCCAGCTTTGTGTCCTACTTGTATGAGAATCAAAGATCCTAGACAGGACACGATGAGAGTTTAGCGTCATTAGTTTCCCAAGCATTCATAGTCCATGGATCTTAAAAATAACCCAGCTCTGTTCAGATATTTGTCTAAACAAGTGAAGGTTTCAAACTGGGTAGAGGATGGGGCTATACATGTCTACCCAGATCCTATGTTTTGCATCATATTCATATACTATCCTTTTTGATTCCCTTCATTATTTAGTAGATTTCTATCTTGCCTTTCCTCCAAGAGCTCAGAACGGGGATATCCCTTCATTTTATGCACACAATAGCAACTCTGTGGCACGGGTTGAGCTGAGATAAAAGTGACTGGTCCAAAGCCACCAAGTAGATGTAAATCTGATTGTCCTCAGTCCTAGACCAATGCCTTAAACACTTGACCACACTGACTCTTCCATGACTTCAGCTAGTAGATTAGAAGAAGAGCTGTAATTATATTTATCTGAATGTGATTATGGTCCTTCATGAGATCCTGAACTTCTTCTAGGGGTCCCTGATCTTATTAGAGAACTGTAGTCAGATTCAAACAGAGTATAGTTCTCCTCCTAACTGCTTAGTGTGACAAAACTAGGGAGATCAGGGGCATGGCCATCTTACCTGAATGGAGCTTATTTCTGCAGTGAACTGTGTGGCTTGGTTATTCATCTGACATTATGGAAGCTTTAAAATGACTATGGTTATTTTTTTGTTAACAACAAAATTTATAAATTACAATATCCTGAACAAATGTCTGAGTGTTCACATACATCCAATTCTAAAAGCATTTCCATGTGCAATCTCATGTCATTTGAATGTAGATATGGGAAAATTATATTTCAAATTAGTATTATTTATGGGAAGGATTTGTCTTGAAACATGACTTCATGGTTTACAACCTTCTAACATGTTTGCAACTTGTATAACACAAAGCACATCTACTGAAATGGAGCTTAGCTCCTAAAAATATATGCCATCTTAAATAGGTCTTTAGGTGGCATCGAACTCGTCTTAGAAGACCAGCTCTAATGGCTAATTACAGCCTGTTTCAATCTGACACTTTCCAATATATTAGAAAAGCAATTCTTGGAATTCCCAGACACACATAGATATTTAAATTCCCAGTATTCCAAGTATAAACACTGTGCTAGCTGGGAAGTTTGGAAGTTGAAGTGTCCTAGCACATCTGGAGATCAACTCTGGGAAAACTATACTACTGTAACAAGAACAAGCAGAATCATTTTTCCCATTAAAAGTTAACAATATAATCCTGAATGTGGTTGCGAGAGGGGTACAAAGTAACAAATTGACCACCAATTCCTAAGCCCTGCCAACTCACATAGACCAAGGAAAATATGAAGGTAGAAAATACTTACTATTTCCCATAACTTACTGGTTTCCTTATTGAGAGGGAAGCATTTTGATGGAGATTGCATTTGGATTTCTCAAATTCTGGCAGATCTAGAAGGGGAAACGTTGGGGCCTTTGCCAGTGAAGAAAGGGGCCCAGTCCTGCCCCCTGAATACCCTGCTTTGAAATCTACCATGGGGAGATATAAAACCACACAGCGTTTTGCAGGCATATTGGGAGATGCTAGAGTGCTTCTGAAAAGTTCCTTCCCCTCATTCTAATCCTCTTAGCATGGTTATCAAGGCGACATAAGGTTGCTTTGTAATTTATTTCAGTATCAGCTTTCGTCAGATGCAAAGGAAGTGGTCTAAGTATGAGACAGAAAGAAAGAGAACCTGGATAAAATAGAATGTAGTGCAATACAATTTGTGATCCAACCAAATGAACTCAAGGAGTACAGTGGAACGTTAAAGACAGCTTGCTAAGAACTGAATCCAGGCAGGCACACCTTTCCCTGGACAGCCCTGGGATTACAGATAAAAAGCACTGGTAAGGAACAAAGCTGTAACTCCACCTAGGTGGGGGTAAATCCATTTTATATTGGGGAAAATGAAAGTGTTTTGGTTTTAATAGCAAGACATAAGACTACATTTTTCTTCAACTGAATAACCATGCAATAGAATCTTAGAGGCAGAACTAATCTATTAATCATGAAAGGCTTAAATGTGTAGAATGCTGATTGTGCCCCACCACTTTTTGCTTTAACTATAATATGTGATTAGCTCCATGGATCTTATGTGGCTGTCTCACATTCTTAAAGTTAGGCATGAAATGAGTGATAGTTCAAACATGCCATGGAAGTGAGGTTTTAGAAGCAACACCAATGTGTCCTTGTGAATTTCTCTTCCAGAATTTCCAGATCAAATACACAGAGATCTCATATGATGCTCCAGGCATCTGGATATTACTTAATGGGGAAGCATTCTGATGGTTATAGCAAGCACTTGGAATATCTATCTATCTATCTATCTATCTATCATCTATCTATCTCCTTGCTTGTTTGCTATTTTCTCACTTAG
Organism: Liasis olivaceus; assembly: GCA_030867105.1. Classification (NCBI taxonomy): domain Eukaryota; kingdom Metazoa; phylum Chordata; class Lepidosauria; order Squamata; family Pythonidae; genus Liasis; species Liasis olivaceus. The sequence continues at coordinate 91,749,649 of CM061348.1, read as the reverse complement.
CTTTGCCAGGATGTATAGGCACTGAAGACAGAAAAGTCCTGTCAGTAAGCAGTAAGACTGACTGCAGTGAGAGGTCACATTCTGACTTGGCAGATGCAGTAGGACTACCTACCTGCCCTGCTTTGTAGTCAGTTCCTCAGCTCTGAAAGTAGCTCTCCCCATCTTGCATCATTCCAGGGGTAACCTTCCCAACACATTCACAATTCTGGCATATTTATCGAGAAAAAAGGAGTTCTGCCTTCTGATTATCTAACAATGGAAAAATGACACAAAGATAGGATGAGCATTAAGAGCTGATGAAGCTTATCAGTTTCTGAAGATTTCTATAGAGGGCTTTTCAACTTGCGTAGTTTGTGTTCTCAGACTTTCCAGTAACCCATAGTCTGTGCAAGTGGAATGAATTCTGTTCCCACCTTCCCCATCCTTGATCTCTCTGGTGATATTTCTTAATGCAAACACATACCTATCAGTGATGCCAAAATAGAATAGGGGAGAATATGGCCTACCAGACCAAAATACAGGAAGAAGAAAGTTACAATATATCATTCAAAATTTTATAGAGGAAAAAAGATTAATGATTTGCAGGATCATTAATAAAGAGGGAAAAATCAATAAGAGCTAGTTGAACTGAAATATTATAGGCTTTAAAGAACAGAAAAACAGTCCACCTAGTTTGATGACAGATCTGTTGATTCTTGCTATCCCTCCCTCTTTTCTCTCAAAGCATTTTTTTCTCAAACTGCACTCACCATTTCCTTTGCTCCCACAGACATATTAAATGGAGAATAACAGTCACCATAGGTATGTATGCATGTATGTATTTAACAGATTTATATGGCTGCCCATCTACGAGAGAAACTCTGGGTGGTGACCAAGGACAAAACACAATTCAATTTAAACAAAGGGAAAAAGGGAAAAAATAATTTGAAATAGTATACAAATCCTACCTAGGGAGCATACAGCTGAGATTTCAAAATTTTGGCTTGTGGTGACATCATCTTGCTCTTCTCCTGTTCAGGCGAATGATGCTAACTCTGGTGCAATGAAAGTTTGTATAAGCCATAAACAGCTACAGCTACATAAACAGGGATTCTTACTGGCCATAAAATATTAAATTGGACTTACTCTTATTTGTTTGTATGTGCACGTGTGTGTATGTTCAAATCATTACCTTCCCAGTTTTCAGCCATAAAAGATAAGTTCCAACTATAAACTGGTGAATGCACTATTGGCTTCAGCCACATTTCTAGATGAACAGTGTTCCACTTCAGTTGTTGCTATAGCTGACCAATTAATATATTTTTTTTCTTTGCAGATTCATTTTCAAAGAAACTGAAAGGGCATATAGAAATGGTAGTCAAAATTCTATAGATACTTCGTACAAGAAAAGAAAAAGGAAGGCAGGCAGGCAGGCAGGCAGGCAGGCAGGCAGGCAGGCAGGCCCTATCATCTATGCTAACTAAACTAACAAGGGGCCAAATGTGAATTCAACAATTGACATGTGTCTGACATAGATAGGAACAGAAAAAGTTCTTGACTACTTATTATAAATAAGAGTCAATGTACTCTTGGTTGGGTGGGGGGGACATGCTGCAGTGAATGGATTATGTTCCTGCTCTAGGATTATTAAAGCCAAATGGCAGATTGGTCTTGTTTGAACCTATAGTGGTGAAGGTGTGGGCTGTTGTAGGTCAGAAGGCATGCAACTTTGTAAGACTGATTTGAGTTTCTGAATGGCCCACGTCTACTTTACTTTGTAATTGAATATAGACAGATAATACTATTGAAACTACATGTAAAATAACCCTTGTGAGTATACCAACTTTGGCCTTGAAGGATGACTTTGACAGTAGTTCACAGAGCTTATCTGGCTTTGAATGAGTGATTTAGATTGCTAGCAATTTAACTAGGGAAGAGTTTGCAAACTATAATATTTCTCTCTTGCAAGAAATGCAAGTACTTTAAAAATGGTGAAGTATGTTCTTCTGCAGCCAGCTTGTTTGCCACTTACATAACTACAGGGATTTTATTTCTATCATAAAGAAATAATTTTGTTTGCGTGAGGATATATGGTCACTTCTGTTAGTTGGCAGTATGCTGAGACCTGTGAGAAAGAGTAAGTAGCTGTCAAGATAACAGCTCCTGTTAAACACTGTAGATTCCAGATGATACTTAGAGAATCCTTTTGAAAAAGCTCATAGGATTAGAACATGGAACTGCATCAGAAAAGAATTCTAGGCCTCCTCCTCCTAAAATAGTAGAGTACTAAATTCCTAATAGGCTAGGGAACAATATATTGCCACAGCAGCAAGATATTTCTGAAAGCCATGAATGTACTCATATATTTAAAATAAATGTGCAGAGACATTATTATACAAAAGACCATTCTCAGATTGGGTTAGAAGATAAATCACATTTTCAATATATCAGAGTTGTTGGAGCAGAGGAATACTTAGATTTAAATAACATTTTTCTCCTTTTTAATTTTTGTGATCCGTTTCTTTAATTTACATTAAAATCTCATATAGGAAAGGTACCATCAAAGAGGTCTAAATGCTTGGCATTTAATAATATTAAATACCAGCATGTTCCACAATTTGATGGGCAGAACATAATATTGTTTCTTTTTAAAAGTTCTGATACTCTCTAATACTAATTTTTTGTAGATAGTTCATGAAAAGAAATTATTTTTAACTGCATGGGCCAATAGTTTATTAAACCTATTACCTTTTCCGGTATGAAGTGGAGAATCAAAATGCTTCCTTCTGCAATTAAAAAAAAAAAATTACTGAATTTTTTTTTTATAAAAATTGGTTTTGTTTTCATTTGGAGCATAAATTGAAGCAATAGTTATTTTCCCACGTTCAGTTTGAAATCAAAATAGTATGAGTCTCCCTTCTTCATTCTGAATTTGTTTTTCCAAAATCTATAATGAATTTCTAACATATATGACTGCTTCATTTTTCCACCTGCCCTAGTTCATAAATTTTGGACTGAGACATTTACATTCCAGCAAATTAATATGGCCTTTTTAATACAAATCTCTTGAAGGCATGTACGGTGGTATTTGCATTCCCCCCCCCCTTTTTTTTTTTTGGATGCAAAAAAATGTCCTTTTCCTTTAAAAGGGACTGTTCAGACTGTTAATATTACTTGAAAATATTTTAATTTGGCCCATAACGTAAGTTATCACGTTAGTTTATGAAGAAAGAGCAGCTGCTTGATCCATTTTTTAGTCTTCTGCCTAGTCTAGATCATTTTAGCCTGTTCTGTTTATGTCAAAAATCTCAGATCTCTTCTCTTTCTACCAGAGGAATATCTGGTAGAATCTCAATTACTATTTCTCCTAGTTTTAAGGCACTATCATGCCCTTTTTGGTTCCAGTATTGCATCCTTTGTCTTCAGGTATGTGAATTTAATAAGCATCTTGCATGGTAAATTTCTTCTTTGTGCTATCCATGAGTTTATTCTGTATAAATTCTGTATGTGGATGTAAACTTTAAATTAACAAAGAAAGCAGATACCATCAATAACAGCTAAAAACAAATAAACCAAGATGATAAATCAGCAGAAGTTTTATTAAAATATTTGTAAACTGAAATCAGGTTTACTCTTTAAATTGTCCCTGAGAACATTTAAGTTAATCTGTCCTCCCCTCCAAATACCTCTTAACCATTCTATCTCAGTTTCAAGGGAAATAAAGGACCTTAATTTATTCATATTCCAAAAGAGAAGAAAACCGATGAATCAGGTACAATGTTCTTGCCTTTACCTTAGTTACAAGGTGATTAAATACTGCGTATATGAGCAACCCCACTTTCATTTTGTTTCTCTGTAGAGTCTACAGTGTCCTTGGCTTTCTCCCTTCCATTATCCCAAAGAATTCCTTTTTTAGACCAGGCAGTCAGAACAGGGAGGGAGGCTGAAGAGGGAAGGAAGGATGGACTGAAAAAGAGAAGAGGTCACCATCACCTCACAGCAATAAATTAAGCTAAGTGCTACCATGATGTAGAGAAGAAGAAATCTCAGAGGAAGAAAGCTTTTGAGAAATTAGCAGATGGATTTCAGTATAGTGTTAACATCAGGGCAAATAAGAGAGCTGGAGTTAAACTTCTTAAGTTGCAGTCACTGCTGTTGTGGCTAAAGTTTCATAGTCTGCACATCTCTTCTTCTCTGTTAAATGTTTTGTAAGCAATGCAATAAGAAAGTGCACTGTTATCATTTGGCCATGTAATTGGTTTCTGCCACAAATGTTTAAAATACCCTGCTTATGTAAAAGGGACATATTTGGCATGACACCTTGTGTGCAAAATATATTCATAGTTTGTGCATATATTTGAATTTTTAGCAGCACTAACGTGGTAGCTATAAATGTAAAGGTCTGAACAACTTCTGTCAACAGATTAGCATCTAGAAGTATAGGAGATAGGATTTGCTTACTTTGAAATCTCATCAGCATTTACATGACTTCAGCATTTCAAAACTGTAACATGGTAATACAGCAATTTGGTTCCTATGAATAGCTAAATTATTTAAATCTAGTCTACTACTCAGGTTTCAAGGTCACAACAAAGTGGTAACCGAGCTGTCTCCTCTTCTGCAACAGAGCAGAAATATCCCAGTTTTGGTGCTGTAATCTAGCCAATTTGGAAACATCAGCATTCTTCCCTTTTTTCTTTTCTTTTTCTCTTTTGGCTGTCTCTCCCTCTACATCAGCTCTTGGAAAACATTGCCTAATGGCTGACTTATACAATAAATAGGCAAGTTTGGTTGACAAGGGATATATTACTTCATATCTGAAAAAAAGATTTTGGAAATGTGGCTTTGATCAAAAGCTGAGCATGAGTCAGCAGCATAATGTGGCTGAAAAAAAGGCCAATGCAATTTTAGGTGAGATCAATACTTCTCTAGTTCCACTGCATTGTTACAGGAGCTGAAAGTAATGTCTATATTGAACTCTGCATAGGTCAGATGCCACCTTGAGTATTATGGCCAGTCCTGATCATTACCCTTTACGAAGGCTTGAGATAAATTGGAACTGATTCAAAGGAGTGTGATAAACATTCTTCATATATCTGAAATGGTAGTAGATAAAAGATAACATCAGCCTGCTTCTATTGCCTTAATGTACTGGATAGGGGCCAAATATGATAAATTACATTGGTCTCTGTTGCGTATTAGAAAACCTATGAAGGAGAGCCATTCAGCCATGCAGCTGTTGATTTAGGCAGATACTACACTTTTTGTGACTAGACATATTCAAGCAGAGACTCCCTAGCCATCGCTAGAGAATTTGTAATTAGATTTAATTGTATTTCAGTCTAAGTCAGGGGTTGGACTCTAAGACTTAAAGATCCTCTTTCAATTCTGTAATTTTATTTTCTTTGTTTCCGAAGTGAAAGAATTGACTCCATCAATTTTTACATGGAAGACCTACCTGGCAGTTTAAGTTGTGTACATGACAGAGAAGCGGGCTTACGTATTGAGTGTGCCTCTATGAGAAGCTCAGGGAGTATATGAACAAGGCTGATGGATTCTGTGCAGCAACTGTTCACTATATAAAATTCACTATATGAAATTCTGTCACCTAAGATAGGCTTTGATATGTTTCTCTGCTAAGGCCTCATAAAGCATTTGCTTTTATGGGGCAAATCCAGATTTATGGCTATTTTTATTGTAAAAAAATAGGATTGCATTTACTATTGTGCAATATTGATATGAAGACATCTTCATGTGTGGCAGCTAATACTGGGAAAGCTCCATGTGAGCTCTCTGACAAATATGACAGAGATGTAGCTGAAGTTACATTAGTTTCCTATTCTGTCTTAGGCATGACGCACCCATCTTATGTAATGTCTGCTCCTAGAGAAAATGGTTACGGTCACAAGATTTATTGCAATCCCCAGAAGAAAAGGTATTATTAAATATAGGCAGAGAGAGACAGTGCTGAAGGGCAAAGATAACTGAGACTCAGATATATTTCAAAAGATTTTTAAAATAAATTTTTGTGTCAGAAAAAGAAAATGAGAATGAGTAAGCTAGTATGAGACAAACGCTGTATCACAGTGGATTTATCCACATTCTAAAATTCTGTGCTAGGGGATTATTGTCCTGTTGCCCCACACTCCCATTCCCCTGTGTCCATCCACTGGGAGAAGGTCTGAAGAGGGGAACTTGCTTTATGCAAATAAGCTTATTCCTGTTGTCAAAATCCTCATATGAGTCCCTAAAGTTTGAAGGAATAGAATCTAAGCATGGAGATTGGGCTCCTCACTTCAGATATTCTGGTCAGGCAGGGTTGGGTGGAATGGAAGGTTGGAGAACACAAGATCAGTGGAAGTACATGCTCCTTGTAATACTAACTGGATCAAGCAGAACATCCAAATGAGGTTGAAGAAGTGGAATAATAAACAAAATTGTCTAGAAAGTAGGGTGACATTCATAATTATCTTAGATTGCAGATTAGGGACAAGATCAGCAAGCTGAGAATGCTTATGGGCTCAAGGCACTGAGAATTTGTGCTCATTTTTTAAAATTTGTCTTACCAAATGCTTAAATCTCAAGGAGTGTCAGAAGGTTCCACCAATAAAAGCTGAACTTTCTGATTCTGAATGTTTACCAGATATCTGTGGAACAAGCCAGTATTTCTTGATATTTTACATAGAAGAAAACATAAAATTTGCAATTTCCTGGCATTCATTGTTAAATTATGTATACATATGCATGTACAACACTAATGTAATTATTTGTGTGTATGCTTGTCTTTGCAGATATTCAAAGATAATGCATTTACATGCTTAGATTGAATCATGACAATGAAATTAAACTTGTAGAGAAAGTAGACATTCATGTCCAGGCTCAAAGTAAACACAAATGGAAGATGCAGAGAATTATTTAAGAGATTTAAAGTAGATGCCAAAGAGTGTAGTAGAAGGGGAAGAAAAAATTAGTTAAGCAAGAGGTATCCAAGCTGAGTCAAAGAAGGAGAACAGAATGCAAACAAGAATAAAATCCATATTTATAATAGACTGTTAATTCCTAGGTTCATAATATAACCATAATATACAGTGCAGGAATTTATAGCCATAAATATCTGAAGATTAAATATTATGTTACAATCCCTCACTCCAAATTAGTGCAATGTCTGGCACGTGCATGTTCAGCCATCACTACCAATTTCTGCTTTGTACCCACTTCAACACAAGAGTGTGGTCCAAATACAGTATTGTTCTCTTACAGAAAAATGTAACTCTCAGTCTACTTAATGGAAGAATGATGTTACACTGTAGATGTGGACAAAACCAGTATGACCTGTTTAAGGGTGGTACTGGAGTGGCATTTCTTGGCTTAAAGTACCAGTGAAACAATGAAGAATTCTGTTCATCTGAAGAAGAAAGGATTCTTGTTGCTGTCAGAAAAGGAAGGACTAATAGGCTTGCCTGACTGTAAAATGTGAAGTTATGTTATGCCTGTTACAAGGTTATGTTCTCTTTTGCAAACATACTAGGATAAGAGCAAAGTAGAAATAATGATTGCAAGGTTTATTTTGCAAATTCATTTCTTGCATGCCCTACAGCCCATAGTGTGACATGCACACAAATAAAGATGGATAATTGTGCACAACTGATGCAATACCAGCAAAAGTAATGGCATGAAAAATGAAATGAAGGGTTAAACCACATTTCTTTCAAAGCAAATAAAGTTTTGAATACATACAGTTGCTCCTTTCTTTTTCATTCCATGTTATTTTTGTTATTCTCTAACAGAACCAAAATGAAATAAACATAACAAATTTAATCTGGCAGTTTTTCAGATTGAATTAAACAAGAGAGCATTTTCTATTCCTACAACCCCAAAATTGTGTATAAATCTGATGCTAAAATGGTTTGGAGGTAATCTAGACAGTTTCTTGACCCAAGAGGGACTTAGGAAGTAGGGGGAAAGGAAGATATATTGGACTCTAAGAGGAAAGGCGTGGCAAAAATTAATTAATTTTGGAGAGCAAAGCATTGGAACATGATTAGATGAGCAGTAATTTTTTAGATATTTTGGGTCATATGTTCTGAGTGGATGATGGATAGAAAAAGGATTAGGTATGGCAAGGTTGAAGAAAACAAGAGGAGGAAGATAACAGATAAGGTGGATGGATGGGATCAAGGAGATTACTGAAATATCCTTGAAAGAGCAATGGATTGCTAAAGAGAAGCTGAGATGGTGAGCATTTGTCTATACAATCAGTACCAATCAGATTTGATTCAATGGCATCTAACTAACTAAAGGTGCAGATATAAGGTGTTATTTTATTTTCCTTATCTGCTAAGAGGGATATGCCTTTTGTATGAGAAGCAAATCTATCTACAACTTTCTTCAGATCAAGAGACTTTGACATTTCCCCCCCAATTTCCATAAAAAGGTCACTGTCATGCAGATCCTCTCAACACTATCTTACTGTGTCCCGCCCTCCCCCCCGAAATATACTTACCTTTGAGGCATTTCTATATTATATAAGCTGTATAATGGTAATTATTTGTTTGGTAATGTCAACTTATTCTAACTTATTCTTTTCCACTTTCTTGGTTAGTCAAAACCTGCCAATTCAGGCTAATTTTCTGTTCCTGTCCCAGATTGTATAACAGGAGAATCTGGGATAAAAGTTACACCACTGCTACAGCAGCTGAAATGGGCAAGGGGCATGATCTCAACCCAGCCCAGTTCCTGACAAGAAAGAAAGCTAAGGAGTTGACCTAGCTTCTTGAAGGACAAAGAAGTCTCATTATCTGGTTGCAATTTAGTCTAGGGTAAAGAAGAGTGAATGAGACTTCTTTAAAAACACAGGGATTCCTTTAAAGATAATTAAAGTAATTGATGAAATTGTATTATAATCTATGGTTGCATTGTCTGACACATTGATGTACAGGTCCACTCAGGTGGATGAGGGAACAAAAGGAAAAAAATCTACTGCTCCTTACTACCCTTGGAAGTCTTCTCCAGATTAATAGCCAGAAATAAGTTTCTGTTGCTCCCAAGACACAGCAGAAACTGAAGAAAAGAAGGTTTGAAAGGAGGCTCCAGGAATGGAAGGCAAATGCAGAGAAGTGTTCATGTTTCACTTGTAAGCTAGATTCCTAACTGCACTGAATGCAGCAAAGTTAGGTAGCTGTCTATGCAAACAAGTATTTACCTATGAGTTTAACTAAAAAAAAAAAAAGTCCAGAAATGGCCTTTCCAGTACAGATCACTTTTTCAAAACTATATATAGATGAGTAGTACAGAATAACTTTATAAACACAAAATGTACTATGCAGTATTCATTAATGTAGGCTTATAAAGTTACAGTTGCATGGTAGCAGGGTGATGCCTTGGTAGGAAAAGGGACTGTACTGTGTATTCTGCCCAGGACAGTCTCATAATTCCAAGAGCCACAGTTCAAAGAGCAATTGCTACCTCATTGGCACACTCTGATTCTTCCTATTTGTCATTGTGTTTGTTTGAACATGGGAATATCAACCTTGGAAACATTCTGCCTTGTCGATAGCCAGAAGAAAGGCATGGAGAGGCCTGCAAGGCTGCCCCCAACTCCATTCCACTGGGTAGAACCTTTAAGGAAAACATGATATGAATTCTAGCTCTGGAAGAGAAGAAGAGGCTATTACTCCAACAGCAGAGCCTCATAGTATTGGATTTGCTGGAAGGAAGGGAACTCTGCACACAAATAACTGTTGTTTTTTTTCTCAGCCTAGGCTTTGAAGAGGAGACTCAATCACACTTTTGAAAATAAGCTGTGGTACTTCCTATTGGTGTTGGTGAGGCATGGTCAAAGGTAGGCTATGGGGGCAGCAGTTTTTCTATGGGCATGCAGTTTTCCCCATCTCAAGGACAGGAGAAAAGTCCATTCATGTGCCTGTGTGGACAAGTCCTAAATATCTGTTATTGGTTCAGATGATAGGAGACCATTGGCACCTGCTGTAAGCAGAATGCTACCTTAAATCTTCTGATCCATATATATTTTATCCCCCTATATTATCCTTGAAAACCACAATCAAACTAATACAGGTATTTTTATTTCTTATGTTTTGAGTGCTCCATGTTGGCTACTAAAATCCCTGGGAAACACGTTAATTTTCTTGAGGGTGCTTTAAAAGACTCATGGCTGTTCTTTGCTTGCTTTGCAGTTGGCCTTGATGCTGCTAATGTGCAGAGGGAGTTATCACCAAAGGGAACTCTTCGATGGTTTCTCTCTTTTCCCATATTATGACCAGTAAAGTTCCTGAAGGAAAAAAAGAAAAAGAAAAAAAAGAATTTGTGTCAATGTAAGAGAATTCTGCAAAGGTACAAAAGATAAAAAATAGATGAAATTTTTCATTAGCAAAGAGTCAACAAAGAATTTGACTTATAAAAATATTTAGAAAGATTAAACTGAAAGTAGAGAGAGTAACCAAGTCAAGGAATACAAATGAAGGCAATGAGCTCCATGTTTCAAAGCATAGTTCACTCCTTGGAGATTTTCAAGTCCTCCTCTTGCTTTTCTCAAGCAATGTCACTAACCTACCCAGCTGCACTGTCATCCCGATTACTGCTGCCTGGCTCAGTTACATGTTTTAATGCTGCCATATCCAATGGATAGATAGCAGTGTGAGGACTGCAGCAATTCTCACATGGTGTTTCCACGCTGTTCACAAATCAACCTGGGACTCTCCAGTCATTTACACTGTAACATAATAAAGCATTTTCAATTAAATAAATTAACATTATAAATGGGGTGTGGAGAGAGGGGAAATTGCAGTTTGCATCAAGGAAATATTGGTGCAGATGAGATTTGGGGTCTGAGGGATTGTGTGTGGGGAATTAAATGAAGAGTAAGATGTTCTTCTTGAAGAACTTATACATTATTTTTTCACTGTCTCTTATTATTAAGGGGCCATTTATGCCATCAAAGTTTATTTGCTTCAGAAGAGCAGGTAAAAGACATAGTGCTATGATTAAACAAGACAAAACAAGACTTGGGTTTGAGGGAATGAATTTACACAGGAAACTCTGTTTTGCTCAGGCCTGGGAGAATGGGCCATTCCTGTTCACTGAAGGTCAGAACGGAGTCATGCTGAAGCAGTTCCTTTAGAATTAGAATTGCTAGTCAAGAAATAGGGAAGATAGGCTTTCTGGTGTTTATGTAGACTCTGAATCATTTATTTATTTATTTACTTGAAATAGCTTTTACTGAAGAGAAAAAGAGCCTTTGTACTGCTGTTCTACCTTGAGCAATCAATTTTCAAGGTAGATTACATTATATTTTTTAAAAAATTACCACGGTGCATGTATGTGCTTATGTGTATGAGGGAGGGGTAGGAATATTGCATTTTCTTTCTTTCTCAGGAAACACACTGCAGACCAAGTTGCAGAAGACAATTATACATTATATATTCACCCACCATCGATGATGGAATTCTTCAAGCAGTGGGGGTAGGAATGGGAAACAAATTTGGATTTCAGTCCTTCATTTTAAGACTTTACTTGTTCATACATATACTGCAAAGATTGACTCTTCAGCCATAATTCTTTTCATATCCAACAGTTTGTTGCAGAGAAAGTTACTGAAATCATGGTTAACTCCCATCTTAGATGATGTCATCCAATTACTTAGAATTTAGTGAGAAGTACCATTATTACTTAATTTCAGATGTCCATCTGAAGTTGAAAATGATACTTTATCTGGTGATTGGCTATAATGCGGTCTAGAGTCAGCATGGCTTTTGGGAACATTATGGAATGCCAGAGTTTTCCCAATCTCACAGCTATGAAAAGTACCTGGACTCATCGTCAGGCCAGACTAGGAATTTTCTTCCCATGTTCCTATTCAGTTACATTGGCCTTCTTTCCAACCTTCTATTTCCTTGCATTTATGCTTATATTCTAAAATGTTAACAAAACCAACCCTTGACATTTAAAAATGATTTTGAGTCAAAGGTCACCTTATACATTTCACTGTTCTTTGAATAAACATCTCAACCACTGTAGAAAAATGATCCAACGTGTCCTTATTTTTTGCTGGAATTATTCATCCCATTTTGTACTGTGGGGTGACCTTGTTCCAAACAATCCTTGTTTTCAAATAAATAACATATAGTGATTTCTTTATTGCTTTAAAATCCAAACCTTCTCCTCTGCTCATCACCTTTACCCCCTTCTTTATAAAGTAAAGCCTGATGGTCTTTCTCTCTCTTTTTTAACCAGAGCTGAGCATTGCCATGGTAACCGCCATTGGGAATGGAGCAAACTATTAATTCTTATTCTAGCTTCTGAAAAGTTGGAACCTGCTCAGAAAGAAAAATCAATCCATCACCTGCCTACTAACAATCCTCTGTTTTATCCACTAATATGGCATGGAGTAAACTAGCCTCATTATGTATCAAAGAAAGACTCTTCAGAATGTATTTCTTGTGTCATTTTTTCTGTTGCCTAAAATATTATTGTGCATATATTTGTTCATATAGTTTTAGTGACATATTGATATATTCTGTGAACATTTTTTATTATAACATCCCTACTAGGTCAGCTATTATGTAATATAAATAGCTGTTATTGTATAGCAGATCATGCTTATAAGGTAAATCCTTAAGGCATAGAAATATTCTATTATTTGGACCATATTAATGGTTAAGCTATACTGATTTTTTCTTTAAACATGTTCTCAGCTTTAGAGAACATGCCTTGCATGCAAAAAGCCCAAGTTAAGACATCATCATCATCTGGAAATTAGAAGAATGTCAGAACAATACTGGGAAAGATTTTGGCCTTGCATCTTGGCATGCTGTTACCTGGGCTAAGTAAATTAATATTATGGGGTATAAGTCAGCTTTATTTCTAGGACAGGTTACTCTGCCTCAATGTTATCTCTATTATTTAGGGTAAGCATTCTCAAGTCCTCAGGATGTACTCCCAGACCAACTTAATGCTACATTTCCAGAGATGACTAGCTATTTCTGGACATTTATAAGCAAGGCAAGATAAGAATGTCAAACATCCTGTTTCTCCCTAAGAGCTAGTATTCATCACTTTTACCCTAATTTTAATCACTCTGGAAAATATCAACAGAAAAGACAGTTCTTTTCAAATAGACAAAGATAAATTGTATTATAACAATAATCGGAAAGCTCCATTTATTATGAATAGTAAACACAAACAAATAGTTTCTACTAGAATTTTCTATTTTTCTAATATAGTAAATGCATAGTAGCATCTCAGGCTACTTGACAGATTAATCCATTACCAAGTGACTGGTTTTGTTCTAGCAAATTGCATTAACATTCTATCATCAAATAAAACTGTTGTCTATTTTTTAGATGTCTTGAAAACAGAATAAGAACAAAATTTTCCATAGAAAAAAGACAGGAATATTGATTCAGCCAGATAGCAAATATTTGGAGAAATATTACAAAAACTATGGTAGCTACAGCCTAAACTGCTGTCTTGTTGAGATGAATGAAGTATGGGGATGAATGTCTATTAACCATGATGGCAGTGTGACTGCTTCTGAAGGCCATCTGCGGGGACACTAGTGGGCTTCCTGGTGCAGTTGGTTGGCCCCTGGAAGAAAACATTGCTGGACTAGATGGACCTGGGGTCCAATCCAGAAGGGCACTGCTTATGTTCTTATGAAGTAGATAAAAGTTCAAGTAGTATTTCAATGCAGAGCTACTGAGGTACTGAATCAGGGATACAAAAATCTGGATGATCTCTAGATGGAAGCAGTTCTAAGACCTTTCTGTCATCTAGCAGTCATCCAGATTTTGGCTGCACAGATCTGGTAGCCATAATAACTCAGGCCGGAATTTGATGCCATCAGATGTAGTAATGGTGACTAGTTCAGATGATTGTAAAAGAACACATTTGTAGAGGATTCAGCTATCAGTAGTTGCTCTTTTTGATGATTGTTTTTGATGACTTGTGGAATCATGTCTTGAATACCAGTTACTGAGGAGCAACAGAATTACACAGAGCTGCAATATTCTCTGCCTCCATAATTATACCCTGGGGCATAAAAATGTGAACATAAATAGTCTTCCTCCCTCCACTCTTTTGTAGCATGTAGCTTCTGCTGAAGGTTTGTTCCATATCGTAGGCCACCAGATTTTTTAGCACTGATCAGGGGTCACTGTGAATGTTCTGAACAGCATTATATACTTGCTTATAGTACAGACTTCCTACAGATCAGGCTGGAGGGCAATGGTGAACACAGCTTGGCTTGGTGACTCTAGTTCAGCTTCACCATGAATCTCAGAGGCATATTTCTCTCTCTCATCTTAGTACCTAAATGTTAAAGCAAAGTAACAGAATCTCAATCTTTTAATAGCTGGTCATGAATGGTCAGGTCACTGAAACTTCTTAAAAACATTAAAATATTTCCAAACAAGCAAACTAGTCTTTGCTTGTGCTTCTGTGATGACGGACAGAATCTAAGTAGTATTTCAAGTTTCTGCTTCTCGTAATATGGGAGAGATTTAGAAATCACGTTTCTAATTACCAGGAAGACAGCAAGAGTTTAACTTCTTCTGATGGATACCTGTTTATTTACATGACAACAACATACACACATATCTTGGATGTTGTTAAACCTATGTGTACAGGGCAAGTTTGGGAATAAAATTAGATAGCGGTAATAGAATCGTGCATTGTGACCTGGAAAGTGCCACATAAGAGAGCAGATTTGAATAGAAAAGTCTAGGGGTTCTATCCAGAAATAAACTTATTTAGATACCTACCAAAATCCAGCAATTATATATATGCCTTAATATAACCCTATACCTACTTAAAGATCATAGTATGGTTTAATCAGAAAGTAACACAAGTATCCTCCTATTTGTTTGCTTGTCTGTTGTGCTATGAGGAGAACAGCAAGAGTAGCTCATGGAAATGTATACATTTTTTTTTTCCAAATGAAAAGAGCGAGTTAGTCAGATTAGTGCATGAAACAGGAAAAACAAAACAAAACTAAGAATTACTGAAGGAGACAATCCTAAATCCTGACTATTTACTTCTTACGGGAAAGTAGGGTGCAAATAACACTTCCTTTCTATCCATTCTATTTGGTGCTCTATTCTACATAAGTTCTGACTTTCCCTTCTGCATTCCAATCCATTAGCTACCATCTGTTTTGCCTTCCCTAGAGCTCCAGCAATAGATCAAACAAATTAATGTCATTTATATACCCTTACAACTGAGTAATTCAGTTGGGTAAGTGGAAACACTTACCCTTCCCCAGTTACTATATGAAATTAAGCCGCTCCAGATTATCTTATCAGAGGTTGCATTTCCTCATCCATCATCACTACAAAATTGTCTCAATCCTGTATTTCAATACGGGCAGCAGCTGTCCCAGCATTTTGCATCATGGCTAGTGGGTAGAGATTATGTGAGTAATGTTCTGAAACAGAAGGCACTAGATAGGACTAGATCATCCTGTTCCAACCTGGGCTTCTTTCAAATGTGTGAACTTCAAATACCAGAAGTTGAAAATGATATTAAAATAGACTCCCTTACTTTGAAGTTCTGTTTTCCAGAAGATTTTTTTTTTTTTGAAGTAGTATTTATACTCTTTCAAGAGGGAGGAAAAAAAAAAGTATCTGATGGGGGATGATAATGAGCATGAGCAGCAAGTGTTTATAAAATCATCCTTTTTGTTGCTTCCTGTACTTGCCAAACTAGATACTACCCTTTAAGAAAGCTCTAATTGTCCTGGAGCTTGGCATTTCAAACGATGACTTTAAGATAAGCCCTTGATGGGTATTTTTTTTTTTTTAAGCTTCACATTTTAAGCTAATGAACTGTCAAAAAAGGAGCATTCAGTTCTGGTTCTTAAAATGGGAGTTTTGATACTGTCTGACTAATGCTATTGAGAACATTTCTAAATATAGCCTGAAAAAGCTATATTTATTTCCAAGAGAGTAACAAAAAAGCTATGTAATCTTTAGAGCAATATATAGGAATTATCCAAATGTATTCAATTAACTACTATTTCAGGGCTTTTGTGGAAGTTCAACTGTTCCCACCAAAATAGCTTGACTGCCACCCTTAATATGAAACTGAATGAACTAGGATTCAAGGAATGATGAATACGACTTTGAGGAAAGCAGTGGTGCTGCTGACATTGATATGGCAGTGAATCATCCATTCCTGAAGAAAATCTCCTGGATCCAGAAGATATTGCTAATTATTGTCCAGGTACAAATACTCCCTTTGGGTAAAGTTCTTGAAAGTGTGGTGGCTGTGCTGCTGCAGAGCTTCTTGGAGGAGCCCAATGATCTAGACTTTGTTCAGTCTTGTCATGCCTCTGCATTTGACAGCTATGTTGGGAGATGCCTCTCGCTCCCAGAACTGTCCCCAGTTATGTATGAAACTAGCAGAGGCAGCCATCAAGGGATTTGAAGAAGGGTTTCACCAATATGACACTCAGCTTTATTTTACCTTAGCTACTGGATCAGGAGAGGCTGTGAATATTCTGAAGAAGTAGTGTGGTGCCAAGATGGATGAGGGCCAATAAACTGAGACTGAATCATGACAAGATAGAGGGACTGAGGGTGGGTGATTCTTAGGTACAGGAACTGGAGAGCTTACATGTTCTAAATGGGGTAGCATTTCCTTAGGAAGAACAGGAATGCAATTTTGAGTATTCCTAGAGTCATCATTGTCAGTGATGGCCCAAGTGACCTCCATGGCTGGAAGCACTATTGCAGCTTCTGCATTATGCTAAGACTCATAATGAGCTGTTTTTGATCCTTAAAGCCCTTCATGGCATGGGACTGGGTTACCTGAGGGATCGTCTCTCCTTGATTACATCTGCCCGTCCCATCAGGTCTGGCAGAGAAGGCATGCTGCAGGTCCCATCTGCCAGAGAATTACACTTGGCAGTTCCCAGGAGGTGGGCCTTCTCTGCCATGGCACCCGCCTTGTGCAATCTTCTCCCCCCAGAAATGACATTAGCTCCATCCCTCTTAACATTCTGCAAGTCCCTCACGACCTGACTATGTGATCGGGCCTGGGGCTCCCAGGGGACCAGGGAGATTTTGCGATGACTCCCTTATTAATTTTATCCTCTCCTATTTTGTGTTTTTTATTTGTAATTGTTTTTATGTATTTATTCTTTTTAATTGTTGTACGCTGCCCAGAGTCATATTGTGTGAGATGGGCAGCTATATAAATATGATAAATAAATAAATAAAATAATGGAAGGCTATCATTCATATGTTTCCGTTAACAACAAGCCCTAAACTAGGACAAAATGATATAGCAATTGTGTATGGCTGATGCTACAATCCTCATGCTTAGGTCTTAAACGAGTCCCAAAGGTGAACACTGAACCTCTAGAAAACATGCAAAAGTACTAAATAGTATTTCATCTAGAGATACATGAAGTCCTAACTAAAGAAGGGCGATCAATGTATTGAGTTCTCATTTCAGTACAAGCTTCAGTACAGGTTTGCCTTTTTTTTCACATGCAGGAAAGTCAGAATGTACTGGTAGGGGAAAACCTGCACTTTCCAAATTTCACATTGGCAGTTCACAAATGAAATAAAAACAAAAAATGTGTGCAAAATACATATTGCTTAATAGACTTTTTAACTGACTAATTGAATGTAAATTGCTTTGTTTTGTTTTTTGCCATCTGTCATACTATTACATGTCCATGCAATACACACAGTGAAATTCCTGGAATGTCTACAAAGGTTTATATATTATGCAAAAGCATCATTTTATAAGACATGGCTTGAAAACCAATGCTCTTTCTACAGTAGGAATACTGCCTACAAATGTGGATATCGGGAGAAATGGGCACAAAAATCTGTTTCGATTTTCATGGATTTTGTTTTTTTTAAACAAACAAAATGTGTTTTTTAAAAAAACAAAATGTGGAAAGAGGCTCACCTAAACTTCTAGATTGAAAAAACGAATTGCATATCCATCCCTCATACTAAAAAATAGCTGGAGTCTAGTTTGTAGAGTGTTAGGATACTCTTTTTTGTATCTGTCCAGGCTTGGATTTCCTATGCTTTGTAGTTCTCACGATGCAGCATGTGATAAAGCCCAAGTTAGCACTTAAACACTTTCCTGGTCTGAGAATATAGTTCACCTATATTCTGAAAGATGAGATCAGATTGTTCCATAGATCCTCCACTTTCCCAGCCAGCAGGAATTTTAGATTTCAGAAAGGATTCAGAAGGTTTATATTTCTGCCAGATAAGTTTCTACTAATTGTACCATACAGGCCATACAACGCTGTTCTCAAAAAGGCTTGCTTGCACTAAGGGCAAATCCATATTGTAGCCTGTCTTATATGATGCTTCCATCTTTTTGTAAACCAGCTTTAGAAATTCCACTCTGGACTGCAGGGGATTGGCAAAGGTGCCAGGCTGGTGCTCAGTTGGCACTATGGCCACCAACAGACTAGACTGGCTATTCTCCTACTTCTTGCCCTTCCCATCTGTGGTAAACTTGTTGGCTAGCTCCTGCATAGACTGCTCTACCTGTACCTGCTTTTTCCTTTTAGGGATTATTCCCTCCTCCCAAATCCCTGTGACTTTCTTTGCTTTCCCAGATGTTTGTACACATGGATGCCTTCAAACACCCCTCCCACATTACCTTCTTTGTCACTAACACAGCCCCTTCCTTTTTCCTTTCTTCCCTCCTTCCCTTCCTGGCACTATCATAGCTCTGATGCTACGATTATCAAATGTCAGGCCTAGCCCAAGGAACTCCAAGAGACCATGTAAATTCAGTCCAGCAATGTTTATTAGCTACAACCTCTAGCAAGAATCTTCCCAGACTGAAACCCCAGCTCCCAAGCAATGCCAGCCACAACATTGTGAATTCCTCAGGGAGGTGCCAGCCTCATCCTCTTATCTCTCCCCTGCGACTCAGGAGATGAAAGAAAATGTTTTTCTCCCTGAGTCTGGCCTTCATGATTCCATTCCATCACATCAAAGCAATAGCAAACAGATTCTTCTTTCATTCTTGCATTCCTCAATAGGTCCATAGAAATTTTGTGGCTTAAAGAATTGATACTTCAGCTTCATAGAAATAAAGTAGCAAATTAAATATGGATTTAAAAATAAAAGAACAAGAAGAGAAGCTTTACAGTACTTCAGGTAGGGGTTGGAAAAGCAAGGGAGCATGCTTCACCCAACCTGAAAGGGTGCCCACTGGGAAATGTAAGGGCTGAATGGAGCATGAACTTCTAGGGTTGAGAATAGTTCATTAGAGGCCATTGTTGGATCAGACATGGGAGTTTTTTTTTTTTAATACAGAGAACGTATCAGCTTGGCATCCCAGAATGAAATGATAGCATAGGGCAGCAACCAGCTACAGGAGGGGAAAGAGCATGCCAGGCACTGCAGTTCATCAGAGTTGGAGTTGCTACTAGAATGGAATAATGTATTGAAGACCATCAAAGGGTTCAAGATAGCTCTTCTCAGAAAATAGCAGCTTTGAATTGAAGCTGGAAAACCTGTGTTTAGATGCATTGACAAGGGGCTGGGAGTGGGAGAAGGGCAATGTCATCTGTTCCTGTACTCAAGAAGCTGTGAGTGGCTTGTACCAGTGATGGACAGACTAAACAGAAAAATACAGAAAAATTCAGAAAATGCAGAACTGCCCTAAGTTGGCTTCCTTGAGTTAAAACAACAACAACAACAAGGTGCTTGTTTCATTTTGCATTGTTTTGTTTTTTGAGAGAGTGAGGATGGGGGAGAGAGAGTTATTAATGAATTAATTCATGTATCACCTTAGTTACAGTTCTCAGCGTTAAACTCTAGATCTCTCATTGAAATGTTCTGTCTGCTCTATTTATCATTATTATATTTATTTCATTAGCTTACCTAAGAGCACTTGGGTAAGATAATTAGTATAAAAATGGTTTCAAGTAAACAAACACCTGTTGTCAATCATAAAGAGGAGCACAAACTCCTATAGTTGGAGGACGTCATGGGGTGGCCACGTTGCTTGTGTAGTTTTGGCTGAGCATGTGAGCTGAGCCATTGTTCAATAAGCCACCACTGGCTGCGCTGGGCCAAAAACCAATGAGCTTCATTATGACCTGGCACAGTATGTACATCTCAGCACTGTCTCTTAGTCTCAACTAAATCATAACTTATAAAAATGGTCATATAAGCACTTTAGTCATTTAAAAACGTGGGGCTCACACTGGGTACAGAGTCTCTGCCAACAGGCTCTATGCTGCATCTCTTCACCAATCATTTATTCCTATCTCAGTTAAGTACACAACCAAGCAGAACTGTTATCAGGCCTTTCATAGTTGCCTAAACTGAAAATGAGCTTTCCCCAGCATGATTCTCCCAGAGTCTTTAGCAAGATTCATTAAGGGGAAAGTAGCAATGATACAAGCATTTCTGCAAGGGAATTTCTTTCAGATTAGAACCAATATATTTTGAGTGCATTAAGGCAGGGACTTTCTGGATCTTTTCCCCACAGCTTTACAATCAGCTAGAGGGGAGGCAGATTTTTTCTTGGATACTGGGAGAGTCTGCAGGTATGGGCTATTCACAATCTGAGAAACAATCCTTCAGCTACAGATCTTCCCCTGTTATTGAGCTGAAGTGTTTTCCACCAACTTGGTGCCCTCATTGGTGATCCCTATCCTGCTTCTATCAACTCTGTTTCAGGTTACTGAAGTTCCCTCCAAAGTGAGAAAGCCTAACAGAGGTTGGAATTTTATTTTCTGTAACAGCCAAATATTACCTTGCAGTCATTGTAATAAACCAAAATACACAGGGCTCTGTATTGCAAAACACTAGGATAAGTCCCATTAGATGGGATCAGTAGCAGCAGAATAATTTTGGATTGGTTGATGAACAAAGAGGTCAATAAAAAATCATTAGGGAGCTCATGGGAGAAATGACTCAGTTGCAAAAATGAGCAAAGCACTAGTAAAACAGCATAATCTGAAAGTAGTCACTTAAAATACTATGGTGTGAAAAGTTAAAAATAAAACAAATGCACCAGTGTATAAGAATAGGAAATTGACTGTTACCCTCATTTTAATAATTTGGATTACAACTCTCAACATTCCTTGCTCTTGTCCATGCTATTTGGGGTAGATGAGAGTTGAAGCACAAAATATTTGGGCTGCTTACCTCTAGAATATGAGACAGTTTGGTTCAGAAGTTTGTTATTTGTTATGTCAACAGAAATGGCCTGTGCTATAACCTACCAATTTTCACGATAAAGTGCCACCAGAATCTGGTGACTGTACTGGGTGGTCCTTCAAGAAAGAAATGCAGGGGCCTGAACCTTAACAGCATTTAGATGCCCACAGCCTGAATAGGCATTTCTGATTATAATACTCTGTTTTTTCAACCTCTCTGTGGTTAGAGAGGGCTCCACAGGCCACAACTGCCAGGTCAACAGCCCAGTTTCCAGCCACACATGGAAACACACTAAATCCTAAAATAGGCTTAACTGCTATTAATAGGAACCACACCCAAAATATAACACTGCAAGAAAATGCAAAAAGAAAGAGAGAGAGGGAAGAGAAGAGAAGAGAAGAGAAGAGAAGAGAAGAGAAGAGAAGAGAAGAGAAGAGAAGAGAAGAGAAGAGAACCTCAACCTACTTTGTACTGTTGCATCACTCACTACAGCCTTCTTACCCAAAACTGTTAAATCTAGCCCTTTGCCATCAAAAACCTGCCAATCCTTGCCATAAAACATAACAATAGCCACAGGGTTAGGTTGATAAAAGTAATCTCTAAGCAAATTGCATTATGGAAGGAAACCATTGTTCCTCACTATTCTACATTTTAACATTCTGTACTGGGCATCAGATTTTGGGAAACACATTGACAAACTAGAGCATGTTCAAAGTAGAGCAATAAAGCTGATAATAAACCTGAAAAGGGGGGGGGGGGGACTTATGCAAAAACTCCTAAGGTTCAAGATATTGGGTTTGTTTAGCCTGGAGAAGACTGCAGGGGGAAATGAGAGCTATTTTCAAGCATCCAAAGGTCTATCATCTAGGTAAACTTCTTCCATGTTGTTTCAAATACAAAACTAATGAGTTTAAATTACAATGAAATTTTGATTGGACATGAGGACAATCTTTAAAAGCTTTAGATTTCAAGGGTTATGCATATCTAGCAGTGTTGGATCTAGTCTATAAAAATCCAGATAACCCATTACATGGCAGCAAAGAGATACAAAAGAACTCTTAACAAGTTGTTATCTGGGTTTAGCAACCCAAATTCCTAGAAGGCAATGCAGAGTTATCTGTATATCTTTGCGACTATCTAAATATTGCAGCCCAAATGTTATATGCCCAACAGTGCATTCTAGAATACATTAGCCTTGTCTTATTTATTTTTTATTATAAATAAAGACTTGTGGATGGTAGCAAAAACAAAGTAGTCTGTTATGTTGCAAACAGCTTACATGAATATTTTAAAAGAATAAGTTTTGTGTCATAGCAAAGCTAATTAATTAGCACATTATTTTTGCAAAGTATAAACTGGAGGCTAACTGGGAATAACTAGCCTCTGAATTAAACTGATATTCAAAAGCTTTCTTAGTGATGGTCTTCCAAGCCCAGAATCTCAATATTTAAGAAATGTAGTTAAAGGAGATACATATTATTCCGAACTATAAAGATAAGAACAGTGCTTCTAATAATAAATCAGGACACGGACACCATGAGAGAGAAAGAAGAAAGGTATTAGCATTAAAGTGAACTCACAAGAGCTTAACAGCCAAGCAGAGCTTCATTTAACTGAACTGAGAGTCAAACAGGGAGTAAACCTACAAAGCATGATAAGATTTGAAAGAAGATCTAAAGGAACAGCCGGAGTGAAAGAGACTTCCATGCACACACAATTGTCATTCAGAGCAGGTATTCAAGTTCACAGGTTGCTTCAAAGGAAGCTTAGCTGTATCCATAGTACATACAGAGTACCAGAGGCTGAAGTACTGAAAGCAATCCAGTCCTGTTATTGTGACCCAGCCTGAGCCTTCAAACCAGGGATGGTGGATTCAGATATTTATGAAGTAGAACTTTTAGACTCAATATCCATAGAGCCTTTGTTCCTTAAACAAACAACTCTCATTTTGGTTTGTAATCAAGGTGTTATTTAGCCAGTTCAATCTGGTTGCACACTTTACGGTTAAGCCAAACATTCATATTTTTCCTACACTGCCTGGAAGGCAGGCAGTGCAGTGGGAGGAAAACCTACAGTGTATCTGACAAGGATCACACTTAGCACGTAGAGGGATAGTCATAATCCTGACAGGATCATACTTCAGGTTTTCTGGGTGACTAGCTTGTCCAGGCAGAGCAAGGCAGTGAGTTTATATCTTAAATAAAATTGTACTGAAAATATTGGGACTTAAGCACTTAATTAAAATTGTAACTACTATTGATTCATTTTTAGTAGAATGTAATGTGCATAATTGTGGTTTATGGATTAAAATTTCTACCAAACATATATACCTATATGCATATCTAGTTCACTAGGACTCTGAGCACAAACATTGTATTAGATCAACCCATTCTAAGCACAAATATGGCCAATGAGTTTAGGATTCCAGCTGATACATCTTAACAACTAAAGCCTTTAAAATTATTTTAATTATCTGTGTAAAAATAAGTATTACATTTGTATTCTGCTGCACTCCCAATATTGTCTCCAATCACTTTTATTTTTATCATTTTCAAATAAGGAAGGTATCAAGCCATTTCTCCATTTGTCTTCAGTTCTCTGAGTAAACCAGCCAAGACCAAAATTTCTAATCCTTTTATTATCATGAAATGCAATCCAGCTCAAACAGCATTCTTTAATAAAAGCCTTTTTATATCAATCTTGCATTACAAAACCACTACATTTCTCAAAGGTTTCAATTAACCTTGGTTAAATTATATTATTTAGAACAGGTTCCCAAAGTTGTGATATAACAAGTAAGAAAAGTCAGTCCTACTTGAAATGTTAGTGGTTCATTGTACTGCAAAGTTTGAGAACCCAAATTTTATTAGTATTGCTGTACCATTGTAATTTTTATCTTTGTTGAAATTATACAGCTTCTTGGAGCTTTGTTGGTAAGTCCTAATGGCTAATAACTTTGATATTTTTCATTTCAAAGAGCTATCATAAATAATTATGGTTGGAACCAGTTGTTGCCTAACACACCTGGCTTGTGAATACACCTGATGAAGATTTACAGAAGGGAAGTTGGTCCTTTTTGTCTTTCAGCTTTCAAGGAGATGTGGAGCCTTGTAAGGAAAGCTGGTACCCAAGTCTTTAAAAGCTTCAGTCAAGGCTTTGATGTAGTAGGAAGAAGTGGTTTATGTGAAGTTCTTTGTGTAATATACTTATTCTCCATGCAATAGACTAGTCATCTCTGGCTTGATGTATTGCTGGATACAGTTCCATTGCTAGTGTTCAGATTAGATTCTGCTAGTGGTAAATGTCCTGGGGTGGCCTTGAGCATTATGGTCGAACATATATATATACCTGTTCAACCATAATGCTTAAGGTATACACACACACACACACACACACACACACACAGGTAACCTCAAAAAAATACATTACCTTGCTAATGATTTGTCTTGGGCAAATGTGGCCACACAAAAGTTCTTGAAAGACCAATGCAAAAAGTAGAACATTTCAGAAGCTTCGTATTTGATATGGTTTCTTTATTAATGCAGCTATATCTCTTTTCTACTATGTAAGACAGAGGGAGTACACATTTTCATTTAACAGTATTTAGGAAAAACTTGAGTAGACTGAATCAAGTCATAATGGAGGTAGATTTGTTTGTTTTCAAAAATAAACATACACGTAGCATTAATTACTGCAGCTACACCACAGCAAAGACTAGTACAGTGATTACTAAAGAAAGGGAAATTGTTATGGACTGTTTTTTTTGGGGGGGGGTAACCTTTTTAAGCTTCTCTTGTTCATTCATGTTATTTATCAGGTAGAATCAGGAACACATCAATTCTGAGATGGAAGGCAAGTAGCATAATTACTTGTAATTATTCCACAGTATTCTAAGCAGCATGTAAACATTTGGGCCAAAAGGTTAGAATTCTATGCAATACTCACAACAGAATAAATTCTGCAGAATATAATGAGGAAATATTCATCAGTTGTAATAATATCCCACCTTTCTTCCAGTGATATCAAGAAATATATCTACCCAGAAAGTTAATTATCTAGATCCTTGCCAGATTCAAGTCTGCTTAACTTAAAAAAAAACAACTTATACAATATGCTTTCAGACTTTAGTTCTGCACTGATGCCAGGTTCAGCCCAAAGAACTCCAAGAGACAATGCAAATACAGTTCTGTTGCATTTATTAGCTTCAACCTCAGGACAGAAATCTCACTAGACTGAACCCTAGTTTCCAAGCCAGCCAGCCGCAACACCATGAATTCCTTAGAGAGGTGCCAGCCTCATCTTCTTGAACTTCCCACACTCCTGTTGGGGGCTAAGAACACGCTTATCTCCCTGAGCCATTCCATCACAGCTATACCCAGTAGTATGCAAGTCCATTCCATCACAGCTATACCCAGTAGTATGCAAAACATTTCAAATTTAAAATGTTCTGAGATTGAGATTCTCTATTACAATACTTACTGAAAGTGTCATTGTTGTTCTGTTGCCCATTCCAGAAGTGTTTCATACTCTAAACACCTCTGCTTTGAGGATGGTCACTAGCTGGAACACTGGTGAAACATTTCCAGGAAGTTTCCAGGAACTCATCTAAAACCTGAAACATTTTGCACTCCACCTATGCACCACAGATAGGGAGCTTTTAAAACTTCACATATTACAAAAGAACAGCTCCTAACATATCTCACTGTTGACGATGCTGGAGGGCCTCATTTTCCCCATCCTACCCCTTAGCTATGCAAGAAAATACATCCTGCTGAATTTCAACAGGGAGATATACCAGAAAGTAGCTAATATTTTCTAGAAGGAAAGTCAGAAAGATTAAGCATAAAAGCAACTTTGGCTCACAAGGAAAGATATGAGCAATGAGAAATGCTTTTCTGGCTATGTAAGTAGTAAGAGAAGAAAAGGGAGGGAGTGGGCCTGGTGCTGGAAGAAGATATGAAAGTAATAAGAGAAAGGGAAAGAGCAGAATTCCTTAATATCTATTCTTCACAAAGGAAACTGTATTTAAATAGACCTAAGCAGAACAATGGATGAAAGGAGGGACTGACAATCCAAGATATGTAAAGAAATGGTCAGGGAGCACCTGGCTACTGTGAATCACTTTAAGTTTCCAAGGCCACCTCAGTTATGTCCAGAAATCTGGAAGAGGCTTGTAGATGTCATCTCAGAGCTCCTTTCCATAAACTTCAAGAAATCATGCAGGACAAGAGTATTATTGGAGGATTAGAGAAAGGGAAAAAAAGAGGGCCTAGGTAACTACAGACAGGTCAGCTTGACATTGTCACCAGGCAAAGCTCTGGAGCACATTATTGAGCAACTGGTTGTAAACATTTTTTTTTCAAATACATTTGTTAAGAATCATAAATGAAAAGAATAAAAGCCAATACAGGCTACAAAAAATACAAATAGAAAAATATGAAGAAAAGAAAAAAGTGTGGAATATTTAAAAAAATAGAAAAGAAAAAGAAAGAAACAACTCCCCCACCTCATCCCAGCAAGTAAAGACAACCTTAATATCTAGAATAGAGATATAAGACAAGATGAGAGGATTGTGGGAGTAAATATTAAAAAAGAAACTTATAAGTTAAGAGCTTTTGCAGATGATTAATGGGCAAATTAAAAGAATTTGGTGCATTAGCAGGTTGAAGATTAATAAACAGAAGACAAAAATGTTAACAAAAAAAATGAAAATAGAAGATCAAACAGAACTGATGAATAAAACAGGTTTTAAGATTGAGAAGAAGGTAAAATATCTGGGTATCACTATGACAAATGTGAACTGTATGTTATTTCAAAATAACTATATTAAAACATGGAATGAAATTAAAAAGACATGTTAAGATCAGAGAAATTACAAATGTCATTACTGGGGAATATTTCTGTGATAGAAATGAATGTTTTGCCTAGATGTTTTTGTTTCAGACAATACCTGTTTTGACAACTGATGCACCATTTAAACAGTGGCAGAAAGATATATAATATAGAATAGAAACTTTATTGATTTAGTCATCTGACCATAACAAAAGTATAAAACCAATACAAGTATACAAATACAAAGAAAACAGTAGGACAGAAGGATATATCTAAATTTGTGTGACAGGGGAAAAAAGGATATATCTAAATTGGTATGGCAGAGTTAAATATAAGATATTACAAGTTGCAAAGGGAAGAAGAGGATTGGGTCTACTTGAACTGAAATCATATTTTGCAGTTTACTGTTTAGTTTGCATGAAAGAGTAGGTGCTGCTGAGAAATAGAAGGCTCTTAGATTTAGAAGAACACGGCCTGAAGTTTGGGTGGTATGGATATTTGTGGTACAACAAAGTCAAGGCTAATGAGGATTTCAAGATTCATTATGTTAGACGTGCCATATTGAGAATAGATACAAATCTAGGTTGTGCCCGAATACACCTTTGTGGCTCTCAGCACAAGAGACATTTCATAGACGAGAAATAATAGGCAAGCCCAAATGGCTAACTTGATACTAGAATTTTGTCAAGGGGATTGTAAAATAAAATCAGGAAAAGAACTAGTGGCAGAGGGATATAGTTGTCAATGGTTTTCTTATTTACAGTTATTAGAAAGATTTAAAGTAGACAAAAGAGTTTATGGTTTTAAACATTGTAAGACTGAGTTTGAAATACAGTTGTGCACAAATGATGAACTTGTAATTGCTAAAATGTATAAACTTCTGCTGAAATTTGAAACAGAACAAGAACAAGTGAAAGAAGGTATGATAAAGTGGGTTAAAAATTGTTTATAATACAGTGGTACCTCGGTTCATGAACTTAATTCATTCCATGATTCTGGTCGCTTTTCAAGGTTTAAAGCAGCTGTTTACAGCTGAACCGATCTTAAAGCACCCTGATCCAGAACAGCCATTTGTCTCCAGGCAGATGCTTCGGATGTGGCAGTGGCAGCTGTGCTGTTACAGAAAGGGGCAGCGGGGGGAGCTATTTCCACGTGCGTACATAACCCGGAAATTTTCAGAAACTGAAAGACGCTGGTTGGTGTGGGAAAAGGAGGTGTTCACAGTACGCTGGGTTTTAGTTTGCTGGAGACACTTGTTGGAGGGATCACCCCATCCCTTTGAAATTTGGACTGATCACAAAAATCTAGAGGCTTTGACTGCACCGAGGAAACTGTCTCCCAAGCAAATGAGATGGGCACAGTATTTTCATCGATTTAACTTCTCCCTGAAGTACATTCCTGGGGGAAAAGATTTCCTGGCGGATGCCTTGTCTCAATTGCCTCAACACAACAGCAAGCGAGAGGAAGTGGTCGCTCCTGTAATTCCATGTGCACAAGCAGCCTTAAGAATGATCACTGGAGCTCAGAGAAAAAGGGGTGAAGAACAACCAGAAGGAGAACTGTTGAAAAAATTAAATGCCCAGATTGCTCAGGATGACTGGTTTAAAAACAATAGCCAATCACTAGTAAACAAAGAAGGGGCATGGTGGCGGCAAGATAAGCTATGTCCCCGCAGACACCAGGAAGTGGGTCTTGCAAAGAGGTCACAACAGCAAAACAGCTGGGCACTTTGGCTTTGTGAAAACTTTACACTTACTCAGCCGTCAATTTTGGTGGCCAACTATGAGAAAAGATGTAGGGGAATATGTAGCTACATGCCCCACGTGTGCAATGGCCAAGGGGGGGGGGGGCAAACCAATGGGGCTTCTACAGACAGTGGCAAACCCAGAGAAAATGTAACGAGCTGCCACCCACTGATCCCAAATCCAGTAACTTTCCTTGCAACCAATATTGATTCAAAAGAAAGTTCATTTATTGAGAACAAGTGTACAGTTTTAAAGCATTGCTAAGACTGAGCCTAAGTGAGCCAAAAGTTGTTTTTCTTACTTTACCCCCCCCCCCCCCCCGAATCCGCCTTAGTTCCTGGTCTTCCGATTCCCTTGCTGGTACGACCTTGAGCATGCCAGCGCCTGTGATAAGGAGCCATCTGTTTTTAATGGTTTCTCATTCCTTCTCTCCCCCCCTCCCTTTTACAATGGCAGAACCGCAGCATATAAAAAGCAATTTCTAAACTAGCCAACATAACAATCTACTATTAAAACTTGCGAGGATTCTGACATATACAACTGAGACCAGATGTTTTTCTTTTGGGATTGATGGACAAACAGAAAAAAAGTCATGGAACCTTATTTATTTATTTATTTATTTATTTATTTATTTCATATGATAACTGCAGCAAGATTGTTGTATGCACCACAATGGAAAGATTTGGCATTACCCACAATAGAGGAATGGTTGGTGAAGATGAGGGAACTTGCTGAGTTGGCTAAACTGACTTTAATCAGGGAAAAGACAATATACAGTAAAACCTTGGATTGAGAATAACTTGATCTGCAAGTGTTATGCAAGACAAGCAAACATTTCTAATAAATTTTAACTTGATACCTGAGCAATGTCTTGCAATACGAGTAATAGATGATGCCAAACATCACATGATCACAACTGAGCCAATGGTTCTTCTCTCTCTCGCTGTGGGATTGTGGGTAATCGTCTCCCATGCTAGTGATAGTGAAAGTCATCCTACACAATAACCCTCCTCTCTCTTGTCTCCCTCACATCAGCCATGAAGGTTTTCAAAGGTAAGTGCAGGTTAATTTGTTTTATTTTTCTTTATATTTTGTATTTTCTTTATTATTTTGTATTATATTACAGTATTGTAATCATTTTTATATAAATATTTTTGGGTTGTAGAATGAATCATCTGAGTTTCCATTATTTCTTATGGGGAAATTCGCTTTGATATACAAGTGCTTTGGATTGCAAGTATGTTTCCGGAACGAATTATGTTTACAAACCAAGGTTTTACTGTATTTATTGCTGACCATCCAACTTTAATCTGTTTGATTATATCATTTACTGAATCCTCCATACAAACCAAGATCTGTGGAATTCAGCAAGTGTTAATGAAACCTGGTGGAATGAGACTCATGACTGAAATTTAAGGCCTTAAAAGTAAACACTATGGCAAAGGAAAAAAGTCCACATAGAAAGAAAGGGAAAGTAGCATTCTATGCAAATGAATTTTATATGGAAATGCATATAACTGAGCATGAAAATTCAATTGTAAGAGAATTTTGAAGGGTAGGAGGACAGAAGAAATAATGTGAGAATTTGCTATAGCCTGTTAAACCCCCCGAAGTATTTGCACTAAGATTTGCTGGATCATTACCAAACTTTCAAAGAGGACAGACATAGAAGTAGCTACAAACTTCAAATAGCCTGATACGTGGTAAAAATGAATCTCTACTAAGAATGAGGAGGGACAGCTAATATCTTAAAAGACAAAAATGGTATTCAAGAAGATCTTGACATGACTTAAAACTGCCTTTGAACTAACAAAATGATTTTCAACAGATATAAAAGCAATCTAAGGGCTTTAGTGTACTGCAAGCTAAACATCAGTCAGCAGTGGGAAATACTGGTGGTGCTGTGTCAGTAGAAGTTTAAAACACAGATATAAGGATTAATTGTAACACTTTGTTCTGGTCAGAGTTTCTCTTCAATAACTTATCCATTATTTAAGAGTACTGACAAGATTCAACATTTCCAGAGGAAAGAGATAAAAATAGTGAGAAACTGTAGGTGTCAAGTCATATGAGGATATATGGAAAGTATGTTTAGCCTTGAGAGAAGATCCTTAAGAATTGCAATTATAGACATTTTGCAGCTAGACATTGATATGCTCAAAGGTGGAAAGACTCAACATTACCCGCAAGAGAAGAATGGATGGTGAAGATGATGGAGTTGGCTGAGATGGCAAAATTGACAGCTTTGCTTAGAGAAAAAACATTGACTAACTTTAAGGCCAATTGGAAGCCCCTTTTGGACTTTTTGCAGGAGACAGAAAAAAATGAAATTATGATTTATGGATTTGATGATTAGTTAAAATAATAGGTTATACAGAATATGTATGTTAAGATGTAGTTTTAATGTCACTATCTGATTTATCTATATCTGCTGTATAAGAAGTCGAAAGTCATTCTTTTTGTAATTTTTCCTTTCTTCCCTTTTCTTCAGTTTTCATCACTCTTGGATTTTTATTTATTTCTAACTCTCTTGTTCTCTAATCCTCTCTTTGATTATTAGTTTTTGTTTGCTTTTATCTTTATGCTTTTTGTAACTTAATAAAGTTCTTATTAAAAAAGAATTGCAATTATGGCCATTTTCAAATAGTTGGAGGATGATAAGTTAAGCGATGAAGCAAGTTTGTGGGACGTGCACCAAAAAGTTTAAATTACAACAAAGGAGATTTTAGTACAACATGAAAGTCTTCCTAACAGAATGGGTTATTTGCTGGCTGAACTGACTGCCTCTGAAAGTAGTGAATGCTCATTTATTAAAGGTATTTCATGGGTGATGGGACAGCCTGCTTCCTGCATTGGAGAGGTGAGCTCCAGAGCCTTTGAATTCTTCCAGTTCAGTCATTCTGTTCCATGAGTTTATGAAATAAAGGCTGCCTCAAAAACTTTGCAGACTTAATGCACAAAATGCATCGGGGGTTGGACTGGATTCCATACTTCATTTCGTTTGGAAGAAATGGAAAAACCTATCCCTGTTTAAGTGAACATTTTTAGATTCTTCATGCTATGAGTTATACTGAATTTTGGTGAGCCAGTCTTCCTAAATGGCAGGGTTGTTCAAACAGGGCTCCAGGGAACCCTTGATGGGGTTCTGTGAGAGACTAAGGGCAAAAAAAAAACAAAAGCCTTCACTCAAACACAGCCAATTTTCTATCACCAGAGCTTTGCCTCTTGAGCAGGGATTATAGGTTCATTCGTTCGTTTGCTTTTTAACTAACAGGAGCCCTAGAAATCAAGTATATTTGCTCTGCTTTAAAACTTTTTCTGAAGATTTGTTTGCATAGTGTTAGGCTGTATTTACATTCTGTATTTATTGCATTTGACTGCTATGGTGATTCATTAAGGTTCAGGAAATGTGATGGAATGGTTTGGCGAAGGCCACACTCAGGGAGATAAGCATTTCCTTAGCCCCCAGAAGGAGCGTGGGAAGGTTAAGAAGATGAGACTGGCACCGGTGTTTGCTTGCTGGTTTGAGAAGTTTAGATTCAATCAGGCAGGATTCTGTCTTGTGGTTGGAAGCTAATAAAAGCTATCGAATTAGACCTGTACTGTCTTGTGGAGTTCTTTGGGCTGAACCTGACAGGAAAGTTTCCAATCAAAATTAAGCTATTAGAATACCATTTGTTTAACGTAAGTAAATGTAGCATACATTTGTGTGTGTCTTTGTATTCTTGAAATTTAGCATGCATACATTCATAATTTTGATGACATTATGCCCAAAGCAAATAAAGTGAACTAAAGTGTATTCATACAAGTCATTTACATGATGTTGTCCTATTTTTCTTCAGATGCGTTCTTTTATTTTGTGTTAGACTTATGTGGCTGTAAAATTTGAAGCTTCAGAACATTTTTTTAAGTTGCTTGTTTTCTATGTTGTGTTTTTTTATCCTTTTATTGAAGATAGTAAGGGTTGTGGGGGGGCATTAAAGTAGATGCTTTATAGATTATTATATCAATATGTCTCTTCTTGAACAGCACATGATTCAAAATATGTAGCTTTTTTATTTTGGAAAACATGCTTCACCCACTCACAGTAATATGGTTTTTCTACATATCTCATCCCATTCTATTGGAAAAGAACAATTATATCTATTTGAGTTGCCTTTTTCCAAATCCCAATCTGGAGATTTATTGTACTCTGGATCACACCTTCAAAATGGACTATATATCACATAAGTAATTTACTACATGATATCCATATGGCTGGATTGAAAGTAGCTGATCAAAAGGTTGTTTGGATGATCCAATCACCTCCCTATTCCTCATAGAGGCATATATATAGTGGAGCAGCTGGATAGCGTAGTGGTTAGAACACCACCTTTGATACAGGAGACCACAGTTCAAATCCCAGCTGGTACCTACCATACCAGTAGGGATACTTGGACAAAGACCCCCTAATGCTTTACCTGTCTACCTCAAATATGAGAGTGACACAAACTAAGAGAGTCATGCCGGCTCGGACATCGCCCGGATTAACAAGGTCCACGTCAGATGTTGGGGAACCAGGACAATCTGATGTTAAGTGGGCTACTGGAACAAACCATACATGGATGAGACAACTTGGAATTGATAGAATGCTATTACAATAGCAGACCTAATGAGAACTCAGGGCTGTGACTCCTAAGCTGGGAGAGTGGCTCCAACACATCCCAGGAACATCTTCAGAGCTCTCTGTGCAGAAGAGTGCAGTGCTAGGAACAGCTATGGTACTGTGCAGAACCCTCAAACTCCCAGGCCTCTGGTAGAAGACCTGAGATTGAGGAAGACACAGAGTACCTATAGGGGTGAGAGGGGAATTTTTTTTTCTATAATGTATTGCCTGCCTTTATATTTGTCAGCCCCTTCATGGATCACTGCCTTGTCGTGGCGAAGGGGCTTGCGTAACTCAGTGAAGCCATGAGCTATACCGTGCAGGGCCACCCAAGACGGACAGGTCATGACAGAGAGTTCTGACAAAATGTGGTCCACTGGAGAAGGAAATGAATGATCTCAGTGCGTATCAAGGGCAAACCATTCAACATCACAGTAATCCAAGTCTATGCCCCAACCACTGATGCCAAAGAAGCTGAAGTTGACCAGTTCTATGAAGACCTACAACACCTTCTAGAACTAGCACCAAAAAAAGATGTCCTTTTCATCATAGGGGATTGGAATGCTAAAGTAGGAAGTCAAGGAGTAATCGGAATAACAGGCAAGTTTGGCCTTGGAGTACAAAATGAAGCAGGGCAAAGGCTAATAGAGTTCTGTCAAGAGAACAAGCTAGTCATAGCAAACACTCTTTTCCAACAACACAAGAGACGACTCTACACATGGACATCACCAGATGGTCAATACCGAAACCAGATTGATTACATACTTTGCAGCCAAAGATGGAGAAGCTCTATACAGACGGCAAAAACAAGACCAGGAGCTGACTGTGGCTCAGATCATGAGCTTCTTACTGCAAAATTTAGGCTTAAATTGAAGAATGTAGGGAAAACCACTAGACCACTCAGGTATGACTTAGATCATGTTCCTTATGAGTATACAGTGAAGGTGATGAATAGATTTAGAGGATTAGATTTGGTAGACAGAGTGCCTGAAGAACTATGGACAGAGGTCCATAACATTGTACAGGAGGCAGCAACTAAAACCATCCCAAAGAAAAAGAAATGCAAGAAAGCAAAATGGCTATCTGATGAGGCTTTACAAATAGCTGTGGAAAGAAGGAATGCGAAAAGCAAGGGTGAAAGGGAAAGATATAAGCAACTGAATGCAGATTTCCAGAGAACAGCAAGAAGAGATAAAAAGGCCTTCTTAAATGAACAATGCAAAGAAATCGAGGAAAACAATAGAATGGGAAAGACTAGAGAT
Source organism: Liasis olivaceus (assembly GCA_030867105.1). Classification (NCBI taxonomy): domain Eukaryota; kingdom Metazoa; phylum Chordata; class Lepidosauria; order Squamata; family Pythonidae; genus Liasis; species Liasis olivaceus. Next base: position 91,715,013 of record CM061348.1, on the reverse strand, counting down.
CTCTTCAAGAAAATTGGAGATATCAAAGGAACGTTTAGTGCAAAGATGGGCATGATAAAGGACAAAAAAGGCAGGGACCTAACAGAAGCAGAAGAGATTAAAAAGAGGTGGCAAGAATACACAGAAGAACTATACAAGAAAGATCTTAATGTCCCTGATGTCCATACTGGTGTGGTCACTGACCTTGAGCCGGACATCCTAGAGAGTGAAGTCAAGTGGGCCTTAGGAAGCATTGCTAACAACAAAGCTAGTGGAGATGACAGTATTCCAGCTGAGTTATTTAAAATACTAAAAGACGATGCTGTTAAAGTGCTGCACTCAATATGCCAGCAAGTTTGGAAAACGCAACAGTGGCCACAGGATTGGAAAAGGTCAGTTTACGTTCCAATTCCAAAGAAGGGCAATGCCAAAGAATGCTCAAACTATTGCACAATTGCACTCATTTCACATGCTAGCAAGGTTATGCTCAAAATCCTACAAGCTAGGCTTCAGCAGTACGTGAACCGAGAACTACCGGATGTACAAGCTGGGTTTCGAAGAGGCAGAGGAACTAGAGATCAAATTGCCAACATTCGCTGGATCATGGAGAAAGCACGAGAGTTCCAGAAAAACATCTACTTCTGCTTCATTGACTATGCAAAAGCCTTTGATTGTGTGGATCACAACAAACTGTGGCAAATTCTTAAAGAGATGGGGGTACCAGACCACCTTACCTGTCTCCTGAGAAATCTGTACGCGGGCCAAGAAGCAACAGTTAGAACCGGTCATGGAAGAACCAATTGGTTCAAAATAGGGAAAGGAGTACGACCAGGCTGTATACTGTCACCCTGCTTATTTAACCTATATGCAGAGTACATCATGAGAAATGCCAGGCTGGAAGAATCAAAAGCCGGAATAAAGATTGCAGGGAGAAATATCAACAACCTCAGATATGCAGATGATACCACCCTAATGGCAAAAAGTGAAGAAGAACTAAAGAGCCTCTTGATGAGGGTGAAAGAGGAGAGTGCAAAAGCTGGCTTGAAACTCAACATTAAAAAAACTAAGATCATGGCATCTGGGCCCATCAATTCCTGGCAAATAGAAGGGGTAGAAATGGAAGCAGTAACAGACTTCATTTATTTGGGCTCGAAGATCACCGCAGATGGAGACTGCAGCCATGAAATTAAGAGACGCTTGCTCCTTGGGACGAAAGCTATGGCAAACCTAGATAGCATATTAAAAAGCAGAGATGTCACCTTGCCGACAAAGATCCGCATAGTCAAAGCTATGGTTTTTCCAGTAGTAATGTATGGCTGTGAGAGCTGGACCATAAAGAAGGCTGAGCGCCGAAGAATTGATGCCTTTGAACTGTGGTGCTGGAGAAGACTCTTAAGAGTCCCCTGGACTGCTAGGAGGTCAAACCAGTCAATCTTAAAGGAAATCAACCCTGATTGCTCATTGGAAGGATTGATAATGAAGCTCAAGGTCAGATACTTTGGTCACCTAATGCAAAGAGAGGACTCTTTGGAAAAGACCCTGATGCTGGGAAAGATTGAAGGCAAAAGGAGAAGAGGACGGCAGAGGATGAGATGGTTAGATAGCATCACTGAAGCAATGAGCATGAAACTGAGCAAACTCAGGGAGGCAGTGAAGGACAGGAAGGCCTGGCGCAATATGGTTCATGGGGTCACGAAGAGTCGGACACGACTTAACAACTGAACAACAACAACAACAACATATTTGTCAGTCATCAAAGTCTTAACTCATAATATCTCTCTTCCACAACATAAAAGTCATCCTATTTATCTGAACATCAAGCAATATATTTTATAATTAATATGAAAATAAATGCACTTTTCTTTAAAAAAGTGAATAACAAAAAAAAAAAAACATTCTGAAAACTAAAAAAAAGTACACATGTGGAAACAAACAGAATTTTAATTCATATTATATCCATGTAACATGCCTCCACAAGTTTTAATGTAAAACTTCCTGTGCCTGAAATTATTTGCCACATATTGCTGAGAGCTACAAAGCTTGGATGATGAACCAAACTATAAAAAACAAGAGTCTATAAAAGGATAGATAAAAATCAATGTGCTGTTAAACATCTCATCAGAGATTTCACAACACAAAGAGTGTTTGCTTGGATATCCTGGATGAATTCCAACTTCACTGACTGAATTTGCCTTTTCTGAAATTCTTAGGCAGAGGACCATTGTCATTTCCTTCCCAGACCTGTAGCATAGTCTTTCCCATAATTCTTAGTCAAGGATTTTAGTTAAATCAAATCTTGATCCTCTTCCAAAAAAAAGTGTTATGGGGGCTTTTGGCATCATTAAGCATGCTGACATTCTCCTCGGCTTTCTGTGTTCTCTTCAGGTAATCATGGAGATTAATGGATGCCATCCAAGAACTTCAGACTAGTAAATGCTAGAACAACCTTTCTGCACTGTTCAGCTGGTTTTTAACTAGGCTTTTCTAGATATGAAAAATAAACACAATGTATGATTGTATAATCAATATAAGGCAGAACCGCTTCCCCAGTAACTTGACTACTGTGTAATTAAACCTGCAGTTTTATATATTGATTTGAGACTAAGTCTCACTGAACTCAGAAGAGCTTATTTTTTTCATATAGCATATTATGCTTTTATTAGCGTAAGATACACATGACTATTTCTGTATAATTCTTTTCTGTTTCCAGGACTGTTGCAGTCTCTTTTGCTGCTCTGCTAATAAAAAAAATTGAAGTTTGTTTTAATGTATCCTTTCATAACCTGCAATTAAAATTGATTTGGAAAACTTATTAATGAACCTAGTTGGAAGGTAAGTGGATATACTCAGTAGAAGACTAAGTACAAGAGATCCAAAAAATTACTTACTGGTCAACTTGGTGCAGGAAATAGTTCTAGACGTTTAAGCAATACACTGCTATGTCTTTCTCATTTCAAAGGGCAGAATACCAGTTTATATCCACTGTGTATAGATTTGCTCCCTCAGTAAATCAAAAGGATGCTGTTATAATGTCTGTCCAGGAAGGTCAGGTAATGAGATGGAGGAAGCTTGGTTACCTGTTGTGACCTAGGGGTCAGGTCAGGCTGAAACAGAAGCCATATTGTCACTCTGCAACTCAGATCTCTGATCCACAGATTTTGAATGCTTAGCAGTGTCACCATTGCTGAGTAGAGGAGCAGATGGCTGGATGGTGGACGAGTGTCGGATTACATGGTTGAGTGATTTTTTTTTCTTTAATATACTTCATTGACCCTTGTCTGGCCCTCAGCCACCTTTAGGATGATCCCACTTGCATCGAGAACAATATATCTTTGCTTTGGACCATGGACTGCCTTGAATAACTCTTTGGCTTTCATGTCTTTGTAGGATTGATTTACTGAGTTTGACCTTAGTTAACATTTCTCTTTCAACCCCACACCTCTGGGGGAAAACAATTGTGGGTATTGTGTAACTTCATTTCAGCAAGACTTTCAGTGTGGGCCATCATAATGTTCTTCTTATAGAGCTGCTAAAATCTGGTCAAGAAAATGCTACAGTTGTATAATTTTAGCAACTTGACATATCATACCTAAACATTGTTCCTCATACATTTTTCTTTTATGCTTTTTCATCTGCAAATATATGTATTATATTGTATTGTATTGTATTGTATTGTATTGTATTAATATTTTATAGACAAGTTGCAGCTTCTCCATTTAAACTTTCAGAACTCTTCTTTCCGTTATCTTATCCTCCTTTTTCAAGGAAAACAATCTCAGTCAGCATCATGTGGATATCTCTGAAGTGAAAATGAATGGACATAAGAGCCTCATAGCATGCTGACCCACTTGTTGCACGCAATGCCTTCAGTAAATTTTGTACTGAGATGTCATTGATAGGGAGAGTGAATGCCATCACTTGGTACTACATGCAAATTGCATTTCTTACAATTGCTACTGTTCCAAGCAGCCTCTCCTCTATTCTGGCTTTTTAAAGTTGAGCTCCAAAACAGACAGCTTATTCAACTTAGAACCTTGTGGGAGATTCAAATGTGTGTTGTTCTGCTCCAGTTTTAAATAAGCCATGTTTTGTGGTTTATGGCTTAATCTGTTGTGTAATCCAGCTAACTGTGGCTAATTCAATAAGAAGCTATAGTTTAGTGTGATGTGGCAACCGAGACTTAGTCTTTTGTCATGTCTGTTCAATGTAAATAAAATGACCAAAGAATTCCAAGAAAAGCCCTTCTGCCCAAGATGAGTAAGTCTTTGCTTCCACCTCAAAAGGGGCCTGAATCTGGGTGGATCTGCTGGCACCAATCAAGTTTGCCCTGCCAAGCTGCATCTGGAAGCAACCCTCCACTCCCCTTTGGCTGCCATGAGCAGAGGTTGTGAGTCAAGGCCCTTTCTGCAATCACTCATCACTTTGCTCCATAATTATATAATTTCTATTGAAGATTTTTTTTATACAAAGTTAAAAGCTAAGCAAAAGGAAAAGAATAAAAGGAAAAGAATATAAGAGAAGAAATAGAAAAGATAGAAGAGTAGAAGAGAAAGTGAACAAAGAAAAAGAAGAAAGAAATATTTAAAGAATGACTTCCGATCTTCTTTGCAGCAGTTACCAACATAATTAACACCCTCCCAAATTACATAACGTAATTTTCTTCTTCCCATAAACATCCCTTTTTAATCAATAAATCCAGAAATCATCAATTCATTTTTATCCACTCTCCATAAAGTCCATAAAGGGTTTCCAGTCTTTTATAAGTTATTGTTCCCTCCTTGATCAAACAAGTCAATTTAGCCATTTCTGCAAGTTGTGCCATCTTCACAATCCATTCCCCCATTATAGGTATTTCTGTATTCTTCCATCTTTATGCATGTAGTAACCTTACTGCCATTACCATATATAAAACCAATCATCCATAAGTCTTTTCTAATTGACTATCCATGAGTCCTAGTAAGAAAAATTCTGGTTTCCTCTGAATATTAATTTATCTTGCTCTATAAATTCCCAGCATGCAGCACATAAAAATTGAGGAAACTCCCTGATATTTCAGCCCCCACAGGTCTATGGTCACAGGAAGATCTGGGCTACTGGGGGACCCATATTATGCAGAGCTGACCCTGTGAGTAGCCATGAAGAACCCCTGGGGCAGATGCCAACCTGTTGCAGGCTGGTGTGGGGCAGCAACATACTCATCTCCTGAATTGTTTAAAAGTAGCTATAGCACTCCTTTCTGGTTTGAGGTGGTTGATGGTAGAACAGGCTGACAAAAGCATCAGGTTCTCCTTCATTATGAAGAAAATATGGAGGTTATTATAGCAGGGATTTCTTGTGTTAATGGTAGATTGGACTGACTGACTTTGTGGTACCTTTAAAATCTAGACATCTCTGACTAATTAAATATTAGTATTTTAATGATCAAGGGCTGAAACTCTATTTCTTGATGACAGTGTTATGGGGCAAACTAACTTGGTGCCTTAGTCTGGATACTAGCAAGGCAGGTATCTAACAATCTCATCTGACAATCTGGTCATTCACAGCAGGTACATCTAAAGACTACCCAAACAGTTCCAAATACCGATAAAGATTTGAAGTCAGTTTGCTGATCCAGCACTTTTCATCATGTTGTTGCCACAGCTAAAGAAATCAATAGTTTAATATGCAGATATGTCAAACACACAAAATGTGGGAAAGGCATGGTTTGGGGTTTCTGAGTGCCAGGGGCAGAAAAGATTATTTTGAAATTTTCTGGGCACTTCCGTTATGGGATGAGATAGGCTGTGCCAAAAGCATATTCTGCTTTCCTTTCCTTGTGGCATAGAAGGTTAATTATTTTAACAATGTGAGAAAGGATTTGAATCTCTGAGCTTTAAGGGAAGTGTTGATTTCATACAAAATATTCTCCAATATGTAGTTTTATCATGGGTAAGCTTTATTAAACAAAACATGAAGGAAAATTTACTTGATTGCCTTTTTGGTTCCTGTGGCAATACTTGGGCAATGGCAAACTCAGTTCTTCTTTTCCTTCTGTCCAAAGTTCCTTCTGTTACCTAAAAATAACTTTTCACACATGCCTGTGTGTCCTACACAGGCAGCCAGTGGAATCCTTGGGAGAGGGGAAGATGTGTGTTCTAGCCACTCTTGACTCCCAACAAAAGGAGCTGTTGTCACACTTCTCCTCCACAAAAATCACTGGATAGAATTCCCTTTCTCCTCTTCTTTGTTGGCTTTTGTCATGGCTGCCAGCAGAATTGTCATTTTTTTAAAAAAATTTTATGTTATCTGCCAAGTTGCATGGCTACCACCTAACCCTTTCAATTTCATCAGGCAGAGCTGTCCAGCTTGTTCTTTCTTCTGCTAAGTGTTATTGTAAAAGTGGAACAAAGGAAAGGCTAAATGCATCCACTCCAATTTCTTAATGTTTCCAATTAAATTTTAAGTTGTTTAGAACTCTACACTCTGCTAGCCTGGTAAGATATAACAGCTTGCCTTTTTGCTTAAGTCACAATCATGGAGTGGCAGTTTCTTATTTAATGCAACAAATATTTAAATGGCCTCCAAAACAACAAAAACAACAACAAAATGGATAGTCATGTGAAACTTGAAAGAATAAAGGTTTTGGGAGGCTGGGCCTGAAATGGTTGCCAAAATGCCAAAATTATACAAGTTTAGCTTAAAGGTAACTGTATTTTCCTTGCCTTTTAAAAAAATAATAAAAATAAGCTTAAAGCCTCTGATCAGAATCATAATAATAGGGGAAAAGCAGAACCTTTCTCTAAATGTATCAATGTTTAAACGAAATACTATCTTCCCTGCTCCCATCAAGTTACCATGTGCCCAAAGAGAGAAAGTGCCTTTGGGAAAAGTTGGAGGGGATTTTTCAGAGGCAGATTATATCAGTCCTTCCTGCTTATTATGAATCTGAACCTGTTCTCTATCCCCCTCCCTCCCCTTTCCAGCCACTCTCTAGACATGTGAAATATGATCCCATATTTCTAGCTTGCTTTTAAGTATGTAGATATATACCATGGGCATAGAGAGAAGTATTTTTTCTTCTTCTTTTGAACGAAGTGAGACAATATCATTCTCAATACCACAGTATTTGGGAATTTCTAGTTCATTCAGAGAGAAGATTTGTACAAGATTGGTCTAGGTAGAAGCTAAGTAGGGTTAGGAGGGGGCAGGGATGAAACATGTATATTGACATCAGGATGTAAACATCATGGCTTACCTACTTATGTCCAAAAGACCAGGGTTTATATCACAATGTCACAGTGCTCATGTCATCATATTTATTTATTTAGTCATTACTGTTAGGAGCAGATATCTATGATTGGAATAGAAAGTCCAGCAGAGAAACAGGAAACAAGGTGATAAATTTTGTTCCAACCACTAATGATTTCTAAAATTCTTGTGTAGCTGGCTAATTTAGAGTTAGAGGTGCCAGGACTGAAACAAACAGCATCATAGAGTCACTTATACAGTGAGATGGTCGAAATATATAAATTTGAAAATAAATAAATAAAATAAATCATGTTTATTTAAATTGTCCTCATTAATTCCTTATAGCACCAGGGGTCCTACCCCAGTTGCCATGGTGAGCCCAAGTGCCAGGGATGGTCTCCAGAATTTGACTCACAAAGGGGTTGCTTCCATTGAACACATTTTAAACCCCACCTCCACCCTCAAAGTTGCTTACTTTAGGCATCAGCAAGAGGTTACATATTAATGAGGATTAAGTGGCTAGTAGGTATTGGGAGCCTGCTAAGACAAAAGAAGGAAATAATTATCTGATTGGGGTTAGAGCAAAACGTTTGTTACTGCACAACTTGCAAGAGTGAATAGGAAGAGCTAGCTTGTCTAAGCAGCTTCTCTTCCAGGTGTTAATTGAAAAATGGAGGTCAATCACAAAACAACTAACCTTTTGAAAATTGGGGCTTTTGAAGATGAGCTCTTATAGACAAGATGTGGACAGGGCCTTATTTATAAGCATACCTTAACTCTTGAAGAGTACAGTCTTGGTCTCTTTATGGTCACTTCTTCACTTTGCTACTGGTAAACTTGTACCTTTTGTAGTGTGTGTTTTCCAGGACTGGATACCGTTGCTCGCTTTTTCTTCTATCTTTCTGTCCTTCTTATTTTTCTTTTTATATCTTTTTTCTTTTCTTTTCTTTTCTTATTTATTTATTTATTTATTTGGCAGCTTTTAGCTTTGTAAAAACATTTCTCAATAAAAATTAGAGAAAGAGAGAGAGAGTTTGTGAGGGATATAAGGCTAATGCTCTAGGCTTCATTCGTTTTTTTCAAGTCTCAGATTCTTTAAGATTATTAGCCACAAACTTTCATTTTGTTCTCATATGCTGATGGAAGGACACTTCTGTACTACTGCTGTCAGTGTAAATGGGAATTAGTTACATTTGCAGCACTCTGCATATGGAGCTAAGACATTGAAGGCCAGTAGGACTCAGGGTTAAGTCATATTTTTACTTAAATCTGCCCAGTTGCAGAGAATGTATCTCAGAAATGAGTGAAATAGGGATTTCCAGTGGGGTATTAATGGCAGCTTAGACATCTTCGTAATTAGCGGAGATGGCATCACAGTGGAATCGGTGACTGGCAACAAGCACTCGCTGCCAAACTTGCTCCAGACTAAGGAGGAAGTGCTAAATCAACCAATTCAGTCTCCAGACAGCCATTCCTTGAAAGCTAATTGCAGAGATGGAAGCTTCTGAGAACAGCTTTTGAGTTGAGCAGCCGGGAGGTAGGGGATCCATCTTCATTTGCAGTTGTGGTGCCACCTTTATATGGACACTAGAGCTGACTGAACCCCATTTCAAGCAAAGCTTTTTTTAGAGGGCATTTCATATAGTATAACACTGAGTTTAAAAAGAGGAATCAAGAGAAAATGCAAGGAGGAGGAGATAAACAGGAAAGAGAATGAACTAAAATTAACACCAGAAAAGTTAAGTACTTCAAACCAGATTAAACTCCTACAGCAACAGCTATCCATGTTAACAGTGAGAGAATTGGAAAAAAAGATGAACTATGTCAAAAAAAAAAAAAAAACCTTTGAATTTGCAAATAAGCCTGGGAGATGGTTGGCATATCAATTAAGAAAGGAGAAAGAAAATGATTACAAAACTTCAAGAGGGTGATACTGTAATAATGGACAATGAGACTATACAAAAAATGTTTCATCAATACTATTCTAATTTATATAAAAGATAGGAACTCTCTCTGGAAAAAAATAGATGACTACCTAAAAAAACAAAATTTGCCAAAGTTTACAGATAACCAAAGACAGATTATGCATGGACCTATAATAATAATGGAAGTATCTGAAGCTATAAAAAAGATTAAACCAAGTAAAGCGCCAGGACCAGATGGTGCTTCCAGAATCATACTACAAAAATGTTGAGGATTAAATTTTATAACCACTCCTATCTATGATGAACTCTATATTGGTAGAAGGTGAGATAACAGAGTCTTGGAAAGAGGCTAATATAGCATTATTTCCTAAAGAAGGAAAAGATTTGAATCTAACTAAAAATTATAGACCAATATCATTACTGAATAATGATTATAAGTTTACAATGATCTTAGCAGATAGATTGAAAGTTATATTACAAACATTTATTCATGAAGATCAATGTGGATTTTTACCTAAAAGACAATTAAAAGATAATGTTAGAACAGTGTTGGACATTATACTATTTGGAACAGCACAGTAAAAAACCAGTTGCATTAATTTTTTTGGATGCAGAAAAAGCTTTTGACAATTTAAATTGGTTTTTTGTGTTCAAAGTTTGGAAAGATATGAATTTTGGAGAGAATTTTATAAAAGGAGTGAAATTGATTTATACATCACAGAAAGCGCAAATTATTGTGAATGGAGACTTAGCTAAATCATGTCAGATGCCAAAGGGAATGAGACAAGTTGTCCACTGTCTCCCCTGTTGTCTATTTTAGTTCTGGAAGTTTTGAATAGAGATATAAGGAGAGATGAGAAGATAAGGAGCATAAAAATTAAGAAACAGACATATAAGTTGAGAGCCTTTGCAGATGATTTGGTGTTGGTGCTGGAGAATTCCTTGAAGGGGGTCAAAGGTTTGATTTGAGATAACACATTGTTTAATTTTAATGCTAACTGGAAACCTTTTTGGGGGTGGGGGGGACTTTTTGTGGAAAACAGAAAAAAAAAACCTATGTTGTATAGATTTGATGATTAGAAATAATATGGGTTAGTAGAAATAATGGAAGTTAAATTGTAAATTTAGACCAAGAGTTTGATGTACAGTATATTGTTACTTATATCTGTTGCAGGGAAGGTCGGAAGTCCATTATTTTCTTTTTCTTTTATCTCTTCTTCTTTTCTGCACTCTTGATCTTTACTATTCCTTCTTTTCTAATCCCTTTTTTCTTTTTCTTAATATTAGTTCTTATTACTCTGTACTATTCTTTTTTAAAAAATTAATAAAGTTATTATAGAAAAAGAAATGAGTGATATAGGTGCCAGGCTAATATTTACAGGAATTGACTTAAACCTGTATTGCTGTTGAGGTATGGGGGCCACAAACACCACTTATTCTGTGCCACATAACTTTGTAGAATTACTATATCTCATTATGCCAATGTATTTTTGCTGCATCTGCCAGCTAACTAACACTGACTCTTGCTAGCAAGCCACAATACTGGTAAGTTCTGTTACTGACTAGGAGGATCTTCTAGGAGAGGCCAAGTTTCCTAACTAGCTATGCTAACTGACCTGTCACCCTACAAATTCTCCCATAGTGGTCATTCTTCCAATCTTTCTGAAAGGAGGACAAGCTTTTCCAAATGTGCTCTGCTTTTGGAATCTACTACAGCTGTTTTTCCCCCACAAGAAGACTCAAGCTTGCCAACCCTTCTGATGTCTTATAAATACAATGATCTGAGGTAGCAAAAGGATACCTCTCAAGAGTTAGAGTACTAATTTTGCACTTTTATTGTTTGTGTATTTCCTTATTAGCTACCTAGAGTTGTTTTGTGTAATATAGGCAGCCATATATAGTTTTCAAACAAATAAGTCAGTGCCCATTCTTTAAAGTTGTACCAAGCTTGAAACTCCAGAAAAGCATGTATAAAAGTAAGAACTTACATTTGATCCAATATTTGAAGGTTTTCATTTTATGTTGGGGCAGAATGCTTGCTGCATTGATTCACCACCACTTAGGCTCTTTGTTGGACAAATTGGAAGGTGCTGTCCCTCCTTAATTCCAGTGATCTTTGCCTTAAAAGAGCTACAAGGAGCACATTTCAGAAATTTATTTCAGTGAAACCTCTGCAGATATTCAGCTGACAATTTGGGGGGTTAATGTCCTCTAAAGATTTAAGCTCTGCTGTTTTCCAACCATTCTGGCAAAAAATAAAGCAGGTACAGGTATTTTAATACTTTCCCATTATAGCCCATAGCCATTTTTTTCCCTTAATCAAGCTCAACTTGCTTAAATTTTGCCCTCAAGTCACCAACTTGAATCAAATCATGCCTTCTTCAAATTTCAAATTTCAAATCTCCAGTTAGAATCAAATCAAGGCTGATTTGTATAGGCCTACTGACTAAGTGGGATGAGCTGACATGGCCCTAACATGACACTGAATGAAAGCATCTGGGCTACAGCTCCCACAAATAAACAGGTGTGTGTGTGTGTGTGTGTGTGTGTGTGTGTGTGTGTTGGCACTGGTTCTGGGTCTTTGACATAATGTGGAAGGTAACTGAAAACAGTTGAGAAAAAGGGATGCTCCCAGTTGGGTAGCATTTGTGCCAAGAGTCTACAGGAGACACCTTCTCTCTGAGCAAGTCCATCCCCTCACTGTTGTTACTACTGCCCACTTATTTGCATTAGCTTCTGGATCCTAACTGTTACACTACTCAGATGGACAGGGATCAGGAAATGTCTGTTTATTCTTCTCAGACTGCTGAAGTTGCCAACAAACAAACATAGACAGCAAAGAGAAGGAAGAGTACCAGTAGAAGTCCAGGGTTGGAACAAAGGATCTAGAATAATAAATGGAATGAAAAGATTTTAAAAATTGGAAGATACCTTAGAAATCTTACCTCCAGCTTCATTGCAAATACAGCCCTAGAATTCCTGATATATGCTTGTCATGTCTTTGCTTGATTAGCCCTACTTTCTGATGCAGATTGATGCATGAGAAAAATTCTCTTAATATTGAACTGAAATACAGTCCAATGGAATTATGGAATGAAGCAGGACTTTGTGCGAGAGTAATCTGGTAGGTAAGTGAGCTTGTACAGATGCTCAGCAAGGCAAGCCTCTGATGCCTTCCCTGGGATGAAGTGACATGGGTAACAGTTTCTTGCAAATCTTGCAAATAATTACTGGATACTTTTTGGCTGAAGCAAAGCTTGCAAACTGAGCAGTCTAATGGTATCCAGAGAAAGGGAGGCCATACTTTCTCTTCCCTATCCATTTGGGGCACTTTTAAATCAGGGATGGGTGGTTTACATTTAACTGCTGAACTTTCTTGCCTCAGTGCCTTCTCAAAGCTATCATGCATTCTCCCCCACTTGCCATCATTGACCCGATAAATGATTCCTACAAGGCTAAGACATCACTAACAAATCAGCAAGCATACTCTAGATTGATTGGGACTGCTGAGAAATCGTGACTTGCAATTAAGCACTTAAACACATGGTTTAACTTATGCAAATTATGATCCCCAGGGCTTTTCAAGCATGACACACTGTCGGCAGATGCCTCTGTGTCCAGCCTTTTCTTGTAAGCCTCTGAAAAAGCCTTCCATCAGGCTTTAGTATCATGGCATAGGGAACTGGCCTTGTTTCTGAAACTGCTATTTGCTGTTCACTCATTCCTAGTAAGCATCTAGGTGACATCTTCCTGATGATTTGAATAGGGAGAGAGAAGAGAGGAAGAGACTCTTTGAATATTCTTTGCCCCAAAGTCAGATTTTCTTTGCAAGGTAAAATAAGATTTTTGATTATTCTTTTTTCATTTACAATGGTGAAATATTGCCTTAAAGATGCTGTTTCACCACTGGGGAAAAAGGATCTGAAAAATACCATAACTGAAGGTTGACTCATGGACATAGATGAGAAGAAAATTTGTCATTGGAGCAATTTTAGATTTTTCTTCTCGTATGTATGCATATGTCATCCTTGATTTTTTTTCAGGGGGCAACTCAAAAGTTCTGAATCACTAAATGAAATAAAGAATGCTATAGTCTGAAACTGTAAACAGGAGAGTTTCAATCAGCATTAAAACCTTTGCTAAATGGAACTTACTTGAGTATATATTATAGAAACTCATTAACTGCCAGCACAGGCTATCTAATCTGGGCTCAAAATCTAAGCAAGGTTAGACTTGAACAGGAGGTCACCAAGGAATTTTGGAGCTATAGACTAGAATGCAAAGTGTGTGGGTGCATGTGTGTGTGTGCGTGCATGCACGTGTGTGGCTGAAGGCAATGGCAAACTAATTTTGTTACTGCTACCAAGAAGGCTATACAATCGTATCCATGTATTCACTAAGAGTCAAGCTCAGTTTAAGGGCATCTTTACCTTTATATATTACAAAAGTCTTTTAGGTTCAGAAGGCATTGCTGGATACTATAATAGTCTATTAAATGTTGTATAAGAGTACTATTTTAATCCTCCTACAAGCTGGCCCTTGGAAAACAATTTATAGATATATTAAAGAGCTTCCTGATTAAAACAGCAGTCCAAGTGCTGAAATAATTGATCTCTGACATCTAAACTGAGGTGGACAACCTATGACCCTCCAGACATTGCTGAATAATAGTTCCCAAGATCCCTGAATACTGTCTCTGCTGGCTAGTAAAGCTTGAAGTTTAGCAATATGAGGCAATATAAGGAGGCCATAGGTTCTCTACTAGAAATTGCCTGAGTAAGATATCGTAACATACGTAAGGATCCTGACAGATTTCTAATGCTTTTACAGATTCTCTTGCCAAAATAGCTTATGGCTCAATAAAGGGCTTGGCTTATCTTTGGAATGAAGAAATCATCTTGGTTATTAACATAGCCGCCCAGGAACTTTTGGGAATATTTGGGAACAAGGATACTTTTAAACAACTGTTGGTAATAGTGAAGAATGCTCATGATGGGTTTAGCTGAATGTGAGCTACAAGCCTGCTATTGGGATGACTCCATGAAAATTTCAGTAGTGAAGAAAGCTGATTTCATTATCATCATTACATTTGCATAGAATTAGCCAAGGAGTCTTCTTAGGTTTTTAGCCCATTTTGATCAATCAAATAAAATTGCAGACATCCATACCAAATTAGAATTCATATTAACTTGCAATAAATACCTTCTGCAGTTGCTTGCCTTTCTGTTAAGAATTGTTTTCTGGTTGTAAAACCTGAAAATACATACAGCATTTTTGGAGTAGAAAAGGATGGTGTCATAAACCAGTCCCTATTCTGCCTTATAGTAAGGAGCCAGTGAATGGGCTGTCCTTGCTGTTTGAATGTAGGACGATCAAGGACAGTGATTGATGAATTCCTTTGGCTTCTTTCCGCTTCCCACTAGTGGAAGGGAAAACAACCACCAATTGTTGTCTTTAATAGCAGCCTGTCTCCCGAAGTTGTGGGTACTCCATCACTGAAAGTTTTCAAGAAAAGTTTGGACTGCCATTTGGGATAGTATGATGATTTCTGCAGAGGGTGGGACTAGAAGGCACCCAATGTCCCTTCCAACTCTATGATTTTGTGCCCAATTATACAGGACAAATTATGTTGAATATCTATTGTTATGGGCCCAATTTGAAGAGTTACTATTTGGCAACCTTGAAATTCTGCCAAGTACTTGGTTCCACTTACCATAGGAATTCCATGGTATTTCCAACACTAACTGGGCATATTTGGGCATTATTGGCTAGGCAATTAAAATTTGATCTTGGTTTTCATGAGAAATTGACAATTTGGAATATCTCTTATTTAAAAATGGGAAAAAATTAAAAACTGGAAAATGGAATAGTTACTATTAATCATTTAATTCCTAAGGGCATTTTTAAGATTTTTGAAAAATTACAAAAATATAATTTATCCTCCCAAAAAGCTGCATGAAAATATATACAGTTAAATCTGTTGTATTCTTTGTTTAGTTTAGATGCCTTAGCAACCGCTGAAGCTTCAGTAGCTCTGAGTGCATTGAGAAGAATTTTATGAGGCTACAACTATCATCCAATATTATTAACAATTTAAAAATTGTCCAAAAATAAATTTGAATAATATGAAGAAATTTGCAGTGGACAATCAGAGTTTCCTATATTACAGAACTAATGATGTCAGATTTTAAAGAATGCCAAGTATATTTCTTATGGTTTGAAAACAAACAAAACATATTTTTCAAGTTTATTGGACTCCCCTACAGAAGTCTTTAAAAAGTTAGTTATCATCCTTTCTATGTTGTGTATGCAATATATTTGAAGGTATGATAGTACATATGTTTTGGTCATTCCCATTGGTTATTCCTTTTCGATTAAATATTAAGAAGACTAAGCTACCTCAGCTGTGGGCTGAGAATAAGAGGAAGGCAACATCATGAGCATGTGACATAGAAATATAGTTCATACTGGAACATGAGGCTCAGCCTTAAAGATATCAGATCTAGGTTAAAAAAAACCTGGACAACTGCTTGATGTCAGAAATACGGACAACACTCTTACCTATGGTTTAGGGCAGTCCAGATCTGGTAGCACTATACAAGCCATTATCTTTGAATCCTGAATACTTTTGAATTAAGTAGCTTGAATGACAATCTCTTTCCATGGAGAATCTGCCTGCTTTTTAAGTTCTGTTGACCTTAAATGGTTATGCCAAAGGACAGAAGGGATTTTTCTGTTGCTATACTTTATAGGTATAACTCTTCCCCCTTTTGGAGTTTCTACTCACCTTCAGTTACTTGCAGCCACTGGAAGGTATACCTTTCTTATCAGGTTTTTGGAGCTTCAGCTCATTAGACTGTGATTCTGTTGGTAGTGCTGTTTACCTATTTAAACTGTCATGCTGTCTTTGTAGCATGTGTTAATTTCTTATACTATTTTAAACTGGTTGCAGTATTTTGGTTGCTTTGTGTATTTTAACTCCCTTATAAATCTCTGTTGGGAGAGGATATGTGGGATGCAAATTGTATTATAAATAAATATTATTGTGGCAATTACATAGTCTGCTTGGCCTAAATAGAGGGTGGTTTCAAAGTAATGCATGAAGGTATCAATATGTACATTGTTCTATTATAAAAGAGTTTTCTTCCCCTCCTTTTTTTCCCTGACATCTTTCTTAGCTGTCAACATTTCCCCAGCATTGTCAGCAAGGCATTGTTAGAGCTAAACTTTGAGTCATAGCCTCCTGTTAATACTGTTGTTTAATTACAGACAGTTGTTTAGGAGATAGATTCTATGGACAGAAGATTTGCATTCAAATGCAAATGTTAGACAATAATGCACACTTGAGCTATTGCATATAAAATGTATTAAAACTCCATGATTTGGATGTTGCCCAAAGTTGCTTTCTCATTTGCAGTAATGGGTAAGAAAACTTGTAGTTTTCTTACAGGCTCATCATGTCAAACATTTGGTCTCTAGACTTGATTAGCCTGCTGCCCCCAAGACATTCAGCTGCTGGATGCGATGAAGAGAGCAGCTTCTTCCCTGACAAGTGGCAACACTGCCAGCAACCTTGTCATGGAATTTCACTTTGCTCTCGTGGACGTGGCCTGAGGCTTGGCTCAGGGGAGCTTAGGCATCCCTTGTTTTCTCTTGCATAATCACTACCAGGACTAACAGTTCAAATGTGAGCCAATGCAGTGAGAAGCATTGCAGTTCAGATGGCTGAAAATACATCTCTCTCTAGAGTTGTGTCTGTGATAGGCCACTGACACAACAGTTACAATCTGAACTTGCAGTCTTGAAAAGTTGCAGAAGAGTCTATATTCACTACTTGGAAACATATCACTTTCAGAAACGGTGCTGTGTTATGGCTGAACTGCAATTTGCTCATGTGGGAATTGTAAGTTATCCTACTTTGTGCAAAATGAGTCACTCTAAGTACTTCAGATTATTGCTATATAATAGGGACATTTGGCACACACTGCCTATCATCAAGGGACCTAATTAAATGGAAAAGCTCCAGAAACTATTTCCCCAGGCTGCTGCACGTTTAGCCTCAGTTCTAGTCATGCATGTTTGTAAAGAGACTGGCCCCAGATGGTGACATGAACATCTGAACCTGCACCAGCCAAACATTGCAATGGAGGTTAGAGATTCACCTGTGTTTGCATAAAGTTAGCATAGAAACACAATTTTTCACTTCTGGGGTTCTTTCTTTCTTTTTCAATAAGACTAGCACTTACTATAGCTGGTGAGCAATGTATGTATGTATGTATGTATGTATTTATTTATCATATTTGTATGGCCACCCATCTCTTGTGATGTGACTCTGGGCAGTGTACAAACAGACCATAAAAAACAATTTTAAAAAAACATACAAAAAGTACAAAAATTAATACTATTATTTTGAAAAGGCTAAGAGAGAACATCAGATTATGAACAATGGAGCCACTTCATCAGATCACTGTTCCCTTGCAATCCCTAGATCTATTGACACAACCAGAATTTAAGGGACTTTGGGAAGGTCAGCAGAGATGGGGCCAATCTTGCCTCAGGCAGGTGCCATGGCAGAAATGGTTTGTCTCCTGGGTCCCATCAGATATAAGTGTGAAGAACATGAGCTTCCCCTAATTTTTTCCCAGGCTTTCACAACTCTAGAAATGCCATAATCCACTTTTTCAGCTTGGAGGGGTTATAGATCTGGTAATGAGGAAACTACTAAGACATTACTAATGGAGTTATTCAACAGTTATGCTTGAATAACTCCAGTTATTCAGTTTTAACTTATTCCTTTGCAATGTACAAGATTACAGGATTTTTGCTCACCAGGGATACAGAATTAAAAAAACATGGCAAAATCAGCAAAAACAAAAAAGATAGGGAGGAATAATATCTTACATGGCTTAAAATGACAAAATATTGAGATCTATCTCTTCCCAGGCTTTCACGTGATGTTCTGTTTGTAATGCAATGTATCTATTTCTCTCAAGCAGTGCAGATCTTCAGTCAAAAATAACTGAAAAATTGGAAACCCATTCACATGAAAAAGGAATATTACTGTGCATTATTCTTCTGGAGGCTCACAGAAATGAATACCTGCTTGTTGAATATTTTCTCTGATGGATTAGTGTAAAAAGAAATCAGAAAGGATGGCCAACCATACAAAGGGAAATTGCTGGAAGGATGGGCAGTCATTCTGCCCTAGAGTTGAAGAGTAAACTGAGCTTGGTTACAGTAGAACTTGTCTTTCAGTGTATCAGTGGCACAACAAAATATGCAAATCAAGAAAAGTCTTAGCTGATTTTGCTTTTGCAAAATATATAATTTTCAAAGCATCTACTTCTTTGAAAACTGAACTTATGACAATCTTGGATATGGAGGAAAAGGACACCTTTTTCATTCCTCCTTAATGCAAAAAAAATAATAATAATAATAAATAACTTCAGTTAAGCCACATGTGTGCTGCAGTGCTATAACTCAACAACCATGGGACTGTAGAAGCAAACTCTCTTGTCCCACCTCTGTGAAAGGCCTCTGAACTCCAGTTCTTATTCAGAGGAATGAAATACATATGACTGAAGAACAAATTGTAGGAATAAAACTGCATCACAGGTAAGGGAAAACAATAATGCTTTACCCAGCTGAAACATTACCACCAACCATAGTGTTGTCAGTGAAAGAACCAATTTCAGGATTGCTTGCTTACACAGAAATGAGAGTCTGCTATGTAATTCTGCTTGAAGTAGACTTAATAAGAAAAGGTAGGAAATAAAGAGCACAGCTGAAGCTTCATAGAAAACCCAGAATAAGCTAAAGCAAAAGCCAAACCATGAGGAACAAGGATCAGTGTCTCCAAATTAGATATAATAAAGCTGGATGTTTGGTCTCTGAGCTCATCAGCATCTATTGCTAGTTAGGATGGTGTGGCCTCCTTACCTTTTAGAAGTACATGAATGGTTTGGAAATGGTGTCTGAGTCATCTGATCCTGACTCAGTAATTTCTAAGAGAAAACTCAGAATTGCAGCTATTCAGAGAGAGAGAGAGCACGTGCGTTCAATCTGCCACTTGGCTTCTATGCCAGAAGTAGACTTAGACTGTACAAATTATGTGCTAACAAGAGACACACATTAAAAATTATAATGTAAATCTGTTGGAATGAAAATATCTCTGGCAAAAATTTGTGGCCTCTGATAGACCCCCCCCCCCCTAAAATAACTATATTCATGAAAAAATTAAAATTTAGACTTTAGAAAAACAAATAAAAAAAACATGATTATGTTTTCAGACAGAGTCAGAAAAGTAACAATTGCTTCCATCTATTCTCCAAATGAAAATAAAACAAAGTTTTATGAAATACTATTTCAACTGCTTTTTTAAAATATAGAGGAAGATATTTTAATATTTGGAGACATAAATGCTTTTTTCTTTGTTTATCCTTCTAGCATCAAATAGAAAGAAAACTGTGCAAAAACAAAAGGACATTCTACTGATTGATTTGAAACAATTGGAATTAAGGTATCATCTTAATCCAATCTGAGATTTAGAATATAAGATAAAAGCAATACAGAATCAACTAGATTTACATGAAGTAAAAGAAAATTATGAGAAGTTGAACTTTATCAAACAGAAATATGTTGAAGAAGGCAACAAACCAGACAAATTATTGGTTTATCAATTGTGCGAGGAACAGGAAAAAAGAACCAACATTTCCATTTGGGACAGAACCAAATACATTGATACAACAAAGAATACAATGCAGCAATTTGTCAGTTACTTAAAATCATATAATAAATAGCAATCCAGGAAAAAAACAAAGCATATTTGAATGAAGCAGTATGTACAAAATTCAGAGATCAACAAAAATAAGTTTTTAATCAACCAATAACACAGAAACTGAAGAAGCTAGACTTCAAGTCTACAAATGTACTATAATAACATTTGTTAAATTATAGATTATTATTCAGTGGCCATTGTTTCTTTGCTTGTCTAACTTACTCAATATTTCTTCACCCAAGATTCATCTCCTCTACATGCTTTCCTGGAAATAAATCTCAACTGAAACTGTTTCCTTGAGAAATTCACTTTTAAATAACCTGATCTATACATCCTGGCTGAATGATCAGAATGGAATTTAGTTTTGCTGTTATTTATTTATTTATTTATTTCATTGGATTTATCCGCCGCCCATCTCCCCCACAATAGGGGACTCTGGGCGACTCACAAAAACATTAAAACTATAAATATATCCAAAATTTAAAACAATACACATAAAACTTCCAAAATTTAAAACCCTATTTATAAAGTATACCCTATTTATACTTTCCCAGTGTTCCAAAGGAGTCCCTGGCTGAGAAAGTACAGTGGAAGAAGACAGGTCACTCTATATTTAAGGAAAATAAGTACCCAGCAATGGATATTTTAAGAAAAAGCTCATTTGGAACAAGATTTTTGAAAGAAAATACATTTAAATACCATGTTTAAAGGCAGGGTTCTTATGCAGGTATTTTTTAAATTGAAGATAAATGCAGAATGAGCTGGAATAGATTTATGAGTAAACAGCTGTAGAAGTAACATCTGGAAGAAATAGAACAGCTTATTCAGATCTATTTTTTAAGAGATCTGCATAGGATTCCACTGCATTTTTATCACTGTTCATCAAGATACTTTCTTGTTCCATGGCATTTTGATAGTATTCCCTTCTTGTGGTCACCTTGGCAGTTAAGCTTAAGCATATTGAGCTCTCCCAAAAGGCTGATCTTTTTCTTTGACCATCAGTAATGCACAGGGCAGCTACTTTGCTCTGCTTAATTTCCTTGGAGTGTGTTTTCTCATGAACCATCCATGGTACCCTCCATTAAAGGGTTCCTTGGCAAAGATCTTAAGTGGTAAAAATTCTTCACTGATCAGCTGATGACAGTGCTGATCTGCTATGGTCCACGCTACAGGTGCTTAAATGCTCCCCCCCCCCCCCTTCTGCCTCTGCTCATGAAGCTGTATGAGCTTTTTCATCCCACTTAATCTTTCCATAAAGTGGAAATTTTATTTCAGCTGTGTTTGCATCATTAGTTCACTAGCAATCATCTACGTGTAAATTATCCATGCAAGCCGCTTCATTTATTGAGCCCTCTTTGCAGGAAAAGAGCAGCAATCAAATCAGTCAGTCCAAATTATCCTTGACTTTAACAAAGGACTCTAGGATCACTTTAAGAAACATCTTTTATTGCTTGTAGGGAACATATTATACTGGATGAAGGTCTGTAGCTCCACAGCATAAAAGCAAGTTTAAAATAAAAATGGTTGATAAAGAGAATGCAATTTTCATTGTCACTGTTTGTTGTTTTCAGTGTTTTATTAAAGCTGGCTAAATATAAATTAGACAAGCTGCAATAACTGGCACACCACAACAGGAAAACTTTTACAAGAACTTGAAACTGTAGCAAGTCAATTTGAATGTAGGGAAACAAGTTCCTGGCAACTAGAAGGAGTGAGAAGATCACAATCTTGTTTTATTCTTTCCTTCTGTGAGGTGGATTGCTGTTATTTCCTGGACTGATATCTCACATTTCGTTCAGGAGCCCAAGGCAGCATACATAGTAAAGAACAGAAAACAATAATGCCTTTCAGACAACAGAATGTTTCTTATCATAATTGTTGATCTGAAAAAAAAAGTTAATATGCTATATGTATTACAAAAGCCTTTCTAAACATGCAGGAAACAACAAGTTAAGTAGAACTATTGGAAATGTTGGGATTCACGGGAGCATTTTATGAATTTATAAGTCTGGATGATTTTTAACTCTGCCTTAGAATATTTGCCTTAGGAACAAAGGGCCTTTTGGAGAGATACGATTTTCATTTATATGCACTGACTGCAATTCATTCCTGTGCTTTAAAAAAATTATAATTTTAAAACACTTATGACTTTTCTTCAAGAAATAATAATAGTAACTATGACTGTTTGAGTATCTTGTATTTTGGCATATGCTTATGTAGACCTGAACTGTGGCATTTGCAGCCCCAAAATCTGGTGAAGGTCAGCAGCTTAGATGATTAAAGTGAGGAGGGTCCCAACCACTGTCAGCTTGAGGGATGCACTAGGCTTTATGGAGCATGTTGAGGATGCTCTTGAAAAGAGGGCAGCCAAAACTCTTGACTTCTCAGATGGAGTTGACAACTCTCTTTTTAAGAGGATCCTCAACATGGCATAAGCATCTTCAGTGTAGAAGATGGGTTTTTTGCTACCAACCCCTGACTCCCCAAAATGCAAAGCAAGCTTTTTTGACTCCAGACCCCTTAGGGTGCTCAAGGGACTTCAACAAAGATGTTGGTGGCTTCATGCAGCCCCAACCTACATTTTTTGCACTCCTGGCTTAAAGGTATTAGACACAATCATGAAATAACATGATAATATCAATAGCTTATCATAACTATTATTCATTATGACTATAAGCTTCTTCCAAGATCAATGGCAGCATGACCATCCAGACAACACAAACAAAAGAACAATACTGCATTCATGTCTTGCTTGTGGACTTCCCATTTGGCATCTGGCTAGCTACTGCAGGAAGCATTATGTCACCAGAATTTATTTAGGTATTCTAGTTGCCATAATTCAGTCAAGGCTCCAGGTAGTTGAGAAGTGTACGTAACTTTAAAACTTCCATAGTAATTATAACAAAACACAGTATGTTAATTGAAATTAATAATAAACCCAATTAATGGCATATAACACATTTCAGATCAGTTCTACATATTCAATCTAGGTGGCATCCTCTCAGCCTATATCACCCTTCAAAAGAGCTAACTTTTATGCATCTTCCTAAACAACATCAGGAATGGGACAAGTCTAACTCTGCCCATCCCACCAGATCCAGCAGAGAGGGCATGTTACGGATTCTGTCATCTAGGGAGCTACCTTTAGCAGGCCCCAGGCAGTGAGGGCCCCTTTTCTGCTATGGACTGTGGAATCTTATCCCCCCCTGAGGTGAGGTTGGCCTCATCCCTTCTGAGCTTCCAAAGGTCCCTCAAGAACTGGTTATATCAGCAGGCCTGGGGACCTCAGGGAGAGGTGAATTTGTGAGGTGGCTCCATTATTATTAACATCTCCCCATCTATTTTTTGTTTGTTTGTTTGGCATTAGCTCTGTTTTTATTGTTTTTAATATTTTTAATAATTAATAATGATAATGGTTATAGGTATTTATTAATTGTTTTAGTTCTGTTGCATGCCACCCAGAGTCACTGGCTTTGTGAAATGGGTGGCTACATAAATTAGACAAATAAATAAATAAATTCAGTAGGAAGCATGTATGGGCACCACCACTAAAAAGCTGCACTTCTTAGTCTTAGCCCCTCTCATTTTCTAGAAGTAGGTTATTACCAGCAAGTTCTGTAATGCCTGTGTCAGCTGGGACAATCATTCTGATAATTTTGGAGACTAAAATTCAGATACTTTCCCTGAATATAAATGGCCAAGAATTGGCTACATAGTTAGTGGCATACTGAATTCATACAGTAGTCTGTTCATATATTTTCCTTAAATTGGCCACTGAGTTCTCCCTTTCCTTGGCTCTTAAACATGGAACTTTTTGATGTTGGATTTAAGTTTTGCCTGCTCAAGATCCTTTCTTACAATTGCTGTTATACTAAAATCATTTCATATTTCCAATCCACCTTTTGTAAGCCATAGCACAACCACAAATTATTTTTATTTTATTCTGTGGTTTTATTACTCCACAAAACAATTATATAAATCATAAGGCTACATGAATTAAGTCCATAAAAATGATGCTTACAGTTTATCTTCAAGCTAAGCTAATAAAACGCATATACTTTCAATATAAGAAATATACAAGCACAAAAAATGTCTGTGCAGGGGAGGCAAACTTCTTCTCTCTCCCCTAAAACCAGTGTTTCATCAAAGCTTTTAGGAAAAAGAGATTCAAACTAATCCCCAAGTTGTTATACTCCTCTCTTTTGACAGCTGGATAAATAGTTAATATTTTCAATTTCTTTCCTTTAAAAACCATGTTTATAGCTTTGTCCATAGCAAAATATGATGGTACTTGCAATGCTGTTGGCTCAGATAATGGGAACCACCCATACCAAATTTGAGACAAACAGATTGAGAGAGATTCTGCAAAAGAAAGGAGGGGTCATAGTGCATGATGATGCCAACTCCTAAATATGATGGAGTTTCCTATAGAATTGTGGAAGAAAGGATTTGAGATGAACTGAATGTTCTTTTCCATAATATTAATCAATTGCTAGCTAAGAAAACTCACAAAACATTGTAATTCAATCACTTAGCTTTAGAGACTGAACAAACCAATGGTAAAAGTAGGGATCTTGATCTGCATAAATTGTGAATATTTATGCATTAACCTCATTCAATAGAGTTTAATGTGTTACCCTTCACCCATTCATTCTGATGTCTAAACTGGTGATATTCCAAGTGATGATATGATCATGTCTCTGATCACTCCATCCCCTCTGTACATGCCATTTAACCTAAATTCCATTTTCTGACAGGCTCTAATCCCTGGTTAACAAAACACAATTGCTGGTTCAGACAATTCAAATGAGTTCCCACAACACACTGAGCTATAAATTACCCAACCCCATTTTAGTCCAGTATAGTATTTTGTGTGAACCCAGTTGCAGGGACTAATTACCCATTATGCCGAAATACATTTATACTGTCCACTTGTCCTTCACTCCTTTGAACTCCACTGTACTCTTGCTGGCTTTTTTTAAATTGCTTTGAATACCTTGGCTTTGTTTTGGATCAATTCTACTATGTTCTCTTCCCACCAATCCATCTCTTGCTGTTTCCAAGCAACCACTACAAAGTATCATCTCCCTGTTGCTATGGCAAATATGTGAACTTATAAAATCCTTCTTTCAATAACTATCTTAATTAATCTGGCCTAACCATAGTTTGTGTGTATTGGTACCACTATACACAAACAATTAACAAATACACATTTTTGGACTGCTTGTTCATTTCAATCAATAGTTTATTTAGATAGAGGATAGGCAACTTGATGCTATCCAGATATTTTTGATTACCAATCCTACAATCCCTTACCTTTTATAACAAAGGTCTGTAATGGACTGTGAGAATAACCTTGAGGAACAGAAGGAAGGGCCACAGCCAAGAAAATGGTCAGATGTAATAATGGTCAGAATGTAACTTGAGAAAATATCTCAGATTTGACCCTCCTTAGTTCTCTTTAGACTTGTAAGATTCTGTAACTGTAACACCATAATAAAAGTAGTTTTAGTATTCATAACTTTGGTTTGCAAGTCTGGTCTAATTGAAATGGCTGACATCAGTCTTGCAAGTCTGAATGTGCCTCCCCTGTCTGTGCCTTTATCCTAAAGAAACAATCCAGTTATCTTCATGTTCTTACTAATATCTAGCTTAAATTTGACTCAGTCTAGCGTCCTTCAAATGTTTGGAAATATACAACTTTCAGAATGCCAAGAAAGTTGTCTTACAATTCTGGGACTTTTGATCCTAATACATCAGGAAAGCACAAGGTTGAGGAAGGTTGCTTCATCCTGCAATCTAATTAGATCCTTTGCCTATTCTTGTCCGTAATGTTCACACTGCAGCATGTTTGTTTGAAATAGTGTGAAGAAGACGAGATAAACTAATCACCTTCTCTTCTTGACAGTTTCAATCTTTAGAATGAGAATGTGCTATTTTTTAAAAAAGGCAGTATTGTGAAGAAAATAAAAATGCTATTGTTGGATTAGGATTGCAAATATCTTTTTGTCTTCCTTTATAGAGGAAAGTTGGTTATTCCTCTAATTCTAGCATTTCTGTGCTACATTTTTCCTACTGCTGTTCATAAAAAAAAGTCTTTCAAGAACTGCACATCTTTCACTCCTTGCTAGACATTGCTGGCCCAAGAGACAGAGTGTCCTAGCTGGTAAACTGAAGTTATCATAACCCTTGATGTTATGGTTGACACTGCAGACAGATGGGTCCCTGCTACAAAGTTTATGAACAAAACACAGAAATCTGCAGTACTGATTTTAGCTTGCAAATGCAATTTTCCATCTTGTAATTTTCTTCCTTCTGCAGTTATAATCTTTTTTTTTTCATCCTATCTTTTATGATTGCTTATATTGCATTAATTCTTTGTGTGTGACCAAAAGAAAGCAGGAGTCTGCAGAGACAGTGTTGCAAAATGTGCTTATTTATGGATGTCCATATGCAATACTTACATGCAGACTGAACACAGATATGGAGAATCTTTTTGAGTTGAAACATGGGCATTTAAGAAAGAATTGGTACCCAAAAAGATTACTGGCAAGTTCTGTTTATTAAATAAGAACTAAAGTGAGTTCAAATCACACTTTAGGGGAATTAAAATGGGAATATTTAGATCAAAGAAAGCAGAATCAAGTATCAAGTTTGAATAAAAATGTTTGCATGTGAGAAAGAATGTAATTAAAAGATGATTACAAAATATACCCATAGCATATCTAGTAAATATATGTGTTTGGCCACTTTGGGAAAGAGAGACTTGTAGAAAAGAGAAGAGCAAATCCAAAGATTCTCTAGTGTTTGAAATGCATAAGGAAGAGGAAAGCTGATACTGGAACTGAGAATATTCTTAAGGGAAGAATTTGAAGAGAATTTTGGGATTAAAACTTCAGGAACTCATGGGTTTATGATAAAAACTTAAGAAAGTTTTTATCATAATCCCTGCATACAGGGATTAGACTGATTGATTTATGGACCAATTAGAAGTAATAGAGTTAAACTATACCTATCTTGATTTATTGATTTGGGAGAGATGTAAGCTGGTTTATCTTTTTCTGAAGAAAGAAAGGGAAAAAAGAAAGAGCAAGAGCGAGCTTGAGGCTCCTTCCTGGATAGCAAGAATCTTTCTCCTCCCCATGAAAGACTTTTCATGCCTTCTCTGGGGGATTTTTCATTCATTTATTGCTTGATTGATCATGTGCCATCAAGTCAGTGCAACTCTTAGTGACCACATAGACAATCTCCCCATAGACCTTCTCCAGGACAATCTATCCCTAACCTGGCTCTTGCAATGGTCCAATCACTACTGATGTAATGAAGTCCATCCATGTTGCTGCTGATCACCCTCTTCCTCATCTTCTTTCCAACTTTCTCAGCATTAGGCATTTCCCAAGGAAGCTGGGTCTTTGCATAACGTGTCCAAAATATGAGTCTTTGAGCCTAGTCATTTGTGCCACAAGTGAGAACTCTGGATTGATTTGTTCAGTGATCCATTTGTTTGTTTTCTTGGATATCCATGATATCCAATAGTCTTCTCAAATACCAATATTCAAAAGCATCGTTCCTATTTCTTCAAAGTTCAATTTTTGCATCTATAGAATGTCAAACAGAAAACCATTGCCTGCACAATTCTTATCTTTATAGGTATAGACATGTCATAGCATTTGAATATGCCTTCATTGCTACCCTGCTAAATGCTACTATGTGGCATATTTCTTTACTGCTGTTTCCTTTATTGTTGATAGTTAATCCTGAAAGCAGACAGTACCAATTGCTTCAATATCTTTTTCTTCATTTCTAGTCTGGTTGCTGTACCTGTTGTCATTAGCTTGGACTTCTTTGTATTTAATCTTAGTCCCATTTTTTGTCACTGATCCTTGACTTTCATCCTCAGTTTCCAGACTATTTGCATTTTCAGCTATCAGAATAGTGTCATTAACATAGTGTAGGTTACTGATGTTTTTTTTTCCATTTTAAAGTTCACTCTCAACTTCTCTCAGTTCTATCCTGCGTCCAAATAGATAGACAGATAGACATATACTATTTATTTATTATTTCAATTTTGAATCTGCTCAACTCTACAGTTACAAGTCTGGGAGGCTTACAATTAAAAAAAAAAGAAGAGAAAGCAACATATATCAAAGAAAAAAAAATACAGGTAGTTCTCAGTTAACAACCATTCATTCAGTGACTGTTTGAAGTTATGATAGCACTGAACGAGTGGTACTTATGACCAGTTCTGGTCATCCTAGCACCCCCGTGGCCATGGGATCCCAATCCATTGCACCATCCCATGGTCACGTGATCACCATTTGCAACCTTCCCTGTCAGCTTCCCACAAGCAAAGTCAATGCGGAAGCCAGGAGGGAAGGTCACAAGTCGTTCCCCCTCCTGCTGCTTTTTCTCCTGAGAAGCCCCATTACAGAATACGAGATCCCAGGGGTCTCGTACACTGTAGCACACCCATCAGCCTTACTTGGTAGACCAGACAGGAAACACGACCAGATGAGCTCATTCTACTTTAATGTAAAGTCACATTAACAGGCTCTTGCAAGTTTGAAAGTACTTCTCTCTCCCCATCCCCTTTACAGCCCAAAAAACTAGGGAGAGTCTCTTCTGAGCCTCTTGCCCTGCCCGTATTCCTGCTGCTGGCTAAGCTGCCTTATATCTGATCATTCCCTTGGCTGCATCTCATTGTGCTGTCTCCCAAGTTCATTCCCACATACCATTACAGCACCTGCCTGCACTCCATAGCATAAGCCTGCCTGCCCAGCCGTGCTCACATGGTGCCAGGGCAGCCCTCTGTGCATCCTCCTGCACCCAGAGGCAGCCACCCCAGCCCCATCTGTGCTTATGCAGTGCCACAGCAGCCACCAGCACACACTTCCACATCTGGCAGCAGCCACCTCCGCCACTAAGTGATGTGAGGACTACCTGTGCAGCTGACTGGAAGATAGTACTGAAAAACAAAGGGGTTTAACCACCATCCTTTCACAAGGCCTAGGAGAACAATCAGGTTTTAACCATTTGTAGAGATTCAAAAGGGTGGAGCAGGTGTGCAAGTGGATATCATTCCATAGACAGAAGCTATCACCAAGAAGGTATGCTTTGTGGGTCCCACAAGGTGTCGCTGTTTAATCAAGAGGACCTGGAGCATGCTCATGCTAACTGACCTCAATGGCCAGGCAGAATCATATGGAAACAGGCAGTCCCTCAAGTAGCCAGGGCCTATGTCTTGGGCTTTATAGGTGATAACCCGCAACTATAACTATCCTGCCTGACCAATATTATCTGGTCCAGGCGGCAACAATACCACCATCGCTTGGATTTTATCATATTTAACCATTGTACTTTATGCTGTAATATTTGTGTTTTTATTGGTTTTAACTGTTTGGTTGTGAACTGCCCAGAGTTCCTCCTTGTGGGAGAGTTGGGCGGTGATATAAATTTGATTTATAAATAAATAAATAAAAATAGGATATTGCGTACTAGTTTGTACATCCTGTTAAGTTTCCTTTCTTTGATATTGATACGTAGACTGACCTATTCCAATCTGTTGGCCAGTGTGTCATTCTCCAGATTTGCTCGCATGGTTTGGTTAGAACAGTGTTGTTCAAACTTGGCCAGTTTAAGATGGGTGGACTTCAACTCCCAGAATTCCCCAGCCAGCATGGCTGGCTGGGAAATTCTGGGAGTTGAAGTCCACCCATCTTAAACTGGCCAAGTTTGAACAACACTGGGCTAGAACCTTTATTGATTCTTCTTCTGCTGCTTGCCCTATTTCTGCAGATATTCCATCAATTCCTATAACTTTCCGACTTAGTAAGGATAAGAGTGCTGATCTCATGCTATCTTCTAGTACTAGATGATCTTGTAAATTGGGAATATCTTCTAACTGGGGGATTTAGTAACTTAAAATGAAGCAAAACTGAATTCTCATTCCCAGATGGAAAATCATTTATTGAAGAGTCAATCAGAAAGGAGAAAAGAAGGTCCCCCCCCCCCTTCTTCTTCCTGGACTTGATAGGGAAAGAATGAAAAGATTCTTTAACATTCATGTTTAATGCAATTTATTCAGTTTCAATCAGTGAGAAATTAATTATTGCAAACAAATTGCTTTACTGAGGTAACCAGATCTGCAGGATGTAAGGTGTTCAAACTTGGAATGGCAATATTCATTCCAATTCAAGACTTTTTCTTTCCAATTCCAGTTCAGCATAATACTGAAGTAAGAATAGTATAAAACCACATGCAGTAAAACTAACATTTAACCTATTATTTCCTTTTGGCTTGCATAAAGATAATGATGTCACTGAGTCAAGTTCAATTCCTGGTGTCTGCATCCATGCTGTTTTCTTGGCAGTATTATGGAAGTGGTTTCCCTCAGCCTTTCAACTTCTCAGCCTAGTTTCCAGGTATTCTCCCATCTAAATATTAACTAGGGTGGGCCCTGCATAGCTTCCAAAATTAACCAGGTGCTTCCATCTTTGAATTTCACTTAAATAGAACATTCAAAGCAATGCTGATATTACTTGCTGACTACTTCTATGGCTTCTCCCTTCAAACAATGTCCACAATTTTACAAAGGCTAACAAGGGTGGGTGGAAGTGTTTAATCACATTAAATCAATACATTCACTAGCAGTGGTTGCAGAAGCTTACCTACATCCGTCATTTTGCTTGGGACATACCTTACCTGAATTTCGGTATAGAAGGGGCTTCTCCTCTGCCTTTGCCAAGTAGGAACGGTGTCTCTGCTTTCAAATGTAGCTTATTTTTAACAAAATAGAAAGAGAGAGAGAGAGAGAGAGGGAGGGAGGGAGGGAGGGAGGGAGGGAGGGATGAAATTCAGTTAATCTGTTTCATGGACCAATGTAAGTGAGCTGCTTTCAGTCTGCTAGTGCTCAGTCCCTCAAAATCAGCTCTATAAGATTGGAGGACCCTCCTCCAAGCTAGTCTGAGGCAGGGGGTTGAGTGAAGGGGGAGTTGGTCCTATAATATAAGCAAATGACTGTTTGGGCTCTATTGGATGTCATCACCTTCCTTTAACTAGGGATGATGATGATGATCATGATGATGATGATGATGATGATGATGATCTCAATTTTATCTTGTTTTAACTACTGAATTTTCATAGGCCAGAAGGTTAAGAAAACTAAAACTAATTAAAAAGGTTTATATTTAGGAATGCAACATCTCAGATTATAATCCAGTTATGCTGAGTTTCTTGCATTAGATAGGGGGTGTTTTTTTAGTGAGAAATTAGCCTCTCTGTGTTTAAGCAGGTAAACTTCCAGGCAATTACATATAGCAGGGATAAGCAACCTGGTGCCTTCAACTTTCTACCATGTTCAGTAGCAACTGCAGTTAAAACCAAAGAAGACATTGTGTTGCTTGCCGGTGACATATAGAGTTGCAGCAACATAAGCTAATCCAATTACAGCAGTCCCACTGTTTTTACCCTGAGATAAGTGTATCTTCTAGGTGACAGTGAAATATTTTTAATGTTATAGGAAACAACAGAATAACTTAGTCATGTGCTCATCAAAATATGGAGAAGGAGTAGGATAACAGCATGATATCCAAACATTGCCTCGTGTCTGTTTTTTTATCTGCTATATTGTATCTTGCACTGTCCCATTCCATCACCCCACCCCAATACCCACACATTTCTGCAAGGCAAGCAAAGTAGTGGGAGTTACTCAGCTGTGATAGGAATGTGTGCCGTACCATTTCAATGCACTTTTGGTCAAATGCAAGGGCTAGAAAAGAACTTGAAAATATCTGTGCCTACAAAAAAGCAATAGCTCTTCCTGAACTATCTGTCCTATACAATGAATCAGAAAGGAAATAAAGAAGAGAGTAATGAAACTGCAAAACAAACAAACAAATGGAACAGTAGCTTGAATCAAATAACCAAGGCAAAGGAGAATGGAACCTATTACTGCTGAAGACATAAATCCAATAGACAATCCGAGAAAAGGCACAGGTCAAAGGAATCAGCGAATATTTAGACATTACTAAGAACTGTGTAAAAAATTGGCTTCTAGGGATCATTTCCGTATATTAAAAGAAGGTGGGAAGGAGTTGAGAGCAACATACAAGTAGTCCTCGCTTAATGACTGTTTAATGATGGTTCAAACTTACGCCTTAGGCATGAAAGCCAGCTGGGTGACTTTGGACCAGTCACTCTCAGTCCAACTCACCTCACAGGGTGGTTGTTGTGGGGAAAATAGGAGGAGGAAGGAGTATTAGGTATGTTCACTGCCTTGAGTTATTTATAAAAATAATAAAGGTGGGATTCAAAAAAGTGCTTTATGACTTGCACTCACACTTATGACTGTCACAAACCGTCACCCCACCCCTCAAGGTTACATGATTGCAATTTGCAACCTTTTTTACAACAGTCATTAAGTGAATCTCCATGGTTGTTAAGCAAATCACAGGATCATTAAGTGAATCACGTGGTTGTTAAGCGAACTCCCACAAAAAAGTCCATTGGGGAAGCTGGATTTGCTTAACAACTACATTATTCACTTAACGACCATGATGATTTGATTAACAGTCATCTTTAAAAAGTTTGTAAAATTGGGTCTGGTTATATGGTGACTTACTTAATGACCATCCTGCTTAATGACTAATTTTCCGTTCCCTATTGTGGTCATTAAGCGAGAACTACCTGTATTTGTCTATTGTTCATGTCTCTCAGACCTGCATGTGTACTTGTACATGATCAGACACACCCACACACCCACATTTTCCAGCTGGCATTTATAGATAGCCATCATTAAAGGCACCATTCAAACAAGAAAATAGAGTGGAAGCCATAGCAAATATGTAGGAATATTACATGCCAGCAGATCATGTCATGGAATGGCATAACTGGTTTCTATCTGCACTGACCAACTGATTTTAACATTCAAAGTACTTTTTAGAATTATTGTTAGGTGACAAAATGGATCAAATTTTTGTATTAGTAAAATTATTCAGTATATTTAATAGGACAACAGTTGAAAACCTGAAATGATTTTTTTTTAAGACATAAAACCATGAATATGGAATCTGCCTGTGCCATTCTGTCATTCAGCAGATGTCAGTCTGAGAAAGAGAAGAAGCCATTTTTACCACCTCCACTTTTTCTTAAAGCCCATACTCTTTTCCATGCTGTACCAAACTGGTTTTCAAGACCTGCAGAGGAAACAGGAACTGGAAAAAAATTCTTTCTGCATTCATCCATTTCCAAAAGAGTTTCCTGAATTGAAAATTACTTCAGGCATGTCTGTGAGAAACAAACTCCCTACTTCCTGTCCAACTTCCCATATTGGCATTTGCGTAATAATTGGTTTGGTTGACAAGAAAATACTGTCAATTAAAGTTTTTGGTGTGAATGTCACATTAGGTCCCTCAAACTGGTATGTTGGGGCTGCAACTCCTGAAAATCCCAGCCAGCCCAAAGCTATTGGCCACCTGAGAAGCACCCACTTGGAAAATACTGACAGTATTTTGATTTTTGAGCCACAGCTGAGATGCATCCAAATCTTGTCCTTCTTTGATAGAAATTCAGTATCATGGGGGAAAAAATGCTTTCAGGGGTCTCAGATTGTATGCCTTTCTTTTGTTAGCTCAGCAGAGGTAGGAAGGGAGGGATACCCTCTGAACCGGTCTTCCGTTCCATGCCTGCTTGTACCTTCAGAGGCAATGCTTGTACAAGAGAGAAAAGAAAAGAACAGAGGAAAACAGAGCTAAGCAACCGCTTTCAGAGCACTGAGACCCAAGGGTATATTCATCAGGGAACTAAAAATGTGGAAGAAGGTTCTTCTGTGTCATGATGGTTCACTGTATGAACATTGTACTTGCACTAATGTTTGAATCTGGATTCCATGGAGAACTTGCTTTACAGAGCTCTTCTCAGTTGTCCTATTTGTGACCAATCTGAACATTGATGCTATACATCAGAGTCATCCATGGCAAGGGGGATCCAAAAAAGAAAGATGGGTGCCCCTGCCACATGCTCTCAGTAAATCTCCCTTTCCGGTTATACTACTGTTATAGTCAGCAAAGATACCAAGGGCCTTTGAGATTTCTACTAAACATATTCCCCATTACTATTCATCCTGTGGCCTGAGCAAAACCACTGTAGTTAATTTTAACTCCTCTCCCACCCAGATATTTTAATTGATGGATATTTTTATACAATTCTCCATTAATTATTCTCTTGCACTAAATATTTCATTTTAATTTTTCAATAAATACAGCAGATTAATAAAAGTGTTCAAAATTTTCCATTAATCTATTTTTCTTGTTGCTTTGTTTCCCTGTGGTTCTGTTTAGGTTTATTATATATGTATAGTATGTACTGTATGTGTATGTGTATGTTTGTGTGTGTGTATGTATGTATGTATACACACACACACACACACACACATACACACACTCCCTAGCCCCCCCCCCCCCCAAGTCCAGATGGGAGATTCCACAGAAGGTTGTGGAGAATAACAGAGCTAAGATCCTGTGGGACTTCCAGATCCAGACAGACAGGCAGGTTCTGGCCAATCAACCAGACATCGTGGTAGTAGACAATGACATGAGGACAGTGATGGTGATAGATATAATGATGCCAAGTGATAGCAACATCAGGAAGAAGGAGCATGAGAAGTTGGAGAAGTACCAGGGCCTGAAGGAGGAATTAGAGAGGATGTGGAAAGTAAAGGCTGAAGTGGTCCCGGTGGTGGTAGGAGGACTCGGGGCTGGGACTCCTAAGCTGGGAGAGTGGCTCCAACAGATCCCAGGAACAACATCAGAGCTGTCTGTCCAGAAGCGTCCAGTGCTAGGAACAGCTAAGATACTGAGCAGAACCCTCAAACTCCCAGGCCTCTGGTAGAAGACCCAAGATTGAGGAAGACACATACTACCCATAGGGGTGAGAGGGGAACTTTTTTTTTTTTATAGTATAATGTTGGTATAAATTGTGTTGTTCTTTCTGATCTACTCAACATGGACACTGCTGCACAATTCTCATTACCCCTTTTGGCTCTTTAATTATTGTTTTATTTAAAGAAGATTATTTTTGGTAGAACAGTGAAGGGGTATACTAGAGCATTAGTGACACAACTGCAGGCCTATATCCACATATCTGTGAACATGGGAAATATTTCTGAATAGATATGTATGGGATTGTATGATCAGCAGTGATGAAAATGTGTCATTCCTCACTGCTTGATGTTTTTCTCATTAGAATGAATATTTTCAACAATTATTCAGAATAATATAAAATTAAGTTCAACATCTTATATATAAATACTCTAAAAGAGCTTGTATAGGGTTTGAAGATTTAAAAGTGAATATCTATGTAATGCAGTGTGTTATTTAATGTGAATATAAATGTTAACTGGAGTTCACCCAGTACCTGTAATTGAGTAATGGTTATTTGTATTGACATGGTGTAGTAACAGCACCCACCCCTTCCCTGCTGGTTTTGCTTGGGTCTAGACCTGTTTCTTTGGTGACTGACATAGACCTTTAGCAATATCCCCATGCCAACCACTAGAAAATGTTGCATAAGCTTTGAATACTAGTTGAGAAATGAAAAGGCAAGGGCTGGAAAAAGGCATATGGTTGTGGGTATTTTCATCCTGCTTTGAAACATGCATGTTTAAAGCATGCAAATTTAGGAATTGATGCAGCTACTTTACTCTGTGTCCTTTAAAAATCTCAAAGGTTTGTCTCTTTATACTTGGAGCAAAGAAAGGCTGCCATCTTCATCATCTTCAAGCTAAGTCACTGAAAAAAGTGTGGACCAGTGAAAATCACAAGCAAAGAAATGAACTAATGTGCCCTCAGGCTGATGAATTCCGCAGAACAGTTCTGAAGACTTAAGGGTTTGCAGACAATTTTGTTTTTCCCAAATGTTGAAGTTTTGCACTTCGAGACTTTTGCTTAAGCAGGTTGGATCTGATAACTAAAACAATAAGTGCTTTGATAAAGAAGAATGCATTAGCCTTTCGATAGGAAGAAGAGCTGATAACTATCACTAGAGATGTATAATAAGGTCCCTGGGGTTCTTTCTGTAAAAGATTTACATATTTTCCCTTCATGCAGAAACCATGTCAATAGGCTTACTGGAAGAATGCCATTTTTCTTTATTCTTTATGAGAAATACAAGTACTCTATCTACAGTATGTTGAACCAATATCATCTAGTCTTTGTACCATATCAGTGAGACACACCTGTAATACTTCTTATAACACTGCAGTCCTCTTCATACTTAACTGGAAGAACCATTATCCTGGTGTAAATGTGTAGGATTGGGTGGAAGAGATGGCAGAGTTTTCTGCATAGGCATCTGCAAGCTGGGCATGTTTAGGGTAGATGTGTGTGTGTGTGCCTTTGAGTCAGAGTTGACTCCTGGTGACTGCCTGGAGAAGTCCCTGCAGTTTTCTTGATAAGATTTCAGAAGTGGTTTGCCATTGCCTCCTTCCTAGGGATGAGACAAAGAGTGACTGGCCCAAGGCCACCCAGCTGGCTTTGTGCCTAAGTGAGACCAGAACTCAGTCTCCTGGTTTCTAATCTGGTGCTTTAACCACTACACCAACCTGGCTCTCAATTTAGTGTGGATAACCATCAGAAAACAGCAAAATAAGCAAGAATCCTATTTAAAAAATCCTTCTTCAACACATTTACCTCCTTGTATCCTTCCATTTGATCACCAATGGCAGCTACAGTTATACATAGAGGCGAATATGTGTAGCTCAGGGTTGAACTGTGGAGTCCTTGGTGTTCTCTGAGCTTAGTTCTTCTCTTGCAAATGTTTCATACAACCACATGGCATCTCTGTAGCACACAAACCAACAAAATCACTCTAACTACAC
The DNA here is from genome assembly GCA_030867105.1 of Liasis olivaceus. Lineage (NCBI taxonomy): Eukaryota > Metazoa > Chordata > Lepidosauria > Squamata > Pythonidae > Liasis > Liasis olivaceus. Next base: position 91,678,232 of record CM061348.1, on the reverse strand, counting down.
TCCACTACAACCACTCTGTGGTTGTAATAGTCTGTTGGTGGTTTCTGAGATGTTTCTGATGTATGGCAGTGTGATCCTTTTCATCACTTGTGTTGGTTGTGTTGTAGTAGGTTGAGTGGTCAGGCACTTTTTGATAAATGGATATCCATGCAACTCTCTGTAACAAAGCTTGGTATTCAGACAAGGCAGCAACTAACAGACACAGAGAGATAAACAGCATCTACATACTATTCAAAAGAGACAAAAGACTAGAAGATCGCCTCACCAGCAATCATCACTCAGATAAGCAAAGGTTACCACCAGGCACACAATCAAGCAGTAAACATAGGCTAATCAAGGAACTACCAGAGGAGCAAAACAAAACCCCCACCCCCACAAGCACGGGCAAGGCAGGCCACAGCACATAAATAGAGAGCAAACCCCATCCCATTTGAGCACTGAAGATGTTATCTAGCTGGGTAATGAAACATTTGCAAGAAAAGAACCAAGCTCAGAGAACACCAAGGACTCCACAAATAGACATTTTTGCAAAGTTGAAGGTAATTGCAGATACACAATTTTGGTTTGGTTTTGGTTTTCAAAAGAGCAAAGATTTAAGACACTTTATGTCAGTTGAGGTTCTCTGGAGTAGTACAGCAGGACTGACTTCTATTTAAGGCTTACGTTAAAGCAGGCTACCCTGCAGTCATTACTTTTAGTTATCAAAATGGAAGCAGAGATCTTGAAATTCACTTCATCCAGATTACAGCCTGAAAACCAGTAGCACTGTAAATAATATTCCCAGCATCCATAACTAGCTGTACTAGGCTCAGGCAAACAGAAAAAGATGAGAAAAAGGAGACTGAGCTCCTGCATCTTTAAGGTTATGAAAAATAAGGACATTTCAGCAGCTATAGCTTGTGTTACAAGGAACACTGATGAAATTTCCTCCCTGTTGGAGCTATTAATGATATATGGTTCTATATTGTTTGTAATAAGCCTGTCTTCCTCAACATTGTACCATTTCGTTGTGTTGGATTTACAACTCCCTGGTGTGGATTATGCTGGCTAGGAATTAGAGGACTTGTATTCCCAATACATTGGGAGGGTAGCTGGTTGAGAATAATTCTAGGGATACCAAAATATTCAAACTGTGGATGCTGGAAATCCTATATTTCTACCCAGTTGTTTTCCTTGTGTTTGGCTGGAGTAAGGATAAGAATGCTTCCTCTGTGTACCCCTCTCTATTCTCACCATAGACAGTGATTATTTCTAGAAGACACATTTTCTTAGGGCTACCAAATCAGGGCTGCAGAAAACCAGATGCCAGCAAAGAGACACAGAAAACTGCATCTCAATCATCTAGTAATCTGCTAGAATTTTGTAGCTCAGATGTGGTAGTTCTAGTAGTAGACAACTTCATTTGCTTGATGGCACATTGGGCTTTGTATGGCATTTCAAAAGAAGCTGTCTTAGATGAATTACAAAATCAGTCCCCCAGATATGCTGCTTAAGTACACTTCTGGCTTTTTCATATCCTGTTGGGCAGAAGTTCTCCAAAGAGAGTCCTAGGGAGTGGCACTTGCCAGTAGTCCCCCATCCCCTGCAGGTTGACTTCAAGTGATCTTTAAAAACCAGTGGGGCCAAACCTCTTGGGAAGAACATTAAGAAGTTAAAGAGAGAGTACCAAGCTCTAACATCCACAGAGACCAGCCTATCTCTAAATGTAAAGCAATGTCCTTAATACATCTTGAAACTACAAGAATAAACTTAGATTCAATAGCTTCGAGGATGTCAAACTTTGTAAAAGTATACACTTGGACAGCATAGAAAAGCTTGTAGTCCTTGATTACAAAGACCTTGCAAGCTGCGGGGAAGAAGTGCGCTCCTTTTGAGTAGTAAAATCTCTGGACAGCAAAGGAACTACACTGAGCAACACTAGACAGATAAAAAAAAAGTGTTCTCTTCAAGACACTGAGGCCTGGAAGAGCACTCTAAGGTATTTATACATGCACACCTGCTTGATAGAATTCCCATTAATTTGTTGATTATGGATTTTATGGTAATTTCATGCAAATACTAAAATTTTACTTTTCTGATGTTCTTACAAGTTTTTCTTCTAGGCAAAAAAAAAAAAAAAAGGACCGTGCCCTCCATATGCCCTTCTCATTTCAACCTGAGATACAGGCTCAGGTACAAAGTTATCTGCATAAAGAATAGAAGAGCTGAAAACCACTTGATCTGCTAATATGGAGGAGAGGGGATGATGAGTGGAAACCAAGAGAGCCTGAATAATTGAATTAATATACAAATTAAAAAGTAAGGAGGCTAAAATGCACCCCACCTTACCCTTCTTTGAGCTGTGACAGTTCTGGAGAGATGTCCCTGAGGTGAACCTCTAACTCTTAAACAGTGTTAGAGAGACTGAATGAGAAGCAATCTTTTGTCTATTCAGGAACCTTTTCATTTTTTTTCCCCACAGCCTCTCCCTTGGGATCAAATCAAAAGCTGGTTTGAAATCAATGAAGGCTACAAAAACAAAGCCTTTGGGTAGAGAAGAATATCATTGGCTGAATATTGAAGGACCAGACATAAGTCCAGAGTTTCTTGGTCCCCTCTGATTTTGGCCTGTTCCTTAATAAGGATGTTTTCACTTTCAACCCAATCCAGTAATTTTAGGTAAAGGTATTTAACAAATAGTTTGCTGCTCATATTAAGTAGGTTTATGGGCCTATAACTGGTAGGTCTAGTCTATTTTCTTTTTTTATATAAAAAGAGTTTACCGTGGGGGGTTCCAGTCAGTGGAGAAACATGCTGAACACTTACATGGCTTTATAACTGTTATATGGATAAATAGGACAGTCAGCTCTGGTTCCAGAAATCCTTTAATAATTCTGGGGGAATAAATCTCCTCTCTATGTTTTTCCAGGTTTTAGTTGCATAATAAGATCCCTGATCTCAGAAGAAGAATGCTTTGAGAGTAAGTCACAGCTGGATTATCTAGTGATTCCATGTTTCTGTGGGTATTTGGCAGATTGGACCAGAACCCCTATCATTAAGAGAACTATTAACTAAGCACCAGAACCAAGAAGGGTTCTTAAGCTTGGCAGCAGCAATTAAAGTCACTGGGGGATAGTGTTCCAGAGGGCAGGGACCAACACCTCAAATCATTCCCAGAAGCTTACTGGTAGCCACTGCAGCTTACACAGCAGAGGTAAGGGGCATATCAAAGCACACTCATAACTCTTCATGCTGCTGCAGTCTGAACCAGTTGTACTTTCCAAGTGGTCTTCCAAGGCACCCCATTTAGAGCATATTGATTCACATGCAAGGTAACAAAGGCATGAGTGATTGTGAGAAGAGACTGACAGTCCAGAAAGTTCAAGGCAAATGCCTTTCAGGCCGTAGCTGCCACTAGCTCTTTAAGCAGGAGCTGCAAGTCCAGAAGAACTCCAAACTGTGCACCAATTCTATCTGGAAGAGTGCAACTCCATTCATAACAAAAGATAGAAAATTCATGGCACTGGAAGAGCCAAGAACATACAGCCACTGAGTCTTGGTAGAGAATCAGGAGATGACCCTGAGGGAAATAGGTAAAAACTTTTATATGAGCAAAGAAGGCTGAAACAAACATTCTCAATACAGGGTAGTTCTAGTCTTCCTATGGAGTCTGTTTCCTGATCTGGTCTACCCTGAATGGCTGACATTTTGTCAGGGTTGAGCTGTTCCTCCCCATCCAAATCCTAGCAGTGTTCAGGTACTGGAAAAATACTTTGGGAGCATCACGTGGTTGACCTGGATTTGAGTTGTACAGGTGGGTATCATCAACATACTGATGATATCTGACCCTGTATTGATAAATGATCTTACCCAGTTGCTTCATGTAGATGTTAAACATGAAGGGAGAGAGTGTCAGGTCAACCCACAAGTGGGCTTAACCTCCCCCATCAGCCAGCCACAGAGAAAGGAGAAAAAACATTGTAATACCATGCCTCTTACTCCCAATCAGTCCAGAAAGATACCATGATAGATGGCATCAAAAACCACTAGAGATCAAAAAGAACCAGGATAGTCACACTGCCATCCTGCTCTGGCAGAGGTCATCAACAACTACCATCAATATTGTCTCTGTATTATGTCCCAACCTGAAACCTCACTTAAAAGGGCTCAGATAATGTTTCTTCCAGGTCCCTTTGAATCTGCAGCCTGACCCATCTTCTCAATAACCTCTTCCAAAATTTTGTGATATTCATCTGTCGCAACTCACTTCCCCTTTGTCTCTGCAATCCAGCAGACTTGTGCAGGGAAGGAGGAAGCAAGTCTATCCTTTTGTAGAGGGAGGTTGTAGGTTTAACCCAGTCAGTTACAGTAGGACTGTAGATCAAACCTCATTCCTCCTTTTTCTGTGCAAGCTGGGCAGACTGAGTGCTAAAGCCTATGCTCTGCAGTTTTGCCTGCACCAGCCAGCTAATCACAATCTTATCCTCATTTAACCGCTTGAAAATGCATTAAAGCCTATTTTCTGCTGGAAACGTGAACAGAAGATGCAGGCAACTGTTTATTCACACTAATGTTTCTTGATATTTGATTTGATTTGATTTAATAAAGGGAAGAGTTGCTTTCTTTTAGCAAGCTGAAGGAGATAAATTAAATTGAGAGGTTAATCCTAAGTATTTTAGGCATACAAATTTAATAATAAATAAATAAATAAATAAAATACATTATTTATCTGGGTAAGCTCCTTTTATCACAGCAATAAAGGTAACACAACAACACAAAGATAGTGCTGGATAAAAGGTCTATTAGGGACTACTTTGCTTATTTATAATGTATTTATTTCCATTAATGTATAAGTGACTGCTACTATATCCTCATTTAAAAAAAAACTTTGACTACCCCTGTCCTGTTGTTTTTGGGGGAGAGGAGTATTTCATCTAAATGGGCATATAAGAAATAAGAACATCATCATTATCTTCATTATTAATATGCAATTTGCTGAGTGGAGGTCCTAATGAAGCTTCAAGAATACCCTTCACACCCATGAATAACCTATCAGCAGTTTTGAAAGGAAGAAAACTCTTGCAGGGAGGGAGAGAGACAATCCTGTCTAAAGCAATCAAATGCAGTGAATGGGCATGGAGTCAAACTGCCTTTTTCTGGGGAGAGGAGAGTGAAATGAAGGTGGAACAGAATGAAGTGACTGGTATCCTAAATGTGACCTTCCCTCCCCGCAGGCAGTGTTTCATGACTAGGCATACCGATGCCTGCCATTCCTAGGACTTAAAATGGGTGTTCCCATGGGTCAACAGTTTTAAGTCTGGGAGGCTTAAAAAGATACCAGCAGTAATAAATAATAACTAGAAAAAGAACTGATCAACTATCTTTGTAAACCTTAAACAATTCAGCTGTTTATTTATTTATGCCATTGACTGATTGATTGTTTGATTAATTAATTGATTGATTTGCAAAATGTGACTCTGGGCAGCTAACATAGGAAAAAAAAAAGCAACCAAGATAACCAATAAACCTAAAAGAACCAAACAACTCAATAGAAACAACACAAATAAAGGCCAAACACAACATATTCAAAATCTACAACTAATTTTCCAGACAGTCCCATCCAACAGCCTTCCCCAACAATCAGAGGGAAAAAAAAAAGTTTTTAAAGGCTTGTAGAAGGCCCAAAGGATTGGCCAGCCAAATCTCAGGGAGTGTACAAAGGGCCGGCACCACAACAGAGAAGGCACACCTTCTGGCTCAAGCTCTCTCTCTTCCTTCCCCATCCCCAATCAACAGAGATTTAAGCCAGCCAGGAAGAAAGGAATAGACACAATTGGCACACAGGATGGAGTTCTGCAAAGGTCCTTTTGGCCATAGCTGCCACCTGCTCTTCAGGCAGAAAGCACAAGCCCAAGAAAACCCCCAAACTGCACACCAGTTTTGTCTGAAGGGGTGCTGCCACATTCAGAGTTAAAGATGGAAAGTCTCCAGAGATGGGAGATTATAACCTACAGCCACTTGTTCTGGCTTGGGTCGAGCTGAAGCCTCTTCTTCCCCATTATCAGCTCTTCAAGGTAGGTCAGGTCAAGGAACAACTCCATAAGGACTACTGGAATTCTATGCTATTGTTGCAGGATTTAATAATAGAATCTTGAAAACCTAACAGAGTTTCTCTCTCTCCTCTTATACCTAAGAGAATCAAGGCAGGGCAATCTTGAGTTTCTTTCTCACCCCATCCTCTCTCTCAGGGCTAACCTGTGTTTACATAACTGCAATTGCATTTCTTCTTTAACATTATGTTTCTGTGCTGGCACCGCTGGCTATCCGCCAACAGGACAGCAAGCTGGATGCCACAGTCCAGTGATATGCATGCTCAAGCAGAACTTTTAGAAGACAAGAGTCCTTTTTACCCATATGTTAAGGTAGCAACTATAAATGAAGTCACAGGCTTGGCCCAGGTTGAGACCAGGAATCCAGTAACAAATCCAAGGGGTTGGGGGGAGGAACAAGAGACATGGTGAGGTGGAATCCAAAGCTCTAAGCATGGCACAGCAAGGTAAGCATGACAAAGCTGAAGGTCGAAAAGTTGTTCTCAGTGTCTGTTCCCAAGCAGTGAGAGCAATAAATCAGCCTTGCTGAGCCTCCTTCCAATACACATCTGTGACACTTTACTTCTCAGCTTTGGTTCTTCTGTAGGCTTGTTCCTTGGCATGTCTCTCAGATCTACAGAATTCTGTTCTCTATTGTTGAATCTTTATCACACACCTCTACTTAGGACTGGGTGGCAGGACTTCATAGTCTGAGAGGCTTTCAATGGGCGCATGGAAGGCATCTTAAGGGTTTGCTGGAACTGTCTCAACCAAACTGGAATCACTGGCTCCACCACTATTGGAATCATCCATGCCAAGACTATTGTCCCTAGATGTCCCTGATTCCACTTCCTCCCTATCGTCCTTATCAGAGGACATGTCCAGCAGGACCATAACATTTATCTCGGTATTCTTCTAGGCCCATCCAGACACCCTTAGACTCCAGACATTGGGAAAGAAACTTGATGGCAGCATAATTTTTCATCAGTTTGTCAAAATTTAAAAGAAAAACTATAACTTAATTAAATTATGGATACATGAAAAAACATGTACACTTCCTAAAAATAACTCTGGAATGAGATGGTCATCACCATCATCTCCCTTTTTTTTATATATAACTCAAGGTGGCAACCATACCCAGTACTCCTTCCTCCTCCTATTTTCCCCACAACAACCACCCTGTGAGGTGGGTTGGGCTAAGAAAGAGTGACTGGCCCAAGTCACCCAGACAGCTTTTCATGCCTAAGGCAGGCCTAGAACTCATAGTCTCCTGGTTTCTAAGCCAGCATCTTCACCACTACACCAAGCTGTTTTCCCCTGAGATCCAGACAGCCCCCACCCAGGTGGTATTTTGAAGGACCTTGAAGACTGAGCATTTAGAGATGGTGAGTGAAGTCCCCTTTGGATTGCATAGGTTTGTTTCTTTTCGTTCCCATCTGGCTTTTTTTCTTTTCTTTTTCTTTCTGTCATCCTCTGTCATCTTTACTCTTCATTTTTGCCTATCATGGGTTTTTTACCTTGTTTTTAATGTTGTTATTTGTAACAGCTCAGAGTTATTGGGAGTCAGGTAGCATATACATTAAACAAACAAACAAACAAACAAACAAATAGCCCATTAAGGTTTTCTGTGCCTCAGTTTTCTATTTCCTTTCTCCCAGTCTATTTCCAACACCCCTCAAATATTCTCACCCCTTTTCAGGATGCTGTACGATTAACAATTAAATTCACTTTAACACTTTAATGTCCTGACTTTGTGCATTAGAATTTCATGATAGATATGGAAGCTTTTATTCATCTACACTTCCCACAGATCCAGTCTGTATTCACAGATTTTTTTTTCATTTTGTTTTTGTTTCTCTACTATCTTTGTTACATTACTGCCTAAGCCAGACAGAAGGCTTGATTTGTGTTGCTTAGAACAGAGGGGAGAGGAAGGAAGGAAGGAAGGAAGGAAGGAAGGAAGGAAGGAAGGAAGGAAGGAAGGAAGGGAGGGAGGGAGGGAGGGAGGGAGGGAGGACGGAAGGAAGGAAGGAAGGAAGGAAGGAAGGAAGGAAGGAAGGAAGGAAGGAAGGAAGGAAGGAAGGGGTTTCATTAATATTACAAGCTTAATGGTGGGTTCCCTACCACTTGTAACAAAAAATTAGCCACACGAAGTGATATGCACAGTGAATTTTCTTTCTGTCATTCTTGTGTTTCAAACAGATCTTTTGCATAGAATTCTAATTTGTGTTACAAATGAGCCTTGGAAACATTGGAGCATTGATCCAGCGTTTCAATCTGGATCCTCACTTGATATAAATTGGCAAAGATACACCATTGATTTTTTAAAAAATGCATCAATTTTGGGAATAAAAGTAGAAAGGAATGCTTATAGAGTGGAAATCTATGCTGCACGGTACCTGTCAGACAATGTTATCATCAGGTTGTGCAGTACTTGGGAGTAAGGGCTCATTGCCCATTTGCAAGCACTTTAAAAGGTCAAACTAAAGTCACATTGGCATGGAATAATATCCTTGTCGTCAACTCATATCAGCAAAGAGGATTTAACCTTCTGGGTTAGATTTTCTTTTGTAAAGGCATTTTTTTTTAATTGTAAACTCAAAAAGAAACAGTGTCCTGTTCAGACACTTAGATTTAAAGTATAATTTTAAACAGCAATTATGACTAATGTATTACTATTACATAATCATCATTAATTTATTATTTTCATTTATAAACAATCATTACTAAGAAGTGATCCTTACTAAGTGTACATAAGACTGTACTTGTGATGAAAATAGGAAGCAGTATAAAGAATGAATGGTGCACAGAGAAACAGAAAACATTAACTATTTGCTGCTATCTATTGGTCATCCAGTTTTGCAGCCTAGATACAATAGCCATAGTGTTGACCAAAGGTTTGCCTTAACTCAAGTCAACTTTGTATTTTTGCTTGCTATCATACATACGTAAGTTCAATGCCAGGACATGTTCCTCACATTGGACATCCCCTCCTGCCTATGGGATTGTAGTATCCTTGCATGTTTATCAATAATATTTGAATTCTGGATCAACAGTGTCATGAATATAGTGCAATATATGGCACTATAGCACTGTAGTACTATAGAACATATAGCAGGCTGACTTCAGCTCTGATGTAACCCAAGAGAAAGTGCAAGGATCTAGCTTACCTTTTCTGAGTAGTTTCTAAAGTGATGAACTAGGCAGAAACCAATTTATGTTTTGTTTCAACCTCAAAATAAAACTCACAAAATAAATATTTTGTTTCAAGCTGGGAAGATTTGAAATAACTTTTCCAAGGGCAGAATAAGTTTACGTGGAAATGCTTTACACATTCTTAGCTCCTAACTTGTCTCTGTAGGAAACAGTACTGGGCTCAAAAACTAAGCAGGCTCAGGCCTGTTTGATACTTGGATGGGAGACCCCTAGGGAATGCCAGGGCTGCAGGCTAGATTGGGAAATTGAACAAATAGTCTAGCAGAAAGCAATGGCAAACCACTTCCTTATCACTGCCAAGAAAAGTACATGGATGTGTTCATCAGGTCATCAATAGTCCAGTCAGCTTGAAGAGGACTTTACCTTGATTTCCAACTTAAAACAAAACAAAACAAAACAAAAAGTTTTTTTTTCTCTGAACAAGAGAAAATAATTATTTAATTGCTTTTAAATAGTGCAACAGAATGCTTCCAGCGTTCCTTCTGCTGAATCTATGTTAGCATGTCATCATGACATTGCATTATATCACCATTATGGATTCATATCCCTTTGCATCAGTGCCTTTAATATCTCTGCATTAACATTCCAGCATACAATGAGTTTCAATGGCTTTAATAGATTTCTGTTGATCCTGAGAAATAGAGAATGAACGTTCACTCCTTACATTAATTTTAATGATTTTTTAAAAATGTATTTATAACTTTTTAGGTCAGCTGGCACTATATTTGGCTGTTCCTCCAAATTTCAGAAGTGGGGAAAAGTTCCTTCCCATCTCATATTTTATACTTTATATCCCTCCAGTAAAATGATTCTTGAATTCACATCCATGTTAACTGACCTACATCCCAGCATCAGTTAAATTATATTAACATAAATAAATATATATAATGATTAGCCATGCTTTATTAAATCAAATAGTTCTTTCTAGATTCCACATCTGATTAAGAGCAAGAGGCAGTAACATGGCAGTAATATAAGATGGATATATTTATAACTGCCCCTTCATGGATCACTGCCTTCTCGTGGCAAAGGGGCTTGTGTAACTCAGTGAAGCCATGAGCTATACCGTGCAGGGCCACCCAAGACGGACAGGTCATGACAGAGAGTTCTGACAAAATGTGGTCCACTGGAGAAGGAAATGGCAACCCACTCCAGTATCCTTGCCAAGAAAACCCCATGGACAATGTTAAAAGGCTAAAAGATATGACGCCGGAAGATGAGCCCCTCAGGTCGGAAGGTGTCCAATATGCTACTGGGGAAGAGCGGAGGGCAATTCCAAGTAGCTCCAGAAAGAGTGAAGCGGCTGGGCCAAAGCCGAAAGGACGTTCAGCTGTGGATGTATCTGGAAGCGAAAAGAAGGTCCGATGCTGTAAAGAACAATATTGTATAGGTACCTGGAATGTAAGATCCATGAACCAAGGCAAGCTGGATGTGGTCAAACATGAGATGACATGATTGAACGTCGACATCTTGGGAATCAGCGAATTGAAATGGACGGGAATGGGTGAATTTAATTCAGGTGACCATTATATCTACTACTGTGGGCAAGAAACCCTTAGAAGAAATGGAGTTGCACTCATAGTCAATAAGAGAGTGGGAAAGGCAGTAATGGGGTACAACCTCAAAAACGACAGAATGATCTCAGTGTGTATCCAAGGAAAACCATTCAACATCACGGTAATCCAAGTCTATGCCCCAACCACTGATGCCGAAGAAGCTGAAGTTGACCGGTTCTATGAAGACCTACAACACCTTCTAGAACTAGCACCAAAAAAAGATGTCCTTTTCATCATAGGGGATTGGAATGCTAAAGTAGGAAGTCAAGGAGTAATCGGAATAACAGGCAAGTTTGGTCTTGGAGTACAAAATGAAGCAGGGCAAAGGCTAATAAGAGTTCTGTCAAGAGAACAAGCTAGTCATACCAAACACTCTTTTCCAGCAACACAAGAGAAGACTCTACAAATGGACATCACCAGATGGTCAATACTGAAACCAGATTGATTACATACTTTGCAGCCAAAGATGGAGAATCTCTATACAGATGGCAAAAACAAGACCAGGAGCTGACTGTGGCTCAGATCATGAGCCTCTTACTGCAAAATTTAGGCTTAAATTGAAGAATGTAGGGAAAACCACTAGACTACTCAGGTATGACTTAGATCATATTCCATGTGAGTACACAGTGAAGGTGATGAATAGATTTAGAGGATTAGATTTGGTAGACAGAGTGCCTGAAGAACTATGGATGGAGGTCTGTAACATTGTACAAGAAGCAGCAACTAAAACCATCCCAAAGAAAAAGAAATGCAAGAAAGCAAAATGGCTGTCTGATGAGGCTTTACAAATAGCTGTGGAAAGAAGGAATGCGAAAAGCAAGGGTGAAAGGGAAAGATATAAGCAACTGAATGCAGATTTCCAGAGAATAGCAAGGAGAGATAAGAAGGCCTTCTTAAATGAACAATGCAAAGAAATTGAAGAAAACAATAGAATGGGGAAGACTAGAGATCTCTTCAAGAAAATTGGAGATATCAAAGGAACGTTTAGTGCAAAGATGGGCATGATAAAGGACAAAAAAGGCAGGGACCTAACAGAAGCAGAAGAGATTAAGAAGAGGTGGCAAGAATACACAGAAGAACTCTACAAGAAAGATCTTAATGTCCCTGATGTCCATGCTGGTGTGGTCACTGACCCTGAGCCAGACATCCTAGAGAGTGAAGTCAAGTGGGCCTTAGGAAGCATTGCTAACAACAAAGCTAGTGGAGATGACAGTATTCCAGATGAGTTATTTAAAATACTAAAAGGTGATGCTGTTAAAGTGCTGCACTCAATATGCCAGCAAGTTTGGAAAACGCAACAGTGGCCACGGGATTGGAAAAGGTCAGTTTACGTTCCAATTCCAAAGAAGGGCAATGCCAAAGAATGCTCAAACTATTGCACAATTGCACTCATTTCACATGCTAGCAAGGTTATGCTCAAAATCCTACAAGCTAGGCTTCAGCAGTACGTGAACCGAGAACTACCGGATGTACAAGCTGGGTTTCGAAGAGGCAGAGGAACTAGAGATCAAATTGCCAACATTCGCTGGATCATGGAGAAAGCACGAGAGTTCCAGAAAAGCATCTACTTCTGCTTCATTGACTATGCAAAAGCCTTTGATTGTGTGGATCACAACAAACTGTGGCAAATTCTGAAAGAGATGGGGATACCAGACCACCTTACCTGTCTCCTGAGAAATCTGTATGCGGGCCAAGAAGCAACAGTTAGAACCGGTCATGGAACAACCGATTGGTTCAAAATAGGGAAAGGAGTACGACAAGGCTGTATACTGTTACCCTGCTTATTTAACCTATATGCAGAGTACACCATGACAAATGCCAGGCTGGAAGAATCACAAGCCGGAATTAAGATTGCAGGGAGAAACATCAATAACCTCAGATATGCAGACGATACCACCCTAATGGCAGAAAGTGAAGAAGAACTAAAGAGCCTCTTGATGAGGGTGAAAGAGGAGAGTGCGAAAGCTGGCTTGAAACTCAACATTAAAAAAACTAAGATCATGGCATCTGGACCCATCAATCCCTGGCAAATAGAAGGGGTAGAAATGGAAGCAGTAACAGACTTCATTTATTTGGGCTCCAAGATCACTGCAGACGGAGACTGCAGCCATGAAATTAAAAGACGCTTGCTTCTTGGGAGGAAAGCTATGGCAAACCTAGATAGCATATTAAAAAGCAGAGACGTCACCTTGCCGACAAAGATCCGCATAGTCAAAGCTATGGTTTTTCCAGTAGTAATGTATGGCTGTGAGAGCTGGACCATAAGGAAGGCTGAACGCCGAAAAATTGATGCCTTTGAACTGTGGTGCTGGAGAAGACTCTTAAGAGTCACCTGGACTGCCAGGAGGTCAAACCAGTCAATCTTAAAGGAAATCAATTCTGATTGCTCATTGGAAGGATTGATAATGAAGCTCAAGGTCAGATACTTTGGTCACCTAATGCGAAGAGAGGACTCTTTGGAAAAGACCCTGATGCTGGGAAAGATGGAAGGCAAAAGGAGAAGAGGACGGCAGAGGATGAGATGGCTAGATAGCATCACTGAAGCAATGAGCATGAAATTGAGCAAACTCAGGGAGGCAGTGAAAGATAGGAAGGCCTGGTGCAATATGGTTCATGGGGTCACAAAGAGTCGGACACGACTTAACGACTGAACAACAAAATTTATAACTGATGTTAAAATAAATTAATGAAATAATTGCAAAGCTCCATTCTTAATCTTACAGTGGGCATTTTGCCTACTAGAAAGGAGCTGGGAGAGGACCTTTTCTGCTCAATTTATGTTGGCAGCTCCCAGACTCTACCTCAACCTTCCCTGTAGGGATGTGCAAAGGTTTGAAGGGTCTTCTGTTCCTCTACTGAAGCTTGAAATCAACCCCACCTCCAAGCAAAATTGTGCAGTTAGGCTGGCCATCTTGCTCCCAAGCTGAGTGACTGAAGAAAGTGCACAGAAGCTGCTTCCTTTCAGGAGAGACTCTGTTTGGAGGCAGATCGGCCTTGTCTCACTGATGCAAGCAGTGGAGTGCATGGTCTTTGTTGTGTAAAATGAGCTGTTGTGTGCAATGTATTCTTTCCATGGTGGGGCAGTGTGCCCTAGTTCGCACATGAACATGGAGTTAGCTGGAAAACTGAAACAAAATTAATTAAAGAAGGAAGTTAAGTCCCCAAGAGCATACTGACTCTTGAAACTCAGCTTTCCTAGCAAACTTACTGAATAAAGACAAACAGCTATATTAAAAAGCCAGCAGGGCTGTAATGGTTATGCAGTTCACTGAACAAAGGACATGTATTACTATCTGCTGCATCATCATTGTAGGTGTGTAAGAAAGAAAAGAAAAGAAAAGAAAAGAAAAAAAAAATGTTCCTGCAGCCAAAATAGAGGCCCAAGAGAATCTGAATTCAGCACAGGCTGAATTCAACAATGAGGCTTGGAGGGAAGTAAATTAATATAAGAACAGTAGAAGAGTCTTACAGGATCAGATCAGAGTCTCATCTAGTGCAGCAGTATATCACCAGTCTGGTCAATGAGATGCCTATGAGAAGCTCCCCAACAGAGCTTCAGTGAAATGTCACCTCCATCACCTGCTTAATAGGAAGGATAACTCCATGTAGAGCGCAGTACAGTAATCTATCCAGGAGGTGACTAAATTCTCCATTTCCATTGGGTCCTGCAATGGCTTCTTAAGAAGAAGGTGGACAACTCCCTCTTTTAAAGAAGAGGGCACCATCTGTCCCACAAAGAGGCATTATTCATCTGAGGGTTCCAACCTCATGTCACGTCTGGGATGCCTTGACCACTCAGGAGGGACACAGATCTAAAAACACAGGTGGCCAAACTCACAGGTCCAAGAACCCTGCCCACTTCATCAGGACTAAGAGGTTCAAACTCTTCCTAATAGACAGGAAAGACTGCTCCACAGGATAAATATTTCCCTGGACCCTCCTCACCCAGGAGAGACTTAATCACCTTAAACTAGGCTGCCAGACAGCTCTCCATGAATGTGACATAGGCATAAAAATATGTTTTGCCACCTTTATCAACAGAAAATAATTCCAAACAAAAGTTCTTAGCTGTGCTTCATCAGGTTCACTCTTCATTTTCCTCCATGATGCCCTGGGCATCTCTTATTCCACTTCATCCCCCAGACTTCCTCTCAGGGGAGCCAGGGGTCTCTCCAACATCTACATGCATAGAGGATCCTGCAATCTAACCTAAGCTGTCATAGCCCTTTCATTCCAGCATGATCATAACAGGGTTCTCAATAGGGTGCTCGAACTGTATATAAATGTATGTAGGTGGGTTGTGCACACTTGAAAATGGTTTGGAAGAAGTGCTTTGGACTTCTTCTTTAAGAATCTTCTTAACTTGAATAAGTGGATTCCTTAAAGCAGAGACATATTTTTCCCAGGCGTATAAACAAACTTGAAAAGGGTTGGATTCTTTTAATGTATAGCACAGAGGTGCTGCAGTTGTGGTTGTGCTTGCATGAGGTCTGGATCTCTTCTTCAGAATCACTTTTGAAGAGTGGAGTTCTGCACACATACAAAATTAATGTACAAAAGATTATGTTATTCGTTTTCGTTTAAAAAGACAGAATGGTTTTCCATGTGTGCACAAAACAGTGCTTATTTTCAAGTCATTCATATGGCCATCTAAATGGAGTGATAAAGAAGCCTATTAAATCCAAGGTCTGGAATTATCTAATGTCTTCTCATGATCCTAGCAGCAAGAATTAAAGGGCATGCTGCCTCCAATCTAGAAAATAATATTATTTCACCATTGTTGACTTATGCAGATGTTATTATCACAAGCCAGAATCTTTCTTTTTTTTTTCCCTACTTTTTTTTTAGAATAAATACAATTATGTTCATTCATGTATTAGTGTATGATTAAAATGCTTGTGTTTAAAAGGCACTCTATCTCTGATTGTCAGATGCTGGAGACAAAAGGTTGCCAGGAAGAAGCAACTGGCAAGAAATCTAGTTGACAACCTTCCCAGAGTATTTGGCTGGCCAGTGAGAGAAGAAGCAGCTTTAATGGAGTGAAAATTGGGGGAGGGGGGGGGGAGCAGAATGCAGGCTATTCAAAGGATGGTTGCTTTCTTTTTCCATGCTTTTTTAAAATATATGCTTGGTTGTTTGTTTAAATTTCATCCTGCCTTTGACTAAGATGTTCAGTGAACCATTTACTGTGCACCTTTATCCTATTTTCCTCCTTCCACTTGGGCCGAGAGAGATTCACTGTCTCAGAGTCACCCAGCAGGTTTCCATGGCAGAAGGTGGATTTGAACCTCGGGGTCTCCTGACCTACAAACTGGAACAACGTAGAACTATAAAATGGCACTCGCAATGAGATGCTTAAAGTCTTCATTGATAACTGCCTGGGCATCTCATCCTGGGTGCCCAAATTGGAGTTTGGAAGTTTTAAAAGGAACATCAGGGTTGGGTGTGGAAAAAAATCACTTGTGGTCTTTTGCTTGCATAAGGCACCAAACTGCTTAGAGTGCTGACCAGTATAGCCTAACTCATTGAGTAAAGTGTAATATTTCCATGTCTGTTTGTTTTTCTTTCATCGATTCATGGGTTTTCAGAGGAATATTGGGGAAATGATAACTATGTTCTAATGCCAGCAATCAATAATCAAAAATGAATCCTCAAGGGAGCTTTATAGGTTCTAGATTGTGAAAGTAGGCAGGAACTCTGATACTATCCCTATAACCAGACACTCCAAATTTCCCCTTTCCATTATTTCCTTGTGTTTCACCACTAATTAGAAGTTTTAAAATCACTACCATCACAAATGCAGTGAGGGTCAGGTGAAGGTGAAGATTGACTTCTGCAATCTTATGGTCCCATCTTTCAAAACAAATAACGAAGAAGGTGTGTGGTGGAAGCAGAACAATCTTATAGATCACAGAGGTCAATGGAGTACCACGAAGGATGCTCTAGCATTTTCATGCAGAGATCAGGAGTTGATCAGAGAAGGAAGCTTTCACAAGGAGCAGTCAGGAAGCAGCGGAGCTGTCCTGCTGTCCTTTCCTCCCTTTGCCACCACTAAATGCAGGGTGGTGGATAGACAGAGTAGGAAATAGATCAGAGTTTCTCAACCTTGAAAACTTTAAGATGTGTGGACTTCAACTCCCAGAATTCCCAGCTAGCATGTAAGTCAGGGAGAGCAAAAAGCAGAACAATAAGCTATTCAGCGTTAGGCCTTCATTCTTGCCACTGCAAACTGCATCAACCACAAGAAGAGGAGAGCAATGCCAGAGTTACAGTTAGTACTCTTTAGCATAACTAATATGCCTACTTCTCCTGGACATTTCTATTTATTTCTTCTACTATTGAAGTTCTCATAAAACACTAGCAAGCATTGGCCTAACAGGTTTTTATGGATTCTTATTCTGAACTGAAGTATAGAAAGTAATGTCAAAAAGTGAAATATATTTCTGTAACAAACAAGTTTTTATTCTAGATGGACATTATGTTTGAGAACCTTGACATATTTGAACAAGAAAACTTTGTATTCTTCTTCATATTGTTGTTCTACTTATTCAAAGTAATTCTATTGGAGGAGACAGTTTATAGGTCTAGCAGAGCTATGCAGGATGCAAGCTGGAAAAAATGATGCTGTCCTTGTTGAATTTCAGATGACATTATTAGTTAGGGTCCTAGATTTTGTCATCTGACTAAAGTGCATCACTGAGGAAGATCTCACTTCTGCACATTATTATATTTGAATAAACACCATAAGCCAGACATTTTTTGCTATTTTTTGTCTGGTGGTACACATTGTGCCTTGCAGAGGCTTAAGGCACCCATTTCACCCTGTAAAATACCACAAATACTAAAACTGGGTTTAGAAATGTTAGTTTTACTCACTTAAGGCATCACTCTGAGGGCCCAAAATGGGGTGCTAGAGATCAACTGTGGGCTATAGGTTGCCCATCTCCACTCTAAACAAATCAGATTGACTTTCTGGAAAGGATTCCTTAACCACAAATAATTAATAAGCAATAGATGTATGCAAATCAGTGAAGAACTGATTCAGTTGTGCAATTCACTTAAGACAGTCAAATCACTTCAATTTGGATTTGCAATTCAAATAATCAAGAAGATTAAATTTAAGGATTGAAATTGATTTGAAAGAAATGGGGCATGTCATCTATTCCTCTGCACCATTATAGTAGTTTTCCACAATGGCACTATAGTGAGTCACTCAAATTTCCCTCTAATCAAACCTTTGCACAGCTCTAATCCTTAAGTATTCTATAGAATAGTGCTAGTTACACCTGTTCCCAGGATCCCATGGATGACACTGCATAATCCCAGGAAAGAGAAGATAGGCAGGCTGCAGGGGTAGAATGGAGGGAGGGAGGGAAGGAAGGAAGGAAGGAAATAAGTCAAAAAGTGCCGTTCATATGCACAAAGCATTTTCACATATATGTATTATAGATACAGTGACCTTATTTTCTTGGAAAAAATAAAGAAAAACCTGAAAAAGGGGCATATCTGAAAGAGGTTCATAAGGATAAACATGTTAATTGTTTATGTTTATAACTTTGCTTTGCAAAGGAAAATTCAAGAGCAAAACCAAGAAAAACTTTACAAAAATGCTTATTCTAATAAAAATATCTAAAATCAAACAGTATATGTAAATTTATTTTTAAAAGACAATTCAATTTCCATATTTTTCACATGAATGTGAAGGACTGTGCATTAAGTGGTACCATTTGTACAGTAAAAGTTAAATGACAAAAATAAAAGACAAAAGTGAGTTTTTGAAAAATAAATAAATCTAAAGGACAGCTTTCTGAAATAAAGGACTGTCATTTATAATAAAGGATGTATGTACAAAACAGAATTTAACAAGACTAACGAAAATACAAAAATAAATTTTGAACAACTCCATCTCGACCCAAGAAATTATGGAGGCAATATATCCCTGATGGGAAGAATTTCAACAATTAAAATGAATATTCTACCAAGAATGCTCTTTTTATTTCAAAATATACCAATAAAAATAACAGATAAAACTTTTAAAATTTGGCAAGCAGATTAATCTAAATTTATATGGAAAGGGAAAAAATCGAGAATTAAATACAGATCTCTGCAAGATAGTAAGGAAAGGGGAGGTTTTGGCGTACCGGATCTGAAATCTGTGGTTTAATTTGGTCAAAAGAATGGAGTACCTTAGAAAATCAAAGATTACTAAAGTTAGAAGGCCATGATTTAAAATTCAGTTGGCATGGTTACATGTGGTATGACAAAATTAAAGCAAATAAATTATTTAATAATCATAGTATTAGAAGATCCATTCTAAGAATTTGGAATAAATATAAAACGATATTAGAACCAAATATTCCATTATGAGTATCCCCCCAGGAAGCTTTTGGGAGAAGAGAGAGTAGTACAGATTATAATTGGTTAAAATATAAAGAATTACTAAAATACGAAGAAAATAAATTTACCTTGAAAACAAGGGAAGAATTAGAGAAAAATGGACATCAGTGTCATTGGTTTCAATATATATAATTAAAAGAACAATTTAAAATAGACCAGAACAATTTTAAATTTTCAAAGGAGCAATCCTGGTGGGATATTCAGATAGAGGGTACCAACAAACATCTAATTATGAAACTATATAAATTTTTATTACAAATTAAAATGGAAGATATCAAATTTAAAAAGTGTATGGCAAAATGGGAAGAAAATTTTGGATATAATATTCCATATGAAAATTGGACTAAAATGTGGACAAAAAGTTTAAAGTTTACATTAAGTTACAATTTGAAGGAAAAAATTTTTAAAATGATGTATCGTTGGTATATTACTCTGGATATTCTTTCTAAAATGTATAAAAATGTCTCAAACCTCTGTTGGAAATGTAGGAAAAAAAAGGTACTCTTTATCATATCTGGTGGACTTGTGTAAAAGCTGAAAAGTATTGGTCAGAAATACACAATATTATTCAAAAAATTCTGGGAGTAAACATAGTAAAAACACCAGAAATGTATTTACTGGGACTTATAGATGAAGAATTGGAAAGGACCCACGGAAAGCTTCTATTATATTGGATTACGGCAGCTCCTATAATTTACGCTACACATTGGAAAGAAGAGACCATCCCAACAATTGAAGAATGGTTACTGAAGGTTTTGCACTTAGCCCAAATGGCAAAGTTAACGGACCAATTAAAAGATAAAGATATGGATAAATTTATGGAAGAATGGTTCCCTTTCTTGAGTTATATAGAAGAATCACAAAATATAAAAATAACTGATATTTAATGCAATAGTAATATAGAAGTGGAATAAGTATATAAAATAGTATAATGAGACAAGAAAATAGTAAATTAATAGTAATAAATTCACTGAGAAGAGATTTGGAAATCTCTGTATGCAGTGTTCTATGTGCAATTTTGTAATTAATGTTAGTATATGTTATGTGTTTTATGTATATAAGTTTATTTTTAATTATATGTTTATTTGTTTGTTTTTTTAAATAATAAAGTCTAAAATTAAATTCTAAAAAAAAAATTAAAAAAATAAAGGATGTATGGTCACTGTAGATATAGGAAACTTGCCAATCTACACTTTGGTATGATTTTGTATCTAACAGAATACAGTTTTCTGAAGTGATGTGGAAAGGTTCAAGAGGGCTGTTCCCCCAAAAACAACAACAAGAAGAAGAAAAAGAACAGGATAAAAGAGGTCCATTTGCAAATCAAAATATTGTACATAGCTCTGTATCCTGGTTTATGTCTATTTGAATGGACATTTTCATAACTATGTGAGACTTAATTTTTTCTTGATATGATATTGATAATGTTGCTGTTGAAAATGATACTTTATATATTTTAAACTACAATTTTACAGATGGGAAAGAGAATTGTGTAACTCTTCCAGAAAAAAATGTAGTATATTACAGATATAAAAGATGGTTCGCATATAAAAGGCAGCTGGAATGCAGGTAGGAGAGAAATGCATCTATTGATCAAGAAACCTGGAGTATTTTTAAATAAATTATGTGAAAACAGCATGCTGCCTACTATTTTTCTGATGGTTAATTTTCTAAAAAGATATTTTATTATTAAAATTAAACATATACTTATTCTTCCTTCCTTGGTTGATTTCTGTTAAAATCAGCAGTATTTCATGCACAACATCTAATTATTGAACTGAAGTGTCTTTTGATCATTAAATATGCCTGATTTTATAGATGAGATTTCTCTAGTGGTTTGTTTTATGTTCCAATCACTGCTGCTCCAGGTGCATTATCAGGAGAGAAAGAAGCAGGAAATGGACTTGTAAAATTATTTCCTGGTCTGTTTGCTCTCACATCTTCAGATGTATAACCTGAGACATCTCAGATGTAAGGGGCATATCCCTCTGAACAGCATTTAAAGCAGCTAATCCACCCTCCTGGTTAAGCCAAGGAATGTTGATCAAGAGAAAACTATGTAATGTTCACCATTTTTTATCAAAGTCAGGTGATTATTGGTTATATGGAGGGGAAGAAGAGACAAAGATGCAAAGGAAGTGAGAGAAATTCAAGCTACAGCAAAGTGGAGTTACTTTAGAGTTGGGAATTTTAATTTTAATTTTAGCAGTGTTGCTTGCTAAACCAGAATTCAATAGTAGAACATGGCAGATAGGAACTATGGATCAATACAAAATGTGGAGGAAAAAATTCCATAGTGAATAATTTAATATGAATTATTTGTATCTCAGATAACATCCAGAAAGCATCCAACAGAGGAAGAGGAAGGAGCAAAGGAAGTGATTGAGGCAGAGGCTAAAACATTCTATTATTTTTCCCCTCCACCTTTGGTCAAAGGAATATGAGACAACCATAGAGCTGGACAGCTGCAGAGTGGACACTGCTGGCAAAGGGGAATCCCTTTCCTCCTGCATGTCTCCATACACCTTTCTCTGAATCAGATTAGAGGTCTATGAAAAAAAGTATAGAAGGAGAAGAACAAATTGAAGCCCAAATGTATGAGTGAACAACACTTGCCTGAAGCTGGGTGTAGCCTATGGCTCCTAGAAGGGGAAAACAAGACTTCTAAACCTGGGCATTTACTTGTGGTGATAAAAGGTACCCCACATAGACATGTCATCTGCATTCACTACCAAGCCTATTAGATGCCCCCCCCCCCTCCACCAATACATATGAACTGCTGAAAGTGCCCTTGTAAGAAAACCTTCACAGCAAGCTGAATTGACTTTGAGTGGCAACAGGGAGAAGACTCAGTCAGGAACAAGTGGCCAGGTAAACCAAATAGTTTCTATTCTCTGACCATATCTCAAAGGTAATATGGCTAAATGCTGACCTAGTAAGCAAGGATAAATAATGATAATATCACACAGATGTGTTTATCTAAAATATTCCAATGTCACACTGTAATTTCCACCATGTCTACCCTTTTCTTTGTCTTGCCTTTGCAATGTAGTGGGCCAAAGGTACATACACTCTGGTTCTGCTTTTGCTCGTGGCTGCTCAGCAAAGTGTCGAAGCTTTCCTGGAGGTACAGTACATACTGTATTATTGCTTGTATGCATGCAAATAAAATCATGTTGTATCTTCAAAGTGATTTGGGTGCTTTAGGTGAGCCAGGTTTTGGCAACACCATACTATAAAAATTATGGCACTTAAACTGCTATACCTGCAATGGTGATTATGAGAATCACTTATTTAAGTCTGACTGCAACACTGATTAGTCCTTTCAGATCACATGACACCATCCTAGGGCCAACGATGGCTGTGTTAAAAAGTTAATAACTTGAGAATAATATATGTATCCAAGGAAGAAATGGCCAAATGAAGACAGCTCTGCTAAAAGTAGAACCACCAAACATGGTGGAATGAAGAGCCAATGAGTAGACGGGCTCTTCATAATTTCTCTCCAAACAAGAAGAGGACTTGAAATTGCCCACAAGTGCTCCAGACAGTTGCTCCTTGTGAGGAGACTGCAAGACAGCAGTCTCTGGTGCATTTAGAGCTCTGGGAGATGAGGGAACAGCCATCTTACTCAAACCATGGTCAGTGCCTTTAAAAGGACACTAAGTTTGCATACTTCCTTTTCTAATCACATTCGGAAATTGTTAACTGCTTTTCAGCTATTAGAACCTTTATATTGACAAGTCTGAAAACACTAGGTGAGTTTCCTTCAATCCTTAGCGAAAGAAGTTTTAAATACAAATGTAAAGGCTATATATATTCATATATATGAATAAAAGCGAAAGGATGATTAGAACTTTGATTTTGGAAAGTTACAAACAGACTAAGGGTCCACATAGATTTGAAATAATATTTTGGAATTAATTATAAGAATCCTTCCCATGGGAAAATGCTTTTGTTTTGAATTCTTTTAAAAAAAAATGATAGGATGGGACTTTGAAGGTTGGACACTGGAGAGAACTAGAAAGAACTACAGATTACAATTAAAGGAGAACATTTAAATTTGAATTACGAAAACAGAATTAAGCAAAATAGTTTAACAGTGGACATGTTGAAGGATATTTTTGAAAAATGGACCCAGAAGTTAATTTTAAGAGTGCCTGCCTCTATAGATAGACTGGATTTAAAAGATGTTATGGAAGAGGAACAAGTTTTACCTGGCAAGATTGAGACTGATCTGAAAGTGGATTAAAAAATGACAGACTACAAGAATGATATGGAAAAAGATGCTACACTGGACATACAAGAAACCAGCTGATGTTTTAATAATTGAAAGGGATATACAAATAACAAACCAAGAGAGTGACCTCAATAATTTTTCTATATTGGATTTATAAAAGAGGCTTGTTAAAGCTTTGAAGGATTTAGTGTGAAGGGACAAAGAAAAAATGAAAAGAAATTAAGTTCTAGGACATTATTTGAAGGGACTAAAGATCAAGATTGTTAAAAACAAAAGGAAGGAATATAAAGTTGGTTTATTTGACCAAGGTTAAAATAGATATGTTGTTATCTCTGGTAACCCTTAATGTACTTTTGCTGACATCAGGACTGAAATTATGAGGCTTTAAGAATTTGCTTATAGATAAGAGATGGGATATGGGAAGAAGAGATCATTTGTTGCATTTTAAGAGAAGGTGATAAGTTACTAAAATTGTTTATACTTGTGATGAAGGGGGAAGTCAGTTCTTTATATATTTCTTTTCTTTTTCTTTACAATATTCTTATTTTTTCTTTCTTTTCTATTTTTGTTTCAAGTAGTTGTTATTGTTGCAATTGTAATTTTTAATAAAATTACTATAAAAAAAGAATGTGGCAGATGGTTGCAATGTATTAGGTTGTTGATCTATGTTGTTATTGGTTGATCAAACTTTCCTTTGCTCTTGTAATGTTATATGGATTACTTCTATATGTTAATTCTTGGAGGCTTTCTGGAGGTAAATTCTTCTAAAAAATTCAGTAAAACAAGCAGTAGAAAAACCTTAAAAGAGAGAGAGAAAGAGAGACAATAATGTATGTATCTATTACTGGATTTAATCAGTGTCTTTCAAATGTTGGTTTTGCTGTTCTGTTTACAACACATTCTGAATTAAAGAGAGATTTCTTTCAGTCTCCTTCATCGGCAGCTTTCTTTCACATGACATTGAGTATCTGTTCATTCTCTCAAAAATTATTATCTGCCATCTAAATCACAATATATATCAAAGCAACAAAATGAAAATAGTAACACATTAATCTTTACTGCTTGTCTTTATGGTAAACAAAGACAAGCAGTAGAGATTAATACAAGTTCACAAATCAGCATTTCATAGTTTTGTAGTTCAAAACATAAATCCAAGAAAAGCAATCTAAAAATCTACTATCTTTCCTCAGCATTAATTTCCTTGTGACTATATATCTTGTGTAGAATGCAAAAGTTTTGCCGGTTAACACCTTCAAGTAGGTCTAATCATTTATTTATTTATTATTTCAAATTGTAGGGTTGCCACATACTGTGTGACTCTAGGTGACTAATACAGGGTTAAAACCCAAATTAAATACAATGGAAATCATTAAAACGCATAGCATTAGAGGCAACTCATAATCAATACATTAAAACAGGCTTCATCCTTGCCTAGACCTTGGGGGTATCATCCTTGCCTAGACCTTGGGGGAGGAACCAAGCCTTCAAGGCCTTTCTAAAGCCTTATTAACCCTGTTGATCTTAGATGAGCAGAGACAATTAGAGGTGGACAGTCCCACAAACATTGAGGACCTGTGCCATGTTGCACAGGCAATTCTATGAAAAGGGCAGGGGGCAGAACATGACAAAGAAAAGGTAGGTGTTCTTTGAAATGAGGACTTTTGATCAAATAGATTTAAAATATAAACATTTTTAAAAAGTTGTCATCTGTCAAGTCCTGTGAGGCTGGCATGCTCAGAAAACAAGAATTGTTTAGATTTCTGAAAATATCTTTATTGGTAGTAGGGTAATGCAACAGAAAGCCTACCAAAGTAATTCTGCCACATAACTTGCACCTTGTGTAACTAAAGCAAGTATCTTTCTCATGCTTCCCCTGGACTCAGGAATCTCTTCTGTAATGTCTCCATTTCCTTCCTTAACTATCTTGCTGCCTCTTTTATGTTCCCAAGCTTTGTAGAATCTCACAAAGATTCTCAGTAGAATCTCAGTTTTTTATTTAAAAAACCCTGCCTGTTCCAAACTTTATTCTCATGTCAACTTAATTTTTCCTCTTCCCTCCAAAAATATCAGTCTTTAATTACTCTTTGTGTCTGTAGAAAATTATACAGACCAGCTCTCTGTTGTATTAATATTTCCTATTATTAAGTCTAGGGCACCATGTTCTCCCTTAGTCTCCTAAGATTTGCTTGTTTTCTCCGGGAAAAAAAAAAGGACTAATTTTCTGCTGATTTCTTTGTGGATGAGGCATTGCCAAAATATTCTTAGGCTTGATAAAACCTTCCAAACTTTGGAGAAAAGTCCATAGCATTTGTATTGCAGGAAAGCATTCATTACAGCTTCATAATTATACTTTCCCAGAACATTTGATGTGTTGTTCCCCTGACATGGCTTCCAAGTTAGGATTGGTGTGGCTGGCAAAAATTGCAGTAAAAGCTCAAGCTAGTTATTGTTGATGAGGGGGGTAGGCAAGTAAATTGCCCCTTACTCCAAGGCACTCACCCCTACATGCACTTTCTAAATGAAATGAAACAAAACAGAACTGCTAGCTCCACCATAAAACACTTGAACACAAAGAATGACGATTCAGATAAGTAGAGGTGCTGAGAAACAAGACATATGATAACTCCTAGGAAAAGTAACATTTCAGCAAGACACATTCAAAGACCTCTTTTAACTCAAATAAGTCTTTGTATTGACCATATTGCTTCATCATCCTGGCCTCACTAACATGTGTTTTACCATAACCCAATCAAATTGCTTGTTATATCAATTAAATGTAAGATGTAATGTGCATAAGTCTATGCTGAGGGATTGCCTCCCTACCCATTTTAGGTTTGTCTGTTGCCTCCAATATGAAAATAAACCAATTTGTGCTTCAGTGGAATTATATGCTGGTCTCTTGTCCAAATAAACTCCTAAAACTTCTTCTACAGAGGCCTTGGCAACAGTGACGTATGACCTCATCACCATACAATTAGGCTATGCTAGTGGGTGAGAGTGGTTTCAGCCATGTAACATCACATGCATTGGTTGCCAGTAGGTTTCTGGTATAAGTCAAAGTGCTGGTTTTGATCTATAGAAACCTCTGTGACTTAGTTCCTAAGTAATTTCAGGTAGAACCAGCATATCCTGTACATCCATCATGGTTGGAGATGTTTTCTGTTCCTCCCTTCCTCTCAGAGGTCCAAAATGCACTTACTTTAGTGCTATTCTGTAAGGCTGCCAAGACGATTTTTTTTTTTGGGGGGGGGGGACAAAGTTGCATAAAATTTCAAAGTTCATAACTTTGCAAACTTTCAAAGTTGCATAAAATTGATGCCAATGGCTGTCTTATTTGATTTCATTTATTATGTATACTTTTACCAGGATTTTGTGCTTGTTTTTAAATGTGATTGTATGCTTTATCACTATCACAGTAAAGATATCCATGAGTCATTTAGATTTGATGGCACATAAGTGTACTAAATAAGGAGAAAGAGAGATGTAGTGTGTACAGGGCACCCAAATAAATATGAATTTCTAGGGAGTACAAGGCATACTACATTCATGTCCTGTCCATTTGTCTTTGTGTGAAATGACAGACCTTTGTGGTATGTTTTTATAGACTAATCCAACAGGCTAATATTAGAATAATGAACCTATTAGGTTGCTGCTTTATTATTTTCAGGGACAGCCTTTAACATTAAGCAATAACCTTGAAAATGCATACTACATGAAGCCAGAAAGAAACACACACACACACACACACACACACACACAAATGGTAGAGATGATACTATGGCCCTCCCTGTGCAGTAGGAGTGGTAGAGAAATGGGGTCACCCCTCTAGACTTTGCCAAATTATACTTCTAATCCACCCAGCAATATGATTAATGGTGCAGCATCCTGGAAGCTGTGGTTCAACAACTTGAACTGTTAGTCTACAAAGAGAAAATCATAGGAATGGAAAACTGACATAGTTAGCTTGAGTAGTGTGAAGTTTTTATCAGAAGCACTTCATCTCCAGCATTCCTGAATCGTTAGCTAGATCTGAGAAGTAGGTAAAGAGATTACTCTTTTTTTTACTTTTCAAAGAACTATCCTTTTTAATTTGTGCTGCCTCTTTTGTCAGATGATTGGCAGCTCACAAAGGATATCTGTCTAGAAAACTGCTTATAAAAGGGTTTGCTTTCTAATTTCTGCAAGTTAAGTTTGCTGAGCAAGGACTAGCATGTCAGCAGATCATTCCCATCTTCCCTGATGTTAACAACACCTACTCATATCTTGTTCCATTAGAAATCCAGTCAGCATGCCAGCCTCCAATGAAAATCCAGTTAAAAAGCAGCAAACTATGTCTGAAAATGTTGCCAAGAAAAGTGCCAGGACCTTCCAGATAGTCAGTGGGAGTTGGGAGTGTCTCAAAGGGCTGTAACAACAATATCAACACTGCTGCCACCACCATCACCATAACAAAGTAAACTGCACGGGGGGGGGGGGGGGGGGGAGTACAAAGAAGGTGAAAAGAAATACAGGAGGGTGAGGGGTTCTGATCTACTGACAATGTATTAATCTCATTTGGTTTAAATAAGTATCATTCAATTTCTAATTAGCAAAGTACATTGTAGTATTTTCTTTTGGAGGAAGCTGAGTATTTTAGTGTAATATCAGGCTTACCAGAAGGCTTTTTTTCAGACATTACATTTCTAGCAGGTATCAGAATTATACTGAGAGAGGAAGGAAGTATATTTTGGATAAACGTGCTACAGCAATGAACTTATGCTGCCCTGTTGCTCTATTACTTAAAAGCAAGTCAATATTATCTTTTGAGCTGGGAGAGGTGATGAACTAGAACTCTCAAGAAAAGAGAAGGCAGTATCACAATAAGTTATGAGATGTGATAATGTCATGAAAAAAGTTTGACAGATTCCCTTTATTCTTTTCCATGAGAATTCAGAAGATTCTGATTTTGTTGTTTTCCACCTGGATTCTAGCAGGATTTTTAGACTTCAGAGAACCAGAGAAAATGCTTGTGCATTTAAAAACAAGCAAAATGCTAAGTATTTTTTCATAAAAAACACACACAAATGTATGCACACATACAATGTGTGCATGTGTGTGTGTGTGTGTGTAAAACTTTTACACAACTGCAGTTATGCTCCTTACCTCTACATTATTTATGCTTCACTATAAACAAATATTAAAACAAACAAGAATTCTCATGAAATTTCTTCTGGAACAAAATTACATATCAGCCTTAGCTCTTCTTTGAAAAACAGAACTACAAAACCAAGTCAGAATCTGAAAGAGGTAAGTATAAACCTCTCTAATGTGACAGTATTCATTCTTCTTTATGTGTAAATTCTTCTTTGAGAAGAAGTCCATATATATATAGTGGGTAGATATATGGAGAAGACTGAAGTACAGTCAGGACCAGAAATATTGGAACAAGGATAACTGTTTTGGCATTTGGCCTTTATACACCACCACGTTGAAGTTGAAAGGAAACACACCAAGATGGGAGCAAAGTCAGGATTTTCAGCTTTAATTCAAGGGGTTTGACAAAAGTGGGGCACTAACCATTCAGGAAGTACAGCCAGTGGCATACACACATACCCATTGTTGGTGGCTCATAAGTAATGGAACAAACCAACAAACATAAGGATTGCCTGGTCCTGACTGTACATTTCTTTGTTGCAAAAAGTATAATTTCTTAGCTTCTGAAGTTCAGGTAGTCCCCAGGTTAAGAACATCTGGTTTAAGGATGACCCATAGTTAAGAACAGAGCTTATTGTAGCAAAATTTGAGTTAAATATGCAATGATTCAATTTAAATACAGCATTATACAATAATACTGTTCTCACCTATATACAGATTCGACTTAAGGACAGACTTTGGGAATGGAACTCATTCTTAAACTGGGGACTACCTGTAGAGTATTCTGTTCACACCCCAGTCATGTGTCTGTGTGTATACAGGTGAAACTCGAAAAATTAGAATATCATGCAAATGTTCATTTATGTCAGTATGGCAACTCAAAAGGTGAAACCAATATATGAGATAGATGCATTACATGCAAAGCGAGATATGTCAAGCCTTACTTTGGTATAATTGTGATGATTATGGCATACAGCTTATGAAAACCCCAAATTCACAATCTCAGAAAATTAGAATATTACATGACATCAATAACACAAGGATTGGAAATAGAACAATATCAGACCTCTGCAAAGTATAAGCATGCATATGTACTCAGTACTTGGTTTGGGCCCCTTTTGCAGCAATGACTGCCACAATGCGGCGTGGCATGGATGCTATCAGCCTCTGGCACTGCTGAGGTATTATGGAAGACCAGGATGCTTCAATAGCGGCCTTCAGCTCCACTGCATTGTTCGGTCTCATGTCCCTCATCTTTCTCTTGGCAATGCCCCATAGATTCTCTATGGGGTTCAGGTCAGGCGAGTTTGCTGGCCAATCAAGCACAGTAATCCCATGGTCATTGAACCAGGTTTTGGTACTTTTGCCAGTGTGGGCAGGTGCCAAGTCCTGCTGGAAAATGAAGTCAGCATCCCCATAAAGCTCGTCTGCGGAAGGAAGCATGAAGTGCTCCAAAATCTCCTGGTAGACGGCTAGGTTGACCCTGGACTTAATGAAGCACAGTGGACCAACACCAGCAGATGACATGGCTCCCCAAATCAACACAGACTGTGGAAACTTCACACTGGACTTCAAGCATCGTGCATTGTGTGCCTCTCCATTCTTCCTCCAGACTCTGGGTCCTTGGTTCCCAAATGAGATGCAAAAGTTGCTCTCATCAGAAAAGAGGACTTTGGACCACTGGGCAACAGACCAGTTCTTTTTTTCTGTAGCCCAGGTAAGACGCTTCTGACGTTGTTTGTTGTTCAGGAGCGGCTTGACAAGAGGAATACGACATTTGGAGCCCATGTCCAGGATCCGTCTGTGTGGTGGCTCTTGATGCACTAAGTCCAGCCTCAGTCCACTCCTTGTGAAAGTCCCCAACACTTTTGAATGGCCTTTTCCTGACAATCCTCTCCAGGCTGCGGTCCTCCCTGCTGCTTGTGCACCTTTTTCTACCACACCTTTCCCTTCCACATAACCTTCTATTGATGTGCTTTGATACAGCACTTTGGGAACATCCAACTTCTTTTGCAATGACCTTTTGGGGCTTTCCCTCCTTATGGAGGGTGTCAATGATGGTTTTCTGCACAACTGTCAGGTCAGCAGTCTTTCCCATGCTTGTGATTCCTACTGAACCAGCCTGAGAGGCCATTTAAAGGCTCAGGAACCCTTTGCAGGTGTTATGGATTCATTAGCTGATTAGAGTGGGACACTTTGAGCCTAGAATATTGAACCTTTTCACACTATTCTAATTTTCTGAGATTGTGAATTTGGGGTTTTCATAAGCTGTACGCCATAATCATCACAATTATACCAAAGTAAGGCTTGAGATATCTCGCTTTGCATGTAATGCGTCTATCTCATATATTGGTTTCACCTTTTGAGTTGCCATACTGACATAAATGAACATTTGCACGATATTCTAATTTTTCAAGTTTCACCTGTATTTCCCTGAAATGCAATTCAGGGTAAACTGACAAAATTATAGTTTTCAGTCATAGTTAATCATATGTAATTTATTTCTCTCCTACATATTTATCTGCATACACGAAGCAGTTAGCAACATAGATAAAAAGCAATAATAAAAATACAGTACAAAAATGTCAACATTTGAAAATAAACTACAGAATTATCTATTAGCTAGGACCAAAATCTTGATAGGTATTAATCTTGAAATTCATAGATGGAATATGCAATTGGGCTGCTTGATCAGGATTCACATTTTTTCTCCATACTTGAATGTTTGAAGTGATGACAACATTTCATTTTGCTATTCAATGAATCTAATCAGTTCATTTTCACCTTTGTTTGTTTTTTTGTAAATGAGTGCAATGAAATAAAAATTAGTGAAGTGCTGTTGTCCTTTCTGTAATTAATATCACACTCCTTTTGCATCAGATTGATGGAACTGTTTAGTTATTTATAATATAAAGGGCAGAGCATCATATAGCAAGTGGCAGTTCAGAGTAATCTGTTCATAAGAGAATTCAGTGCCTTCCGAACCTTATGCTATATTTCTGTTAATTGCACTTCAGATTAGATATGGGCAAATAGCATGAAAGATGTATACTTAAGTTAAATAAATTAAATTTAAACTTGGGCTATTTAACTTGATCTGGCTCATTTCCAACATGTTAGACACAGTCCTTAGATAAAGTCAGTCTGGTGGCTTAGCTGCAGTTCTTCAAGTCTGTAGGTGCTATTAGTGAATCCCAGATCAATGAAAAGGAAATCATATAACATCTTTGTCCTTATCCTCAGAGAGCATGCCAGTCTGGTTTATGTCACCGTGATTGTGTTGAATGAAATGGGGAGACATAAATCCCTTCCAGATATGTCTACCAATAATTTGGTCTCAAAGAATTAGAGTTTCTGGATAGGTACCCTATTCAGCTGCCTGCAAGATTTGTGATTCCATATAGATTCTTGGGAATGTGAGTAAAGCTCGTGATGTACTACACACTTTATTGTCCAGCTCCAGAGTTTCTCAGCCCTACTTCAGGATGATAAGGATTGAACTGGGACCTTTTGCATGAAAATATGACCTCTACCTCTGAGTTATGACATTTCCATAATCTAGTCTTTATCTAAAGTAAAGCTTATGTCAGTATAAGAGTGCTGGACAATCAATTTTTTCTCTGTTTAAATTGCATAATTGGAAAAAGAATTGAAGGATTACTATTGCATTTTATCTCTATTGCATTTCGTCTCTGTTCATGGAATGAACTCAGGCCTAGAGCAATTCTGTTTTCTCCCTAAGTATCACTGAAACGCTGTCCATTCCTACAAATATGTGGCTGGCATGTGTGCAACAAACTAGTCCTTGTTTAACTGAACCAAGGTACACTGAGCTATAAACCAACCACAGCATCTTGATCTACACAGTAAACTGAGTCCCAAGCTAGCCAAGCACTAGCTAGCCTAACATGTTATGCAAACCCAGCCTGGATGTGGGTTGATGTCTACCCTGGTACACAGATCTGCAGCAGTCCCCACTAGTGTAAGAAGTCCTGTTGGGGAAAACCTGCTTGTTTGCCTGACTGATCTGCATTCCAGCTTCCTCCAGTAGTTCAAGGTGGCTTACAAAGGGATCTCCTTTCATTTTATCACCAAACCCCATGAGATATGTTGGGCTGAGAAACAGGAACTGGCCTAAAGTCACCGAGTGAGTTACCATGGCTGATGGTGGACTTGAATTTGGGTCCTTCCAGTGCCAGTCCAACACTTTAACCACTATGCTATACTAGCTCTCAAATATTACAACAGCTACTGTCCTGCCCCACAAAGAGGCATTATTTACCTGAGGGGTCCAACCACATGTCACATCCCGGGATGCCTTCACCACTGGGACATG
This sequence comes from Liasis olivaceus, assembly GCA_030867105.1. NCBI lineage: Eukaryota > Metazoa > Chordata > Lepidosauria > Squamata > Pythonidae > Liasis > Liasis olivaceus. Next base: position 91,645,286 of record CM061348.1, on the reverse strand, counting down.
GATTTAAAAACACAGGTGGCCAAACTCACAGCTTCAAGAACCCTGCCCACTTCATCAGGACTAAGAGGTTCAAACTCTTCCTAATAGACAGGAAAGACTGCTCCACAGGATAAATATTTCCCTGGACCCTCCTCACCCAGGAGGGACTTAATCACCTTAAACTGGACTGCCAGACAGCTCTCCATGAATGTGACATAGGCATAAAAATATGTTTTGCCACCTTTATCAACAGAAAATAATTCCAAACAAAAGTTCTTAGCTGTGCTTCATCAGGTTCACTCTTCATTTTCCTCCATGATGCCCTGGGCATCTCTTATCCCACTTCATCCCCCAGACTTCCTCTCAGGGGAGCCAGGGGACTCTCCAGCATCTACATGCATAGAGAATCCTGCAATCTAACCTAAGCTGTCATAGCCCTTTCGTTCCAGCATGATCATAACAGGGTTCTCAATAGGGGCTCGAACTGTATATAAATGTATGTAGGTGGGTTGTGCACACTTGAAAATGGTTTGGAAGAAGTGCTTTGGACTTCTTCTTTAAGAATCTTCTTAACTTGAATAAGTGGATTCCTTAAAGCAGAGACATATTTTTCCCAGGCGTATAAACAAACTTGAAAAGGGTTGGATTCTTTTAATGTATAGCACAGAGGTGCTGCAGTTGTGGTTGTGCTTGCATGAGGTCTGAATCTCTTCTTCAGAATCACTTTTGAAGAGTGGACTCCTACACACATACAAAATGAATGTACACAAAGATTATGTTATTCGTTTTCATTTAAAAAGACAGTATGCTTTTCCATGTGCACACAAAACAATGCTTATTTTCACGTAATCCATATGGCCATCTAAATGGAGTGATAAAGAAGCCTATTAAATCCAAGGTCTGGAATTATCTAATGTCTTCTCATGATCCTAGCAGCAAGAATTAAGGGGCATGCTGCCTCCAATCTAGAAAATAATATTATCTCACCATTGTTGACTTATGCAGATGTACAGCAATTACAGTGCTAGTAATTTCCCTCTGTTCAAATGGGGTTCATACAAGTGAACCATGCTCAGGTATTGGATGGTGTTCCAAAGATAATTCAACTATGTTCTTGTTTCAACAAGCATTGCTTCCAGTCTAAATAATCCAGATTTATAATTCTGAGGTTCTTTTGCCAAAAAAAAAAGTAATAAAAGCTACCATCCCAGGTAGATTATTATTATCTCATGCTGCCTTTTTCTAAAAACTTCTTTTCAGTGGAAAATATTATTTGAATTTTGAATTTATCCATACCCAACAGGGTGTTTCTACCCTATTCCATTTAAACCCCCCTATTAGTGTAATCCTTTTACAAGTATATAGCTTTTAAAGGAACAAATACAGTTTTGGTTGAATAATTTGCACATTAGCTGTGATCAGTGCAAATTAGTCCACACAGCACTATGACTCTTTTTGGGTATGCTTTGTATATTATCTTGGGAAAGAAAAAGTGCTAATAAAGAATGGATGAATAGGCAGAACAAATAATTTGTCATGCAACTTCCTTTTAGCAGGAGAGAGTAATTAATCTTGACACATTATATTAAATGCTCTGCATTTTCAATGCAATTGTCAAACGCTGAAGTTTTGATTAACCTCTCCCTAATGTCGATACTGCTTTGGACAAAGCTAGGAGCTTCATTCCCTACTGAATGAATGATTTATTTATTAGATTTCTATCCACCACACTCAAGACTCTTGGTGGCTTAAACTTCATCTGATACATGAAAACATCCATGGTACCAAAAAAAAAAAAAAAAAAGTGACAGTAGAAAAATACAATTGTGACAAAATACATTAAAAACATCCACAGTAACAAATCCAAAATTAAAAACCAATAAATAGATGGTGATATATCACAACTCAAAAGTTCTCCTAAAGAATAGTTTATGAAAATGTAACATGGTGAGGGCTGTCTGAACATCAGCATTCCAAAAAGAAGCAGTGCCCTCATGTCTCCATACCTCTTACTTGTGAAAGTGGAAATCCACCTGCTGATTCTCCCAGGACATATAAATCAGATGGGTCAAGACTGGTTGGAAAAGTCATTCCTGGAGATACCTCAAAGTCAAGCCATGTAGAGCTTTAAAATTAAGAACAGCATTTTAAACTGCACTGAGAAACCAACAGGAAGCCAGTGCAAGGCCTGGAGCACAAGAGTCAATGCTCATGTCAGTGTATTCCAACCATTAACTAGGACATTCACTTCTACGTTAATGGAAGTTTCAAAGAGTTTTTGAAAAGCAGCCTCATGTAAAGGCATTGCAGTAGTCTAAATTAGAGGTGATGAGGCCATGCTTCACTGTAGTGAGAACCTCACTCAGTTGCTGGCTTCCTGCTCAATCATTTGTTCCTATGCGAACATAATCTTGATGAACTCATGTGGGCAAATATCACTATGAATCATGTATTGCTAAGATAAGTGTTACCTGAAGGATTGGTTCCACTCAGTGGTGGGAGAGGAGAGATTTACCTGGAAATCTCTACTTTTTATTCTATCCTACCCTATCCAATTGAATTTTTAAGTCACCCAATAGCCAAAGCTTTCAGGACAGTTTATAATAAAACACACTAAAATGCAATTCAAAGACAAACATATACAATAAAATCAAGTAAAATACAAAATAAATCCCCATACAAATTAAGTAGCACAAGGTGATCATATAAAATCTAAAATAATAAGAATGAAAATATAATTAAAAGTCAATTAAAAAGTCTGGGAAAATAGAAAGGTCTTCACCTGGCACCAAAATGATGCTAATGTGGGCCCCAGTCAAGCCTCACTGGGAAGGGGATTCCATAAAATGGGATGCCACCATAGAAAAGGCTCTCTCTTGTACAGACCCACCTCTCTACAGGTTTGAAACTAGATTGAAATGGATCTAGAAAATCAGTTTCATCCAAAACAGCCTGGAGCTGTGCAGCTACAACCCACTTGGGTACTTGCCCTTTAAGTGCCTACTCTGTGGAATGCCTCAGACGTCCCTCCTCTCGCCACTCCTTTTTAATAGCTATACGAAGCCATTGGGAGAAGTCATCCATTGGTACCTTTTAATACTTGTTGCCCCTGGGCCAAACAGGTGATGCAGTAGAACTGCTAACCCAGCGTCTGGAGGCTATCAAGATTTCAAGGAACAGACTTCAACTGAAACCCTCCAAGACTGAATAGCCTTGGATTTGTGGTCCAATATTTCTAGGCAAATCCCATCATTGATTCTGAATAGGGTTGTACTCCCCCACTCAGAGGTGGTCTGCAGTTTGTGAGTTCTCCTAGATTCACAGTTCCTGTTTAAGGAACAGGTGGCAGTTGTGGCTAGGAAGGCTATTGCACAATTACATCTTGTGTGCCAATTGTGACCTTTCCTGAATCAGGATGACCTACTCATGCCCTAATCACCTCCTGTTTGGACTACTGTAACATACCGCACATGGAGTTGCCCTTGAAGAATATATAGAAGCTACAGCTGGTGCAGAATGTGGTGGCTAGGCAGTGATGGGTATATCTCAATATACTTGGGTGACCCCATTGTGGGAGCTGCATTGTTTACCAGTCAGCTTCCAGGCTTTAAACAGCTCTGGACCTGATTATCTGAGGGATCATCTTCTCTTGTATTCATCTGTTGTCTAACCAGATCAATAGGGTCCCACCTTCAGGTTCTGACCCTACAAGATTGTCATCTGACAGGGCCTTGGAGGTGGGCATTTTTGGTGGCTGCCCCCATTCTTTGGAAGTCCCTCAGCCTCATCCCTCCTAGGCTTCAGAAAAGCTTTAAAGACCTGCCTACTTTGCCTTGCAGAGAAGGAGGGTGCTCTTTGACTGGGGTTACTGACATGTAGTATTTGTATCTGCTGGTGCTTATTTTTGTATTTGCTGGTGCTTGATTTTTATGTGTATTTCATGAAATATTAATACATTTATATCATTAGCCACCTAGAGACTGTGGATATCAGCATGCAAACAACATACATACATACATACATACATACATACATACATAAAATGCGGGGGGGGGGGGGGAATCATCTATGAATCAAGCCTGCCTGCTCGCTCATTGCTTTCTGGCTTTTTCCTTCTAGCCCTTTTTTCTTCTTGCACTACTTATGAATCCATTGCAGTCTGCAATATTAATTTAATGTGACCCTTAACTAAATTGACGCCCCTCTCTAATAATATCTAAAACTGAGATGGAGGAGGAGGAATAATAATTGAGGAATGATGTTACAATGGTATGGAATACCTAACTGTTTCTGAGGCTGCAGCAATATTGACAAGCAAAAGATTTATATGAAGAGTTCACAGTTCTTCACGCTCCTTTGGTCATTAGGCATTTCCCATCTCAACCATGTCAGCAGTGATGCAGTCTGGCAGCAGAGGGCATTGCGCCAATAACAGAGAAAGTGCGGGAAAAATGCCTACAGTGGTATGGCCATGTTCTACAGGCAGCACCTCACGCCATCGCCTCCACCACCTACCACTTCAACACCAATGTCAAACATGTGGAAGATCGAAGCAAAGGTGGCAGGACATAATTAACACAGACACTAAAACTGCCCACTTGGACCTGGTTGCTGTGTTCAGTCACGTGAAATGGCACTCATTGATCTGAAAAGCAGACCCTACACCTGCGGGAAAAAACACTAGGATGATGATGATTCACAGTTCTCTTAGAAAATTGTCCCATTGTTCCTCCATAAGAAAACAAGATTGCTGAACTGACCACTCAAGAATTTAACCACATATCTTGCAAACAGATTTTATACTATGGAAAGACGTCATTCTTGCTGTGGCTAACTAAGTCCCATCATGATTAACAATCAGTGAGGCAGTATCTCGAATTGTTCAATGCCAACTTGTTGGTTTATTTCTTTGAATCTGAACTAAATGCAGTGTGCTCTACAAATCCTGAAAATGGAAGATACTGATAATCTTTAAGAGAAGAAGAGATGTTTACCCAATCTTTGGCTAAAATGACCTAAGCTGTTCTGGGTAATGATTGATTGGTTGTGTGCCATGAAGTCATTTTCAATTCCTAGCGATCACATATATGGATTTTCTCCATGATGATCAATCCCTAATCTGTTCTTTCAGGACTCCCAAGGGTGTGCTCATTGTCAGTGTAACTGAGTCCATCCACCTTGCTGCTGGTCACCCTCTTCTTTTTTTTTCCATCTTTGCTAGCATTAAAGCCTTCTTTAGAGAGCTAGGTCTTCGCATAATGTGTCCCAAGTACGTTAATTTGAGCCTAGTCATTTGTGCCTCAAGTGAGAACTCTGGGTCGATTTGTTTAATGAACCATCGGTTTGTTTTCTTGGCTGGCCATGGTATTCTCAGGACTCTTCTCCAACACCAAATGTCAAAGGTGTCAGTATTCTTCTCCTTCTCCTTCTCCTTCTCCTTCTCCTTCTCCTTCTCCTTCTCCATCATCATCATCATCATCTTATTCTTTTTTAAAAAAAGAACAGTAAAAACTAACAAGAACTAATATAAAGGAGAAGGAGAAGGAGAAGGAGAAGAAGGAGGAAAGAAATTAGAAAAAAGAGAATTGTAAAGATCAAGAGTGTAGAAAAAAGAAAAGAAAAAAGAAAAAAAGGATTGACTTCTGACTCTCCTTGCAACATGTGTAAGTAACAATATACATTAAATTCTTGCTCTAAATTAACAACATAACTTCCATTATTTCTGTTAACCTATATTATGTCTAATCATCAAATCCATACAACATAATTTCATTTTTTTCTGTTTCCTGCAAAAAGTCTAAAATAGGTTTCCAGTTAGCATTAAAATTATACAATGTCTTACCACGAATCAAAACTGTCAATTTCACCATCTCAGCCAACTCCATCAGCTTCACCATCCATTCTTTCATTGTAGGTAATATCTTTTCACCTCTGTGGATATAAAAGCCTTGCTGCTGTTATTATATATAAGAACAAAGTTCCATTAGTTTTTTCCAATTGTTTATCCATCAAGCCCAAAAGGAATGTCTCTGGTTTTGATTTGAATATCAATCTTTAAAAAAAAAAAGAACTATATGCAAATATGTATCTCATTCCAATTTTTTTATTTGTTTGTTTGCTTTTTTACAAGCCCACTAGAGATAATAGAATGTCCTACTTCTTCTATCCTGCTTCTTCAAAGTCCAACTTTCCCTACCATAGAGTGTCACAGGGAATACCATGGCTTGCTCAATTCTGATCTTTGTAGGTATAGACACATCACTGCATTTGAATATCTTTTCCAAGGCCTTCATGGCTACTCTACCAAGTGCTAGTCTATAGAGTATTTCTTGATTGCTTGTTCCTTTACTGTTGACAGTTGATCCTAAAAGACAGAAGCTATCCACCACTTCAATATCTTCACTGCCAATTCTAAGGCTGGTTGTTCTTCCTGTTGTCATTAGTTTGGTCTTCTTTATAAATATAAAGCAACTATATATAAAAGCTATAAAAACTATATTCTTAGCCCCTTTTTTCACTGTGCCCTTAGTATTAAAGCTTGCAGATCCTTTGCTTTTTCGGCTATCAAGGTAGTGTAATCAGCATAGCACAGGTTGTTGATGTTTCTTCCTCCAATTTTAAAACCATGCTCATCTTCTCCCAATCCAGCTTCCCTTAATATATATTTGGCTTATAGGTTGAATAAATAAAGGGAGAGTTTACAGCCTTGTTGCACTCCTTTGCCAACCTGGAACCAGTCTATTTTGCCATGTTTTTTCTGTACTGTGGCTTCCTGACCTTATTCTTTGGCTTTCTCAATTATCCAGCATGCATCAGCAGTAATGTCTTATGTTCCTTGGCCTTTTCTAAAGACAACTTGAACATCTGGCTTTTCTTTTTCCATGTAGGGTTCTAATCTGTGTTGGATGATCTGTCTAGGTTTTATGAATTGTTGGTTTATGAACTGAAGTTCACTAAATCAGTTACTGATTCTTGTTCAATGACTGATAAAATTCGGAACTTTTTTTCATATGTGCAGCAATTATTTTGGAAAACAGTGAAAGATTCATGGGTGCGGAATAATTTCCTAGTTTTGGAGTGAAACACACTCCACACACAGAATAGACTGCACTGTAAAATACTGTTACATCTGGCTATTGTATGAAATAAGCTCTAGCAGAAAATAAGGCCATGAAAATTGCCCATCAACATCAAGAACCTTGAAAGAGTTATCATTTTAATGGCATAAGGTCAGCTTCCCAACCATTTCTTCCCACTGCTTGCTTGCCAATGATGCAAACTGGAAGACTAGATAGTAATCCTGCAATCCTACAGCTGATGAGAAAATGTATCGCCTTAAAAAAAATGGATGTAGAAGGATCATAAACCGTTCCCTTTTGGAGGGTGCCTTTCCATCTGTATGTAAGGTTTCTGTGGCTTTATTTAGAGATAATACTAACCTGGGACATAGCCTGGAAATGCATGAGCCTTGGGCACTTTATGTTCCTGTTCAAGTATATATATCTGCTTCCATTTTCAACTGATCAGATCTTCATTAAATCTGTGTCTTAAACTATGATCAAATTTAAGCAAAGTTTAGAAAGGGAGTCAACTTCATAAACCACTTGTTAAGATTTATCACAGTGTTTTCAAATTCAAGCATAACAATTAACTATAGTTGGTTAAAAACTGATCAGTAAAGTCCCATAGAATTGACAGAGATTATTTGTACAGAATTGTCACATACAATATATGAGAAAGCAAAATAGTAGTTCTTGGTTTATTTAAAACTATCTATCCAAAGGGGAGGAGGACTTTACAAATTTGTTTCTTTTTGACGTTGGAAGTTCAACAATGATTTTTCATTTAACTTCCTTCAGGTCAACCATGGATGCATTTTCTCCTCTGTTAATGAATCTGAGCAAATGTCTCCCTAATTTTTGTACATGAACAACTCACAGGCTATCTTTCCCGTATAGACCACATTCACCACAATGCTAAATGACATTGTAGGAAGGTAATTGGACTGCATTCAGTTGCTTATATCTTTCCCTTTCACCCTTGCTTTTCGCATTCCTTCTCCACAGCTATTTGTAAAGCCTCATCAGACAGCCATTTTGCTTTCTTGCATTTCTTTTTCTTTGGGATGGTTTTAGTGGCTGCCTCCTGTACAATGTTTCGGACCTCCATCCATAGTTCTTCAGGCACTCTGTCTACCAAATCTAATCCCCTAAATCTATTCATCACCTTCACTGTGTACTCACAAGGAATATGATCTAAGTCATACCTGAGCAGTCTAGTGGTTTTCCCTACATTCTTCAATTTAAGCCTAAATTTTGCAGTATGAAGCTCATGATCTGAGCCACAGTCAGCTCCGGGTATTGTTTTTGCTGTCTGTATAGAGCTTCTCCAACTTTGGCTGCAAAGTATATAATCAATCTGGTTTCGATATTGACCATCTGGTGATGTCCATGTGTAGAGTCGTCTCTTGTGTTGTTGGAAAAGAGTGTTTGCTATGACTAGCTTGTTCTCTTGACAGAACTCTATTAGCCTTTGCCCTGCTTCATTTTGTACTCCAAGGCCAAACTTGCCTGCTATTCCAATTACTCCTTGACTTCCTACTTTAGCATTCCAATCCCCTATGATGAAAAGGACATCTTTTTTTGGTGCTAGTTCTAGAAGGTGTTGTAGGTCTCATAGAAGCGGTCAACTTCAGCTTCTTCGGCATCAGTGGTTGGGGCATAGACTTGGATTATTGTGATGTTGAATGGTTTGCCTTGGATTCTCACTGAGATCATTCTGTTGTTTTTGAGGTTGTACCCCATTACTGCCTTTCTCACTCTCTTATTGACTATGAGTGCTACTCCATTTCTTCTAAGGGTTTCTTGCCCACAGTAGTAGATATAATGGTCACCTGAATTAAATTCACCCATTCCCGTCCATTTCAATTCGCTGATTCCCAAGATGTCGATGTTCAAGCTTGTCATCTCATGTTTGATCACATCCAGCTTGCCTTGGTTCATAGATCTTACATTCCAGCTCCCTATACAATATTGTTCTTTACAGCATTGGACCTTCTTTTCATTTCCAGATACATCCACAGCTGAACGTCCTTCCGGCTTTGGCCCAGCCGCTTCACTCTTTCTGGAGCTACTTGGAATTGCCCTCCGCTCTTCCCCAGTAGCATATTGGACATATTATTGTTTTATCCAAGTGTAAACAAGTTTCTATAATACATTTTAAAGAAGATCATTTTTGTTTCTGGATGTCTCTCTCTCAAGCAAATGGACTTTTATGTAGAATTTGAACCAGAATAAATCAGTGAACTATCTGTGCTATAGTGGACTCTTTATGGGCAGTTCTTGAAAAACCCCTCCTATAGAAATCTGTAATAGATTACTCTATCTTAGGAGATCCCTAAACTTCACCAGCATGTGGAATTTTATGAACAATTACCACAATTAAGTTTCCTGTCCTGAGTGTGCTTAGACTGATTCTTTTTTCAGAATCACAACAAATCAAACACAATGTAAGAATATGTTACAGTGAGAAAGGATAACTTTTAAATACAAGTTATACCAAAAGAGATAACTTCATTAAAACTGAAAGAGATAAGGGGTATGTTTGTCCTTTCTTTCTCTCTCTCATTCAGGAACAATAATGTTTGCAAGGGCTAAGTATTGACATTTGTTAGCCTGGCCTTCTCCAATATTAGTCCCCTTCTTAAGTACAGTTTCTATAATAATTAAAATTCCTCAGGTGATTGTCAGTTTGGATGGACTATGGGAACTGTGCACAAGAAAAAGTGGGATATTCCCAATCCATCTTCTAAGACCTTTTCTCAGAAGGCTGCTTAGGCTTGGTTCTATGGAATGCTAAGGAAAGGGTGATGTTAATTCACAGAAGTGCTTTGGTTCTTTTCCTTCTCCCTTCTCCCTACCCATACCCCAATTCTCTTCCATTGGAGATTCCAGATGGAATCTTATTTTCACCCTTTCTGCATCCATGCACAAACATATACTTACCAGAACTGTATCAACAGTTACATTCTTTGCTTGTTGTTATTATTATTATTATTATTATTATTATTATTATTATTATTATTTTTAATCCGCACTCAGTCGTTACCGACTCTGCGGTGACTGCCTGGACGAGTCCCTGCAGTTTTCAAGGCAAGGTGTTTCGGAAGTGGTTTGCCATTGCTTCCTTCCTAGAGCAGAGCCCAGCTGGCGAGCACAGGAGGTGGGGTTTCCATTGCTTCGTGCCTTTTTTCGGGTGTGCGCGGTTTCCGCGCTACCGGCAACTGCTCCCGACTCCTTTTTGCAAGGCGCCGCCAGCATTTTTCTTCTCACCGGCGTGAGAGTATGGCTTTGCTTAAACCAAGATTTTACTTTGCCCTCTGCCTAATCGGCAACTATTCAGTTTTGCTCAAGGCAAGAGGCAGATCAAAGTTATAGCTGGGTATCTTGTTTTCAGAAAATGATGGCCAACATAGTTTTGGTTCCTTGGTGATGAAATCTGAAATAGTTGTTTCTGATGAATTTATTTAGTCTGTAATTTTATCTTCAACTGGATTCTAAGCTGCAAACCATCACAAGAACAACGTCTGACTGTTTCTATTGTCATTTGTTGCTTTTTGGACCACCACCCAACAAAAGTGTTTGAACACTCGCACACTCTTTTATAGCATTTTGGTGGCCCTAATCAAACCCAGCTATAAATTTGGCATTTTACTGTGACTACATCATTAATCGTGGAACTTAAGCATTGACAAAATCTAAATAATCACACAGTACAACATCATGTTCCACACTTAATTCTTCGATCCTGTTTCCCTCCCTCCCCCCCCCCCCCCCCCCCAGAATAAAGAGAAGGAAAAGATGAATGAATCAGAAAAAAACCTGGTGGTTTTATGGATATGCAATTTTTTTTATGATAGTAACTTTCTCTCACTTCCATCACCCATTTACTTTCACACATATTCTGTTTAACAATACCATATATGTTTTTGTGACACTGCAATGATCACACCAGTACATCTTCCTTCCCTCAGAGGCTATTTCCAGGCATCATCATCATCATCATCATCATCATCATCATCATCATCTGCAACATGTAAAGGAAAGTGACAATCTGTGTCATATATAAACCTGGAGGCAAAAGCTTGTGAATGAATCATTATCAAAGTGAGCAATAATTAAAAAAAAAAACCTGCTGTTTGATATGCATAGATACAGACATTCAATCAGTCAATCAATCAATCACTGAATCAATAAATAAGTTTTTGTACCATTTTTGTCAAACACATCTCAAAGCACTACAGAGAATATTCAATGAAAAGAAAAAAAGTTTAAAGTATATACATTACAATAAATAATTCAAAACATAAATATTTTAAAAGATTTGTAGAAAAAAAATTCACACACAACATTCATGCAGAGAAAAGCTGAATGAAGAGAAGGATCTTTAGTATGTGTGCAAAACAAGTCATGGTAGATAACTCTGCAATGTGGGAGGAAGTTAATTTCACAGACTGGAGTACCACTGCGGAGAAGGCCTGCTTATAAGATATTTTAATGCCACAGCACAAGCAGTATATAAGTCCCAGTACAAACAACAGAACTTCCTTGATGATCTTCATAATGTTAGTAAAAGGATTGGGAAATCAAAGGGTGAAACATGGTCCCAAGAGTTTTAGAAATAGGATCCAAAAGAAACAACAGTAAAGGGGAATTTGGGGATGATATTCATTCATCACTCAATTCTACACATCTTTATGTGCATAGTTCAACAAGTTTCCCATCATTAAGTGGGCATGATCTAAATCAGTATTCCCCAGTTTCATGCCCTCCAAATGTCTTGGGATTCTAACTTTCGGAATCCTCAGTCAGCATAACAGCAGGTAGTGAAGAATGTTCTAAATGGATATGCTCCACCAAGACATACAGAGACATTTCTACAAGCATGAATGAACACAATTGGGAAAAAATTCTTAAGAACTGATTTTATTTTATAGCAATAGGTCAACATCTGATAAATCTTAGTGATGGTACCATTATAATAAGATATATTGCAGAACAAAATGGCCCCTTTTTCAATTTTATAACCCAAGCTCATACCATTTTAGATGTCCAAATACAGTTTATACCTGATTGCTTGCTAAGTGCACTGGAAAAAAAAACACTTTTCCTTCACATAAGATTCATGATGATATGGAGAAGAAGAAGAAGAAGAAGAAGAAGAAGAAGAAGAAGAAGAAGAAGAAGAAGAAGAAGAAGAAGAAGAAGGAGGAGGAGGAGGAGGAGGAGGAGGAGGAGGAGGAGGAGGAGGAGGAGGAGGAGGAGGAGGAGGAAAACATGTCTTCTTTTCTATCCTAGAAGTTTCATTACCTAAAAACAATCTTCATCTCTTCAATGTTTTTTTTGCCATAAAACAGAGAGGCATCAGGATTTTAATCTATCTATTCCTGCATAATCTGTGAGACTGTATTACAGAAACTTAAAACCAAACAAAGCCTTCGTATGTGAAGATATTTCTTACTCAAATGTATTGATGCCCAACCCATGGAAAACTGCGTTTTTCCTATGTAGGGCTGTACTAGTACTAGTTTTCAGCTAACTACTACTAGAGCAATAGGGATGCGTAATAACTGTTGATGACATCCTGACTGTAATGGTGAGGAGGTTTAAGCGGTGGGCCTTTTTTCTCCTGTGTTTTCCAATAGAAAAATGCTTCTCTTTTTCTAACCCAGGAGAAGGGAGGATAAATAGTTGTATGCCAAGGATATCTTAGTTGAAATATTGTCAATTATTCAGAAATTTAGGTTTGATCCAAGTTACTGATAAGGTGTACCATCTAACTATCTCCAGGCACTGTGTTATTTAAACCCCTTATATTTTGTAGAAGAATGAAAGATCATAAACACCGTAAGTATTTAGAGCCTCGGTATAGGAAAGAAATGATCTGGGAAACATCTACAGCTGCCTTTGGTGAAAATGAGGGATTCCAGCTAGTGAAAGGATGTGAGATTCTGTCCTGGAGCTTTTAGCATTTATTAAAAAAATAATCCGAACTGGCCCTTATCCCCAACTATGTTATTCGAAGATGAGTTGATAGGCACTCTTACCTCTTTACCTCTTTGCCAGATTTCTGTTATTATAAGAGATCTACCAACAACATTAGCTTTGTTCAGCATTTTTTCAAAAAAAAAAACAACAACTTTATTTCAATAACCAAAATCAGAAGCAAAATGCATTTTTTTCTTATGGTTAGCAGTATGCCTATACTAGACATCCCAAATTCCTGTTTAAAAATAACCTGTACAGAAGAGCTATGCAATTAAGGAGTTTTGCAAAGGGTAAATATTATAATAGTCCTTTCAGGCCAATCTCTGCAGGAAATGTTTAAATGCCTCCATTGTGGAGGTTTACATTTGATTTAGCAACCAAGCTATTGACATTCTCAAAACTCTAGACAGAGTAAGTCAAGAGATGACTTTTTAAAGGCACTGATCTGCTTAGCACTCTCAAGAGACCTCCACATGATGGTTGCAGTAGATAAGGACATCTTTAGAGAAAGCATTCTAATCAATGTTTCATGGAGGGGACAGTTTTCTTAAGAAGAGGCAAAGGTCATTTGGGCTGCCTATGTTGCCAATGATAAATTTTTAAAAACTTTTCTAAATAATTTAAAAGTTAGCCTCATTAGGCCAGTGAATTAATAGAGTAAATATAAAAAGTGTTCAGATAGGATTTTTTTTTTCAAACCCAAGATGCTCTTGCTTTTTATATATATAAAAGTCCCGAGAGGACCTGAGATTGAAGAAGATACATACCACCCATAGGGGTGAGAGGGGATTTTTTTATATAAAGTCATCAGTTGTCTGCAGCTAATCACATGGGATATTTCAAGATCTCAATTCATTTCCAGGATAGTGTAGCTTTACTCACATGTCTCTCTGCAATGTGGTATAAACTACTGGTGAATATAATGCTAGAGCAATGACGTGGCTTCTCACTGAGAATGAAATGTAAAATCATTCTGAGCTTCCTACAGAAGGAACTCTCTATCATCTTGACTCATAATGCACCTTGGTTTTCATTTTACTCCACCAGCTTGTATGGGAGCATGGAAATATTTATATTTATTTATATTTCAAATTTGGTCACCGCCCATCTCACTAGGAAGTAACTCCGGGTGGTTTACAGTAAAAAACAAGAATAAATATTAATTAAGGTAGAACTAATAATTAATTAAAATACAATAAAAATATAATAAAAACCATTCATGCATAATACAAATATACCTTGCTGGTATACCAATAACACTGAGGGTGTTAGCAACTGGAAATCATTTATGACAATCATGATACCACTGTTTTTGCCAAATCATAGCACAGTCCCACAAATTTATCAGAGAAATAAACTCAAGTATAGCTTAAGTTTAAAAAATAATCACAGTGAGGATTGCAGAAGTTCCTGCAATGTGGGTGTTAAGCATTTGAATGTCATTCCATATGGGGCAGCATTGAATTATTTTGGTATTTCTTTCCACTCAGATAATAATGAATCTTTAAGTCTGTGTGTAAGAACTGTTAGCTGAATGTAATAAAGAATGTTATGCACCATTTATTATGCAACTTTTCTGTGACCTGATATCTCCTTACATTTCAGTATGCTTTTTTAGATGATATCTCTAGTGGATTCTGTCCTTAGATTATTATTTTTTTTCAAATTTTGAAGATGAATGCTTTCTTTCCTTGCATGTACAATGTTCCAAAAAGTGTTGGTGACTGTTCAAGATAAAAAATGAATCACATTAATAAAAGAGTTGAAATACCCATTTTCTCTTTTTTCTACACTTAAGCATAGGAAAATACATTTTATCTCTCCAAGACCATGATAGATTTTTTTTATTACAAAACAGACTGAAAAAAGGAGACAGCTTTTATTCCAAACTGTTCTCCTGATCTTTGAAATTTTAAAAAGGAGTTTTCATATATTACTGTAAAGAGTCTTCAGGATAATTCTAAAAACCCTAACTTCCACTTTAAAAAAATACAAAAATTATATGGTAAGCCGTGTTTTGTCTGGAAACTGGTTATCTTAAATAAATTAAATCCAGTATTTCATAATAGGAGGACTAGTAGTTCCATGAGAACAGCAATTGCCATCCAAATCATATACATATTTATCATCTCAAAATCCATTGAATACAGCATGATTTGAGATTTCCAAATCCATATACTTAGGTTGAACTAGGATAAGAAACTGAAGGTAGCTGAGTACTGTTAAAATGGTAAGGCATATTATCACCTGAACAAATCCATGGAATACATGCTTTTATCTGATCCTCTTTTTCTCACCATGTTAAATCTGAGATAGTAATTTATATTATTTTAAAAAATGCTGTTTTCTACAGAATCCTAAGAAAATTAAACTGAAGAAAATATATTGAGCTGTCTCTTATTTAGTATAATTTATTTATGATACTATTTTTGGAATCTATTCATTTGATAATTATTTATTAATTTTATCTCTTTCTTCTTTCTTTCCAAAATATTTTTTAACTTTTCAGCATTTTATTTTCCAATGCTTGATTATCCTTTGTGCATCATTTAAGACTAGGAATTAAATATAATACAAAGTTAAAAGAGAGGAGGAGGAACCCCAATGCTGAAGATATCTATCTATCATCTATTTAGTTACATAAAACAAAAAGGGAATGTATTTCTTTTTTCCAAGAGAAAGATAAATAGATGCACAACTGGAAATAAACCTAGGTCATATTTACAGCTATGTGTGTTTGTGTTTCACCTTAATATATCCCATGGATCCTTGGCAATGTAATTTATTAAAGTTTGGCAAGTTCTGTTTTGCTTGAAACTATAAGTGGAATAGTGGAAAATAATTTTTGGCTTCTTCCCTATTCAATATCACGTTCCCACCCCTACCCCCTTAAGTCCACTCATACTATTCTTTAATTCATGCAAATAGATTAAATATACCAATATTAGCTCCCTTTTCATTTCCATGTTCTATAGCAACTCAGTTTGAATCTATCTAACTAGCCTTTCTCTCTTGCTTCCCATTTTTTGCCTCATATTCAAAGGAAGGCACTCTGGAGTAGTTGTCTTATGAAAATAGAATTTACAGCTTAGGTTTTCATTATGCATATTCCCCTGAGTCCTGGAGAAACAAACATACATTTCCACATAATTATATTCAATCTTGTACCTGTATCGTTCCCATTTGCCAGACAGAAAGCTACTGGCTGAATTTTTTTTAAAAAATTACTTTTGGCAACCTACTAGGTAAGACTTAGCCAATGAAATATTCAGTTACAAAATATTTGAGAAAACCAGAAGATGCTATATGAAATAAGTACAAAAGTAGGTTTCTGACAGTGGTTAAAAATAACAAGACCTTTGAAGGACAAGCTGGAAAAATGTTATTTATCATCTAGTCCAAACCTCAACACTGATCCAGGATGACAGATATCCCAAATCCATGTTTAATTACAGCATATTCACGAGTTACTACGACATACTTAACTTGGTCAATTATTTAAGGTTAAATAATTGGGTTATTTTGTGTCAGGAAAACCATATATATATATATATATATATATATATATATATATATATATTCCTTCAAGTGAGTGTTGACTCCTGGAGACTGCCTGGACTAGTCCATGCAGGTTTTTTGGTAAGATTCTGGAAGTGGTTTGCCCTTGCCTCCTTCCTAGGGCTGAGAGAGAGTGACTGGCCCAAGGTCACTCAGATGGCTTTGTGCCTCAGCCATGACTAAAACTCATGGTCTCCCAGTTTCTTGCCTGGTGCCTTAACTACTCTACCAAATTGGCTTCCAGGAAAACTCTAGAAAAGGGTTAATGGACCCAGTAAATTAACTCAGGTAAGGGAGATTTAGATGTTAACATACCCAGTCTTGCATAAGGTTAAATAATTGGGTTATTTTCTTAATTGGTTAAGAAAAACAAAAGAGAAAGGAATATCTTCTAAATCATACTGTATTGTCATTTATAAACACTGATGTCATCTTAAATCATCCAGGGTGTCATGTGCCATAATGTTTACTGGCTTTATTGCCACTACAGATTGCTGTTATCCAAAAGAGTAGATTATAAACAATTTCTGGATGGGTAGGTAGATGTGTTGAAGTACCTTAAAGAGTAATTAGCCACAGCATAGGTGCTATGCTGAATAATGCATTCTTCAGGCCAGCCACAGTTTCATGGCATTTTGGAGTTCGAGTGTAACTGAAATGTTTTTAGTACAATACATTAATCCAACAGAGGGGTTCTTTTGTGGGGGAGGGGAGTTGTTAATAGAAGATTAATATAATCCATAAATATGTATGAGAACTAAAAGATAAGGAAGAATCAATGGGGCTTCACAAAAGCTGTTTTAAATATTTGCTAACAGAAAAATCCATTAAAGTTTTGGTATCATACATTTAACTAGGAGCAATAAATAACATGAAGAAATAATGCCTGGTAGTTCAGTTCTATCTATGACTACTCAGAAATGTCCTATTGAATTTAATGGGACTTATTTCCTAGGTAACTGTGTATATAATTGAAGCTCCATGATAGTACTTTTCACTACTCTAATCTTCGTAAGATACCGAGCTGTCAGAAAATCTCCTTGGTCTAATTTTATAATTTTCCTGTTTTTCAGCATAAATAAGAGGTTGTACATAGCAATGTGATGTATTACCTATTTTCAATCTATATTTCCAATTAATGTTTGCTATTCTTAAAAAAAACAAAAACAAAGCAAAACAACAACAGCAGAGAATTCGGATGTACTGTGCTGAAAAAAAAGTTCTAATCAATTGATTGAGATCCATACTTTCAGCTTTCTTAGTTTTTATCATTCAAGGCCAGGGATTCTGCAGAAGAAATAGCAGAGAGCTTTAAAATGTCAGGAAAACTCATTTTAATGAACAAAATGAAGTGAGTTGTATATTCTAATAATGTGTTGTATTTGAGCTGGGACTGCCAAGAGTGCTTCATATCAGCTGCATTTCTACTCGGCTTTGGATTTATTTAAATCTATTTTCATAGTTTGATCTGTGACCCAGGTGTTTTTTTCTACTAAGAGCTCCCTCTCCTTTGAATGAACATTCAAAACAAATTCAATTTTTGTTGCTTTTGGTAAGTGAAAAGAAAGAAATCAAGTTTTTATATTTTTCTGAAGGAATCTTCCTTCTGCTTCTCCTCTCCCTCTCATCTTACCCTGAGAAGATCTTTGTTATAAACAGGAAAGGTGAAAAGAAAGGTGATGACGATTTCCTACAAATCATGCTATAATGTAGCAAGTGATGACTGGAGTCTGTGAGACTTGCAGGTTAGGTACCTACGGTACATTTTAATCTGGTTGAAATTTGTTTTCAACCAGTGCCTGATTAAATAAATTAACTTGGTGAGTTGCCTTTTAGGCTTTGCTTTAGCATCCAGAATGCTTCGCATCTGCCTGTTTCATTGACTCCAGGAATCAATGGAAGCTTAATTAATTCTTTTTTTTTTTTTTGGCTAAACCCACTCCCTCACAGATTTCAAAACCTCAGATGTACTTTTGTTATGCCTGTCTTGGGACTCATAGCTAGCACTGGGCTTTGCTTCATAACAAGGCAAACCTTTAAACAACCTCCCTCATTTTAGGTACTGTCTAGAGGCTTCGACCATCTCTAGAATTCCCCAGCCAGCATGGCTATTACTGATAATTCTGGGATTTAAAGTCTTCACATCTGTACAGTGCTCAGGTTGGAGATAGCTGACTTGAATAGGCTTTTTCTTTGCTTTGCTTTGCTTTGCTTTAGTTTCATTTTAAGTAATGATAGAAGAGTATGAAAAAGTAGATTTGTTACATAGGGGTCATGCTGTAAGGCCCATCCCTAATTTTGTGACTCTTTCTCTTTGTGCTACACCACTCAACATAGCCTTCTCTTCACTATAGATATTTGGTTCTTTGGCGCTGCATTGGTAACTACTTTTCGATTCTGGACTAAAACCAGGTTGAAGTCCACCTTCAGTCATGAAGCTCAGTGGGTGACCTTGAGCCAGGCATACTCCCTCAGCCCAGTTTACCTGAGCAGGTAATATGTATGCTACCAGAAGCTTTGTGAGAAAAGGTGAAATATAAGTGTAATAAAAAATGTAAATGCTTTGTTCTTAATTAGGACAGTAATGCTCCATCCCAACTATGCAGGTTTTAGCATGTCAAGGAGGATTTTTTAAGTGTGAAACTGCATCCCAAACTGATCACACACAAAGATCATGACACATTCTCTTTCACACACACTTTCCCTCTCTTAAAAAAAACACGGATGCTAAAGGTAGCTTTTCAAGAAAGACAATGTCAAAGACCCTTGTGGTGCTCAAGACAATGTCCATGACTCTTTGGAACCAAGAGGCTGTTTTTTGCCTAGCCCAGTTTAAAACATGTCTTGGCCCATGTCTTTAACTCCCCCTCGCTCTTTACCTACTGACTCTGTACTAGCCATTGCAGTCAATGAAGTCTTTGATTTTCCAGATTGAGTTCTGTATTATTTCAATTGAATAATTAATTAACTAATCCTAATTGAAGATTTGATTCCTTTGCATGTATCAGCATTTCTACTTTGTATATGAAAACACCCCAAACCAATGTCTAAATGTACTGATTCTTATTTTATTTATGTTGTAAAACCCCTTGGAAAACAAACACTTGAAAGAATTAGATATAATGAAGTATTAATCCTAATGCAAAAATTGATCAGACCCATGTTGAAATGTGACTGTCAATGAAACTGTCACATGTACAAACCATTTATGAGTTTATCCTCCTGAATCATCTTGGCTGCTTGTATGGCTATCCTGGCATTTTTTGAGGAATTTTCTTCACAATTTTCCCAATTTCTGTGACTTGTCTCTATATTAGCTACCCTAGCAACATGAGTCACAAAAGAGATCCATAGAGCAAGATCAAACAATCCTTGGGATTGCTTGACTGTGCTGTGATATGCCTTTTTTTTTTTTTCTCCAATCTGGAGACCCCATTTTGTTTGGAAAATAGTCAGAAGCAACAATACAGAAAAGTGCTTTTCAATCACTAGTGCCTGTCCTTATCAATCAAACTGAGATTTGCCGGCTTAACTGTATTCCCCAAACTTGGCCCATTCTAGGTGTATTTCACGTGTGCACAGCTAAGGCATGCCAGTGCATGAGGAACAACTTGTGCTTGGCTATAATTTAAATAAATAGCCCTGCTTTTCCTAAAATAATAGCAGAAGACTAATTATACATGCACAGCAGATTTTTAAATCCCAGGGAGCTTTTCAGAATCAAGTAGACTTAGAATTTTATTACTAGCTCTGTGTGTGTGTGTGTGTGTGTGTGTGTGTGTTTGTGTGTGTATGGTATAGTAGACAAAGACCAGAAGACAGCGGTAGTGATAGATGTAGCAGTGCCAAGAGACAGCAACATCAGGAAGAAGGAGCATGAGAAGCTGGAGAAGTACCAGGACCTGAAGGAGGAAATCGAGAGGATGTGGAAAGTCAAGGCCAAAGTGGTCCCAGTGGTGGTAGGAGCACTTGGGGCCGTGACTCCTAAGCTGGGAGAGTGGCTCCAACAGATCCCAGGAACAACATCAGAGCTCTCTGTGCAGAAGAGTGCAGTGCTAGGAACAGCTAAGATACTGCACAGAACCCTCAAACTCCCAGGCCTCTGGTAGAGGACCCGAGATTGAGGAAGACACATACCACCCATAGGGGTGAGAGGGGAAATTTTTTTATATATAATTATATAGACTATAGGCAAAAGAAGCAAGGATTTGTTAAAATTAAAAGAGGTATAGAAAATGCAGAGTGAATTTGATGGTAGTAAAAAGTAGTTATGGTAGTGGTTGAACAAGGCTAAACACGGAGCCTCTAGCACAATGAATGAAATGGTAAATAAATGATGAAAACATGGTCTGGGATGAAACTAAAGTAGGGAGTGCTGGAAGGAGTACTTTATAGACCAATACGGGAATTATAGTCATAATTATATGACTATAATAATAATAATAGTGCAGTGCAAGGAACAGCTAAGATACTGTGTAGAACCCTCAAACTCCCAGGCCTCTGGTAGAGAACCCGAGATTGAGGAAGACACAGACCACCCATAGGGGTGAGAGGGGAATTTATATATATATTAATGAGTCATGTGTGCCAAGGATCCCAAAATACTATCTATACAATTGTACTAAAGAAACAGACTGGAGTTCTTTATCAGAGCTCTTAGTCCGCTTTAATTTACTGACAATTTGTTCCTTTGCTAAAGAACAGTACACAAACTTCAACTGACTGTAGCATTCTGTGACAGCTTGGAACATTTGATATAACCTGAGCTCCACTGAACTAACTCTTTAGAAAAACCTCCAGTTGGTTACTTCATCTAACCAGTTGCCCTTTAGCTATTGTAATGAAAACCCCACTACCAAAGAAGGGAGATGCAACAGAGTGCAAAACTGTTGCACAATATCTTTGATTTCACACACTAATAAGAAATGCTTAGGATCATCCAACACAGAGGGGAGCCCTACGTGGAAAGGAAGGTGCCAGATGTTCAAGCTGGTTTTAGAAAAGATTGAAGGAGAAGAAACATTTTTGCTGATGCATGCTGGGTAATTGAGAAAGCCAAAAAATACCAAGAAGAAGTCACTTCATTGATTACAGAAAGGCTTCTGATTATGTCAATCACATCAAGTTGTGCAATGTGCTCAGAAATATGGGAATCCCAGAACATCTTATTGGCCTCATGCAAAACCTATGCATAGGTCAGGAAGCCACAGTATGGCAATATACAGTAAAATAGGCTGTCTTCAGATTGGCAATGGAGTGAGACAAGGCTATATTATTTGTTTAATTTATCTGTGGGATATATATTGAAGGAAACTGAATTGGAAGAAGATGAGTATGGTTTTAAAGTTGGAAGAAGAAATATCAATAATTTGCACTATGCTGATGACACTACTCTGAAAGTTGAAAATGTGAATGATCTCCAAGCTCTTTTAATGAAAGTCAAGGAGCTGGTGGAAAAAATGGGGCTAAGATTAAATATAAAGAAGACCAAAAACTAATGACCACAGGTATAGCAAGCAGCCTTAGAATTGACAATGAAGATATTGAAGTGGTAGATAACCCACAACAGCTTCAGCAGATCGGAGTGGTTAGCACTAAGTTCACTAAGGAGGCCAACAGAGACAAGGTATATAGAGGATGTGATGGCTGGTAGATCTTCAGACCAAAAGTTTCTTTGGTGTTTGCCAGATATTGCACCTGCACAAGCTTGGTATCTTCTCCTCAATCCTTCCACGGTGAAAGAGATGACACTGAAAGTGGGTGCAATAGAAATTTACAGGACTAGCCCCATCTCTGTGGATGATTTTATTCAACTGTCCACTTTATCTCAACTGTAGATAGTACGGCACTGGTTCAGTGATGAAAGTAGCCTTTTCCAAAGTCTGAATTAACTAGGAATTCTGAGAACACATCTGGAAGGCAGCTAGTTGGAAGACAATCAGAAAATAAATTGGCATTTCATGAATTTATAACAGGATATGCACTCTCTAACTTCTTGATTAGGATGAGGGTATGGTGCTGGTACAAGTTCATAGATTGCCTAATAACTTTAGTAAGTGGCTTTAGAATAGTGGCAAACTGGATTTTATAATTACAGCAGATTAAAAACAATACTGGTTGCATTCATGTTAAAGAAGATACACTGTAATCAGGGCAACTTCATTCTTAATTCAGCTGTGACCAACTGACCCTTTGAATTCAAAAGATTTACCCAAAGGGTGATGAAGGTTGAATCCAACACACCGAGTTCAGAATGATAGTCTATCCTGACCAGCAATGACCTCTGAACTTGAGTCAGACTGTCCTGAAATGATTATTCAATTCTACTGGAACTTACAGAATGCAGACACTCACTAATGTGGATAATATATATTATACAAATAATTGTTCTCTTGTTTTATTCCTCCTAGTTGCTCCTGATAAAAACAGTTACTAACAGTGGATATCTCTGATGGTCCTGCAGCCCTCGGAGGGCATCTCAAGACATTAAATCTGTTGGGTTGGAGAGAAGATCCACCTTTCAGGGAAAATATATGGCCGTATATTATCCCTTCATGCCCTGTAGAAACATATGATAAGGGTTTACTGTCCCAAATTTAGAGTTCCACAATGATAGGGGCAAATGAGGATCCAGGACATTCTACAGCAAGTTTATGAAACCACATCACCTATATCCCTAAAAGTATACTGTACTGCCTAGAATAAGAAAAGAACTGCTAGCTTATCTCATGTGGACATGGGAAAGTGGTAAAAATAAGTGAAAGAAAAACTTAAAAAAAGGAAGGCAAATTCAACCTACTCTCCTCCTTTACTTTGGGGATTATTTGGAGACTCAGATGCCTGAGCTCTCAACCCCAAATAATAGGGTTGTACTTTTTTAGACTAAAGCGGAGACTTATTTTCAAATATTCTATTCACATTATTTGTCATAAGAAATGGAAAGTCACTGCAGGAGGATGAGGCTTGCATACTTGCAGGTGAGTCTGTATCAGTGCATACCAAAGAGAGAGAGCACAAGCAATAACAATTGTTTGATTATTTCAGTGTGAAAATGTGTAATTATTCAGATTTCTTTAATAACTAATTTTTCTGCTTCCAGCTCATTACACAGGCAATGGAAATGAACTATTGTGTATTTTCGGTAGAACACTCAAAAGCAGACTAAGCAAACTGAACAGAAAGGAGATAATTATTAAGTATTAAATAAATGTTTCATACACAAACTTTCCAAAATCTCTACCACTGTGCTTTTGTTGCAGCCTCTGGAATCCTTCCCTGCCTTTCTGCCTGTTACAGCTGCAATTTCAATTAGCCTAGTCCTCTCCCGATCACATTTTCTACCCTCTGTCTACTTTGGCTCTGGGGCATTACACAGCCCAATGTGCTCCAGTGCATTGACATGAAGTAGGTCCAAGAAGGCGAGCATCTGAGTGCATGAACATGCTTTGTTCTGGGATAGATACCACAGTATTATTTTACTGCATCTGGCAGCAAGTAATTATCTTTCCAGCCTTGAAGGGCACTGTCATTTCACTGGGAAATGCTTTCCATTCCGCATGCCAAGCATTTTAGCTACTGTGGCACTCCTGAAGGTGAATCTAATCTTCATTCTTCTTTGTGGATTAAAAGACAGACACTCACAATTGTTTGGACACCTGTGAATGCACAATTATTCACATAAAATCACTTACGGCTATTTCAGATACTCATCCATTTGCATGACTAGATGTGCACTCGTTCACTCAGTGACAACAGTATGCCAGGCCTGGATCCTAGTTTATGTAGGAGTCTAACACCTGAGTACAAAGTATGTGTGCCCATTTGGTGCGGTGTGGGTGAATCCTTGAAAAAGAAGGCTTTGTGTGAGCACAGACTATGTCTAGTAATATGGTAATCTCTGTGCACTGCATAGTTACTACTTTTATTTCCTCTTCTGAGATGTAATAGAGAGCCAATTTGGTCTAATGGTTAAGGTAGGATAGACCTGAATTCTAATCTTGCCTTGAGCAGGAAGCAGCTGGGTGATCTTGGGCCAGTCACTCTCTCTCAGCCCTTGGGAGTAGGCAGTGGCAAACTTCCAAAAATGTTGCCAAGAAAACTGCAGTGACTAGTCCAGGCAGTCACCAGGAGTCAAAATTGACTCAAAGGCACAAATGTACTGTATGTGAAATGCAGTGAATCCCAAAAGTCAAAAACTTGTCAATAAATCTTCAGTCATAAGCAAGTTTTAAAAATAAGGCAGGTTTCTTTACTTCTACATTTTTTTTCCTTTTTGCTTTGCTGGCTTTACTGTTCTTTCCTGCTCTTTTCTAATTCAGTTTATAATTCCTAAACTCATTAGAATGCTGAGGAAAGTTATGGAGCAACAGTGCCACCTGCAGGGCACAGAGACCAAAGTGACCGTTTTCTAAACCTCTAGATGGAAAATATCAGACGAAAATCAAGCGCTGAAATATATCATATCGCTCATAACAATTCAGTCCTGATAGTGCTTTTCTTCCAAATACTTCAGCTCCAAACATTTACTCTACCTGTGGACAGCAGATTAAAGATAAAGTGATATGACACATTGAAATTAAATAGGAGTGATAAAAAATTATACTTCCTATAAAATCTTCTACCTATTCATGCCCCACTTCTTATCTTTCCTTCAAGAGCTTTGGGAGGTATTCTGCATTCTAATGTTCCCCCCCCCCCCCCATTTTCTTCCCAATAGCTCTTATTTTGCTATTAAGACCATGGTACCACATGCATACAGTATAAGAAAAGTATTTCATAACCATATGCAAGATTATCAGAGATTTGACTGGATCTTCCCAAGGTTGTTTACTTTTCACAAAATGGAGAATTTTATCTTGATGGATAGAATGCTGGAGCAAGGGTTGGATTGACATTTCTTTATGGATAAACAGTTCTCTGTTTCATCTGAAATGTGCATCTGTGTATTCCTAATGCTCAGCTGAAAGCTAAAAAATAATTTCTAACTTTGGAGTTTTGATGATACATAGATATGTAGGGCTGTTGTCTTGCATTTGTCCTGCATAATGGTTTGGCCCCAAAGTGAATAGTTTTCTAACCTTAGGGGCAGAGAATAAATTTCCACAATGAGCTAAACATAGTCAGCTGCTACTTAGAAACAGAAGAATGAATTTTATTCTAAGAGACAAATTAAAATCTCTCTTTGTTCTCCAACCTTATTCTTTCTTGCCTCATATTCAAGATGAGAATTCACAGATCAAGACACAAAATTATTTCTTAGATCAGCAAGATGGTTTCATTTTTTTCCCCCTATGAATTAATATAACATACTAGATGGTTCCGGAAGAAGATACATCGATATTTTTTCCAAACTTTAAAAAACTGGAAAACAACAAGCAGGACTTTTCTCTTCCAGCAGGCTAGTGGGAAGATTATTGCTGTCTGTGACCATTTTCTCACTTGTGATTTGAAGTATCTTACAATGTCATCCATCTATCACCATGGTGATATAAAGACTGTTTTGAGTACTGGTGTATTGAAAAAGCAGTGATTTCTTGAGATTTTGTTTCTCTGTCTTCTCTCTCTATTCTATAGCTTCAGATGTAAAAGAATATCCCACAAAATACTGTATATGTGTCTTGTTCCACATCTCACTGGCTGATGGCATTTTCAGAAGATATCTTGTTGAAACCTGGTAGTTACATGTTTTCCCCAAACTCCATGGTTCTTTTTTGTGCAATGGGCCATTTTTCTTCTTCTTCTTCTTCTTTGGAAAGATGCAAATGTGATTCTGAAGTTATATAAAAATTTGAAATGTATCATTATACAAAAATTGTACATTGGTTTTGTAACATGAGAGATTAGATTAGATTAGATGGAAAGACAGCACCACCATGATATGTGCTCACTCTTTGCTTACAAACTGACTCTCTGCCAATGTAAAGGAAATATTACTCTGGGGGATTAAATATTTAATGCTGTATTTATAACTCAGCTATTATTTGTATGTATTATGTTTTTGTCTTTTGTCTTTTCTATTTCTTTATAATAAAGCAAATAAATATTTTTTTTAAATGGAAGAAAATATTTTTTCAGCCTATATATCAACAGTTTCAAATCATATTTTGTTGTGGGACCTGATATACAAAGGGATATAAATCTAATGGATGAACTGCAATGCTTTGTTGTGCTTTGTTTATGAGTCAGTATTTAAAGCTCAGATAATTACTGCATAAATCAAATCATTCCAAATGCAGTGTATCCTATTTGTATCCTACCTGTCCTCACTACCACTACCACTGCTAGCCCCATAGAAGCCTTCTGTCTTCAGCCTCAGATTTTTCATCCTCTTGGACTCTCCTTCTCCTTTTTAGTAATGTTTTTAACTAATGTTTTATGTATTTATATATATATTTATGTTTTTAATGTTTGTTGTGAATCACCCAGAGTTCCCCCATTGGGGGGAGATGGGCGGTTGAAAAATGTAATAATAATAATAATTATTATTATTATTATTATTATTATTATTATTATTATTATTGTTATTTTCCATGTTGATGGGAAGTGGTATTCTATAAAGGTTGGTGAAACTTAGGGTGCTGAAGAAATACTAAGAAATACTAGACATTTTTCCCAGGTCATGCAGAAGCCTACACATATAACAACTTATTTAGTAAGGAATATCTAGACAAGATAATTTGTCACAAAGGGTACAGAATTATGCTCAGTAAAGAGTATAGTAGGCAGAGAAGTTCATGAATTCATAAATAGGAACATTTTTTCAGGAGATGAATGGTAACATGCATGCAGCACAAAATGTCCCAGATTCAAACCCTGGCCACTTCAAGAAAAGGAGTAGCTGGAGATTATCCTAAATGCCTCTGTCTGAGATTGCTGTTTGCAATCAGAGTAGGCAGTACTATGATACAACTAAATATATAAATATTAGGATAAAGCAATTTCTTGCATTCATAGAACATGGGTAAGAGATGCCTCGCCATAGGCATCAATTTCCCTGTGGGCAACTTTCTTGGACACTTGACATTCATGTTTTTAAAGATTGTTTTAATCAGAAAAGGGAACCTGGCAAGCGTCAAAACAAAGTGCCAGCCTTTAGCACCATCTTGATTTAGAAGAATGCCCTGTTCTCCATATAGGCTTCATATATCACATTAGAGAATGTCCTACCTGAAGGTGATCTTAAAGGCCATCAGAGTAAGGGCCATCCAAATCTTAGGGGGTATGCCCAGCAGCAGAGAAGGCAGATTTTAACCCCCTAACTGATAAGGAATTTGTCCTTTACATATTGTTGTGTATCCAGTCTCTTTGGGGCTTTTTAAACTAAAGAAAATCAGTGTAAGCTCATTGCTTATCATAGAGTCAAGATGCTGCATTAATGTCCCAAAGGATACCTAGGAATAAGCTTATAAATTGATATGACTTGGATGAGTCTTCTAATTTTATAAATTATTATTATTATTTTTTTCCTGTCCGAAGCATTAAAACTGCTCAATTGTGTTTTGTTTCTTTGTTGAGACTGTGCATGGAGGTGGAAAGGGACATTCCTTGGCTCCTGTTTGTTTCTTTAGTGGTTTCTTTGCTCGGTGGTTTTCTACCTGTGCTGTGGAAAAACCTTCTACTGTTTGAGGTGAGGTCATTAAGATAGTTGGGGTGAGGTCATTAAGGTAGTTGGAGTCAGTGAGCAACAGATTCACCTTCCTGAACGAGTTGGCAGAGGAAGCAAACAGGGAATTTTATGTGGGAGATGATCAGGGATGTTTGAGGAAGAATCTATAGGCATATAAGACACTCCAGTCAGTGAAGATTCAATATAATGAGAAGTTTGGCAGATTGGTGAGTCTAGCAATAGGGTGAGGGAATGAAAATAGACAGCCTTTTGCTCTTCTACAATAAATAACTTTAGATGTTCAGGGAAACAAATGTAATGAAATAAAAAACAATTATCAAGGTAGAAAAATATTATGAATTGCCATGTCCAGGAAAGTTCTGACATCTTGTTAGATCATCTAGAACAAGGCTGCTAAAGATTCTGCTCCTACATGAAGGAAAGAGTGCATGGGTAAGAAAGCAAGCTTTCTCTGTGATAGATTTAACATTGCAGAAAATGCTGTTTTCAGACATTTGTTTCACTCCCTTGCTTCAGGTGATGAAGATTTTTCTTCTTAAGTAAGCCTTTATTGCCCTGATGCCTGGTTGATGTGAGTTCAGTGATTGTCGCTTCATCTTTACATTAATGTATATTGCCTACAGTTGATTGATTAGGGCAGTATATAAATTTCATTAATATATAAAATCAACAGGAGTATCCAATGTACAGTATTGGATTGAAGCTGTGGATATGTCATAGTGAAATGAGCTAGTAGTGCTCATTGAGGTCATAGGAAATGATTAGGAGAAGCTTAAAGAGCCTGAGAGGTTGGTGGTTGGGGTTTTTAGAGAGCTCCCAAACCACAGGCTAGAAGTTCCTCTTGGACAAAGAAGGTATATCTCTAAAGAAGAAAAGTAAATATTAGAAGGGACATATTTCATTAAAAAAAAAAAACTAATATGAACAGATATCCTCTTGTATCAACGTTCTACTACTGCGAGGAAGCTGTGATTGTGGAATCTTCAGAATGACACAAAGTTGGATAGAAAAACATATCCCAGGAAAAGGCAGTGGTGTACCATTTCTCTGTTGCTGCCCAGAAAAATACAGGAATATGTCTATGCTAATGGGATGTGGGAATGACCTTGGGAGACAGGGGGAAGAGCCACAGCCAGGGGAATTGTTGGATAAGAGGCAGCTTAGCCCTCAGAAGGAATGGGAGTGTGGCAAACTTCTCATAAAGGACCCTACCTAGTTTCTTGGGCTGTAAAAGTGATGCGGGAGAAATGTACTTTCAGACTTGCAAGATTCTTTTAATGTAACCTTACAATAAAGTAGAATTAGTTCATCTAGGTGTGCTCCCTGTCTGCACTACCTTGCAAGGCTGACATTATGAGAGAGCTAGTTTAGCACAGTGGTTAAGGTATAAGGGTATAAACCGGGAGACCATGAGTTCTAGTCCTGTCTTAGGCACAAAGGCAGCTGGGTCTTAGGCATAAGGCATAAGGCCAGTCATGCTCTCTCAGCCTTAGTAAAAAGGCAAGGGCAAACCACTTCTGAAAGATGTTGCCAAGAAAACTGCAGGGACTTGTCCAGGCAGTCGGCAGATGTCAGGACTGACTCAAAGGCACCAAAAAAGAAAAAAAGAGTCTATGAAGGCATTGGGGCTCAAATCTCAGCTTGAAGGGAAACTTACCATTTAATCTGAAACAAGCCTTGTTTCATCTGAAAAAGAAAAGAGTTTTTTAAAATTTGGATTACTAGCACCTGTAGTATAGAACTGGTAGATAAAAGTAGTTACAGAATAACTACTGCATGTACTATAATTGCTATTTTTTATACTTGCTTTCTATTTATTTCATAAAACATAACAGAGTGAAAAAATAAGAGAAAAAATGAGAAAAAAAGATAATGGAAGGATAAGATAAATTGGATATATAAGGGCTTCTCATGCATATATTCTGTTTGTTTGTTTGTTTGTTTGTTTGTTTGTTTGTAATACACTGACTCTAGAGCTATCAAATGACGCATCTTACAGGCTATATATAAAAAAAATTCAAAATATCTATGATGAGGTTAAAACCAGTCAAAACAGCCATAAACAATAAAAAGAATAAACATAAGGATACAAAAATTATAAAAACAAAGGTTAAACAAGAACCAGAAAGCAAAGTGGCATCAGGTATAGACACAAGGAAAGTTTCTCTGAAATATACATAAAGAGATACGTGCATATGTGAATTTTTTTACCTAACAGTTTCAGTAAAGGATAATCGTATTTTATTGTAATTGTCCATGTATAATGTATGCCTATAGGTAACTCCTTTGCTGGATACAAGTAACATCAAGCCTTTGATCCACTGGGTAATTAGGGCCATAAATTTGGCCCTAATTTGTATTTCCAATGTTGATAAAGTAATCTCTTGTCAATAATGAGTGGACAAGGAATCCATTTCCACTGTCCCTCTGTCAATTCCCATGTAATATGTATGTAGTTCAAAAGAAAGTATGCATCCAAACATTAAACCTTGTTTCAAATTAAAATTAATATATGAAACTACTTCTTCCCAGAATACAGTAATTTTAAGACATTGGAAAAATACATGTCTTGATGAGGCCTTATTTGGGTTGCATCTCCAACTACACAATGATTTACTAACCCCTTTTCTATACAAAGACAAAGGGGTCAAATGAAGCCAAAAGATTTTTTTTTTTTTTTTCTTGTCCAAGCCATAGCCTAAGATCTAAAGAAAGATTTTGTACTAAGGTTAAAACATTTCCCCATTGTGTAGGCAAAATGATGCTCTCTGGTTCCTTATTCTATTCATTCTTTAAAGTTTGCATATCAAATTGATTTATTGATAACAGATATTTAAAAGTCTGGTTCTGGTTTTTTTTGATCTCATAGGATTTAATGATCTGGTCTAATAATTTGAGTGCTCAGAGATTGAAAATACCACTGGCCAAAATGGAGATGCAAATAAATGATGTAAATACTACTGGTAGGTGTAAACTGATAAATGGCATTTAAAGTTTAGCATTAAAATCATCATCATCATCATCATCATCTCATCATCATCATCCAGTAGTTGATCTAATGTAAACATCCCAGCATAAATCCAGATCTTCTATACAACTGTTTTTTAATCTATTTTGAGATCTGGATTACCCCATGGTATCAATTTAACATGACAAAAAGAATCAAAATGCATTTTTCCAGAAATAATGTACCACTTTTTAAAACAATGTCAGAATGACAGGAGATATAGCAAATTGATTATATTTTGAATCCAAAACAGTCCAACTAATTAAAAGTGTGATACAGGAATATTTCAAAAAGGCCCAGGATGGAGAATTTGCACTAAGTGAAGGTATCTAAAATTTGGTACTCATAAAAATGTATGAAGTAGTGTACTGAGTTTTTGAAAGTATTTTCTGAATACGTGTATAGTAATTCCACACAAAATATAAACTATCCTGGGAAATATAGTACATTCAAATGTACATACATATACTGTAGGTAATAGTGTTTTTCCTACTCCAGTATTACAACTGAGAGCCAGTCTGGGGTAGTGGTGAAGGCACCAGGCTAGAAACTGGGAGACCATGAATTATAGTCCTGCCTTAGGTACAAAGCCATCTGGGGGACCTTGAGCCAGTCACTCTCTCAGCCCTGGGAAGAAGGCAAGGGCAAACCATTTCTGAAAGTTGTTGCTAAGAAAACTGCAGGAACTAATCCAGGCAGTTGCCAGGAGTCAACACTGATTCAAAGGCACACACACACACACACACACACAAACACAACTGCCATTGTAAGATTTTAGCCAGAATCTATTTTTCATCAATGTCTTCTTGTACGTACACATTCAGCTGGACTGATACTCTTTGCTTCATTAACTCAGTAAGTTTCAGAAATGTACTTGAACAAGGGGACTTTTCCTAAAATCTCCATCTTATTCTTCCATTACTTCCAGCTATAGACAAATCATGCCCTCTTTCTAGCTAAAAAGGACAGGGAGGACACTGCCCCCTCCTTCTGCCATCTGTATTTTATGCAATGCTTGCAGGACTGCATTGGGTGTTTGAATTAAGTCTATAAAAACTATATAGACAATTCTATACACTGTTATGGACCCATTTGTAGGCAAATCTCTCTCTACTGTTCAGATCATTTTCTTGGGATTTCTTTTGTAATACTTTTAAAGTGAGGAGGAAAAAAAGAAAAGCAATCTTAGATTCTTTAACATTTCTGCTGGTGTGTATAGTTAGAGAGGAGTGTTATAAGTAAGGAGAAGCTATATACTGTATGTCCCAGACTGAATGCACTAACCTCACTGTAGTTGATTCTCTGGGCAGCAGTGGGTAGAATGGCATACAACTGAGCATTTGATGGCTGGGATAGGGAGAAACTGCATTTGGATGTCCTGGATCTAAAGCATTTCTGGATCTGAGATTTCCATTCCACCAGATGGATCCAGTTTGAGCCTTGAGCTGAGGAACATGCTATTAATATAATGGGAAGAAGAAGAGACAATTGAAAATATATGGATATGTCAAGATGTCAGGCCCTGTGAATCTCCATACTCACAGCAGGATTAGGAATAATACAGTAGATTTGCTGTGTGAGCTTCTAAACAGACAAGCTGTACTTGAAAGGTGAGAAATAACTGGAGGGTAACAGCTAACAATTTCACACATAGGAAAACTTTTTCACAAGCGGGGGAGAAAGGAAGTGAAAAATAGGCTGGTGAGCTTGCATAAAGGAAGAGCTGTCATTGGAGCTTTGGAGCAGGAGGAAGAAGATGATCAGCATCAAAAGATGAAAGGCCAGGGATCATGTCTATTCTGCCCAGAGGGCCAAAGGGAGAAGAGGATTGGAAGAAAAAGCTCAGTCAGCTGCTAACTGTAGAAATTTGCCAGATAAACCTAATTCATGTCCTTGGCTAACTGTAAGGGAGAGAAATTTAGCCACACCTACCTGTTAAAATAGACATTTTGACATAATAGCAGAAAGTTTCTGTCCTAAAGTAATCTACTGCTTTTTTAATGCATGCCAGAGGGAGGAAGAAATATTTTTGTATATCCACTTATTCTAAAAGGGCATTTCCATGATTAGCCTTACATAGCTGAAAGAAAAACAATGGTTTCTATCTTGTAATATTATAAATAACGGGGGGGGGGGGGGGACCTTCATAAGGAAGGTTTACATGCTGAAGTGTGTGTGGCTGCATCCTGAAAACCAATCTACCTTTGTGATTTGACATTTACCTCCTCCATGGCCATGTTTAAAATGACTGAACAAATCTATCATATTTCAAGAAATTGGATATATTATTGTGTGAGAGGATGACTAAGGTACCAACATTACTTGAGCCCTCCTCTCAGTTGTCTGTTCTCCCACCTACAGTAAACTCCTATACCTTTCTGCAGGTCACATCCAGGTAAGGGGCAGAGCCAGGTCTTTAAAATGGGAACATTGTAACCTAGTAAGGATTCTGGAGTACTATAGGCGGAATGTTCAGAAACAATAAGTCAAGTGCACTGAAGAGTGTCCAAAGATGCTAAAGAGCAGCAGTGCCAGGAGGTAGCGTGGGTGGTGGAGACCAGCTTTGGGACAGTTTGTTTGAAAACTTTAATATAAAGTTTCCTGCTACAGAGAGTGCTGACGTTGAGATCAGGAGTATTTGGATTCTGAAACTAGAGTACTAAAGTCTGATTGGCACCTTACCGCTGAGACTTTGACTTTCTCTGATGCTCTTGATTCTTTGGAATGACAGAAAGGATTTTCTAAGGTTAGTTTTGGCTCCTAAATTAATTATCAACTCCTTGCTGCTATGAGTAGATTCTCTGTAAGCATAGTCACCCCTTCATGGATCACTGCCTTGTCGTGGCAAAGGGGCTTGTGTAACTCAGTGAAGCCATGAGCTATACCGTGCAGGGCCACCCAAGACGGACAGGTCATGACAGAGAGTTCTGACAAAATGTGGTCCACTGGAGAAGGAAATGGCAACCCACTCCAGTATCCTTGCCAAGAAAACCCCATGGACAATGTTAAAAGGCTAAAAGATATGACGCCGGAAGATGAGCCCCTCAGGTCGGAAGGTGTCCAATATGCTACTGGGGAAGAGCGGAGGGCAATTCCAAGTAGCTCCAGAAAGAGTGAAGCGGCTGGGCCAAAGCCGAAAGGACGTTCAGCTGTGGATGTATCTGGAAGCGAAAAGAAGGTCCGATGCTGTAAAGAACAATATTGTATAGGTACCTGGAATGTAAGATCCATGAACCAAGGCAAGCTGGATGTGGTCAAACATGAGATGACATGATTGAACGTCGACATCTTGGGAATCAGCGAATTGAAATGGACGGGAATGGGTGAATTTAATTCAGGTGACCACTATATCTACTACTGTGGGCAAGAAACCCTTAGAAGAAATGGAGTTGCACTCATAGTCAATAAGAGAGTGGGAAAGGCAGTAATGGGGTACAACCTCAAAAACGACAGAATGATCTCAGTGCGTATCCAAGGAAAACCATTCAACATCACGGTAATCCAAGTCTATGCCCCAACCACTGATGCCGAAGAAGCTGAAGTTGACCGGTTCTATGAAGACCTACAAGACCTTCTAGGACTAGCACCAAAAAAAGATGTCCTTTTCATCATAGGGGATTGGAATGCTAAAGTAGGAAGTCAAGGAGTAATCGGAATAACAGGCAAGTTTGGCCTTGGAGTACAAAATGAAGCAGGGCAAAGGCTAATAGAGTTCTGTCAAGAGAACAAGCTAGTCATAGCAAACACTCTTTTCCAACAACACAAGAGACGACTCTACACATGGACATCACCAGATGGTCAATACCGAAACCAGATTGATTACATACTTTGCAGCCAAAGGTGGAAAAGCTCTATACAGACGGCAAAAACAAGACCAGGAGCTGACTGTGGCTCAGATCATGAGCTTCTTACTGCAAAATTTAGGCTTAAATTGAAGAATGTAGGGAAAACCACTAGACCACTCAGGTATGACTTAGATCATATTCCATGTGAGTACACAGTGAAGGTGATGAATAGATTTAGAGGATTAGATTTGGTAGACAGAGTGCCTGAAGAACTATGGACGGAGGTCTGTAACATTGTACAAGAGGCAGCATCTAAAACCATCCCAAAGAAAAAGAAATGCAAGAAAGCAAAATGGCTGTCTGATGAGGCTTTACAAATAGCTGTGGAAAGAAGGAATGTGAAAAGCAAGGGTGAAAGGGAAAGATATAAGCAACTGAATGCAGATTTCCAGAGAATAGCAAGGAGAGATAAGAAGGCCTTCTTAAATGAACAATGCAAAGAAATGGAAGAAAACAATAGAATGGGGAAGACTAGAGATCTCTTCAAGAAAATTGGAGATATCAAAGGAACGTTTAGTGCAAAGATGGGCATGATAAAGGACAAAAAAGGCAGGGACCTAACAGAAGCAGAAGAGATTAAGAAGAGGTGGCAAGAATACACAGAAGAACTCTACAAGAAAGATCTTAATGTCCCTGATGTCCATGCTGGTGTGGTCACTGACCCTGAGCCAGACATCCTAGAGAGTGAAGTCAAGTGGGCCTTAGGAAGCATTGCTAACAACAAAGCTAGTGGAGATGACAGTATTCCAGCTGAGTTATTTAAAATACTAAAAGACGATGCTGTTAAAGTGCTGCACTCAATATGCCAGCAAGTTTGGAAAACGCAACAGTGGCCACGGGATTGGAAAAGGTCAGTTTACGTTCCAATTCCAAAGAAGGGCAATGCCAAAGAATGCTCAAACTATTGCACAATTGCACTCATTTCACATGCTAGCAAGGTTATGCTCAAAATCCTACAAGCTAGGCTTCAGCAGTACGTGAACCGAGAACTACCGGATGTACAAGCTGGGTTTCGAAGAGGCAGAGGAACTAGAGATCAAATTGCCGACATTCGCTGGATCATGGAGAAAGCACGAGAGTTCCAGAAAAGCATCTACTTCTGCTTCATTGACTATGCAAAAGCCTTTGATTGTGTGGATCACAACAAACTGTGGCAAATTCTGAAAGAGATGGGGATACCAGACCACCTTACCTGTCTCCTGAGAAATCTGTATGCGGGCCAAGAAGCAACAGTTAGAACCGGTCATGGAACAACCGATTGGTTCAAAATAGGGAAAGGAGTACGACAAGGCTGTATACTGTCACCCTGCTTATTTAACCTATATGCAGAGTACATCATGAGAAATGCCAGGCTGGAAGAATCACAAGCCAGAATTAAGATTGCAGGGAGAAACATCAATAACCTCAGATATGCAGACGATACCACCCTAATGGCAGAAAGTGAAGAAGAACTAAAGAGCCTCTTGATGAGGGTGAAAGAGGAGAGTGCGAAAGCTGGCTTGAAACTCAACATTAAAAAAACTAAGATCATGGCATCTGGACCCATCAATCCCTGGCAAATAGAAGGGGTAGAAATGGAAGCAGTAACAGACTTCATTTATTTGGGCTCCAAGATCACCGCAGACGGAGACTGCAGCCATGAAATTAAAAGACGCTTGCTCCTTGGGAGGAAAGCTATGGCAAACCTAGATAGCATATTAAAAAGCAGAGACGTCACCTTGCCGACAAAGATCCGCATAGTCAAAGCTATGGTTTTTCCAGTAGTAATGTATGGCTGTGAGAGCTGGACCATAAAGAAGGCTGAACGCCGAAGAATTGATGCCTTTGAACTGTGGTGCTGGAGAAGACTCTTAAGAGTCCCCTGGACTGCTAGGAGGTCAAACCAGTCAATCTTAAAGGAAATCAACTCTGATTGCTCATTGGAAGGATTGATACTGAAGCTCAAGCTCAGATACTTTGGTCACCTAATGCGAAGAGAGGACTCTTTGGAAAAGACCCTGATGCTGGGAAAGATGGAAGGCAAAAGGAGAAGAGGACGGCAGAGGATGAGATGGCTAGATAGCATCACTGAAGCAATGAGCATGAAATTGAGCAAACTGAGGGAGGCAGTGAAAGATAGGAAGGCCTGGCGCAATATGGTTTATGGGGTCACGAAGAGTCGGACACGACTTAACGACTAAACAACAACAAAAAAGCATAGTCACTGAACAATATGGTTAGGTTACTCTTTTGTTTCCAAGCTCTTGATCTTAGCCTAGGGTACCTTGGCTCCAGTTTTTTGTTGTTCAGTCGTTAAGTCGTGTCCGACTCTTCGTGACCCCATGAACCATATTGCGCCAGGCCTTCCTGTCCTTCACTGCCTCCCTGAGTTTGCTCAATTTCATGCTCATTGCTTCAGTGATGCTATCTAACCATCTCATCCTCTGCCGTCCTCTTCTCCTTTTGCCTTCAATCTTTCCCAGCATCAGAGTCTTTTCCAAAGAGTCCTCTCTTCGCATTAGGTGACCAAATGCGAAGAGAGGACTCTTTGGAAAAGACTCTGATGCTTAAATTCTTGAAAAATGAAATGGTAGCTGATTGCAGCCAAACACTGGTGCTTTTTTACTGGTGCCTGCTTTTCCAGAAGGACGAGAAGGAGATAGAAATAACCTAAGGTAGTAAAAAGCATTCTGTGAGGTTTATTGGGGCATAGTAGCATCAGTTTGCTTTGTAATAAATAAGTGTTGGGTTAATAGTGTTGGTATATTTTCTTTATTTGCTTGTAAAAATGTCTAGAACAGTATAAAAGGCTGGCAGAAAAGCTAATATAAGCAATTGCAATGCCATTTTATAAAGAAAGAATTAATGGGTGAAACCAAAGAAGTTGTGTACAGGAAAGACTGACAACTTATTCCTTCGGCTTATGTATTGTGGTTATTTATTTATTTTTATTTATTTATTTATTTGATTTGTCCCCGCCCATCTCCCCTACAATGGGGGACTCTGGGTGGCTTACAATCACTAAAATCACAATACATAATTAAATTATAAAAAGTTTAAAAATTATAAAAGTTATAAAAACTAGAAATTTACAAGAATAGAATAGAAATAAAAAGCTAAAAACTCCAAGAGGCCAATAGGGCCCCACCAGGCCGCTAAGGGGCCAGCCAACCCCATTTCTGATATCCTCCCTCCCCGCCCCAGGCCAGATGGCAGAGCCAGGTCTTCAAATCCCTCCGAAAGGCCTGGAGTGAGGGGGCCTGTCTCACCCCTGGGGGCAAGATGTTCCAAAGGGCGGGGGCTACAGCAGAGAAGGCCCGCCTTCTGGACCCCGCTAGTCGGAGTTCTTTTACCATGGGGATCCGGAGCATGTCCTCCCTATGAGATCGGGTGGGACGGGTTGAAATTGTGGGGGCGAGGCGGTCCTTCAGGTAACCTGGCCCCATGCCATGTAGGGCTTTAAAGGTGATAACCAACACCTTGAATTGGACCCGGAAGCAAACCGGTACCCAATGCAGCTCGCAGAGCAAAGGTGTTATATGGGTCCTTCTTCGGGCCCCAAAAATTGCTCGCATGGCCGCATTCTGGACCAGCTGAAGCTTCCGGATACTCTTCAAGGGAAGCCCGATGTAGAGCGCATTGCAGTAGTCTATCTGGGAGATAACAAGGGCATGAGTGACTGTACGTAGGGCATCCCGATCCAGGAAGGGGCATAACTGGTGCACAACCCAAAGCTGTGCAAAAGCCCTCCTGGCCATGGCTGCCACCTGCTCTTTGAGCAGGAGCCGTGAGTCCAGGAGGACCCCCAAATTACGCACTGGGTCTGTCTGGGGCAGCGCCACCCCATCCAGAACCAACGATGACAACGTCCTGGATACAGAGGAGCCATTAACCCACAGCCACTCCGTCTTGCCAGGGTTCAGCCGGAGCCTGTTGTTCCCCATCCAGACCCTCACAGCCTCCAGGCACTGAAAGAGGGCGGTCACGGCATCACTTACCTCACCAGGGATGGAGATATATAGTTGAGTGTCATCAGCATACTGATGATACCTCATCCCATGATGGCGGATGATCTCGCCCAGCGGTTTCATATAGATGTTGAAAAGGAGTGGAGAGAGAACCGAACCCTGCGGCACCCCACAATGGAGGGGCCGAGGATGGGACCTCTTGCTCCCTATCACCACCGATTGGGATCGGCCCCGGAGAAAGGAGGTGAACCAGCACAAAACCGTGCCGCCCACCCCCATATCCCTGAGCCGTCCCAATAGGATACCATGGTCAATGGTATCGAACGCCGCCGAGAGATCAAGGAGAGCAAGGATGGTCACACTTCCACCATCCCGCTCCCGCCAGAGATCATCCATAAGTGCGACCAATGCCGTTTCCATTCCATAGCCGGGCCTGAAACCTGACTGATAGGGGTCCAGATAATCTGTTTCCTCCAGGACCCTTTGGAGCTGTGAAGCCACCACTTTCTCAACCACCTTCCCCAAAAAGGGGAGGCGGGAGACTGGACAAAAATTGTCCAGTACAGTAGGATCCAGGGAGGGCTTCTTGAGGAGGGGGTGCACCAACGCCTCTTTAAAGGGCGCCGAAAACACTCCCTCCTGCAAGGATGCATTAACCATCGCCTGGATCCAACCACATGTCACCTCCCGAGCTGCTTTCACGAGCCAGGAGGGGCATGGGTCCAGATGACAAGTGGTGGCCCTCACAGTCTGGAGGATCCTGTCCACTTCCTCAGGAACCACAGGATCAAACCGTTCCCAGATAACAAGGCATGAATGATCCCCTGGTATCTCCCCAGACCCCGCACCACACTTGCAGTCCAACTTGGAACGAATCTGAGCGATTTTATCCTGCAAGTGCTCTGCAAATTCCTCCGTGCGGCCCTGCAAGTGAACCACCAGATCCCCCTTACCAAGGAGGGACCTGGTGATCCCAAACAGGGCCACCGGGTGGCACTCTGCAGACGCAATAAGGGCGGAGAAGTATTGCCGCTTCGCCGCCCTTATCGCCACAATGTAGGCCTTAATAGCGGCTGTAACACATGTTTGGTC
Source organism: Liasis olivaceus (assembly GCA_030867105.1). Taxonomy (NCBI): domain Eukaryota; kingdom Metazoa; phylum Chordata; class Lepidosauria; order Squamata; family Pythonidae; genus Liasis; species Liasis olivaceus. The sequence continues at coordinate 91,605,186 of CM061348.1, read as the reverse complement.
AGATTCCGTCCTTGTCTTCCTCCAGCGGCATCTCTTAACCATCTTCAGCTCCCTCAGCTCCTCCGTAAACCACGGGGAGTGTTGGGGCCGACGTGGCAAGAGAGGCCGCAAAGGCACGATCCTATCCAAGGCCCCGGCCACTTCTCTATTCCAGGCAGCAGCCAGGGCCTCCGCTGGACCGTGCAGCAGGTCCACGGGAATATCCCCCAGCTCCCTCTGAAACCCTGACGGGTCCATCAGGCGCCGGGGGCGGACCAATCGCATGGGTCCAGCCTCCCTGCAGAGGGGGATGGCATAGGAGAAACTCAGGGTCACCAGGACGTGATCTGACCATGACACCGGGGAAAGCTGTACATCTCCCCTCAGATCACTTTGCCACTGCTCAGACAAGAAAACTAAATCCGGCATGTGGCCACTATCTCGGGTTGGGTCCCACACAATTTGAGACAGGCCCATGGCTGCCATGGTAGCCATGAACTCCTGAGCTGCCTCCGAGGACCGTCCCAGGGATGGAAGGTTGAAGTCCCCCAGAACCATAAGCCTGGGGAACTCCACCGCTAACCCCGAGACGGCCTCCAGCAGCTCAGGCAGGGAGGCTGCCATGCAGCAGGGAGGCTGGTACAGTAGCAGCACTCCCAACTGTTTGCGGGCACCCAACCTAAGAAACAATGTCTCACAGCCAGACACTTGTGAAGCAATGCCCCTGAAGGCCACTAGAGAGTCTCGGATGACAACAGCCACCCCTCCTCCCCTGCCCTGGTATCTTGGCTGGTGCCACACCGTAAACGCAGCTGGGCACACTTCCGAGAGGGGCACCCCCCCCTCAGGTCCCAGCCAGGTCCCGGTAATACATGCCAGGTCTGCCCCCTCCTCAGTGATTAAATCACCTATGATGGGGGCCTTGTTTTTAACTGACCTGGCATTAAGCAGCAACAGCCAGAGGCCAGGGCCCCTATGAACCTGCTGGCCAGGACCTGGGAGTGAGCAAGGAGGGTCTAAACACGCCACCGGCAACACACACCGGGGGTGTCTTCCCCGAAGATGGCCCGCCCCCCCTGCTCCTGCCATAATGTCCCCTACCCATCACCACCTCAATACTGTAGACCCCCCCCATCATCCCCAGGGGTACCAGGCCCAAATACCTCCAATCCCAGGCCCTCAGAGTTCCCAATCTGGGGTAGAGATCCCTCCATCCAATCACACATCTCCGTTCAAAAGCAGTCACTCCCAGATGAGGGGAGATCTCGCCCATGCACCAGCTCACACTCTCGGTGCAGGCTGAGACCCACCCCCCACCAACCTCACATCACAATCACACTCTGCCCCCCTGCACAACCCCTCTCACTAGTCAGCAGGGTGGGCATCCCATACACACACTCACACCTCCTGGCTCTCACCCAGCAGGTGGAGCCTCACATCCCCCATATGCTCCTAGAGTCCCCCCCAGACTCTCACTACCAGGGGGGAGTCCCAAGTACCCACTGGAGGGACCCCACGGCTCTGCACTGGCACTGGGCGGGGTTGAGTAGGGGTGGCTGGATCCTGGAGCCCCAATTCACCCCTCTTAAAACAAGGACAATTGGGATGCTGTCTTGCACCCCCCCCCCCCGCTGCCCCACTGTTCCTCCAACCAAGGGATCTTCCTCTACAGTTAGGCAGCCGCCTTGCAACAGGGCTTGTTGTAGTTTGCCGCACCGTCGGAGGCTCGTTGGGGGCTACTGGTCTTACTCGGCCTGGAGTCCGCTGGGTCGATAGGCCCGCTGGGCCTGGGGTCGAGAATGCTGTATCGGGCCCCGCCAGAGTTCGTTGCATTCTATTGGAGTTTGCCACACTCGGAGTTTGCGGTTCGTCTAGGCTCCCTGCCGCTCGCTGCGCCCCACAGGGGGCAGATAGTCTAAAAGCTTGCCGCTGGTCGCCGCCCGGCCAAACTCTCTGCGGCCAAACTCTCCGCGCTGCTCCAAAACTCAATGGTTAGCTATAGATGTTGCCTTTGTAGACACTGTGGAAAACCACTGATGTTTTCCAAGCATTGCAAAGGAAGGACACCTGTACCAGCTAGTTCATGCTCATGAAAACAGCATGAGGTGATCATGCTGAGAGAATGTGGACAGGAGAAAAGGAATATGATTGGATGGCCCACTGTATCTGTATTGTTAACAATTGGCTAAAAGCTCTGAAGTAGAAACCTATAAAAAGAGATGGCAAGGGATGTTCAGCATGGCCACTGTCCAACATCCTTTGTTGATCTTGGGCAAAATAAAGTGCTTCCTTAAGTCTTTACCTATCATCTAGTGTCTTTGATTTCTTCTCGGCTTGGAAAGAAACCAGTTGGGGCAGAAGAATATTTTCCCCTTAACAGTAGACATGACAGCATGGGAGCGATTCTGTAGCTAGGAAAGCCATTCTATGACAGCCATATTTTAAGAGTTTCAACAACATATACTCAGATTCAAGACATATGCACTGCCCCCAAAAGGTTGCCTAACTCTGAAGAAGAGTGTATTGGGTTGAATTGATGAATATTGCTGTTGTTTGATCATTAAGCCACTTTCAGCGCTTTGTGACTTGAATGGATATCATTTTGCCAGAAGTGCCTTCAGGAACTGCTTCTTTGGGTTCTTGTAAGTTCATGCTTGTGTCATCAGTGATAGCATCTAACCAGGCTTCTGTTAGCCTCTTTTTTATGGCCTTCACGTTTGCCAAGCATCAGAGTCTTCTCCAGAAATTCTTGGTGGAATTATGTGTCCAACATATTTCAGCATTCACTTCACTGTCAATTCTTCCAGGGAGGGATTTGGTTGTAGTTCATCTAGTACTGAATGATTCTGAACAATTTTCTCTAGCACCACAATTCAAAGGCATCATTTTTTCTTCATTCAGCCTTTCTGATGGTTTAGGTTTTGCAGCCATATGAATATATACAACTAGGCAAACCATGGTCTGGACACTACATATCTTTATTAGTAGTATGATGTCTCTGCATTCTAATATTTTTTCTGGTTCAGTCCCAGTCTTTTTCACAAGTAGCAGATGTCACTTCACCTCATGGCTACAGTCAATATCTCTGTGACTTTTAGAGTCTAAGAAAACAAAGTCTCTTTCTATTTAAGCATCTTCTCCACTTGTTTGCATTGAGCTAGCATTTCCTGTTGACAAAATCTTAGATTGTTGCTGTTTTTTTAATACAGAGCAACAGACTAGCATTTTCGAGTCCCTTGGGTACTGTTACGTTTTCCAAATCTGCTTGCAAACAAACTGATGAATAATCTTGCCTCAGTAAGGCAACTTTCTATTTAACCACATTATTAGATTCTTTAACAAATGCACTACTTTAATTGTGTTTTGCCAGTTCCATGCACTCATCGAGTTATGGTGATCACCAAATGCATGGCTTCTTTTTAGACCAGTCTGTACAATCTTACTTTCTCAGACAGAACACAGCCTTAGATCTGTTTCAGAATTGCCCTTAACACATAGCTAATATCATATAATGGCCATCTATTATTGAAGTCCTGCAACTAATGTGGAAGTTATTTCTAAGAACATTATCCCTACTGTAGACAGAAGCAAAACTTGTTCAAGAGAAAATAGCATGCATAATGTCAGTGATAAGTGAATTGACTAGATCAATAGAAAGGAGAGAGTCCTTGCTGACAAACTCTCTTAAATACTGGGTAATGAGTCACATTAGCAACCAAAAGCAAGCATGCTAGGAAGTAAGTCACATTGACTGAATGAGCCTTAATATTGAACAGATATGTTGAACCTGCCTATACAGTTATTAAAGGACTCTGCTCAAGATCATCACCTCTATGATGATGATACTGTAGATTGGTATCTTCTATATTCTTTTTGCTAAATTACATGCATTCAGCCATAGGTTACAGCACCTCTCCCCAGTCCCATGCCCATCAGATAACTCCCAGAATTCCCAGCATTGTCTTTTAGCAATGGATGTATCTATTAATTTTGTTTGCTCAGTTTTTCATTATTTCCATCTTAAATTGATTTGTTCTGTTTCTGCATCAGACTGTTCATTTTTAACAAAACAAAAAGCCCAAATAAAAATGGCTATATATTTCCTTGCATACTTCCTTACATTTCTGCAAGCAACTATTTCCATAATGGTTTTATACATTAATGCTAATATGAACAATACACACCCTTCTCAACCTTTGCCAATAAACACTGAAAATCACAAACTAGAGAAGGTCAACAGCTGCATCTACTGCAGCCAAAGGTTTACCATGGAGGGTGACATTGTAGAAGAAATTTTGAAACAGACTAAATGAGGTTGAAGAGCATTTGGATAACTTTGAGCTACTTAAATATAACATGGAAATAAATTTGCATTCAGATAACTGAGTGAATTTCTCCTACATTTCTCACTATGACTGACAGGAAGCTGCTGAATGTGTACCTGGTGGAAAAGCAATTGCCTGCACTGTAAGATGTATTTCCATCTATACCCTGGACTATAAGGAATTTTATACCATCTGCTCATAGCATATGCTTTCCCTGATCAAGCTGCTCTACTTCAGCCTTCCCCAAGCTGGTGCTCTCAGTATGGGAACATATGAATATATAAACATTTGAATAAACATATAACAATACAGGAATAGTATTCTTAATCTTCTAAATGATAGTATTGAATGTATATAAGGCTCACCTTTTTCACAGAATCATTGAATCATAGAGTTGGAAGGAATCTAAAAGGTTACATCACATACTATACCAGCCTAGATAGATGATTATCTTGCTTCTGTTTGAAAATCCAGTGAAGAGGAAGAAACCACTTCATGTGGTAACCCATTCCACTGATGGACAGCTCTTACTGTCAAGAAGTTCCTCCTAATGTCTAATCTGTATCTTCAACCTTGAAGTTTTATCCCATTAGTTCTAGTCCTACCCTCTGGAGCAAGTGAAAATAAGTTTGAACCCTTTAAAATGTGACAGCCCTTCAGGTATTTGAAAATAGCTATTGTATACCCTCTCAACCTGGGAGTTTACAGAGGCTTGTTCTATTTTATTTACAATGAGACTGTTAAACTGTAGAAAAGGTAATTAGTTCAAGATCATCCTTAAGTTTACAGATTATATTAAAACATGGTTCTTGAAATTCAGAGACTGTGGTAACAAAGACATCTGACCTGGGACATGAAGAACTTCAAAGAGGCACTATACCTCAATGAAGCTTTGAATGAAAGATCCCATCAAGTAAAATGCTTGATGAAGTAAAATGCTTTCCCAACTTCCAAATATTGAAAAATTGGTGAAGGCATCTGCTACAAACCAAGATGATGACAAACTGACCAGATATATATTCTAATGTCAGTATGTAAACCTAGCCCTATTATACTTGCATCCCAATATTGGACACAAGTATGTAAGTCACATGGTTTGTCCCATGATTCAATGATGCACATTCCCCCTCCCCCCAAGACACCTACGCAATGAACTCTGATTGCACAGTAGTCTCATTCAGTGAGATAGGATGGCTGGTCAAGGGATATTAGTCCCATCTTTATGCTTTGCTGAAGTGAATCACCAAACAGAATGACATCCCTTCATATATCACTAATCTAAATACAGTTTCAGAATTCAATTTATGTTTCAGTAGGTTTAGATGCAAAACTTCCATAAATTTAGGACAGATTTGGCCCTTGGCAAATAATATTTCTAGCACAACATTCAAAAATGTTATATAGAGAGAATGGATAAATGGAATAAAATTTACATTGTGTTATGATTTAAGAGAATTTTTTTTAATAACATGATGTATCATTGGCATATGACACCAGAGGAACTATCAAAAATGTATAAAGGTACCTCAAGTCAATATTGGAAATGTGAAAAACATGAAGGGACATTTTACCTTGCATGGTGGACGTGTGAAAAAGCCAAGAAATTTTGGATACTAATACATACAATGATACAAAGTATGTTAAAGATTAATATTGCAAAGAAACTGGTCAGGCCTAGCCCAAGGAACTCCAGGAGACCATGCAGATTCAGTTCAGCAATGTTTATTAGCAACAACCTCTAGCAAGAATTTTCCCAGACTGAAACTAGTTCCCAGGGTCAGCCAGTCAACACAGCGTGAATTCCTCAGGGAGGTGCCAGCCTCATCCTCTTATCTCTTCCCCGTGCTTCAGGAGACGAAAGAGGATGCTTCCCTCCCTGAGTCTGGCCTTCATAATTCCATTCCCTCACAAAACCAGAACTTTTTTTATGGGGGTTTATGGATAGTGAACTAGAAAAGAGTCATGAAAGACTAATTTTGTATATGGTAATGGCAGCAAGATTATGCACACAAAGATGGAAGAGTGCTGAAATTCCTGCAATTGAGGAATGGATCATAAAAATGTCAGAACTGGCAGAAAGGGCAAAACTAACCTGTTTGGTCAGGGAGAAAACAGTAAGTGCTTTTTTAAAAGACTGGAAAAGTTGTATGGACTTTTTGCTAAAAGAAGAAAAAAGTTAAATGATGATTTATGGATTCAATGGTTGAAAAACTGAGAATTATATAAGGGGTTGTAGGGATTTCCGTAATAATTAAGAAGGAGGGGAGACAATGGGTTTATTAATATCTGTTTAAGAGAAGGCTGGAAGTCATTATATTTCATACATTTAGTTTCTTCCTTTCCTTTTTTTATGCACCTTTTTTCTTTCTTTCTTCTTTTTCCTTTTCTCTTTGTTTAGATTTGACTTCTACTGTATGTAAAATTCTTAATAAATACGTATTTTTAAAAAATGTCATATAGTTCATAAATGGATTCTGTGCTTTTACTATGGCCAAAAGGTGATATTGAAACATTGGAAAGATAAATGTATGGCCCCATTCACTCAATCGATTGAAGACCTGTTTGCCCTTGCCACTTATGAGTGGATTGCCTATAGATATAGACTTTGTATGGACAAGTATAATGAAATATGGGGCTCATTTATACAAAATACAGTAGGTTAAAAAAAAAAAAACCAAGATGGTCATATAAATGTATTAGAAATGTATACATACGTGAATAATATTTGTATTAGATAAGTATATATAGAATTGTAACTGTTTACTGTTATAATGACATATGTTATTTATTTTCTTTGTCGTATTTGTTTCGCTTTTTTGTTAAATCACTTTTTATGTGTTTTTTTCCTCTTTTCTTTGACAATGTATGTATCTCCATCATTATTATCCTTGTGTTTACTCTTTTTCTTTTCTTTTTTTGTTTTTAACTAAAAAGCAATAAAAATAAATTTTAAAATTTTTAAATGTCATATAGTTCATATTAGAACGAATCTAGCTCACAGATGGGGGCCCTGTGGCCCATTAAATGATCTTGTCTCCAAGAACATAGCCAAAGATGAGAAAGTTGGGACAAACAACTTCTGGAGGGCTTCTGCTGTAACTTAATCCACTTGTACTTAAGTGCATCTAGGACAATGGGAAAGCCCACCATTGAAAGCTTGTTAGTAGAACTAGATAATACTTCCTTATTAGTGCATACAGTTTTAAATTAAAAAATATGTTATTAAAAATTCCAATAATTTTAAAATTCATACCTTCTAACACAGAGACACATGCTATAATTTTTAAAATCTAATATGGAGGAATGTGAAATTAGGTTCAATTAACATTTTCATCTCAGAGATTAAACAAATCTATGTTTGAGCAGACTGTTAGTTCTATAGAAATAATAACAAAACTAACTTTTATCCTGGCCATATGCTGAATTTTTCCTCACCTGATTTGTCTGTAACTTTAACTTAGGGCCTGGTTATTTGCAGCATTGCCTTCTCCCCATCGTCTCTGCCATCCTATAAGAATGGCTTGCTCTAGATCCCCTCGATACATTATGGGAAATGATACCTTAATGGGATTCAATGGGATTCTGGATTCTGATGCCTTAGTGGGAATCAGTGGGGTTCTGGAGGTAGACCACAAAGACATGGCTCTTTTAGCATGGCCTAGGCCAAAGTGTTTTGTGAATTGCTCAAACGTTATGAGGTTTTTAAGTTTTTGTATTTCCTGAGTGGTTGTCTATTATTTTAGCCCTTTGAAATTTGTATTGCGTTTTAACCTTCTCTGGAAAGCACCTTGAGTTCCGTGATGCTTAGATGTCCTTATAAATCTAATAAATAAATACTTACAGATTGTTGTGGTAGCATGACCTAACCACTTTGTGTGACAAAGCTAATGACACTTTCACTTGAGGTTCCTTGAACCACTGTGTAGCATTCAAATTACATCCCTAATGTTATTCCATTAAAGCATCATGTGAAATGCTAAAAGAATAAAGAGACACTATTTAACTGAAATGTTTTAAATTATGTAAACTCATCTCTATTTTTTGCTCTATGAGTAATCTATGATTCACAGCAAATTATACCATAGAGCAAATTCTAACCTGAAGGTGACATATACCTCTTCTGTATCGCATCTTAAAAATCACATTAATAACTCAGTGAATTTAAATCAGCACTGCACTTGGGCATCATTTTCCTAATCTACACGACCAAAAGGACATTGTAACAGACTTTTCCAGCCTGGTACACTCCAAATGTGTACAGACTACATCACCCCAAATTCTCAGTCATAGCCAAATTATCTAAGAATTCTGGGAGGAGTTGTTCTAATACATCCGAAGGGCACCAGGTTGCAGAAGGCTGACTTACAATAGAAAGGGTAGGAGAATTCATCCATTGGCCATTCTTTGGGACCACAGATAGCAAACAGATTAAATATGTTAAAGTAAGTCTGGGGAACCTTTACTGGCTCAAGTATCATACCGCCTTATGGCTAACATTCTGAGAGATATACACCAAAGATAGATAGCTCCCTGCAAAAAAAAAAAACAACAACAGATGAAGCTATTTTAGATTCATTCTTCATTTTCATAGTCATACACTTCTGTATAAAACAAACACCTGCATTGCTGCACAGAGCATATCCATGTAGATATGCCATTCATTGTCCATGCACCACATTCATAGTTATTGTAGACAGAACATGCTCTTCCCTAACTGCATATTTAGTTATGTAGTGCAATATATGCTTGGTTCCAAGGAAAAGGGAAACCAATCTTCCTTATGAATAATAAGTGTGACCCCAAATAGCCTGTAGACACACAATTGACTCAAAGCAGTACTGGGGTTTAGAAAATGACATGATTATTTTTCTTGCAAAGGAAGACTATGGTGAAAAAAAAACCCTCCCTATTACTGTAACTCAAAGATAGATAAATTAGGAGCTATGGCCCTGTCTGATCTGTATATGAAAGTCTCCTGTATTTCAACTTACTTAAAGAGATTTTTCACATGTAATTTTAAATGCATAATTGTTATTTGTGTAATAAATAGGTAATACAGAAGTCAGTCAAATGAAGGTAATTCAGTTCTTCACTGTCAGCATGAAGATCTCCCTGTTGGAATTCTTTCTTGGTATAATTGGAGCATTCTTCTCATTGAGAATAGCAGATTGAGGTGAAATAATTTCCAGTGAAACAATTAGTTTATCAAGTAATAGTGACACCGTGCTAAAGTTTGGCCCTAAGGCTATGATGTACAAGGTAAATACTTTGCCCTTGTATCTAGAGATAACCTGTCTTTATCTTATACTGTAGTCCTGAAACTGGGTCCACAATCTTGGTATAAGGGGTCCATACCAAACTGGAACGCTCCTAGTACATTTGATGGTTTCACTTATTATCTTAGACTACTGATTGGCAGTGAAATTCCATCCATCTTTAGACTTAAGACAGACTGTGTTCTGCTAGCCTTATGCTAGGTAAGTGTGTTCAACAGTGTATGGTCATTACCTCCAGCACAAAGAGTGTGTGGATGGTATAGAAGCAAATAAAATGTATGAAAGCTTGAAGACAGGATTAAGGAAGTAGCATGAATGAATGCATCCTCTGATTCTTTATTCCTGTAAACAAGGATTGTTGAATCCTCAATCTCTGATATAACCTTGAGTATTTCAATAATGCAAAGAAGACACACTTCATGCTCAAGGGAACAAGTCAAACTATGTGTGATTAACCTTGATTTGCTACCTCTGGGTAGCAGTAATTCTCGGTTCTGTGTCCTTGTACCAATTGCACTTCAAGGCAGAAATCTCAGGCACACTGAGTGTACATGAAAGTATCTGCCTGTATAGTGTCTGTGCTTGCTCTTTGAAAGCACCAAACTGTCATAAAAATTATGATGAAGCACTATAGGGATTAAACAATGAAATAAAATTAAGCAGGTCAGAATCCCAAGAGTTCTTCATTTATGTAGCTGTTTTTTTTTTTTTTTTTGGAAGTTACCGGGTTGTTTAGTCAGTCATGTATCAAAAGGTCATGGTCTATGAATACATATTTCACCAACTTGCTATTTGGGCCTTGAATCATGTATTTTTAAAAGAGCTGTTGAAAAGATACTTGAGTAAAAGTATTAGTAAAAGTTGCATTATGAATGCAACTGCCCATGTTATTAGCACCTGTAATGTAAAATTATTTTGCATCTCTTTTCAAAAGCAAATTGTGATTTAGGAATGCACAAACACACCACATTCTTAAGTAGCATTGGTTTGTCCTGCATTATATAGCAGGTTGCAAAGAAATGGCTAGAAGTCAATTTTTTTAGCAAATTGGGATCATGATTAGCATTTCTGAGGTTCAAAGACTTTTCACAATCACAAATCAAATGTAATCTCAATAACAACATCCTCTAGAATATTAATTTAAGGTAGCAACAGAGATACTTAGCCAGATGGCAAAGGAGACATTTCTTCTGCATCTATTTAGGAGATGAGTAAAAGAATGCACATCAGTAGCTATGCCATACAATGTAAGCTACATCTGCTGAAATTCCCTTCCTACTTTATGTTTAGTTTGAGATAAAGGAGAATGTGTTTGGATTAGGGAAGATTGTTTGTTGAGAATGAATAGGCAGATTGTCAATGACTATCTGAATGTCATCAAGATGGGAGCTATATGGACTTCTGAGGAGATGTTCTAGAGGGCAGGCACCATGACAGAGAAGGCTCACTTTCTAACACTGTTTATTTGAAGGGACCTACCCACTCTGCCTGATCTTACTGAATGTTAGAAACTAATGGATATAGTCTCTCAAATAACCAGGCCATATGCTATTAAGGCTTTATGGGTGATAACCAGCATCTTGAATTGCACCCAGAAGCCAACTGAACCACTGCAGGTTGTGGAGCAGTGATGGCATATGGGCACATCGCTGCATACCCGTTACTGTTCTAAGCCAGCTATAACTTCTGAGTGGTCTTCAAGCAGCTCCATGTATAACACACTGCAGTAGTCCATTTGCAAGGGGGCTATGGCATGATTGACCACCTGAAGAGTCTTCTAATCCAGGAATGGGTGCAATTAGTACACTAGATGGATCTCTGTGAAGGCCCTCTTGACCACAGTTGCTACATGCTCTTCAAGCAGGAGCTGTGAGTCCAACTCCCAGACTGTGCACCAGTGCTACCCCATCTGAAACTAAAGGTGGAAAATCCCAAGGACCAAGGGGCCCAAGTATCCACAGGCATTCAATCTTGTCAGGATTGAGCCTAAGTCTGTTCTTCCTCAACCAGACTAGCCAAGTTTTCAATGACCTTCTGAATGTCATCAGGGTGGGAACTGTATGGATCTTTGGGGATGCTCTTCCAGAGGGCAAGCAATATGACAGAGAAGGCATGTACATGCATTTATAACATTCTAGAAACATACAGGATTCAGAATTATTTTAAGTGAGCATATAGTAAACATAATCTAATACAGCAAAGTACAGATGGTGTAGAAACCTATATAATATGGCTAGTCCAACAACTTTAGAAATACATTCTGTAGCATTTCTATTGTTATAATTCAGTAAGGTAGAATGTGAAATATTTTGAAGATTGGTGATTTTCTGTCCAAATACATTGATGAAAATTGCACAGCATTTGAAAGAAAAAATAATTACACCTGAAATTCTAATTGTTACAAAGCTGCAGTGATGTGTCTAAAGCATTATTTAAAAAATCTGAAAACTGTAATTTGATCAGGAAGAAGCATCATCATCCCATTCCAAATACTGTACATTCATAGCAGCAACAGAAAAAGGGATGTCAGAGAGATGAGAAGTCTTCTCAACCTCTTGTTGTCTGATTTGTATAAGAAGATGCTTGGCCAAACTAGCGCCTTGCCGAAGGAATGAATGAATTAGTATTTGTGTGTGTGTGTGTTTATAAAATTTAATACTTTTTTAATGATAAAATGATCAAGAGGATGTGTATACATGCCTTTCTGTATGATGCAGCTATTGAAATGGCAATTGTGTGTGTTGGGTACTGGGTTGGCCATGTTAACAGATCACAGGAAGTCATCTCTCTGGTCATACCCCATTTGGAATACTGTATCTGGTTTGGAGCACCACAGTGGTGCAAGGAGAATGGCAAATTGAAGCAAGTTCAAAGGAGGGCTACAAAGATGGTGAGAGGACTGGAAACCAAGGTGTATGAGCAACAATTAAATGATTCGGGTATCTTTAACCCAAGAAGAGAGATGTATAAAAATGCAAAAGACTCAGCCCATTCCACACAGAGAGGCATGAGTTTTGTGTGAGTTTGCTCTTCATTTTTTTCAATATTCTCTACCACATATATGCAGTCAATGATGTGATCCTGTCCATCTGTGATAGGAATAGTTCCACCATCAACATTGAGGCTGGTTCCTTCTAGGTCTGCCCCAAAATCAGTTTTCATTTCATATATATAAAAAAAAAATTCCCTCTCACCCCTATGGATGGTGTGTGTCTTCCTCAATCTTGGGTCCTCTACCAGAGGCCTGGGATTTTGAGGGTTCTGCGCAGTATCTTAGCTGTTCCTAGCACTGCACTCTTCTGCACAGAGAGCTCTGATGTTTTTCCTGGGATCTGTTGGAGCCATTCTCCCAGCTTAGGAGTCACGGCCTCGAGTGCTCCTACCACCACTGGGACCACTTTGGCCTTGACTTTCCACATCCTCTCGATTTCCTCCTTCAGGCCCTGGTACTTCTCCAGCTTCTCATGCTCCTTCTTCCTGATGTTGCTGTCACTTGGCACTGCTACATCTATCACTACCGCTGTCTTCTGGTCTTTGTCTACTACCACGATGTCTGGTTGATTAGCCAGTACCTGCCTGTCCGTCTGGATCTGGAAGTCCCACAGGATCTTAGCCCTGTTATTCTCCATGACCTTCTGTGGAATCTCCCATCTGGACTTCAGGGGGTCTAGCCCATACACTGTGCAGATGTTCCTGTACACTATGCCAGCTACTTGGTTGTGCTGTTCAGTGTATGCTGTTCCTGCCTGCATCTTACACCCTGCCACTATGTGTTGGACTGTCTCTGAGGCCTCTTTGCACAATCTGCACCTTGGGTCCTGTCTGGTGTGGTAGACCCCTGCTTCTATGGATCTGGTGCTTACTGCCTGTTCTTGTGCTGCTATGATCAGTGCCTCAGTGCTGTCTTTTAGTCCAGCCCTTTCCAGCCACTGATAGGATTTCCCAATGTCAGCCACCTCAGCTATCTGTCAATGGTACATCCCGTGCAGCGGCTTGTCTTGCCATGGTATTTCCTCCGCTTGAACTTCCTCCCATGTCTGCTGCTGCCTGAGGCATTCTCTCAGCAGCTCTCAGTATATATATCAGTATATATATATATGTGTGTGTGTGTATGTATGTATGTATGTATGTATGTTTTAGAAACACAAAGACAACTGTCCCATCATTTTGCCAGTAATTTTTGCTGCACTAACTTGGGGGTACTACAAGATTCAGAAGTGAATCTGAAGTACCATTTGCAGCAAGAAGGCTCTGTTGCATGCAAATAGTGAATTCATTCATTAGGTGCAGGCTCATACATAATGAAAAAGGAATCATCTATGAATAGCAAGCAAGGGAAAAACCAACTTTGCATAAGAACTAAAACAATTCAGTAAGGACTGAGCATGCTTAGTGGTGCTGAATACTGAGCAATCATTGGGAGGGAAGATATAAATCATGGAACAGGATCTTCCTAGAAAATAGCATTGATGGCTGAATTATAAATATGTGCACTCTACGTTACAAGATTTACTGATCTTCTTTCTATTTCATAGAATAATGGAAAGCTATAGACTCACAGTATACTAGCATATTTGTTGGAAATCCATCTAGCAGCTTTTGTATAACTCTATGATAGTGCTATAACTAATACGTTATCTATTAGGATACAATGCTTTATTTATTTATTGGGTAATCCCAGGGAACTCTTCAACCCTATAAATTCATATATATTTCAGCATATTTAGGCTGCAAAAATCTGGACTAGTTTGCAGCAAAGAGGTTTGCAACAAAGAGGTACAGAAAGGTCTAACCCTAGACTTTTTTGCAACCTTGATCTGGTAGTCTTAAGATATTGAAGAAGTAAAAGTTAAAGATCCTTTGATGGTTAGAAAATGGTATTTAATAGGTTTCTATTAGCTGTAATACAAGGGGTATATTAAGGTCCCCAGAAGAAGAAATCAACCAGATGAAATAATCTTCAAAAGTAATGAAGTAGTGGGTCCATTTGCTTTATCACAAGATGAATGTGAAGAACATGTGGATATACACAATGGATGTAGATGGTAGAACAGGCATTTCTCAATTTCAAAAAAAATACATATTGAAAAGTTGGAAATTCTCAAGGAGGAGAATTTTCAGAGTGTTATGTCTGAGTACTCTTACATATGTTTTAATAATCGTGACTGTTGACTGTGCTAGCTCTGTTTAATGAAATTTTCACCAACAATTGTTGACATTAATTTATTTTAAGGTACATATATGGTCAGTCTAGGGAGGGATATCACTTTTGTTAGCTATTTTCACATCTTCATGTGCTTAGAATGATGAAGTACACTGTGGTATTCTGAAGTCTCCATCAGGACCTGAGTTCCTCTATGAACATATATGTGTTTAGATGTTTATGATTTCTCAATCCAGCAACCATTTTACCACGCCTGGCCAATTAGAGTGAATTTTCAAATCTTTATTCGGCTTCTGAAGGGGGCTCCAAGATTTTCATGAAAACCTATTCATTAGACCAATTGTGACCTCAGAATCTGAAGAGTTCCTTTACAAGTGAGGCCAAAAAGTGAAAGGCAGTGGGTCCACACATGTTAAACCAGAATATGGCTTGTTTGGGTTTGTCTGGACCATTTGGTTCATAAAGCAAGGATTACAGCTCAGTGTTATATGTGAACTGGGACACAATGGCATGTTCAGCAGAACAGAGTTCGAATAAACTATGGCTTAGTGCAGTGTGCGAACTCATCTGTGGTAATTCATAATGGGTACTTTTAGGTGAGATATTATTATTCTGTGAGCAATACTGGAACGAAAAAGCACAGAGAAGATTGTGGTGGACTATCAGGAAAAACAAAATTTATTTTATTGGATTTTGAGGAAAAAGGGGCTGTCTAGAATTAGAAGACAGTCCTACTGCTGGAGAGGAAGGCATGAAAGTAAAGATGCTACATTTTCTGATCAAATGAAGAACTGAATAGAGAAAAATTAATGTTAATCTTCTGCTTTAAAACCTAGCTATAAACTCTCTAATTCAGAGTTAACCCTCCCAGTTTTAACTTAATGTGAATGGCCAGCCTCCATCAATAGAAGGCCTGTAAACTCCAAGCACAGTCATTAACACCCTGCTGGTCTATGATTGGATCTGGGCAGCAGAAGGCAGGTGGTGGAATGTGCTAGAACTGCTCACTGGCTTTTGCACTATCAGAAAGTCACCCAGATGACTTTGAAAGCAGCTGCCTGAAAGATGCACACAAAAGCAGATTAGTTGATGAGTCTGACTAGCTGTCCGTGAGCTGCAGAGCCAGGATAAAATGTGCTGGGTAGGAAATGAATTATAAACTGTCTGAAAGAATATAGTTCTGTCCTGGATCACAATAGGGTGCAGAGCTGACACATTTAGAGGATCTTTGTTACTCAGGAAGGATATAATTAATTTCTACATCACTATCATTAGTGGTAAAGAAGTAACAAAGAGATCAGAAATTAATATGAATATATATATGTAGTGCAGGCTTCTTTTAAGGATTTATTTTAAAATAACAGAAATACAAGCAAAGTGCAATACACACACACACTTACGCACACACACACACACACACACACACACATTTTTTTAAAAGGAAGCATTGCAACAGCCCTGCAATACAGACCAGTATCCCTATATTATAGGTATGGGTTACAACTTGAGGAAATTAAGGAAGGCCTCTTCTTTAGCTTGTTCACCTCATCCAGAAGCAGCCCTAGATAGATTTCGATCATCCAAGATATAGGACTCTTTACATTTACATTCACCACCTGGGCAAGCAACCCTAATCTTGAAGGCTGAAATCCTGCCTTCCTTGCCAACCCTTAGAAATCCTGCCCATGGCCTGGTTCCTCTCCAAACTCCTCTCCCTCAGAGAAGGTGGTCAGAGCTGGCTTTCATGGAGTCACAGCTTCAAAAGACCTGGAGCATCTGGAAGATCCTCTTCTCGTGCAGCCTTTTCCTGCCAGAAAGAAGAAAGTGAAACCACTGAGAGATGCTTCCTCCAAGGGTCTGGAGTGCCTTGAAAGCAGTAATTCCCCATGGGTTCACAGGGTCCTCTTCTCTCCTCAGGGTGAAGAACAGTCTGCTGTAGCACTGCTATTCTGGCAGTATACGAATGGTGTGTGTGTATATGTGTGTGTGTGTGTGTGTGAGAGAGAAAGAGAGAGAGAGAGAGAGATTAGCATGGTCCTATCCACTGGCATCTATGGGGAGCAGAAGGAGGGGAAAGAATCAGAATGATGTAAACAACATTGCAGCATTGTGATGCAAGCTTTGCCTTTTTTCTACATGATGTTGAAAAATTGCTGTGGATATTTTCCAGTTTAATTTGGCTTCCTTTCATTGGAGAATATGATTCTTACTACTGCCTCACCAGCAACAGAAAGGAAACAGCTTCCAATCTCTGGCATTCCAATTCCAGGTCCCTTAAAAATGCATTAAATTCACCAGTCATTGGTTTGTTTACTACTAGTGACACCTGGCTTTCAGGATTTCTAAGGTTAACCTGGCTGAGTTTTTATTCATTCCTGAAATAACCATAAAACTATTGTTAGCAGTTTGCTTTCCATAGTATAATTATAAAAAAAATAGATGGCATACAGGTAGTCCCCGGTTTAAGAACAAGTTCCATTCCCAAGATGTGTTCTTAAGTCGAATTTGTATGTAAGCCAGAATGGTATTATTGTATAATACTGTATAAGTAGTATTGTGTAATGAACTTAAACCATTATGTTTTTAACTCAAATTTTGCTACAATAGGCTCCGTTCTTAACTATGGGTCATCTGTAAACCAGGCGTTCTTAACCCAGGGACTCCCTGTACCATAATGAGGAAGTCTTTTGAAAAGAAAAGCCATACAGGTCATCAGCCAATGAAAGAAACAAAATAGGAAGCCTGATTAGGGCCAAAATGTCTGATTCAACCAAATGCAGACACCAGATGAAAACTGGAATAAAATGCAAGATTTCCTGGGCTCCCATTGGACACGTTGGCATGGAATCGACCTATGCAAAACAGTCCCAATTCCCCAAGTGATTTTGAATTGTAAAAAAGCTCTCCCCCAAATGCCTGCCTTTCCCTAGGCATCGACTTCTCACAATCCATTAGTGCTCCTTAGGGAGCCATGCCAATTATACAATTGTCAACGCAAATGGCATTTTAAAGTGGCCCTGAAGCAGACAAGGCGTGCTAATTCTAAAACAGCCTTTTGTCAGCATGGCTCTTTGAACTCCTTAACCTCTTTGTGCTTCTTTTTTTCCTCCCCTTGGGCAGGTTTGAGGAGGTTCAGTGACCCCTTTTGCTTTTGTCACTCAAAGTCACCCATAAAAATGATCTGTTTTCCAGAGCCAGAGAGTTTGGAATTTAGCAGCAGCAGCCTCAAGAGATGAACTCCCATATAGGCAGAGTGATAATGAGGACTCAACCGTTTTTCTTTGCCTGATGAGTTATTCTTATTAAGATAAAATGTTTTCCAAAACTTCTCAGAAAATTGATTGCAGAAAACTTTGGTTAACAAATAAAAAAAACTAAAGGAATCCTAATAAGTGCTAATATATGGGGGGCAAGAGGGGGAGATCATTCTGTTGTTTAATTAGTAGACTTCATTTATGAGAGAGCTAAGCTTCTCCTTGTAGATAATGTAATCATGTTCCTAATGTCTCATATGCCATGCAGTGTGACTCTTTGTAGAGGGATCTGATGGATGCCATCTTCCCCACCACAATACCACACAAAATTATATTCATGATAAAGAAGTTTTCCAGGTGATGGTCTAGAAACAGGTCCCAAACTCATTAAATTAATTAATTAGAGTATTGTGCAAGGCAGCTTTTCAAGCTGTCAAGTCTGATCCTGCAAAGCTATCACATTAAGTTGTTATCAATCACCTTGAACTTTATGCATTTGCTAAGTAAGTTTTTGAACATGCAATGGTAGGTGTGGGTTATACCTTTTTTAAAGTTTGCTGAGTAAGATTAATAAATCCTTAAATTAAGTCCTCACCTTAGAAGGAAAATGTCTTAACCTAGTTTTAGAAGAATCAATAAATTCATTCTACCCTCAGCCTTGATACTTTAAGTGATGGAACTGATTTCCTGAGATATCATGTATGGCTAAGCCATGATCCTTGCTGTAATATGCAGTCCTTGAAGTCTCTCATGAATAACAAAGAATGTTATCATAATGCTGTCTCTTTGTCCAAATTATGCCCCACATCCCCAAAACGTGCAATAATTGGGTTCTAAATAAGCTATCAAATGACTTATTTAAATGGCTATCAAAATTAGATATGAAAATAACAGAGTGCTTGACACCTTGACACTAAGCATAGACCCTGTTATATTACCAGGGAACAAACAGTGGTAGACAAAGCAGTGTTGGATTCATTATCAACAAAAAGCTAAAAGATAGTGTCATTGAATTCAATAGTTTTTCAGATAGCCTACCTAACTGATAAATTGTCTGCTACATCCTTCAACTGATATAGTTGTACAACCAACAATCAATCACAACAATGAAGAAATCAAAGCATTCTATGAACTGATTACTCATCAACTGAGCCAGAAAAATCATCACTTCGAAATCATTATGGGTAATATGAATGCAAGGATAGAAGAAAAATAACTATGTGATACAATAATCAGAAATTTTGGATTTAGCAATAATTCTTAATCATGAAATCAGACAGCTCAATCAAACAAGTCAGCAATAAAGTTTACTTCTACTCTAGTAGTAGAAAGACTTCTACTCTAAATTTTAGGCTGACAAAATAAAACAACTGGATACCACCAACTTCCTGAATACTGGTGGTCCTGACATAATTCCAGAAGAAGCAGATGTTATTCACAATCTTAAATATGGCAAAGCAACTGGCCAGGATGGAATTAGTGGAAATATTCTTAAATCTGGTAGTGAAATATTGGAAAAATGATACTTTACATTGAATACCAGCTACCACTTTGCCCAGCCTAAATCGACTTCAGAAAAAGACTTTGACTCTGCTAAATTGAGTGCTATATTCAAATCCCTATAAGGACAGCGTGTGGAAGAACTTTGCATCAGCCTGCTGAAATCGATATACAGAAATACCACAGCTACCCACCACATAAATAAATGCCACCATCAATATTCAAAAAGGAATTTGACAGGGTGAGCCAATTGGACCAAAACTATTCTTAGCAAACCTAGAAGAGATATTCAAGTGACTGAACTAGTCTGAATTAGGAATAAACATCAGTGGGGAATAACTTAACTACCTGCACTTTGCTAATGACATTGTCCTTCTCCAACAATCCTAAAAACCTTCAAAGACAACTAACATAATTAAATGACAACAGTAAATTATGATGCTTGAACATGAACTTGAAGTTGACACAAATCATGTTCAACAAGTGCTCCCAACCTTTGCCAGTAAAAATTGAATATTATGAGCTGAAGGTCAACAGTTGTATCTGCCTCAGTCAAAAGATTATCATGAAGAGTAATATCATAGAAGAAATTTTTGAACCAAACTAAACTAGGCTAAAGAGCCTTTGAACAGTTTTGTGCTATATGCAAAAGCAACATACCAACCTGTTTCAAAATAAAATTGTTGAATCAGTGTATACTATCTGTGCTGACATATGGTTATGAAACTTGGAAGTTAAACACAAAAGTAGTGCAAAAGCTGAAAGTTACAAAAAGAAGTATGGAATGGCAAATACTTAACATATCCCAACACAACCAGAAAAGAAATATATGGATTATCTGATATAATGAAATGAATAGCCTCACAAAAATGGCAATGGAATGACCATGTTGCACAACAAACAGATCAACACTGGACAACGGCAATTACCAATTGATCTGAAAAGACCCATAAAATACCAAAAGAAATGCTGGGCAAATTATCAGGAGGAGTCTAGTAGCATTTTTTCAAACTAAAAAATTATATTAAAAGGCATAAGATATTGTGAGCTAGATTTCACTTCATCAGATGCATGGAGTGGCTAAACTGATGTAAGATTTAACTTGGGATGAGGCAGGGGGTATGGAAGGGAAGGGAAGACAAGTTGGTTATGTTGATTGATGCTATACGTGAGACAGATTACAAGTCCTGTATTCGTTAACAATCATAACATGATAAAAACCCATTGTGTTTGTTAAGACCTTCCAGGATAGCTTCTATCAGAATGGTATATACAGTCCACCTCCCCTTTAGCTCTCAGAGCAGAGAGATACAGGATTTGTTTGTTTGTTTGTTTGTTTATGAGACTTTTATGGCTGCCATTAACTCTGGGCAGCTTACAACAGCAGAGATAAGAACACAAAAAAACCACAATAAAAACCAATAAACCCCCCCCCCACACACACACACACACAAACCCTACCAACAGTCACTCATCCTATCCCAATGCTGAGGGGAAAAGCCTACTTAAGGCCAGCTAGATTTCAGGGGGAGAGTGGTCTACAGGGCAGGGGCTGCTATTGAGAAGGTGGGGTAGCTAGGTCCTGCTAAATGACAACATTTGAGAGAAGGGACTTGGTGGAACAGGCAGAACCCTTCAGGGAGAGGTGGTCCCACAGATAACCTGGCCCCTTGCCATGCAGGGTTTTAAAGGTGATAACCAGCACCATGAATTGGACTCAGAAAGAAACTGGAAGGCAGTGCAACTCACACAGCAGTGGTGTAATACAGGCAAGATGAGGAGTGCCCCAACTGCATGTGTTGTTGCATTCTGGACCACTTGTAATTTATGGATGATCTTCAAGAATACCACCATGTAGAGTGCATTGCAGTAATGCAGCCAGGAACTGACCAAAGCATGAGTGAGGCACAGTCTCCCGATCCAGGAATGGGTTCAGTGGACACAAGATGAGATGGATCACATCAGCCCCAGATCACAAAATCGGTAAGAAGGCTAAAACTACTTTTATGGATATTGACTATAATAATAGAATCTTGCAAGTTTAATTGTGTCACACTTTTTCCTCCTTGTTATTATAGTTACAGACAGTCCTTTATTTCAGAAAGCTGTCCTTTAGTTTTATTTAATTAATTAATTAATTTTCTTGGTTTTGCTCTTGAATTTTCCTTTGCAAAGCAAATGTTATAAACATAAACATTTTTTTTAAAATCCTTATGAACCTCTTTCAGATTTGCTCCTTTTTCAGGTTTGTCCTTTATTTTTTCCAGGAACATATGGTCACTGTAATTATACTTCAGTGAATTAGGGAGGTACCTCATCTGCTTCCAAATGTTACCTGAAAGTTCAGGACCTAGACAATATTTTACCCCATTTCACCTTGGCAATGAAGCTTGAATATGTCCATCAAGGTTATCTTCTTTACTCTCTACAGATTTGTTATAATATGTTAATTATGGGGTTTTATATGACTTTTGTCCTCACTTATGGAGAATGTACATCTTGTGTGGTAACAGTTTCAGTTATAAAGTCTCAATTTCAGTGGTATTTTCAGTTTCAGTTTCAAAGACCATCAGGAGGCACCATGTGACCAGTTTCATCCTTATTGAGATTCTTCAATCACATCTGGCTACCCATACCTGAGGAGTCCAATAAGGATGAAACCAGTCACGTGATGCTTCCAAGATAGCCTGAAACCTTTTAATGCATGTGAGTTCAGTAACTGCTTGGTCAGTTGTACTGGAAAGGTTGTTTTTTCCAAAATAGTTATTTTCTTGTCATGGTAAAAAATGGTAATTTCCCCTGCAAAATTGTCTGTCCTTTCTGCTCGTAAGTCTTTAAAGGAAGTTTTATTATTATGCTTTGCCAAATGAAAAAAGAAAAGAAAACCCTGGAAGGATGAGAAAGCCAGTTTTACATAAGAATGCTGATGAAGCATTTGACAGTTAAAAAATGGACATAAGGCATTCTCATGTTGTGCTGCATCTGCCAATGATTTGGACAACATTCTTTGAAACATACTCTCTTCTTACTGGCATTAAAATGCAGTATTTCATGTGAATTTTGTTTATTCAATGTCAAATCAAGAAATTTGCAGAAACGCACACACATACACATACACATACACAGAGATAGGGCACCAGACAAAATCTGCTGATCTTTTTTAAATGCATTACTACAACTGAAAACAACGAATAGTGTATCTCAGATTCTTTCCGCAACAAGGGATTCTTTTTTGTTGTTGTCATTTTGCCTTTTAAATAAGATCATAATGATGAAATTGATCAACTCCCCTTTGCATATGTGACTCAACATCCATCATTAAATTGATAGATAGGTGAGGTATAAATTAGAATTTAATAGAGGAACGGAAATAACTAGAGAATGAACCAGGTTTTTCCATTTATAGTATGAATTATGAATGAACTAAAAATGTTGACCTAGAATTAAAACTATATATCTCAAGAGATGACCATCTAAACTGCCATACAATAGTACCAGCTATTGTAGAACACAGACCTAAATCTTATTATATCTTCAGAGAATAATGCATAGGAGCACTATTGCAGAGAGCAAATTTCTCCTATGGGATACATATGGTTTAAATTAATCATAGCAAGTGCTTACAGTATTTACATGGAAGAAAATCCCACTGATTTCAGTGGGACTCACTTCCAAGTCAATGTGAATAGAATTGTAGCATTTTACGTAGAATTATGTACAGTACCTTGCCATTTCCTTCCCCTAAATGCATTCAACTTCGTTTGGAAGATGAAAATATATAGGCATTAAAAAGCATAACATACAAACTATTTTGGTTTATTGATTTCAAATAGCAGAATTCAAATACAATACTGAAAAACCAGAACTGTTGCACAGGTCATAATCTGCTATATTTGTCTTCTCCATGTGAACAAACAGAACAAAAATCATAATGACCGTAACACAATGCATACCAATAATCACAATACATGTTGCATATGAATTATACCCATAGTGGGGATGAAGGTTTGCCCCAAGCAGAGTTCCAGGCCATATATTACTTCAGGTAGGAATGCTCTTTCCAGCTGGCTCTGAGTCTGTACTAGAACTAACATGCATGATGGGCATATCATCACTGCTATTTCTACCCCTCATCCCTGAAACTTGAACAATGTGGTAAACACTTTGCCATGACAGCAGAGTATTCTGGGTGTGTGTGGGCTGGTTACCTACAAATTCCTGAATTATAGAATTCCCTCTCCACTCATCCATTCCTCTTTCCAGAGTTGTTTCAAAACAGGAATGAAATCATCCTATTCTTCATCAAAACTTTCTGGAATGAAAGCAAGTTGTTCCTCTGAATCTTAGCCAATGGGATTGTAACTTCATCAAGGGTGAAAAGTATCTCGGCTGAGAGGAGTGTGTGCTTTCCTTTGCTTTGCTTTGCTTTGCTTTGCTTTGCTTTGCTTTGCTTTGCTTTGCTTTGCTTTGCTTTGCATTTCATTATTTCATTTCATAGAAAACATACTACATATAGTTGCCTAACAATTTCTTTACTTTACAAGGAATATGGAATTGGTTGCAGTGGGAAGGGAGGTTGGTTTGCTATTTATTTATTTATTATAGTTTTATAGCACCAGATCACCCAAGGACTCATGCAGAAGTAACCCTACAGGTAGTCCTGGACTACGACTCTAACTGGAACCAGAATTTTCATCATTAGGTGAAGCAGTCATTAGGCGAATCATCATATGACCGTGCTGCTTAATGATGGCAGTCCCGGTAGTCCCGGTTGTGGCTGTTAGGCCAGCACCGCACCATTGTTAGGTGAGGACCTCATGCTTCTTCTGTCCTGACACACTTGCCTCTGCTTCAATTGCCCTTTGCCCGCGCTCCACCACTGCTCCACAGTGCACTCTACCCCTGCTGCCCCCCACCTCCCCCAGCTGACCTTCTCCATCTTCTTCCTCATGCTGCTGCCGAGGCGCATCCAGCCAAGGCAGCTGCTGGCCCTTCGTGAGACATCCCCTGGGCTCCCCAGGGCCTCCCTGAAACTCCCCATGTTTGATTAAAAGACACAACCATTTTCAAAGCAATTTTTAATTGGCCAAACTATTATACTCTATGCTTAGTAAAAGGACAATAATTTTTAACATGAAATACCCAGAATAAAACAAAATGTATTTTAGAGCCAGTTATAAGATATGGTCTGCTTTGCAGAACCAAAAAATAAGCTGTTACTTTAAAAATAGCCTTTTAGTTTAGAGAAGTAAAAGTGAGGGGAAAAATGCTAAAATTTCTGACTTGCATTCTCAAGTCAACAATCAATTAAGGACAATTAAATACACAGTCTGGCAAAAGGCTGGGCAAGGAGAGATATGTAGTAGCATAATGTTGCTGTCTGTCCAATTGTTCTGCCTTCGTAATTTATGAATGATGAAGCTCCCATGATTTTCATGGTATCACGACATTTTCCATTAAATACTTCAGATCTGAATTTCAGCTGAATTCCTTTGTAGCGCTATTTTTCTGCATGCTCCAAGGCAAAGTGAGACAACTGTCACAGGCAGCAACATTTGGGTGCGAGGAAAAGTCAGCAAATGTGTCATCTACTGGATGGTTCGTATTGTGTTTTTATTGCCAGAAACGGGACGGGATGCTTGTGTGGTTTATAATGCTGGGAGATATTCAAGGTCCTCACATAGCTGACTCTGTGTTCTTATGGGCACCAGATGAGCAAAGAAATGATCAACCAGTCACACGTGCAAATAAGTTGCTTTTCATGCTGTACTAGAACTTTGGTATAATTGAGAAAGCTGTGAACCTCATATTCAGCAGGTGCCACTTTCTATATTCCTCCACACCTGTACCTGTCTCAGTCACCAAGTTATGCAATAAAGAAAAGAGCCAGGGACTATACTCTGAGCTGCAGGGAATATCTGGCTGGTGCAGAAATCAGCATATTCACAGATTCTGCACTATTGTTTCCAAGCAAACAATAATCTGTAACAGACATTGATACCTGCGTCCTCCCTAAAGCATTTTTAAAGGCACCTAAGAGCCAGACGACATATGATATTAATTGGACTGCCTGTAATGCTGTATGAATTTCATATTCTTTAATAATAAGTGCAGCAACTCTGATTGAATCTGGACCACAGTGGATGAGAAGAGTTTATTCCTTCCATTCCCTCTCCCCTGTATGATGCCGATTCAATCAGAGACAGAAAAACAGAGCTCTTATTGTTGCTATTTAGAGTCTTTATCCTGTGGCTACAATTTGGAAATCACAGCACAGACAGTTAATTTAGATTAGGCCTACATTCCCTGTATGCTGAAGCCATAATTCAAAGTGGACTATCCCACACTTACTATTCCACACTTACAACAACAACTTAATAGGATGCTACAGGCAGTGCATTTACTATCTCATATAGTTAAGATCCAAGTATCTGGCCTAAGTTGCTAACTTTTATCCTGTGGCTACAATTTGGAAATCACAAAAGAATTACTTGTTATGCACTTTATTAATCGCATGGTAGAGCAGCATTTAGTCTGGCTTTCTTATTAGATCCCATCTACTTCAGAGGGCTCATTTGCATCTCAGGCTATGTTCTTTCCAAGCCCATCTACCAGATGTTACTTGAACAGGAAGTGCCAGAAATTGATCAGGGATGATCTAATGGATGATGGATGACCTACATGATCTAATATTGAACTAAGCCCTTTTTCTCAGTCTCTGAAGATCTTTAGAGGAGAAAGATGACAGAATCCTAAACTGTTTCCATGACAATTCCTTTTAAACTGCCTTTCCTATGATACAAACATTTTACCTCTGTAAGGACCTCTTCAGTCAAGCTTTAAAACTTCAAATTTCCAGTGCTTTAAACGAACTTTGTCTTTTTACACATTATTTCCTGACTAGAGAGATCAATAGGAAAGGGATGCCTAAAAATTGCTTTCTGTAATATTCTCAGTAAGTGAACCATTAAGAGACTCTTGAAATATTTATGATACAAGAACTTGATCTTAGTTACTGAGTTGCTTGTGTTTTTTTTCAAATAGTACTGTAAATGAACTGCAACAAATGCCAAGGAGCCATTGCCTGGATAAGTACTAAATTATAATTGAGAAATGAGTGTCTTGATGTGACATTTATTGTATAAAAGTGTTTCTAAAATCATCTTCTCCATGGTAATATATAAAATACATTTCCAATATAATTGTAAGTTTGAAAACAGATTTTAAAACCCAAAACATGAAACTTAGCAAAACAAAGAGAAAAACAATTATTTACAGTAGAAGCTTATCTCTTCTCAAATTTAAATAATGTTTGCTTATGTATTTATTTTTTGGATTTATTTCCCATATCTGTCCCTCAGGCATTCAAGGCAGTATCCTGTCCTCCAATTTTTACCATAACAACCCTGTGAAGTATATTGGGCTGAGAGAGTAACTGGCCCAGAGTCACCCATGAGCTCCTAGGGCTGAGGGTGAATGCAAACCTAAGCCTCCCCAGTCCTAATCCAACACCTTCATCACAATGGTTCTCAAACTGTAGTCTCCATTCCATTATTAATTTGATCACAATATTTCAATAACCACAGTGCAACCATTTTTACCATATATATTTGCATATATGCCCAACCAAAGATGAGTCAACCCTTGAATTTTTAACCAAAATACCATGAAAAATGTGCCACCTGTGGATAAGCCAACCCTCGAAATTTTCATATGTTTTAATTTTCACAACTGGTTTATCCACAGGTGATGCATTTTGCATGGATAGTATTTTGGTAAAAAAATGGAGGGTCGGCTTATCTGTAGATGGGCTTACATGCAAGTAAATATGGGATATATGGATACTTTTTAAAAGCTGAGGGAAAAACCTACTGTATATACTCACGGGTAAGCCCATTCATGGATAAGCCAAACCCAATATTTTGGGTGTATTTTGGCACCTAAAATTCTTGGCTTATCTGCAGGTATATATGGTACACTATACTTGTAAATCCTATAAGATTTAGCTGGAAGTGCTGAGCTCTGTTAGCAAAATTAGCTGGGGTAGATTTTGCTATACATTTTTCTAGCATTCAGTTTAATTGAATTTTATTTTTATCTATTTCTTCCACTTACTCTATTTTATTCTCATAGGCCTCAGATCACATTGTGAACCAATAGTTAAATTTAGGCAATTCTCAACACTAGTGTATCTCTGAAATTTCAGTTATTAGCTATACTACCTACAGTTGTCACCATTTACATTTTGATATTCTCTGTATCATGCAATGCATTTGAAAGCATTTTATATTTATGGACTTCTGCTACAAAATAAAGCTTCTTAAATTCATGCTTGTATAACAGTTTAGTTATGTATGTATGGAACCAGGACATAAAATAAATGAAATTCAACTGAATATTTATCATAATCAAAATCACCATTATCTCATGCATTTATATAATCAAAACAATGCACATGGCATTTTATATAGTAAAAAGAGATGTCCTCACCTTGAAGATATTTAACAGCTTGAGCAAAAATATGACATAAGCTGAGAGAAAAGTTATAGACCCAATATGATGGTTTAGGTGAAAGCATCAGCAGCTGATATAGGATGTCTTGGAAAAGGGAATTTCAATGGATGTATAGCATATAGCATGACACATTAAAAAATCATGCAGCTAAACCCCCAAACAAAGTCTTCCCCAATATGATGTTCTCCAGATGTGTTGAGACTACAGTTACTATTGATAGAAAATCAGGAAGTTCTTGTCCTAACATACTCATTTGTGAGAGGATATCCTAGCCTTTTTATCTACAGTATGGCCATCATATAGCAACTGGATATAAGTTAACCTGAATTAAAATAACTTTTGAAATATACAGTAGATAGCATTGCAGATAGAAAGAGGGCATTTAGTAGGCCAATTTTTGAAAGATCACCAAGCGTTTCCTGACAGATTGGATTCTTGCACAGAATACTAGATTAATGGAACTTGATATGACCTAGGCAAGCACTTTTATCTTCTTGAGGAAGAGTATATTCATGAGTGCTTTCTTCCTAAAATGTGCTTCATCTTCTAAGAATTCAGAAGTTAAAATTTATTCCATATTCCTTGCATATTTTCTTTTACATATTTAACACATAAACATACAGATGGACCACAGGTTATCTAGTTTCTAGTATTTCAGGGATAACTTGCCCAGAGTTGGTTTGTTCCTGCAATACTTTGCTTACTTGTAGGTAGTAATGAAAATAAAGCTAATGGAGTAGCACAAAGATGGATCTTGAAAGTCTTCTAGAACAATAATAATGCATGTAGAAAAGAATGAGAAAGTGGTGAGGAAAACAGGAAAATGTGGCAGTAGATTGGTGGAAGTAAAGAGAGCCATACCTTTTTATTATTAATGCTTTTTTTTAAAAATGAAATTATTCATTATTACTTACTAATTCTGTTCCTTAATAACTTACTTTCACTCTGACAACTTTTACATAATGCTTATGGACCACAAACAGAACTTCTCTAACATTGTTTTGTTTGTTCATTTATTTGTTTTTTTCATGGTATAAATTCCTCCAAACATGCACTTAGGGTTTGCAAAGTTGAATTCAGATTTTTTTTTTCACTGTTCACATAAAGCTTCTTCTAGCTCAGTGGTTCCCAAACTGTGGGCCACAGGTCCATTTCAATTCAAGCGTCCACAATATACTCTTTCACTGGTATAGATACCAGCAAGCACAGATAAAAACTGGCCAAAAGATACTTCCTCTTACAGTATTTAATACCCAAAGAAAGGCCTTCCAGGTGCAGGGAAATCATATGCAGGCTGCCAGTCTAACTCATTAATATGTTCCTCCTGGAGCTCCTGCTGTCAGACTTGGTTATCTCTTGTGCTTGCCTCCCTCTGCAATCTCAGCAGTATCTGGAGAAATGGCAAGCTGCCAGGGGCAATGTTTTAATCCCTTGGCTAAAAGATGTCACGCTGAATCCTTCTACTCAATCACACTAACAGACATTGACCTGACAAAGTTGCCAGGTACAGCTATGAAGGGCAACCAGGCCCTTCTGGTGAAGGGACTTATCTAAGAAATCTAAGGTTGGGGAGAAGTAGGATGGGTTTCTCTGTAACTTGAACCCCATATGCACAGAACTGGAAATGATTTTAATTTTTTTTTTTTTTTAAAGTGGGAAGGTAAATATATGGTTGATGTCCCCGAAGCTATTACATCAAGAGTACTTTAAACCTTGATGTAATTTGGGGAGGAATCATCTAGGAGGAGGGGGAAAAAAAATTGTGTATGCTGTAATTAACAATCTAATACTTATTTATGCAGTGCTTAAAATGAAACTGACTTTCCTGGAAAGTAGCTTATAGTCTAAAAGACATATTTCATAAAATGACAGGAAAAAAAAACTTAGGACATATAGACAACACTCAAAGTAGAGCTGGTGCAGTCCTGGAGATGATATAATTTAGGTCTGTGCATGCTTTAAAAGTGATTCAGAAGTATTTTAGAGTTGCATGAACTTTAATGAGTAGAGTCCTTAGAACAGAGGACCCTTTTTGCAAGTTTGCACAGAAGCCTGAAAAAAGTTGGGCTGCTTTAATGGAGAGCTAAGAGGTGCTATACTCATGCTTCAAAATCATTTTCAAATGATTCAAAACATGCACAGTTGCCATATAGTTGATATATATCACTTATGTATTTTTTGATCTGATTATCCCATTTTTAATCCAGTACTTAGCACTTCATTTTTCAATTTTTTTCTTCCAACAACAGTCCTGTGAAGCTGAGAGATATGGTGGGCCCTGTGAACTGCCATGGCTGGGGAGAAATTTTGTCCTAGTCCTTAGCATCTACACCCCATTGGCTCTCAGATTTGAATAGAAGATGCTTATGTCTTACCTAAGCCATACACTCAGGGCTACATGTAAGTTTAATCATGCATTTCTGTCCTTGGCAGCAGCTTTGGGATATGTGTGTATGTTTTACTAATTGTTAGCCCAACTTTTCTACCATCACTCCACATAAGGATTAGTTTCAAATATGGTGGTTAGGGACTGTAATGCTTCTTTCCCACTTAGCATTAATTCAGATTCACAGGCACACACAACCTTTGCATTTTATGCCTAAAAACACAGCCCTTGGTTTGAGAATAGAACAGAGATTAAACAAAGATGAAACATCAACTTTGTTGAGCTTCTGTTGCATCTTGGTTGCCCAATTTCTGATCTGAGGCCCTTTCACACCTATACCACTAGACTCTTAGGACTTGCTCTTTCAGCTATTTATTAGTTCTGCTCTGGTTTTTGGACAGACTTGCATTTACTTCTGCAATAGGATCTGTAGGCTGGAGAATTAGGTCAATTATAAGGTCCTACAAACAGCTAGGTGCAAGCATATATCAAAAATAGTGGAAGTGTCAATTGTCAATGATTCTGCCAGCTTTTTTGTTGTGATCATTGGATAGCGTTCCATTGTAGCGTGTTTCTCTACAGATAAAAGCAAATCTTAAAAAAACAAGTTTAGATTTGAACTGTCTCATAATACATGGAGTCTCAATATGCATCTTCCCTAATTTATCTAATTGTTAATGCAAATTGTCCAAGAACTATTTTAATGCAAATCACCTGTTTTCATTCTTTGACATTCAATTTCCCTGGTAAAGGCTTTTAAAATGCAAATTCCACTGATGCAAGTTACCTTTTAAAATATACTACTATTGTTTGCCAACAAAACTGAATAGTGCATCCTTTTTCCAGGCATCTTTTCCCCAGTACATTATTTTACTAGGGAAAGTTCAGTGATGGTAGATATATCCAAAGCTATTATTGCCAAGTGGGACATTTGGTAGCAGCAGAATGCCCAGATTTACTCCCAGCACCAGATGGGCATGTCTCGGTATGCTTGTGTGATACCTCTGCATCGTGAGCTGTGTTGGTTGCCAGCTTGCTTCTGGGTGTGATTCAAGGTGCTGGTTATGACCTATAAATCCCTGTATAGCATAGAGCACCTTTACCACATTAGGTGAAAGAACAACCTTTTAGAGAAGTAAAAAATCCAATTTGTGGGAGAGGAGACAACTGGAGTGCTACAAGAAGAAAAGACAAAAATCAAAATAGAGTATGATCTGTTCCCTTTTTAAAACCTCATCTATGAGGGAAAAATATTTCTACTTTGGATCGGCTCTTTAGGGTTTCATTTTCTTGGGCTTGGATTGTCCCTGCCCCCTACATAGATTGACAGGTTAGATTTGACTGAGTTAAGAAGTTTGGGTTAGTAATTCTCCCATTTATCACACCATCATACCAATGTAAAACTATCCAAACAGGAAGTGGAGGGGGGGGGATGGAGTGTTGGCATGGGTATATGTGAGAGCAAAAGAGTATTTTTATTTTCCTTCAAAAGTTCATGAAAGGGGAAAGGGAGATAACTATACAGTGAGCAATGATGGGTTATTTTCACCCTGTCTTACAATAGCCTTCCCAGAGCCATATATGAGCTAGGTGTAAATGAATCATTTCTCTGTTGCTTAATCAGTTCATCTGTCTCTACTACTATGTGTGATATCAGACAGTTGGGAGAAAGAAAATCCATATACTTGGAAGAAAGGTCTGAAGTCCATTGATTGCTTTTCTTGTGGATGTCTGGAAGGAGGGGGAAGAGACAGTAAAGATGGAGATAGCCAATGAAATGAGCTGGCAATTTTAAAAGAGGCATTGGCCAAATAGGCCAGCTTTGTACAATTACTTTGACTTATTTACTTTGCTTATAATAGTAACTGGATTTCTTTCTTTGCCATAAATCATGGCAAATGTGTTAGTCCAAGCACTGACCAATGCCAAACTATTTCAGTAGATGAGATAACAGAGAGGAAAACAGTGTGAAGGCATAGATTAAAATTTATCCCATTAATTATTATCCATGTCATTAGAACAAATTGGCAACCCAATTCTTCCCCATCTCCAAGTCATGATTTACACAGTTTTATTCCACAGGACAAAACTTCACCTGTTAAAAGTATAGATTGTAGCAAACACATGAATGAAATGTATCCTTATCCTGAAACACCTCATTCTGATGCTACAGGAAGGGAAAGACTCTGCTAAGGATCATTAGGGAGGAATAATTCAAAGAACCTGCTAATTTCACTAGTAAAACACTACCCAGCAACACAACTCCAGACATTTTAAAGCAGAGATAGGCAACTTTCTTGTATCTAGGGACCACATTTTTAAAAAAATATCTTCTTTGGGTCCCATGAGGCATAGGGGGATATTGGGAAAGTTTTTACACCAACCTCTGTTTTACAGCAAGCTGTGCAAAAGGATTAGCTCTCTAGGACAATGTTTCTCAACCTCAGCAACTTTAAGATATATGGACTTCAACTCCCAGAATTCCCCAGCCAGCAAAGCAAAGCTAGCTGGGGAATTCTGGGAGTTGAAATCCACACATCTTAATAAACACTGCTCTAGGAGCTTCTGATTTCTGAGACCAGTTATTATTTTTGTTTTCCTTCCTACTCCAAGTGCTCCTGCTCTCAGAGAGTAAGGAAATATGTCTGAGTGCTAAAGGGTATATTTCAAGCTTTGGGGTGACATAAAATGTGATATATTTTTTTTTATTCAAAAAGCTGCGTGTCAGAATTGGAAATAAAAGGTGAGTTTCTTTTATATTTGCCTTGCCTGTATTACTTACACTATAGGCCTGATGATGATGAAGATTTATTTTATTTTTATACCCCTCTTCTTCCCAGTGAAGCCCAGAGCAATGTAAAACCCCCCTGAAACATACAATAAACAATCAATAAAAACAATTAGATTAAAATATCAATAATATACCAAACTCCTATATAATAATACTGAAAGAGCACAACAATTTAAAGTAGGGTTATATTAGTAGTTTGCTCACTTTTGAGGTTGGCTGATCACTTGGTTGAAGTTATAAATGTCTGTATTACTATGAGGTTCTTTTTAAAAAAAGGAAGTCACACACCAAAGGGTCTGTCTGCTCCTGGAATACTGATACCAGGACCACAGGACTGCAGCCTAGAATCAACTACAGAAGTTCTACTTATGTATCCACCAACAGATATAGGCAGGATGATGGAGACAAGAGAACAGAACTTCCTCCTCCTTCTGAGCCCTCTTCTCATTGGCGGTTTTGGACTGATGTTCATTTCTTCTGGGCCAAAACTGAGGACATTTTTTTTTTAATGGATTCTCTTTCTAGCTGAGACATTGTGTGGAATGTTGAGTTGTGTGTGGGCAGGGAGTGATTTTTATTTTTACTTTACTATTTTGTCTTCAGGGGCTCCAACTGAGGGTTTTTGAATTTATGACAGCGTTGCTACCTGGAAAAGTCTGTGCTGCTGCTTCTGTTGGTGCATTTTTTCAATGTTTCTACTACATTGTTGTATTCTTTTTTATTTTATCTGAATGTATTAATAACATCTCAATATTCTTGCTTAAAATACTCTGGGTATTTTGCACGTCAGTTTAAATATTTAAACTGCAATTTTAAAAACACATTCCTGGAAAATACAGTTGAAATGACTGAAACATGGATAAGTTTAGAATGGAATCATGTATAAATTGATACTAAGACACTAATCTTCTAGCCTCATGTTAACTAGAAACTTTATTGTCAAATAATAAGTCTATTTTGCACTGGTTTTAATTTTGATGCATTAGGTTTTGTCTATTGAAACTAAGAATCCATTGCATCTCTGAAAAAGATGTAGGTGCTGGAATACCAGCTGCTATTTATTTAAGATTATCTTGAGTGGAAATGTTAAAAAATATATGTTATCAAACACATAATGCAGCAGCTCTTTTACAGGAAGAGGAGAGGAGAGGAGAGGAGAGAAACCCCAAAATTTGACAACTGATAATAACTGGGATTTACTGGGATATAAGAGTGAGGGGTGGTAAAGCAGAATCAGGCTTGCAAAATTCTGTTGTTATTCTGTTGTTCTGTCTCAATAAAGTATAGTACTAGTCTTCCTGTGGAGTCTGATTCCTGATCTTGTCTACCTCAGAGGGCTGACAGTTCTGCTCTTCAGAGTCTGGATACTAAACTACACAAATAGAGTTAGTTAAGACCTCAGGTTAAGAAAATAATGCTGGTCACCAGTCTGTGCAATTAGTTGTTACTTGGAAGGTGGAAATCTTCCTAAAGTGCCAAGAATATGCTTTAAAATTCTAGCCTGGTGGCACTTACCATTTCATGAATGGGACACATCTTCCCAAGTATTCAGTAACAGTAATAGACCTATTTCTGGCTTTTTGAAGGCTGGAAAGTAGTGATGCAAGATTTTCACATTTGCATGAAATACATGATAACACGGCTGACTGTGCTACATGGGCACACTGGGCTCCCAAAACACAGCTAGCATCCTTAGTTATAGTATTTATGTCCCACCTTTTTCTTGAAATGTCTAAGGTAGCCACCTTTACGGGAATCTAAAGTCTATTGGTCTGGCATTGTATTGATTTACTATCAAGAACAAGAATGCTACTGCAAATCTGCTGAAACCCTGGAAAGTTCCCATTTGGAACTGCTAGGGTATCATCTACTATTGATTTCAGATAAGCAAGTGAAATTTCTCCTTTTCCAGGAGTCATTTTACTTGCACAGCTTTAAGTATTTGCAAGCTAAGACTTACTTTCAGTGGTGCTCCTAAGGATTAGAAGGTTAGCGTATCCTTTTTTAAAAAAAGTGGTAGTACTGATCACGCATATGTTTCATCAACATAATTCTACAGTTCTGAGAATTACAAAATGTACTTTCCTTCAGCATGGTGGCCTACCCTAGTTCACAAAAAGGGCTTAATTGTAGCACAATGGAAAAGGAGGAATATGGTAAATAAGCTGCTGTATTACCTACAACAGCATCACTCCTTGGAAAGCCTGTTCACGTCTGGAAAAAAAATGAATATTCAGTGTTAAGGCACAATGAGCGTGCGCTTTTGCTACTAGCCCCCCTCCCCCAATAAAAATGCTTTTCAAGATCAATGATGGTCTACTTAGACCAACATGCTTTAAAAGAATATCATCAAGCAACAGCTACAAACGGTTCTCCAGAAATGTCTATCCATATCTACCTACTTTGACTTTTGGTCACACCTAAGAAACATACAGTTTGATGAAATGTAGGCTTGGAGAATCTTAAATGGAGTACAGGCCACACAAAAATGCATTGAGAAAAATAATCTGAAGTAGATAAAAAGTTTCATAACTTAAATGCTTATTTTTGAACATTCGTTGTCAAAGTGATAATATTTTCTTCCCTTTAGTGAGCTGTCATCTTTTTCTTTGGAATTTGAAAATCGTTCTTGTGGGAGGTTAAATGTAAAGCCTTTTTATAAAAACTATCTGACTCTTCCGGTACTTCTTAGACTGAAATTATATGTAGAAATAATTTTGCAGCTCTCTCTGAAATACTTAGTATAAACACACTGCATTCACAGTCTTTAATGAGCGTTAACTTGGAAATAGCAACATAAAGTGTGTATCAACAGCTCCCCCCATTGGAAAGCAAAAGGTATACCTGCCATTTTATGCTTCATTTCTGCAGTTTGCAAGATATATGTTAAAAAAGCATTTGTGTTTTAACTTTTGGGGTTAATGACACATCTTATTATCCTAGTTTACTTTCACTGATAACTGAGCTATTATGATAGTTGTTGTTGTTGTTCAGTTGTTAAGTCATGACTGGAAAAGCAAGAACATAATTGTCAGGTTGCTTTCCTACATGGTCCACATCACCATAAAATCTGAATTGTTTGGTAGCTCAAAATAAACAGTGATCAATCCAGGATTTACACTTATTTCCATGACTTTGTATCGGTTTAGAATGATCTTTTTTTATACTCAGAGGCTTCTAATATCATGCATTAACTTAATACTGGTGGAAAAGTAGTGATACAGGCACTTGATACCCATATTGAATTAATTCGAACAATGTGTTAAGCAAGGTTTGCTTGATCATGGTTTGCTGAATACAACAGAGTTGACTAAGTTCACACAGCATCCTAAACTATAAACTTTGCGTTACAATCCATAATGACTAGATTCATGCAACCCACTAAGCTGAAACTAAACAAACATGACTTAGCACTGTGGAAATCCAATAACTGACCATTGTTCTGCAACACAAAATACTTTCCTTAGTCAACATTACCATAGTGATCAGGCTTTACAGATATCAAAACTGTTGGAAAATTCTGCAAGATCCAATCTGATTCTTCAAATTTCAGGACACTCAATCCTACCCTTAATCCTGTTTGGCAAACTGAACCCAAAGTCAATTAAATACAGATGTTCCCTTGGGGTCCATCATATTGAATGCTCCCACCAGCTCAGCAACAGGAACCCTTGGAGCTCTGTGAAACAGAAGCTGACAGCTTTGGCCAGTTCTGCTTATGCATTAGCAAGTTGCCGAGTATCTTCAAACCATGTAATTACCAACAGTTTCTGCAGTTATTTATATCCAAATAAAACGAGAGCAAAGAGGCTAATGATGAGAAAGCTCCTGAAAGCACAATGCTGTAATTTAAGGGGGGAAAAGGTATCAAAAATAAAAGAGAAGTATACATAAGGGCAAGAATATATGCATGTGTGTATGTATGTGTGCATATGTATGTATGTACGTATGTACGTATACATTCGTGTAGACTTAATTAGGTCAAAGGACTTTTTCCTAACATGAATAACATAGAGAAAAGCTGAATCCTTCATTTCCAGAGTCCAGATTGTAATTATATAACACATACACAAACTACATAAGGCTACAAGTTTGCATAGACCCTGACACTTAGGTTTAAATTGCCTGACCTTTTGCAATGTCACATTAAGCAGTGACTATTTCTGGACCACAGAAATGTTTACTGGAGGACAGATAGATTATATACTACGCATTCAAAAGTGGAAGGTTGCTATGGTTTCCCACAGAAAGCACAAGATTATCTTTGCTGGATTGTCATGGATCTTGGGGCTAATCTAGTTTGGCCAACTTGCTCCTTAGATCTCTCCACAGAAGGTGCCATTTCTTAACACCAGCTCTTTGAGCAAAGAGTTGCTGCCACTACATACACTGATCAATAAAAGTACTCAATTTAGACTGAATTGTTGCAAAGTCTGTAACCCCTTTCCAGCCCCATCACTCTCTTAAAGAATATGGTTGGACAGTTAGAATCTAGAGATTTAAATTAGTGAAGGCTAGAGCATTTGAGCCCCCATAAGCATAACTTTGTTCTTAAATAAATGGTTTACTTAGGAAAAGCAAAATGTACTGTATATACTGTTTAAAAATAATAGATTTAGTATGCATACCAACTTTCTAGCACAGCCATGGACCCTTTTAGATTTAGACATTAAAAAATACAGCTAAATTTACATAATCTAGCTGTAACCTAATGTTACAAGAAATTAGGGCATTTTCAATTAACATTTTTCTTTTTCCAAAAATAAAGCTGCTGCTGCTGCTGCTGCTATTATTATTACTATTATTCCATTTCATATTAAAATCATATTTCCCTCTTTTGGAAACAACCATCTATGAGATTTGAGGTGAATTTACAGAGCAGTCTTATGTCGTTTGAGAACTGAAAATATACATCTGTGCTGGAAGGGCTGCCATTTGCCATCTGTGCTCAAACCTCAAGGGAGAGGAACCAAAAAACAGAAAAATAGTATCCCTTATCAACTAAATGTACAGTGAATAACATTAAATTGGATTTTTCCTACATGTGGTTTCTATACCGGTGGTAGCATGCTGTAATCAGGTCCTGAGTTATACCATATTCTACCTTCTGTTCTTGACACAGGAATAGCTAAGGTTCTCAAAACTGAAAGAAGGAAAAACAACCACATCTAATTTAGGATTGCATAAACTTGGGTCTTTGGCAGCACCATAAACTGAAATGGTAAGAATGAAGTATAAAAGTATTTATTTTCTGTGTCAGCCACATATTGGCTATGACCACTTCAGCCATTCTGGCTGGCTGTATCTGCCAAGGCAACAGGACTTCAAGGGTGGTATTTCTTCCTGATGCACCCATGGTGCTCTGCTGGCATATTGCTCATGGCAGTGGCAGACAGCATATTCTGTTAGCATAAATCCTGTAGTCTCAAAGCTGGCTGACTTCTAGCATGGGATGAACTTTCATCAATAATTTAAAAACATTTAAGTTCTATTTAAGACTAAAGAAAGACATAGATGAGTCATTGTGAGAAAAGAAGGTCAGTTGTCCGATAGCTGCATGATTAACACTTAGCAAGGATTATCTTCAGGGAAGGTTTGCCTCAAAGCAGAGGGAAATAAATGCAGAATCAATACCTCATGTATACAGGCAAGTAAACCTAATAGATTGAAAACTTAACCTTTGATTTTATTATGCCTGATATGTCCAGGGGGGAAAAAGGAAGTATTCTTATACATAATAAAACCTAATACATATATAAAACATATATTTAAAACAGAAATGTCAGGTTTTGGGTTCTAAAATATTATCAAAGTCATAGTCTTATCTTTGCTTTTCCTTTATTTTATAACCAGAAATTTTTGAAACTGTCTTCCTCCCTAAACACAACTTTGAAATGGATTATGATGTCCCTCAGTTATTTAAAGAACTGAGACATTTTCAGTATAGAAACATTGTGCATCCATGACATATTTCAGTTGAAAGTCTAAGAGTAGCTCCTTTACATATGGTTCAGAGACAACCATATGATCATTCCCCTTGGGTCCTCTTCTTATCTGGCATGGAATACAAGTTCCAGCTATCTAAAGTATTTAACTTATTCAGTGATAATGTTCTACTTAATTCATCTTGGAGCTTTTGGCAGATACATCTGGTAGTTAGTCAGAAATTGGTTGACAGTACAGTACTAAGAAAGCATCCTCAGTGAAGATAATAGCATCATCTTCATATAATAGTACTGGTAAACTTCTGGCTATTCAGGAAGCTGAGAGTCCAGTTCATGTAACCACTTAAGGAGCTGAAAAGCAAAGGGGCAGACTTAATTAACCTCTTTCTGAATTAACATACAATTTGTAAGTCCTTGTGGGCTGCATCTTACTCATGAACTTGTGTTTACACGTAGCTTAAAGATAAGCAAAAGCAGGTATTTATCCAAGGATAAATGTAAACCTTTCTTACCAGATTTCTCTAAAGAGGGAAACAAATACCCCACGTACTAGTAATCCCTAGTAATTCTATATTTTCAACTCTATTTTGTAGAATATACAGAATATACATACACTTGGTCCATAATGGAATGGTGCATTTGAACCTGCTTATTCCTCAGTCACAATGTACAGTATGCTTATTCCAGCCAGCAGTAAAGTAATTAGATAATTGGAAAATCAGGATATAATAACCAATCTCCAATCATTAGAAACATGGTCATATTTCTTTCAGCTCTAGAGCAGGGTTCCTCAACCTTGGCAACTTTAAGATGGGTGGACTTCAACTCCCAGAGTTCCCCAGCCTCTGGGAGTTGAAGTCCACACGTCTTAAAGTTGTCAAGGTTGAGGAACCCTGCTCTAGAGTATAAGCAGACAGACAGATAGTCTAGAAGATGTGTGTAAAATCATCTGCCTGTAACATCAGCTCTCTCCTAAATATTCCCAGGTTTCAATCTCTTCTCAAAACAACTCCAATGCTACATTCAAGAGGATATTATGGGATACACACATGCTGCTACTGCTTATATCAAAGTCAAGGTTTGGTTGAACATAGTGTTGCAAATTGAAGGTCATGATACTATTACATAAATTGGGGTGAGGTGGGGTGGGGGGTTAAAACCAATATAAAACTGATGGCTTAATAAGTTTATGTAATTAGAAAGAAATATCTTCCATTCATTATATAACATAGTATTTTCAGAATGATGTTTTTCACTTCTAATGCAATGGGTTTGTACATTAGTTCTCTGTGCAAATGAAGTCCAGTATGATGCCACCTGGCTACTATAATGAAGTAACATTTTTATGATTATCATATGCATTGCCTACTGCCAGATCTCCATGTTCTTAAGAGTTGATTCTATAATTATTCACTGCATCCTTCACCTACTAAAACATAGCTGCCTGGTTAACACTGAATCAGAGCTCCCACCTCAACAAAATCACCATGTAGAATCCTATCAACACTTCTTTCTTTCTTCTCTCCTCACATATTTCCCCACTCCTTCCCTGCCCAACTTCCCACAATCTCCCTCTTTCTCCATCTCTTCCAATATCTTTGGCAATAGTGTCCTGATTATTTCAAATAACCAAACAAAAATAAATATATCTGAAACAGACTCTCTCTCTCTCTCTCTCTCTCTCTCTCTCTCTCTCTCTCTCTCTAATTCTCAACTGCTTAAGTGGTGGCCTAATACTTCCCAAACTCCAATTCATGAGAAGATAACTAATCAATTAGCAGAGCTGTTTCGTTCCCCTTAGAAAGTTACATATTGCATCTATGCCTGCTTCCATGGTTTTGGTTTAGTCAATCCTCCTTCCCACTCAGCTTCTGTAAATGTGCATTTGTATCACAAATTCTTGGATTAGTCAATTGATTCTGATGTTAATATACAACACAGCATAATAGCCCACCTGTCATTTACAGTTTTATTTATGGATCAGTGTTTCAGGCCTGCTTCTTTGTACCCAGAAGCTACACCTACATTGGTTATTCATACAGGAAGATAAGGACTGATGGACTTGTTCTTAGACATACAAATCTTACTTTAGCATTTTCTAGGAATAAAATTCTTTGGTATGGGATCTTAGTCACCTGTACAACTTTGTGCTGCAGACTTAACTGTAGATGCAAGAATGAATCAATCAGTTACCAAAATCAACTGTTACTTCACACCCTAAACTATTATCCATACCTTGGTTTCATCTTGTCTGGATTACTACAATGCATATTATATAGTGCCACCCTTAAAAGAGGTCTAAAAGTTGCAATCAGTACAAAATGTGGCAGCTACATTGTTAACTGATGTAAAATATAAGAATTGTGTGAGGCTCCATTGAAATATATGCCAGAAAGTTGCATTGCAAAGTTGTTCAGATACTAAGATCTGAAGATCAAACCCTTCTGAAGATGCTCTTGCTGACCGAGATCCAGCTATTGGGCATGTGGGAAAGAGGCCATGGAGTACACTCCACTGGGAACTGCATTTGGCTTCTACTCTCTCAGCATTTAGGAAATCCCTAGCAGAACCTGCAGAATTAATGATTTTATTATGTATATTTTTGTATAGTCTACATTCATGTATGTTATGTGTGTGTTTTTTATTTTAAATCAGGGGATGACAATGTGAGGCCCAAATCCACCCCCCCCCTTTTTTTTTTTTTGCTACTCCTAGTCAACCTCTGACCACAGCTGCCAAAAACTGGTGGCATGGTTTCCCGCCTTTTTTGGGAGGGAATCGATTTTTTAAAAAAAGGCAGTGCAAGTTAAGAAGCAATTTCATTGTTGCTACTTTCTCCCCTCCTGGTGGGTATGGCTTTGTCT
Organism: Liasis olivaceus; assembly: GCA_030867105.1. Lineage (NCBI taxonomy): Eukaryota > Metazoa > Chordata > Lepidosauria > Squamata > Pythonidae > Liasis > Liasis olivaceus. The sequence continues at coordinate 91,563,188 of CM061348.1, read as the reverse complement.
CCTGGTCTTGTTGGAATTACTTCTGTTTTAATCCATTTGTGCCTTGTCAGCTGCACATCTGTCTCAAGAAAGAAGCTTGATGTTTCATCTAGTGGATTGTCCTGCTTTCTAACCTGAAGGCACATTTCAGAAAGGAACAAGTGGGGGAAAGCCCATAGATGATTCAGGCTAATAAAGAAACAGAGAATGGGTTGACTACTTAGTGATTGGTGACACTCCTCCCAGCAGCCACTGTTTTTTTCTTCAAAATTTCAAAAGTGTCCATGGCTTTCAAACGTTTGGTAACCTCTGATCTAAAAGGGGAAAAAAAGCGTGGCTTAGTCACCCACCTTCTAACTGTCACTCAGCAGAAAAGAACAGAATGTATTATTTTTAAAATTTGCTGGATCATTTTTGACCCACTCCTTTTTTTTGTTGTTTAGTGAAGGGTGAATTCAGGGAATGAGCTTTCAGCAAATTATTCTCAAATCACCTCCTCCAGAGAAAGGACATTTTTACAAAGTGCATGAGAGTCCTTGATAAATGATTTGAGGTACCTTCACTTTTAGCATACTTAGTAATTATATCTAGTTGGTTCTACAAAAAGCCAAAATGTGTTTCTCTTTTCTCTCCCCCCCGCCCCCCCCCCATCAATCACTGTGTCCTTTAAAATGTTAAAAAAGGTTTGCAGCTACAGTGCCCAAATCTTAAGGAATGGGGAATGTTAATATGGTAGTCCTTTGGGTTCAAAGAAGGCACACTGTTGTGCAGTTCATCTGTGGACATAGAGGTGGCTTTGCAGTCCCAGTCTGGAAGCATAGAGTTTACACAATGGGGGCACTGGAAGTCCATTGTTGTAATAACTGTGGGTGTTGTTCTGTGACAGCACTCATCATTTTCTATCAGTTTTTTGGTGGTGCCTGTCTTCAAAGCCAGTGGAGGCTTCATAGCACAGGGCTTGCTAGCAGATTCTGTCAGCAGCCACAGCTTCTAGTTTCCTTGGATAGATGTCATAGTAGCATAGGGTTTCTTTCACAGTGTCTTTATAGCACTGTGTGGTCAACTTCAAGGTTTCTTCCCAGACTCCAGTACACTATAGAGCAACTGGCAAGGCATATGGTGGTCATCCATTCTGATGACATGTCCCACCCATCCACCCAATGAATGCTGAGGATGGAGTGAGAGCACACATGTGAAATTTCTCCAATTATTTGATGTGCCTTCAGTACACAGTTCAAGACTCACATCCATATAGGAAAGAAGGGATAACCATAGCTCTGTAGACTTTCAGCTTTGTGGAGATATGGATGTTGTGTTGATTAAGCACTCTGGTACGCAGCCACCCCAGTGCCTGGCTGGCCTTGCTTATCCTGGAGTTAATTTCTTTGTCCAAAGACCCATTGGTCATGATGATGCTTCCCAAGTGTTTGAAGCTATTTACATTTGTCAGGTGGGTGTCATCAACAGTGATTTTTAGTTCTATGGGGTTGGTATTTAGCATGGGCTGGTAAAGTACTTCAGTCTTGTTCAGGCTGATAGTCAGACTAAAGAACATAGCAGCATCTAAGAATTTGTTCAGCATCAACTGTAGATCGCTGTCTTTGTGCGCCAGGAGTGCACAGTCATCAGTAAGGAGGGTTTCTTGGATGACTGTATGGAGGCACTTTGTCCATGAGTTCAAGTGACAAAGGTCAAAGAGAGAGACATCCAGTTGGTACCTGATGTACATTCCCTCCCTCAGACAGCACATGACAACATGCAAGTGAAGAACAGATTAAACAGGACTAGGGCTAGCACACAACCCTATTTTACCCCACTGGAAATGGCAAATGAAGTTGACATATCACCGTTGTAAAGAACCTGTCCTGTCATTCCATCATGGAGTAGCTGAATCAACCTCATGAATTTCCTTGGGCATCCATAACATCTCAGTCTTGTTCAGGCTGTCAAATGCCTTTTTCAGGTCAATGAAGATAGAGTAAAGAGGCTTCTTTTCCTCAATGCACATCTCCTGGACTTGTCTCATGGCAAATATTATGTCTACTGTACTCTGTTGTGGCCAAAAGCCACCCTGCACCTCTGGGAGGTTCCTTTCCAAGAGTGATAATGTTCAGGAGAATGCAGGCAAAGATCTTGCCTGCAATGGACAGCAGTGACATACCCCTGTAGTTTCCACAGTCTGATTTGCTTCCCTTATTCTTGTAGAGAGCCACAATGAGGGCATTGTAGAAGTTGTCAGGCATCTCCTCTGTGGACCAAATGTTTTCCAAGATGTCTTGGAACATTTGTAAGACATTTGGGTCTAGTGCTTTGTAGATCTCAGCAGGAATGCCATCCTGTCCTGTTACTTTATTTGAGTTCATCTGCAAGATTGCTTTCTTGATCTCATCAGTAGAGGGAGCTGAGGAATCTCCTCTATGACATCATGATTAACTATGGATGGCCTATTGAGTAGGTTGAGAAAGTGTTCAGACCAGTGGTTTTTCAGTCCTTCCTAGTCTTTGATCAGGCTTGACCCATCAGATGACAGCAAAGGGGAGTATCCTGATTTAGAAGGCTGACTTTATGGTGCTGAAGAACTCTCTGGTGACATGCATGTCTGCATAGAATTCCACCTGCTCAGCCTTTCTCTGCCACCACTCATCCTGCATTTCTCACAGTTCCGCTGGTACTTTGGACTGCAGGTGCTTAAACTTGTCTTTCTTTGAGACAGATGGTAGATCATTTTGCCACTCTGCATAGACCTTGTTCTTGGCCTGGAGGGCTGCTGAAAGGGTCTCGTGGTTTTCATTAAACCAGTCTTGATGCACCTAGGTTTCAGTCCAAGTACAGTTGTTGCAGTCTGCATGATGACATCTTTAAACTGCATCCAATTTTCAGAACAGGTTCCTACAAGCAGTAAATTGCCAGAGTTTTTCATTAAGTACATCTTGGAAATGCTGGGCTTGGCCTGGGTCTTGCAGTCTGCTGATGTTGAATGATTTTCTGGCAGTCCTTGGTTGCTTATGCTGTAAAGGGGCTATATGCAGGGTGAGGACTGACTGGACCAGCCTATTCAGCACTCAGACCCTCACATGGCTCAGGTGATGGTGACATCTTTAAGGTCACACTGATGTACTATGACATACTCAAGCAGGTACTAGTGTTTAGACCTGGGATGCATCCAGGAAATTTTGTACTTGTTTGCAAGTCTGAACATTATGCTAGTGATGCACAGGTTGTGTTCAGCACATTTGCTGAGAAGCAGCAGGCTACTGCTATTTAGTTTTCCCACCCAATGCCTCCCAAGGACTCCATCCCAGTTGTCGCTGTCTGTCCCTGCCTTAGTGCTGAAGTTGCCCAGAATGACAAATTTGTTGTTGGTGGGGGTTGTTCAAATAATCTGGTCCAGGTCCTCACAGAAACTTCCTTGCCTTCATCTGGATTTATGAGAGTTGGTGCATAGGCACTGACAATGGTGATATAGTGGGACTTGCTGAGAGGAAAGTGGAACTTCATAATGTGTTCATTTATTTCAGTGGGTAGAGTAGAGATGTTCTTCAGCAGAGCAGTTTTGATTGCAAAACCTACTCTGTGAGTCTTGTTGTCAGTCTGGGGTTTCCCTTTCCAAAAGAACATGCATCCACTTACTGGTTCCTGTAATGAACTCTCGTCTGCCAGACTGGTCTCACTGAGTGCAGTGATGTCAATGTTATAATGGTGAAGTTTGGCTGCTATGAGGACTGTTCGTCTTTCAGGCCTTGACACCTTGTCTCTATCCATCAAGGTGCGGACATTCCAGGCTCCGAACATGAATTTTCTTTGATTTGTTTTTCTTGATACTTGACTGCTAAGGAGATGATCTTCCAGCCACAGTTAGCCAGATGTTGTGGGGCAGGCAATGTTTAATCATGTATACTCAATACAGTACACAATATACTATCAAAAAGGCCATGCCATTGTTTTACATCTCTCAGATTCCAATCAATGTGTTCTACTGTGTGTAGTCCACAACAGAAACCACTTTGTACAGAGATATAGATATAGATATAGATATAGATATAGATATAGATATAGATATATACATCTCTCCTGGAAAAAAAAAGCCAATTTACAATTTGCAATTTGTTTGATTATCTATAATGAACTGAGGCCTCACATAGCACCAACTCTAGTGGTACTGAACACTACATGTTATTAAACTGGCTTACACATTCAGAAAATCCAAAATGAAAGTATAATTAATAATCTATTACTACAGTTTATTAAATAATATTTGAGGTCTAATTGCCTGCAAGATAATGGAATAATCATTTATTTGCAGGCTAACACAGAGATTCTAAACAATGTATCAGCCTAAAGGCTAACTTAGGGACATTAAGTAATTAACACATTTTAATATGACAATAAAGTAACTAATGCATTTTAACTGACTGCAAGAGATAAAAGTTGAGAGTGAAGTAGAAAAAGGATGGGACTAGTGACAGAGACATTTAATTAGTCTTGGCTGATTTCAAAAAAAGTTAGGCAGGCTTAGACCAGGTTATTATTTGGATGGGAGACATCAGGAAGTCTTAGGGCTATAGGCTAGAAGGGGAAGTTAAACAAAAAATCCAGAATGTGATAGTCAAACCTTTTCTACACTGTTGCCAAGAATTATATGGGTGAGGGAATCTTTACAGCATATATAAGTGTGGCAGAAAATGCCATAACTCTTTTGATTAATGAAATGTGTCGTACCCGTTGGAGATTAAAATGGCTCTTCTCAGAAATGCAATAAATCAGGGTAGGCAGTAGTTAAATTAGAATTTGCTGGTATATATCTAGGTAAATTGCAGTACAGAAGCAGGAAGACACAGTTCCCAATGACTGAATAATAGTAATATCAAAAGTCATTCTGCCTCCTTTTAAAATCAGGCGGCTTGTGTTGGATAGCAGACAGCTTTATACAACAGAAATAATGTCTGGAAAGAGAAAGTTGAAGTTAGGAATATAACTTCTATAAGAAAATATTCACGAGGGTGGTTTTTGCATGATAATGATGATAATAAATAAACCCCATTGAAGATATAACATTGTGATGGGAAAGCCTACATTGTTGAAGTCCATCTACAATTTAGAAACTGTGCAGTGCTTTCCTCCTCTAGGGAAAGAGGATGAGTCACATAAACTCCCAAAATGCACAAGTCAGAAGAGAAAGAGAGATAAATTGAGAGAAGGAAGTTATGAGATTCCTGAGAAGACCAGTCTAACAGGCATATTACACAGAGATACAACAGTTTTGGCAAGGAAAGCTGATTCTTGCAAAGTTCAGCTCCAACTTTGGAGGATGGACCTAAATGATACATGTGTAAGTTCAAATATTGATACGACAAATGCATTCCTAGCTTAAGCTTTGGCACAGAGACACATTACCTTGCAAGTTTGTGTCTCCCCACCTGAGTCAACTCTGTTTCACTTTGTTCTGACTGATGGAAGTCATGGTTCAAATGCAAGCCTCAATTCTGTTTTTGACTGACAAATTTAAACAGAAAAAGATACCATTCAGATGGGATAAATTGGAAGGAGCGATCTTCACTTTTAAACAACAGAGGTTCAGAATGAAGTCAGTCCAAAAAGCAAGAGAATTTTTAGAAAAGTTTAAAGGGAAACTGGAAGAAATGCAGTGGAAATGACAAGGAGCCCTAGCACTCTGGACTCTGAAGAGCTACAGCAAGAAACTGAGGGAGAGACCACCATGTTAGGTGCTACAGGTATTGACTTTTCTACATTTTTGGCATAAATATGGATTATAAATGCCTAATGTGAAATATAAATGAAGAAAATGCTCCTCAAAAAAGAAGAAAATGAATTATTTTTAAAAATTGAAACAAGATGTAGCCTATTTGCAAGAAACATATTAGCAAAAAAAAAAAAAAGTAAAATATTTGATTTGCAAACATTTGGGCAAATAATTTATTTCAGCCGGAGTTAAAAAATGAAGTTGTTTTGTATATAAACCCCCAATTACAACCAAAACTGATATTGACTGATGATTATGATAGATATGTGGGGGTGGAATCTACTTTGCATGGGGCCAAGACTTTGATAATGGGAATTTATGCTCCAAATGAAGACAAAGTTACTTTTTACAAAGGACTTATGGATAAATTAATATGAAATTACCATATGAAAATTGGTGTTTAATGGGGAACTGGAATGGAGTAATTTGTCTACAAAAGGACAGAAACTCTGAGAAAGATATTAAACCAACATAAGGGAAACTACCAAAAGTTCTTTTTGATGTCATGGACAATTTAGAGCTGGTAGAGGCATAGAGACACAAACATTGTGATGCAAAAGAATATACTTATTTTTCTGAAAGATGCAGATCTTTTTCAAGAATTTATATGTTTTGGATATCTAAGAATTTGGCTACTAATATTCATAAAGTGGAGATATTGCCAGACTTTTTCAGACCATAAAATGTAAAGCTTTTATGAGGGGACATTTCATACAGCATAACAGCAAACTAAAAAAAAGAGAGAGAGACAAGAGAAAATACAGGCATTTTTAGATTAGATAAAAATTAAAGAAAAATTAAAGAAATTCCCCAAAAAGAAAATTATTTCACAACAAATCAAACTTTTATATCAGCAGCTGTCTTTGTTAACAGTAAGAGAAATGGAGGTAAAAATGAATTACGCAAAACAAAACAAAACTTGCAAATAAACCAGGAAAATGGTTGGGATACATTAAAACTACAAGATGGAAATACCATAATAACTGATCATTTAAAGATGAAAAAAAAAATCATTAATATTTCTTTAAATTATATAAAGGAGACGAAATTTCCCTGGTAAAAGTTGACATATATTTAAAGAAACAAAATCTACTGAAGATTACAGAAAAACAGAAACAATTAATGAATGGACCTATAACAATAAGGGAAGTTTGTGAAACTACAAAAAAGGTTAAAACAGGGAAACTGCCTCTTATTATAAACATTTTGAACTACTACAGCCATTGTAACACATGATGAAGTCTATTTTACACATTGGAAAAACACCAGACAATTGGATAGAGGCCACTATAGCATTAATACCTAAAAAAGTTCAAGATTTGACCTCACCAAAAAAAAAAAAAAATACCACCTGATATCATTACTGAATAATGATTATAAGTTATTTATAATGATTTTAGCTGAGAGAATGAAGATGATTTTGCAGGACTTTATTCATGAAGATCAGTGTGGGTTTTTACCTAAAAGATAGCTGAGGTACAATATTAGAAATGTATTCGATATTTTGGAATACTTGAAACAACATAATGAAAAACAAGCAGCACTGATTTTTCTTGATACAAAAAAGGCCTTTGACAATTTGAATTGGACGTATGCCAGTCTATGACCATACTTAATATTTGATTGATTGAATTGGACTTGTTTAAAAATTTGGAGGATACAGATTTGGTGAGAATTTTATCAAATGGGTAAGATCGATTCACACTTTACAAAAGGCACAGATAATTGTGAATGGGGAATTAACAAAACCTTATGAGATACAGAAAGGACTAGACAAGGATGCACCTTGTCACCATTGCTATTTATTTTAGCTTTGGAAGTACTGAATAGAGATATAAGGCGAGATGAAAGAATTGATGAAGTGAAGTAAAAGAGAAACTTATAAATTATGGATGTTTGCAGATCACCTGGTGATAATCTTGGAAGATCCTCTGGAAGGAATAGAAATATTAATGGAAAAACTAAAGGACTTTGGGGTACTAGCTGGCTTTAAAATTAAGTTAAAAAAGATGATGCTAACAAGGAATTTGAACATCAGTTGTATGTTATACCAGAATATTTATGTTAAGACATGGAATGAAATCAAGAAGGACATATTAAGATGGGAGAAATTACAATTGTCATTGTTGGGAAGAACTTCTATGACAAAAATTAATGTTTTGCCAAGAATGATGTTTTTGTTTCAAAGAATAACTATTTTAAACAATGGCAGAAAGATATATCTAAGTTTGTATGGCAGGAGAAAAAAACCAAGGGTTAAATATAAAATACTTCAAGATGTAAAGGAGCAAGAAGGATTGGGACTCCCTGATTTGAAGTTCTACTTTGCAGCCTGCTGCTTAGTCTGGATGAAAGAGTGGCTTCTGCTGAGAAATAATAGGATTTTAGAATTAGAAGAGTACAATCTGAGGTTTGGATGACATGGTTTTCTCTGATACAATAAAGTTACAATTAATGTAGATTTTAAGAATCATTATATTAGAAGTGCCAAAAATAGAATATGGAACAGACTGTGTCCGAAAATGCCTTTAAGGGTCTCAGCACAGGCAGCATTTTATAGGAAAGAAACAGTAGGTAAAGAAAAGTGGTTAACTTGTTCAGAGTTGTTAGAACAGAAACATGGAGAACATAAGATGTAATCAAGAGAGCAATTGACTGCAGAGGGATTTAATTTTCAATGGTTTTCATATGTACAATTAAGAGAAAGATTTAAGGTAGATCCAAAGACATTTGGAATTAAGCAGCAGAAGACAGAATCTGAAGCTGAACTATGTGCAAATGATGAATATGAAATAGCTAAAATGTATAAACTTTTACTGAAATTTGAAACAGAAGAAAAAGTGAAGGGCTGTATGATTAAATGGGCTAAGAACTTTGGACACAATATACTGATGGAAGAGTGGGAAAATATATTGTTAAAGGATTGAAATTTACATTATGTTATAACTTAAAAGATAATTTTTATAAAATGATGTACTGTTGGTATATGACTCCAGAAAAATTGTCTAGAATGTATAAAGGTACTTCAAATTTATGTTGGAAATGTGGACAATATGAAGGATCATTTTATCATGCTTGGTGGACTTGTAAAAAAGCCAGAAATTTCTGGGTTCAAATACATACAATGATACAAAGAATGTTAAAGATCAACATTCAGTTGAAACCAGAACTTTTCTTGCTGGGATTAATGGACAGTCAATTAGAAAAGAGTCATGGAAGATTATTTTTTATATATGATTACTTCTGCGAGACTATTATATGGACAAAAATGGAAAGATTCTGAAATACTCACAAAAGAGGAATAGTTGGTGAAGATGACAAAACTAGCAGAGATTAACTAGCAAGCAAATGAATTTGTTTGATTAGAGAAAGATTAACTACTACATTTATCAGTGTCTGGAAACCCCTTATAAACTTTTTGCTGAAAAAAGAGAAAAATGAACTTATTATTTATAGGTCTGAAGATTATAAAGGCTAGTTTATGGAAAGAAGGAAAATATAATGTAAACTTAGAGAGAGAGAGGGTAAAATATAAATGTGTTTATAACTGCTGTCGAAAATACCGGAAGCTGCTTCTTTATAATATTTCCTTTCCTTTCCTTTCCTTTCCTTTCCTTTCCTTTCCTTTCCTTTCCTTTCCTTTCCTTTCCTTTCCTTTCCTTTCCTTTCCTTTCCTTTCCTTTCCTTCCTATCTTTTTTTACTTATTCACTATCTTCCTTATTTGTTTCTTTTCTAACATTTTAATTGTTTTTATTTTGTTAAAATTTTTCTCAATAAAAATTATATTTTAAAAAATTTCACTGGCAATCCCATTCTCCCAAGGATTTGCCATTAAAATATGCTGATGATCGGCAGCCACCAGGTGGAACAATACCTGCAGCTCAGCTCTCTGGTAAGATGGTAACACAGTGGGAGAAATTCCAGTTACTGGGAGAACAGAGGAAAAGCAAATGTTAAAATGCCTGAATGTGAACAGAAATGTTAAGTAAGGATGGAAACCATTTCATGTACAATAAAATGAAATACATTGCTTTCTGTGATTTCTTTCCTGTTGAAGAAAAGTCATTTTATATGCAATAGACTCCTGACAAAATGACCTTTCTATGGATTGATTTAAAACAAGAGATGCACAGCATATTGTCTTTGCTATTGGCTATAACTAGCTAGAATTCTCCAGCCTGAAGGAGATGGAAACTCACTGAAGGATTTTTTACTGCATATTCCAAATGCTTGCTTCAGTCAATTACTAAGAACTACATTTGAAGTCATTCAATTTTGCTTTAAACTGGAAAGATAGAAGGTGGGAAGAACATTGATTACTTTGAACTTACTTCAGTGTTGTTTTTTAAAGCTCCAATTCTATATTCCTCACCTGAAAGTAACTCTTGTTGAACTCTGTTGAACTTTCTGAAAAAGGAAAGAAAGAAAGAAAGAAAGAAAGAAAGAAAGAAAGAAAGAAAGAAAGAAAGAAAGAAAGAAAGAAAGAAAGAAAAAGAAAGAGGAAAAGGGAAAGGGAAAGGGAAAGGGAAAAGGAAAAGGAAAAGGAAAAGGAAAAGGAAAAGGAAAAGGAAAAGGAAAAGGAAAAGGAAAAGGAAAAGGAAAAGGAAAAGGAAAGGATGCCATCGCTCACAACTTGCATTTTCTTACATTGGAAAACACCTGATCAGTTAGCTGTTTATGTTACATTATAAAAATAGAACCTGGTTGCCTATTCAGCATCATTTGGATGAAATATTTTATAGTTTCATTCTTGAGAAAGTAAATGAAAATTTAAGATGACTGATTGAGCAAGCATCTTTTAAGAGGCAGGAATGATGATGAAGATTAAAGGTCATTAAGGATAGGATGGCTTCTGATATACTAGGTGAAAAACATCACCTAAAAGGGGATACAGATTTACATATATTTTGCATCTGGTAATTTCTATCTATAGATATAATTTTATAATAACTACTATAATTTATACCAAGGGTGGACAACTTTAATACCAAGGGTGGAGAAACTATGGTTCTGCAACTGCCAGCAGAACAACTACTATGTTTTGTGGGATTCCAGGAATCATTGCAAGTTCTGGAGGATTACAGGTTCCTCAGCCCTGACCCAAATACTTCTCCATACTGGGAAATATTGTGATCAAGTGACTTGTGTGCCTGCTAAACTTGCTGTTCAGGTGCTGTGATGCATAGCTACAAGGCTCTGCTCTCCTTTTAACTTCAAGGGAGCCTTAGACTGGATATCTTTTGCTACATAGAAAATATTCAAATAATTGACTCTTTAATTAGAATATATGGCTGCCTTATTGTTAAAAAATGCAGTTTCTAGTATTATTTTGGTAGCAATAATTTGCAATTTTACCATATGTTCTTTAGATACATGCCTTCAGACAATGTTTGACAGGACTTCAAATGTAGGATTGTTCTTTGTATAAATTTGTTGTGAAAGTTGTAAAGTTCTTTGGCGTGAGATACCAAGCTAATCCAAGACATACTGCTTCAGGCAAAAGACAAGATGCTGCCTCAGCCCTAGTGTTAGGTGGACTGATGAAATTATCAGGTAGCAGATGCCTGATTTTGTTAGGATTTCTCATGGGAAGAAATGCAACTTGCTTATCTGCAAACATTGTTTAGACTACAAAAGCAGGCCATCTGCATTTATTTTTTGTTAGTTTGCACGTATACTGCTATTTACTGCCACCTATTGGCATGTGTATGTTAGTTATCCAAGGGGAGGTGCATAGTGTCAATAAATTGTGAGTGATTACATGCCTCACTTGGTAGTAGGATTTTAGCCATCATGTAATCAGTTTTATAGGTTATGTAGTAGTAACTAAAAACCAAGTAGTGTACCTCTTCTCTGAGAATTTTTGGCTAGAGACTTTGTTAAACTTGTGTAGTGGATAAGTCTTGGAGGCCACATATATGAGAAGAAGTGTTTTTTTTTTTTTTTATGTTTTGCATGAAACTTGTATTTTATGTAGTTTTTATTTTTCTCAATAAATACCAGATATGGTTTATACTTTCTGGCTGGATTTCTTTGGAGAACAAGATAAGGACATTGCATTCTTTAAATCTCTCTAACGCTGGTATGTATTTTTGGCATGAACTGTGGTTATAGCTGCACTCTGCATAACAGATTTCTTTTTTCTTTTCTTTTCCCAGGACAAAATTATATGAACCACACGCTTTGTCCTGCACCGTATAACCTAGCCTGCTACTTTCAAGTTCTGTGGAAGACATCATTTTATCATCAGCACTGAAGAAAAATTCAATCGCCTTGTTTACATGGAATCAGAGGGTCACCATACTGTCCTTTTAGCACCATACTGTCCTTTGGGTCAGCACTGACAAGATTCTTTTCTCCATCCCACATTCAAAGCTCACAAATTAGCTGGACTGACAACTGAATCTCATTTTAATGGTAGAAATAGAATAACAACCTACACCGTACTCATGGGTAGCAATAGTAGCTTAGGAAATATAAAGCCACATAATATTTCTTCCCTCCAATATCTCACCAATATTCTTTGGCGTCTAGCATCTGATTTCAAAACCATCCACTTCATTTTTCCTGATGGCAGAATCAGCCTTGGCTTAGCACAACCTCCTGTAAAATATTTCAATTCCTTTATCAAACTGTGGACTTTATGTCCAGACTGAGCTAGAGAAAAAATCACAGTCTTCTGATTTTTGGTACTGGAGGCCATTAAGTACAGAAAGGGCAGAACTGGAAAGCCAGCAGATAGGGTTTATGTATATGTTGCAGTTATGTTATGTATATGTTGCAGTTAGGCACTAGACCAAAGCAAATTGATACTTTGCTTTGCTCCCTGTCTACTTAGCTGTGTTCACAATGCCCACACTACTCTCTTCTGTACATATTTTGCAAAGATTTTATTATTATAAATACAGTTTGACAGAATAGCAATAACTGTGATAGTGTGAAGAAAATGTCATAACACAGCCAGTCATTTGTTTCTTCTTCCTGTTTGTCTGAAGCCATTTCTTCAGCCATTTCTTCATTTCTTCAGTGTCTTGGTAGCATCACCCAATCATCACTGAAATGAAAGAAAATCTGCCCCACATTACGGTGACTTTGGTTGGACATCTCTAGAAGACACTACAAGTTGCTAATGGGGAAATGTATTCAGACACTGAAAATATTTATGTTGTTCTTCATTTCTTTCTATGCCAGTGAAGGCCAACCTGTGCGCCTCTTATAGCTCTCAGCATCCCATTCATGGCCCCCAAAATACTGAGTGTTTCCTCTAGAATGAATGAGGGCAAAATGTTCTGAGCTGATTTTTCATTTAGGAGAAATTTAAAAAGCTTAAGTCTTATGGAGTCTTTAGGAATCCATAGCACCTTTCAAAAACTTAATTCTCAGCCAAAAATTAGCCAATTTTGCTTGTTTTGGAATGTTAAAGAGGCAAAATGGATGCATTACTTTTGCCCCTTAAATTCCTCAGAAACGTAAGATTAAAAAAAATGCAATTCTCAGAATGTTAGCCCTGCCACTCTGCTGATACATCCCTGTGGCTACCAAGCAGGTCACAAACTGATAGATTGTCCATTCCTCTTTTATGCAATATCCCTGCAAAAATAATCAATCGAAGAAAGTTGTATATGTACTTGTTCATATTTCATAAGTGGTTTCAATAATGAATTATCACCAGGATGAGCAGCCAGATTCAAGCTGGGGAAGCCTCCACACCATCTGGTTCATGCATCATGCATTAACCTATTCTAAGGTGTGTTGATTTAACATTGGTATGATCTGTGGGCCATTTCCCCAAGTTTAGCATGACGTTTGACCTTAGGTTGCAAGCAGCCACTACTAGCACACCAGTGAACTCTCTATAAAACTCCAAGGATGTGTTTGAAAAGCAGCTGTCTTACTCAAGACAGCATAGCAAGTTTTTCTGACAACTTATTGTATAACACAAAACACTGAGTTGCATCAGTCATGTTTCATTATATTGGCTACCCATCCATTGCTGGAAGGAAATTGCTTATCCTTGTCTTTTCACACTGAAGAACAGTACATTGGGGTATAAGTCCACTTCCAGTTACCCACTGTAGCACCTACTAAATATAGATAGAAAAAGATGCAGCTACACTTGTTGACACCTTTTTCTAAGATGTTGAGTAAAGAGAAGAACCAACATAACTGCAGATGCTCTTCCAGATTTGGAGAATATCAGTGCTTATACATAAGCATCTGCTAAAATTTTATTTAAGAGCAAAGAAACCTCTCTGTATGACCACTTCTTTCCATGCATTCACTTTCAGTGATGGAGCACATGTTTGCTGCACCAAAGATCCCACCTGTATGGATGGTGGTCTGGAAAGTCAGCCCATCTGTGAAGAGAATATTGACTGGGCTCAAAATTGTTACCAAAGTTTTGCTGGGAAGTACATAATCTCTTTGCATCTATGAGCTGTTTTAACCACTAGAACAAGTGGCAAGAGACAGATAAAGGAAAAGGTCTGTCCCTGCATCTGTTTTTCGCCAGCCCATGGTTACTTGAACTTAAATGAGTCTCTGTTGAATTGATTAGAAAACTTCCCTTATCCTTTTCCCTCTCTTCTAGGTGTAGTTAAGGTAGCATTTTTTATCCTCGTGTATTTCCCAATAAGTCTACTTTTTTTCTTCAGATACAATGAATATGTTAGCATTCATTGATAGCTGAGCTAAGCCCATATTCTGCATTCAAGACTATATTATAAGAATGCTACATTTTCAATATGACATTCTGCTACTGAATTACTCAGTATTCTTTTAGCACTCTGAATATGCTCAGCAGCCTCCTCTACTAAAATCTTCTGCTGAATACAAATCTTCAATAAGTTTGTAAGTTAATAGATGTATATGTTCACATAAACCTATACATCCATAACATCATTGCCATTATTTCACACCTTCCACCCAGAGAATAGTAAAGTCCTTGAGTCTCAGAACATTCACTGTCCCCATGAGAAGCCATAGCAGAGATTGCCTAAATCAAATTACCCTTGGATTGGCAAACAAAAATTGCTTTAAAAACACAAATGGAGAGTGGGAGAATATTACAAGATTGATAAATTGATTTTATTTCCACTTAAGTTACATAATAATGAGAGTTTGAGAATGATCCAATGGGGAAATGATTAACCCCCAGATATTTGCTATACTATAGTACTCAGCAGGCCTAGCTAGAATGACCAATAATGGGGAAGCTAGTGGTTGTAGTTAAGCAGTATCTGGAGGATTACAAAGGAAGAACAAGAGAAGTAAGACAGAGATGTGAGTATATACAGTATGCATCTGTATGTGACTAGATACCTAGATAATCTCAATTGCTATATATTGTACATTGTTATATTTTAAGGAGAAATCAACTCTTGATTTCACTCATACATTCTTACATGCATACATATTTGGTGTGATCCTCTGCCTCTGCTATTCCAGCATTTATTTATTTATTTTTTGGTTAATTGAAGTAACTCTGATTATTTTCTGGTAAATGTTTCCAACCAAAAAAATGCTTCATATTCATGAAGCATGATTTACTGTAATCATTTCCTTCAACATTCTGCATCTGCAAATATTTTAAGTACTTGAATTCTGATTCATAAGCAATTACATGGGCATATCTTATAAAAAGTAGCAAGCTGAAATTGTGGGGGAAAATTCCCTGGTGCATGGTTGTTCAGCTACAGCACCCTTTTAGACTGGTGTTGGTTGGCATTCAGCAAGGTCCAAAAGCCTGTTCTTGGACTCAGTCAAAGCTAAATTGTGTACTTTAACTGCTCTTCTATATTACATAATTTATTATTTATGACAATAATTACTCAGTATACAAAACCAATGAGCTAGCCAAGTAGGGCCTGAAATTCACTCTGTTCTTACTTTGTACCAGTAACTTCCTTTATTGCTCCAGAAAATGTCATCTTTCTGGGGAAAGAAAGGCATGGGGAATTCAAGTATTTAATGTGAGTTGGTCAATCTGTCAAACATAATAAAAATAGTTGTAGTTAGCATTATATTCATGGGGGGCTGTAGGGTGTAATATGGAGATCACATCTACATGATACACTCTAAAGGAGAAGGGAAGTTGTGTTTTGGGACAAAAAGGAGAAAGAAGGTATACATAAAATATATTTCAGTGCCCCTTCCTGCTCTATTTCTTATGCTTTGTTCTGAAATTTCATTAGTACAATATTGTTATGCCAAGAATGAGTTACCTTTCGCTGCAGGCTGGACAGAACACCTCCAGTTAGTAAAATTGCTTATGTTTAGCAGTGTGCTGCTTTGTGATTTTACTTTTACAAGACCTTCCAAATGTTGCCAGACGCTGTGCTCTGCTAATGGAGACCACTGAAGTATCATAGAGTTTTTGTGATGGAGCATCTGAAGCCATTTAAGTTGGTTAGGAGGATTTTACAAGTTATAAACAGAGCCAACAGAAAGGTTGGGAATGGTGTTATTAGACAAATTCCTGGATGGATGACTGTTAAAAAAAAATTGCCATTTCATTTCCCCCTTTTTGGCACCATATGAAGCAGGTCTCTTTCCCCTGCAACCTTTTTGTTCAATCAGAACAACTTATGCCTAAACATTTCTGCTTGTTTTCACATCCATCTTTTTCTTTTCCCTTCCTATTTTGACTTTCTGATATCTCCTCCTCTTCTTCAGACATTCCTCACTCATCCTCCTTCGTTGCTTTCTCTTGATTTTGCCTGAAGGTGTGTTACTCCATATTTGATTAACAGAAAGAGGGAACTTCATTGGTTCAGCTCATGCTTTTTATTATTCCTATTCAGGCTTGGAAAGAATCCTGAGAACTGCTGCCAGTTACTGTAAAAATCTTCCTCAACTTCATTCCTAGCACTCATCACATATGATGGAGCTCCAGTTCTCAGCATTCCCTGCCAGCAGGGTTATTGCTCACGTTAACTAACAATCCTGTGAAATATAGTCCAAATTGGGAGGGGGGAGGGAGCAGTGGTCTGATTTTTTTTTTTTTTTTTAATTTGGATAGTTGACTTCTGAACTATCCAAATCCAGCTTCCTAGCCATTTTCACTTATTTCCTTTTTTGCCAGAAATAGCATCACAACTGCTTGTCAGCTATTCTTCATTCAAGCTGCCAGTCTCACCTTCACTGTGATATCTCTTTACTGATGATGAAACACTGGACATACTCATTAGTGTCTGAGATGCCAAGGTGTGATTATAGTGTTGGTGCTCAAGTTTTTCTTTTCTTTTGACTGAAAACGCATTAAAACTATAAAAGCAAGCCACATCCATGAAAGTATGACAGCCTTGAGTTTTCAAAGTATCCACAGAAGGAGTCAGTTTGGCAGTGAAGAATCAGCAGGCAGGAGAAATGCTCATCTCCCAAACACATATATAATATAATCTGAACACATATATATGTTGTTTTCTTGTCCCCTTTCCTCAGTAAGAATAAAGGAAGCATTATGTGACAAAGCTGAAATAACAAGAATGGCAGTTCATGATCAAGACCGGAGGGAAAAATAGCTGGTAGGAAGTGACAATATGGAGACAAGGCTGAAGAGACACACAGAATAGAGCTGGACACAAATGGCCTTTTGAAAATCTTCATCCAAGTTGGGGCAGTGAAATTGGGTGGAGGATTTCTCTGAAAGGAGAAATTCTCCAACAATTTTTTCCTTCCCGATATCTTCCCTAGGGATTTAACTAAAGAATGAGAAACCTGCCATGGGGACTGCAGATTGCTAAAGAAAAGACTGTATGGTGAATGACAGAACATTCATACACACCTCATTACTGTAATCCAAGAACATCATATCCTGTTCATGACAATTTCTCTTAAACATTATTTCATCAAATTGAATGAAAAATGGGAAAGGGGTAGGCAAGATATTTTCTGTGTCATAGAGTGAACTGGTGGAAACTGCCTAGCTTAAATGAAGATCTGTGCTTTTTAAAAGTTCTGTCTGATTCTCATAGGCATCCATAGGAATTTGCTGCTTTTATCAAAATTATGAAAGCACTGTTGTGTTGTTGCACTGCAAGCTCTGCCCACTTTGTACATGCATGTGACTCATATACACATACAGAAGGGGTGAACTTTGTGTTACAACAGCATGATGCTACTTTCACTTTTCTGGTCCCCCTTACCCTATGGACACTGCCAATGATTTCTAAATGGTTACATACCCAACTTGAAACACCCTTGGTGGATTCCAGATTGCATTTGTAATGTAAGTCTGGAACCTAAAAAGGATAAAAGCAGCTGGGAGATATTTCAAGGGAAATGTAGCAAGAAGAAACAATGTGAATACTTTTTCCTGGCATCTTCATGAAAACTCTTTCTCTTGAAAGATGTCTGGAAGCAGCGGCATGACCAGGAGTTAGAGGAGCTAGAGTGTCTCTTGCCACTGGACATGCTGGCACAGATTGCTGGGATCTGGAAGGCAAGAGGTTTTCCACTCCACGTTAAGATTGCAATTTGCAATTTAGCCCTCAAATTCAGCCTCATAAAAATACCCAGAGGTAGTGGGCTCTATTTCACTGAACGGGTTTGAGCAGAACCTGGAGAGCCGTCTACTGAAAATGCTTTCAGTTGGATTCAGTGGCCTAAATGGATTTCTCAAGGAAGAAAGATAAAGTCTCAAATTTTCTACATCTTCCTTAAAATCTAGGAAGTTTGCAGATTGCTCCAAGAGTTAAAATCAATAATACATTATAATGAAATTTGAAAGCCAGTTCCTCAGCTGGAAGCGGCATTCTCTATTACTGTTTCTGTATGTGATCCACCAACACATTTCAACCCAACTTTCAACTCATGTTTTTGTGTTGGCTTCATTACAAAAGGATTGTTACTTAGATAACTTTGCCCAAACCCTCATTCTGATAACAAATGAAGAGGCCAGTCTTACAACCCTATTATGGCAGTTCAGCATCAATGGGAGAAAAACTACTTCTTGGCTGTTTAATTATGTTCTAGGAACAAATGAACTGGGTTTTTTGGATCTTCACTCATAATGATAATAATTTTATTACAGTCAACAAGCAGCTTATTATCTTTGCTCACCTTCTAAAGGGTTGTTAATGACCTATTGTCTCCTAATGAAACAGAGAATCTTAGGTATGCCAGTTCTCTGGTTCATATGTAGTTGTGCCTAGTTGGATTAGAGCAAAAGGCACAAAGTCAACATCTTGCTTCCCAAAGTAACCATCCAGATATGTGAGAGATAAGACACCAAGACAATTACATTTATTCAGTGTTGTTCCTTGGCAACTAGTATTCAGATGCATAGTGTCTCTGATCCCGGAAGTAAGATAATAATATCATAATTGTGGTTAACAGAATAGTTTGTCCAAATCTCACCCACCTCTTAAAATTACTACATCCTGTGGATATAACTAATTAAACTCTCAGCTGGATAAATGATTACATTCTGGGGTCTCTCCTTATTCTCCCACATAGAAGAGTACTTCCCATCACCATCTGAAGATGGCTTCTCTCACCTCTGGAAATATTTGGCAAAGGAGGGCATCTATCAGATTCTTAATGTACCAATTTTATGACTTGATCTATGAACACAGAGAAATCACACTGCTAAAAATCACCATTTTGCTGCCAAATGTTGGTGGTGTAATATGGGGGTGGGGGGAGGCTCCAAAGGCTCAACAATTGATCTGGGAGCTACATACAAGTTGAAGGTTTCTTACCTTAGACCTAACTCATAGCATGTTTACTGAAAGTTGGAAAAAGCTCCTATTGGAAATCATTGCAAGAGTTATTCAAAGTGCTTACCAATAATTCATTATGATGTACTTTTACACAAGAACAGTGAGGTAACACTGTTTAAGATCAAGATTTATCAAATGTGGATGACTTGCAAGTGGTCTATTGTTTGATATAGAAAATGATCCCTGCATCCCCTGGATCATAACAAGGAATTCTGCAAGCAACGATTGGCAAAAGTAGCTGCTTAGTAAATGCCTAGACCAATGAGATTGCCTCTTTTTACAGCCAGTGGAGGTGGGTCGGTTCAAGAGCAAAATAATCTATTACCCCTTTGTACACCCTGTCCCATAGGGGCATTTGTGCTGCTGTGTGCTGACTGACTTACAGCTGGTATGGAGACCAAGAAGGTAAGTTTAGAAACTCTGCAAGAATGGAAAAAGTCTGAGAAACATTTCACAAAGCTGCATCTTTTGGAAAACTGAGTTTACAATTTGATTCTGTCCACATCTACTCAGCCACAGAACCCATAAAATTCAATGGGATCTACTCCCAGATAAATGTGTAAACATCTGCAACCTGAATGAGTTAATAACTGTGTTGTCATGTTAGCAACAGCATGAACCTTTTCTCCTACCTCCACACTAATTGTGTAACAACCACGAGTGGTGCCAAATGCAAGGCTTTTTAATGCTGTCATCCTAAGAGAGATGCTTTAAAGAAGTTACATCTTTTTATCTTCAGCACAAATATTGATTGACCTGCTTTCTGCTAAGTCCTGCTGGCCTTGGGGCTTTCATAGAAAATGAGAAGCTCTCAGAAGAGATGCTGGAAAAAAAGAAGTAGGTCATATTGAGAACATGGGAAAGGGAGATACTGCAATGAGTAAGGCTGCATATTTTTAACAGTATAAGGAGCCATAATCAGCTCATTTTTCCTGAACTGTACTAAATAAATTTATCCAAAAATTTACTTTGAAATCTGACATATGTAAACTTTGATGACAGGCTGTATAGGACCCAGCTGAATAAGAAATATTTGTGTGTGGTTACTGCTGTTTTAGGATAGCCATTCCTGATTTACTTTGAATGGTCCAACCTGGGAAAAGGATCAACATAGATGGCAAAGCACAATCAATCAAACACAACATTATTATTTCTTCCAAATTATATCAACTTAAGCATAAATTATACTAAGTTTATGAAGAACAGAATGAAGAAGTAGGGTTTTTTGTCCAGTCATACTACCAGTGGGGTTCTCCTTCTGTCCCCATGGAATTTAAGTGCAAGGTGGCTACTCCATACAGCAGCACACGGTAGATGTTTTATTTACTTCTTGCACCATATTTCTTCCACTATTCCTTGAGAGAACATATTCTAGTATGTCTTACTCCAGGACTGTAACATATGGCTTATTTGTACAGCGTATGAGTTCTCCAATCAGTTTTCCTTTCAATCCATTCTCCTCATACTTTACTTTTAGAACAGCTTTTGCTGTGTTGTGATTTCCTGCACAAATCAGTTATGTGTGTTCAGCATTAAAATCTGTGGACAGGAAATTCATGGCCAGTTCCCCCCCACCCCCTGGAGGCTATATTTCACTGTGAACCTAAACTACTATGCAGTTGGGAATCTTGAAACTAGTGTTCTGAAAATCTCTTCAGTGTTGGCCCACATTCTCTTTGTTTCATGTCAATAAAATGTCTAGATGAGTGCAAGT
Organism: Liasis olivaceus; assembly: GCA_030867105.1. NCBI lineage: Eukaryota > Metazoa > Chordata > Lepidosauria > Squamata > Pythonidae > Liasis > Liasis olivaceus. Next base: position 91,542,009 of record CM061348.1, on the reverse strand, counting down.
TTCACATATATCCTTAATTATAGGTATATATGAGTATCCTATCTTGCACTTGTATCTTCAGTGGTCAGCAGTCTGCCTGGCTTCCCATACTTCAATTAAATCTTAAAGGAATGAACTGAACAAAAGGAAATGACACAACTCTACCCATTAACCTTTTCTCAGATCAAAAAGAATGGGCAGCCAGGAAAACTTCAGAGAGAGTAAGTTCTAATGGAGAGATGTAAGTCCTAAAGCACACCTAGAGAAATGCCAAAGCACCTTAAAACTGAGGTAAAAAAAAGAAAAATACTTCTATTGAAGGGAAAGGGGGGGAAAATCAGGAAAAGTTCAGAGCTATTCATATTTTTATATCACAGCCACAAACAGCAGCAGAGGCCAGTGGGAAAAAAGAAGACAGGAAATGCAAAGGAATTCATGAGGTTGCCAACATGAACTTGCACTATACATCAAAGATAAAACATGGGATCTTTAAATTTCACCTTCCTCCCTTACCTTACTTTTATTATGGATTGCATACATTTGTACATTTAGATATTGTACATTTGTTAATGTGTGCCTCTAAAGTAGCAATTCGGTTTATTTAAAAAAAAATACTGGCACAACAAAGCCTCAGAAATGAATGCAGAAACTGCCCACAATAGACTTGAGGAAGGGGCTTTGTAAGAATGACAGGGCTCACATACTGCCCTCATACCTGGTTTATTTAACCAAAGTTTATCAAATAAACCACAGTTGGCTGGATTTGTACAATGCCATGTTTGCAAATCAATGGCTGGGCTAAACACCAGCCCAACACACTCAAACGTATCATGGCTTAGCACAGTAGGTAAAGCGAGTCACTGAAAGAGCTGCTCTCTCCATACTTCATCCTCTAAGTTGCATTTAGAAACAAGAGACACAAATGAACAAATAAGCTGGGATAGTTGCTTGCAATGTTTCTCTACGCCAATGTTTCTCAACCTTGGCCACCTGAAGCTGGGTGGACTTCAACTCCCAGAATTCCCCAGCCACCCCTGGGAGTTGAAGTCCACCCCCAGCCAAGGCTGAGAAACACTGCTCTAGGATGCCTTGAAGGATGAAGGAGAGCTGACCCCATAACGCCTTGCTCCCAAGAAACAGAGTTGCCTCAGTGAGTGGGACAAAAGTCAAGGGAGCTTTTTGGCCGGGGACTCCCTCCGCTTCCCATTCTCCCTCTTTCCCAATTTCTGCTGAGCAAAGGAGCAGAGATGACTCCTATCTTCTGCTTTTGATGTTATTTTCGACTAAAAGTGGCAGCGTTTCACGCTCCACTAGCCCTGGGAACGGGAAACAAAGAGAGCTAAATGCGAAATAAGCAAGTAACCCGCCGCTGGTGCAACATGCGGTCCGTGTGGCCTGGCTTCAGGCTACAAGAGGACTTGAAAGCAGCCACGACTAACCCCTGCCCGCGCAGCCCTCGCGCAGCGCCCGGGCAGCCCTCGCGCAGCGCCCGGGCCAGCTTGCCGACGCCTGAACGGCGTTCTCGCCTCCAGTTGTGAGTCGGCCGCTCCACTTCCTAGGCAGCCTATTCGTTTTGCTTCTGCAACGAAAGCAGTTGCGCGGCGGGGCCCTTTGATCTGTACTTAACTGTCGTACCGACTATTAATAATCATGAGAACAGTTTTACGTCTGCTGCGCTCGCCTGGACAAGACTGTCAGACGGGAGGAAAGCGCGCGTCTCCCTTTCGGGATCTGTTTTCGGAACAGCGGGAACATTTATTGCCACGATTTATGGGAGGGCTGTGAAGCAGGTGGATGTCACGACTGCGGAGTAGGGAAGAACAGGAACGTAATGTTTATTGAACTCCTCTGGAGACTGGCTTTTTCCCCCTCCACCTAAATCAGGATTGATTGTTCCCATGGCAAGCGAAAACGCCAACGTTGGAACAATGGCGCCATCTCGAGGCGGCAAAGGGCACCAAAAGCTGGAGACGGAAAAAACCGATCGGGTGAAAAAAGGAGAGCCGAAGCTAATAGTGGTGGGTGATCTTGCCTACACTGAATTCGACAGTAATTCTGAACCTGGTCCTGGGAATATTTCAAGAAGAGCCTGCCTGACCCTCTGCCCACATTATTTTTTAGAAACAAAAATAATTAACCGTAACAACACAGAACGGAGAAACTGGGATGCTGCAAAAGAAAATGCCAGATTTTCTCTTCCATCTTTGTTTATTGGGTCTCAAAGGCATTATTAGATAGCTCATAGTGATGTCCAGTATTCGAATCTGAAGCAGATAAGGGCACTTTAGATCCAACTACTGCACATCCTGTGCCCAGACACATACAAAGAGCAAATGTAACCTCCAATAGAAGAGCATATCTGTAGCCCAGGGTTGAACTGTGGAGTCCTTGGTGCTCTCTGAGCTTGGTTGTTTGCTTGCAGATGCTTCATTACCCGACTAGGTAACATCACCAGCACCAGATAATGTGGGATTTGCTGCCTGTTTATACGCAGTAGCTTGCCCTGCTAGTTTTGGTGGGGTGTAGTTTCCTCCTGCACCCTACGCTGTGAAAATAGTCCAAAATTAACAAAAAACAAGATACTCAAAAAGCCAGGCAATATTTGACTTTAAGGTTATGCCTGCCAGACAGAGGACATGATGACAAAAAGGAGGATGTGTCCTCCTTTTGCCATACATCTGATAACCCTAACCCTGACCACCATGACAACTGTTATAAATAGGCAAGAGCTGCCCTATAGCAACTATATTCTGAGAAAACCTAGGACATGGTCTCAAAAATAGGCCTCCTGACTTGAAAATATTATCTACAGTTACTGTAATCCTCTTTATCAGGCATGCTGGTATCAGTACAACTCCAACCATTTGATTCTGATATATAGGCATCTTTATGCTACATGCATGTAGTACACAGTTCTTAGCTACCAGAGAAATTGTTATTGTTGGATTTATTTGGCATTTTCGGGAAGAATCTCTGTCTCCCTCACCTTTATTGCTGTTACAGTGCCCCATCTGTTTTCTTTGCAGAAATTCACCATATAGATTTCGTTTCATAAGACATCACTCAAAGATTATTATTTGTGTCATTTTTGTCACAGAGGAACAGGCCTTGCTACTTGATTCTGCTTTCCTGACATTTTTTTTTTTTAGGGGTTCTGGGATTTTATCCTGAGGTTTCAAGGGACACAGTATCATTTTCCTCCTCTGCTAGTCAAAAGCCATTGCAAAAGGGAGGAAAGGAGCCACAAAGCTGTTATCAGATATTGTGTCCCCCTATTCCTGACATCTGCAAGGAGGAAGCATTTACACAAAGAGCTGTGTTATATATAGTTCCAGAATCCAAGATGGGTACCCACAAAAATACAGGTTTGCCACTTCATATGAAATTGTAATCAGGAGAAGCCATGCTTCATTGGTGGTGGGGCCCTAAAGTTAATCTTTCAGTTAACTATGCATTTGTCAGACTGAAAATGCACTCCTGATGCTAGCCAGCTGAGAGAAGGCTAGTCTGTAGGAGATGACAACATTGATTTTTCTGAGGGAACTGTCAGAATATCTGATAGAAAATCACCATACTAGCTAAATTTTCCTGGGTCAACAGGGTAGCAAAACTGTTCAAGAAGACAAATGAGGAACCTGGGAACAAGTGTTTGGTGCCAGAGTAAAATAGAAATAGAATCTAGGAAGGGATCATAAAGAACAATCCTGGAAACCAAATGAATCTCAAATTAATTTTAGAACTAAGCTAAAATTCATAAATCTACCAGTTGCACAGCCAAAAATGCAGCATCCCTTCAAACAATGGATATTCAAACTCTAGAACTGTTATTTTGTAATAAAAAGTACATTGGACTTAATGGCTGTGAGGATGCAGTCAAGATGAAATAGAATGAAGGAATTAGTAGTTTGATTCTGTCTACTTGACTGAGTGACAACTATTGAAACTTTTAGGATTTTTCTTTTGTGTGTGTGTGTGTGTGTGTGTGTTCCAATACTCTGGCTTGGTCAATTTATAAGCACTATCATGGATTAGTTGGCTGGATGGTCTTCTATATATAGTTTCAGTTTAATGTGAGGAACTTTCATAAATTTAATTAACTGAAGATGCACAAAGAAGATTAGTATCAGACCCCATTAAGCTACTTAAAATTCTCTTTTCTCTCCTGAAAGACTTCAGGCCCATGGCTCTCTTGATTGTCTGGATTTTGTTCATTTGTTTAAGCCAAAAATACATGGGTAACATGTATGAGCTCCATTGTAAGAATTAGGCTATCTAGTGGAAAGATTTCTGTGAAAGATTCTACAGAGCAGTCAGATATTATTCCACCTGTTTCATTCAGGCTGGGTTCACACGCTATATCAAACCATAATGTGGTTTGCTAGGCTTAGCATGTTTTGTGACCTCAGTTGATCATAGTTACTAAGGAAAGTATGATTGAACTTGATTTTGTAGGCTCTTGGCATACAGATTCTGAACTGAATATAGAAGGCAGTCATGAGTAGAGGTGTTTTCAACAGGGGTGGGTGATCTGAGGTTCTATAGCCAAATATGGCTTCCCGTTTTTATGGCACTCAGAGACCCTTTGATAATAATTATGGAATTGGCTTCTTGCTATTTTGAGGAGGGATCCATAAAACCTTAAGACCTAAATTATGTATATAATGGTTAAAATGCAAAGAAAACCACCCAAACTCTCCCAAGACTCCTGTTCTACCCACATTTTTAATGTATCCCCATTGACATTGTTGTCTATCCCTGAAATCTTTAGTTACAGGAAGGCAAATTCTAGTTGAATGTCAGGAAAAATTCCTTAACATTAACAGCAGTTCAACAAGGGAACCAGTTAACTAGTGAGCTAGTGGCCTCCCCTTCATTGGATGCATTTGAGCAAAGGCTAGATACTAGATAGCCGCTTGTGGAAAATTTGGATTCCTTCAAAGAGTAAGGGGTTGGACTTGGTGACCTAAAGCATTGCTCTTGGATTCCTGCTCCCTTTAACTTACATATATGGGGATTCATAAGTATCCCCACTGGGACAAGTATATTGAACAACTAACAGTGAGTATATAAAGTTAATTTTATTAGGGGAACAAAGATGGAAAAGCCTGTTGCCCTTGCAGAGTAGGCATCAATAATTTAATCCTGTGATCTTATTTAGCTATGGAGAAAAAAGAAAGAAAACAGATTACAAGAGAAAAGAGACTATAAGTGGGGTTGCCATTAATGTGGGGAGTCTTGATGGTAAAGGGAAACAATCTATTGGGTTGAGGACTTTACCTTTACTTTGTTGGTCCCTTTTGTTCAGACAGGTTAGCAACTGCTGCCACTTTGTTTCTGATTATTTCTCTCCCCCTCTCATTATCTTTGTTGGCCCAGATGATCAGTAACAGTGCCTCAAGCCACTTTCTGTTGGTTGGTGAAACATAAGTGATGGTGGGGTGTCCTATTAAGAACATAAGCAGTGCCCTGCTGGATCAGATTCCTGGCTCATCTAGTCCATCAGTCTGTTCTCACAGTGGCCAAACAACTGCACAAAAAAAGCTCAGTCTCCCAGCAGATAGCCTTCACAGCCAGTCCCATTGATCCCCATGAATCCATGGACTGATCCAACCCTTCTTTGAAGCCAGAGAGCTGGTAGCCAGGACCACATCTCATAGTAGCAAATTCCAAAGTTTAATTATACATTGTGTAAAAACAAAAACAAAAAATCTTTTTACCAGTCCTGATTCTTCTAGGACTCCATTGCACTGAGTGACCTCTGAATCTAGTACTTTGAGAAGGGAAAATTTATTTATTTATATTTATATTTCAAATTTAGTCACCTCCCATCTCACTCAGAAAGCTTTTCCTTGCCACTTTATCCACACCAGGCATAATTTTGTACATCTCGATCATTTCCCCTGTCATTTGCTCCTTTCTAGACTAAAAAGTCCCCAATCCATCCTAGAGGAGCTGCTGCAGCCCCTTAGTTGTCCTCCTCTGAACTTCTCCAGCTCTGTAGTGGGAAAAGAGAATGGCCTAGAGGGACAGAAGGAAGAGCCACTACCAAGGCAATGATCAGATAGAAAATGACTGAGTTGATTTCCTGGCTTGGGCTACCTTGAGTGGCCGACAGATTATGAGAGTCCAGCCTTGCTGGATTGTGAGAGGGAGGAGTAGACCAGGGAGAATGAAGGTGCCTCTCAGGAGACATTTAACTCATCACTTCTCATGGCATAACATCTTTTGTACATCTCAGTGGTATTTAGAGTTCTTGGAAGTTAGACCATGAGGAAATCCAGGGCTATGAATTAGATTAGGAAGTTGGGGGGGGGGGGGGATTCCTAAAAATAAATGGCAAATCATTTTTGAGTTGTTGCCAAGAAAGCAAATATGGATGTGTCAGTGTAATCCCTGGGACTCAAGCTCAACTCTGAGGAGACTTTATTTAAAAAAAAAAAGAAAGAAAAGAAAACAGTTAAATGGTGCTTTAAGGGCTAAAAAGTGATAATGTGCTAAAAATAGAGCCTGAAATCCTTGATCACAGAGGGCAATGTGATTCAAAGCAAGAGTTGCTTTGAAAAAAATAATATGGTAGCATGTAAAGTGTTTCTTACAATTTACTAACCCACCCTTGCCCCAATACAAGTGTTGACTCTGTAGCTAGTTCTCTCTTTTTTATTAGGAAAATAAATATGTGAGGAACATTGCAACATAGTCACAAAAATTAAGACTGATTGCTAGTTTTCCATCTCAACTTTTGTTTTTGCTCTTTTTAAAACAGCAACAGAAGCTTTAATGTGCATATTGCTAAATCCCACTGATTATACTGTGGTGTTAGACTCATGTTTTTCATGCCAGATGAAATATTTGTGATTGAAAATGCTTCATTTCAGCTGAAATATTGGCTAAGAATTTATGTACAAATAAATAGTATGCATGCATGGGCGGGGCTGTAGCTCTCCAGATGTTGCTGAACTATAGCTCCCAGCATCCTTCACTTTTGGCTGTGCTGACTGGAGTTGCTGGGGAATGTTGTTCATCACATCTGGCAGACCACAGGTTCCCTGACCCATTGGTATGAAAAGTAAAGGCGGGGGGGGGGGGGGGAGGAACAGTTTATTAATGATAGAAATAATTTGGCATAGTGTGCTAAGTTAAAAAAAAAAAAAAGTCAGTGGAAGCCAAATGGAAGAGCTTTACCAAAAGGTGGGAAGTCGTGTGACTTCATGAAATCATGATAGTCACAGTAAGATGACATATGACCATTCTTGACCATTTTGCATACATACACAAGGTTCTCTCTCTGCCTACCCACCCAGTTTTTCCTTCAGCTGCTCCTTTCCTTGAGCTTCAAAAATACATTTGAACATAAGATGAATTTAAAAAGCTGTGGTTTAGTTTTTTAAAAATGCAAAATCAGCATGTAGGCATTGGGATGTATTGTCACCTTTCATTTCCTTGGAACTATAATGTAGATGTCATATTAACTTTAAATATGTGTTTCATTATGTAGTGGAATAATTTAGTAATAAAGACAAGTTTAGATGGGCATTATAACGAGCCAGCTTTTTTGTTTATTTTCAAGGAATTGCCCTTGATCTTGACTTCTCTGATTTCCTATGTTGAAGGTCACTTCATTTTGCTTGTGATAGGAGATTCTGAATGTGTATTTATCAATACTGCATGCAGCTAATTTAGTTTTATGGACAAATGTCATTCTCCTAGAAGAGAGAGCAGTTAAGTAGTACTTAGAAACTGACAATTCTCTAGGACATTACTTCCAGAGAAAGTGGCTTTAAAATACTTCAACATTAATATAGTGGATTTAATATTAATAAGGGGGGGGGCATGTGGAGAGATCAGAAGCAGCAGGAGTAGTCATTTTAATAAGCAAGTAAAGATAAAGCAGAATCCAGAATTTTTCAAGCATATTTCCTGAGAAGGGATTAAATAAGAAAAGGGAAATTGAATGCACAATTTGGACAGCTATGTGCAACTTGATGCCCTACAGAGGTTTGGGCTAGAACTCTCAATTTATTGCCATGGCATGATGGTAAGACTGAGTTTAAAAGCAATTCAAGTGCATTAGTTTGCCAACACCTGGTTTAAACTAATAGCACCATTCAGCACAAGGAGTGGAATTTGATTTAGATACCAGTTTCACTATTTTCAACATCCTAAATCTAGCTCCAAGAATTTCTCTATCATATAAGAACTAAAGAGGAAAGCTGACAGCAGAAAGATTGCTGGAGCAGCCAAGTCTTCCTTTTCTTTAATCAGACCATGCTTCTGAGCTTTTAATACATAGCTTGTTCTATAGACAATAATACTTATCCATTCTGTGAAAAGATTGCTGCAGACAAGTACCCTGGCAATTGTAGGGTTGCGAACTTATATATTTATGCTTTTGGTATACAGACAAAGGATAACGCAGTAAACGTAGGTGCACTGATGAAATGTCAGAAGATTTTGTAACAAGTTTGACAGGAACCAGTTACCCAGAGAAGTGATAGGCTGCCCTTTGTGGATATCTTTCAAAAGAAGGCTAGACAGGCATCTGCTTGTGAAGCCATTTAGAATCCTGCGTTGATCTGAGGTTGGTCTCTGGGGCCTAAATGATCCTGCCAACTCCATGATTCTGTGATTCACATTAGAAAAGGCATTTCATAGCCATGTAAGAGTCCACAATTGCTGAATAGCCTAGACCTGGGAGCAGCTACTTACATAATCTCAGTGTTTATATTTTAATAGCAATGTTGTGGATTCAGTCTGAACAAGGAGCACAACACTGAGAAGAACCATGTTTATTGCAATGATCATTGGGTGCCTGCTTTACAAGAAAGAGGGACCCCAACAATAGAAAAGCAAAGATTTTTATAGAAGTTGAGGGTTACAAGATGGGAAATCCTAGGGATCTGATTTTGGGGAAGCTAGGTAGGTCCTTGTTAGTCACCTGGGGTTAGTTGTATTGTTAGGCAAAATGGCCTTTCAGGAGGGCAGGAGAGGTGAGGAAGTTCATTGTGAAGGAGATGGAATGTTGAGGTCATCAGCTGATAGAGGATGGAACTTGGGGTTTCTCTCTGTTGCAGTTTCCTTCTTAGGGCCGCCTTTGGGCTGTACTATAAGCTGGTGAGGAGGCTTCTATTCTTTGGTTTGATGGGATTGCAGGGGGCTTTATCTGAGGAAAGGGAGGGTCAGCTTGCGTCTGATAGGATTAAGCAAAGAGATGAACTGGGTTTGACCCTAGTCATGTCCAAAAGTCAGGGAGGAAAAGAGTGCAACTTCCGTTTTGTGTGTTAGTTTTATTTGCTCCATTGCAGCAATATTCTCACTCTTATACTTAGGAAGACATATTATGTTTGAAAGTGTGAAGTCTGTAAAATCTGAGAAGCTGGGGTGGGAGAGCGATGTGAGAGTCCCATGGCCAGCAGAAGCATACTCTATTATGTAAAATTGTTAAAATATAGAATAAATGAGGCAAAAATAAATTTGTCCGACTTCACTAAATTTGCATATTTACATAATTATTTTGATCATTAAATACAGAATATACAGCATTCATGTATTCTACAGTCAGTGTGCTGTTATTCCTCTTACTAATACTTCCTTGATCATTTGTTGAAACTGTGCTTTGGAACTGCTGATTAATATTTATAAGGTAGCTAGGAGAAAAATAGTATATCATCTGCCAAGCCTCGTTATCTACTTTTGATCTGGAAGACAGCAGAGAATGACAACTTTCTCTGGGTTCTTGAATGATGTTATCACATTTTAATTTATACATGTGATGATTATAGTTGTCATATGATGGCTTGAATACATCACAATAAATTAAGTGAACCATTCCCTCTTCCGAGTTCAGGAAATTGTCTAACCCAGGCAAGATGGAAGGTGATAAGTTTATCATGGGTTGGATTTCATTTATCACACATGCCTCTGAAATTAAATATATTAAATTTCCAATACAAATAAAAGTGATAATAATATAGGACTACCATGTCTGAGCAGCACAAATCTAAATAAGGACTAGATGGCAACAAAGAGGTGCTAAAAAACTTCATCTTGCTGCCATCTGGTGATTATCCATGTTTTTGCAGCACCGTTGTTTCTTTGAGTTAACTTCCTCACATAGCATGGATAGACAATGAGCAGTCAAGGAAAGTAAGTTTCACTATGTTAGAAAGGAGACAGGGCAATGCATATTTCTACTGAAAAGTACTTTTATTTAGTAGCTTTTTTATATCATCTTACCATATTTATCATCCTGGTTTATGCAACAACTTAGACTAAAATGCTTGCAAACAAAGGAGAGGGGAGCCATATTACATTAAAGGCCAGATTTCACATTCTGCCTTGTGGAATCTTGTCTCCCTGGAAGTGACGTTAGTTCCATCCTCTTAACATTCCGCACATCCCTTAAGACCTGGCTATGTGATAAGGCCTGGGGATCCCAGGTGATATTTTACAATGGCTCCCTTACTGTGACTAACCTCATCCTCTCTTGTTCCATAGTTTTTATAGTTTTAATAATGACTGTTTTATATGTATTTATTGGTTTTCTTTTTAACTGAGTGTCGTACACTGCCCAGAGTCACTTTTTTGTGAGATGGACAGCTATACAAATATGATTGATAAATACATACATACATACATGAATAAAACAGCACTGAAATCACTAAATGCACATTTACTCCTTTTTTTAAAGCTAAGAGGGTAAGGGCCATTCCTCTCTCTCACTGAAGAACATTCCACTATTTACAATAATTCAGGAGAAAAACCTGTTTCCACATGCCTGATAAACAAGTCTCTTTAGGCAATGGTATTCTCAGAAATGTTTCTGCACACCTCAGCAACCAGGCAGCCTTATTCTGAGAGTAGGCAAATATAAATGTGGCTCTGGTTCTGATATTCTATTAGATCTATTCTGCCTCTGAGCAGTGCACAAGTGAGAATTAATCAAATAATTAAGATTACCCATGGAACAAAAATCTATGTTGGCTTGTTGAATGTAAGAAAGCTGTACACTGTGTGCTGAAACTTAAGGATAGATATACATAAACCATAGACCATTCATAGAAATGTATATGAAAAAAAGACTTATTTTACCAGTGGTAACATTTGTGAATACAAACCGTATCAAAAAATATGTAGGTGCTGAACAAGATCACAGTTCTCTTCATTTCAGCTGGGTTTTCTTAAGACAAGAAGTATGCCCAGAGTGCCATGATTATGTGTTTAATTTGACATTAATTAGACCAATTTGACATCCCATCACACACACCCTCCTTACGTGTTCATCAGTTTGGGATGTAAAATAGATAATATATGTGTAACTTTTAACTTAATTGTGCTCAATTCTGGTTTACTTTTGAGCAAATGGCTCTGTCAGCCTAAGAAAAGGAAACCATAAAATTGTATTTAACAGCTGAAAGACAGAATTATATGCAATCAACAGCTGTTAGTTACAGGATTGCCACTTTAAGAGCACAGCTGTTTGATTGTATCCACTTTTAAAGTGTTATTCAACCCTCAGTTCCCAAGCCCTTTTCTAAAGAACTGTCATTCTCCTACAAAGAGGAACTTGGTTGTAAACAACTGTAGACTGTAAAAAGAATATGTGCTGTCAGCAGTCTTTCCTCTTTTAGCCAGATCATGTTATTTTGCAAGGCCAAATGCTTTCACAGGATGCCAATTAAATCAGAAAAAAAAGCTGCAATTTGTAATGATTTCCTTCTCCAATCCTCTAAGTGCTCAGATTGTGTAGCACAAGTGTATGCATTTATTCAATCCCATTATGTTCAATGGGACCTATTTCCAGGTAACTGGTAATAACATCAGCGTGATATAATTTGTTTGCTGAAAGGCCACAAAGCTACTGTTCTCATTACATATCTGTGTATTTGTGTGAAATTGGATAGAAAGAGGGTGGGGAAGCTGTAGTCCTAACTGGCCTATCATTGCTGCTGTTACTGTTTTTACAGTGTCCCTTTTTGTTTTAATTGTCAGCTGGTCAGCTATCACAAAGATGGTTGAGATATTGGCCGCAATAACCGTTCCCCAGGCAAACTGGCACCAAACCTTGATAAAAATGTTACCCCAAATAGTAAGAGCTTTCTGACAAACTAAACTCCACTATCTAGCCACCTTGCCCAGTCCTCAACCTAATAAGAGCACCAGTCCTGTTTGTACAGAGGCATCCTCCATAGTGAATAGAAATCTCCATGGTTCTATGTTTCTTTAGTAAAGAAGGGGCTCCTATAACAAAAATGAGTTGTTGAATATAAATCAGATGAGTTTGATATTTCTGTTATCTTCTTGACGTGCCACCAGATAGTGTAACCTCTTGACTGGGGTAGGGCTTCGTTTTATTTTATTTTGTTCACCAGCGGCCATTTCAGATTGGCCAATTCAGAGATTTTCCTCATAGGTTTACTACAATATGATGCCCTTGCTAGCATGTGTCTGGTAGTTATATTTTTCTGGAATATTCCCTAATTAGCAGAGGAAACATGTGTTTCTCCTTCTAAAGTAAGCTAGGGTAGTGCTTCCCAAACCTAGGTAAATGATCCAAAATTGGGTAAAAGTGTTTTTTCTTTGGGTAACAACACCTGAATCCATTACCCAATCACAACAGGGACATTTAAATTGACTTACAGATTGCCATGTGTACTGAAATATATTCGAAAGTCTTCCAAAGTCTTCCTATTAAGATGGAAATTGATGAAATTACCCATGGTAATTTGTTGAAATGACATAAAGATCATTCAATGATATTGTTTTTATAATGCTGGTAGTCTGCAAGTTATGACCATTTGTTCAATGACAGTTCGAAGTTACAATGATGCTGAAGGAAGGGACTTATGACTAGTCCTCAAAGTTCTGGCCATTGCAGCACCCCTGTGGTCACATGAACAAAATTTGGTCGCTTGGCAACCAGCTCACACTTATGACTGGTTGTCACATGATCACCATTTGAAACCTTCCCTCCAAGAAGTTCTCTACAAGCTTAAGAACTTCTCCCAGAACTCAAACAACAAAACCTAGGCATGTACCTTTTGCAATATCCCTCCTAAGCTACAATTTTACGAAGTTATAATACAGGGGATGAGCATGATCTCTCTAAATGGGAAACCAAGGAGTTAAGTCACAAGAGGAAGCTGGTGGATTTCACTTTAGGACCTCCAATGACCCTAAGTCAAGCACTGAATAAGGATTCAAGAGGAACTTGGAAGATATTATTTATGTATGAATATGGTTTTTATTGTATTTTAATTAATATTTATTCTTGTTTTTACTGTACACCACCCAGAGTTGCTTCCTAGTGAGATGGGTGGTGACCAAATTTGAAATATAAATAAAATAAAAAAAATATAAACATACTTTCTTTTTCGTAAAGTTGCCAGCTTGTGACATAGACATTTTCCCCAGAGTCTTGCTGTCCTGCCTCATCCTGGCAGAGTGTGTGTGTCTTGGGAGGGATGAGCAAAGAACATGGGAGTGTATGCCAAGAGTTATATATTCTCAGCAGGATCACCCAAGGCATGAAGGTCATCCCAGCTGCCCAGCTAAAGCACGTGGGGATCAATATTGGGCAGCAGCAATATAGGAAGGTGCAGGAGACTGATGATTACTTTAGTGACAATGGCAAAAGTATCAATTCATACTGCATGGGAGAAGAAAGTGGTAAACCACTCCTGTATTTTTACCAAGAAAACCACATGGACAGAAAATATTAAGTGACTGACAATATAGTGCCAGATGATGGGCCCGTCATCTCAAATGGCATTCAACATGCTACTGAGGAAGAGCTGAGGATCTTTCAGGGTGCTAATGTTGTTTATGATGCAGCTAGATTAAACCCTTTGGAATGTCTAGTTTGTTTGTTTATTTATTAATTAAATTTATATGCCACCCATCTCCCCCAGAGATTGCTGACTGGGATTGGACACTTTCAGTCAGAAGATCACACTGTTTATAACTCAGGACATGAAAAACAAAGAAGGAATGGTGTTGCTTTTATAGTTAGGAAAGGTAAAGCAAGAACAGTACTTGCTACAATGCAATGACTGAATAATATCAATTAGACTTTGTGGACAACCCTTTAATATGACAATCATCCAAGCTTATGCTCCAACCACTGATGCAGAAGAAGAGGAAGTTGATGGCTTTTATCATCGTTCATTTTGAAATCAACAGAACATGCAAGCAAATATGCTGTTTGTGATTGGAGAGTGGAATGGCAAAGTTGCAAACATTAAAGAGGAAAATGTAGTTGGTTTGTATGACTTAGGAAACTGAAATGAAGCTGGAGACTGACTTTACAATTTCTGCTACTCCAATGATTTCTTCATAGATAACACTGTCTTCAAGCAACCAAACGATACCTCTATTCATGGACATCACCAGTATATAGAAATTAAATTGACTATATTATTGCTAAAAGGAAATGGAGGAGCTCAGACATGGCCAGGTGCTGACTGAAACAAATCACGAACTGCTCATGTGCAAGTTCCATGTTAAGCTAATGAAGAAGAAGAAAGCCAGTCAGTTTCCACAATATGATCTTGAACATATACCCACCATTTTCAAAGAGAACATCAGGAACTGTTTTAAAGTCCTGAACTTCATTGATAGAAAACCAGTTCATTATGGAATGAACTTAAAGAAGTCATTAAGGATGAATGTGAAAAGAGACTGCCAAAAAAAAGAAGAGAAGAAACCAAACTGGCTGTCAAAACAAATCATGGAAATTGCCAGGAAGAGAAGAGAAGCCAAGCCAAGAAAATAAAGTTCTCAGGAAGGAACTTAACAAAGAGTTTTAGAGAGCTGTTAGAAGAGACAATAAGCAGTATTACAACATCTGTAGAGACATTGAAGGTGGAAACACATGGAAAAGCAAGGAACAGGAGGAGGAGGAGACTCATGGCTCCTGCTTGAAGAGCAGGTGGCAGCCGTGGCAAGGAGGGCCTTTGCACAACTTCGGGTTGTCCATCAGTTATGCCCTTTCCTGGATCGGGAAGCCCTTCGAACAGTCACTCATGCCCTTGTTATCTCCCAGATAGACTATTGCAATGCGCTCTACATGGGGCTGCCCTTGAAGAGTATCCAGAAGCTACAGTTGGTCCAGAATGTGGCCGTGTGGGCTATTTTTGGAGCCCTGAGAAAGGCCCATGTAACACCATTGCTCCGCGAGCTGCATTGGGTACCAGTTTGCTTCCGGGTCCAATTCAAGGTGTTGGTTATCACTTTTAAAGCCCTACATGGCATGGGACCAGGTTACCTAAGGGACCACCTCTCCCCTATGACTTCAACCTGTCCCACCTGGTCACACAGAGAGGGCATGCTTTGGATCCCCTCAGTAAAAGTCCATCTAGCGGGGTCCAGAAGGCGGGCCTTCTCTGCAGTAGCCCCCGCTCTTTGGAACATTCTGCCCCCAGAGGTGTGATTGGCCCCCTCACTCCTGGCCTTCCGAAGGACTTTGAAGACCTGGTTCTGCCACTTGGCCTGGGGTGGGGAGGGAACAGCTCAAGCAGGGAGATGGCTAGCCCCATAGTGGCCGGCTATCCCCGCCCTGATTTTCCATCTTCTTGGATTTTTTGTTTCTAGTATTTTTAATTGTATATATTGGATGTATTTTATATATATTTATAGTTTTAATCTCTTTGTAACCCACCCAGAGTCCCCTATTGTAGGGGAGATGGGCGGGAGAGAAATCCAATAAATAAATAAAATAAATAAATAAATAAACATCTTTCAAAAGATCTCTGAATTCAGAAAGAGGTTCCAATCTCGAAATGGTTTGCTAAAGAACGCCAAGAGACAGATAGTAACTAATTCAAAAGAGATCAAACTAAGATGGAAGGAGTATACTGAAACACTGTACAGTAGAGATGTCAGAATCCAAGATACCTTAGAAGATATTCCCTACTTTTACAAGAACCTCTAGCACTAGAAGATCAAGTTAAATCAGCACTCTGGTCATTAACAAGTCGGAAAGCTACAGGAACTGATGCAATACCCACTGAAACATGGCAAGCAACAGAAGAAGAATCAGTAAAAGTTCTAATCAAACTATGCCAGCAAGTCTGGAGAACAACAGAGTGGCCAATAGATTGAAAGAGGTCGATCTACGTTCCAATACCCCCTCCCAAAAAAATAAAGTGTGAGAGAGATTTTACAGTGTGTGCAAATTATCAAACAATACAGGTAGTCCCCAGGTTAAGAATGCCCGGTTTACAGATGACCCATAGTTAAGAACGGAGCCTACTGTAGCAAAATTCGAGTTAAATACACATATTTGAGTTAAATGCACAATGCTTCAAGTTCAGTACACAATACTACTTGTACACTATTATACAATAATAACACTGTTCCATCTTACATACAAATTCGACTTAAGGCAGACTTTGGGAATGGAACTTGTTCTTAAACTGGGGACCACCTGTATCCTTAATTTCACATGTTAGCAAAATAATGCTTAGGATCATCCAACACAGATTAGAGCTCTACATAGAAAAAGAGATGCCAGATGTTCAAGCTGGCTTTAGAAAAGGTTGAGGAACACAAGAGATTGGATAACTGAGAAAGCCAAACAACACCAAAAAGAAGTCAGTATGTGCTTCATTGATTATAGAAAGGCCTTCGATTATGTCAATCATTGTATACAAGTATTCCACCTTTAAAATATCACCTGAAACAAGTTTAATTGGGCGGAAAGTTTGAAACAGATGCACCAGTGCAATCTTCATTCCATCTGTGAGAGGTAACCTTTAGGTTTTGGGAAGTTGATAAATGCCAGCTTAGCATTCATTATATGCATACCTTTGGTTTTTCTCTGGGATTCTTTTTAAATTCAAGTAATGCAAACAATAATCTATTATTTAAAAACAGGTTGCTGAATGTCTTTGCCCAAAGTAATTTGTTTAAATTACCACAAAATAAAATTCCCCCTTGGTTTGCACTTAATAAAACAAAAGTCGAACGCAGACATTATCTGAGGTGTGTTACAATGCCATCCTTCCGAGAGGCACTTACAAGACTACAGTTCCAGCAAATGGCAACTAGAGAGAGCTGATTTCTCTTTTTTTTTTCCCAATAATTTTACTGAAGATTATATAGAACATAAAAAATGAATACAAAAACCTAATACAAAATTACAATAAAAAAGAAATGAGAAAGAAAAAAGTGTAAAGAGAAAAAAAAAAATTCCTCCCACAAAAAAAGAAGAAACTTTCCCCTTCATCCCCAGCAAATATATACAACTCAACACTCTCTCTTAAAATACTACCAAGTATATCTTCATTTCATACTTCACCCCATTTGCTATAGATCTATCTCTAAATCCTTAGCTCTCCTTATTAATCAACAAAAGATGTAAAGATTAACAAACATAACTAACAACTTAAAACATTTAATCATCCTTTCCATTTAACCACAGCCAATCCCAATTAATAATTAAATATTATAAAAAGATAAAAAATTAACGATTAATCATCACCCGAGATAGCAACCCATTATTAATCCCAATTAACAAATGTTACAAAAAAAATAAAAAAAACTATTAAACATTACCAAAAATAATAATCCCTTATTTTTATATCAAAAATAGTAACGTAGATATTGCAAACTAATCCATTACACCCAGTCAGACATTTCCAAAAAAGAATAATCCAGTCAAAGTAACCATTAAACATAACCAAAAATAACAACCCATTTCTTAACCATAATCAAATAACCATTTTTGTATTTTTTCTTCTGCCTCCCATCAATCCTTAAATCCCATAGATAAAATTCCAACATCTGCTTTCTTCTATTATCCTTGTCTCTTGTCTCGAAATCCTTGTCATCTTTGTCAAAGTCCATATGTAATTTTTATATAGCCACTCCTGTAAATTTCTTATATTCCAATATAAATGGGTAATCCACATCCCTCTTTTGATATATTTGTATACCTTTTTTAATTTTCAAATGATCATCCAATTCCATTTGTAAATCCAATATTTCCATATCTTTCTTATAGGTTATAATTTTTAAGTCCACATTAAAATCCATTTCAGTTATCTTCCAAGGAGTTTAGTTTTCTTCAACAGCAACTTTTGATTCCAATATAGGGTTAAATAGTCCAAGCATTTCTTGAGCCAGTTTATAGAACATTTCCTTTAAAGTAGCCATCTGGTGCTCTCTGGTGATTAACCTTCAAAGCTTCATTATCAGGGCAAAATATAAACATGAATTTTTTTTCCCACATGAGGCTCCTTTTAATTAACTTCCAAAGTCTTTTTTTTTTTTTTTATCTGCTTAACAGTCATTACTGACCCTGCAGTGACCGCCCCCTAGCGGTTTTCAAGGCAATTGCATCTTTCTAGTTTCGGAATTAGACTTTGCCAGAGCCTAATTCCTAGAGCGTCAGCCCAGCTGGCAGCACAGGAGGCGGGATTTCCGTTGCTTCGCGCCCCTTTTTTCGGACGAGCGCGGTTTTCGCGCTTTTACCGGCAACTTGTCCCGTCTCTCTCTGTTGAGCCGCTGCCAGCATTTTTCCTCCACCGGAGTGAGAGTCCTCATTTATCTACTCACGTATGTTTTCGATCTGCTGAGTTGGCAGAAGCTGCGGGTATAGAAACAAGAGCTCACCTTGTTAACGCGAGGCTGGACTCGAACCGCTGAAGCTTTCAGCCATTTCTGGCCGGCACTTTCAGCGTCATTAAGCCGCTGCGCCACCGCGTCCCCCTCCAAAGTCTTACTTTAAATCAATTTCATCCAAATCTTTAATGTTCAAAAAGTTTCTAAAAAGCAATATCATATTCCCCCTTTTGTTGTATATTGCAAAAAATAAAGACCTTACAAAGCTGGAGAAGGCCGATTTCTCAATATCCCATATAATATGCACTTCTCCACTTGCTCCAAGGAAATTATAGACAATTTTACTTATTATTTATTGTACTGCCCTATTTCTCCTTCAGCAGGGGGAAAATTTCTGGAGCCCCTTTTGATAAGAAAATCATTTTGGCCTGATTCATATAAAATTAAATATCTAATGAATTTAGACAAGAAGCCACTACTATTGAAATTAGCAAGCTTTGCACAGGCTGCTGCTAAACAGAGATAATATTTTATCAAAAGTTCCTAATGATTTTTTTTTAATATTTTACCTGCTGTAATAACCCTGTTTTAATGTTTTTTTACTGATTTTTGTACATTTAAATGTATTTTATTAATGTTTGGCCACTTTTGTGCAGGTTTTATCTTATTTGTTATGATGGGTGGTCAAACAATAAGTAAGTTGATTGACTGATATCAATCATGTTGAGCTGTGGAATGTGCTCCAAAAAATGGGAATCCCCAAATATCTCATTGTCCTCATGAGAAACTTACATACAGGTCAAGAAACCACTGTCTGGACATAACATGGTGAAACAGACTGGCTCCAGGTTGGCAAAGGAGTGTGACAAGGCTGTATATTCTCCCCTTATTTATTCAACCTCTATGCTGAATATATATGGGAAGCTGGATTGGAAGATGAGTGTGGTTTTAAAATTGGAGGAAGAAGCTTCAGTAATCTGTGCTATGCTGATGACAGTACCCTGATAGCCAAAAATGCAAAGAATCTGCAAGCTCTAGTAATGAAAGTCAAAGAGCAAAGTGAAAAAATGGAACTAAAATTAAATTTACAGAAGGCCAAACTAATGGCAACAAGTAGAACATCCAGCCGTAGAATTGGCAACGAAGATATCCAAGTGGTGGATAGCTTCTGCCTTTTAGGATCAACCATAGGCAGTAAAGGAACAAGCAGTCAGGAAATACGCCACAGACCAGCACTTGGTAGAGCAACCCTGGAGGCCTTGTTAAATATATTCAAATGCTGTGATGTGTCCTTACCTACAAAGATCAGAATCGTACAAACCATGGTATTCCCTGTGACACTCTATGGAAGTGAAAGTTGGGCTTTGAAGAAGCAGGATAGGAAGAGTATCATTGCTTTTGAACTTTGGTGTTGGAGAAGTCTCCTGAGAATATCATGGACGGCCAAGAAAATAAACCATTGGATCATTGAACAAATCAAACCCAGAATTTAGGTACAGATGACCAGGCTCAAATCATCCTACTTCAGACACAGTATGTGAAGACTCAGCTCTCTAGAGAAGGCTGTGATGCTGGGAAAGATAGAAGGAAAGGATATACGAGGACAACCAGCAGCAAGGATTCAGTTATAGTGGTGATCGGTACACTGCTGGAAGACCTGAAAGACCAGGTTAGGGGCAGATTGTCATGGAGAAAAATCTATTTATATGATCACTAGGAGTCAAAAACCACTTGATGGCACATAAGCAATCCATCAATCAAAACATAGTCATTTATCTGGGAGTAAACTTTACTGATCACAGTCTTATTCCTGAGGGTGTAGGTAACCCTCTATTGCTTATATCCTTTCCAAGGTGTCTGCTAGAAAGGCTATTTGCAGCGTGCTTTTCAAAATCATTCTCCTCAGACCCTTTTAAAAGCTGAAGAAACCAACAGTCCAGGGGTTGGCAACAAACTATGATTTCATGTGTATATTCCTACTAAACCAAAACCTAAAAAAAGTCAGCATCATGGTTTAATGTAATGCATAAATCCAGCCAGCTGTTTCAGTGATTTGATGATCCATCCCTCCAAAGGCAGCAACTTATTGTGCATTTTCAATTACAGTCTTTATCATGGGGTGCAAACTGTTAAATACAGTATCCCTGTCTTCCCCAATCATGCCTTGTGCAAAAGATGTATTGCTATCTATACATTACAGATGGGCAGTCTGTCACTGAGAGGTACTAACATTTACAACAAGCCTGTAATGTAGTGCAATTCTATTACTCCCATGCAGCAGGTTGGAATGATCGTCACAGCAATCCGATCTGACCTGTGCGAAACGAACGCTTGAATCAATATCGCCTGTGACTGTTGTGTTTGTGTAATACCTTTATTCACTCAGTCGTGCTCCAAGGGATGATAAAGCAGGGCTTGTAAAATGGGATTTCCTCTCCTTGGATCGCCTCAAGAAAACATATCCCGTACAAATCCACCGCAGTTTGAAACGAAAGTTAACTTTCCTGAACAACTCTAAGGCCTGAATGCCGCCGAACGCAGCGAAAAGCGTATTTATCTGCCGCTGATCGCGGTACCCGAAATGCATGAAAAAAGTAAAGCGCAACAGACGCTCAATTTTCCTATATAGCTTATAGGATTCCCCATATAGCTTCTCACGCCCCGCTCCGAGCAAGTCACGGGACGAGAGGCTCTGATTTGTTCACCAGATCAGGACAGTAGCCAATCGGAGGAATCCTCCTTTCTTCTATAAAGGCCGGGGCGGAGTTTTTAGAGTAAGTCGTAGTGGAGTCTGCGGGATCTAGTTTTCTCCGGAACAGAAGGAGAGGCGGGGAACCTTCGCGTGCTTTACTCAAAGCTGTTGGCGTCCTGTTCTGTGCTTTTGTTAAGTAAATAAATGAAAGGCTAAATTATTTTTTTTAAAGAAATATCTGGAGGTGGCTATTTATTTTAAAAATCAATAGTTTATTCTTTGTTTCAACTCTGACTCGGGTTATCCGAGGGGTCTCCGACCGCCTGTGTTTTTCCTGGAATAAAAGGTAAGGGGCTGGAGTTCTGGGAGATGGGCTATTTATTTCACCATAACCTGTATGCTATTGGTGGGTGGCTGTCAGCGTATGAGCCGAGAGGGCAAGTCCAGACATGTCTTCGAAGTTGGTGTCGTTAGAGTAAGAGATTACTGACTTGATGAAGTCTGTTTAAGTGTAATAATACTTCCTGTGTCTATCAGCTGGAATAACGCAAACTAAGGAGAACAAGAAGTGAAAGATTTCCCATTAATATCCATATTTTCCAAATAAGGATTCCCGAAAGGAAAGTAATGAGATAAAGCCAGCTGTGGCAGAGAATATTATTAAAATGTTACTTGTTATATTTATGTTGTTAAACTTGGCAACACTTAACTCAGCCTCTCCCAACCAAACGCCCATTTAATTCTGCTAGCCCCTTGGCAGCGCAGTCAAGCCCATCACATCTAGAGGACGCTGGATAGCGGCAGGCTAATTTAACAGATTATTATGTCAGGATCTTCTAATAAATTATAGTTGACCTTTTCCTACGGGACAAAGCAAGGAACTCCATAGGGAGGAAGTCAGGATGACATTCACAGTAGTGCTCTGTAGCTAATACAGAGTTAGTGGACTAGTAAATAAATCTAAATCTTTATCCTGTTGTATGTGTTGCTCTCTTTACAGTGTTTTAAAGGCTTAAATCATAGGGCATTTATAGTATAAAAGTAGTTTTAAATGTTTCATTTTTAAAAACCATAAAAAAAGTATAGAAATATAAGTGAAGGTGTGATCATAATTCGTTTTATTTATCAAATTTTAACATGAAAATACCTGTTTCACGGTGGATACAATGGCTCTGTTACAGCTATAACTTTAATTCACATTTGCATTTTTAAACCTCTTCAGAGGCTCAGCTCTGTATTCAATTCATTATTCTGACAATCTCCACCCCCTCAGCTCACATTTTCCCTCCTGCTAAGCTTTTTACCTGTGCATTTTGCATTACTTCTGCCAATGTTACATATGTAGTTAAAGAGCACACAGTATGACTTGGAGCAATGTCTCTGTGGCTTTACTGCTTTGTAAAAGGCGGCAATATCAAACACAAACTTCTCTAAGTGTTTTGCTTGAAGCAGTCCTGATCTAAATTTTGTATTTCAGATGATTGATACATTTGCAACAAATGGGACTCGGGAGTTACTGCTGCAGCTGAATGTGTTGCTTGAGCAGGAGTTAAGGTATCAGCCAAAGCTCTCTGGCCTGAGAATAATTGAATCAGCTCATGATAACGGGCTCCGGATGACGGCGAGGTTGAGGGATTTTGAGGTGAAGGACCTGCTTAGTTTGATTCAGTTCTTTGGCTTTCGCACAGAGACATTTTCTCTTGCCGTGAATTACTTAGATCGTTTTTTATCAAAAATGAAGGTAGGTCTTTAGACTATGAAGTTATAAGCCTATAAGTTATGTTTCTATTTTGACACAAGACTTCACAAATTGCTGCTAATTTGCTTTTTTAGTCTCCAGCTGCCAAGGAGAATTTTATCACTACAGCATTAGTTTGTAATCTTAACATGCAGTTATGCCATGTAAATCTTATTAACTGGCATCAACACTTTTAGCTGAATATAGTGGATGAATAGCTCACAGGAGGAGCATTTACAGCGGAAGCTATAGCAGCTAGTATGGTTTAACATCATTACAAATGCTAATTACATTTGGACATTTCAGGATACTTAATAAGGACTAACGGGAACCATACTATGACTATCTAAATCTTTTCCTTGCCAGTCTTATTAAAGCACAGGAGTTTTTAATTTGGGTGAATACAGATCAGCCTTCCCCAGCTGTGCTAGATTGTTTGACTGCAACCCCCATAATTCTCATTGAGTCTGGGGATTCTGAAATCTGTAGTTCATCATAGAAGATTGGCCTAATGGACCTTTCTGTTGCCTTATGCAAAGTATGTTGCTATAAGCTTCTGTATATATTTTGGGGAGGGGGCTTAGTGGATTTATGTGGTCTTTAAAACTTATGGGTTCTTTAATGAAACAAAGATGAGGGAGGTTCCAGACAAGTGTATCCCTCTAATAACATCTTTTAGAAAGTGCTCTTTTAGATGTGTGATGCCCTTCAGGCCCATATACTGAGCTGAATTGTCTTGAGGGGTAAATATATAATGGTATGTGCTTGACTGATGTTGGACAGCAAGGAATGATTGCTTTACTTTCTGAAACAATGGAAGCATTAATGGCATTGTGCCAGAGCATTGGTTCCACAGTGGGAATTCCTGTTTTCTTGAATAAACATAAACACACTAGAAGTTTAAAACATAGGATAGAAGAAAATAGCTAAATGATTGACTGCTTTTTATTCTATGTAAGAAAAGGTTGCTATAAGCCCAGACTTAACATTTTTGAGTTAAAAGTCCCACTGAGTTAAATAATATTTACTCTGGTAGGTTTGTAGTCTGTAGGCAAAGCAGGGATATTGTAGACTTCAACTCAAAGTCTTTTTTTCTTCTAGGTACAGCCAAAGCACTTGGGCTGTGTTGGCTTAAGTTGTTTTTACTTGGCTGTGAAAGTCATGGAAGAAGAGAGTAATATTCCATTAGCTACTGATTTAATCCGAATAAGTCAGTATCGGTTTACTGTTTGTGACCTGATGAGAATGGAGGAAATTCTTCTAGAGAAGTTACATGGAAAAGTAAAAGCAACAACTGCCTTCCAGTTTCTGCAACTTTATTGTTCGATTCTGTGTGATAGCATTAACTGTGAAAGGTAAGTCTCCTTTTCAGGGCCAATTTGGAATTGACAATTCCTTTAAAGCAGAGATATAGGTTTACAGAGAAGAAATGTCCTAGTGCCCTAGCAGGATAGTGAATATCCAACAATCTCTTCACTCCCTTATTAAAATCCAGTTGTGCATTTTCAATTCAGATTTGAACCATATGGTGGTGAATGCCCCCACGACTCATGCAAAAATGCATTGCTAGATTACATTACAGCAAATGGACAATCTGGCTTTAAGAGGTATTAATATTTACAACAAGGCTGTGATGTGGTACAGTTCTATTACTCCCCCACAGCAGGTTGAAATGTTATAATAATCCTATCAGATTTGAGCTATCTAAAATAGGGTTCAATAAATATCACTTATTATTTTTGTATAATACTGTTATGCACTCTGTCATGTTGTCATGGTTATTAGAGTAGTACTTATGGAGTGGAATTATTTTTCCTTGCTCCTCAAGTAGTAACTTTCTGTCAGTGGCCTTTGAGGTTTCTAGAGAAACATATCTCATACAAATGTACCTCATCTGCATGCAAACAAATGCAACAGAGTTAACTCTGTTTAATAACCTGAATTACTTGAATCCTGCAGAATGCAATGGAAAGTATACTTATCTGGCTTTGAACATGGAATCAGAACTGGATGGAGGAACCAAATGAAAACCAAAAAAAAAAAAAGACACTCAATTTTTCTAATTCTGTGTAGCCCATTCAGCAAGATTCTGAGCAAGAGTTTGATTTATCTACCAAAGATTCTCTTCCTTAGTTGAATCTAAGCTAGGCTTGAACTACTGTTGAACTTGAATATTGTTTTTAAATATGCTATGATTGAAACAGTTGTATTTAAATGTGATTTTGTAATTTATGAAAATTTAGAGCTGTGTTGGCAAATATTAGGTAATGTATTTTTGATTTAAGCTCAAATATTACTTTATGACATTCAGTTAGCTTTTTATATGTTATAACTTCTCAGTTTATTTTTTGCTTTGTCGTAATCCTTATATAGAAATATTGAAAACCAACAAGTTAAGCCTTGTTTTATCACAGGAACAATCATCTTAATTTAGAGAGACTTGAAGCCCGACTAAAGGCCTGCCACTGCAGAATTGTTCTTTCGAAAGCAAAGGTAAAGACTGTGATCAATTAGCAGTGATCAATTCAGCAGTTAGAATT
Source organism: Liasis olivaceus (assembly GCA_030867105.1). Classification (NCBI taxonomy): domain Eukaryota; kingdom Metazoa; phylum Chordata; class Lepidosauria; order Squamata; family Pythonidae; genus Liasis; species Liasis olivaceus. Next base: position 91,516,499 of record CM061348.1, on the reverse strand, counting down.
TTGCAAAAGCTTAACATAATTGATCTTAATTATTTTGTCTTCCACTAGCCTTCAGCGTTGGCACTTTCAATAATGGCTCTAGAAGCTGAAGAGGAGAAAGTGCCAGAATTGATGGAAATAATACAATGTCTGCGAATACATTCCAAGGTAGACCATAATTAAATGTTTGTCTGTTTGATGTCATCATTAACTTTGAATTAACTTTGTTTTCTTAGAAATATTATGACTGACTTGTCAAGAGGCTAAGTATCATTCAAGGATTGCTTTCATCTAAAAATGTTTGGTATGGTTAGATTAGAGGAAGAAGGAAATAGCTATGTAGGTGGCAAGAGAAACTGAATAATTTTCAGGAGAGCCCTTGCTCCTGAATAACTTTAGAATTGTACCCTGACAGTTTTGGAAAAAACCTTTTGTGAAGCTATCTCAAATGCATGTTTGGGGCCACAGTTTCAGTCCTTTGTAAATATCTCTGATAACACAGTAGCTATTTTGCAAGCATTAAAATAACTTATTTGGCTTAACTCTTGTCACAGCAAATTGTGCAGTTCAGTTTTCATTGTTTAATTTGTTCAATGGAATGGAGTAGCTGGCTAGAGTTCCACGGAGAAAATCCTTTTAGTGCCTCTTTATTTGCTCAGCAGAATGGTAGTTAAAGGGCAAACCTGACACTAGGAAACAGGATATAGTTCTGGATTAAGGGTGCTGATATTTGGGCACTGGTGAAGGGCAGCTAAGTATGAATGTTGTGAATGGCAACTTTAAAAGATTCCACAGCTTAGAGGTTTAGTAGTTTAGAAACCTTTTTGGAAGTGTGAATTTCATAGACTAATTCATAGATTAACCGTGATTTGTTAAATTAGCCACACTATGTGGTCCAATATAACATACTAAATAATCCTTGTTTTTCAGATCACATTATATTACAATGTGTGCATATTTATGGATTTTATTTTAATTGATCCACCTAGTTATAAGCTGGTTAAATCTTACTTTATAGTACAGGAATCCTTTTTTCTTTTTAAGACAGAGGGCCTTAAATTGTAATATCAAAAACATAGTTCTAATTCTTTAGCACAGGAGACTTAAAATGTCAGGGTTTTGATAACAGGAGCCATGTTTCCTAAAGACCACCTGTAGAAAATTTCAAGTCTTAAAACCAACTCGCCATTTCTCTGTTCTAAAAGTGTTGAGAAGCTTCACATTATTCAGTCTACTGCAATGAAAGAATTGAGTGGGTTTAATTGTAGGAAACATACTAGTTTGTGCTTCTGGGCACAATTCAAAATATTTGTTATGACTTTTAAATCCTTAAACAGTTTGGGTTCATGCTATTTAAATGATTGCATTCCTACTTGTGAGTGTACTTAAGTCTTTAAACCTTTTGGAAGGGCCCTTCCCTTGGTCATTTCACTATTAGAGGTGCATTTGGTGAGAGTATGAGAGAGGGCCTTCTCATTAGTTTCTTCTAGATTTGGAACTTTTTTTTTTTTTTGGAATATATATGTAGATATGAATATGTTGATATATACATTTTAACTCCTAATTTTTTCTCTGATGCATAACTATCTTTCATTGTAAATCACTAACTTAATACTCAGTCTCATTTTTGAGAAATTTGTTATCTCAAAATATATTGCTTTATGTTATATATTTTTTCTAGACACTGATACCTCAGATAACTTTAAAAATACAGTTCTGCAACTTTTTATCCTTCATAATCTTTATCTCTGGTGAAATCTTCATTCTAGAATTCCCTTTTTAATTATTTACCTAAATCACCTTGCACATTATTTTTTTCATGACAGGTACTAACAATTCATTGTGAACCTGCTTGCATTTTGGTGTATCTTCCTGTAATAAATCAGTTTTTAACTCTTATTTACATTTCCCTAGTTTTATATTAAAAATGCTTTCTTGTCATAAGACAACCTAAAATGGTCTGAAGTAAACTAAAATTCGGTATTGAATAACCATTTCTAAGCTTACATGATAAATGAAAGCATGTGTAATTGTTTCACTGGTGTGAACTTTCTAGGTTATGTGTCACCTGGTTATCACTAACATGTATTTTGCTGCTCCTGAGTGGTACTGATTGGTTTTTAATTTCCAGATTTGTTTTCTGCAGATAAATAGTAGAGAGTTTTCCTTTTGGAAGGAACTTGTGTCAAAGTGCCTCTCAGAATATTCCTCAAGCAAATGCTCCCGGCCAAGTGGACAAAAGCTAAAATGGATTGTATCTGGTCGCACAGCCCGGCAACTGAAACATAGTTATTACAGAATTGCCCATCTTCCCACTATCCCAGAAACTGGTCCCTGAAAGGTAAGTTTTCTAAAGTGTTGTTGACTCAGCATCATAGGAATAATTCATAAGCTAGAGCATTAAAAAATTATAGAATATTTAACTATACTGACTTCTTGAGTTGAAAAAAACTAGTGTAAAAGTTGCAGCACTTTTTTTTTAGGAATCTGGAAGACGTAATTCTGTAAGAACAAAAGTGTCTATGTCTGAGAACTAATCTCTAGGTATCTCTAAGGAAAATATTGAAGGCCTATTGAAATCTAGTGTCAATTTTATACTCTCAAAGTTCCTAATGTGCTTTGCTATACAGGTGGTCCTTGCTTAACAACTGCCCTGTTTAGTGACCGTTCAAAGTTACTGTGGCGCTGAAAAAATACCTTTATGATAGGTCCTTGAACTTATGACTGTCGCAGTGTCCCCATGGTCACATGATTGCCATTTGCAAGCTTTACAGCTGGCTTCTGACAAGCAGAGTCAATGGAGAAGCTGGCAGTGAAATTGCAAGTCGCAGTCATGTGATGTCTCGTTTAATGACTGCGTTGCTTAGTGATGGAGTTGCCAGTCCCAATTGCAGTTGTTAAGTGAGGACTACCTGTATTGATCCTTTGTTTTTAATATATTTGCCTGCATTCTTCAATCTAAAATGGCACAAATACTGTTTATAGTAGATGGCATGTAATAACCAAGAAGTAAAGCCCTAAGCAGTGAGAAATATGAATTTTGGGCTTTCCTATTGTTGGTATACATACAAATGCACTCCCTTACCAACTGCTTGTGCAGCGACTGAAGTTAGGATGGTGCTGAAAAAGTAGCTCTATGATCAGTCCTTGAACTTGCTGCCAAAGTGTCCACAGGGTCACGTGATTGCGAATCAGGCACTCAATAACTGGTGCACATTTACAATGGTCACAGCATCCCACAGTCATGTGATCGCCGTTTGTGACTTTCACAGCCAGCTTCCAACAAGTAAAGTCAATGGGGAAGTCTGCAGGAAGTTGCAAGTCATGGTCACATGATGTCTTGCTTAACCAGAGCTGGAACTGACTTTAAGTGGGAGCAGTCATGTGATGTTTCACTTTATGACTGCATTGCTTAGTGATGGATTTGCTGGTCCCAATTGTTGTCAGTAAGTGAGGACTACCTGTAATCTTAAAGAACTTTATTAATGGGAGAATAGAGAGTTCATCTTTGCAAACCAGGAACCCTCCAGATATTTTAGGCTTTCTTTCCAGTAATTCCCTGCTGATATGGTTGTTGCTGGAGGGGGTTTATGACAGTGGACTCAACAAAGATAAATATAAATAGTTTTGTTCAACAGCATAAAAATTGAATAGTGGAATAATTAATGGGAATTTTCAAAAGGGATAAATTCCTGTTTGTTCTTTTAAAAATTACTATTTGCAAACAATGCTAATTCAACCCATTCTTTTGCATAAGCATATTTTATGTTACAATAATTTTAAAACTTCTTTTGATTCAGGGGCAATCTTGAAGAAGAGTGGATGGGACATTGCCTGGCAACATATGTTCAACCAAGCTTCCCTGTGCTGAAGCAGAAAAATTGTTGGATACTTCTGACCTATGGAAAGTGTGATTTCATGAATATTAAGCTGCAGCCACATTTTTTGACTCTGAACCATAGGACAATATAGCATGTTGCCATAAGGCTGTTCTTAACCCTCTCAAAGTTCTTAATAAAACTGAAGACATTTTTACAAAACAATACTTGGGTCTAAAATGCAAACAAGTCAGCTGATTTTGTTTTTGTCTGCCCTCTGGAAATGTGAAATGTGAGTAGTAGGGCTTGATCCTTAATATTCTTCTGAATGCTGCACTTCTGCACTAACTGTTGGCTGAAAATGAGCATAATCTAGATATATTGGGAAACCATCTCTAAACTAGTAAAACATGCACATAGAACTCTGGTGAAAGTAGGAATGTTACTAAAAGAAAGCATGCTGCTTTATCTGGTTTATGGTAATAATGATTGATAGGAAACTAACTTAAAATTCCAAATTAATCCAAAATTAGATAATTCCTTTAAAGTGTGATGCACATTAGAACTTTGGAACTGAATTAAAGATATGTGGGCCCTAGATTATACTGCTTGCAAATGCCAGATTTAGTGATCTGTATTTCCAGTGTGTTAAAGAATACTTTTAAAAAAAAAGTATCAGCACAGTTCAGATTCTAGCAAAATGTATTTGAAAGAAGTTGGAAAGTAAGTAATACTCACTGTGGAAATTAAAGCTGATTGAAGAATGCAAGTCAGGCACCAGCTGAGAATGTGGGCAATGTCTAAAAATAGAATTAACATTCTAGTTCTAGCCTGCAGTGCTTCACCCTAGCCTTTAGTTCAGCTTGTGTGCACCAAAATTGGTGAGACAAGTTAAGCATGATTTGAGACCTCTGTGTTTCACTGCAAACCAAAGCTAACTAATTTTACTGCACTTCCCTGGTTGGATTAAACTTATTTTAGGCCTTGCTATTAGAAGCATAAAGTTTTATATCAGTGTTTCTCAACCTTGGCAACTCTAAGATGTGTGGACTTCAACTCCCAGAATTCCCTAGCCAGCCATGGCTGGCTGGGGAATTCTGGGAGTTGAAGTCCACACATCTTAAAGTTGCCAAGGTTGAGAAACACTGTTCTATATGTTCCTATTTAGCATATGTTTTGGGGAATGTTTCTGTGGCTTTGGATTATGGTCAAACTTTCAGTAAAACATTGCGTTAAATGGACTTCAAAGAATAGAATTTAGTGTTATGCCACTTTAAACAGTTTTAATTGATTATTTTTTCAACTTGAGAATGTTTTCTACCAGCATATACTGCACTGTTCAGCCAAAAGTTGGAATGGGTTCTCCTAGGAAGAAAGAACTCCAGCAGTGATGCTAATAAAAACTAGGCAGGATTAAATTACTATTTTGCTCATTCTGTTTATAATTATCAGTTGATTCAAATGGATAGTTGAGGTGGCTAAACCAGAAGAAGTTAAATTTGTGCATCATGATTTCTTGAATGTTAAATAGCCTAAGGAGGCAACAGTTGCTAAACAGCAGCCTTGCTACACAGCAGTGATCTGTTAAAGCAACTGTTAACACGTTCAATAGCTTTTTGACTTTGGTTCCTTTAAATCACTTCTCCCAATGTCTGTTTCTAGCTGTATTGTGTTCAAATTAGTATTCTACCTATGTCATTGTATGGGCATTTTTCTGGTTCTGTTTAAATTGCCACAAGAAAAACTGGAAAGGATAATGCAACCATTCTGACCTTTTAAATTTTAGCTTCTCTGCCTTTGGTATAACTTCATGCTGTCTTAAGGGCTCACTTAAAGCTGACTGGCTTGTATTTAGAATCAAAGTAACAAACTTAGGAGAATTGCTGTAAGCACAGAAATCTGAAGACTTGTTTTTGGTTTAACCCAGCATTTGGTACAAACCATTTACTTCTACCTCATTGCAAGCTGCTCTTCAGAATAGAACTGATGGGATGTTTCCTCAGACAATCATTTTTTTTTACGGACAAGTTATTAAATTGAATAATTGTATCTAATATGCCTTTGCTATCTGAAGATTGAAAGTGAACAATATTCAAGATGGAGATGTTTACAGTGCCAAGGAGGAGCAAACCGGTTATCAGAAAGTCCTTTTATGCCTGTAAGCAACAAGTGTACCTTTCAATAAAACACATTGAAATGGAATTGCATGAATTAAGTTGTTGGCCTTGGATTGTGAAAGTAACTTAAAAGTCTTTTCTAAAATGTGCTGATATTGTTTTACTGTACTCTAAACAAGGCTATATGTTAAAATATGTATGGCTGTGTTTGCAAGACATGGCTGGTCTATCCAGCTACTATCCTGGGTCAGACATGTACCAGTAACTCTCTTTGCCAGCAGTACCAAATTGGAGACACACTAATCAAAGTGTGGGCCACCTTTGATGCTCTCCCAGCTACTGCAAAGGTGATCCAGAAGCTTTTTGCTTTGTTTTCCAGAAAAATATACAGTAGCAAAATATACAGATGGGCTTGCGGGAACTTACCTTCTCTATCATTTTCCCCTCCCCCGATTGGAGGTTAATTGACCAGATCAGTTAACCTGGATTTAGAAATTGCTGTGTTGTGGGAATTCAGACAGATATTCTGGTCCTAGATTATTATGAATGGCAGATGTTTTGGACTTCAGCTCCCAGTCATCATGGCCCATATGGCCCAGAACAATAGAATATATCTGGAAGGCACCAGATGATGCTAACGTAGATTTAAGGCTTTTAGTTAGGAGCACCAATTTTGAACCCCACGTGTGGGCAATGGTAAAATTACATACAACGACAAAGGTTTAAGCCCCCCTGTTCAAATAATACATTTCAATGAGGTGAAGAGAATACATAAAGATTACCATTTTTCTGCAAATTTGAATGCGCACTTAATACACAGTTCTTTACAGATTCAAAATAAAACAGTAAAATAGGGCAAATCAAATGTTTGGACTCTTTGGACTGAATGCCCAGAGTTGTTGAGAGCCAGGCAGCATACAAGTTTAATAAATTACATCTATAACAGAAATAATAGCTGCCATGTTTCCTGTAGCCAGCTAGGAATCTCTTCTTGTGGAATTTTTCCCACACACCTTCGCAGTCTTCCAGCTCAAAAACATTAGGCCTTCATCCGTACATTGCGTGTTTGAGATCTCCCACAGATTTTTCAACAATATTCATCTGAGGACTGCAAAGGCCATTCCAAAACTTTTCTTTCCTGTGAGGACATAATGGTTTGAAGATCACTGTCTTGCTGAAATATTCAATCTCTTTCCAACATCCTCAGATGAGTACTATTGATAATTATTTGTGAGAATATTACTTGGGCTTAATGTACATATTTTTCTCTCATCCTTTGCATTTCAAGTCTGCCTTAGGCATACAAAATCAGTCTTATTGATTCCATTTCCTTAATTTGTATAAACAATCCATGTTCCTCTTGTGGCATCTTAATAGCTGAAATAGCAGCCTTGAGTTCTTGGCAGACAAAACACTTAGCATTCCTTGGCAATGTACAATTAAAACATACTATACAACAAACTGAGGTAGTTGAAATCTTTTCTTATACATGAAAATTACTACTTAACGATAGATAACTAAACACGTCTAAGCATAAAGATGCCACAATTACAGACATGGTTAGGGAGCGAATCAGATTACAATTAACTTTTATTTTGTTAATTGGATGAGTGTGTGTGTATATGCACAAAGCAGAAGTGTCTTATGTTTAACCATCCTTTTGAAGGTGGTACAACTGTTAGAATTTTTAATTACATAGGAAGCATGTACTTTATTCTTACATATATAAATAAAAGGTATATGCAATGTTTTCCAAATGGATTTCCAGTCACTGAATGAGAATTCACCTCATTGTTTTGTCCTGTCCCCAGTTCTATATCTCCTAGCATGCTGGAGCCAATCTGGGATGCAGAAGGGAACTGTTTGGGTGGCCAAGGCCAAGAACATCGCTGGATACAACCCAGATCTTTTTGACAAGAGTGTTACAAACTTGACAATAAATCATATCTTGGGCTGCAGAAAAATATCCACAAATCCAAGGGCATTCAGAACAATGTCACATGAGAAGTTACACATACTTTTAATAATCCTGCCAAGTGTTCCAGACAGTTTAATGTATAGCACAAAGGAGCCTGTTGTCAAAACAACAGAAGTTAAAAATCTTCCTTGCATGAAACAGCTCTTTAAAGTGTCCAAAATGGTTATCTGGATCTCATTACAGTAAAAGAGAATGCGTACACTGGAACTCCTATTCTTATGTCATGGGATAAATTTATGAATTCTAAACTGCTTTACTCAAGGATGCATACTAGATGTTGTGATTTGACTGACAGTACAGTTTGGCACAAAATTATGGAAGGTATTTATAATACCAGATTTTAACATTACTAGTTTTAAAGACTTCTATGTGAAATATAGTGCTTGAGTTGGCTTAATACAACTTTTTCAGGATAGTAAATGCTTTTAATCATTAGCCTTCAAAATGTGCTCTTATACCACACAATAGTGCATTTGAAAATACCTATGTCCATATTTCAAAGTCTATTTTAGCAATTTGCCACTGGAGAAAAGCTACAGTTGTAATTACAGCCAGGAGCATTTAGGTAGTAATTTTTTTTTACTCATCCACTTTGCCAAGGAATAAGCCAGGTCTCAGACTTTCAAAAAAGTATTACTGGCATATAAATAAACAGCTTAAATTGTAGCAGCTGAAAATGTGTGCTCTTAACCTTGATTAAAGTGTCATGATACAAATAATATTGATCTGAGTATGCATGAAATGTTTATTTTTAATTACTCTGTTAGTGCAATTTTTGATAAAAGTTGTTATTTGTGGTTTTTGTCCAGTAAGCTATTCCGAAGCTTAAGGCTTTGTCATTTTGTAGCAACTGGGGGATATACACCACTATCTTTCAAGACTAGAAAAGTCTGGCCCCCCTTTGGTATAATTTCCAGAAATTTCTGCTCCACTGAAGTCAAATCCAGGGTTCTGCAAGAGAAGGCATAACATTTTATTGATACTCTTGCTGAATATGCCTATTAGGATATATTTAAAATTAATCATTTTAAAAATTAAGAATGCACAGCATTCTGTTCTGTACTCTTCTTAACAATTTCCAAAAATGTACTGTATTAACACCTGAAAAACAAATAACTTCACATTGCCTCTAAAGAATTTATTATTTATTTCATAATATTTGTAACCTGCACCAATCTGAATGCCACTTCTATTTCTTGCATCTTCCCCTCATTCTTCTTTTAAATAAAGCTAAATGTAAAAACAGCCAGCTGTGCTCTAGCATCATTAATACTAACACATTTGAAAGCCAAAACAAAATTCAGAATATATTTAAAGTACATTCCATGAGTCTTGGTCCCTGGTAAGTGAATTTAGGACTGCAGAGCCAATATGGTGATTATTTTCTGATACAGATGGTCTATAAATATAATATATTCCAATTAATTCTGGATTACTGTTTATAAAGCATTGCCTACAATACAGGCGTTTTATAAGATGGATAATATCTGCTGACTTGCCTCTCTCTGGAACCTTTCCAATGTAAGCTTCCTTTGCATTTGGTCTTGGACCCAAGGATCAGCAGCATACTCATTCTCCAGCAGGGAACTCCAACAGTTGCCAGCATCACGGTTGGTTTTTGTCAAGGTGATTCGTATCAATTTCTGGTCCTCTTTTCAAGAGAAAGAACACTGGATTTATTCACAATTATCTTTGGACCAATTCTTATTTGGAAGAAGAAGACAATTAGCAGCAAGGTGGATGGACTAAATGAAAAGGAGAATTGAGGTCTCAATTAAAAGGTCTTCTAGCAGTGTACTCAAGGACAAGGTTGAAAACAAATTGTCCTGGAGAAAATTTATCTATGTGATCACTAAGAGTCAGCACTGATTTGATGGCATATAATCATAATCCTCATATCTGGGACTGTAAGAAAGTGGAACACAAATTATTGTGGACCATCCCCATCTGACTTCCAGATGGAAAGGGCAGGGTCTAATGATATTCCACTGAGATCAACCCAATACAACCATTGGGGTATAGTGCTGTTTTCTGTTACAGCTGAAAAGAAGGGTGGATGCTTGTGTTAACTATGCTAAATTTCAGATGCTCAGAAAGCAGCAAGAAGGTTCAGGAATTTCCAAGATGGTCAATGCAACATGGGGAAGAACTGCCATTCTTCTATGCTTCTGAATTCAATGTGGCATTTGAGTAACCCTCAAACTTTTCTGAGTATAGGAGGACAAGAGAAAGGCTGTTTTTTGTTTTCATATAGTGGATATAACAAAATATTCACCAGTGCATTCTGTGGAGCCTTGTATATTACATGAACATCATGAATACAAACCTTCCCTGTTAGGGCTATTTCTCTTTCTCTTGCATCTATGCATGTACTGGCATTACAATAAATCTTTTAAGACTTTTAAGAGATCAGTGCTGTCCTGTCACATCCCCATACCTCTTTTCTTCAATGCTCCATAAAATTAGAAGAAATCTGAACATATCTTAACCCAAGATTGCTGAAGTATTTCCATGGAACTCAGCAGACTCATTTTTCCCTCCACTTCTATTCCCAAAGCAGTATATGAGAATGGAGGTCTATGCAGCTCTCTCACCCTTAAGAAGCTTTCCTTTTATTTTAAAAAGTGTGGAGGGAGAGAAAGGGGAAAACAGTACCCAAAATTACATTTCATGTATTCCTGCAAAATGACCAAATTGCATGTGATTTTTTTAAACAATGAAACAAAATCCATGATAGTAGAAAGAAAGTCCACAATGAAACTAAATTGTTATGTAAAGTTCTCTGAAGCACAGGTCTTACCTAGTGTCCAGGTTGCCTCATCAGCTATTGTGGAATCAAATAGATTACCCTGAAAAAAAAAAATTTTTTTTAAATACAGTACAGGAACAAACTCTGTGTTTCAAAAACAAATAGGTTATAATAAATGAACTTCTCAAACTGGTCACAGAAGCACTGTAGTTTTGCATATGTTTGTAAAATTTACTAAATAAATGTTAGATTTAGCAGATCATCAAAAAGGTCAGCTTGCTTGGTAGTAAAATTATTGCATAAGAGGAGTTCACATTTTTAATAGATTTTGCCATTTTAATTTTGAGACCTTTAAGATCCTGATATACTAATACCACAACTCCAAGCTTAATTATGACCATTTGTTTTTCTTGCATTTGAACTCCATCCTGCTAAAATGGGAGGATTTAATTCCAAATTGCATCCCCTTTGGAAAGAAATGATTAAGTAGCCAACTGCTTAGTAACACCTAATGAATACAAAAAAAAATAAAATAAAATGGTAATAGGGTTGCTCTTTGCAGAGCCATGATTCCAAAGATGGGGATGAGGAAGAATGAATCAACATCAGCAAACAACATATATATTTGGGAAATAGTCACAAGGGGGACAGATTATCCCAACATAAAAGCAAACTTAAAAACAAAAATGTAATACTCCTTTTTAACTTTAAGGCAAACATTTGGTGCTGAAAATAAATTCCAAAGCTGTCCAGCTTATGAGAAAAACAGGTTGTAACTTAGATAAGCAAAAGAAAAATACTAAAAAAATATATAGAAAAAAGACAAGATAAAAATACAACAATAATTTTATTAATAAAAACAATAACATATTTCTACACAGAAGATCCCTGAAAAACATATTTGCTCTGCTTCAAGTACCTGTATTTCCAATCTTTAATCAAAGGCTGTGGGGACTGTGGTCCCATGTTCTTCCCAGCTTTAGTACACAGACTTCAAAAAAGTTCTGCCAAATTCTCTCCTTTGTTTTAAAGTAACCAACCCTTTTCTATCTGTAGCCTTTATGTATGTTGTAGGGATCCATCTGCCCTTATGGGATGTTTACTGATTACATAGGTATATAGGCTGTAGTCTCTTGTGGAGATGTGGACTGTGAACATCTAAAGTTGGCAAGGCAAGCAAGCTGTATTCACAATAGCACAGATGTTATACTTTAATCAGCTTGTCAAGCATCCAAAAGGAGTATACAACATAAACATTTATTACTCTTTTGACTGTACATTATTCTTGGCTTTACCAATGGTTTTCTTTGTTTCTAGATGGCAGGCTAGAAATCTGCATGTCTACCTAAGATAGGAGACAAATATGAGACTCAGAAGCTTTTATATGAAATACTCAGGAAGAGAGTGGAACAATTAGCCACTCTGTTCCAGAATTCTAGATATAACCTGCTACCTAAAATATTTATTACTAATCAATGCATCCAGTCCACAAGTTCCATTGAGATAATAAATAATGCATAGCAATTTTCATTGTCATAATGCCTACAGTAACAGTTCCAAAACTTCATCTCCTAAAGTACCATCTCTCCCTGGAAAGAATTCTAGAAAATGGAAAAGGTTGCACATTCTTCTATGCCATTTTGGCTGGACTAATAAAGATATTACACAATTGTGGATTTTATATTATTCCCAGGTTTTTCAATGTGAAAAATATGTACAGTACTAGAATAAAGGTGGTAAGTACATTGGACTGAATACCATAAATGCTCTCTGTTGGAAAGCAAGCGAACAAACATATGAAACAGCCACAGTGGGGTTGATAGTATTTTCATGAAGTTGAGAGTTTCATTCAGCTGGATGACAATATGTCTGTAGTTTCTATACGTTTCAAGAATTTCTACTCATTTGTAAAAGAGGCCTTGCATCTGTTCAGGAGACTTTCCAAAATGTTGCCTTCTAAAGTCCTGCATTAAACTAAGTCTTCCATAAATCTTGACATGTATTGACATCAAAACAGTGAAGATTTATGGAAGACTTAGTTTAATACAGGACATTTAGAAGGCAACATTTTGGAAAGTCTCCAAAAAGCAAGTCTTGACAAATCTTCTTCAACAGCAAAGGATAATGTTGGTATTGACAACATGGAACACGTCTTTTTTTTTAATTGGAACTGAACAACAAACAGCTGCTATTGTGCATCTGTTATTAACTGGGGAAGAAAGGAATGAATAAGAAAGAAAAGAAGCCTATATGAAAAGCTGGAAGGAGACTGATAGATATTTCCAAGTTGTGCTGAGAGAGAAAGAGCTAAGAGAACTATAACGCCAGAACTAAGTCCTGCTAAAAAGATGTACAGGAAGAAATCACTTAAAGCAGTGTTTCTCAACCTTAGCAACTTTAAGATATGTGGACTTCAACTGGGGAATTCTGGGAGTTGAAGTTGACATATCTTAAAGTTGCCAAGGTTGAGGAACACTGTCTTAAAGGATCAAGAAGCAGTTCAGCCAATGGAAAACATTTCTGAATCACAGTGAATGACATGTGTACTTTCCCCTTTCAACCAGTTGTTTCTTGACTAGAATATGCATACTGTCTAATGTTCACTCATTAGGCTTAATATGCCTTTAGTTTCTAGAAAAACAAGCTCTTTGCATTTTCAGAGCAGAGTGGTATTTCTCTATAGTAAACAGAAGCTCTGATGGTAGGACCAGGTCTTGGCCCAAGCTGTGCTGGTGCCTCAATGTGGGGCCTGGAGTGCAATCATCTCATTTTCCTTCCTCCCTCCCTTCTTTCTCAGGTGTAAAAGAACAAGTGTATGGTACTACTGATAGAACAGTGTAGGGATACCTTATCCTGGTGACAAATTGCCATGTATTCCATCTCTTCCCTATCCTCTCCCATTCTCCTTCCCTGACATTTTTTTTTCTAATATCCCCATATGTTCCCAGTCTTCCTCAAATCTTTATTGCTGCTGAATTTTCTAGCTGTTACAAAGTGTAGGGGTTTTACTACTGTTTGTTCTGGGTTTTTTTTTTTAACAGAAGACTGTGGCAGGGTTCATGAGCTCACAGCAGGGTAACATCCAAGACTGACTCTGGTAACAGCAGGATGGGGAGGCACTTTTGCTGCTTCTATATGCTTTCCATGCAAAAGTGACATTTTTATTGTGTGTGTGTGCCTTTGAGTCAGCATAGACTCCTGGTGTCTGCCTTGACAAATCCCTGCAGTCTTCTTGGCAAGGTTTTTCAGAAGTGGTTTTGCCACTGCCTCCTTCCTAGAGCTGAGAGAGAATGACTGGCCCAAAGTCTCCCAGTTGGCTTCATGCCTCAGGCAGGACTGGAACTCAGAGTCTCCTGGTTTTTAGCCTGATGCCTTAACCATTACACCTACCACAAGCATAACCCCAATATCAACAGAAATCTCAACTATTACCACAGCTGTTACTGCGACATTTTAGGCTCACCATTATGCATATGGAACCCTCCCAACTAATGAATTAGTCTTCCTGCAACCCTGATGATTTGAGATTGAGACTCCTGGTTTGAGGAAAAGGCTTGAACATTTAACTGATCCTGAATCCAGAAAGTGACAACTCTCTTGACATGAACAAAACCTTGACACCCTTGATATAATGTTGACAAAGCAGGTCCATTTTTCACTCTGCTGCTCTGCACTGCTGTATAATATTATCGTATTAGTATAATATTAGTATAGTATGCCAGTTTGGTGTAGTGATTAAGGCATCAGACTAGAAGCTGAGGGACTGTGAGTTCTAGTCCTGCCTTAGGCACAAAGCCAGCTGGGTGACTCTGGGCCAGTCCTTCTCTCTCAGCCCTAGGAAGGAGGCAATGGCAAACCATTTCCAAAATCTTGCCAAGAAAACTGCAGGGACTTATCCAGACAATTGCCAGGAGTCAAGATTGACTTGAAGGCACCAAAAAAAAAAAAAAAGTATAGTACAGTACAGTACAGTACAGTACAGTAAAATAGCGTTAAGCAGAGCTCAATACGGGACCACGCGATGAGCCCTGCACTACGCGATCCCATGCCACATCATGAGGGCTATACCGAAATAGCATCGAAGGAAATGCTCTCTCCCATTCTGCAAAGGTACCTTGAGCACCTCCTTCCCCGCCACGGCCAAAGCCAGGTGCCGGCTCTTCAGGCTGCATTCCACGTCCCGCGCGCGGGTCCCTGGCGGCACGTTCACCTCGACAAAGACCTCTTCCATGGTCTGGTACCAGCGGCCCCAGGGAGTAGCGCAGGGCACGAGCCCGCTCCGCTCCTCGAACGGTGCAGACATCCACCTGGCCGCCCAAGCCTGAGAAAGACGCATGCGCCCTTGCGCGGCTACCGCTCATCCGATCTCCTCGTCTATCCTCGGAGCTATTCCGGTAGGAACCGCGAGGGGCGAAGCCACAGCGTGCCATTCTTCCGCCAGCTTCCACGACACAGCCCATAGACCTAGAGCGGGGTCGAGGGGAGGGGGAGTCTTAGGCTGCGTGGTTATATCGTTTTACAACTGGCTGCAGGACAGCTTGCCATTTTGGGTGGGGGCAGCTGGTTCAGGCTTCTACTTGTTATAACTCAGTGTGCTTTCATTTTATTAATGAAAGATCTTTAAGACATGCAATATGACAGCCTGCCAAGAGCTACTGGAAGACAATACGGGGAACCAGGACTGAAAACAATAAAGCCCCGTGGTTATCCGCCACATACGGTAACTTTGTTTGCTCAGTGCTGGTAAAAGGAGCATAAATAGAAACACGGGCCACTTTAAAATAAAATCACATTTAATTGCTGCTGTTCACCTAGCACAGCAATACTTTGTGTGAAGAAAACGATGCATCAGTGTTATTATCACGTGCATTACTTTTGACCGAGAGATGTTTTGGAGTTCAGTTCCCATAATCATTCACTGGCCCGATTTTGAGAACTGAAACGGGATTGATCTGGAAGTAAAAGGATATCAGGCTGGGGAAGCTTGCTCAATATATCCACAGTCTAGTCGACATGATTGGAACTGAATTCTGTATGCCCAGTACTTGCATAAAAGGTACTTGCATTTAACAACACGAAATATATTATTGAAAACCGGACAGTTTATACTTAAGAAGAAAAAAATAAGTAGGTTCTAAACTATGTTAAACGTTCATTTTTCTTTGCAACCTCAAGTTGACGATAATTTCCGTTCAGATTGCGCTGCACTCAGCACGAGGAAAACTAAGAACGTTCCCCACTATTCCGACTTCCGCAATCCTCGCCTTATCTATCCGCCCACCTACAGCGCATGCTCCACGGCGGACCCCTGATTTGTAGACCAACTCGCTGGCCGAATTCTCCGATTGGCTGATTCGGGCGTTCCTTAAAGCGGGCGGGATGGTGTTCGGTTTTTGAATTTGTTCTGTTCCTTCTGGGTGTGGGGAGTTGTGGGCTAGTCATGTCGTTTCCGAAGGCTCCAATCAGGCGCTTCAATGAGGCACCAAGTAAGTGAATGGGTGCTGGGCAATGCTGGGCTTGGTTTGGTTTTCCAGAGGCTGTCTTTCGTTCCTCCGAACGAAAAGGTCATTGAAAATATCTTTTTCGAGCATGATGGAAAATTAGCGCGAGAACGTGTTATACTTACCCCTTGCGTTATTTTACTGTATTTCTGTGCAAACTTAAGCTTTCTTCAGAATAATTGTATATTGTATGGAGTTCCGTTCCTGAGACGTTTGGGATATCATTATATCTTCACTTCATTTCCTCCCCCGCCCCCCCCCCATGTAATAGGATAGTCTTCCCCAATCCAGAGCTTGCTTCTAATCAAGTGGATTATAATTCCCCTTATCCCCAGACAGCATTACTATTGGCCTGCAGAGAAACAGGGTAGTAAAACATTGTTGGAAAATTGGAATTGCTTGGCTTACATGTAATATTCTAATGCACTAGGATAGAGCTACCTATCAACATAACTAGGTGAGAAGATTGAAAAAGGAGGTGTCTGCTTATCATATGCTAAATCATGGAAAAGTTTTCTTGAAACTGATTAAGAGTACCTCTATTTAGCATCCTCTTTTCATAGTGAACTGTTGCAAACCTCATGAACAAGGAGGAGATCAAACAGATTGTTACATCTGCTGGTGAGTCAGGAAAATAAAAAAATATGCTGTTAGGTGAAAAACCTCTCACTAATGGAAGGAGCCTTTCAATAGGAGGTTTTTGGGACTCTAAAACTGATGCAAAAATGGTTCCTATTAGGTTCCCTCCCACCCCTCCAGTCCTCATGTAAACTAACTGATTAAGCAATGGAATTAAATGGGCAGATAAGAAAATGTAAAAATAGAAAGGTCTGATCCTGTTAAAAGAATCAAATAGTAACTGATAATGAAAGACCCAGTTAGAAACTTAGGGAGGTAAAAGGTAGTCTTGTGTGAGCTGAGCTTAACTCCTAATGACTTCACGGAGGAGTTCAATTTGTTTTCTTGGCAACAATGTAGAAGTGGTTTGCCACTGCATTCTGGGATGTTTTCTGACTTCTCAGCCCTGATATTCCTTGCAGGTTTCCTACCCAAGTTGTTACCATACCTAACCCTGCTTAGTTCCGAGCCCAGATAAGGTCAGAACTAGATTATAGGGAGTTTCCTGTTGCTTTAATATCACTAATCTCGTCCAATCCAATAGAAGCCATGGCAGTTATGCAATCACATTCCAGAAGCCTGTACCAATGTTAATTGGAATGTTAGCTCTAGAAATACCTTGTATTCTAATTGAATTCAAGATTGCTAATGAAATAAATCTTCAAAATAACTGACCTGTGCTGAAGGAAGAAATCAAGGTTCCAAATAATCTGGGAAATCTCAGTTGTGGGCATTGTTAGATTGAGGGGTGGCATATCACTCTCTCTCCATCAAGGCTGGTGGCATTTCCCCCTCTCTGAAGCATTAATCACTCCCTGAATTAGCCACACATGCCAGCCTTCAGCCACCCAGCTTCAACATAGATCCAGCCTGCTGGTAACAGAGGTCATGTTACAGAAGATCCTATTCTCTTTCTTGGGGTCATGAAATCAAAAGAATCCCAAATCACATTGAAAGATGTTACCCCATTCAAGTTGCTATGAGCAACTTCATCTGCAAAGAATTTCACAAAGATGACACAGTAGCCTATAACATTGTCCTGCCCTTTCTTCTCCAATAACATATACATTACCCTGAATAGTCAAAAGTCTGAAGATGCAATAAGAGTGGAGAAGTACACATTTTGCTACGCTTATCACCATAGTATACCCAAACATGGTTATGTACCTATACTTGGCCATATTCACTCCTGGTCTTCCAATATAATCTCTTCAGTTGTTTGGTCTACCAAAGCTATTTGATAAACCAGGAGTCCCCCAGGATCAGAGACTAGAGAGAGGATCAGTCAGGGCCAATCTCATCAAGTGCACTGGTCATCTCTATTATCCAGAGATCAACCAGGTATAAGATAAATTTGCCTAGCAGATCACTGGGGAAAAAAAGAGGTATAAAAGAGAGCTTGTACTCAAGGTATGTCTATATACAGTAGTTTTCTCCTGAAGAATTGATGTAGACTTTGTATATTAAACTTTCTAATTCTTTTATATCTTGATGATCTTAAAGTACATATTTATGAATCACTGAGATTGAAACATATAATGTAAACTTTACCAAATCAATTTTTACAGTCTTCAAAAGCAGCGTCATTTCAGTTTGTGCTACTGTACATACAAACATACACTAACTAACTTGCAAGGTGTACTTACTTGCCATATTGTATGCACACATGCAAGGTTTACAAACTTGCCATATTTTTATGTACATGGAAAAGAGGGGTTTATCTTCTACACATTTATGCCATAAATTATTTTTGTCCTTATCAGCTACAGATAATTTTTTGAAGGCAGAAACACATGACAGACTATTGGGAAGGCAACCTCTGTCTATCTTTCTGCTATGTATGAAAAGTAGTGTTTTATGATTTGTGTCAGCAGAGGTCGTGCTGTTCAGTTGTCTGCTACACTTCATTTCATTGTGGAAAAACACCTCTACCCCCCATTTGTTACTGTGTGGTATGGCAGGAATACCTCTTCAATTACAGTTGCTACCCTCCATGTCCATTTGAAAAAAGAAAAAAAACCTTCACCAGTGGAACTTACTCTTTTTTTAACAAGTTTGCTGATAGAACAGTGAAACAATGGGGCTGTCTAATTTTATTTATGTTTGCAAGTTCACTGATGGAACAATGAAAGGACTACCTACTTCCTATTTTTTGTTTCTTTTTTCTTTTTTAAACCAGATGAAATTGACAAGAGTTCTTCGATTTTCCCCTTTTATCCCAACCAGCAGGAAAAATGATAAAACTTAATTTTAATAATGGCTTCCTGGTGGGTTATATGAATCTAAAAGAGTACAAATATAATGCACAGTCATGTGTGTTAATAGTTGTCAGCATTCAAATACCAATGGCCTGTGTGCATCAAACAAAGTGTGTTTTGTTTCCAACTGGAAGCCTAACATCACATCTGGAACAGTCCTTTGAAACATTAAGCATTCCCCCACCATGGTAACACAAGGGGAAAACAACAAGAACAATATATTCCCTTCTTTTCACTCTATGATCACAAAAACAGATAGGATAGCAATTTATATTGAGTGCTCTTTGAAAGCTACCTTGCAGAAAAAATGGCAGGAAAAAAAACAAACCTCTTTTTTAAAAATTCCTATTATATAAGCATTTGTTTCAGGTTCCTAGGCTGTCTGTTCTGAATTCGAGTGCAAATTGAATTTGCTCTAGGGAGGAAGGATGGCAAGCAGAAATTCCCAGGCTTGGCTATCCCACCTGTATTATTTTTATAAAAAAACTCAAGGCAGCAAACATACCTAATATTCCTTCCTCCTCCTATTTTCCCCACAGCAACAACCTTGTGAGGTGAGTTGGACTGAGACAGAGTGAGTGGCCCAAAATCACCCAGCTGGTTTTTCATGCCTTTCTCTTAATCTCCCTCAAACACAGATCTTTCTCTTATACACATTTCCAAATCAATTACATCCTCCCAGGAAGAAGGATATGCTGACAGAAAATGAACTCCAGTCAGTCCATTAATACAGATAGGATTTCTTTTTAAATTCTTTTAAAGTAATTCTCTTAATCTAGGTTAAGTTTGTCTAAACCTACTGTTGCAGATTGTCAGAAACATGGACTGCCTCTTTCCATGTTAGTAATGTATTTAAAGGTTCATCTGCAGATTTACCTTCTGTTCCCACCTTTCCCCCCACCCCCTGGACTATTTTTGGCAGCCTGGGTAACACAAACAAGGCACTCCCCCAAAGTGACTGCAGAGGCGGGCGCTCAAAATATCCAGTGCTCAGCCGACTGAACCAAAGCAAGACATCAGCACAGCAAACATGTGGGGAGAGAATACCACCTTGATGATATATGTGTTTGCCCTTCTTTCTGAGTAATCATTGGAGACTTCCCCAAATTGAGAATTTCTTCAAAATCCCCTAACAAAGTTTCAAATAAATTTTCCCCAGCTATATTTTTTTCCAAATAGCCCATGGTAGATCATTCAAAAAGAGAATGTACTCTTTTCTTAAAAATCAGTGCC
Source organism: Liasis olivaceus (assembly GCA_030867105.1). Taxonomy (NCBI): domain Eukaryota; kingdom Metazoa; phylum Chordata; class Lepidosauria; order Squamata; family Pythonidae; genus Liasis; species Liasis olivaceus. Next base: position 91,496,248 of record CM061348.1, on the reverse strand, counting down.
AATTACATCAAGGTCTCAAATTACATTTTTTGGAACAGATGAGTTTACCTTCTCAATCCATGATGTGGGCATTTCATTAAGAGTTCATAAATATTCAGAGGTACTTTCTACATTTAGTGGAACCATGAAATCAGAAAAAAAAAAAAAACTTAAAATGTATACATCTAAGTTAAATATCATTTTAATTGATTATTTAAAAACACAAAAAACAAAACTTATTTTAATTGGGGCTCTGACTTTGATTAATATTCATCCCCTATCCACCTCTCTAGCTTGTGCCCCACCACCAGGCTCTTACGATATCAAAACTTCAGACCCATCAAAAGGACCTGTGTCTTTTGAAAAGTCTCAGCGATTTAAGATGCAAATGGGTAAGTAATTGGGTTATGAATAGCACTGGTTTGCAAAGTTTCTTCAGCAGTTTCTTGTTTGTGTGTATGGTTGCTTCTTTAATGCTAAGCATGTGTCTGGAGAGCCTGTTTCTAACTTTTACTGCAGTTTGATCATGTGTAGAGCCTGGATGTTGAATAACCTTATTCATTGGGATATCTCCTGATTTATGTCCTCTATAACAACTTGAGAACAACCTTCAGCAAACGTAGTAGAGTTCCTAGAAAATTCACACAGGACTCTGCAGTGAGTAACAAACTAAGGCTCAGTGCAGAGTCTGAGTCAATCGGCAACCTTACTCAAGATCATTGTTTCTTACCCTCAAGTTTGCTGGTCTATGACTGAATAAAAATTGATTGATTGATTCTACTACTTTATCTCTTGAGATTAATCAGATTCATCCACCGCTAGTTGACAACCCTGGCAGTGAGGTAATATGAAAATAACAAAATTCAAATTGCACTATGTAGAGGTATGGGGCGTATCTAATTTTTTCTTTAAAAATAACTCTTATGGCATACTGAACATCTATTTTCAGTTTGAAATTGCTGAAATAACTGTTAAGAATGTTAAGAAATTACTCCTAACTGCTTATCTTATACAAACTGGATTTTAATCATATGTTTAAAGGATTGCTTCTGTTTGACAATGCTACTTTTAAATATACACTAAAAAAATTACATTTTGATTTTACTGTAAGTGTAATCAACTAATCTTGGTTTACTAAACTAAGTCTTGCAAAAATGTGTGTATGCGTTTCCCTTGTCTAATTCCTGCATTTTTATTGTGTCAGCTCACATTTAACACATTTTTGAATGTAAAAGGCTGCATACAGATATAAAATGCATTTTAAAAGTTAGAATATTATACCATATTCTCTCCTCTAAAGCAAAGCAGTCTCATTGGTCGTTTTAGCTGTAAGGCTCTAAATAGCTTAAGAAAAAGGAATCCTATATATACTGAAACCATGCATTTAACATTTGGAATTTCTGTAATGTCTATTAATCTCATTATAAAACTGTAATATGCTTACATGTGGCATGTAGTCTTCCATGGGGCACGGAAAGGGGGGCAAATGATTAATATGATGACATTGCCCTGTGTCACCAAGTGGAATTTGTTACATGCACCACCAATATGGAACCTAAAAATTGGATGTAAAATAGATAATGTGCCAGATTTTCTTCATAGAGTGCCTCCATATTCCAGTGTTTCAATGTTAATAGCTTTGAAATGTATTTGGGGGAAATTACATTCTTTAGGATGGAGAATGAAACCTCTTATCTTATATTTTTGTAGAGGATGTAGGAGTTCAACCAAATCCAAGCAACATGAAACCTATGCCTTCCCCAGCAGCTACAAGAAAACTTCCATCTCTCGTTTCAAGAGTAAGAATCACATTATACCTCTTTCATGTGCCATTAGCATTATTTTGTACAGAGTGAGAGGTCATTTGTCTCTAAATAGGAGTTTGTAACTTACTGTAGAACATGTAGTATCTAAATGTTAACCAAGCTGCTGGTCACATTAAGGAAGACAGAATTTGGTATTGTAATAATTGTGACAGTGACAATTGTTTTATGGAGATGGGGGGAAATTTCCAGACCCCACATTTTAAACTGAATAGCTTAAAATGTGCTGAACTATTTTTTAAAGAATTTTCGCCAAATGTCATTAAAGATCCCTGTGAATAGGCATCTAGGATATGATTTCCCAGCAATTAGTGTATTTCTCAGCTCGGTGCCCATTCAAGCTGCATTTATACTTTTAAAAGTTGTTCTCATAAAAAGTGAAAGCAAAATTTCAGTTTCTAGCTTCCAGTAACCTTATGAAGCAAACTTGCATAGTTCTAACCTTGTTTCTGTATTTCTTGAATTCACAGCCACACAGCAGAGGAATAAAGTCTGACAAGGATCTGACTGCCATTAAAGAATTGAAAAAGCAAAAGGAGCTGGAAAAGGAGGTATGAATCAACATCATTTTAAGTTTGATATGCAGTCAACACTCTAGTTGTTGACATATCTAAATCAATAAGCCAGCTCTGCAAAGCGGGCTTCTAGGTTTTTGTCTTCTCAGTTCAGCTGTATGTTTTTATCTTGCATGGCAGTGGTTCTTGAACTGTTTGACCCAATTACCCCTTTTTCTGGTTTTGAATAATGTCATTACCCCCACAAAAAAACAGTTTTATACAAGTGACTCAGTGGTAGTTCCAAACTGGATCCTCAGCTCACGAACAAGCAATTACAAATTGTTCCATTACCCCCAGGATACAGGTAGTCCTCAACGGCACTGAAAAAATGGTGGTTACGACCAGTCCTTGGAATTCTGACCGTCCCAGCACTCCCACAGTCATGTGATTGCGATCTAGGCAATTGGCAACCTGTTCGCACTTATGACCAGTTGCCAAGCACCCCGTGATCATGTGATTGCCATTTGCAACCTTCTGTGTTGGTTTCCCAAGAAAGTCAATGGGGAAGCTGGCAGGGAAGGTTGCAAGTCGCTGGAGTAAGTCTCCCCCACCCGTGCACCCTTCTGCAGCCGTCTGCTTTTGTGCTGGCCACTCGTGCACCTGGCCTGTGCAGTGCCTCTTGTATGTACCCTCCCCAACCTGCACATCCTTCCCAACCCTCCCCCACCCCCTCTCCCTCCCACACCTGGCAGCAGCCACTTACCTGCCTGTGAGCCTGGGAATTGCAACTTCCTGCTGGCTCCCCCACTGACTTCAGTTGTGGGAAGCTGGCAGGAAGTTGCCCCACCTAACGACTGTGGGATTCAGTTAACAACAGCAACTGGGACTGCAGGGATGGCCGTTGCTAAGTGATGTGGTCGCGCTTTATGACTGCATCGCTTAGCAACAGAAATTCCAGTCCCAATTGCCTTTGTAAGTCGAGGACTACCTGTATGCCCAAATTACCCTTGGGGGTAATTACCTCCAGTTTAAGAACCACTGTTGTATGCTGACTAGAGATGTTATGAGTTGGGTAGCCTACAAATTTAATAAATAAATTGGGTATCAGTAAAATATCATTTTTTTCAGATATTTGATGGAGGGACCGTCTGATTACTGATCTTTGTAAACTAGTCCCTGGTTGAAGAGCATGTTATAAATGCTTTAATTTACATCCTAAACTCTGTAAGAGTGGACTATCTACTTTCTTTTGGTTGTTTAATTTAACCTGTGTTCTGTGATTTAAGTTTTGTAACCATCTTGAAATCATTGATAGAAGGCAGTGCATATTAGAAATAAATATATGGTTGCTTCCCTCAGTGGGCAAGTAAGGAATGGAACATTTCAGTCCAATGATTTTATTTTAGGAACAAGTTTATATGTATTTTGCCAAAATATATAGAGGGCTGGACTTCCCTTCTGTTAAATGTTTCAGTTAATTTCATCCTGTTTGGATAGATTCGGATACTAATTGGAGAACGTGGCCAGCAAGACAAAAGATTGCAAGTCCTGGAGGAAGATCTTATCAAGTCTGAATCAAAGCTGTCTGCTACAGTTCGGGAGAAAAACACTCTTTTGGCAAATGTTGCTTCTCTGGAAAAACAGCTTCTGGAGTTGAGAAAAAGCAATGACTTGCTCAAAACAAAGGTGCATACAGATCTCAAGGCATTATAACAGCTTGTTGGGGGGGGGAGTGTAATGATGGGCTCCAGAATTTATGGGTGGAAGATAAAAAGCAATGTAGGACAGGTACGTAATGATCAGTGTTCTTTTAAGGCAGATGTTTTATACAGGTAATCCTTGCTTAATGACAGCCACGTTTAGCAACTGTTTGAAGTTACGATGGTGCTGAAAAAGTAATTTTACGACCAGTCCTTGCACTTATGACTGTTGCAGCCTCCCCATGGTCACATGATCAAGATTCGGGGGCTTTGCAACATGTGGGCATTTACAACTGTCACAGTGTCTCACAGTCACTTGATTGCCATTTGTGCACTTCACAGCCAGCTTCTAACAAGCAGAGTCAATGGAGAAGTCAGCAGTACAATTGCAAGTTGCGGTCATGTGATGTTTTGTTTAATGACTGCAGCAGATTAGCTTAACTACCACAGCAAAAGTGAGGTTGTAAGTCCATTGCAGTCATTTGATCTCTTGCTTAATGACCGTGTCGATTAGTGACAGATTCGCCAGTCCCAATCGCGGTGGGTAAGTAAGGACTACCTGTACATTTAAAATAGTAATGAGATACAGATAGCCTTCAAGTTATGACCATTCATTCAGCGACCGTTCAAAGTTATAACGTTGCTGAACGAGGGGACTTACGACTGGTCCTTGAAGTTCCGGCTATTGCAACACCCCCATGTTCACGTGAACAAAATTTGGGTGCCTGGCAACCAGCTCGCACTTAAGACCAGTTTCAGCATCCCATGGCCATGTGATTGCCATTTGCAACCTTCCCTGCTGGCTTCCCCCAAGCAAAGTCAATGGGAAACCAGCAAGAAAGGTTGCAAGTCATGGTGTAAGTCTTTTGCCCCTCAGCCTTTCTTCTCTTGCATGCACCACAACCGCCTTCACACCCTGTGTCCTCTTTCCCTGTCCTCCTTGTGCTTACACGCACGTACGCATGCACCTAATGTCCTCTTTTCATGGCCTCCCTGTGATTGCATGCACCCTGCATCCTCTTTCCTCAGCTTCCTTGCACTTGCACGCACACACCCCCAGGCCCTCTTTCCTTGGTTTCCCTGTGATTGCACGCACGCAGGCATTTATCCTGTGCCCTCTTTCCACGGCTTTCCACAGTTAGAACAATGACCAGGACTGCCTGGATTGCTGTCACTAAGCAATCTTGTCACGTGATGTTGCACTTTACGACCGCATTGCTTAGCGACGGCAATCCCGGTCCCAATTGCAGTCATAATTCGAGGACTACTTGTATTCATTTCTTCTCCAAGGACATTTTGGTGGTAATGCTGTGTAGCAAATTTCTGAATTATTTGGTAGCAATTAATATTCAGTTTCATGAAAGAGAAATTGTTTTCAAAATTTTCTTTCAAAGAAAAGAGCAGTTCGTTGAAATGTTAGGACAGAGTGTGGTTTTCTTGTCCTTCATATCTTTTGAGGTGGCCAAGGAATTTGTAGGACTGCCTTCTTTCTTTTTTGTGCCATAACATCTCCAGCAGTCTGGAGTTTTCCTGGCTTTCCATAGCTTCAAGAGGAGACATCGTGCAGGAACTAATCCTATTGAGCTTGTTTCAGACTGTGCAGGTAGCCAAGGAAACTTCAGAGTGGTGGAAAAATTTAGAGCAGAAAACATTGTCAGTTGTAGTCTTTGCCACTTCCAGCGATAAAGTAAAAACCACAAGAGAAATCAGAAAGAAGTGTTCAGGCCCTAGGACACAAAATGTTTGTGAAACAGATTTCAGCACATGATTTAGTGGCACTACCGTATGTGTAGTGATTATTCATCCAAGCAATTGCAAACGTATGGCGTGTACTCAAACAAAAAAGCCCCAAGCATAGTGCATGTTTCCCTTCTGATTCTAGTTGAATTTAAAGGAAAGGTTTTTACAGGATGCCACACTGACATCTGGTGCAGCATCTTCATGAAATATTGATATCACTTAGGTAGATCTTATGTATTATGATAACTCTTAAACTTCACTTATTTCCATCGGAGAATCAAGAACATGTTTATGACTATATTTGGGAGCAAGTGTCATTGAACACTGTGGGACTTCTGAGCTTGGCATGGGATTGTCCTCTCCTACTGGAATCAGATATGTCAAGGTCATGTTTTTTGTAAGTCTCCTAGATAGTTTCTGGAGTGGCCTATGTCAAATTTAATAATAAAACTGACTTGCTCTGCCTTCTGTCATTTTAAGTGTTTTGAAGATGGGACCCAGAAGAAAATGCACAGTCTCTATTTGGAATTAATGAAGCTTAGGAACAAAATGAACTCAAAAAAGGTATGTTACCTGACCGACGTGGATTATACTTTCTTTCTTAAAAACATTGCAAGTATCACAAGTTCATGATAATATATTAGACCTACAGTTTTCCCTAATGAATATGAGTTAGAGGAACTACTATTAGTTATGTTATTCTATTTTCATACCTTTTTCCTGACTTAAAGAAAGTTTAGGATAGCCCTAGTCCTTCACATGGTTCTATAATGTTTGTTGATACAATTTCAGATGGATCCTATTAAAAAGGAAGACATGGAAATTCAACTAAATGTAATCCAAGGAACTGTGGAAGAAGAAGTAGCCCAGCCTGAAGAATTGTAAGTTATCTCATGAATTGTTAAGCACCAACCATTTTTATAAACTTCACTGAAATGTAGTTTCGTAATAACGTATTTGGAGTTTGGTATCATCAGTATGCTGTTGATACCCAGCTTCACATCTCTATCCTGGGCTGCGCAAGTGAAGCTGTTGAAGTACTGACCCAGTGTCTGGAGGATGTTTGGGGCTGGACAGGGAGGAACAGGCTTTGGCTCAATCCTGACAAGACTTAGTGGCTATGGCTGTTTGCCCCCCCCCCCCCCCCCACACACACAACACCCTGCCTTGGGTCAGGGACATCACCATCATTGGTCTTGGATGGGATTACACTTCCCCATTCAAGACTGGTGCACAACTTGGGGGTCCTCCTGGACTCAAAGCTACTGCTTGAAGAGCAGGTGGCAGCTGTGGCCAGGAGGTCCTTTGCACAAGTACATCTTATGCACCACTTGCACCCTTTCCTCAACCGGGAGGCCCTGCAGACAGTCATTCATGCCCTGGTGACCTCACAATTGGACTACTGCAATGCACTCTACATGGTGCTACCTTTGAAGACCATTTGGAGGCTACAGCTGGTTCAAAATGCAGTGGTGTGAGCAGTAATGGGCACTTCTCGTGGTACCCATTTGTCACCTCTGCTACATGAGCTACATTGACTGCCAGTTGGCTTCTGGGTGCAATTCAAAGTGCTGGTTGTTAACTTAAAGCCCATCATGGCATAGGACCTGGTTACCTGAGGGATAGCCTTTCTGCCATTATTTCTGCCTGCCCACTACATTACAACAAAGGAAGTGTGCTCCACATTCCTTCTATTAAATGTTGCCATCTTGTGGAACCTAGGAAGTATGCCTTCTCTGTCATGGTCCTCACCCTCTGGTACAGCAACCCCCCCCCCCCGAGATAAGGACTGCGCCCTCTCTCCTAGGGTTCTGAAAAGCCCTTAAAACCTAGCTTTGGTCCCAGACCTGCGGTTAATGCATTTTGGGGAGGGGAGGCTGTCATGTATTGTTTTAAAGGTTGCTTTTAGTCTGTTTTTAACTGTTTAATTTAGTATTATAGTTTGTAAGCTGTCCATTGTCTGCTGGAGTGGGTAGCTATATTAAATTTAATGAAATAAATTAAGGAAGTCTTGAAAGACATGGATAGACAAGCTGCCATTATTTTCTGAAACTTTATTTTAAAGAAACATGAGATGTCAATTAAATTAAATTATCTGTTTTGCCAACTTGAGACTTGGAAATGTTTTGCCCTGTTTTCTGAAGACTAATACTCTGTGATCAAACTTTATTTCAGAACAGAAACAGAGAAGCCAATTGAAGGGAAATATGACTCAGAGAAACTCCTGGAATATATAGTAGAACTTGGGTAAGTGAAGTATGCATATGCAATCCTAATTTTGGACAAGCCATTTTGTATAAAGATCATCGGGCTTGTTTTCTATCCACTAGTAGAAATATATGTAAATATTCATTTGTCTATACTTGCTAAACCAATGAAGATTACAAATAGGCACATTGCTCCCAAATCCTGATTTTCTCAAGCTACAGTTTTATACATGATAGATGAATCCCCAGTTCCCAAAATGGCTATCCTAACATACTAATATGGTCTATGGGACCCAGGGCTGGATGTAACAAATATTTTCAATTAATATTGGTGACTGGCAGAAGATCCTTGCTAGCTAACTGTTCAATTTTAAACTAGTATGGTGGAGAGAAATTAAATTGATATTGTTGGATAGGCGTGTAAAAAACAACCGAGACATTCATTCACAACATTTTGCCCTTCAAAGGAATAATTTGTATAAAAGCTACAGGTACTGTATGTTGAACACCCTAAGGACAGCAGCAAAACCAAACTCTGATTGAAGTGACTATTTTAGTTCTTTATTGCTCAAAATGGCTTCTGCAGAAATTCAGAACAGAAAACCTATCCATCCATCCAACTGTCTGTCTTTAATGATTAACACCTTATGGGAATTACCAAATATGTCAGTGTTCTCATGTGAAATCTTGTAAGAAATCAGTCTGTGAAAGCATTAAATTCAAAATAACATCAGACAGGACCTTAAAGGTGACATCACTGATTTTGACCATTTTAACTTATTTTTGAAAAATTATTTTTGGTGCCTGTGAGATTGTTCTCTGATGCTTGATGCCAAAGAAGGTTAGAACCACTTGTCCTACTGCGTACAATTCAGCTAAAGATTTAATGAAAATATTGGCTAGGAATAGCTTGTCAGATATAATCTAAGCTTCAACTGCAAGCAAAAAAGCTGAGGTATTTTTGGGAAGATATTATTTTAACAGAGATACAAAAAATAAGATTTCCCCCCCCCCCCATAAATTTGTATATCATATAGAAGAAGATGAACTGAAATATACTACTTTTGCTAACCAAATTATTGTAAAACACAATGACGAAACTAGTGTGATTTTTTTCTTTCCAACAGCAATGTTGCAGAACAAGTTGATGATAAATACAAGCTGCATATTGTCAAATTAGAGGAAATAATAGAATCCAAGAACAAGGACATTGAAACATTGGAAAGTACTCTTCGTCTGAAAGAAACTATGCTATCTACACAAACTGAAGAACTCAATGAAAAGTGCAAGATACTTGAAGAGCAGAAAGGTAACTTCAAAAATGTTGTGGTTTGGATAGATATTATTCTGTCAGAAGATAAACTTCATTTGTTAGCATTCTGAAAAATATTTCTAAGCTTGGCTGAGAAATATTTTCTTCCTGCCCATCATGGCAAATAAAATAATCTGCCTGCCAAGTCAGAACTTCCTATCAATTGATGAAAGAAATAATAGATGGAAATGTCTAAGCTCTAGCCCAAACACTACCTTTAGATCAATACCATTCTTCTTTAACTGGGTTGCACGCTAATATAGATCATAACAGGAATATATGTCAAAGGATTTTCTTATGTTGACTTCAGCGTTGTTTCATCTCAAATTTATGTGCAGTGGGCTGGTTTCTATCCTAACTTGAACCTCAGAAAGGGATTTAAGGAAAAATTGGCTTGATGTGCTTTTGAATATATTAAGTAGCATGTGGTTAGGCACCTTAAAATACTATTCAAGAATATTGACAGGTAATACTACCTTGACCTGATGAGCTTTTACCATGTTACATTGATAACCTCACAGAGAAGGCATGCTCCAGACCCCCTGGGCAAAAGAACTCTGATTAGCGGGGTTCAGAAGGTGGGCCTTCTCTGCTGTAGCCCCCGCCCTTTGGAACATCTTGCCCCCAGAGGTGAGACAGGCCCCCTCACTCCCAGCCTTTCGGAGGGATTTGAAGACCTGGCTCTGCCATCTGGCCTGGGGCGGGAAGGGAGGTTGTCAGAAATGGGGTTGGCAGCCCCCTAGAGGCCTAGTGTGGCTTCCATCAGCCTCTTGGATTTTTTTCTCTTCTTTCCATCTGTGTAGATGTGTTTGTCTTTTTATAAATTTTAATCATGTATTTATTGTTTTAACTTGATGTAAACCGCCCAGAGTCCCCCATTGCGGGGAGATGGACGGGGATAAGTCTATGTATAAATAAAATAAAAATAAATAAATAATGCCTCATTAGTCAATGAAATGGGATCTCTAGTGATTTCCCAAGGGAATCACATCACCAACATGCATGCATGGCTATGCTTTCAGTCTTCTAACTCTAAAGATGAGAATCCATTAGCCTTTCCATGAATGTTATATATTGGTTACTAAATATTTGTTCTCTCTATGGGCTCCATTTAGCATTGCATTAACTTTCCTCCTGCCTTCATCCTTCTATAATAGGTTAGAGAAAAGGAAAATATAAAAAGGAGAGGGAAACTAATTTGCCAGAATTGGTATTCCACAAGCAGATGGAACTACTGGAAACTTTATGCATATAATCTCCACTATAATCAGGACAGAGCTAAATAAAGGCTTTATTTTGTTCACATCTAACAGTTACAGAAAAAAAGAAAAAAAAATCTGTCAAGAAGCTGTGCTAAGAAATGGACACTTTCTGCCTTTAATAGCCTGATCTTAAAAAAATGTAAAGAGAGAGTGCTGTAAAAATTGTTGTTTTGATGAATCCCAGCAGCTTGAATAGAAAATGTTCAAACATTTACTGGCATTTTTGAGAAAAAAAATAATTAAAAACACATTCTGGAAATAGCTTTTGCTCTTTCACTTGCATTTCTAAGAAATGAGTGAGGCTTGAAAGCTGCTAGGTAGTTCAGATGGTGTTCCATGGGCTCTAATAATATGTTATTATGAAACAGTTTATGCAGAGAAACTTAAGCGGTCAGATTTTCCTGTAGTAGTAAAAATAATCAAGGAATCTAGAAAATATATGAAAAAGTTAATAGAACAATAGATAGAATGTATATCTATATATGAGTTCTTATGTAAAAAGCAAAGTTCTCATTTAGAGAAATGCTTCCGTGAATATGGAGAAAAGGAGCAAGTTATGACTGCTGAGATACAAAGCCTAAAAGAAAAATTATTTACAGAAGAGCAGGAACACCAAAAGGAGAAGAAGATTATTAAGGTAAAAAGATTAGATAACTTAAGGTTTGCTGTATTTATTTAGAAGTGTATAAAATTCAGTATGTACTGAGCATCCCCTGTGTGCTTCCCAGTTCTTCCCCCTCGTGTTCTATCAGGACCTGGATGAAGACCTCCCCTGGTTCGATTGGCCTCTCATTGGCATTCAGTACCATCAACTATGGTATCCTTCTGGATTGTCTGCAAGGATTTGGAAGTGGAAGGTGTTGTTTTACAATGATTCTGCTCCCACCTGAATGGATGATACCATTCTGTAGTTGAGCCCCTGACTCCTTTAGTGTGAGGTGCCACACAGAGCTTGGCTCTATCATTCATGTTGTTTAATATCTACATGAGATTTCTGGGAGAGGTCAGTCAATTTGGGGTGAAGAATCATCAATATGCTGATGATACTCAATTATATATTTGGGAATGGTGTGGAGATCCTGATCAAGTGATTGGAGGCTATGAGGGGCTGGATAGGTTGAAACAAGCTCAAATCCCTGTAAGATGGAGTTGTTGCTTGTAGGTGATGGTTGAAATTTGATCCCAGTCCCTAAATTGGTTTGGGATGAAGTCATCCTCTTTTTGAAGGAGAAGGTTGGAAACTTGGGGGTCTTTCTGGATTCATGACTACTGCTTGAGCAGTTGGTGTACCAGTTGTAGGTATTTCTGGATTAGGATAACCTTGTGATGGTGACTCATACTCTCCTGAGCTCACAGTTAGACTGGTAACATGCTTTAGATGGGGATGCCTGTGAAGATGACTCTGAAGCCGCAATAGGTTCAGAATGTAGCAGCCCAACTACTGACAGGTGGAAATATCTTAGCAATGTTACCTCTATGCTAAAGTCTTTGTATTTGTTACCTGTATGATTCTGAACTCAATATAAGAAAGGTATTCAGCCTTCCATGGTTTGACATAAATGTACTTGCAGGATCATCTCCCCTAATGACAATCAGTCCATACTGCATGTTCATTCCAAGAAAAGCTATTCTGGGTCCCCATCTCATGTGTGGTAAAAGAAGTGAAAACCTTTCTGGGGCAGCCCCCCTTCTTATGGAATACCTTAATTTTGGGAGACCCCATCTGAACTATTCTTATCTTCTTCTCTGTAAATTAAAATTATATTAGATAGAAATGCTGTTATAAATATAAATGTAAAAAAATAAGTGAGAAGCATGAGTAAATTGTCACAAGCAAAGGTTAGGTTCTTGCTTCCTGCCTTCTGTTAAATATTATGTTCTTCAGGTAGGAAAAAAAATTACCTGATTATTGACCACATTTCATTTGTATTTTTGTTGGCACCCATTTCAGGAAGCTTCAGCTGATATGCATCAGAAGTTGCTTAAATTCCAAGAGGAGGTAGCTAAAGAGAGAGAGATTTTAGAGACAGAATTGAAAGAAGCCATGAATGAGTTGGATAAATTGCACACTAAAGAAGCTAAAGTTGAGAAGCTGTTAAAGCACTTGGAACAGGATAATGAATCCCAGACTGGGGAGTTATCACAGCTGGAAGCAAAACTGCAAAGGTTTGTAGAAAAGCTATTAAAACCATCTGTGTCAGTCAGCTAATAGGACAGGTGCTGCTGATAGAATGGATTTCCTTCTTGAAGCCTGTGTATTCTCAGATCTCTTTTGAATGTTCACAGTCCCTTTGGAGACAATCAGGGTATATGTGCTAAGAAGGAACATAATTTCCTGTTAAAGAAGCAGAAGTGTGGTCATGCACTAATGGATGGTGCCCTTAGTTCTCACAAATGGCAGATAATGTAGACCAGAAGTGCATGGTTTGAGGTTCCAGGTTTGCATGTGGCATCTGTAAACTCCCCATGTCTCCCCAGAGACTCCAAAAGTTGTTATCAAAGTGTAATTTTTTTTAAATGACAGGAAAAGAAAATGAATAAATACATGAGCAAGGAATAGTCATATCAACTTTTTTGGTTTAAATTAAACAGAAACAGATTTTTCTTTAAAATTAAGGATGGGAATGGAAAGACCTTGTGCACCCTTTCCTACCCTTAATCCTCCTATCCCTGCCCAAAACTTTTCAGGCTATTTCTGGAGTCTAAGAAGAGGAATTCCCAGAGGTCTCCCATTGCTATCCATTTAAATATAAACTAAATTAAATCAAATTTAAAATAATAGTCCTGACTCCCCCACACTCTGTTTGTAGTCTCCAGTTCAGTCAGTAACTTTTGGAGCACTAAAACAAATTAACTATTGAATATTATCACTTTGTGCAGGAAAAGTGCAGAGTTAGAAGAAATGGCTGAATCACACAAGAGTACCATTGAAAAGCTGCAAGAAGAACACAGCAAACTCCAGTGTAAACTTGGAGACACCACCGCTGAATTTGAAACGTATGTCAGTACCATGGCATGGAAGGGTTGGAAGGGTCCTACTTCTTTGGTATGTTGAACTTTCTCTTTTTTCCACAGTCTTCTGTTTCAGAGTGAGTATATATGAACAGAGGGATCAACATCTTGTACTGTGTTTCCTTGCTTTAGGTAGCAAAGATCCACTGAAATTAACATGACCCCTTTTAAAATTAACAAGCTCTATTGTTCCTCTCTCTCAATACAACCTGTCAGCCATGAGCTTTGTGTCAGGATGGTGGGTAAAACCTTAGCATAGAAGTTAAGAATCAACTTTTAAACTCAAAAAGAAATGTTAACCTTTAAAATCTTCCGTAGTTACAAAGTCTTCATGGCTGAAGAGATTACATGCCTGAAGCAAGACAAAGCTACTTTGCAGGATAAATTAACTGAGATGAGTAGAACAGTCCAGCATGTGACTCATGTGATGCAAGAAGAACAGCATGCTAAAGATCAGGCAAAGGAAGATTATATGAGGTATGGACAGTTAAGAAATTTTGCCAAGTAGACTTGACCATGAAGACTGTACTTGGTGCTTTGTGGCATTTGTAGAATCAGAGAATTGAAAGAGGCAGCCTAGCTCACCAAGTCCAACTCTCTACTTTATACAGGAATCCAAAGTAAAGTATCTATGACCACTGGGTACCCAGCCTCCTTTACACATTCAGTGAAGAGAGGCTCACACTCCTCCCTTCTTAACTGGTTCTGTTGTCAAACTACTATGATTAGCACTTTTCCACCAATATTTTGTTCTCTTGTGTTTGGTCTGATTTCTGACTGCTTAGAATTATGTAGTTTCCATCAAAAGACCAGTTTATAGGAAGTTCTAATTTCTATCAAGTTTGTTTTAGATTAGTTTAAGAGAGAATAAGCTATTTGGAGAAGAATTCTTGTCTTTTGACCAAACAGAAAGAAGTTTGTATGTTGAGTGGAAATTGTATAAAAGCATATATCTCCTTTCACCCCCAACTCCGCAGTATGTGAATTATATACTGCTGAATTGATATCTACAATGATTTCAACAGCACAATCACATTTAGGCCAGCACAAGAGTAACAGATTTCAGACTGTAGGATTTGCTTTTATAGACAAACAAACAAAAAAATCCCTAGGATTTAGATCCAACAACAAGATTGCATTACTAAAAGACATGACAAACATTTGGAATTAAACAATTTGTTTTGACCACCATACCGTAGTCTTTTTCTGCAAAGATAATTTTCCAGTATCTTCAGCTATATTAATGTTAGCAGTATAATTTAGACAGTGGGATTATTTTTAATGTTTGCTGATTTATTGGTAGCTACTGACCTACCTTTTTCCCATTTGTGACATAACGTGTACCACCTTCTTTTTCAGTCTAAAACTTTGCCATTGTCCAACCATACTTAAAATTACTGTGAATTTCTTCTAATTTTTCTTCTCCTCCTACCTTTGTTTTAAGGATGCTTCTTGAAACTCAGACAAAAATAGCATTAAAAGATGCAGAAATAGAAAGAATCAAGGAATCAAGTATTATGCAAATTGGTAATCTACAAGCAAAACTAGAGGAGCAAAGTGAAGAACTAAACAAAAAACTTGAAATAGAAAGGTGAGTTTCAGCTTTCTTGCATGGGATCTTCAGATGAAAATAATCTGAGTCTTTGGGAAAAAGAAGTCTTCAGTAGGCATTAGAGCAGTGGTGAGCAACTTGGGGCTCTTTGACAGGAATGCCCAATGTTTTTTTCAGCTAAGAGATGAAGTTGGCCTTTGGATGGCTTGTAGTTGATCTTACTCCCAAAAAATGGGACCAGGACAAAAAGATAGTACAGTAGATAAAAACTTGCTTTGATTTAATTTACATGTAAATTAAACAAAGTTAGTAGAATATAGCCAATATTATCACCTTCCATGCATTAAAAAATTTCCCCTACTGCCCTGCTTTTGGAAAGATTCAGATACTTCCAAATTCCAGGGGTTATGCACTTTGGCAGAAATTGGCAGAATTTCCAAAGCCTGATATTCAGATCTTTTATTGCAAACTGCTTTGAGATGCTTTGGCATATAAAGAGAAATATAAATATATTAAATAAATGAAAATAATCTGCACATTTGCTGTCATTATTTGGCGGGGGGAAGGTAGAGGAGGTGTCAGACGAAAGGGTATCAGAAGAAAAGAAATCTGCAAAAGAGAAAATGTCTCCCTCCATCAATTGATATGCTCTGCTCCAAGAGAATATGGTCCCAGAGAGAATGGCTGCCTACATAAATAGAAGTATTTAGAAGACTTAATTGCATATCCCATTTTTTTTATCTTTAGGAAAACCATTACAGAAAAAATTGGAGTAGATTACAAAAAGAATATAAAAACTTGGCGTGTCCTCTATGAAGACCTATATAATAAAGTAAAGCCTTTTCAGGTTAGTCTTTATTAAGCATTGATGGATTTTTGGCAGCTTTTAATAGCTTATTACATTGGAACCCCAAAATCAAGCTGGAATTTTGACTATTTCTTGGATGCTCCCCTTGTTCTAACACTACAAATACCCTGTATTCATGGATGGTTACTACAGTGAATTGGTTATTATTAGTTTTTTTAAACAGAGGTATATTCTGATGGTGGAAGATTTTTTGATCCATCACAAACATGGGCAGGAAAGCAATTCTTCTCTCTATATCATTGGGAATTGTACTAAACTGGGATTGGGGGGCCCTTCTGAATAGTGTGGGAGATGGCACAACTGAGAAGGAGATCACCTCCTCCTATTTTGTGGAATCTGTTGAGTCAAACATGGACATCAGTTGAGATTTGCTGATCATCATAATTCCACATATATTATACTTTGCATTTCAGCAACAGCTAGATGCATATGAGGTAGAGAGAAATGTCCTTCTAAACGAGCATGGTGCAACCCAAGAAGAACTGAACAAAATTAGTGATGCTTATGCTAAGTTGCTGGGCCATCAGAATCAGAAGCAGAAGATCAAACATGTAATGAAACTGAAAGAAGAGAATACCCAACTAAAACAGGTCTGTGTTATTCTATGAAGGACACAAGTGTTTATGTGTGATAGGGAGAGACAGAAATATCAAAGGACATGTAAATAACCAAGGTGCCTCTGCATGTATCTATTAAGGGTGTGTGGGGGGGGGGAAGTCAACATAAGCTGTCAAATTGCTATCTGTGTATGTGGATAAAGAACATATGTTCAACAACTATAAAACAGCTATGAAATGATCAAGCACATGTTCAAAGTAGAGCTTCTCTCCACCCTGTGATGGAATGGAATTATGAAGGCCAGGCTCAGGGAGATAAGCATTTTCTTAGCTCGCCGCAGGAGCGTGGGAACTACAAGAGGATGAGACTGGCACCTCCCTGAGGAATTCACACTGTTGTGGCTGGCTGACTTGGGACCTGGGGTTTCAGTCTGGGAAGATTCTTGCTAGAGGTTGTAGCTAATAAACAAAACTGATCTGATTTTGCATTGTCTCTTGGAGTTCCTTGGGCTAGGCCTGACATCAATCTTCCCAGACTGAAACCGCAGGTCCCAAGTCAGCCAGCCACAACAGTGTGAATTCCTCAGGGAGGTGCCAGTCTCATCCTCTTGTAGTTCCCACGCTCCTGCAGCGAGCTAAGAAAATGCTTATCTCCCTGAGCCTGGCCTTCATAATTCCATTCCATCACAACGCCCATCAATTAGCAGGGAATAAAAGCCAACCATCTTGGAACTTTAGAGGTGATAAGACCCACAACTGATAGAAGTGGGTAGAAGAATGAAGGATCAAGAACAGCACCTAACAATACTGGAGGAAAAAAAACATATACCTCAAATCAGTCATCAAACACTAACCACGCAATACTAGCTGAGGGGAATAGAGGCAAAAAGAAGGGATAGGAGTTTGAACAGGTCATAATATGTGCCTTGAAACTGAGGATTAGATCGAGGAAAGGTGGGAGTGGTAATCAAGAATTATGTCTCATGCTATATAGATAGTACAATATAATAGGACTAGATACATTTTAGGCTGATACTGCAGACTCAAGAAAACACTTCTGGTTTCTCAGTTTCAAGCACAGCTAATTGCATGGATACCACTGAATGATTTTCTCTTTCATCCCTAGGTTTAGTTGATAAGAGAGAAAAAAACTTTTGTTCTCTGAACTCAAGATTTCAGTATAAAACAACTCTAATCCTATATATACATGGAAGTTATGATGAAATCTTAACACATTACTCTGTTTTTAACTCTACTTACTGTATGTCCTAATTCTAAAGAAGGGCTTATAGAGATTGATAGCAACGTTTTTGAGATTATTGAACTTTCTCTTACTGGTAGACTTCTGGCACCTCTGCTTCTGCTTCACTAGTGTTGCTCCTTCGTGCTCTTCACCCTCTTGTGGGTCTTCAGCATGCTTTTCCAGAACATATCCTTGTCCTCTTGGGGATCTCAGCTCATTTGGAATTAATGAGCCTTCAGTAATATAAGCACTGCCCTCCAATCTATTTTGGGATTACCACCACACTTTCTGTGTCTTAAAACTAACTGTCCATCTTCAACAGCCATTTCTTGCCTTCTCCATTTTATGTGCCAGAAATTTTCCAAACCTCCATTCCAGTTCTTCCCCCTGAGTTCTGAGTTTTTTAAAAAGGCTTCTTGCCTTGATGCCAGCTCAGTCTAGTGGCCACTCCTATCTCCTATGATATAAGCTTTTCTTATAAATCTAAGCTAATACCTACTCTCGGCTTCTTGCTAACCACAAAGTTAGCACAGCCTGGCTCCAAAATGTTTGTTTGGGTTAGAGCATGGAAGTTTGGATATGTGACAAGGGAGATAGGACAAATGAAGGGCACATGTCACAAGGGATATACGTGAAAGATGAAAAATGCTTTGTTTTGAACCTCATAAAACAATATCTCTTTTGCTGGGATTGATCGGGGGGCATATGTCATATTTGCAGTATCTGGAATTTATTTTGCATTGGAATTTTTTCTTTTAGGAGGTATTAAAACTGCGTGTCCAAGTAGCAAAGGAAAAACAAGCAAGGGGAGAGCTCCAAGATCAAATTAATGAAATTCAGGGTATTAGACGATTTGATCCTTCTAAAGCTTTCCAGCATTCTAACAAGGAAAATGTTGGTCCCAAAACACCTTTTAAAGAAAGTGAGTACTCATAAGTATATTCCGTAAATATTAACAAGTTGGGCTTGGGGAATTAGTCTGATATTAGATGTATGCATTAACTAGCAAAGTAGCTTTAATATGATTTATTCTTATCATTTCAGCACTATGAATGCATTTATTGTTTTATTGATGTTTTAATTAACTAATTGGTGGAAGTAATTCCAGTAATTGGGCAGATCAGAAATACAATAAAATAAATTCTAAGTCTTCTGTAATTTAAAAATAATAATAGTTTCAATTAACTTATCTTCACTATTTAACAGGTAAAAAAAACAAAAATCAAGCTGTTCTCTGCTGAACAAGAACAAATTCATACTTGAGAGATTCATCTTTCCAAGAAAGTATTGTTTGTCTACTATTTTGTGTGCTTCAATCTATATTTCTATAATAGAAAGCTCTCTTTAAATATCTCTCTAATAAAGCAAGTAATACTCACTTTTAAACTATCTAAAATGCAAACAGCCACAGTACTTACATCTTAAAATATCAGTAGGTCACAATTATAAAACATTAAGTGCTAGCCTAGTAATTTTTGTAGATGACATTGGTATATAACACCTAAGTGAAATTTGTTTATACGCGTACCCAGGCTATGTCACATAGTTAAACTCTGACTTATATACAGTATTTTAGAAATTGAAACAGTTGCTTCAGTGATCATAAATAACTCATAGCTGTGGAAGTACTTAGCCTTCAAACACTATGCAACTTATAATTTACAAATTTTTCTGTTTTTTAATTAGCATGTGAATTGATTTTGTTTGGTTTTTTGCATGTGAATTGAAGTATGTGTGGCTCTGATTTTAAAGATTACATTAGGTTGTAGTGTTACTTGATTTTATTCTTGGCTCACCATTTTATTTAGAAGAAGTTGTGAAACCCTCATGATTACAAGATGCTTGTCTTGAGCTGGACCATTTCTTAATTTTAGGGTTTGTAACTGGTATATCCCTTAGTTTCCTATTTGTTATCTATATCCTATTCTTCTGTGGAGAGAACAAACACAAAAGGAAATTCTTACTAATAAGTGAATGGAAGAAGAGACATTGATATTTGGTTAGTTCCTCCTGCCAGCCAAACAGGTTTCATCAGCAAAACAAGGCAATTTTTTCCTGTCCTCATTGTGACTACCCTGGAGCAATTCTTTATTTTTACAATACTGATGATGCTAAGAAATAAACTTTTATTACTATAACTTCTATGTGGAGCTGCTTATCATTCCATTCCCAGAATAACTAACCAGAAGCTCCATAAGCTTCTTTGTGGCAAGTTTCTGTCCAGGACTAGATGTGATGTATGTTTTCAATGTGTTGAAGGTTGAACCTGTTTGGATATGCTTGTATAGTCTTTTCAGTGAAAATTAACCATAAGATACTATTAATCATTACTTTGATTCTTAGAGAATGTGTCAGAATTCTTTTTCTTTTCTTTTTTTAGATTTATGATACTATACAGGTTTTTATATACAATAAAGATGGTTGCATGGATGCACAAAATTCAGCAATTCAGACCATGCCAAGCTGCTTCGGATTTGAGGAATTCTGGAAATAGCTGAATTCTCAGAGATATACCAAGTTCTAGAGGGAGATCTGGTTGTTCTATTCCTTTCTGTTTGCTAAAACATTTTAAACTTTTGAAATGGATTATCTTCCAGATTTTACTGTGCAGAGTTTCTGGAAGTTAGTTAATGGAAACTATTTAGTTTAGGGCTGCAAAAATCCTGAGGGCAACCAGATTGTGTTTGGGTCCAGCCAATTGACCCTCATTACCAGGTTCGGGACTTGGTGAGAGGTGAACAGAACACCAAGACGAAAATCAGACTTTTTCTATCCACTTTATTTTAGAGCTCTAAACAAACTGGAGACTCCCAGCTAATGGAGGGAGTCCTGATTACGGATTTTACATAGCTTATATACTTTTTCTTCGCAGGATCCACATGACAGTTTAAACAAAGAAACCAGTTAACTTCTTACAAACATCTGCAGGTGTTTCTTATAAAATTATTTATTTCACCAGGTCACTGTGACTTCAACCAAAAATGAGTTTCTGTGTCCTTCACAACCTTCCTGCTATGCATTAATTATTACTCATTATCTATCTTAAACTTATCTTAACCCCAACCCCCTTCCCCTTATCCTATCAGGAGAATAACATTACAGGCTTATAGATCTTGTATGTTCTGTCAGTTGCCCAAGCCATGACCCATCTCATCAGACTGACCATAGCTGGTCTCTTCCACCTCTGCTATAGGATCAAGGAAATCACAAATCATACAATTATTTTTATCTTCAAGGATACAATGAAATCACTAAATAATATAGTTTTATTTAAAGCTTAAAGATTACAAAAACAAGCAAGGGGGTTGCAAGAAAGCCATAAAGCACATAATTATCTTTAAAAATTGCATAGGCACGTCATTGGGAACGAATACATCACTCTTGACAAGAACACTGAGAATAGTTTCTATCACAGATGCACACATTCTCATGCCAGCCCACCACCCATGTCTTCATATGCAGGTTCAACTTCCACATACTCAGGTTCACTATCAGATTCAGCTCCCATGCCCATTCCTACAATTGTAACCTTGTTTCAGCAGTTTCAAACATGTAATAAAAGCTAGGAAATTAGATAGCAATTTCAGTTTTAATTGTATCTTGCCAGGTTCCCTTCTAACCTGTGTATTTAAAGCAACCTATTTTGAACTGGGTGGCAAGTTTGTGCATGCTGTTTTTAATGCATATTTTCTATGTATTGCATACAACATGTTTCCATATTTGCAAAGATTTCTGGCTTTGAGAATAAGGAAACTAATTTTTGCCTTACATACTAAACCAGTAGTGTGTTTAACGAAGAAGTTTTGTTTTGAACCAGAGAACAAGTAGGAAGTTCAATTCATAAGGGAGGCGGGGCTCGGATGTTTTCATGAATTTATTGCCCTGCGGCGCTCTCTAGCATTTCCGGGACAGGAGAATGTGCAAAGAACGGCCACAAGCTGCTTTCTCGGGGGCGGGGGGAAGTGATTTTCTAAAACAGATATACTGCAGGGGTTCCGTTCAGAAATTCCCTCAGCCTCCAAAGCAGCCAGGAAAGCCTTTCAGAAAAGGAAGATTAAAGGCTGGACTGGAGCAGCCCCGCCCTCGCCCCGTAGCGCACGCTGCTCGCACGTCCGCAGTGAGTAGCTCCCTCCGAGCCCTGCCTCCCGCGGCGGAAAGAACCAATCAGCATCGCGGCTGGAAGAGGAGGGGTGGGCCTTGGGCGACGGCCGCCGTCAGAGTCCAGTTGAACGCGGGCGGCGGCGCCTCCGAACCAAGGCAGGAGGGATGGTCGGGTGGGCGAAAGGGCTCCGCATCCATTTTGAGCCGGGGAGCTGTTGGCTCGAGGAGGTGAGGAAGGATTCGCAAGGCCTCTCGTCCTCTGCGCTGGCTTTTCCGTGGTAAACAAACTGGCCGCGCCTCCTCTGCGCCGCCTCACCCTTCCGGCCCGGCGGCTCGGCTTGGCGGCGCCCTCCTTGCTCTGCCTGGGGGCGGAAGACGGCTAAAGGAGTCCTCGGGCTGCAGTTCTGAGTTAGCTCGCAGATCTCCCTGAGTTCAAGAGGGTTTCCTTCCGTGCCAGGTTTTATGACAGTGTTCCTCCGGCTGGCGCTTTCTGGGTGTGTTGGACCAGGACGCCCAAAATCGTCAGCCGCCATTAGTTACGGTGGAGGTTTTAGGGCTTGGGGTCCCACTCAGCTGGAGGGTGCCAGGTTGGGTGTGCAAACACTTGTAAACAGTCTGGGGAATGAGATCTAGAGGGAGTTCCTTTTTTCCCAGTTAGTACTGTATGGGAGGAGAGTTATTAAAATCATCCATCCATACACGTGATTGCTTAATACTGCTTGTTGTTTAGTGAAAAATACCATATCCGGGGAGAGCAGTTAAACTGTAATCAAACTGTAGTCTTAATGTTGCATAAAAATAGTATTCACAGTTCCGCTACTATGTGCCTAGTAAACAAATGAAAGATTAAGCAGATTAACTTCCAGTTGTCTTTTTAATTTCTAAGGTTTCTCTCTAGTGGGGCTCTATATGGACTTGGAGGCTATTTCTCTTGGCTAAGGTGGGATAGGTAGATATTGTATTAATTTGCATCCCCCCTCCTCCTCCTCACTGTTTCAGTAAGAGATCCTCTACTATCTAGGTTAAGTTGCATAGCCTGAAGTAATAATCATCCCTAGTTCTTATTAAAAATTGCTGATTTTGTTATTTGTCAAGTATCTGGGCTTTTTCTACTTCAAGGACAGGCATTGTGTTTAAAGTGGTCTAAGTGCTTTTTTGGGATATGAAATTCCATTGACCCTTTCTCAGCTTAATTTTTAAAAGCATTTATGCCCTGCTCCTAAGTTATATATAACCCTGGACAAACTTACAGATCAACAAAGGCAAAGCAGACCCTGCTGTCAGACCTAGCAATCTAAAAAGACATATCATGAAAGGAAAAAAAAAAGTAGAAAGAGAAAAGAACTATTTAAAAAAGCCCCTCAGAATTACTCCTTAATGTTGTGTAATTCCAATAACAATTCTTTATAAACAATTGGAATTACAATTCTATCAGCTATAATGCTAATAGAATTCCAGAAAGCAGCTGAAAATCATTGATCAGTCTGGAATGGAAACACTTCCTAGAATAATTTACAAGGAAGGCAAACATTCAGCGGGACTTTTGGTAACTGTGTTTCTTTCTGTCTTTGCAGAATCTTGATAGAAAAACTTGATAGGTTGATAGGTGAAGAAAAGTAATTTTGTGTTGTTTTGTTTTGTTTTTTAAGAAAATAATCCACCTTGGAAGGTTTTTGTTTTGACAGTTTAAAACAAACAAAATGAATACATGCATTCTTCAGTGAATCTTTTTGTAGAGATCAATTTTAATAATATGGAATGACTAGTTCTAAATTATAGTCGTCTTCTGATATTGTTAACCACAATATATGGGTATGTTATCTTCAATATTTGAACTTCCAGTGTAGCACAGATTATTATTGAAGCTGCTATTCTGTGATTTAAGTCCAACTGAATTTTTGAAAATATGAGATAGAGATGCACAGGAGCACGCAAGAGTTTTGGGAAAAACATTGATAATTTGATATGACTATAGATTATATTTTCTTTTTACAGGATGATGTTGATATCCCAAATAGACGTGTCCTAATTACTGGTGCCACTGGACTACTTGGCAGAGCTGTTTATAAAGAATTTAAAGTAAATAATTGGAATGCTCTTGGCTGTGGGTACAGTAGAGCTCGACCTTTGTTTGAACAAGTTAATCTTTTGGATCCTGTTGCTATTCACAGTGTAATCCAAGACTTTCAGGTGAGAATTTTGAAAGGAAAGGAAAAATATCTCATGCTGTTCAGAATTGTTTGTTTAGGAATTTAACTGACTTTCCTAGATACTAACATTTCCTATTCATTGTGTAGTATGAATATTCTGTTTTTAAACAATCTTGACCTTATTTATGTGAAATGCTTGGATTAGAAAAGAAATGGTACAACAGAAAAATAGTCTCATATTGAATTTATTAAAAGTAAGACCATACTTGTAGAATCTTTTCTGTTACTTCTTGTTGTATGTTTGAAATTCTTTGGAATGGCATAAGCAAATAAACAGGAATCATCAGTGGTAAACAGCCAAGATCGGGCCCTGTTTTGGATACATATTATATACATTCTGGTAGATCTCAGGTAAATTAGTCTTGCAGCAATATAATAGGAGTTTTAGGTAGAATGTATTTGTGTATTTAAATGGAACTTCAGTGGTCCTGTTTGAATGAACTTCCTCATATGGGTGTATCATTTCCAGCCTCATGTGATAATACATTGTGCAGCTGAGAGAAGGCCAGATATTGTAGACAGTCAACCAGATGCTGCTGCTCAGCTCAATGTGACTGCTTCAGGAGTCATAGCAAAAGAAGCAGGTAAAAATGACTGATTTTTTTTTTTAAGTTAGGTTATATTATTATTTTCTGTGGTATTGTAAGTATAGGTAGTTCGACCAATGTTGAAGAATTTCTCCCAGTTAATGTTTGATTAATGTGGTTTGGTAAAGGAGGACTGTGGGAACTGCTGATTGCTATTTTACATCTGATCTTTGGTGTGATTCAGCAAGTTTCTAAGTGGTATAATATACTGGAGAACTGAAAGCTAGATGGAATATTCCCATAGCTACACATTTAATTACGATAAATGTCTTTCCAATTTAGCTCAAGTGGGAGCATTTCTGATCTACATTAGTACAGACTATGTATTTGATGGAACAAATCCTCCATACAAGGAGAATGATGTACCAAATCCTCTAAATCTCTATGGCAGAACAAAACTAGAAGGTGAAAGAGCAGTTTTAAAAAACAATGAAGGTAAGTATGAATTTGGGTACATATTTCCCCTTCCTCCCTTTTTATTGTTTTATAGCAGTTAGCGAGATTAACAAATAAAAATCAGTGGTAATAATACAATAAAAATCAATGGTAATAATACAATAAAAAGATATACATATATGTGGTTAAAATAAGCTAAGAAGGAAGGAGGAGAAAAATCCATATAATACAAAAGTAGCTCAGGCCTTTGACAGCTAGACCATATGAAAATGTATTTTGACATCTTATTTTTATAATAAGACATTTCAAAAATTATTGAACAGATCTCTTGAACCCACTCTTTGACATCTGGAATGTTTTATTTTCATCTACCTAGAGTAATTCTCCATAAAGTGCCAAATTCCTTATTTCTGGAATATAATTCAGTATCACATATCTTTAACTACTATGTTTTCCCCCCAAGGTTGTATTCACAGATTTGATGGAGTCCAAATCTTATGAGTCAGACTTGTTTACGGTGCTAACACATACACAAAAATAATCTGATATCCATCCTTTTCTAAAATATTCTTTAGAAAGTCCAGTAGATTTTTTCTAATGAATTAACTTCATGTATAAGTCATAAGTATACAGGTGGTCCTTGTTTAACAACCACTCGTTCAGTGACTGTTTGAACTTATGACAGTGCTGAACAAGTGGTACTTACAACCTGTCCTCAATGTTCTGGCTTTTGCAGTGCCCCCACAGTCATGTGATCATGATCCAGGTATTTGGCAATTGGCCCGGATTTCTGACTGTCGCAGCATCCCAGGGTTATGTGATTGCGATTTGCAACCTCCCCTGCTGGCTTCCCACAAGCAGAGTCAATGGGGAAGCCAGCAGGAAGTCGAAAGTCACAGTCACATGAGTTCCTCAATTAACGACCCACAATGATTTGCTTAATGACAATAAGGGATTGCCAGAACTGCCATCACTAAGTGACACAGTCGCATGATGTTGTGCTTTATGCTGTATTGTTTAGTGACAGAAGTTCCAGTCCCAATTAGTGGTGTTAAGTGAGGACTATCTATATTAGCATTTCTTAAAACTTGGCCCATTAGTTTTCCAAGATCAGAAAATCCAGTTGCTTACTCCACAAATTATATATACTACCAGTATTAACCATCATGGTTTTTTGTCTCACATAAAATTGAATTGTTGGTTTTACTTCAGACAAGGCATTTCTTAAACATTCTACTATTTCATGCGTCTCTGGAGCTGCTAAAGCATCCAGGCCATATTGTGTTAACATATTTTAATTGTATATATTGCTGTTCAGCAGCTATTTATCTCTTTTTGTTTTATCACACATGCTTAAGTACCTCATTTTCACTATTTTTAACTTTTACGTTTCTCTTGACATACCCAACGCTTAATTCCATATAATGATATGAGCAGAAGAATATTATTAGAGTCATTTTCACTTCTTTTGACAAACATTTCCTCCCAAAAGACTGCATTCTGCTGCATTTCTACCAGCACTTGCAAGTCTTAATTTCTCCATTTTCATCTTTAGTAAATGGTACACAAGGGACACAGATTCATCCATTTTTTCTTAGTTTTTCAGTGTTTATATTTAATTTACACTCATGCACTCTATTTTCCTTGTCAAACACAACAAATGTGTGTCTTTGAGCTTGCTAGAAAGAGAATATAGAGGAAGTGAGGCCAGTATGCTATAGGGAAGGTAAGATCTGCCTGTCCCATGTGAACTCTGGCCCCCTTCTCTCAGGAGGTACAATAGGAGAGAGCATGGAGGCAGGCCTTCTCTGTGGAGCTCCCCTCCTTTGAAACAGGTAACCCTCTGAGTGAAGAGTGGCCCCCGTTCTTATGGCTGACTTTTCTGGAGGGCTTGAAAGATTAGGAGACCTATGCCAAATGTGGGAATGTTGTTATTGTTACTATATTGTGGTTTTATTTTGTATTCTATTATATTCTGTTATTGTATTGTTTTGTATTGTTACTTTTACATACTGCCCAGAGCTTTTGCAGTGAAGAGATTTATGACTCTTACAATACATAAATAAACTAACATTGCATTGTAGACCTCTCAAAGAAAGGGTAAATTAAAATGGTTTAATATTTAATCTACTATCTGTAAGTAATAGCTAATGTCTTTTGTTTCAGTGCTTGAACAGAAAGGTGGTTATAGTGACAGGCAGGATGCTGGTTTATAAATGATCAGTCATAGGCTTTATGAAAATATTTTGCCCCTTCAAAATATAAATTTGATCTATTTAGCCAACCAGGCTGCGGTAAACAGATGTAGTTAAACCATCGGCCATAAAAGCATCTCTATGCAGTTATAAAAAGCTTGTTTGCTTACTTTTCAGTGATTGACTTTCATTGTAAATAATGCTGGGTTGGATGTGCTTACATAGCAAGCTGTTTCCTATGTTGTTAAGGGAAAGATTTAAGGAATGGTGGAATGCTACATGAACAAGTGGATTATGGCTAGGTGGAAATTAAAGAGAGCATATTTCTGAATAGGCAATTCATTACATAGATAATAGAAATGGAAAGAGGAAAGGAGTGGCAGCAAAGACAACTTAATATTTTGAGTTTTTAAATGATGTCTCTTGTTGGTATTTCAGAGTCAGCTGAATTTGCAAGCTCATGTTGGTAGTTTCCCAGATGTTAGTACAGTGAGAATACTGCACTATGAAAGATTTTATTGACAGAGTTATCATTAGAAACAAAGCTACCTGGACTTAGTATTGACAGTTGAAGTTACTCTAGGAAACATTGCTACAAGCAGTTTTGAAGCAGTTTCCAGTTTGCAGCCTTTTTTTTTTTTTTTGGTTCACACACCATATATAAAATAATTTGGCTTGTCCCAGTTAAACCTGCCCCTTTTCCATTTTTTCTATTGGTGTGAAGTTTGAAGCAAGCTGGGCAATTGCATGGATATACTTAGTTGATTTCGTGCAATATTTATGGCTTATCTTTCTTTTCTCTTAGGTGCTGCTGTGCTTAGAATTCCTATTTTATATGGAGAAGTTGAAAAGTTGGAGGAGAGTGCTGTGACAGTTATGTTTGATAAAGTGCAATTCAATAACAAATCAGCCAATATGGACCACTGGCAGCAGAGGTTTCCTACCTATGTCAAAGATGTAGCCATTGTTTGCCGACAGCTAGCTGAGAGGAGAATGGTGGTAAGAACTTTCCTAAGTGTATTAAATGCACCTAAATCAAGGTTTTAAGGACTGCTTCACATGTAAAATGTGTATAAATAATGTGTGTTTTTTGTGACGTATTTGAGGTTTCAAAAATACATGCTGACTTCCTAAAACATATAACATGTATCTGATTATATTGTAACATGAGAAGCATAATAAAGTTCTGATTAAAACATGCAGAATACTTGTGCAAAAGTAAGTGGTTACAATATATATTATAATATTATACAATAGTATAGTTATTCTTAGGGATAAGATAATAGGGAAACAGGAATCATGGTGGCATAAAAATAATATTGTTGGAAGGACATGAAATAGATGTAGAGATGTGTTCTGCTTCTCTGAAAAAGCAGCTGTGTTTCAAAATTTAAAAACAAAAGGGATCTCCATCAAAAAGGGCAACTGTCAATTCCTCCTTCCTCATGTAAGTCTGTACGTTCTATATTTCCCTGCCAGCTTTGAAAACCAGTGAACATTAAAAAAAAAAAAAGCTGTGAAGCTGTGATTAAAGGTATACCCATTTTTCAGATGTCCATTATATTTATGATGCCTCCTGTCAATCTCAATGCCCTGTGTGCAGGACCTGTATCATTTAACACTTAAAGCATTAGATAATTTTATACAAGGCTAAGTTTTTAATATTCAGAGAGTTCACTGAGATTTTTTTTTTTTGGAAATCCTGCATCATGATAATGCATCTTGGATTGCTAGATTATATTTGCAACAAAAATGGTTGTAAAACAGCCACAACTACTCTTTTGGACAAGATCAGGATATTGAGTATTTTCTAGTAACACTTGTGTACCAAGTACCATATAGCTGAGTTGAATTTGTGTATAGTAACTATTATATTCTGTAGCAGAAACAAAAATCTGTTGAGATAATGCGAAAAAGAGTTCATTGAGTTAAATGTAGCTTCTCATATTACAGATAGTCCTCAACTTATGACTACTCGTTTAACAACCAGAGTTATAATGGCACTGAAAAAAGTGACTTACAACCAGTCCTCACACTCACAACTATTGCAGTGTCCCTGCGGTCACATGTTCAAAATTCAGGTGCTTCGCAGCTGGCATGTATTTACGACAGTTGCAGCATCCTAGGTCACATGATCACCATTTACGACCTTCCCAGCCGGCTTCCAACAAGCAAAGTCAATGGGGGAAGCCAGATTTGCTTAATGACTGCATGATTCACTTAACAGCCATGGTGATTTGCTTAATGACCATGGCAAAAAGGTCATAAAATCAGGCACAACTCATTTAATGATCATATTTTATAGTGACAGAAGTTCCAGTCCTGATTGTGGTTGTAAGTCGAGGACTACCTATAGTCTAAAAAGAATGGCCTCCAATAAAGCTTGGATTTTTTTTTTCCCTTCCTGGAATTGTTTAGCATAGGAAAATTAAAATGAATTTAAATTGTATGTGTTTGTTGCTTTTCCAAGGATCCATCCATTAAGGGAACATTCCACTGGTCTGGTGATGAGCAGATGACCAAGTTTGAAATGGCATGTGCCATGGCTGATGCTTTCAATCTTCCTAGTAGCCACTTGAGACCAGTAAGTAATTAATCAGAATGAGAAAAGCTAACTTGTAGTTGATAAACATTCAGCATTTGTTTTATATTGTGCTATGAAATGTTATCCTTAAGGAACAATTGCTCTTTTTCTGAAGAAAACTTTGAAATTGATAATCCATTTATCTGACTGTTTGGGAAACGTGTGGTTTTACCTCTGCAGTTTAAGTGATAACCTTATAACAATGTAGCCCAGAAATTTCAGCTGCAGTTAAGATGCTATGTGGAAAGGATGAAAAATTACTTTCTGATTGTAGTTTCTCACATTTTAATAAGTGGCTATTTGCATGGCCTTTTTACCCCAGCCTTTTATGTAAACACAAGGAATTCCATGCAGCTGATTGAGGGCCTGGCAAATTAGAGAAGGAATACTTTAAAGTGTATCACGTGTATCAAGTCTAGAAATGAATTCATCTATCCTTCTTCTGTCAGCCTCTAGTATCCTAGTAAAGGGAAAATGTAAGGTAATAACTTTTGCTTGATTTACAAGCAAAGACTATCTTTAGAAGTATCTTCTCAGGAGAGACAAATGACTTCAGTGTCTGTCTGTCTGTATCTCTGAATTCATAGGCAGAAGTGTTTTGGCAGATAACCTCTGATTCTATTTTTGCACTACTAGCAGATTTCAGGATTC
Organism: Liasis olivaceus; assembly: GCA_030867105.1. Lineage (NCBI taxonomy): Eukaryota > Metazoa > Chordata > Lepidosauria > Squamata > Pythonidae > Liasis > Liasis olivaceus. The sequence goes on along the minus strand of CM061348.1, from coordinate 91,465,772 downwards.
CTTGCTAAGTAATATGAGAGAGAAAAAGTGGTTTTGGGCTAGGAGAGAAAGGAAATAAATGCATGTCAGTATTTTTATTCTGAATGATAAGTATATTGGTCTTTGAAATTAAAGATTACAGATAGCCCAGTCCTGGGTGCTCCTCGTCCCAAGAATGCTCAGCTTGACTGTTCCCGTCTTCTGATGTTGGGCATTGGTCAGCATACTCCATTTCAAGTTGGGATCAAGGAATCACTTTGGCCTTTCCTCACTGACAAGAGATGGAGACAGACAGTCTTCCACTAGCTTGTAAATATTTTAGTGTAAGTATGGTATGAGGCACTTTTTTAAAATGGGGAGAAAGAATAGTTTTGTATTGAGCATTCTTTGTTTCAAGTTCAATCAGGTAAAAATATGGTCTTGCACTAGTGAAATTGTAAGAAGTGTTGGCAAAAAAATGATCCTTGTTTGAAGCTGTTAATATTCATTTATGTTTATCACTGGCTTATGATAAATATCTAGTCATCTACAATTATTGCAGTCATCAGTAATGTGGTATGAGAATGTTTCCTCACATGCAATTTTTGTGTTTAAAATTGTTTGATAGAATCTCTCTTGGCATTTATTTTCTTGATTATTATAAATAAATAAACACTGTAATGCAAAACTTTCATGTTTCCAATGCAATTTGAAATTAAAGTGAAAAGCACTGGAGCTGCTTTAGATATTAAAACATTCTAATACAGTAAACTTTATTTTTGTTTGGAATGAATGTATATTTCACATGTTTTCACATTGTGCTGCATCTTGAAACTCCAGCTTTGGATGAAACAGTTCACTGCCCTTTCTCAAAAATGCAATTGTATATGCACACTGATGTATATTAACTGATCTTATTTACCATGTCATAAAAGAGGTACATTTTTCCTGCAATTTACTTATTAATATTTGGATCCGGTAAAATCCTATAAACCATTCAGACCATTCAAAGAACTATTCATTTATTCAGTTCCAAATAATTACAGAATCTTACTTGTTTAGCTGAGAAGAGAGATATCAGAATTATCTCTCATTCATCCCCAAAGCATACTAGCAGATGGAGTGACAGCATTAAGTAGTATACTATAATATAAGTAAAAGGCAAAGCCTGAAATGCAGTTAACTGTTAATACAGCTTAATATTGAATGAATATCCACTTTAAGTTTTTGCATTTTTAAATGCAAATTTAGTGTTTTTACATCAGTAAAATATTGGGAGTATTACTTACAAGGATTCCGCTAAAACAAAAAAACAAGATATTTTATGACAGCATCTTTTCCCTACTACTCCCTGATCTTCCAAGCTCAGGTACCCCCCCGCAAAAAATAATTCTATACTTGTGACTTTTCCTTCAAAATATGTTGATAGAGCAGCAGTCTAACTAATAAAATACTTTGAGGCCTCTTGATTCAGTTCCTTCACATAAAAAAATACTGCCTTTGTTTGAAATCTTGATAATGATTTTCTAAATTGAAAATATAAAATTAAAGGAGTATCACTAGCAAAGTAAACATGTTATACTTCTTGACAATCTCTTGTGGAAATTAGAGGCATTTTTTAAAAAAACTTAACTGTTCCTAAAAATTGGAAGGCATTACAAAAGCATATATATTAGAATTTAATTTAATAGATATTTGGGGTTTTTTAAATACAAAATATACTTTTTCACATGTACTTCAAAATTATTTCAAATTAAATTTTTTTTTTAAGTCTGCTTTACTGTATCAAGTTATGGACTCTTCAGTAGGCCCGTTGCAATCTCAAACAAAGCTCCAGGAAGTCTAACTATGAAATATAACTTATAAATCAGCCAATTCTACATGGTATTTGAATATATTTCTTCTAAGAGTTCTCTTTTTATAAAATATATTAAGGATTTTTTAAAAAATAAATTGGACCTCTACTAATCCATTAACTCTCTGGAGTACATTTAAGGCATACATCAATTATTGCTTTCGCCTCAGCAAAAGTTCTAATCTTAATACAGTTGGATTGTTAAAGATTCACTTTTATTTGCTAGAACCCAACAGACACATCATATCAAGCATTTATAGCGGCATTTATAGCAGCAGAGCATGTAGTGGAGCTACTACACTCAGAACAATTTGAATACTGTTTGAAATTTATTAACAAAAAATATTGGGAATCATAGGAGAAAGCTAGAAATTTACTGGCTTATGGCTTGAAACAACAAAACTAAGAAACTGCAATCCAGACTAATGGTGGAGTTATTTATCAAAACAGAATTGGTTAGTTGTATGGTGTTTGCTTTCACTTACATCAAGTAGGGATTCCTGTAACTGAAAAACAAATTATCAATTTCCTGAGAAGTACTGAAATGGAAGAGATTTCTCAGGAAGATGAAATTAAATCAGTACAGCCATTGTCATAAGAAATCACAGAAATTCTGCAATCTGTGAAGGTGGGGCAAGCCCCTGAACCAGATGGACTTCCAAATGAATACAGACTTATTGTGACTTACAGAGTTGGAGTTCTGTAATCATTTTTTTATTCTCCATTTATCATTTTATACTCCTACAAGATGTGCAAACTATAGTCTAATACCTTTGCTTAATGTGAATGCTAAAATATTTCCTGCAACACTAGCCAGGAGGCTGGATAAGGTAATATTTATAATTCACCCATCTCAATCTGGATTTATAAGAAAATAAAAAGACAAGCACCTGACAACATCCACCTGGTGATTGATATTATGGATATTGTAGCTGATGGAATTAGCTGTTCTAATTTTGTTGGATACTAAAAAGGAAGGACTTTGATACAGTTCATATCAAATTGAAGATAGAGGATTCCATCATTTTTTTGTTCATGGGATTACAGTTGGGTATCTTTCCCAATGGCTAGAGTTATTAAGAATGGAATTGTTTTTCAAACTTTCAATTTATATTGTATTTGTAAGGATACTCTTTGTCTCCTTTCATTTTCAATTTGTTTCCCGAACTACTAGCTGCTTCTGTTAGATATTTTCAAGATACTGAGGGTATAGTGGTATTTGACAATGAATATAAATTGTTCCTACATGCTGCTGATATTATCCTTAGTGATTATGCAATGTCATTACCAAAGCTTATTGAAGTCATATAGCAATATTGTTAATACTCTGGTTATACTATTAACTGGAACAAGGCTAATTTGCTGCCTTTGGGAACTTCTATATCTATGAATTACTGTAACAGATTAGGATTTACCATTTGTACAAGCTGCATAAAATACTTGGGTTTATATCTTTTTTGAAATATATCACAATATGCTAAACTAAATATGTATAAATGCAATTTCAGTAAATATAACTTGATGGTTAAAAGTCCGATTAAGTCTTTGGGGCAAGGTTAATGTTATCAGAATGAATACTACCAGAATTCTAAGATAGATTTAAACGTTAAGTCCTATTAGATACTTTATACTGATAAGTTAATAAGAAAATTCTTACAGCAGGCTAAAGCCTCTCAAATATCCTTGGCCAAATTGAGCTTACCTTGTGATAATAATGCTTCAACCTACCAGATTTTCAACTATATGATTGAGTTTTATTTTAACATTTGGGGGAAGGGGGAAAATGAGAGTTGTATGCCCCCCCCCCCTTAGGCCCATTTGGAGAGCACGTGTGTAACACCCCTGAAATCTTAGCAAGATGTAGGGTCGAAGTATACTAAACAGGGATGTTCATTTCCAGGTTGAAAGCTACCAGGGACATTTGGTTGTTCATAGGTTAGTAATTAAATTTTTCATACAGAACAAAATTAAAAATTGATGCTGAGGAATAAGCCAAATTTGAAAATAGCAGGGAAGTTGTTTTACTGGAATGCTTGGAGTAAACAAGGGATGAACATTTTAGATCAGTTTATAATGGTTGCTTTAAAAACGAGAGGTTGAGTATTGAATATGATTTATCTTTAATACTCCTTGGAAATATATCCAGTAGAAGTATACATATTAATTAAACAGTAAGACCCAGATGTGCTAGCAATCTCCAAGGTACCTACAGTTTTTAAAAATACTTAAAAAGGGATGGACATTGACTTTTTTATGTTAGCATAAAAGGTTCATTAACATCTGTGATGATCCAGTTGTAGCCTAGTTTGGCTTTCAAATCACTACATATATCAATACAGTTGCTATGTGCAGTCCAGTTTTAGAAACAAATTGCTTAAACTTGGAAGCAGAAGCTTCCTTTTAAAGAATTATAATATGATTTTAGAAACTGGAATTTAGGATACTTAGAATGTGACTCTGATTTTCTAGAGAAGAATTTCCCTAGGAGTGGCCTAAATTACAGTGGTGAAAGTAGCAGAATGCTTCTTGGTTGTAGGCTAAGATAACAAAGTTGTTTGTTAAAAGGCAGAAGAGTCATTAGTTGAAGAAGCGGATCATTTGTCAAAAAATATTCTGTGAAAATGAACGAGGAAACAGTTACTCAAGTGCATGTAGAAAAAACTTGCTAACCTTTTTCATTTGAATAAACGTCCTTGACAATTGAAGTGCTGAACATCTCAGCTGTCCTATAAACAAGCAGGATGCAGTCCTGGTAAGTGGACAGAATGGAATTGTTCTTTGCCCCAATTATATCATGATCTCAATAGTCTAAGTAACAATCCTTGTATAGCCCATTTACATGAGAATGGGATGTGGAGAGAGGGAGCAAAGTGGGTAGAAAAATCCCCCATTCCACTAGCCCAGAGATAATGGTCAGTGTGCATGAAAGGCTAACTGCCCTATTTTGATGTGGCAGTGTAATAGAATTCAATGTCTAGAATCCGGAAGAGAAGATTCCCACAATGGCCCATTGAGTTTCCACAACAGAAATTTGTTTCCCTGGTGTTTTGGGAGGAAGTCGGGATTAGGCAGGTAAAAAAGGAAAAAATAGTTTTATTTCTAAAATAATCTTTGGCCCAAGAGTGATAAATGATTCATCAGAATGTAGTGTAATTTCTACATATAATTTAAAAATAGGGAAGGCAACTGTTAAAACTACCTTGACTTCTTCGATCTTTACAAAAACAGATACCAAAGTGTACATATGTCTATTTCTACAAGTGTATATTTAACAAAACACTATAGATTGTATAAGCTTATTTTATGCAACTCAAGCGCATGATCAAAAATTAAGTAACACTTTTTCTGACATAAGGACAGAAAAAGTGGAAAAGCTTTGTCCAATTATCATAACTTCCTTCCTTCCTTCCTTCCTTCCCCTGTTGCTTTTTATGTGTTTCACAGGTATCTTTTAAACAATGATCTGTTAAGAGTCTCTTTTTAAGTAACAAAGAAAACTGGTGTCTTAGGAAAGCTGAATTTTGAACTTCTGATCCTATTTTTTGTCGTCTTCCACTCTCACATATGGAAGGGTTTTCATGGATGCATCCCTGTATAATAGCAGTCAGGTACATTTCTAAGATTAAAATAAATGATGTCAAAGGATCTCTATTAATAATTTGAGAAGATGTGTGAACAAAGAAAAAGAATGATGCCCATGTGATAAATGCGGTAATTCATATAAATATCTAAAGCTTCAAAAAGACAGTGGGAAGTCAATGAAGAAAAATGAAGATGGATGGTGCTGAACTTGCTAAAACCCCAAATGATAGCCTACTATTCATTAGACTGACTGAAGGAGGTCACATTCTGCAAGCAAGGATAAGTGAGATGTTAAAAGACTTTATCATTATGGTAGAGTCAACAGACAATTATAACTATTACAGGCTGATGTGAAATGTCATGTTCATCCAATGTTAACTGATCAAAATGTAGCTCCTTTTAAAATACTTGAACTAAATGTGGTTATCTTTTAAAGGTAGTAATTATATAAGGGTTAGAGTTAGGAGCAACCCTCATCATTCATTGTAGTGTGTGAAAGAGACTCTGTTTACATATGTATGTGAGTGTATCTCCAGGCAACTATGTTAGGGTCTTGCACAATTTGGCTGGGATTCCACTCACTTTCGGCTGTGACCCTGCCCACTGCTGGCAGCTACTTCTAATGCTCGTGCTTGCAGCCAGTTTGGCCTTCAGACTGGATTAATTTCCTCACCTCCTTAGGAAAACTATTTTGCTGGTATTTAGCCTCTTGGACTTGCAGGCCATCAATATGCTGCAGACAGCTTCTACAATAGAATTGTACAGTTACAATGTACAGATTTCAATTTCCCATTCTGGCTGGGAATTCTGGGAGTTGAAGTCCACACTTCTTAAAATGGCCAAGGTTGAGAAACACTGATTTGGACCACAGAATCCAACTGCCTGCTTAGTGCAAGATTCCATATCAAAGCAATATCAAGAGACGGCTCCTTAGGGTCCACTAGAACACATTCAATGAAGAGAAGTCCACCACTTTTGGGGAGTAGTTTCACTGCAGAATTTCTCTGAACATTAAAATGTATTTCTTAACATGAAAACCTTTAAAGCCCTTCATGGCATGGGGCTGGGTTATTTGAGGGACTGGCTCTTCCCAATAACAATTGCCCATCCCATCTGCCCATCCCATCAGGTCTGGGAGAAGTAGTTTGTTGCAGGTCCCGTCTGCCAAAGAGTTACACCTGGTGGGATCCAGGAGATGGGTCTTTTTTGCCATGGTACCTGCCCTGTGGAACATCATTCCTCCCCCCCACCCCCCAAGGTGAGACTGGACCCATTTCTGCCAACTTTCTAGAAGTCTCTCAAAATCTGGTTGTGTCACAGGCCTGGGGGTTACGAGGGAATGGTGATCTGATGAGGTGGCTCCATTGTTTGTGATATCAGACACTCTCCTTTTAATAATAATTTTAATTTTTGTATTTGTTGAATGTTTTTTAAAATTGTTTTTATATTTTGATTGTATGCCTTCCAGAGTCACATTTCATGAGATGGGCAGCCAGATAAATGTGATAGATAAATAAATAAAACAGATAAACATTCAATTAGAGTCTGTTTTCTTGTAAGGCTGGAAAGAGGATGTGAAAGTTACTTTCCAGAAGCAAATTTCAAGTCTTTCAAAAAGGCATGGATTTTATTAGCAATTTGGATGAGGAAGTGGAAGTGGAAATAACATAAAATCCCAAGTGGTATATGTAGCTAATACACTAAAAGACAGAAGTAAAATTTTTAAAAAATTAAAACAATGTTGATAGGTTAGAGAAATGTTCTGAAAATAACAGAATGAAATTAACAATGCAAGGTGCATGCAGAGTGATGTATTTAGCAAACAATCAAATGTGCATGAGGAATATGGGTTGGTAATAGTATTTGTGGAAAAAAAAAAGTACAAATTATCTATGACTCAGCAATATGAACTAGCTGCCAAATACACGCACACATACATACAGGTGAAACTCGAAAAATTAGAATATCGTGCAAATGTTCATTTATGTCAGTATGGCAACTCAAAAGGTGAAACCAATATATGAGATAGACGCATTACATGCAAAGCGAGATATGTCAAGCCTTACTTTGGTATAATTGTGATGATTATGGCGTACAGCTTATGAAAACCCCAAATTCACAATCTCAGAAAATTAGAATAGTGTGAAAAGGTTCAAGATTCTAGGCTCAAAGTGTCCCACTCTAATCAGCTAATGAATCCATAACACCTGCAAAGGGTTCCCGAGCCTTTAAATGGTCTCTCAGGCTGGTTCAGTAGGAATCACAAGCATGGGAAAGACTGCTGACCTGACAGTTGTGCAGAAAACCATCACTGACACCCTCCATAAGGAGGGAAAGCCCCAAAAGGTAATTGCAAAAGAAGTTGGATGTTCCCAAAGTGCTGTATCAAAGCACATCAATAGAAGTTTATGTGGAAGGGAAAAGTGTGGTAGAAAAAGGTGCACAAGCAGCAGGGATGACCGCAGCCTGGAGAGGATTGTCAGGAAAAGGCCATTCAAAAGTGTTGGGGACTTTCACAAGGAGTGGACTGAGGCTGGACTTAGTGCATCAAGAGCCACCACACACAGACGGATCCTGGACATGGGCTCCAAATGTCGTATTCCTCTTGTCAAGCCGCTCCTGAACAACAAACAACGTCAGAAGTGTCTTACCTGGGCTACAGAAAAAAAGAACTGGTCTGTTGCCCAGTGGTCCAAAGTCCTCTTTTCTGATGAGAGCAACTTTTGCATCTCATTTGGGAACCAAGGACCCAGAGTCTGGAGGACGAATGGAGAGGCACACAATGCACGATGCTTGAAGTCCAGTGTGAAGTTTCCACAGTCTGTGTTGATTTGGGGAGCCATGTCATCTGCTGGTGTTGGTCCACTGTGCTTCATTAAGTCCAGGGTCAACGCAGCCGTCTACCAGGAGATTTTGGAGCACTTCATGCTTCCTTCCACAGACGAGCTTTATGGGGATGCTGACTTCATTTTCCAGCAGGACTTGGCACCTGCCCACACTGCCAAAAGTACCAGAACCTGGTTCAGTGACCATGGGATTACTGTGCTTGATTAGTCAGCAAACTCGCCTGACCTGAACCCCATAGAGAATCTATGGGGCATTGCCAAGAGAAAGATGAGGGACATGAGACCGAACAATGCAGTGGAGCTGAAGGCCGCTATTGAAGCATCCTGGTCTTCTATAACACCTCAGCAGTGCCACAGGCTGATAGCATCCATGCCACGCCTCATTGCAGCAGTCATTGCTGCAAAAGGGGCCCAAACCAAGTACTGAGTATATATGCATGCTTATACTTTGCAGAGGTCCGATATTGTTCTATTTCCAATCCTTGTGTTATTGATGTCATGTAATATTCTAATTTTCTGAGATTGTGAATTTGGGGTTTTCATAAGCTGTACACCATAATCATCACAATTATACCAAAGTAAGACTTGACATATCTCGCTTTGCATGTAATGCGTCTATCTCATATATTGGCAACCTTTTGAGTTGCCATACTGACATAAATGAACATTTGCACGATATTCTAATTTTTCGAGTTTCACCTGTACATACATAATTTTAGGTTGCATGAATGGAAGTAGGTTTTCTAAACAGGAATTAATACTTCCACTTTTTTTCTGCATTGGTCAGGCAACCTTTAGTATTGTGTGCCATTCTGGGCATCACATTTTAAGGAAGACTGAGACAACCTGGACTAGGTTAAGAGAAGATCAGATAATCAGGGTACAAGGAAATATGTCCTATGAAGGGAGACTGAAGCAACTGAGACACTTATTCTGGAGAAGAGAAGGGTGAAGAACCTAAAGGAGTATTTTATGGAAGAAAGCCAAATTCTGTTATTTTTCTCTGTGAATCAACTGGACAGGACATGATATAATTGATTTAAGCTACACAAAGGCAAATCCTAGTTGAATTTTAAGGGAAACTTCCTAAGAATAACAGCTGTTCAACATGAGAACCAGTTACTCAGGACAGTGGTAGATTTTTCCTTGTTGGATGGGTTCAGACAAAGACTTCTGGTCACAGCAAATCAGATCACAAAGACTCACAAAATACTTTGCATTATTTTATCTTATTAATAATGTATCACCTTTTCTGAGTGAAAACCTGTATAGTCATGAATTGGTGATGCTTTTCTGAATAAAACATGATTGGATTCAACAGCCTAAATAACCCATCTTAATTGCACAAGTTTTCTAGCCTCTGATGTCTATTTAGAGATGGAAAGAATGACTACCCTCAGATTAATTCTCTAACCAGAATCTGTCTGACACAAGGAATCAAAACTAAGATATATAAACTTTTTAAAACATTGGCTTTAATCAAAATTTAATCCATAGTCCAATTTCAAATAACATGCTGGCTCTAGGCACATATTGTACTGGTTTAGTGTGCTGTGCACATCAGGCTTTAGAAATTATTTCCTTGTCCCGAAGTATCCCACTATTATACTATTTCTTATAACTTAATTGAAGTTTTGTTTTCTGCTGCTTCCTTTGTCATAGTAATCAAATAGTCAAATAATGATATAAGCTACCCTGTTTCTTTTGTTCTGTGAGCTGGGTCCCTGCTGGGATGAATAGGACATCAAATGGGGCTGAACAGCTCTGGGTCAGAAATATGTTTGAAATAGTTCAGATTTGTTCACCATCTGAAGTGAAGCCTGCAGATAAATCCCAAGGTTTGAACAAAGTCCTTAAAATAAAGAGGCCAGCCTTGTAGGGCTGTGTCATAAGACTTTAAAATTACCTTATACAACTACTTCAGGACCAGGATGCCCTTAAGAAGGCTTTTATTTGGTTTTAAAATGTAATTTTGTTTTTAAAATGCACTGTAATGTTTGTCTTTATTGTTTGAGCATTGCTGGTTTTATTTATTCCTCCAGCAATAGTTTATAAGACTATTATAATCACGGTTCTAATATGTGAGTACCATGCCTCAGGGTCTCCCTGCATTGTGGCTTCAGGAGTTTTGTTTTGCTTTTTTCCTAAAAAAAAACAAAAACAAAAAAATTTGAAAATAAAAGTAAAAAGTCTTTGAAAACAAAGCAGTAAACAGTTGTGAAAATAGCAAAAAGGAAATATTACTGATGTTAAAAAAAAATGATCCCTTGGAGGGTGGGTCCGCTTTCATTATTTTTATCCCTGGATATGTAATGTATTTTGAAAGTTGAATGCTAATAAAAATTAAATTTGAAATAAAGATTGCAAAGTTCAAAGGAAGTTAGAGCAAAGCTTTCTTGTTCCAGGACGAAGTTCTGTATCTCGAGCACCAGGGGTCAGCCTTGCCCTACTAAAAAGACTGCTGTTTTGTAGGTTGACTTGGAGTGCTTTGTTAGATTTCATTGTGTGTGTGTGTATTATTTTTGCAAATAAAATCTAATTATAAATGCATACGTATATTTTTCTTTATGGGATTTATATCAACGGAAGTGGCAAAACTGGTAATTCTTCTTCATATGCTAGTCCGATTGACACATGCTAACAATTTGAACAGGTAGTCCAGTTCTGCTCTGATAGAGCAATTACAGAATAGGAAATACAAGGCAAGAAATGTCACTATGATAATATGCATACCAAAATGAATGGAAGAAAATCTGGACATTGTTTAGCAATCTCTGTCATTCATCTGTGTAATTCAACCGACAGCAAGAAACATGGGAGGGTTGGCAATGAACTATTTCTAATTTTAAAACATCATTCTCCTGGGTATGGAGTTCAGCAGGTGAGCGTCAAAAAGCAGAAATAGGCAGTCTTTATCACACCAGCCTCCAAAGCAGTTTATTAAGGGGCAGACCCACAATGCAACTTTGTGTTCTATTTTTGCAACCCACTTGTCCATTCCTGCCCGCTCTGAAATTGGGGTCAAGATAGATGTGACATTAAACTTGTCTTTACATCCTACACTTGGGATCACATTTCATCTTTTTTTTTTTTAATTAATAGCATATGTAAGGAGCCCCAATCATATTGTGTGTTTATTGCTTTTCCTCCACCTAAATTCCCCAGTGAAAAGTGGCATTTGCTTAGTCTCCTGTTTACTGAAAACATACAGTTTGCAGACTGGGGAAGCAACATGTAGTTAATTATTTAAAATGTTATCTTATTGTCTTTCATTAAATCAGATTTTAGACTGACATACAATGAGGTAGATAATCAAGTTTTAAAGCCTAATCCAACCCAGGGAAACAATAATTAATAACTTAGGGTCACCCAATGAAGATGATTAGCAATAGATGTGGAGAAAACGAAAGAAGACTTAGACTGTTAATATTTGGAATTCACTACTACGAGTTTTGGTAGCATAGATGCCTATAAAATAATTCTAGTATTTAAAAAGAATGCATCAGTTGACATAAATCAGGATTGGTAACTGAAAGTGCAAAATATGGTGGTAGAATGGAAAAATCAGGTCATTTCTGCACTAGTGATTTGTAACATCTTCTAGATTCATCCTGCCATTATTGTGCAAAAGTAACAGTGATGCAGACAAGCTTTATATCACTTCAGTGATGGCTGGGTGATGCTATGAAGATGCTATAAGTCACTAGGACAGAAATGATCTCCGTGCAAAGACAAATGATGTGAAAAGATTACCACACTAGCATTCTCATTTTTTGTGTCAGCTAGATGCTGTTGAGCCCAACATGAAAGCCAAAACCAGCCTTCCTACCCTGGTGCCCTGTTGATTTTTGGACTTTACCTACCATAATCCCCAGCCAGCATGGCTGTTTATGGGGAGGTATGTAGATGAAGCTCAACACATCCAGACAGCATTCAGTCAGAACAGTCTCATCAATTTTAATTATATATTTTATTAATTTTACTGGGCTGAATCTCAAGGAAGGAGCTAAAGTATTCAGCCATGGATTCTGATCAGATGATTACTGAATGTTTCAGTTTTGCAGCAGAATGGATGGTAACTATCATTTCAAGGCCTCGGTGCTTGAACACTTTTTTTCACCAGAGGGAAAAGTGCTGAAAGGTGTGTGAGAATACTAGTTACCTTTTAAAATTGTGGTTATTTTAGAGGGGTTCGTTTTTCAAAAGCCTGCATTAAGGATGCAAAAAAGGAAATCAAGAAAGCATCCAGTTAAGAAAGGTTTCAATTGATTAATATTAACAACTATGTAAACATGAGGAATATGTATTAAAAAGTTCCACATATATGAAAAATTGCAGTATAAATGGGAACTATTTTTCATATATATGAAAATGTGTGTATGTGTGTGTAAAAATCTGTGGAGACTTAATGACTTGTATGAAGTTGCATGTGGCTTAAGCATGAGTAAAATCATGAGAGTACAGAGCAGGCGGCTGCCACCATGACCCTGGAAGAGGGACAAAACCAGACAGTTGCCTTTTCATGGCGTGAAAGGAGGCGGCATATGGGCACAATAAATGCTGTTGTTGATGGTACCTGGTGTTAGTATCTAAGATGGGAATAGAATCCCATTAGTTTAGAGGAATGCAGGGGCCCCACAGTAAGGTTATCTCCTAAGTATTATCAAAGAGAGAGCCATGGTATGACTTGCACTATTTTCATATGTAACAAACCAAAGGTATATAACCTGTGACCTTGCTTCATTCAGGGCTCTCCTGTGTTTCTTCAGCCCAGTGATCACTGTAGTTGAGCATGCCAATAAAAGGTACTTTGTTCCAGCCATCTCCAATCGCTCTGATTCCTGATTTAAGTATGCTAGGCTGGAATATTAAGGTAAATCAGGCTGGAGTTTTACTAATCCCCTTCTGGGTTCTCTGTGATGGAACTGATCCACAAAGCCATCTTTTATGTTCCAATGCCCATCTATAATGCCTCAAAAAACTGGGGAGTTTTAGTTCTTGTATTTCTCATGTAATAAAACAAAAGCAAGAACAAAATGCCTAAAGCATAATTAAAAACCACAACAATTCATTCAAAGCTACTGGAGAAGAGGGTGGATAAAGCAGCAGCAGTGTGGACAGAGTAAGATTTTCCACAGTTGCAGTTCAAGTACCTGCCTGACCTACTGTATCAGTGATAGAAAATATCATTCATAAAAGTGATCTACTGCTGTTTTCCCAATGTTTTCTTGTTATGTTGGCCAGCAGATGGGGGGGGGGGGGGGAATCTCTTGTATAGCAGGGTTTTCTTTTGTTTTAAAAAAAGGTATTCTTTTTAAGAATTATTGACAGTTTGAGGCATTTTGAGATAGCATGAGGGCAACAGTGAAGGGGTGGGGAGAGAGAGAGAGAGAGAAAGAGAGAGAGAGAGAGAGAAAGAGAGAAAGAGAGAGAGAAAGAGAGAGAGAGAGAGAGAAAGAGAGAAAGAAAGAAAGAGAGAGAGAGAGAGAGAGAAAGAGAGAAAGAGAGAAAGAGAGAAAGAGAGAAAGAAAGAAAGAAAGAAAGAAAGAAAGAAAGAAAGAAAGAAAGAAAGAAAGAAAGAAAGAAAGAAAGAAAGAAAGAAAGTTTTGAATCTCTGTATTGATCTGTTCTTCTGGCAGCTTCATGAATTAGGTATTATTTGCAGCCACTCATCTCAGAGTTGATTGCTTTTTCTATGTTACACTTGCAATTGCATTCAGATGGCTATTCTCTGAGTTGAAAAGATCAGCTTGACTATACGAGGAAGGGGTGGGGTAGCTTTGTTGCACAAACCTTTTACTCAGTGAATAGATGCTCCATCTTACAAATCCTCTTGATGGCACTGGAGCCTTACAGATATTTTTAAGTCCCATGTTTTGGGCACCAAATCCTATTATCTGGGTTAGCTCATCTGTATTCAAAAGATCAATGTTGCATTATTACAAAGATCCTTTCAAGTGTAAAAAGGATGGCACTTCATTACAGAAAGTAAAAGAAACTAATCAAACTTTCTTGGGGAAATCATTGACTTTTTTCAGTAAAGGGCAAATTTAAGAATTTGAAAGTCCAAGATGTGAGTGAGCTGCATTGGACGTTTCTTGCTTTGACTTAAATCTTGCATTACACATTCCTTAGATTTTCATGTAACCTGAAGAAGAAAGTGGCACAGTAGCGCTCACTAAATGGATTCCAATTACCTAAATGTTGCCACTCACTTTCCCTGAACGTTCAGTATTCTGTCTCTGGCAGCTTGCCTGATTTGTAAGAGGTTTCCTGCACAGCAGAGTATTGGAAAAGAGCAAAACTGCCAAGAGCAAACACCATACACTGCTGTATTCCTGAGAAGTGTAGAATGATTTGCAAAATCTGAAATCATGTGCTTTTGCTTTTAAAATTCAGGACATATAATTGGAAAGGGATTAGGAAATATTTCATAAGCAATAATTTATACATGTGTTTGCTGCTGCTGCTGCTGCTGCTGCTGCTCCTCATCCTCCTCCAGCTTGTGTGCGTGTGCTTTACAGCTAGATAGCAGGGACATCAAGTTTGCATTATGACTGCAACCTAACCGTCTCCTACACTAATGTTTTGCCTTGTGCTCCCAACACATTTTCTTAACACTACGTAACATCAGCGGTGTAGAAATCCTATAATTTTGACCATACTTTGCCTTTGATTGAGCATTGGTCTTTAAAAAAAATTGCATGGGAGAAAATTGTACAAGAAAATAAATATTAATTTAAAAAAGGCTGAAAAGATTGTATATATTATTTAGATTGTATATATTATTTAGTATTATTTAGTATGAATCAGGCTGTTTCTTGATAGATTCTTTCCCCTACGCATTTCCCCAAATATCTTAAATGAATGTATGGCTTTATAGGGTAAAGACAAAATTTACTTTGGCTGTCTTGATTTTTAATATTACACTAAGCATATCTAGACTGCAAAAATCTAGATGACCACTAGACAGCGAGAAAGAGATAACATTTTCTGTATCTCTTTGCTGCCATTGAGTAGTCATTCAGATTTTTTCAACTCAAATATGTATCAGCCTTGCAAGGTAGACAAGACAGGAAACACGGCCAGATGAGCTAATTCTACTTTATTGTCAGGTTACACTGACAGAATCTTGCAAGTCTGAAAATACATCTCTCCTCCCATCTCCTTTACAGCCCAAGAAACTGTCTCTTCTGACCCTCTTGCCCTGCCTACATTACTCCTGTGGGCTAAGCTGACTTTTATCTGACTGTTCCCTTGGCTGTGTCTCATTGCCCTGTCTCCCAAGGTCATTCCCACATACCATTACATCATGCTCCCCTTCAGACTTAGCCCCCCTCCTGAGTTCACTGGGAAAACTGAGTGTGAGCTGTGAGAATGAAGTGCAGCTGTGTTGCTCCCCATTTCTGCTGGTAGCTCCCCAAGATCACATGAGGCGTCCTGCAACCAAGCTGTGCCTGTAAAGGTGACTGCCCTGCCCCCATGTCCTGTATGCCTGCTGTTGGCTATCTGACTCTCCTTAAATGATTGAGGGCTCCCCTTCAGAGGTCTTGGGAGGGGGGCTGGCAAAGATTCTCTGGTGTGCTGCTTCGAAGCAAGCTGAGTACCCGCTGGTTATGTGTGCCTTGATTTACAAGTTCTGCATTTCGTTGCTGTGTCTGACACTTGAGTTTTCACCAGGCATCATCTGGCTATGTGTTCAGGGGCCCCGCAGTAAAAGCACAGACCCTGATCCCTTCTTCTTTGTTTCTCTGCTGATGACACAGATCTCTTCGTTGCTCTGATTTGCATGGGTCCTCCCATGGTAGATTCTGAGGAGGCCATTGGGAGGGGTGGTATGGGGGAAGACAGGCTGTAGGTTCTTTTCTCCTTCCCTGCCTTAACTCCTCCAGTTGGGCACTATTATTGCACAATGTGGATACAGCTCATCCAGGGTATTTGGGGTGCCTTACCTCACCATCTCGGCTCTCAAATCTTCGGCCAACCCTTCTCTCAACTAGTCAATCAGGGCTAAGTTGTTCCATCCTACATCTCCAGCAAGTAATTTAAAGTCCAAAATATATGACCTTACTCTCCTCTGTTCCTGCTTGAGCTTTCAGATCTCTCCACTAGCAGTGTTGTGTTGTATGGGATCCCCAAAGTGTCCTCTGAGTTTATGCATGAAGTCCTGAGGGTTGTCCAGCACTGGATTGTTCACCTCAGTGAACGGTATTGCCCACTTAGCTGCTGCTTCATTTAGCAAACTCAGCACAAAAGTCACTTTGGTGCGATCAGTGGGAAACTGCACGAGCCTGCCTACCATAGAAGTTCACACTGAGCTGTGAATGTCCAGAATTGATCCCGGTCCCATCTGAACTTTTCTGGCAGTGTCCTAAAGGAACGTGAGAGCATGGATCGAGCTGCAAATTGTTGTGCTGCTGTGGGCTGAGGCACATTCTGCCCCGGCTGTTGCCTTAGTTGTATCATGGCATTCTGCAAATTGGTCACTTGTGTATCTACCTGCTGAGGTTACATTAACAGAATTGTACAAGTCTGAAAGTATATCTCTCCCCACATCTCTTTTATAGCCCAAGAAACTAGGGAGAGTCTCTTCTGAGCCTCTTGTCCTGCCCACATTCCTGCTGCAGGCTAAGCCACCTTTTACTTGACCATTCCCTTGGCTGTGTTTCATTGCCCTGTCTCCCAAGGTCATTCCCACATACCATTACAATATGTTAGGCCTAACTAAGCAACTTAGAAAAGATTAAGGCAGGCTGTTTTGCTTCATCTAGGAATAACATAGAAATGACTCATTGATTATCATCTTGGCATCTTCTCCAAAATACAAAAAATTTAATTCTATCAAGAATTCAGATCAAAGGCTCCTAGCCCTATCAATAGAAAAACACCATGCAGCGATCTGGTTACTTCCTCCTTAACACAGTGAAGTACAAGTGAGAGACAACAATGTTTGAAAAAAATGTTCATGAATTAGACAGATCAATTGCACAATTTCCTAGCAATACCATCTGCATTCTAGAAAAAAATCAGCTGAGCTCATTGACCACCAGGTTCTTTCCTTTGTAAAATATAAAAAGCCCATCTAGTTTTTAAGATTTCTAGGACAGCCCTCTTTGAAGATGTCCTGCTGCCATTATGGCATAAGGCCTTTTCCTGCAAAGTATGGACTTCAGCTCTGCAGGTCTTGTTGTTGGTCCTTCCCACTCAATGTTCAGAAACTCTTCAAAGACCCAGCACTTTTACCAGGCTTTTGACTATTAGATAATTTTAGAATTTATTTTATTGCTAATTTTAATCTGTACTTTTAACTTTTTATAAGTTGTTTTTAGTTTTAGATTTTGTCAGCTACTTTAAGGATGTCTCAGATTAGAAAGGCTGGGTATAAATGAATGAAACAGCTAAATAAAAAATAAGTACAGTATAAGTACCAAAGAGTGGGAGGTTTGTGCATGCAAATTTTAATTGTACATACATTAAAGGAAGTTGTGGGCCCTTGGGTACTATACACCTTGACTGCAGTAGCAAAACGTGTAATGTTAGTCTTGACAGAACCTGGTTGCAGAAAGACAAAAAAGAAAGAATAATTTACAAGATGAAAAGTTCCAAATGATAAATTACTTAATAGGGATTTGCATGTTTGGAAAATGATTCAGAAGAAGTACTTTGGATTTTGTATGACGGTAACACTTTTTGGCTATTCATGAAAGCAGCCTGACTTTTTCCAAACTTCTCTATGTGAAAAAAAGTGCCACTGTTTTAAGAGTCACATTAACTATAATTAGAACTTTCATTATAAAACATACTCATCTCTCTCTCTTTCTCTCTCTCGCCCCACCTCCCTGTGCACCCCAGGTCACATGAAAGTCTGAAAAAAGTTGGGGTGACTTTCTGAATAGCAGAGAGGTTCTGGGCTCATGGGAGATCTGATGCACCTCTTCTGAATCATTGTAGAAATGCATGGGTAGCACTATTACTTAAACTCTTTCGCCTATTTTTTAGCAAAGTGGTCCCCAGTCGGCTTAGGGTTCTTTATGCCAGATTGTCTACTAAATCAATATTTCCAGAGATAGATCATGATAGTTCTGCTGCATTCATTTTAATAGGAACAGTCAATGCAATTTGCTATCTGAACATATATCTTCTAAACATCTTTCTCTCTGCATCTGTTATTTTTCTCCCTTGGCTTCATTCACATTTTAATATTCTTTGTATGCATTTATTATATTTCTAAGTTTACATTCTGCTTCCCTCCCACTGGTAGTTAATGCTTTTGTGGACATTTAGCATACCAGTGGATATTTGGATTTTGTTTTCTTTCTGTTTCTAATACAGGCATTGATAGAGCTGATATGGGCTCAAAGTATACTACTAGAAGGAGGGAGGGAGGGAGGGAGGGAGAGATCCCTTTTATCTATGTGAAATCAATTTGAAAACAATCCATAAAGTGGATTCTTGATGAAAGAGGCTGGCATTATTAAAAAAAATGCACATATTCATGTTACCATTAGCATGTTCAGTTTTGTATATTTCTGTCAAAGCAAGTATCAATCTTTGTGTCAGCTAACAAAGTGTGAAGCTCTAAAAATAAGCAAACAAATCAACAAACACTAGTATTAATCTCCAAATAGACCACATAATACATCAAGCAACTTCCCCAGTTTCACTTCACATACCTGTATATATACCCCCAGTTTCACTTCACATACTCATACTTGGCATTTGATAGACATAATTCTTAATGAATGATCAGCCTGAGAATGCCTCTTTTCCAAAATGAAGGGAGAAAATGGATGGTTATTTAGAAATGGAATGACTTGTATATCTTTTCAAGGAAAGAAGGTGACCAGATTATTCCTTCCCCCTTTTTAGTACTAATTGCAGTGTACCAAGGAAAGTCGTGGAGTATAGAACCAGTCCTGCCCTGAAAATCCTTTTTGCAGCCTCTTCATTCAAGGCTGTGGGTGGCATTTTGAGCCATTCATTTCAACTGAAGTTTTAGCTATTTGACTTGAGATGAGACAGAACCGTGTGAGATTATTAGCTGGTCCTGAAGAGAACAGTCAGGTATCTCAGTAGGGAGTCTCTCCCTAATAAGTTGAGAAGCTTACCACTATCCCCTAAACAGGCTGGGCACCCCTGAGTACACACACTGACACTCTGCCCTGGAGTTGCTATGGTTACTGTTGTTTTCTTTGCTCCTGTTACCTGCTTATGACAGAGCTGGTAGATGCAGATGTGCCTGCCCTTCCCGATCAGGAGAAGATGATCAGGGAGTCAAGGCCGTGGTTAAGAATGAAAGTCACAGTTTTCAGCCAGAAGATGTTCTGCCTCTACCGTAGCAGCGTCAGATTTACCTTTGTTCCCCAAGAGTCAGTTATATTTGTGACATTTCTGTACACTGCACAGATCACACAGTCATTTGATTGTTTTCCCGCTGTCACTAACTAGTTAGTCACTACCGACGGTGCTTTCTTGTTGGAACAGAAGAGCAGTTGTGTTTATAAGAAGAAAATGACAGCAATGAAGCTGTACGCTCTGGATATCAACCTGTGTGGAAGTTTCTTGTAAAGGCAATATACACGTCTCTACTGCGTTACTCAAGGATGCAGTTTTATTTTGCCTAGCATCAAAGGGTCAAGCTTTCTTGACTGGCTTCGTTTTATTGTATTTGTATTATTCCTACAGCGTGAGCGATACTTGATACTGCTCATTTCATGACGTTGCAAGACATGTCTGAGGCACTCAAAATAAGATGAACTAAACTTCTATTTTGTTGAAGGAACAAGGTCATCCTGCTGCAATTAACCAATGGGTTTCAAATCAATGAAAAAAGCTTTTTTTATTGCCCTAGTCTGCAAATTGGAGTTTAAAGAAGCACCTCTAAAATTTATTCAGCCTTTTCTTTCTGAAGTGTGCCCATATTTTATACCCAGGGCACTTTACTTTAGTTGTTTATAGTGATATGGTAATTGCTTTCATAAATTACTGATCTGACACCAACAGTATTTGTGCAGAAGATCATAGCTGAGCACTGTGGATATTTCAAAATGCCATCAATGGCAAAAAGAGCAAGAAATGAATCAGGGAGTAGAGTTTGACTGTTCAGCACAAATATCAGCATGGAGTGATGTCTGTACGGGCCAATTCTTTCATAAGTTTAATATTAGATTCCTGTTTCTTTTTCACTGGTTTATTCAGTTGCAGGATCAGTCCAACACAATGCTACATTCTTCCCAATTACTGTCTGTCTGTCTGTCTGTCTGTCCGTCCATCTGTCCGTCTGTCCGCCCGCCCGCTTGTCTGTCTGTCTGTCTGTCTGTCTATCTATCTATCTATCTATTGTGAGAATTGGAATAGTAAAGTAGTATCACTGTACATTACTGCAAGACTCTTAGTATGAATAGAACATGAAATACAGAGATTGTAAAAAGGGACCAGGAAACATGAAGAAAAAATGCTCACAGGGTCTTGGTTTTGTTTTATTGCTGCTGTATTTCATTGGCTGAGTTATGGAGCTATTGGCTTTATAGCTTTGTAGCATCCTAAAGCTGGCAGCAGTCAGTATTCTGAAAATAAAAATTTCTTTTAAAAATTGCAGGCAGTTTTGTGTGTGTGTGTGTGTATGTTACAATTCCATATTCAATATTAATTTGATAAGCCTTTAGACCCTACATGTCTACATGTCCTACATGCAAGGTTAGAGTGTGCTCCTTCCAAACATTTCCAACTCTTCCATTTTCTCCCCTCACCTAAAGTCTTGATTTGTTCTGTAATAGCAGCAGTAGCAGACTCCCTTAAGTCAAACAGCTAAACCTTCATGTAGTTTTCTTGGCAGCATTATTGAAGTAGTTTGCCTTGTCTTCTTCTGGGGTGGCTTTGAAGACCTGGCTGTTCCCTCAGGCATTCAAGCCAAGATGTTAGATGAACTTGTCCTGTAAGGTGTACCATATGTTGGTGTGTCCTGTAGTGGATGTCTGGTTGTTGTGACTTGGGGTTGTTTGTTATCATGTATATTGTAATTCTGTTTTTATTGTATGTTGCTCAAAGTCCCTTTTTAAGAGCTAGGCAGCCATATACAGGTAGTCCTTGACTTACAATGGCAATTGGGAGCGGAATTTCTGTTGCTAACCAATGCGGTCATAAAGTATGACTGCATCACTTTGCAACAGTGATCCCTGCAGTCCCGTTTGCCATTGTTAACTGCATCCCATGGTCATTAGGCGAGGCAACTTCCTACCAGCTTCCCACAACCAAAATCAGTGGGGAAGCTGGCAGGAAATTGTAAGTCCCAAGCCAGCAAGCAGATAAGTGGCTGCTCCCAGGTTGGGGAGGGAGTGGGGGGTGTGGGGAAAGGTCAGGGAGGGTGCATGAGAGGTGCAGTGCAATGTGGTGCAAGGGAGGGCTGGGGAAGGTGTGTGAGAGTGTGAGGGACTGCATGAGAGGCACCGTGTAGGTCAGGGATGGGTCATGGGGGTGTGTGAGTGGCCAGTGTGGTGCAAGTGCAGTGGGGCTGGGGGAGGGTGTGCAGGTGGAGGAGACTTACCCCAGTGACTTGCAACCTTCCTTGCTGGCTTCCCCATTGACTTTCTGGGTAAGCCAGCAGGGAAGGTTGCAAATGGTGATCATGTGATCATGGGGCATGTGGCAACTGGTCATAACCACGAACTAGTAGCCAAGCACCCAGATTGTGATCACATGACTGTGGGGGTGCTGGGACAACTGGAACTCTGAGGACTGGTTGTAACCACCATTCGTTCAGTGTTGTTATAACTTGGAATGGTCACTGACTGAATGGTCATAGGTCAAGGACTACCTGTAAATCCAATCAATCAATCATTTCTCACCTTCCCAATTTGACCTGGGATTTCTTTGTGGTTTTCAGATACTAGCTAGGGCTGACTCTGCTGAAATGTTTGGGATCAGCCAAGGTTGGGTAGGCCCCCCACCCCATAAGTTATTAAATCATAATGCTTACACAGTTGTTTACATGACAGAAGAAAAAGACATGGAAACAGCCAGGAATTAGTGTGTTTTGTGCATCAGGATAACACTGCTTCAGTCCTGGCTAAATTCTTTGCAATTCACTATGATTTATGAAAGCTAGATTAGAGCACAGTGTCATATCAAGCAAGATTGCCAGTTGCTTTCCAGGGCTGTTTTCTTTGCATTTTGACATTTTGTTTTCATAAGATGTATTTGAACAGTCTTCATTTAAAGGAAAACATATAAAAAATAAAACCCCTAAACATTACTTTGACAATGTTCTGGACAAAATAATAGGTAACACTGAAGCCAGACTTTTGTTGAAAGTTGTTTTTCTCCATTCCATCCCACTCTTAATATCCAAGAGTTCTCAGAGTCCAGAAAGAATAACAATTGCAACAACTGCTGCACTACACAGGTCCTGGGGATGCTCAAGAATGTGTGAGACATGTCAGGGGAATTATTTATTGAACACATTTGTATCTCTCAGTTGCTATAGGTGTTTCAGATGGGTTAATCCCATTCTAATCTTGCCATGAGTTTACTGGGTTACTCAGAGTGTAACATAAGCCACTGAGAAAGCTGCTATACTGAGAAATGTTCTTCCCTGGCCAAGTCTTGAATTAATTAATCCATTATATTTACAACCTACTTATCAAAGGAAAAATAGTAAGGCAAGGAATGGGTACAGACTTTTTTGAACCCATACTGCTTGTGATACAGTCCCAGACTGTGTTTGTGGGAAGAAGGCTGTACTTTAATGAAAATGCTCCTCTCCCATCTCTGCAAACACATCTGTTTCCCTTCCTTTGATCAGCAGAGATCGTTACAAACACTCAGGCCAAATATACCTGGTGCCTTCGAATCAGTGTTGACTCCTGGCAACTGCCTGGACTAGTCCCTGCAGTTTTCCTGGCAAGGTTTCAGCGGTGGTTTGCCACTGCCTCCTTCCTGGGGCTGAGACAGAGTGACTGGCCCAAGGTCACCCAGCTGGCTTCGTGCCTCAGGGAGGACTAGAACTCACAGTCTCCTGCTTTCTAGCCTGGTGCTTTAACCACTATACCAAATTGGCTCTCCATACTAGTAATAATAATTTATATCTCTTTTCCTGATGGAAACCCATTAGGGATGCTTTGATTTGGATTCTTGCACTAAGCAGGGAAGGAATAGGTGTCGCTTCTTGAGTGTATGGGCAGTGTATTAATATTGGGAAAAAATCTTTAGATATGATTGAAGAAATCAATTGGTTTGCCTTCTGTGCAAGAGCATTCAATCTGAAATGGTGGTTTCAAAGGGTTAGTTTTGTGTTTGGGGACTCAGACCTTTTTCTGCCTTGTAATCAAGCTTTTGGGAAACTTGCTTGCTTTATAATCTTCTTTCAGTTTCCCTTCTATGAAACAGATCTTTTGTTGCAGTAGTAATTATTACTGTAATTATTCACATCCTAGTTGTAGGCATTTTGTGACTGGGTATGCCCAGGCAGCCATTTTATAACAGTGCTCATGACAGTTTTTTCAAAATCTCAAAAGTGCCCTTAAACTCCCAAATGTTGGAGCAAATGTCTCATTTTGAAATGTGATTCTGCAATAATGACTGAATGCCAAATGCATTTATTTTGACTACTGTACATTTGTCTGTAACAATTTGTCTGTAACAATTCTAGGAAGCACAATTCTTTCTTGCTTTATGAAAACTCTGGAAAGTCTTGGCTAGTAGAAATGGCTAAGATCAGGGAGACCCGGATTCAAGTCCACTCTCAGTCATGGAAATTCAATCCAACCTGTATCCCAAGATTATGTAGTGGGGGAACAGCAGGGGAGGGAGTGCTGTTAGTGCTGCTTTGAGATCTTGCACAAAAGATAGAATGTAAATGGAACAGAGAACCAATAAATGTCCAGTTTTCCACAATGCACAATGCAACTTTTCTATATGACTACAGAATGATTCTGCTTTGCATAAAGCTAATCTCTCTGCCCATATATGTGAGACTCCTCAAAAACATGAAGTGGAAATATCACAGATAGGCACTAAATATTTATGATTCTGCCACAGAAAGTTAACAAAGAGATTTAAAAAGAAAACACACATACATGGTTTATTTCTCCTTTATTTTCTTTCTGATTTTATATAGCCCAAATTTCTGGCTTGTCTTCTGCTGCCTTCCTAAATGGAAAGGTTATCTTGTGATTGAGCCACAATAATTCTATTAAGCCTGTCTTTTCATTATTTTATCTCATTAATTGTCTGATCACTGGAAATAAAAATAATCTGCCATTAGTTCACAACTTCAAAGAACCCTGTGCGAAGATCAAGCATCTCTTTAATAGCTCTTTAAACAGCTCTTTACATCCAATAGGTTAACTTCAACATGTACCCTGTGGGTGTCTTGATTTCAGCTGACAGGTAAACAGTAATTGATGGCCAAAGATAGGAGTGTAATGAAGTGCTTGCTTAACTATGAATGTTGTCCTTTTCTTCCTCTAAGGAATAAATTTGTTGTTGTTTTTTCTTTTTAAACTATCAAAACATTCAGATTTGACAAGACTGGGTACCAATTCCTCCATTCAGCAACAAACGGAGCAGCAACAACTGATTCTTGTCTTTCACGTGCTCTTTTTTCCTGCATGAAATAAATGTATATATCTGTGAATGCTTTGGTTTCATATATGAGACTTAATACAATGTTTACCTGAAACATGATTTTGCTACAGGAATAAATGTCCTGACCAGAATGCTAATTTGCACTGTTTATGTTCCCTTTTGGCAATCAAAACTACTAACATAGTTCAGGCTCAAATGCAGTAAAATTTCATAGTTTATATGAATTGCTCCTGTCTTGGGTTCAGCACTGAGGACTCCAGTTCCTATCGCCCAGCATAGCCAAAAGTTATGAATAAAGAGGGGATTAAGAATATTATAGATTGTGAAGTCTCTCTAGCACGAGGTTGCTAACAAAGCACTGTTGCATGAAACAGGCTTCTTTATTCTCATCAATCTCTCTCTGAGCATCTGTGAACAGTGACAGAGATAGGGAGTGCAATGAGGCACTTTGCCGTGGTAGTTCTTAAAAAGTCATGTTCAGGTCAGTTTCTGGCAGCTTACTTAGCTTAGATCTACCATCAGGGAACCATTTCTATGCAGTTCTGTTACTTGCCCACATAGTTTCTCTGCCCTTTGCTCTGTATTTTCCCTAGCCAAACTGACCTTTCACTTCTCTCACAGGAGCTGAACTATTTGCAAACATTAGGTGGCTGACAGTTCAATTCCCTTAGCAGTTAAACTGTTCATGAATGTTATATGACATCAAGCATCTCAGGCTAAACCTGGCTTCAAAATATAGATGGATTCTTGGTCAGTTAGATGCTTCTAGACACTCTATAAAGCTGTGTTTGTAATAGCCATTACAAGTGGAGACCCACAAGGAATTTCAGCAGAGAAGAAAGGGGGGGGGGGGTGTTGATTCATTTCCTTCCTGTGAAACAAATCAATTACTAGAAGGAAGAGGATTGAATTCAGATAAAGTTTCCCTTGAGCCCAAGCAAGTATTTCAGCAGTTGCTTTGGCGTTAAATGATAAGAAGTTCTTCTTTTCATCCTCTGAATGATAGTTAAGGAGAAGGAACTGGGTTCACAAGTACTTTTTGACACTAGTTCAAATTTAATTTATGAACATTATTTCCACAAGAAGTGGTGACAGTCATTTGTTTTGGTGGGCTTTAAAGACGAGATAAATTTGTGGAAGAAGTCTTTTCCCCAGGTGAAATCTTTATGCATATATTAAGCCACCATGTTAAAAGGCACCTTTAAATGTCTGCTACTGAGACCTCTAGCTGGAGCATGTCATTGCTTCCATGCTCTGTTTGTGAGTTTACAGGAGGCTTATGTTTTCTTTGTGGGGAGGCAGGATGCTGTTGAGGAGTTTTCTTATTTCCTGAAAACTCTGGAACAACCCCTCTGTGTTAGTAAAACAACTTCTCGATAGGTAGGGGAAGAATTGGTTTAAAAAAATAGCAAAGGCAGGTATCAAACATCCCCTACACAAGCACTAACAGTACCTCTCCAATGACTTGGATGAGTATGACTAAAAACTAATTTTTTTTAATTGTAATTCAGGAATGGAAGCCATTATAATCAGTTAACAGTGTCTGAGCTAGTGAAAGAGATGAAACAGAATTTATACCCAAACGTGTGTCAAATCCTTTGCACTCTATTCTATTCCTCCCCTGTGTAGAGAGGCTTTCTGCTTTTTTTTTTCTTTTTTCTTTTTCCTTCCAGGTCCCTTGAACCCTTAGTTGAATGGTTGCATGTTGAAGATACCTTCATGTTTACATTCTCTGCAGTCCTTCTCTGGCCACCAGCAGAATCCTGACAACAGGTCTTGGAAAAATGAGCCCTGGAGTCCTAGATTGGTTGGGATTGCATATCCAGCCTCCATGATTTATCTACTCAGCAGCTCCAGGAAACCAGTGGATTCAATATATTGACCAGGATAAATAGAATGCATTACATTTGGCCTAATAGTTCTCCCATATATATCTTATTTGTCCTAGCTGAAGAACAGACTGGCTTTAGACCAGGAAGATATGCCATAGACCAAGCAATAATCCTACAACACTTAGTAGAGAAATACACCTCTGAATCCAAAGGCTTTCTTTATGTAGTTTTTGTAGATCTCAAATCTGCATTTGACTCCATGTCAGGGGAACTATTGTGGAAGAAGCTGCTATCTACCAACATAGATAAATGATTACTTCTACTAATATATACACTTTATAGCAATACCAACTTGAGGGTAAGATGTGGTCCCCAAGGGCAGTAATCAACTCAACTGTATTTTTGCTCCATTACTTTTTAATTTTTACATAAACCCAGTTATACAACTCCTCAATAATGGCAATTCTCACCCACCAAAATTAGCTGACAGACACCTTTCAGTTCTCCTGTATGCTGATGACATGGTTATTCTGTCATCATCTGTGGTAGGGATGTGAAGAACCCTTAAATCCTTTGCTCAATATTGTGAAAAAGAAAAAGTGATGATAAATTACCAAAAAACAAAAATTCTGACCTTTAACAAAAGACCTAAAATTCATAATTGGTATATCAATGGCAATAATATTGAGCAAGTCAAATGCTTTAAGAACCTGGGAATTATCTTTCATTCCTTGGGATGCAGTGACCCATACTTGGCCCACATACTGCAGGTTGCCCCGAGGAGTGCCACTGTTGTGCAGAGCGCAGCAAAGCTCTCAAAAACTCTGCTCTCAGTAAAACCACACATCAGCATGAGAGCTTGCAAAATGCAATGGCCATATTTTGCTCTCCAAAGAAATTCCAGTCAGAAAATATATACTAACTGGTTTTTATTGATAAAAATGCAAAACTCCATAAAATACAAGTTGCATACAAAATATAGGAAATAACAAAGACTTCTTCTCATCTTAGCATCCAAGTCTTATCCACAACAAAGTCTCTAGCTAAAAACTCTCAGAGAAGAGGTACACTACTTGGTTATTAGTTATAACTACATAACCCATAAAACAACATGATGGATAAAACTATACACGACTGAAAGGCTGGGCATCTAGCCCTCCCATTATATTGCCAGCATGTACCCCCCCCCACTGAATAACTAGCATACACATGCCAATAGGTGGCAGTAAATAGCACAACACAGTCACAAGATGCTTTGTTTACATTAAGCTACATACAGTAGACATAACAATGTTGTTGTACCGATAACGGGATGACTTTCTTCCCATGAGAAAATCCTGACAGCCACAGCTATACTTTTATACTTTTATCTCTCTAAAGTTGGCCATTATATTCCAGCTGTCCTAAAACTTGTTGAGGTAAAAGCTATGACACAACTATTATATGGGATTCAAGTGCGGCCTTACATTAACCTAACTGTAGCCAAGAGGGTACAGTCCAAGTTCTTAATATCGGTCATGCAAGTACCTAGATGTGTATCTAATGCAGCTTTAAGGCTAGAATTAGGAATTACAAGGATAGAAATCAGGATCTCGATCGTTATTTTTAATTACTGGCTGAAACTACTCTTTAACCCAACAGGCCTCATTATCCTTCATTAACAGAGATACCTTCCAATCTACCTAGAAGATATCCATTAGAGAAAAACTGGCAGCCTATGGCTTCTCTAATGAGGCAATACAAATGATGGGATATATAATCAAGCAAAAAGATCACTGAAGGAGAGGATTCTTGATACAGGATGGCAACATGACATTAGTTTAGCACCAAGGCTACATAAGTCTTGGAGACTGTCTTTTACCACCAAACCAGCTGATTATTGTCAATCTCTAATAAACAATAGACATTGCAGAGCATTTGCACTGGCCAGATTCAACACACCCCCTTCAGCAGTTATTGATGGCAAATATCAAAAAATTCCCTTCCACAAACAACTTTCTCCCTGTGATTCCCATGCCGTAGAGGATGTCCAGCATGTCCTGTTGTACTGTAATTTCTGTTTGAACCTGCATGAGGTATTAATCCAGCCACTCATAAAGGAATTCCCAAGGAGAGACGACCAATGGTACATCTCCTATCTTTTAGCAGACCATAAAAGCACTATCAGACATTAAGTGGCCAAATTCTGCCTTGCTGCTATAAGAGTGGGGCAACAAATACTGTTCAACAAAACTGCATTTCTTTGATATCTTTAAAACTGCTTTTCCTTCCCTTCCCTTCCCTTCCTTTCTTCCTCTTTAACTTATATAACTTATTTTAATTGCCATTTTAATGTATATTTTATATATTTTATGTATGTGTATGTATGTATATGTACACATGTTGGTCAAAGACTGTGATAAAGATCTATTGATCTATCGATCTATCATCTATCTACCTTATTTGGCACTTGCAAGGGTTGAAGGTCTCTAGCACTGAGAAGTACCTTTTATCTTGTTCTCTGTGTTTAAAGAACAAAACTTGATCCCATACAGATAGCCCACTTACAAACATGTAGTCTGGTCATCTCAGTCCATTTTTATATTTTTTGAAACATTGACGTTTACAACACTTCAGAGAGATGAAATGCCTTTAACAAATATAATGTGCATATTTCTCTCCTCCCTGACCCCCTTTCCTCTCTCTTAATTCTCCATGATTTTCTAGATTATTGAATATGAAAAAGATTATATAATGATGATCTAGATGGAGGCTATGAAACCTTTTAAGTAGATATAAACAATGTAATTATATATCACTAAAGGAACATGGACACCATATTTTTTATGAACTCTGTAGGAATTATAATGTATCTTCTGTAAATAATACTTTCTTACCATGCCTCTCAATTAAATACTTCAGTTGGCATTTTCAAATATAGACCTCTAATATTAGACACTTTAATAAGTGCTGATTAGTGGCTATTCCACTGACTTGATATAATCCAGTTGGCCTGGATTTGAACTAGTGACCCAGCAATTAAAAACTTCTTTTTCATTAGCAGTCCCTTGAATTGCTGAATATTCCTTTCTCTTAGTCACATTTCTAGTGTTTCTGCCTGAGGGTTGCTGCATCTTAGCAAATGACATTTTAATATCAGCAAAACAGAGTACCGGAATTTTAAATGTCAGGCTTGCAAGGTATATCTTCTGAACAATTTCTGTTAATATTGAAAAGGCTCTGGGTACAGCTGAAACTGTATGTGGCTGGTAACAGTGAATGATGTCTTCCTAAGTCAAAAAAATATGAACGTGGTAGCAAACAGAGTCACAGTTTGTCAATATCTTCAAGACCCTTCCTCCCTTCCAATAGAATGAAACTGCTATTCAAATCACAGTGGTCATTGCTGCATGCTGCCAGAGTCACTTTATGTGAGATGGGTAGCTATATAAATCTGACAAACAAACAAACAATTCCATTCATGCATAGCCAGTATTCACAGAAGTCCCATTCCATAGATGCAAATGTACATTTAGATTAAAAACATAATCATTCCAGTTGTCTAATTCAGGGCACATGTGGAATATTGGTAATATGTTATTAATACTTTCAAAGAATGATTGCCATGTGCCAGTTTAAAAAAAAAAGTTTTTTTGTTTTTGTTTTAAATCAGAGGCAAACTGGTAAGAATACTCTGGAGCTTCATGATCAAGTGCCTTTTAAAATTTAAGATTACCAGCAGTTAATCCACCACACTAATATATTTAGTGTCTATGAAATTATGTAAGGTCCACCCAGTTAGCAATCATGCTCACTTTTATTACTTTATATATCAGAAATATTTATTAGTGCAATCTCTCTCTGGTTGGAAAAGCATGGCGTTATTGGTCCCAGTTCTTCTGTTTCAGTGAGATTTTAATCCAAATACTACTTTGAATATTACAGTTACCGTACATACTTTCAGATAAGCCAAGAATTTTAGGTGCCAAAATATATCCCAAAAATTGGGTTTGGCTTATCTATGGATGGGCTTATCCATGAGTATATAAGGTAGATTTCTCTCTCAGCTTTTTAAAAGTACCCTTATTTCCCTTATATATTCATGGATAAATCCATCTGCAGATAAGCTGATCTTCGAATTTTTAACCAAAAGACCATGAAAAATGTGCCACCCATGGATAAGTCAATTACGAAAATTAAAGCATGCAAAAATTTCAAGAGTTGGCTTATCGGCGGGTGGCATATTTTTCATGGTATTCTGGTTAAAAATTTGAGGGTTAGCTTAGCGCGGATATGCTCATCTGTGAGAATATATGGTACTCTCTTCCCACGAGCCACATACTCCAGAGCAGTGTTTTTCAAACTTGGCAACTTTAAGATGTGTGGATTTCAACTCCCAAAATTTCCTAGCCAGCATGCTAGCTGGGGAATTCTGGGAGTTGAAGTCCACACTTCTTAAAATTGCCATGTTAGAAAAACACTGCTCTAGAGCAACTGTCTCTTCTTCTCTCTGTGTCTGTACATACGTCATTTTCATTTTGCATTCTATAAATTTATGAATACCTGTAGATACTTCATAAGTCTCAATGGTAAATGATATCCCCCAAGAGATCTGTACTGTTCTAATCCTTTTGAATTTCATCAAATTGTTGAAGACCCGATTGTTCTCCCAGGGCTTGGGCCAGGATAATGGCTGTTTTTTTTGGTCCTGTCTTCCAATCAGCTGTATTATTTCTCTTTGATATATGTTGTTTTCTTTCTTTCTTCATTTATTTTTTGTTAATTGTAAGCCATCCAGAGTTACTGTGTAGTCAAGCAGCCTCAAAACTGAATGAATGAATGAATGAACAAATGAATGAATGAATAAATAAATAATGTATCCCTCCCCTTTCTTCTTCCATTGACACATTATTCATTGTAGTTTCCCTAGTAAGTAAGAAACTATAGTCACAAGAATTGACACAAGACAATGTCTGAAATCACTGACTTTGTTTAAGATCCTGCCTTGCTTTGAACCTCACAGTTTCTTGGCTCAGGCTAAGAATAAAAATATAATGGCTAATTATACTTAATTGAGATAAAGGAAGAAGCAATATAAAATGAAGTATGGGGACATAAGCTTGTGCATATTATAGTTTAGTAAGCCAAGATATGAATGCCCAAACAATGTTAGTATATGGAAACATAGATTTCCCATGAAAAATTACAGTGACCACTAGAACTCTGTTATAGTCAGTTGTGGTGAACATACCTCTCTTTTATTTAGTCTTGCATTAGTCCTTTCTCTTCAAAATAATGTGTAAATATGATGACTGGTCATAACTCCAATGGTCTTTACTTCAACACTGTATCCTGGAAACACTGGATCATTAATTCAGCACATGACCGAAACTGATAGGAGATAAGTCTATTTAACTATTTGGTATACTGTGCTCTTCACTTTTGTCCAATAAAAAGTCTATTAAAACTCTTACATAAATTATAGCTAGATTTTTTTCCAACAGAAAAATAACTCTTTTTACTCTATCATTTTGACAGTTGTTAACATATAATTTCTGCATCTGTCATCCAAATATAATTGCATTTAGCCTGCAATAATTCATTTTCTTTTCTTTTTTCTTTCTTTTGCTTCATCATCTGGAAATTGTCCATCTCACTTGAATTTTGACTTAATTATTTTTTGTATATGTGAATATTACAATATTGCTAATCATGGAAGATGTATCAAGTATGTTTGTTCCTAGTGAATTAGATTCACTGTTATGACTTCTAAAAATATGGTAGCATCAAAAATAGCTGACCTTTTCAAAATCACTAGTGCATTTTTATCTATCTATGCCAGGTGGCCATTTCAATATCAGTAACAGTATAAAGCATAGCAGCAAACCCTTTTATAAGCTTTATATTAAAAAAAAAAAAAAAAAACATTCCTATTTGTAGATGCTGACTTTAAAAGGATTCCTCTCCAACCATACAAAAAATTTTTTAAAACCATACAGATTCAATCATGACAAAGTCTAAGAATCTCAGCCTGTTATTCCTGTGCATGAAATTTGACTTCAGATACAGTATTAGACAGCTCAAATACCTTGTGTACAGCTGATAATAGAAAAACCACTGACAAGTTTTGAGTTATAATTGCATCAGGTTGTAACCTGTTGCTAAAAATAATCCCACCTTTTGAAGAAGGGAAAAAAAGATCAAGACTAAAGGGTTAATCTAGAGATAAGCAACACAGAGAAACAGATGGTGAATTTCTTCCAGACTACAAACTGTGGTAAGCGTAAGACATCAAAACAATATCCATTTTTTGTTTCAAAGTGTATGTGCAAAATTAAGATTAAAGTTTACATTTAACTTTATTAGAAATACCCGTGTCACACAACAAGCTAAACACTGTACATTTTATGGTAGAATTCATGTGTGATCTGCCAAAGGAATGCTTCCCCCTTAATCTGGGTTTATAGACAATATTTTGCCTCTGCAGATAAATTGTCTCTCATACATCTTGAGCTAGTGAAGGAATGGAGGATAGGACTAGCTTGGAAAGCTAACTTTTTTTGGGGGGGGAGGGAAATAAAGGCCATCATTACAGGGTTCTGCAATGTTTCCTTGATCTGCACTGAAATCACTGGCCAACATTATATGGACTATTAATCTTAAAATGAGAGCTCTTTCTCAAATAAGTTATTAAAACTTATCTATTCTTTCACATGTAAACATATTCTACATTCACAACAGCTTTTTCCTGGTCCTTCTCTTCCAGCCCTTGCCTGTCCCTGAAGCATGAATGTGCTCCAGCACATTTTAATGATGTTCAGGAATAAATGCTAATCTATGGAGAGGGGAGAAGGGGATGGAATTTCTCTCACATTCAGAAAGGGCCGAGGAGCTCAATTATACTGACTGCACAATGGCTCCTCTAGTTCAATCGGTAAACTTTCTTGAGAATGTCAGGGAAAAGCTTTTGCGAGTAATGTAATGCCTAAGATGTAGGAATAAATCTATGCTGAAACTCTCAAGATATGACCTTTCCCTATTAACTGTGAAACCAAGAAGAAACCCTTTTATTGGTGTATCGCAAAAGGAGAGACTGGCAGAGGATGGGTGTCCACACCAGGAGCAAAGCTGTCACTGGAGTTGAAGCAAGCTTTGTGTGTGTGTGTGTAAGAAAACAAGTTTGTTTCCCCATTCCCCTTTTAATTATTTTATTGGCTCAATTATTTTGTTTTGAAATGTGTCGTTTTAATGTTTAAGAGTGGAGGCAGTCCTTGTTTAATGACCATTTGTTCAGCAACCATTCAAACTTATGACAGAGCTGAATGAGTGGTAGTTATAACTGGTCTTCAAAGTTCTGGCTGTCACAGCATCCCTATGGTCACAGGATCACATTTGGGGAACTTGTCAACCGGCCCGCACTTCCAACTGTCTCAGCATCCCACAGTTATGTGATTGTGATTTGTGACCTTCCCTGCCAGCTTCTGACAAGCAAAGTCAATGGGGAAGCCAGCAGAAAGTTGCAAGTCACAGGCATGTGAGGTCCTCACTTAATGGCCTGCATAGTCCTCACTTAATGGCAACCAGGACTGCCAGAATTGCCACTGCTGAGCAGCGTGGTCACATGTTTTTTGACTTACGACAGTGTTGTTTAATGACAGAGTTTCCAGTCCCAATTGGCATCATTAAGCAACAATTACCTGTATTTCTATTCTTTTCCTATTAGTTCTATAAGGCTACCTGTGGAAGAGGTAGCATATACTGTACATACTTTAAATAAGTACTTTAAATAAAATACTTTTTTTTTTTAATGAAGAAAGGAGGATGGGTTGACTTGTTACTTCACAAAGGCTAGAAATTGGGGGAGGACAACAAACTTAGTGATTGACAAGTTTGAAGAGGGAAATGTGAGCACCGTTTGGCTTACATTCATTTAACTCAGCTATTGACTAGCTCGGACTAAGCAGTGATTGGCTGAGTTGCTATCTATGATTCTGAGATTTGCAAGCAGCACAACATCCCATGCTGAATGCATCTTTAATCTGTAGATGGTGAGGATAAAGACTGTGTTTGTGCAGAATGCAGGTTAGCTTTAAAGTATATTGGAAATTATTGGCATCTGAAGTGGATGGTGGTGTAGCAGAGATCAAAGTAACTGATACATGTATTCAGGGCTGGTTTTAGATCTAAGGCTGAGTAGGCACTGACCTACGGTGCCAAACCTTAAGGGATGTCAACACCACCCCTCCTTCTGATCATTCTAAAAATGCAAATCTTTGCATTGGTGAGAGATGGCCACCAGTCAACGTGGCCTAGGGGCACCATATACTTTTGACTTGGGACTGGATATACTTGATAATGTTTCCAAAGCTGATCAGTAGACCTTTGTTGCTTTATCTCCACATTTCAGGCAAGCTGTTGCTTTCCAAGACTATTTGTAAAGCACTTCATGTCCATTTACATATGCAAATAGATATTAAGACTGATATAAAAGACCACAGGAAAGAAATGGAACACAGAGGGTAAACAATATTTCTGATTCCAGTGAATGTGCCCTACACACCGATACTAGCAGAAGTGGATTCCCTTAAGCTAAGTTGTACAGAGGCATCTGCAGTTTTAAACAAAATACAAGGATTGTGCTCTTATAGCAGCTCCATCACATGGATCATGTTCATTTGGATGCGCCAGATGATCCCTTGGCACTATGCCAGTTTTTGTTTATTGCAAGGATTGAGAATTAGTTGCTCAGAGTCAGAATCATTATATAAAGTAAATGATCAGGCTTTTAAGGTGGGAGGTGAGAGAGACAGTGTCTGATGTTATTAATTAGAATTGGAGATAACACTAATTGCATGTGACACTAGGTTCCTGTGCATGCTGTCCATCATGATAGAAACAAACAAAAACATAATGACTAACTGAATTATGTGTGAAGGGGAATATCAGTCACATTGTTTTATAGTCAGTTTTATTTAAAGTGCCTTCTCTACCTGGAATAGATTATATACACACATTCACGTTTATGTCATTGTAATAGATGTGGTGGCTCGGACCAGCTCTAGTTTCAAAGTGGGGCTTCTCAAATGTCCTTCTTGCAACTTGTGGAGAGAGCTGAAATGGTATGCTGCCACCAACCAGTTTACTCCAGAGAAATCCTCTTTACTGCTGAATCACTCAGAGGAAGGAAATGGTCACCTCCTCCCTTCCATGGTCTGACCAGGTGCTAAAGGTTAGAAAGAAAAGGAAGAAGGAACATGAACAATTACTTTCTGAAAATGTAAAGTCAGTTCTTTCTGTAGCCCATGAGCTCTCTCTCATACACATGTACACACGCATAAACCAGAACAATTTTACGTAACCCAGATCTCCATCCATAGAAGAAAATATGTAGCACAACTAGATTCATGGTTCTAGCTTGCTGTCCAAATTACCAACTCCAGGGCTGTTTCTGCTGACTTCCAGACAGCCTCTGAGAGGATTAAATCAAATGCAGCCAAGATAAAGGCAAAATAGAGAATGCCCTCCTCAGGTAGAAGCCCACCTGATTGGCTCTCTGCATTTGATTTTCCTGGGCTTTAGTTTTCTCCATGCAACACCTGAAGTGACAGGTCTACTACTTCAACGTTTTTCATGTCTGAATCTCTTGAAATGGAAATTCTCAGCAATACAACAGCAACTATAATACTCCAGAGTGCCTCCGAAAATAACAGACTTAGGCAAAGTGTCTTGCTACTCATTCTCCTTCTTTCACTGTTCAGATAAAGGATGGGATTTATTCTTCTACCGGCAAAGTAGAAAAAGCTATTTAATATACACTTATTACGTGACAATTCTGTTTAGACAGTTGGCTTCCTTACAATTGATACAGCTGGAAACATGAAAAAGAAGCCACTGAGAAACATGGTGTCTATGCTATTCTCACCCATTTTCATAGTGGTTAAGATGTCAGACTTGAGACCAGAAGCATCCACACTGAAATCTCTGCTTGACCAAGGACCTGACTGAGTCACTTTAACCCAATCACTATCTCTCAGCCCACTCTACGTCACAGAGTTGTTGATACAATAAACTGAGCTTTCAGAGGAAAGGTGGTATATAACTGCAATGTAATAATAAAACTAATGCTGTTAGGAAAAAAAAAATAGTGAATAAAAGTAGTCCTTTCTAAATTTCCATTATGTTTTGCTGCAGCCTATAGCATGCAGCATGGCCTTAGTGTAGGATCTATATGAGAAACAATTTTGGAAATATCTGCCTAACTTCCTGATAGAACAGCATGTCAGAACTTGCTAAGGGTAATAGGTGGTACAGGAAGTTCTTTACCAACCAGGATAGAGAGCCAACTACATACATGCTGGATTCATTAGTTATCTCTAGATGTTTCCCCTGCTAGGAAACTACTCTGCATTGTATGTTGTCTTTTCTTTTTTACAAAATGAAAAAAAAAAACTTCTTTTGCTTAATGTCACTTTGTTTATTAAAGGTCTTTAGATACTCTGTTGGCTTCTACTAATGTCATCTGCCTGCCTACTACTTTCATTTTCATGTGTTCCTAGGAGTGTTGTCAACTGGAGACACATGGCATAGTTTTCCCTCTGTTCCTACTCCTCCAATTCCTCACAAACGAGTTTGAAGCCAACTTTCAGTCATGCAGGCCTTCAAATGCTGATGGCTGGTAGGGATCAGCTTATCCATTTTTCCTCTAGCTGAACAAGAACAAAGCTAAATAAAGGACTCAAACAGGACTCTACCTCATTAAGTAACAAAAGTACTATGTCCCCCATAACTGTGATGCCAAGGCAGGGCTGAAGGACATGATCAGGAGGACTGAGATCCTTTTAGCTACATGACATAGCCCCTTTCTGGTGATCTACTATAGCATGTAACAAAAGTTCTATTCAACACATTAATCCCATGAAGAGGCCTACTCATAGTTACGGAGGAACATTGCCAGGTGTTTGCTTTTGGTTCTGATATCTGGTTCTTCTGGAACTAATTCCCTATCTCTTGAGTATGGACATCTGTGCCAAAAAGCCTATATTTGTAGACCTCTATGCAGATAGTTTTCCCTGATGCCCAACAAATGAATCCCAGGAAAACTGAGCAATTATTTCTTCTCTTTAATTACCTGAAGTTTATTTCATTCAATGAAATGAATCCATGACAAACCAGCACCATATATTTCTCCTCACAACATCAGTTATACACACACAAACACACTATGTCAGTCCTTGGAGATAGGCCAGGTCAAGAAACAGACACCACAGAGATTCTAGGAAAGCTGCTTTATTACTGTAGAGTAGTAGGGTATGATAGCAGAATCTTGAAAGCTTGTCCAATTTTATTTCTGCCACTTATGCTAACAAAGTTAGGCCAAGTTATTTTGAGTTTCTTTCTCATGCTTTCTTCAGCCTCTGGATTATGTAATCACTTCTCCAAATCCCTCCCTAACAGTTCTTACATACCAAGGTTATCTCTAAATTCCTTTACACCCCATCCTCTTTAGTCACAGGGTGTTTTTTTTTTTTTTTTTTTGGCAACCACAATTTCATCATTCTCTGTTTACTGAACTGCAGCCAGTTTACTGAGTTACTGTGGTGCTGAGACAAGTCTTCACCTATGATTTGAATAGCATTTTTCAACACTTAAGGATATTTTCTTTAACATTTTGGTTCACCTTCATTACATTAAGTTGTTAATCAATTTTCTTTCTGTGCACAGGAGGCAACTGAACAAAAGTTTCATCAGAGACATGATTGATGAACTGCTTAATTTGCATAAGTGACACCTTGCATTAGCCTTGTCCCCTTATTTTCCCTTCATGATTCCCCTGAGTTCTAGATGTTCTGCCTTAGATACTCTGCTTTTCTTAACTCACAGTTAATGGGGCAAAGTATATAATGAAGGAAAAAAGAGATGACAAGGAGGAACAATAAAACCAGACCTTTAACTTGAAAATGTATTTTATGTTTTGGGATATAGAAAGCATCTCTCTTTTCCATGTAAAAACCAACAATAATGTGTTAAGCTGCAAATAATAATTGTAAAGGATATCCTATGGCATTTTGTCCCCCAACCCAATTTTTTTTATTACAGAATACATTCTGCTGGGAGACAATACTCATTGCAAACAGCTATTTTAAACATAGGCTATTCTTCCACAGTCAGACATGACTAGGCTGACTTACAATAGCATGTGCAAACAAACAGATCACTACATTTAAATAGACTGAGAAACCAAAGGAACCCACTCCACCATACTATTACAGAATTAGTGTTTTTCTAGCCTTTGTTCATGTCTTGAGGAGAACAAGTGAATGTGCGTGCATGCATGTGTGTGTGTGTATCTATATCTATATCTATCTGCATGCATTAAAACAAGAAATAGTCTTTGACTTAACTTGGCCTATCAAATCCCCACCGAACCAGAATCTCCAATGATATCTTCTTAGACCTGTGCAGGCAACATTTGTTGCTTGCTGAGTGCCTCCCCACTCTATAATCAAGTGCTTCATGGTTGCAAGCACACTTCTTCTGCATGTTGTAATTACCCTTTGTTTTGTCAAGAGACTAGTAATTACAGCTATGGGCCAAGTTTTTCATTTGAGCAGCATTTGATTGCAACTAACCATTTATTGTGATAAAAATCTAAAGCCTTGCTGCAGTGTTTATAGATAAACCTTCTGCACGACAGACATTTAGCTTAATCATCCATCCACAGAGTCAAAATACCACTTTCTTGTTGCTTATGGAAGACAATTCACTGTTGTTTTTGCCTGCACTTGGTTCCCATAAACACTGTAATAGTGTGGTTTTATTTTTGATAGAATCATGTTGGGGAATCAAACCCATTATAACCAACAATGATGATACCAAACAAAGCAAGAAGTGAACTGATAAGTATATTATTTCCTGTTTCCAAGATGAGCAGCCTTATAAACTTTTTAATCAGCCCCTGGATCATCACTATATCCAGATGCATTGTGTGTGTCAAGTGTATGCCTTTCACAAAATCATAATTATCATAGAAAACTGCACAATATATAAACGATACAGCAATTTTGGTAAAGGTTTAGACTGTAGCATGTCTTCATTGCACTAATGTGTTATAATGTTCTTAGAGTTGGATCAAGAGGTACAAATGGTCAAGATTCTCATATGCCATCTCCCCAAATAGGTTGTAGTAGGTGCTGCAAGATTTTTTTTTCCTTTTCTTTTCAAGCTTGTCACAAAACAGATGTGCTGCTACAATGAAATCCCACCACACTCCCACCTGCTGTACTCATTTCTCAGGGTGCTGGGAAACCTTATTTACAAACTCTTCCTAACCAGACTTGGTTTTTGTAGATTGACTCCAACAAATAAAGGTGATAATACTGAAGCTCCATCACACACTGCTGATGGGCTTTTCTGCACTGAGTTCAGAAATTTATGTAGGTTTAAATTTCTACCCCCCTTCCCCCAAACGGCCACACCATTTTTTCCCTTAAATACACCAAATCAATAAATGTGTACATTTATTTATTGGCTGAAACGTTATTTTTATCCGGGAGAAAACTAACTTGAGATAATTTGCAATTAGATGCAGTTGGATGGAAGACATCGTTTCCAAAGTAATACAAAGTAAATATAACTAGATATGCTGGTGCCTAGGCATGATGAGGCTCAGCCAACAGAAGTATGTTTGTTGTTAATTACCAAGATGTTATATGGACTGCTTAATTTTTAAGGAAGAATCCTGAAATCACACATTCAGTTTTCCATTCAGGAAGTGCTAGCATTTTGGCTCTGATTGGAGAATGAAGGAGAAACCTGCCTGCCTCTCTGAGACTTTCTGCCACCACAGTTTTTCTCCTGCAAGTGAACTGCTGCCATGATCACCTATTGACTATGCATGGAAACAACTGTGGTGTCAGGACTCATGCTTTGAGCTGCACAGCAGGTGCTTTCTGGCTTGATGTACAAAAACAGCAGCCTTTTCATGCAGAATTCTCCCAGGAAGAAATGCAGGCTTGGTGAATATTCAGGAGCAAGCAGTAGTTAACTATGAATATCTTTCTTTTCATGTGGCAAGGGTAAGTTTAAATGCCTGGTAATTTATCTAATAAGCACATCTGAAAATAAAAGTGACAAAAACTGGTTAGAAAAGGCTGTAGGACAATGATGATGATTATTGGGGATTTGGGGGTTTAAACTTTATTGCAATTGTATCCTTCCCAATGGACAAATAATTGTCTAGGGGGATGATAACAATGGAATTAGTGCAGCATCACAGAAGTACCCAGCAAATACATATCATTTAAATAACCTACTATAAAATTTACTCCCTAAATAGTGAATCCTTTGTTCAAAGAAAGAGGCAAGAGGCACTTAAAGTGCACTTAAAAAGATGATCTTATCAATGCTACCAGGGTAAGGGTACTTATGTACTAGCTTTGCTTCACCATGTACTTTAAGAAAAGAAATTTGCTTGGAGAATCAATCTAGGGATGAATTACCACAATATGGATGTCATAGCTGAGAAAGCCCTCCTCAGAGTCACTGCCTTTTTAACCTCAAGGTACCAAAAGCAAAGCCTTCTCAGTTCGCACCACCAACAATAATATATATGATTAGAAGTTAGGCATGCAGATTTGTCAGTAACATTTCAATTTATGAAGTGAGTAGCAAGCAGCTGCTGGATCAACAATCAAACTAGAAGAAGGCTGCAGATACAGATGTACAGAATGATATTCTGAGAATAAGTTCATATCAGTGTTTTAATACCAACCAAAACTCAGATTGGTGGAATGCTATGATAATGAGAAATTAATGGTAGTTCATCTAAATTTGTTTTTATGATGGTAGACTAAAAGAAGGCTAAAAAGTAACTGAAGCAATTGTGGACTTATTTCATACTATCCAAGTTATTTCATGATCTC
The DNA here is from genome assembly GCA_030867105.1 of Liasis olivaceus. Lineage (NCBI taxonomy): Eukaryota > Metazoa > Chordata > Lepidosauria > Squamata > Pythonidae > Liasis > Liasis olivaceus. The sequence goes on along the minus strand of CM061348.1, from coordinate 91,424,215 downwards.
TCGTTTTGGGCTGGTTCCCATTCTCCCTCTAGAACAGATGGTAGAAACAGGCAAGATCCATTACTTGCGTCCATTCAGTTTGTGAAAAAACATCATTAGATAACAACCTTCTGCTCTGGATAGCATTCTGCATTGAAAATTAGAGAACATTGTTTAGAATAAATCCAATAGCTTTGGCACTGTATTTGCATTATAACTATAGTGAGAGAAATAAACAGAAATATTACTTGGATAAGGTTATTTCAAATATTTGATCCTTTCTTGCAGCCAGGATAAAACTATAAGCTTTTGATAGCATTTATTAGTATGATCAATATGTAAAACCTGTTTTTCTAAGCTATACCTAAAAATACTCATGTTGCCCTCTAGTTCATTCTTGTTAAATAGAGAAAACTTGACTATAATAGATAGATGTTATGCCCTTCCATTATTAAGAGAACTCTGCTAACACTCAAACATAATGCATTATAACATTTTATTTTAACAAGAGTGAACAGCCCTCACATAGCAACATGCTATTTTTCCTCCAAAAGCCATATTTCACTATAGCTTTCTTGTAACCATTTTAGTTCTTATAGTGCTTTTTAATACAATGGTATTTCATAACAGAAGCAATGATAAAATATAAGCTGCTTCTCTTGATTCAAATTTTTGTTGTGTAATGTTATTCTGCATTAAGTTGTAAACAGAAGCAAAAATTATACATCCTGCATTTAGAAGCACAAACTATACCTAGGTAATTTATTGCAATAAAGAATTTGAAATACTATCCATTTGTCAAGGAATCTGAATCAGCAGGAGCTTCCTGGAAAAGAAAGAGATTTAGGTCAGTAGCACGGTTTGAGGACTGAGCCACCATTTTTTAGCTGTGTGTGTGTATCAAAGTTTCAACAAAAATGAAAGTCATGTGGGCAGAGTCAGTGTAGCAACAGGAATTAGACAGCAATGAATGGCTTTTTGCTGGCTGACTTATCCTGGAATTCAACTAAGCGTCAGCTGAGTTTTATAGAAATATGATAGAGGACAATAGAAACATAAAGTTGAATAGAATTATGAGGTCTTGCTGTTGTTCCTTTAATGTTGATCGTTGTATGCTGTTTTCATGAAAACTAATTTTCCTTGAGGATTAGGATTTCGTGTGTGGATGACAAAGCAGCACTGTAGTTGCCTGGACTGAAATGTACCATTCATTTATAAGTCTTCCCATGCTGTAAAATGTATTTCTGTGTAAAATTAATAGGAACCTATATAAGGATATGCTCAGTGTTGTATTAATGTATTCCCATGGTGCATCTATTATATCACAATTTTATGTCATTAAGGAGTCTTCAAAATCTGTTTATAGGAACTCTATTTTTTAATCTAAACCTGATGTTTCAGAATAGCTTAGTTGTGATATATTGGAACCCTTTGCCTAACACAGCTGGATTTTCTGCAATTTTGTTTTGTAAAAGCTTGTATGTGGTTAAAAGTGCTTTTGGATTTTCCAGGAGTGATACAAGGACAAATGCATTACAGACAGACTTTTATACATACATATAAACTGAGCTTACATTTATGACATTTTTCCTACCTAACTGCATCTCTAAAAGTTTACCAATGGTCCCATAAAAGCCAAGGACAGATGGTTTATGAGTTCAGATTATATTTAGAGGGGGGAAAAATCAGTTTGTTTTTTAATCCTACCTACAACTCCAGCTTGTGTACGGGAAGAATTTTCCCCTTCCATCCTGAAGGCAATTGTCCTAACAATTCCATGAAGGATATGTAGCCTTCGTACAATTAGAAAGAATCAGGGAACCTAAACCGGTGCACTGAAATTAAGGGATTTTAGAATGAGCAGCATCTGGTTGTGTTGAGAAGAGATTGAATAAAACAAATTGGAGTTGACATGATTCTTAAATGATTTCAGCTTCTCCAGTGGTAGTTCACTGTGATTGCTTTCCTTTCAGCCACGGAGAAGCTTCAAATTGAGAAGCTAATGCAGTGACTACTTTTAAAACCGGAGGGCAATTTCTGTTTGCTCTGTTCCCTGAAAAGTCTCATTGGACTTGATTTTCACTGCCTCTGGCCTTCAGCAGCCAATTTACTCATGCAGAGTAAGTGTCACATGCTTCCATTCTCCTCTGTCTTTCAGTGATATAGCTTAAGACTCCCCCTCCCTCATTCCCCCAAGACACACACACACACACACACACAAGGCAATGTTTTCAGATGTCAAAAGCAGCTTCTGACTGCAAAAATCACCTCATCCATGGGTATGTGTCCCAAATGTTCTAATCAGGAAAAGAAACTCAACATAGCCTTGATTTTCTACCCTGGAGATCAATATATCACATGGAGATAATTGACAAGCTCTATTTAATACATTACTTGTATTGACTATAAATTCTGAGACCCATGGTTTAAATTTAAGAGAGACCAGGAGTATGGGCAAGGGAAGTGTCAAACAAGAAGCTTGTTTGTTTTTTAAATAACCTCCTACATGAATACCTGCAGTTTTCGCAAAATATATGCATCCCTCACCATCAAATAATGACACTTATCAGCTGCAAACTCCAGAAAAGAGCCCTAAGAAGCTACTTAAATAATTAATATGTTTCTTTCCTTATACCAGGGCTTCAGTTGTTGTTGTTGTTGCTTTTAAATGAAGACCCAAAGGGCATATGATTGATAACACAAACACAACAGAACTTTCAAGTATAGCTAGGTGTAGAGGGTTTAAATCAAGAAATATAGAAATATATTAATGCAGTAAAAGGAAATATTTTTTTTTTTGACAATGAGCTTTTTTAAAAAAATTACATGAGAAATCATAAGGCAGTCACCTATTATGTATTTCAAAATGAAATTAAAATACTTGGTCAAATGGTGGACTTTCCTTTTTAACTGATTTATCACAGAGAACATTGTTGCCCAATCTGCAGAACTGCAGAGGTTCGTGCTTCTGTTGTTTGTGTTATCATTTTAAAATACAAAAGCAGTGAGAATAAAGAGGGAAGGAAGACCCCCCCCCCTCCCAGTAATGCGAGACAATTAATATTCTGCCTGAGATTCAAGGTAAAACCTATGAAAAGTTAGTCACGGCAGAATAATGCCAGAAGCATTTCCTTTTCAATGCAAATAACAGGTAAGTTTGAATTAAACACTAATGATTAGATAGAAACTGTAAGTATACAGGGGTACTTGATATCCCATTTAATAGTGTGACAGGATTTAGTGCTTTTACAGGATATACAGGGTGATTGAACTGCAGATGAAAAGAGGGTATAAGAGCTGTTTTTTTTTTTTTTTAATAACAGATTATACAAAATCATTTACTACTGTGGGCTTTTGCATTCTTTAAAAAGATGCTAGTATATATTAGACATATACTCAGATCTACATGTGTTCGGACAATTTCCCCCAATCCGGCATTTTTTGAGTGTCTTGACTAATACTACACCAATCATCAGCCAGAATGGTGCCAGCTGCAGGAATGCAGGCTATCCTGTTTATCATGATTGGAGGATCCCAGATTGAGGAAAAAGTCATAGTATGCTACTTCAGGAATTAGGATACATACCATAGGTTGAGAAAAGCAATAGACACTAACCAGCAACTGAAGCGATTGAACATGCTACTTATTACATGTTTAGAAATATATACAATAGCAGTTGAAGAGAACTAGCAGCTCTTTGCCCCTTCATGGATCACTGCCTTGTCGTGGCGAAGGGGCTTGTGTAACCCAGTGAAGCCATGAGCTATACCATGCAGGGCCACCCAAGACGGACAGGTCATGACAGAGAGTTCTGACAAAATGTGGTCCACTGGAGAAGGAAATGGCAACCCACTCCAGTATCCTTGCCAAGAAAACCCCATGGACAATGTTAAAAGGCTAAAAGATATGACGCCGGAAGATAAGCCCCTCAGGTTGGAAGGTGTCCAATATGCTACTGGGGAAGAGCAGAGGGCAATTCCAAGTAGCTCCAGAAAGAGTGAAGCGGCTGGGCCAAAGCCGAAAGGACGTTCAGCTGTGGATGTATCTGGAAGCAAAAAGAAGGTCCGATGCTGTAAAGAACAATATTGTATAGGTACCTGGAATGTAAGATCCATGAACCAAGGCAAGCTGGATGTGGTCAAACATGAGATGACAAGATTGAACGTCGACATCTTGGGAATCAGCGAATTGAAATGGACGGGAATGGGTGAATTTAATTCAGGTGACCACTATATCTACTACTGTGGGCAAGAAACCCTTAGAAGAAATGGAGTTGCACTCAAAGTCAATAAGAGAGTGGGAAAGGCAGTAATGGGGTACAACCTCAAAAACGACAGACTGATCTCAGTGCGTATCCAAGGAAAACCATTCAACATCACGGTAATCCAAGTCTATGCCCCAACCACTGATGCCGAAGAAGCTGAAGTTGACCGGTTCTATGAAGACCTAAAACACCTTCTAGAACTAGCACCAAAAAAAGATGTCCTTTTCATCATAGGGGATTGGAATGCTAAAGTAGGAAGTCAAGGAGTAATCGGAATAACAGGCAAGTTTGGCCTTGGAGTACAAAATGAAGCAGGGCAAAGGCTAATAGAGTTCTGTCAAGAGAACAAGCTAGTCATAGCAAACACTCTTTTCCAACAACACAAGAGACGACTCTACACATGGACATCACCAGATGGTCAATACCGAAACCAGATAGATTACATACTTTGCAGCCAAAGATGGAGAAGCTCTATACAGACGGCAAAAACAAGACCAGGAGCTGACTGTGGCTCAGATCATGAGCTTCTTACTGCAAAATTTAGGCTTAAATTGAAGAATGTAGGGAAAATCACTAGACCACTCAGGTATGACTTAGATCATATTCCATGTGAGTACACAGTGAAGGTGATGAATAGATTTAGAGGATTAGATTTGGTAGACAGAGTGCCTGAAGAACTATGGACGGAGGTCTGTAACACTGTACAAGAGGCAGCAACTAAAACCATCCCAAAGAAAAAGAAATGCAAGAAAGCAAAATGGCTGTCTGATGAGGCTTTACAAATAGCTGTGGAAAGAAGGAATGCGAAAAGCAAGGGTGAAAGGGAAAGATATAAGCAACTGAATGCAGATTTCCAGAGAATAGCAAAAAGAGATAAGAAGGCCTTCTTAAATGAACAATGCAAAGAAATGGAAGAAAACAATAGAATGGGGAAGACTAGAGATCTCTTCAAGAAAATTGGAGATATCAAAGGAACGTTTAGTGCAAAGATGGGCACGATAAAGGACAAAAAAGGCAGGGACCTAACAGAAGCAGAAGATATTAAGAAGAGGTGGCAAGAATACACAGAAGAACTATACAAGAAAGATCTTAATGTTCCTGATGTCCATGCTGGTGTGGTCACTGACCCTGAGCCAGACATCCTAGAGAGTGAAGTCAAGTGGGCCTTAGGAAGCATTGCTAACAACAAAGCTAGTGGAGATTACAGTATTCCAGCTGAGTTATTGAAAATACTAAAAGACGATGCTGTTAAAGGGCTGCACTCAATATGCCAGCAAGTTTGGAAAACGCAACAGTGGCCACGGGATTGGAAAAGGTCAGTTTACGTTCCAATTCCAAAGAAGGGCAATGCCAAAGAATGCTCAAACTATCGCACAATTGCACTCATTTCACATGCTAGCAAGGTTATGCTCAAAATCCTACAAGCTAGGCTTCAGCAGTACGTGAACCGAGAACTACCGGATGTACAAGCTGGGTTTCGAAGAGGCAGAGGAACTAGAGATCAAATTGCCAACATTCGCTGGATCATGGAGAAAGCACGAGAGTTCCAGAAAAGCATCTACTTCTGCTTCATTGACTATGCAAAAGCCTTTGATTGTGTGGATCACAACAAACTGTGGCAAATTCTGAAAGAGATGGGGATACCAGACCACCTTACCTGTCTCCTGAGAAATCTGTATGCGGGCCAAGAAGCAACAGTGAGAACCGGTCATGGAACAACCGATTGGTTCAAAATAGGGAAAGGAGTACGACAAGGCTGTATACTGTCACCCTGCTTATTTAACCTATATGCAGAGTACATCATGAGAAATGCCAGGCTGGAAGAATCACAAGCCGGAATTAAGATTGCAGGGAGAAACATCAATAACCTCAGATATGCAGACGATACCACCCTAATGGCAGAAAATGAAGAAGAACTAAAGAGCCTCTTGATGAGGGTGAAAGAGGAGAGTGCGAAAGCTGGCTTGAAACTCAACATTAAAAAAACTAAGATCATGGCATCTGGACCCATCAATCCCTGGCAAATAGAAGGGGTAGAAATGGAAGCAGTAACAGACTTCATTTATTTGGGCTCCAAGATCACCGCAGACGGAGACTGCAGCCATGAAATTAAAAGACGCTCGCTCCTTGGGAGGAAAAGTATGGCAAACCTAGATAGCATATTAAAAAGCAGAGACGTCACCTTGCCGACAAAGATCCGCATAGTCAAAGCTATGGTTTTTCCAGTAGTAATGTATGGCTGTGAGAGCTGGACCATAAAGAAGGCTGAATGCCGAAGAATTGATGCCTTTGAAGTGTGGTGCTGGAGAAGACTCTTAAGAGTCCCCTGGACTGCTAGGAGGTCAAACCAGTCAACCTTAAAGGAAATCAACTCTGATTGCTCATTGGAAGGATTGATAATGAAGCTCAAGCTCAGATACTTTGGTCACCTAATGCGAAGAGAGGACTCTTTGGAAAAGACCCTGATGCTGGGAAAGATGGAAGGCAAAAGGAGAAGAGGACGGCAGAGGATGAGATGGCTAGATAGCATCACTGACACAATGAGCATGAAATTGAGCAAACTGAGGGAGGCAGTGAAAGATAGGAAGGCCTGGCGCAATATGGTTCATGGGGTCACGAAGAGTCGGACACGACTTAACGACTAAACAACAACAAAAGCAGCTCTTTGATCATTTCTATGGAAAGGTTTGGGACCAGGAAAGGCCTGAGAGAGAGTGCGTCCACACTTCATGTTTAAATGCGTTGAGAAGATGAGAGAGAAATTATTATTTAATGGATAGATAAAAGTGAGCTAGAAACATGATAGACCTGTAAAGACTTTAATTGGGTGATGGTACAGACCAAAAGGTAAGTAACTTGACTTGTAGCAACTCATTAATATGTTATGTTAAGAGGCAAAATCAGAAAATAACCTGGGACATAGATATTAATTATTCTGGTACAATGGAGAGTAGAAGGAAGCTTCAGCTATATAGAGTGGGTTAGAGTACTTTTAATTTTGATGAAAACTGACCTTTTTTTTTTTCCTTTTCTTTTGGGAAAATTGGCTAAATTCCTCTGGCAGGCAAATACAGGTAGTCCTCACTGAACAACCACAACTGGGACTGGCAACTCCATTGCCAAGCGATGCAGTTCTTAAGTGAAACATCACATGACCGTGCCAGATGTATAATGTCAGTTCTGCCACAGTTGTTATTTTTATAATCTATTTTGTATTATTTATTTTTTATTACAAAAAAGGAAAAAAAATACATAAAAGTTCTTTAACTTAAAAGTGAAAAAGTTCAACAAAAAAGTTAATATATCACTATAATAATATACAGTTCCAATTCTATATATGCTTATCTAACGCAAATATTATTCAAGTACATATATATTTCTGATAGAGTTATATAAGTATCCTGTTGTTGCTTTTTTTTAACCCAGTGTATTTTGTATAAATGAGTCCCATATCTCATTATATTTGTCCATACAAAGTCTACATCTATAAGCAATCTGCTCATAGGTAGCAAGTGTAATCAGGTCTTCAATCCATTGACTAAATGGGACCATACATTTATCTTTCCAATGTTGTAATATTAGCCTTTTGGCCATAGTAAGGGCATGGAGAATCCATTTACATTGTCCAGTTTTGAAGTTCCATGTACTAGGCATATAGTTGAAAAGAATATTATCCTCTGAAAATTTTAGCTTTTGTCACACAATCATATTTATATAGTCCAGTACTTTCTCCCAAAACTTGATAAGTATAGGAAATTGTAAATACATATGTTTTAAAGAAGCATTGTTCTTATTTTATCTCCAACAAAATGCAGTTTTTGACAGTCCTTTTCTATACATATATAGTGGAGTCCAATAAATTCTAAATATTATTTATTGTTATATAAGTCGTAATTTAAGGTCCATTGACACTCTTGGTATAGAAGTTAAGACACTCTCCCATTGTCTAGGCAATATAAAAACCTCTAATTCTTTATTCCACTCATCCCTTAGTATCTGCATATCAAATTGATTTATTGATAATAAATATCTATACAAATTAATGTTTTTTTTGTTTGTTTTAGTTTTAAAAGATTTAACAAGTTGTTCTAGTATCTCAGGTGTCTCAGAAGCTGAAAATGCTGCTGGACCAAACAATGTTGTTAACAAATGTTGTAAATATTGCCATTGGGTTACATCTGCTAGATGATATCTATCTCTTAACACAGCATACATTAAAAAATCATCTTCATCATCTCTAAGTTGGTCCAAAGTCAATATCCCCACTTCCGTCCAATTTTTCCACATCATCATCTTTTTCCCAATTTTTAAAGTTGGGTTTCCCCATAAAGTCAGTTTGGCATGTTAAAAATGGTCAAAACTTTTTTTATTAGACATTATGTTTCATAGCTTTCTAACTGATGAAACTGTTTCCAGAGATATTAGAGTTTAGTGTATTTCAGTCCTAATACTGTCCATCCAACCAAAGGTGTTATGTATGTATATTCCAAAGTTGCCCAAATCGGAAAATTAACACCACTTGTTGGCTTCCAGTATTTAATACTTGATAATAGGGTGAGCTTGATGATATAGTTCTAGATTTGGAAGAGTGAATCCTCCCTCATTAATTGATAATTGCATTTTCTGTAAAGATATTCTCAGAACTGAAGATCCCCATAGAAATTTTCTAAACAAAAATTTTTTTTCCTGAAAATATTTTCCAGATATAAAAACTGGAATTCCTCTCAAAATATAAATAAATCTGGGAATAATATTAATTTTGAGAGTGTTCACCTTTCCCCAAAGGGTGAGGTTTAATGACTCCCATCTATTGATATCTGAAGAAATCTCTCTATGTATTTTATTTAAATTACACATTGCTAACTGAGTTATATCCTTTGGTATAGACATACCTAAATATTTAATAGATTCAGTACAAATATGGAACTGATATACCTTAAATGAGTGGGAAAGCAAGTTTTCACCTACTGGCATCAGTTCTGATTTGGACCAATTAATAGAGTATCCTGCTATTTTACTAAAGATATCTACCATTTGCATCAGCACTGGAATAGTAGTATGAGGTTTAGAAATAAATGGTACTGCCACAGTTGTTAAGTGAATAACCCACAGTCGTTAAGCGAGACATCACATGACCATGACTTGCAATTTTACTACTGGCTTTTCCATTGATTTTGCTTGTTGGAAGCCATCTGTGAAGTTCAGTGATCATGTGGGACATACGATGGTCATTAATGGACACCAGTTGCAAAGCACTTGAATTGCGATCACACAACCATGGGGATAATTTGTTGGATGTGTAGGTAAAGAAGAAACGAGAGCTTATCACAAAATCTTTTTCTTCAGAAGCAATGAGGTGAAAAAATGCTTTTAAAAATCCTTATTGGGGAACAGTTTTTGCCCCATGATCCAAAGAGAGGAAAGAAGATCAGACAGTGGTCTCAATTGCATTACTCTATCATACCTATAACAAAACGGGGGTGTACAAGATATGTTATTTAGCTACATTACTCTGGAGTCTAATAAGAGGCTTTAATAGTTGTCTTGACTATAAAGGCACAACCATCAGTTTCATTCCCCCCAGAAATATTTTATACACCCTAAAAATGTCCTTTTGGTAGGCAAGCAGCACTCCTTCCAGCTGACTGATGGGAACACAAAATCAGCATCTGGCTAGTGCCTGACCCATCGTCATCTTTGCCTTGCCAAAAAAGCCAACGTAGAAGGGGAAAAATCCTTTCTACTCAATTTAAGCTCATTGAAATAATTGCAAGCAAGCCACCATAATGCTTTGATGTCAGCCAGAATGGAGAAAACTGAGCAAGGAGAGGTTGAAATTTCCCTCCACTGAAATACTACCTATACTTATGGTGCTACAGAACTGGAAACACCAAGTGTCAGGCCTAGCCCAGGGAACTCCAGGAGACCATGCAGATTCAGTTCAGCAATGTTTATTGGCTACAACCTCTATCAAGAATCTTCCCAGACTGAAACTAGTTCCCAGGGTCAGTCAGTCAACACAGCGTGAATTCCTCAGGGAGGTGCCAGCTTCATCCTCTTATCTCTTCCCCATGCTTCAGGAGATGAAAGAGGATGCTTCCCTCCCTGAATCTGCCCTTCATAATTCCATTCCATCACACCAAGGGACTTATTTCATTTCTTAAATCTTCTGAAACTCCTTTCCCAAATGGCCTGTACCCCACCCACTTTTGGAGTATGTGTCCTTCAACATGTTAGGCAAAGCCTGTACCTCAGATTGACAAAAACTGCACACCCCAGCTGTCATAGGAAGTTGGGAGACTTCTTTTTTTTTTCTAGAGTTCCAAGGGCAATGGCGTAATAGGACAGAGGTGCACACAAAATGAAGAATCAGGATTTCTTAGTGCTTGTTTGTTTCAAACTCCCTTTGCCAGGGATCTACTAAGAGATTCTGGTCTCCCTTCTCTCTGCCAATAATCCAATTAATAGAGATGGACTTAAGTTCAGAGTGGGACATACACAGACATGCATGCTGTGTTTTTGCCTCTCAGAATGTCAGTGTCTTTTTTTCCTCCAGTTTTCAGCTTGATTGATTAGAAACAGGCTCCTTATTCCCACAAAACAGAGGTCACCTTTGGAATTTAGAGAATAAGTTGTGGACAATTTTGCCTAAGGAAGGGTATCACTCATTCACAAAAAGATTGGCATTGGGATATAACCATTTTCAAAACACTAATTTACCAGATGATGATGATGATGATGATTTATTAAATTTATGGCACTTGCTACCCTATCAACTGTCCAGAAGTTTCCTTATCATCCTTTTTTACTTCTGGACAGAGGGGCATATTTTCAGACAAAGCTCTGGGTAGCAAGGACCTGTCCATTCATTCATTCATTCATTCATTCATTCATTCATTCATTTATTTTTGAAAACCAGCGAGGGCCATATGGAACCTAGAAGCATTATTGGAAATAAAGATGATACTCAACACTGGCCTTTGCTTTGCAGCATGCCAACTTCCCATTTTGAATGCTTTTTTTTTTTTTTTAATGTAAAAAGAAAAGTGGGACAGGGAGGCCAGGAACATCCTGGCATGTTGGGGATTCCATCCCTATAGGCTGACCCTCAACACTAGGAAAATGATGGCACACTTCACAGTCACAAACATCATCATCATCATCGTCATCATCATCATCATCATCATCATCGGATAGTTAGGAAGTTGAGGAGATGAAAAAGAAAACTGGCAAAAAATATTTGCCAACTCTTAAAGGTCAGGGGAAAATGAGGGAGATAGATGCAAAAGATTGAGTAAAAAGGCCAGCACTTACTAGATCATGGAAATGAACAAGGAACAATTAGAAATCCCCGAGATGGAAAAGGACCACAACACGCAAACACCAGGACAGGAACTGTACTTACCATCTAATTAAGGAGAATCTGGATGCCCGTGAGTCACTTCCCTAACCCTTCCTGTCACTGCTAACACCTCCCTTACAGTAATGTGGGCTTCCTTCCTGAACCACAGACCTTTTAGACAGCATTTTAGTTAAGCCTGGAACAACTTTTATCTTTTAATTTTTATCCTCATTATTTTACTGGTTCTTATTTAAATGGTTTTTACTTTTATGCTTGCAGAGGATGTTTTTAACTTTTTCATATCAAATCTAATAACTAATTAACTAAGTAATAGTCCAGTTGTTCAGAAGGATACTTTCCGTAGGGCAGCTTTGAAATAAGGGGAAAAAAAAAACCTTTCTCTGCCCACATATTGGTTAAGATCTCTGCATCGCTAGGTATGTCCTCCTGGGATCACCAAAGTTTTTCTTCTTTAATTGTTATGTACAAGAGGGAGGGAAAATCAGGGAAGATTAGGAAGAGCTGAATGTAATCTTCTTCTTAGAGAGTTGAGAACTGGGCCTCTTTGAAAGCCAGCCTATGTTCTCCCCACTGGGCTATTAAGATAGACAACAGACTCATATACGTATACAACTAGACATACACACACCCTGCACCCCCACTTTGGCCTAGAGATAGCCAGGCTTCATACAGAAATGGATCCTCTCAGACTCTAAAGAAACACCATTCACTCTTTGCTTGCTAATGTACCATTAAATCTTGCAGATTGTACTGAGTGATATTTACTTCCAACTAACTGTAATTAGAATCAATTTGTTAACATCAGGTTCATATACCTTTTACACACACATACACCCTTTTGCCTTTTACTCTGAGTCTGAAAATATTAGGCTGTATCTGAAATTAAGAGAAAGAGAAGAATCTTCTTACCTCATTTTAGGTTTTTTGCATTATCTGCTTTGTTTTATTTATTCGTCTGTTATGTCACTGTGCTATAATGCTGTGGGGGGCGGGGGGGGGGAGAGAGGAAAGAAGTAACTGCTAACTTTTTACAGATTGAAAATTTCCCTATAGTTTACAGCTACAGTTTAAAAAATACAGTAACTTAATAATCCCAATTTTGCTCAGGAATAGAGACAGATAAATGCTTCTCATAATATGTACAATCGTCTGTAGAAACCTTGGTCATTTAAATTATGATGCTTTTTTTTTCTTTTTCTTTTTAATGTTTTTAACAAAATCCATAATGTGCTTTGTCAGTGCTTTCAGAATCTTTTTCTTCTTGGTTCCCTCTTCCCCAGCAAATATAATTGGTAGTTAATCAATAAGTGCGATTCTGATTAGCTCTTTCTGAATCTTCAACTCATGAGACTGAAGAGAAGCAAAGGTTAGCTAAGTGTTTTGCTGATGATCCAATCTATCTTAAGTGAATGCAGTCTTGCTAATAAATATTTAATAGGTACTTGTTTGCAGTTTAATAGAATTAGATAATTCTATTAGAGTCCTGTTTAGAGATTTAGATGTACCATACATCACTGTTGAGGACATGTTAAATAATTTAAACTAAGTGACTAGTAATTAGAGACACAGTCAGATTAAGCTGAAGCTTTCTTATTTTAGGCTACCTTAGAATATAAATGGTTTAATTGCAGCATTAAGCTTTGGCTATGCCTAGAACAGCATAATGCAATGAGTCTGGGAAATGCCTTAAATGTGATAACAAAGCACGAAGCCCCCAGGGTATCTCTGATATCTCATCCTCTGAGTTAATGAGATGGAAAATAGTTTGCTGTTTATCTACACTAGATTGAACAGATGTCTCTGATTCACTTTTATGGAATGTAATCTTGGAGAAATTGTCTCCTGCCTATTATGTTTTCATGGATTGAATCTCTATCGTCCTCTTCTGAGCTCCAAGAGAACATTTCCCATGTCAACCATGGCTTTGATAAAAGATCATCCCAGCAGAACGTGCCAATGAAAATAATCAAGTATTATTTACAACAGAGATCTTCACCAATTTGTAGATTGGATAGCGCTGATCAACCCTTAAGCATTGACATAAAAAGCTACTTTTACTTAATCATGGTCCTAAATGTTCTGTACTTGTTAGAGGAATGTAACTCACAAATGTTTGTCATAAATGAAAACATATAATAGTAACACTAAAAGGTTTCTTTTATGGGGGGGGGGGGGAGAGAGAGAGAGAGAGAGAGAGAGAGATTAAAATTTGACAGATTTTGAATACAGTTTTGACCTGAACTTAGATTACAATATCTGCAGTAGCAATAACAAAGTTTGAAATGAACATGGCATGACTGGCTAAGTGAATGATGTTAAGCATTGTAGATATTAAATTTTATTATGTATCATCTGGCAGGTACTGTCAAACACAAAATACTACATTATAGGCAATCAAGCAATAACAATTCCTGCATGTAAGTCATCAAAATATTGTCAGTTGTTATGTGTTTTATGGCCTGTGCACAGGTTCATGATCAAATGGACATACCTTATTTATGCAATTTGATTCTGCTTGATTTAGTTTAAATAACTAAGTCATGGATAATACTGGGACAGGAGAGGATCAATTTTAACCCAAAATGCTTTCAAGTTAAACAATGAGTTAACTCTCTCCCCTGAGTCCCATAAAATGGGAGCCCAAGTACAGCTGCAAACCCTATGAACATTGTATCCTCTTATTCCTACATAACTAAGTGAAAGAGGCAGAATAGGTAAAAGATCCATTGATGTAATGGTATGTGGGAATGACCTTGGGATACAGAAGGGAGAGTTACAAACTGGACAACCGGCATGTAAAAGATGTGTCAGTCCACAGAAGGAGAGAGAGCATGGAAAATATTTCAGAAGGGATCTCCCTAGTTTTCTGCAGAGTAAAAGGAAAGGAGGGGAGAAATACTTTCAATCTTGCAAATTCTGTTAATGTAACCTTACAATAGAGGTAGTACTCCTGGTTGTGCTTCTTGTCTGAACTACCTTGCAGGGCTAACAATTTCTCTTCAACTTGTCTGTGGCTTTTCTGACCTTAATAGAGCTAGCATACTATTAAAAAAAGGGGGGGGGAGGGAATGGGGGGCAAAGTGAGCCAGCTACCTTCACACAAAAAAAACAACAACAAAAGTGGTATTGCTAAAGATGACTATTCCGGCGTCAGTTGGAAAAGCTTCATGTCATGCTGATCATCTGCAATGGCTTCATTGGATAGCTTTAGTGGGGTAGAAGTAGCTTGGATCCCCCTTGCTACATAAAGCCAGCCCTTGTCTCCATGCTCACAAAGGGAGAGGGAACAATTTATGTGATCTCTGTCTCTCTCCCCCTTCCCACACAGTATATCTCTAAATGACAGCTGGTTGAAAATAGATATTGCTTTGGTAATATCAGTGAAGTTAGAAGAGGATATAAAGAGAAAGTGGAATTTAGACCCAAGGTAAACACACACACACACACTCTATCTATCTATCTATCTATCTATCTATCTATCTATCTATCTATCATCTCATACATAATGGCATATCTAACCTTGGTAAAAAATAAGAGATCAACAAGATCAAGTCCAGGCTATAAACGTCTCATTAACAGACTTGGCATTTAAATAATAAAATAAAATAAAATAAAATAATTTCTATTAAAGCTCTCAAAAACTAGCAACATGGAAAACATATTAGTGTGAGTGGAACATCTCTACTCAAAGCATTAATGCATCTGCTGAATTGTACAAGCAGCACTTCCATTGGAAACACCAGTAAAGTGACTATACCTACCCAGGATGACCACTGGCTCCTTTTAGGAAGAAAGGATAATAATAGACTTCCCTTTTAAGCTGGATGTTGCTTGAGTAGTAAGATTTATTTGAGTGCTAGTGGATTTTCCTGATTTGCCCTTACATTCTTCATTCTTGGCTCCCACCTTTCTCCAGGCTGTTGCTCATGGCCCAGTCCTAATATTATATTCTGCTAATAAAAGCTTAGCACTCTCAAGAGACTAATTAAAATTATCCAGTAACTATTTGCTATTCTTTATACTAATCTGGTGCAGTATTAAGCAACTCTGATTCTGCCTCCCCTCCCCGCAGTCTGGTGAGATGGATTTTTCTCTTACTCTGTGTTCAAAAGAGAGTGACTTAAGTAGAGGGTATGGGGATAGAGAAACTGACACTTGCTATTTTGAAGACATTTAACAGCTCTCTTTTTAAAATAATATAGATTGTTTAATTAGATATGCTTTCACTGGTGAGGATGGAGGCAAACTCTGTTAGCAGTCTTACCTCCTTCTCAAAGTTTTTTGGCTGGGTCACAAGAATAGTTCCAAATGTGGGTCAAGGGCCTGAATCAACTCATTCATCATCAGTAAAGGTTGAGACAACAGTAATCAGTTTGTTTTGACTCCAACTGGGAAGTGAACAGCTTATTTTGGTTTAGTGATGATTTGAAAGACTCATCAATAAAATCACCAATATTGCCCTCAGTATAGTCATCCATCTGTGTCTTGATGCTGACCAAGGGGAAAAAATAGAGGGAGGTAGGACTTCCTATTTTTACTAACATCACTGACACATCACAAAGTCTCCTGGCCACTGTAACAAATTTACCTATGTTTGATCCTGTTGTCTTCTTTGACAGCTGTATCTTACTGAATAGGAATCATTTATTTAAAAGAAAAAATGGTAGGAGGGGAAAGACAAAGCACAACTAAGTCTGCCTGGAATGTACTGGAGAGGCACTTGATAGAATTTATTTCTGTTTTATTGGAAGCCAATTTTGTTCTTTTCAAAAGGAACATTTCCCATTCTACAATTTCTGGCTATACTTTCTTCACTCTACTAATATTTCCATTACCACAGAGGAGCAACACCTAGGATATTTGAGATCCTTGGAAATTAAACAGTTTCTTCCATTTACAGGAGGACACTCATTTCAGAATGAAGGCTGCAATGCCAAACATTTTTTTTTGATAGGGAGGAAGCCCCATTGAAAATGATAAGTCTTCTGAATAAACATGCATTGTAGATATCAGCAGCTCTCCTGCTTATATTCCGTGTTTGTCTAGCCCTGTTAGCTTCATTTGAGAATCAGCATTTTAATCTTTCCAAATTGCTTTCTCATGCAGATCTGCTTATTCACCTAGAAACTGCATTACATGGGCATATCTACCCAAAGTCCTTCATAAAATGATAAATATGCACTAGATGAGTCTACTGTTAGATGGACTTATAGACTGCTGAATTACCTCACACAAAGAATGTTCATTTATGGCTCCACCTCAACTTGGAGGAAAGAATCAAGTGGAATGCCAGAGGGCTCTGTTTGGCCATGTGCTACTCAATATTTTCATCAATTGCTTGGACAAGGGCATTAAGGGGGCACTTATAAAGTTGGCAGATGCCCCAAACTGGGAGGGATGGCTAATACTTTTTAAATTAATTTTTAAGAAAGAAGTTTTGTACATGATAAAAACAACACAAATTTCAAGAAAAATGAAAGTAAAAGAAAAGTTATAAATCAGTAGGAAAAAAGAAAAAAGACAAAGAAGGAAAGAAAAAGAAAAAAAAGATATAAAGAAGTGGCTTTCAATCTTCTTTACAGCGGTTATAAATGCATTCATATTTCTCTAAGGTTACATCATGGCCCCCTTCTTTCCTTATTTTACCCTTTCTAATCATCAAACCCATAAATCACTAGTTCATTTTTTTCCCGTTTTCAGCAAAAAGTCCATAAGGGGTTTCCAGTCATTGACAAATATAGTTATTATTTTTCCTTAATCAAACAAGTCAATTTTGCCATCTGCAAATTCAGTCATTTCAGAGTCTTTCCATCTTCGTGCGTATAAAAAACAATCATCCATAAGTCTTTTCTAATTGTCTGTCCATTAGTCTTAGCAAGGGGATAGCTAATACTTTAGATGAAAAGAAGAAGATTCAGAAAGAACTAGACAGGCTTGAAGAGTGAGCTGAAATGAATAGAATGGAATTAATAGGGAGAAATGTACAGTTTTGCATCTGGGTAAGAAAAATGAAAGGCACAAATATAAATTAGAGGAGATGTGGATTGGCAGTAATATATGTGGAAGGGATCTGAGTGTCTTTGTTGATCCCAAGTTAAACAAGTTGATCACATGCTAAAAAGACAAATGTTTTCATGGGGTGTATTAACAGGAACATAAAGTCCATAACTGTTCCACTCTACTCCGCCTTCTTCAGACTCTATTTGAAGTATTATGTCCAGTTGTAGTTCCAAGAGTATAGTGACAAATTGAAGCAAGTTAACTAAGATGGTGAAGGGTATGGAAACCAAACCCTATAAGGAATGGTGGTAGGATCAAGATATATTTAGCCTAAATAAAAGTTGAGTCAGGGGAGATATGATAACACACTTCAAATATTTGTCAAGTTGGATTTGTTATCTATTGCCCCAGAGGATAGGACCACAATGAATGCATTAAAAATATAAGGAAGAGATTCAGGCCAGAATCAAGAGGAACTTCCTGATTTTATGAGGTTTCAGCTGGTGAATCAGATTGTGATATGACATGGTGAGTTCTCCTTACTAGACATTTTTAAACAGAGTCTGTATGGTCATTAGTTACAGATTCCTAGTGGATACTATATTAAGCTGATGATTGGACTAGACCTCTATAATAAATTCTGACTTTATGATTCTGTGTTCTTTTAATTGAAGCATGGTGTCCTCAGAGTAGACTTATGTATCCAGTTTTGAAGATTATTGTTAAGCTCCAATAGCCACTGACAACCAGGGAAACTAGATTCTCAATGAGTTTCATTAGTCAGATTTATTGCAAGGAAAAAAGGGTTAGGTTACAGAATCATAAAAACTGGATATGTGTATTTTAGCCTCCCATTTATCAGTGAGCATATTATGGCAGGGCCTCCTTGATGCCTTTGATCCTCTATCTATCGGCCTGTTGACGCAGGTGGGATATTGCTGTCCGTTTGCCGGATAAGGAGGAAGAAATGTACATCTAGACCAGCAATATTTTACAAATGTTCATTTCCATTTCCAGGTTTAGAAAATGCCATTACAACAAGCCAAATCAATGTGCTGTGATCATGAGAAGGCAGCTGACAAAAGGATTGAGCAAAGGATAATAGCTACCCAGACTAAAGGATTGTTATAGATCGGCAGACAATGAATTCAAAAAGTTATGAACTTTGGGGTTATGCCCATGATGATTTAGAACATGCATATCCTGAATAATAAATAGAAACTTAGAGTTACTTTTTTTCTTTTTTCTTTTCTTTAACAGATATTTGAAAGCACAGCCAAGAAAAAATGGAGAAAAGACTAAAAGAGCAAAAAAGAAATAGGAAAGAGATTTACAAGGTATATAAAACTGAATAAGAACTTTCTAAGGAATGTTAGATTACTACTGCATATAAAGTTGATATTATTTAAATTTAGCACTTTAAACCCATTAAATTCAAATCAATATTCAGTAATTAACAAAGATGGCCAGTGAGATAACAATCAATGAGAATAAACAATTAATAGGAATTTTTGTCTAATATATGAAAGTCTGTCTTTATTATAAAAATCAGAGAAGGGCTTTTAAAACCTTATATGAATCTAATCTTTTAAAGCCCTATGTAAAGAAAAACCCCAGCTTTGGATGCAGTTATCAGTCCTTGTGCAGAGTTATAACCCATAAATGGTTTCCAGGTTAAATTAAGACTTGTTTTTTAAATACATTATTTTTGAAACTTGGAATTTCTTGATTGATGGCATATGTAATAAAGGATAGAAAACTGAGAATCCCAAAAAAGTTACTGAGGATACTTCTTGTGTTAATGCAAAGTCTCATAATCTGGACAAACCTTCATTATTGGTTTTGTTTTTCTGGATTAGCCAATTCATGTATGCGTGTTCCTCTGTAAGGTGCTAGCTCTTAATTACAGTAGATACGCAGTACAATCTCTTAGGGAAATTCCCTCAAATCTTACCACTGAAGGTATGCAGACATTTCTCCTACATCCAGTTGCTCATAACACACAAGATAAGCATCTATGCCATTTTTATTCTCACTAATCCATCCAAGTTCTTTGAGCTGGACAGTATTTCTCTTGAACATAATGGAACTTAATAGAAATCTGGAGCCAAAGAGCACATTTCAGCTCCTTCATAGAACGAGAATTGTACTGAAATATAGGGCTGTGCAAATCTTCAAAATGGCACCGCTTTTTGAGAAAAAACATTAAAGTATCAGTGTTGTGAAATTTTGCCCTACTTCTCAAAGTCTGAGCAGAACAGCCACCATGCTTAACTTTGAGCTGAAAAGGGTTCTGCAAATCTGCACATGTGCAGAAGCTACACTCAGTTGAAATAGGCAGTTGAATCAAGTTGACTGACATGTTGCATAGATAGAACATCTCACAGAATTTCTGTAAGGTGGATGCAACATGATCCATATAGGCTTTTTAAAACATGCTAACTAAATGTAAAATATATGTATTAAATCATACCTTCCTAATCAATGCTGCCTTGGACTATCCATAGTGAAACAAGATTTTTTTTTAAAAAAAGTAAATACTTATCCCCATGTTTGATTGGCCTGCCCCAGGTGACTGATGGACCAGTAGGGTTCCAGAAGGATCTTGGGGTTATTCCTGAGGATCTGGTGCAAGGTTTGGCTGAGGACTTAGATAAAGCTTGAAACAAGCACATGACAAGGGCTTTAGATCAGATTGCAGCTGTGTGGACTCTCTGTGATTGTGGATCCTGTAGGGCCCTCGGCCCTTGGCCCTCTCCTTTATGGAGCAGCTTTGGGAGATGAAACCACACAAGAGATACCTAGAGAGTTGCTGGAGAAAGATGAAGAGTGAAACTGACTGGGCACAGGTAAGAGCCTTTATTAGGACTTACACTGTGGTGGTAAGAGCAGCAAAGCATGCTTACTTCTTTACTCTTATTACATCTTTTGATAGCCAGCCAGCTTCTGGTAACCAGGGACCTCCTGGGTAAGGGGAGACTGGGCAAATGCCTGAAAGATCACTGTGAGGACTATTCTAGGTATTTCTTTGACAACGTCACTTAACTTTATTTGGAGTTAGATTCCAGCTGGGCAGATTCAGTGGAAATGGCTGAGGCATGTCCTAGCTTGGTTATCTGGGAGGAAGTCAAGCAAGTTAATATTAAGGAAGTGAACAGAATAATTACTGTTGTGATCTCTGCCACCTGTAGTCTGGATCCATGCCTCTCCTGGTCAAGGCCTCCTGGGTGATGGTTGGGTCCAAGCAGTGATAAATGCCTTTTTGTGAAAGGGGTGGTTCTGCTTGCCCTGAAAGAGGCAGTGTTTGTCCCCTCCACAAGAGACCATCCTTGGACCTTATGGTTTTGCATAACTTCCATCCAATTGAAAGGGTGGTGGGATCCCACCTACTGAAGGCCCTGGATGAAGTGGATTATCTAGACCCTTTTCAGTCAGGGTTCAGGCTGGGCTATAGCACTGAGACAGCATTGATTGCACTTGGGGATGACTTCTGGAGGGTTCAGGATGGGGGTGGTGTGCCCATCCAGACCCTCCTGGATCTCTTGGCAGCTTTTGATATGATGGTATCCTGCTGGACCAGCTTGAGAAGTTGGGAGTGGAGGGTCCTCTTCCTTTCTCTGCAGCTGGTACCAGTTGGTATTGGTAGGGGAAGAGAAGTCCAGCCCTGTGAAGTGGCTCAGGACCTGGATCTCTCTCTCCCCTCCTATTTAACAACTATATGAAGTCACTGGGTGAGGTCATTCAGCAGCACAGGATTCAGTATTATCATGTTGATGATACCCAATTATAAATCTCTACCCCATGCTGGGCAAGTGATGTTGTTTACGGGCTTGCTCAATGCCTAGAGGCCATAAGGGTTTGGATGGGGAGAAACTGGTTACAACTCAACCCTAACAAGGCTATGGGTTGTGGATTCCCCCCCACACCCAAGGTCAGAAAAGTAACTGTAACATCTCTGACTCTGGATGGGATAACACTTCCCTGGACAGACTTGGTGAACAATTTAGGGGTCCTTGTGGATTTTCAGCTCCTGCTGGAAGAGCAGTTGGCAGCCATGGGGGTGGGGGGAGGGTTGCACAAATTCATCTTGTACACCAACTGCACCCAATCCTGGACTAGGAGGCCTTGTTCATGGTCACCCATGCCTTAGTGACTTCCCACTTGGATTACTGCAATGCGCTATACATGGGGCTGCCCTTGAAGACCATCTGGAAGCTGCAACTGGTCAGAATTCAGTGGCATGCATAGTTCTGGGCACCCCTTGGTTTGCCCAAGTTACACCATTGTTGCATAAGCAACTGGCTCCCAATTGCTTTCCAAGTGCAATTCAAGGTCCTAGTTATTACCTTTAAAACCCTACATGGCACAAGTTCAGGTTCTTTTTGGGACTATCTCTCCCTGGGGGTTATCTGCCCATCCCACTAAGTCAGATGGGGTTGCCACTCTCCAGGTCTCTTCCCTTTAATGCTGTCATCTGAGGCAGCCCTTCTCTGTAGATGTCTCAGTTCTTTGGAACAGCCTCCCACCTGAGATTCGAGGCACCCCTTACTCTTTTAATCTTCCAGAAGGCTGTGAAGACCTGGCTCTTCCCCCAGGCATTAGGCTAGGCCAGAGGTTGAGTCAGGTTAATAGTTTGGTTGGTCTGGCCTCTGGTGGGGAAGGATGCTTTATTTTTATTCTACTGTTTTTATTGGTTGCTGTGAGCCACCTAGATCATTATGTGAGAATGGTAGGCATATAAGTTCTTTAAATACAGGAAATATATTTAGTATACATACATACATACATTTTTGTGTGTGGGTGTGTAACCAAAAAAACACAACAGACTGAAATCAGTGTCCTTGCTTGTGGCTCTACCTCTTCTCTTCTTCCTGTCTTGCTGTCTGCTATTTCTGCCCTGAACTATGGCCTTGAACTTCACTTTCTCATTTGATCAAGCAATACCTTTTTTTGTTTGCCGGGTGCTAAGGAATGCTGGCAGTGCTGAATGCAAATTGGAAGAAAGGAAATTTGCACTTCAAGGCATCTCCTAGCTACCAATCTTGGCTCAGAAATGGAGCTCTTGGTGCCAAGTATGCAGGAAAAGATAGAGAAAGATAAACAATTATGCAGAGAAATGATAGGTAAGTACTTTGATTTGGCTGTTCCTGGGCAGGCTCTTTTCAGCATATATAGTGCTCCTTGTCAGCTTCTCTTTCCTTAATGCAAAACCAAATGGTGTTATATAAAACTGGTTTGTAATTTCAAGGGTGAAGTTAGGCTTATACATTAAACCATGATTCTACACAAAATGGAGCAGAGAATTCCCAACTTGGAAGGCTCTTGGGTGATGTTAGGACAATAATCAAGGTAGGACTGGCTTATAGAGAGAACACTTTCCATTACACCACAGAATGAACTGGTGGTGGGAGAATGGATGGTCCTCACACTCCAGACTACGGCAAGCCTTTTGCTATAACACTCTAACACTTTTGGGAAATGACTTAATACCCCTATCCTGTTCCATGTTCAAAGCCAACTGGACTGACAGTGGGTGCTCACCTTAACATCTGTTATGAGATAGGGTTCTATCTGGTCCAGGAGAGGCTATATGGTATAGTCAGATGGATCTGCCATCAGAAAGAAACTGCCAAAAGCTCAGGAGAAGTTTAGGAAAATAACAGGAATGAAGCTTACATACAGTATAAGGAACCAAAAGACCACATTAACCTGATAAGAAGAGGATTTCTTTGTCTCTCCAACCTGTAAATCAGGGTGGGTGCTTTACATTCCCCCTTAAAAATAAAAGAAAGCATTGAAACAAAGGAATTAATGTAAGTGCAAATGTCTACAGACATTCCTGTTGCAATACTAGATCTCTTTGAAGATCAACCTGAAGATTAGATGCTGCTAGCCTGGTGAGTTGATTGATTGATTATGTGCCATCAAGTCGTTTCCAACTCCTAGTGACCACATAGATAGATTTTCTCCATGACGATCTATCCCTAACCTGTTCCTTCAGGACTCCCAAAGGTGCACCCATTGCCACTGTAACTGAGTCAATCCACCTTATTGTTGGTCGTCCTCTTCTTCTCTTTTCTTCCACTTTTCCCAGCATTAGAGCCTTTTCCAGAGAGCTAGGTCTTTGCATAATGTGTGAAAGTAAGATAATTTAAGCCTGGTCATTTGTGCCTCAAGTGATAACTCTGGGTTAATTTATTCAATGATCCATCGGTTTGTTTTCTTGGCTGTCCACAGTATTCTCAGGAGTCTTCTCCAACTTTAGCCCAGCTAAAGCAAGCAGACACCTATATTGGGCAGCAGCAATATAGAAAGATGTCAAAGGCAGATAATCAGTTTAGTGACAATGGTAAAGGGATCAATTCATACTGTGTGGGAGAAGGCAATGGTAAAATCACTCCTGTATTTTTACTAAGAAAACCACATGGATAGAGCCTGATGAATGTAATCCTTTAAACACGACAAAACTCTTTTTTTCCCTAGACCTTACCTTTTCTACTCATCTCAGTACCATCTGTTTTCCCCTTTTTTTTTCATTCCTCATCTTCCCACTTTAATTATGTCTTCCCCTTGCTCCTTTTTTAATCCCAGCTCTCTCTCTTTCTCTCCCTCTCTCCCTCCCTTCCTCTCTCTCTCTCTCTCTCTCCCTCCCTCCCTCCCTCCCTCCCTCCCTCCCTCTCTTTTTCTTTTTGCTGTTTCTCTGGGAAGGAGAGAGGGGAATATCACATGTGTAGTGTACCTGGGAAGGTAGTTTCTTCATTAGACAATAGTTGCTATATGCATATGGGAATCAAACAATTTTGTAAATGGGGTGCTATTTTTAATAAGCAATTAATTATGAGTTATCAAATCAGTTAGCATAAATTTATCTTTTAGTGCTGGCCCTGTCCTTTTTTGGGAATATGACTTTTGGCAAGTATATATTCACACATTCATATATTCACAAACAAGTCCATTTATTTATTTATTTATTTATTTATTTATTTATTTATTTATTTATTTATTTATTTATTTATTTATTTATTTTGTATGCCACCCATCTCCCCCAATGGGTGATTCTGGGCAGCTCACAATTAAAACCAAAAACCCAAGCCATTAAAAACAATACCATAAAAATAATTAAAATTAATTAATCAATTAAAATCCAACCATAAAACAACCCTATACATAAATACCAAAAAAAATTATGTCAGTCCTTATAATTAATGGGCAGGTAATTGATGTGAAATCTCCAGGAATAGTTTCAGCTGCAGTTAGCAATCCTACCTGCACTTTGCACAGGAATGAACATCTCTCTGTCTCTCATCTACTACTACTTTTGTGAGACTCATAATATATTCAGGACTTTTTCTCAAGTAAATATATTAGCAAAACCATAGATTAATATCAGAATACAAATTGCTACACAATATAGACAAATTAATTCTTGTTCTAAGAACATCAGCATTCGTTCATGCATTTTTAAAAAAATTATCCTAGCAGTCTTAAAAGCAATCTTAGATGCAATATGAAACCATTGTAGCAAAAAATCAACCCTAATTTGAATGTCCATCAACTTCTCTCCACATTCTGTTTTAAAACTTCAGGATCAAGTTACTACATCACCACACTTTTTTATAACATTAATTGTGATGAAGAGATTTTGAAAGCTTGCACATTTTTGTGCCTTCTGAGTTGGCCCAATAAAGATATTGTACTAATAAGGATTTTGAAAGTTTACCTGTGGCCATCATAGCTATGACATATGTTACAACCCCTTCCCAAGCTTTTTGCAGTGGCTTAATTAAACTTCCACATGAGGGTTGCTGCTAGGTTCATGGCCCTCACAGTGGAGCATCATTTATGAGAACTGAGGCCTCAGTGCATTCCCTTGCTGCCATCACAAGCTTTATAATCACAAATAGACCATTGAAACCTTTTCACTTCCAATTATTAGGGCAACACACCTCTTTGGAAATTATTCAGAAAAGGTGCTTTGGAACACCTAGAGGTACAAATGTGGTCCTTGCCTGTACCTCTTTAAAGCAGGCATAGATGCTTTAAAAACTTACAGATGGGTACTATGTTTATGACCCCTTTGCCCCCAGCACTCCAAAAACCCTTTTGAACACAAATCCAAGCATTACAGAGCCCTTATGGGGCTACTGTTTTTCCTCTAATATTTTTACTGCTTAAGAAAACCTCGGCACAAAACTATAGCAAGCCATGTGCATGCCAGAGTTTTTTGCATTTGGCTATTATAAATGTGATTTAAGTGCAGGTTTAAATATGTGCAAGTAGAGTTCTGCAGTGCACTACATTGCTTAAAAATGATGTTACCCTGTGGCATTCATAGAGCTGCATCCTCCACTGAATAGAAATGTTAAAACTTCTAAGCTTTGATATAATCCTTCCTGCATATTAGTTCCCTGGAGGGTATTATTCTTAGAAAAAAGCAGGGAGTTTCTTATTATTTTCCATTACACTACAAACTTAAGCTAGTTCTTGGTACTTTAGTAGGAAGAATTTACATAAAAGGAGGAAGATAAATTATTATCATGATCATTAAGTGTTTATAAATTAAAAAGAAAGTAATCAAAAGAAATATGTTCCTTTTTATCTTCACTATTTTCAGCTAATCTCTTCTGAAAGTCTTTTGCTAAGGTATTATATAAATACATTGCACTTATGGGGCTCTAACTCAGCATGGAACTTGTCTAAACTGGCCAAATACTATTTCACATACCACTGTACCTAATCAATATTCTATTATTGTAAATTAAGTGGTTTGCTACATTATTCTGGTACTAGCTATTAGAAAGCATGTTACCTAATTTCCTAAGCAATAATAGGATAAATAGTATACATTTTTTATTATAAAAAATCCTAACAATTGTCTCCTTAAAGTTAATGGATTTTTGTATAGAATTGGCACTTGGGAAACTAGGTAATAAATCATAACAAAATTAAAGCCAAAGTATTAACTTTTGGGCAAATGACATTCTGTTACAAAATGAGTGTACTTAATTCTCTCTTGACTGAAACTGTGAAAAATGGTTTTATTGAAATGTTACTTATTTCTTAAGTTTGTTAACTCTCCAGCATGGAGCTAAGGGGCAGTTCCACACCATCATTTCATACCCCTTTGGAGTTGCCTCCAGAACTTTTTGATCTCAGGTTACTTTCTGATTTGGGGAGTGGAGTGAATTTATTTTTGACTCCATTCTGAAATATTGGAAACCCCAGCAAAGCTGGTATTTTCTTTTGAATTGCTGTGGCTTTGCAGCCCTTGCAGGTAGTCTCATTCTGCGTTGGCAGGGAGTCTTGCTTCACCCTGCCTCAAGTGCTCAAGCCATTTATTACTCTCCCTCCTGTCTAGAAGTGCTGGGTCCTGTTCCTGGGGCTTTGCTCATCTCGTATGCATTGTTCAAAACTAATCTCCCTTTCCTCTCCACAACAGCCACCAGAGCAACACGAGACTAGACCTCAGCTACTGGGAAAATAGCAAAATTGCTCACATGCTATCATTTTGCCTCTGTAACTCACAAGGTCTTTTAAATGCACAAGAGAAATAGCCACAAAGCCATTGGAAGAGTTGAATACTTTTGTTTACATTTTCAAAAAGGGCTTTTCTTTGTATAACCCCCTAATACTAGGACAGTGATCACTAAGATTTTTTTACACTAACAGACAAACAGCTCCATGTGCTGAAAAATGGAAGGAGGAAGCATTAACAATTTTTTTTACTTCACTTTGATAGGAGACAAAGGTGAGGGATTTTTGTTATTCCATGACTGGTAGTGTTGGCTGGAAAACCAGTGTAGGGTAGGTACAAGGATCCAGCATGAGGATCTCCAAATAACATGCAGGATGAGAGAAATCCGAACCAACTCATTTATGACTGCAGCAATAAAGGAGGACACATCCAAGTGTCACTGCACAGGGAGCACCCTCAGTGCTTGTCACTAGCCCTTTTTTACAACATTCAAACAAGAAGAAGGAATATGATTGGTCAAAATTTGATACAAACGCACATGTGTATAACACCTTGCCTATCCCATAATATCTGAGTGGGGGTGCAATTATAATTATAATAACATAGGAGGTGTGGTTTTAGGGTCCTTTTGTCATAAGGTCACAATAGTTCACCAGTCTAACTGCAGATCCGGTCTTGTCTGGTTCTGACTGTTAGTCCTGGGTTTCTCTACTTGCCCCTCAGTTTCATAAACCCTTTTCTGCCCAGCAACAGCCAGTATAGGCCATCAGTAGTAGCTCAAAGAGTGGGACCCTGATTGGATGACCAGATATGCAGTCTCCTGCTGGTCAGCTGGAATAAAAGAGGGTGAGCACTGATTGGCTTGTGCTGTCCTTTGCATGTTTTCTTTGCTCTGATTTTGGTGGAAACACAGATGGCTGGCTTCAGATATTTTGTGTGGGCTTGGGATTGGAAATGCTGGTGCCCTAAATCATTAGACATTTCACCTAGTATCTCAAAAAACTATACCACTTTAAATCATATATGCAGAAATAGAAATCACTATTTCTTTGGAAAAAATCATTAAGATGGAATCTCATGGTACTTTTGGAAGCATAGCTATCAGGATAAAAGCTTCAAGTGTGCTTTTTTCTGCAAAGAGAATTTGAGAAGACCTTCTACAAGGCCTACATGCATGCATCCTGAAAATGAAGTTATGTGATGGACCATGGTATGTATGTATGTATCTGGATGTATCTGAAATTATTCATTGATGGTCCCCTTCAGTTCTAGCTGAATCTGATACATCCTATTTTACCTTTCTAGCATCTGTGTCCAAGAAACAAAATCCATCTGAAGGCTATGCAAATTGGTACAGTAATTTTCAGTACTTCTAGTAAATTATTTATCTGAATTGTATGGGAGAAAGGTGTTTGTTTTTATAATATGAAGTCATTTGGGAAATCTTCTAGAACAATGAACACAGCAGCTATCAATCTTCACCATTTGCCAATTTGGCTAGGTTCTGAAAACATCTGGAGGGGCACAAAACTCTCATCTTTTGGTTTAGTGTAAGAAAGGTAAGTTCAGAGCTTCTTTTAAGTGACTAATGTTATGGCTGGATTGATTTATGAAGTAGGATTGAGCAGATATTTTGAGTGAAGCACTCCACACAGAGCTTTGGGTTGAGAAATACTGCTCTAGAGGATGTGCTGCTGTCCTCCAAACTGTTTACCAAAAATATTAGCTGCACTGTGGAGAATGAGTTGCTCACCAATTCCAAGCAGAGGAACTCACCCAAGGAGACAAGCACCACCTCCTGTACCTCTTCAAATACCATAGAAAACATACCTTTTGTCTCCTCTGACAGGACTCTTCCCAAATTTTGGCCAGTCATGTCACAGAACACACCACTCTGATTTCTCTGACTTGCCTTCACCAAAGCTGGAAAAACTTCTGTCTGGGTGCATTGTCTATGGAGATTTCATGTCTATGGCTTTGATAGGTGACAGGAAGGAGGCAGGGAGATGCTTTGAGGCAACATAATGATCTTATGTCAAAGCAAATCACTGCTTTGATGAAGAAAATGTTGTCACCACTAGAGTGTAAATTTCGTCATTAAAGCAAATCTAGGACACTTTTTACAGGCCTATTATGAAAAGGCAGGAAGAGAGAGAGAGAGAGAGAGAGAGAGAGAGAGAGAGACAGAGAGAGAGAAAAGAACACCATTAGGGGAAGTTTGGGAACTCTACATCCCTTCTTTGATTATCTAAATCTTTATCTAAATAAAGACCTAAGGGTTTCATGCAAGGTAATGTTCTGCAGAAAGGCAGGGGTCCAATTTTTGTTATTAATGCAGGTATTTCAGGCCTGCTTTGTATTTTGTAAACCATTTGCAGCCTTCTCTGGGATATACTAAAGTGTTTCAGTGGCCTCAAAATAGATGTAGCAGCAACCTTATCATGGACCAAAAGTGGTGTGGAAACAAGGAAGTACCATGTTGCTTAGGCTGGTAATTACCAGTTGTGATCTTAACCATGACTAAGAGAATGGCCAGACCTACTATAGTAATGTATCAGTAGCTGTGGGTCATTCACTTATTCAATAAGTTAACTATATCTATATTTGGCATAATTATTCCTAGGTCAGAGAGGTAGAGAGAGTGGCAGTGGCTAAAGTTTAAAGAAAAAAATAGTCTGATTACATATCATCAAAGAGAACTGGAAGAACAAATTCAGTCCTAATTCTGACTCCAGTATCTGAGGGAGTCCAGTTTTAATGATCATATACATTGTTAATTTTTGTTGAAAGCTGTCTTCATCATAACCTTTGGCTAATCCTCTTTCCACAAGAAATGTTGGTCAAACAAGATTAAGTCCTAATTTCAGCAAAAGGAAGAAGGGCTGCCTATATTTTAATAGAAAGGTCTTGGAGGGCACCATGCTGAAAATCTAATATCCCAGTGAATCCACAAGGACCTGAAGTGACTAGAAGTGTCAGTGAAAGATGTCAAGATGCCATCAAAATAGCATTTCTCTATGGGATTCATATCACTGCTTTTCTGCCTCAGCATAGAGGCCTCCTAGAGTTAGCAACAGGAAGGAATGGAGAGGACAGAAAAATATGCACATGTGTGTGCATGCACTTCTAAAAATATAGCTTTAAAGATGTACAGTCTTCTTCAAGTTTTCTTTGAAACATTTTTTCCCTTTAAATGTAGCCTTGCCTAAAAAATCGGCATTCAGTTTGAATAAAATTGAATACGTTTCAGGGCTCAAGCAGTATGCCTTCCATCTGAAGTAAAGCAGAAATGAATTTCAATTAGGTGCTTCCATTATAATCTATCTCCACCTGTAGTGTTCATCAAAATTGCTAAGAAGTGTTATATAATGCATGAACAGGATTTGCCCACCAGCAGCAAGTTTGCACATTATCTTAGCTGTATAGACAGCAATGTCTTGCAGTGAAGGACTTTAATTGTAGTCTATACAATCGTAGTCCGTATCATATTCAGATGATTTATATGTACATCCCCATGTTCTCCCCCATCCCCCAGGAGATACCAATTATCAGTTCTGTTGAGGAAATAGCAACATTTCTGTAAACAGAATCTAGTTGTCAAATAATCCTTGTCAAATGGCAATTGTACAATCTGATTTTTGAATGAATTTAATTTATGGAAATTCTTTTGAGAAATCTCAACACACACACACCCACCTTGAGTTGCATTCAAATTAGTTACATGGATTCAATGCCAGAGAAACATCTCAAACACATTTAGTAGACTTATAATTGACAAATAAGGTAAATTCCTCTTGGTGGAATTAGTGCTGATGCATTGTTGACAAATGGCATAATTCTCCAATGGGGACCTTCTGAAAAGTTCCATTTCCCTCACTTCCGGGACTGTTGTTGAGAGTTTGTGTTCAGTTACTCCCTTTCTGATAATAAAATAAATTAATGTCATGCCTATCTGGCTTTGAAACTTGGCAAGAGACTATAAAGATTTATATACCATATAAACTGGTACGCACACCACATTTAGTGTAAAGTTCAGTTTATTATCTCAGTATCATCGTATTTTATATTTTATATTTTAGAAGTTAGAAGTATTTGATTTTGTGGCTAATTTTAGGAGTCTTACAAACTGACAATTTGATAATATCCATCAGAGCTGTTGTAATTAATTTGGTTCTTGCCAGTGCTGCTATAATACTGAAATGCCTTAATTAATGGCCTAAATCTTTACTCTTAACATGTCAGCGGTTTTATTATTAAAATGGTGACTTGATGATTTGCTTTATCTTTCCTGGTTAGTTCAGGTGATATAAAATATAATAGGAGTAAGATGAATTACAAGCAATTTCATCATATTACTTTGGCGTCTTTAGACTTGGATCTGTTTTATAAATAGGACTACCTATGTTCATCATTCACCAGTACTTAAATTGAAGACTTCTGAAACATTTCACTGAAATCTTGAAAATTGTCAGTAATTCTAAGCATCTAAAATAAAACACTCAGATCCAAAGACATTTTTATCTCCAGGGTGACTTTGGCCTTGATACATTTATTGAGGCATATTCCTTGCCCAGTTTTCTGTTGTAGTTCAGAATTCATTAAGAGAGAGAGAGAGAGAGAGAGAGAGAGAGAGAGAGAGAGGGAGAGGGAGAGGGAGAGGGAGAGGGAGAGGGAGAGGGAGAGGGAGAGGGAGAGGGAGAGGGAGAGGGAGAGGGAGAGGGAGAAAGAAAGAAAGAAAGAAAGAAAGAAAGAAAGAAAGAAAGAAAGAAAGAAAGAAAGAAAGAAAGAAAGAAAGAAAGAAAGAAAGAAAGAAAGATGGAGCATAATAGGAAGGGTTTTGTTTTGTTTTGTTTTTTGTTTTGACTATATAATCTACTTGACTGGACTAACATCAACAAATGTGTTATTGGGTGATAATGATTTGCTTCCTCTTCCCTTCTCTTTTTAATAATGTATAAAACATGGCATAAACCCTAGATCTGTTCATATACAAGAAATCACACAATGAGTGCTTTGGGTTTTTTTGCCTCCTTGGCAACAAAGATATAGGAAATGCAATCGGGTGGGGCAGATGACGGGTATGAAGCATACAATGGCAAAGGCAGAGGGACAATGTATAGCATTTTCAAAGCATTATCAAAGCAAGCATCCAGTCCTGCAGACCCTACCCGCTCCTTCAAGAAAGAACTAAAAGGGAGTCCTGAGCCAGAATATATATTATTTCAATATCCCTTGTTGTATAATATTATATACTATTTCAACATCCCTCTTCAAAGCAGTAAATCCATTCACTATGATTAGAAGGTAGAGCAGTCAGTTCTCAAACTAGACTCCCTCCTCCTTAATCTGGTGCTTTTCTTATACAAAGAGCTTAAGGGAAATATGCATTCTTTTTGCACGCTATTGTGTTCCTTCCACTTTCCAAATGATTAATAACACTCCTTGAGGATTCTGATTTGAGTCAATTTGTTTTGGAAGAGCTTAGCTTTCATATGGACAACCTACCTTGAATCTTTCAAAATCTGACCAATTCGGTTCTGGACTTGAATTAGGCCAAAGCATGATGCTAAATACTCATCAACAATATTTGTAAAGTTTTGCTGATAATTGCCACTATTCCTGTGGGTGGGGGTAGGTGCACGTTTTGGCAACATTTTTTACAGAAGCATGTTTGGGTAGCTTCCTTCATTAGTGAAATGTTTATATGTTATTGCTGCCTTAACAGTCAATTCCACCCACTAAAAATAAAATGAAAAAGAAAAGAACTAAATGCTTTCATAAATCTGCACTAAAGATTTAGGAAAGCATTTTTACCATATTAGGAAATTTACAAGCTTAAAACAACAACAAGAAACAAACAAACAACACCACAGAATTCCTATTGAATTTTATGGACAAAATTGAGTTCTGAAATTGAGAGGGAATTGGATCAGTATTAAAGAAAGCTGTAGATAGAGCAGATATTCCTAAAAATCTGTCTGATGAAATAGGCAAGCATTTGTAACCTTGACCTTTTACTTTTTTAAGTGGAAAAGGCCACTAATGTATTTGCATTACAATGTAATTTGCAGTCCAGGTTTGCAAAATGATAAGTGGAGTGTGAATCTGCCAACACAATTTCAGTGAGTTTGTTAAAATTAAAGTTCACTTTCAGTTATAGTTAACTTCACCGTTATTCTTGTTTTCAGTGGACTGATCTTTTTCCTTGCAACAAAACCAATATTTGCCATGAAAGAATTTCTATAGGAATCAGAAAGCTCATTTTAGAATGCCAGTGCTCATTCAGTCAATGGACATTTTATATTAGTCTTTCTCAATCTAGTGCCCTCTAGATGCATTGAGCTTTAACTCCTATAATTTGCAGTATATTCAGACAGTTGCCATTCTCACATGGGCACTTGGGCACTAGAACCCAATGCAATTGCAGGGTATCAAGTTGGATAAGCTGTTAAGCAGTGTGGGATGTAGCATGCCACTTGGGATGAACTAGTGTGACAATTACTCATACGGTAATTGATCCACAGATTAAGGTACTCTAAGCAATAGGTCTTATGTTACCTAGAATGAGCAATCATGAATGTGTGTCAGAATATTGCATGTACCTCCTAGTTGATAGGATGTGGATGTAAGAAAAGAGGGTGTGGAAGTTGCTTAGAACAGAGTGAAAGTAATTATTTACAGAATGCCATAGAAGTGTGTGGAGTCACACTAATGGGAAGTAGGAAAAATGATGTTTGGTGGATTGATGAAGTGAAAAAAGGTATGGATGAAGAAAAAACGGACATAAAAGGATGATTGTTGAAAAAGGATGAGGGAAAGTTATTCTATAATGTAGACAAAGAAAGTAAGGAAAAGTTAAGATTATAAAAGTTGAAAGAAATGCAGAGCTTTTGAAAATGGGTGAAAAAGGCTCAATAAGGAGTTTCCAGCAGAGTGAATGGAATTAAAAATAAAAGTCAAGAAGTGATTTGGGATAAAATTAAAGTGAAGGAATGCAAGAAGGATTATTTTGTTGATTTGTATGGAAAAGTTAGTGGTACATCAAAGAGCAGATTTAAAAATAATGCCATAAAGGTTAGTGTCCCCGGGGGGAAAAAGGACAAAAAGGAAGTCATAAATACTATGAAACTATTGAAAAATAGAAAGGCTGCAGCTATAAGTGGCATGACTGGAGAAATTTTAAAATATGAATGTGGTTTGTTTATAGAAGCAAGTTATTATTGTTTCCCTATAAAACGGGAAAGGTAGTAAGAGAGAATAGGAAAACTACAGGGCATTTAGTTTGTTAGGTGTTTTTGACAAAGGGGAGGTTACAATGAGCAAAATTTGATAAGTGCATTGTGGTTTTATGACATATATGGGGTATGCAAATCAATTTGTTGCTCTTCAACAGTTCACTGAGAAGTTTATAAATGTGAGAAAGATAATTGTACAGCTGTTGATTTAGAGAAGTGTATGACAAAATGAATAGGCATGAATTATGGAATACTTAGCATAACTATGGAGTTGAAGATTGGTTGCTGAATGCAGTTAAGTGTGACATATGATGCAAGTAATGCACGTGTGAGAATAAATGCTTAGTGAACAGCCCAACATTGAGCAGGAAGTAAGACAAGGATGTGTGATACCACCTTGGTTGTTTGATGCATTTATGGATAGATGTGTAAGAATTTCTTGCAGTGATATTAGAGGTGTGTTAGTTGAAGATGTGAATTTGTGTGTACTTTTGAATGCAGACAATGATACATAATTGACTGAGAACCTGAATAATTGGAAGCAAATGTTAGATTGTAAGTAACAAGTAATACAAATACAAAAATTGATGCGTCAAAATCAAAGGTCATTGTGTTTGACAGGGATAATGAGGTAAGCAATTGTAAATTATAGATAGTAATAAACTAGAACACATAGATTAATTATATATACCTTGGCAGAATGCTTATTGAAAATAGAAAAATGTTTGAAGGAATTTTCAAGTCTGCAAATGCTGATAGAAAAGTATTGGTTACTTTGCAGCCTGTTGTGAGGAATGAATGTTCACAGAAAGAAGCAAAAATGGCTAAGTATAAAAATAAGCTTTTGTCCAATTTATTATAAGGAAGTGAGGATTGAATATGTTAGGAGAATACAATAGAGATTATTTAAGAGGTGTATCTGTGGTAAAACAAGAAGACCTAGGATCAAGAATGAAGGGTACAGATTGAATGTACGTAGATGGAATATAAAAGTGAGTGATCAAAGTAAGTTTGTTGAAGTGATTTGCTCATACAGAAAGAATGAATGAAAACTGAATTGCAAAACAAACATATGAAGGAGAAGTAAATAGACTGAGTGGAAGGGGAAGACTGAGATTATCATGGTTTGACGGATTTGATAAAATCTTTAAAAAGAGAGAATAAAAAGTTTAAAGAATAAAATGCAAAGTGTGAATCTCTGTAGGGTTGTGGTAGAAGAAAAGATGGTTTGCAAGGATAGAAAAGTTATGAAGAGATACAATGAATGGCGTTAGTATAAACTAGATTTATCTCTATTTCTTTTTCTTTTTCTTACTGGATGCCTTAAATTATTTTCTTACTAGTGTTTACTTCTTTTAAGGTTGTTGCATAATGTTGCTTAGCCCCAGAAAGAAGAATACGATCATTACATATGTATGCATGCATGCATGCCCAGTCAGCTCCTATCCTCTTTGTTCCCACATGCAGCAAACAAGGGAAGGAAAAGTCCTTCTCATCACTATACCTACAGCAATACTATTTACAGAGATATTTTAGATGGCCACATTGCAACAAATTCATCCAAATGCCATTTTTCATAGTTTGTTCATGCATTCTTGGCACATGTTCATGATTCTTCCAGTTTTTGAGATCAAAATTCATGGTTCACAAGTTCCCTGGCAACCAGTTATTATATAATGGGAGACATCACTCAAGCTCTTCCTGTTCTACTTATGGGTAACATTCTGAGTGAATTTGTGCCACCATGCAATGCCAGTTGTGTAAATGCCCTATTTGTGCAATCTCCCCTAATCTTTTTTTGTTTGAAACCACAGAATCTTGACATGGTTGAGCATTGTGTAATAAAAGGGAAAGTCTTATGCTGCCCCTTCATTGGTAATCATGCTGTTGTTCTCTTATGCCCAACCCCCACCCTCCATTTGGGTATATATGGAGCTTTGGCTTGTAGAAATAATGAGTTAAAAAAAAAATCAAGCTGGGATTGCATGCTGATTTCAGTTTTCAAGATACCTTGAATGCTGTTAATATTTGTAATTCTCTCTCTCCCTTTCTCACCACACAGGGTATTGCATTATTGGAATGTGAGAAGAAAGGAAATACATTTTATCCCAAATTTCTATTGGGTATCTCAATTACTCTGGACAGTAATGGGTGTAAAATGCTACTGTTCTGATTTTTCACAAAGAAAACAGCAGCTGGACATCCACCTTGGGGAGCTTACATAATGCCAGTACACACACTGGGTAGTTTGAATTGTAACATGTACAGCATGTGTACAAAGCGAATGGCATTTTCAGCAGACCAACTCTGTTACCTGAAGCCTCTGAAAAGGACTGCTGAAACACTTAAGAGTCAGGAACTCTGCATGCTGCTGAATTATGTCAAGAATAAATATGTACTTGACCTGCAGGTGTGCCATTATTTAGCATAAGGGAAATCAGTCTCCAAGAAGGTATAGCCTGTCCTTCCCAAAGTTCGCGCTGGCTTCACTTAGCTAACTTGCAGTAAAATCAGCCCTTGTGTTGCTGAAAGGGGAACTACAGAGGAAAGTGCACAGGCAGTGTGCAGCATTACCTTCTGAGTCATCCACAGAGAGGTCTCTATTGTTTGAAGCTCAGTTATCAGCAAATCTTGGTCAGAGGGATATTAATGATATTATATGGCAATGGCTAGACCAAAATCTGCCTCAATAAAGAGAATGTAAAAGCCTTTGGTCTGCTAGCTTATCTCCAGTTTTTTAAGTGTTTAAATATTCCCTCTACTATTTAGGTTTCATCAAACAAAGGAGATCTGATTTAGGATCATTTTTCTTGTAAAATAGCAGTCATCGCTTCGCTCTGCCGTTCTCTCTATCCACTGATCCCAGGACAAACATTCACTTATAAAAGCAATCAGAAGGAAGCACAACACACTGCATTCCATTTACAATAAATTGGAAGGTAAGTATTTTCTGACACTAGTCATTCGACTCTGCTTGATCTCCAAGGAGCAGGAGATATTATACAGTACAGTATTATTGGACATATTTAATTTTGAACAGAACTGGCTATGCTGAAATTTCATTAAAAAAACAAAAACCAGAGGCACTTTGCTCCCCCACAATTTCTTTTCACCTATCTTTAATTTAATTTTTAAAAGTTAAAGAGGAGAGCTACAGTATGTTGTTAACATAATTGATATGGGGATACAAAGAGGCCACTTCTTAAGGGTTTTTATTTATTTATTTATTTATTGGTGCCTTCAAATCAGTGTTGACTCCTGGCGACTGCCTGGACATTTCCCTGCAGTTTTCTTGGCAAGATTTCGGAAGTGGTTTGCCATTGCCTCCTTCCTGGGCTGAGAGACAATGACTGGCCCAAGGTCACCCAGCTGGCTTTGTGCCTAAAGCAGGGCTACAACTTATGGTCTCCCAGTTTCTAGCCTGATGCCTTAACCACTACACCAAACTGGCTCTCCTCACTTCTTAAGTTACCATTATGCATTTAAAATATGTATACTAAGCCTCTCCATTTATGTCTTGATTTGGAAGTACATATAGATGTACTCTGCACCCTGAATGGGAGATGTTTCTTGATGTATTGTTAAGGAATTTCTAGAACTAACTGGACTGGAAAAAATCCTTTCCATAACTTGCCTAGAGTAATATTCCTGTGATTAAATCAAGTTTCTATATCTGGTTCATAGCAGATAATTAAGCCAAGAAACACACAAAGGAAACCTTTTCAGGTTGGCATACCTATGTCCATAGGTTGTATAGGTATAATAAAAATGAAACTCCTTCTAATCTTGCATAAAAATAATCCAGTTCATCACAGAAAAGTATTTCCCACCTCCTTTTTATTTAAGTCTTTCCTTCTCACTTCCTTGTAGCTCCTATTCAACAATCAGCATATTTCTTTTGTTAGGTCTGCCCAGAACTGTCTTTTGTACCTTTTTTTGAGAAAGGAAGATTCTATACAGTGAAGGTAATTTTTTTTCCCAAAGTTGGTTGGACTACAATCAGGTCACCCATGTCCAAGTCTGAACCCAAACTGATGGAGGATTTTTGAACTATCTGCTACTCTTTCTCCAAACTAATCCAGAGAAGACCACTCTTCACAGAGAGATTGATGGCATACAAAGACCCCCCTTGCCAGAAAGAAAGCGAGAAAATTTCTGAAAAGGCAGCTGCCCATGACCCATATAATTCTTTGTTTCTGTGCTTGTTTTTCCCAAACTCCAGCAAATAAACCAAAGGTGAGACTTCTTTACAAAATGTGAAAAAGATTGGAGGCTGGGGGATACGGGGACTGTACATGGCTTTTGAGTGGCATGCTTGGGGCTGCCCTTCAAAACATGTACATGGGGCCAAGATAAAGAAATGGGTGGGACCAGGAAAGAAATTAAATTTGATCTCTTTTCTTTAAACATTATTTAAACAAAACAATTTTACCCATTAATATATCTTCTCTCCATGTATTTAATAATTTCCCCCTTGTGACACATTAAAAATTAGAAGTTGGTAAAATTGGAAGGCTTTTGGAGATCTTCTCCTAGACTTTGCTGATCACATGAAGTCTTGGAGCTTCAGGTTGTATACAGCTGTTTTAGGAGGTGTTGTGTCAACTTATTGGGTTCTCTAACACAGATAGGAGACTTCTCACTGAATGTACTAAGTCCTCCAGAAATATTCAAGGAAAGTGGGGAGAAGGACTATTTCAGTTATCTTATTGTTCCTCTTATTTTTTTCCCTTCTAATCGACTTGACTTCCTTTCCCCTTCAGTTCATGACACTCAAGTTGCTTTCCCAGATAGTCCAGGAAGACTAAGGAGAGGTAATAACTCAGGAGAGGTAATTAATCTATCCTCTGCTTTATTTTTCATAAGTTTAGCTGTATATTGTTCATTTCTCATTCTCTCTCTCTCTCTCTCATTTTGAAACTGGCTTCACTGAATAATGCCAACCTTTCCCTGGTAAGCCAAGTGGAAAGACCAGGCTGTTTAGTTGCACCTTTGTTGTCAACTCATTCCCAAACTATATTCTAGAAGTTCAGTCAGAGGAATAACAAGGAATTTCATCAGCTCAGGTGTGTTTTATCTTGGCATTTCCTCTGTTTCTGTCTTCTGTGCTGTTAAACTTTT
This sequence comes from Liasis olivaceus, assembly GCA_030867105.1. Lineage (NCBI taxonomy): Eukaryota > Metazoa > Chordata > Lepidosauria > Squamata > Pythonidae > Liasis > Liasis olivaceus. The sequence goes on along the minus strand of CM061348.1, from coordinate 91,384,777 downwards.
TCTACAGCTGTACATGCCCTATTTAGAAAAACTAGAGACCCTGAGCCAAGAAAGCTTATGGAGATCCTTGCCTTTGTAACAGGGAAAGACCCTTGCCTCAAAGTTATCTGAAAATTGCCTTTCAAATGTTCACCTTGCCTTTTGGCATCCCCCTTCTTTTTGTAACCATGTGATCTTATTCCTCTTAAGTCATATTTTCAGTTACCAGCAGTGGACTGATCTTCCTTCTCCCTAATACCATTTTGTTAATACCTCTTTCTAAGTATTTCAAAACTCCCAAATGCTTTTGCACTTCAAATTTAACAGCTTGGTAATCAGCAGATAAGCTACCTTAGACAAGTCTGATCTGCCTCTTCTTTATACTGCTATATTTATAACCACTTTCTCAGTCTTTTCTAAGTGTTTCATCATCTTCCAAGTTTTATTAACCCCAGTCTCTTTAAGACTCTTGATTGGGCTGTTGCCAGTTCAAATCAAGCATTTGTAACCTTACAAACATCAGTCAGCTTTTTTCATCTACACATTAGCTCTCCATTCATTACTGTGATTTCTATGGTCTGCTTATAATAATATAGCTTATCTCTTTTCTTTTGGATTTTCATACTTGTATGGTATTTATTAATTCCCTTTGATAATTTATTGGCTAATATCTCCTAAAGAAATCAGTTGTTCTTTTATGCCAGTGTGTAAGTTCAGTAAAGTAATTCCCTTTCAAAAGAAGCTATTGTGTGAATGGTTGCTAGGTACAAGTGTGATGATCCACTATTGCTGTGATCCCTGATTATGTGCAACAGAATTTAAATGTGGGTTTAATAGCAGAAGTGGTAACACCAAGATGTGGAAAGTGGCTGTAGACAAGATGAAACAATCTTCCTTCGGGATCCATACAAATGCCCTACTTTGGTACAAATGTGTAACTACCAAGAACGTACCAAAATGCCAGAGGTTATAATAAACAGTTGCCTGATATGTGGATACAGCTGTACAACCCCATTAAGTAGATCTTGTGCCCTTCTATTCCAAAGCTGTATGAAGTTCCTGGAGCACTAGTACCTCGTAAGATTATCTCAGTTTTTTCCACCAGCATAGCAGGGGATGAGTAAAATATTGTTTGCAGAAGCTGCTAGATGAATTGCTGCTTTTATTGATTTGTGAGCTAGTTGCCAGACTTACAAATCTATGGTGCAAAACTTCACTAGAGTGGAAAATACAGTCTTATTCATTACTTGAACATTTTGCATGCTGAGAGAAATAATGTTTCCTTCCACAGGTAAAATATCCATTATAGTTTTTAAAAGATCATCCATTTGTGGCACAGCCCAATTATAGTCTAAGCTGAATCATGTTTTTCCGTGACATGTATGAACCTCTCATTCAGGGGACATGATCACTAACTTCTTAATGGGTTTCTTAGAATTAAAGAAACTGTGTCTTTAACTGTGTTTTGTCTAGTGGCTTTATTTTTCCAGTGGGCAAACTGAGAATTTAGGGCATAGTGTTTAGAGGTTCTATATCAGGTTCTCTCAAGAATAATTATACTGTCACACACACTTTTAGTCACTTCTCCTTCCTCCCTACCCAAAGTTATCTTGTCTTTCTCTATGTTTTTTTATTCCTTGGACGACTTAAGTTTCAAGGAAAAATCTTGTTCTCAAATTCTTCATTCAACATTCTGTTTTGGCAATGATGTTATTTTGTTGCCATCCAATTGTCTGGGGTCCCTAACATCCTGAAGCCTTACTTTCAGTTTCCCCATTATCAGGTTTTCTGTTACAACTAGACAATCATCAATCTCTAGAGATCAACAATTCTAAATGCATGCCCCAGAATCTATAGAACAGAAGTAAAATTTGGCTGCTATGGATTTCCAAGAATTCATGACAACCAGGAAGAGAGTTTCCAAAATTAAGTGAGATCTGTTATCCCTTGCCTAAAAGCAGTTTGCAACTCACATGATCTATTCTGGGTGGAGGAGGAGGAGGAGGAGGAGGAAGAAGAAGAAGGAGGAGGAGGAGGAGGAGGAGGAGGAGGAGGAGGAGGAGGAGGAGAACTCATGGTCTCTCACATTCTGCTTGGACAAACTTTCAAAAGGTTTAGATTTGGATTCAGTCTACCTAAGTTCAGATATGAACTATGTTCAGATATGAATGACCCTGCTTCAGTTTCAGTTTCAGATTAATGATCTGGCCTCTCCCATTTTCCAGTGAGTTTGTTTATATATGTGAATAAGGATATCTCATTCACTAACAAAACAGTAGTTGAAGGGAGCTATTCATTAATGCAATTAACTATTAATAAGGAAAAAAGATTTCTGAAGGTCCAACACTTTAAATGGAAAGCTATTTGTAGAAGTCATTGATCTACAAATCTGCCATAGTCTTTTACAGCTTTAAAAAAAAATATATAGACAAAATAAAATTAATTTTCCACAATCATGTGAATCACATATATAGAAAATATTTCTTCTTCTTTTAAGTGAAGTGATAATATTTCAGATGTTAGGGTCAGATTTCTTGAACAGTACTACTCATCCTTACCCCAATAATTAGCATTCTCAGTCAAATATCGACAATGCATCTTCATTATCAGATTTAGAATTTCTGTGGCACAGAAGAATGGGAAATATCCTTTGCCTTTAGGAAACTTCTGGGTTTTGTTCCCTTTAATAGGCTTCATAGGAGGGTTTCCCCCCCCACTTGCCCTTTTAAATGTACAATGTGTGGATTATCAGGAATTTTAGTAAATTCATCTGGCCTCTTTTGTGTAGTTAACCTGCTGGGCCATTTTTCTTTAACTAATAATACAGCAAATGTGACCTGCAGTGAGCTGAAGAAGAAAAATATATGTTTTTCCTTGGCCACTTGGTGCCACTCTAGCATTATGAACGAGACTGCTTCGTCCAAATACATGGGAATGTCTGTCTTTGTTTTTAGGTCTTTTCCTCCAAAGTCTGAACATGCAGCCCTTTACTAACCATTCCTCAGCTATGTGATGTTCTGATCTTGAAGGACATAGATGGGTGAAGGAGACAATGAAGAGCTGAAATGGAGAAGAGTGCTAGTCACACTGTAAATGTTACTTTGTTGAAATTAGAGCATGTGCAAATAATGCTGACAGCTCTTCTCTCTGTGTTACTTTTCCCACCATTTCATAAGCAAACCAGCATCTCCCATCACTATTCTGCCTTTGTAAAGCAGCTTTACAACAATATAGTATGAAATCAGTGTTACGTTACCATCTAAAGTAACTGATTCAATAGGAACTGAAGGCTCTGTATTCAAGCGTGATTTTGTTTGTGCTTCACAATAAATGGAAAGCAACTGCTGAGCATCTCCCCTCTGCACTACTGACAGCTCTCAATATTGCATGCCTGTGGATTTGTCAAGACTCCCTGCTTTTCCTCACTACCATTTTAATTGTGTATTCAACATGAAGCAAACAGTCTGGGGGAGGTGGAGGCATCTGTAAACAAATAAAGTGCTTATTGATATGAGTTTGCAACAGGGATGAGCGGCTGGCTAAAGTCCTTATTAAATCTTTCATATCTTACTGATTCATCCACTATACTGCATCTTACATAGGCTGGCTGGCAGAGACCGAAAAGAGACCATCGACGCAAATCCGGCTGCATGTCCCCCCCTCAACCCCCCCCCCCCAAACTGTGAATTTTTATTAGCACAGATGTAAGTTTTGAAAGTCACAAAGATTGATGCTGCCCTGAGATTCACGTCAATAGAGTGTATGCCTTTTCTTCCAATAATACTAACTATTACAGATGTGTAGGCTTCAGCAATTGCTTCTCTCTTTAGAAGAAGGGAAGAATTGGGGGAAAAAAAATCTTATTCTTTTTGTGTGCATGTAGTAAGTGCTTCCCATTTTTTTAATAATACAAAATCAGTGTTAGAAAATAATTATTATTCAACTCTTGCTGGCCATCTTTGCTTGCTTGCTTATGATATAAAAATTATTATGTGACAAGCCAGGGAACAACAGCAGGGCATAACTTAGTTAATCCTTTCAAAGGAACCTATAGAAAGACATAGCTAGGGCAGTGGGCATAAACCTGCATTTTCTACTCTCTCCTTCTCACATAGGTAGCAGGTTTTGTCTTCTACTCAGCTGATGGACTGGCAAAACATAAAGCTTGGTTTTTCTTATGCTAAACTGTTGGAGATGGTTTATATTAACCCCCCCTCTCTTTCTCTTACACACACACACACACACACACTCCGCCCTACCCAGTTTTGAAGTTATGCTGAGGTGTCATGAGATTCTCATTATTTCATCTGATGAAAAGAGCCAAGAATTTGTTTTGGTTCCAAGTGGATACTCACAAGGCCTTTATGCACAAATCACAGCAGATTTAGTGTATAACATCCAAACAAAACACAGCAGCTCCGCTCTGCTACTTCCTACTCTGCTTTGGTGTTCCACTTGTTTTACCAGGACCTGATTATTCCATCCCTCCCTCCTAACCATCCTGCTATCTTATGTGCCAAGGGAAGTCAGTTTGCCTTGTTTCCAGAGAAAGAAGTTTAGCCTGGTTAAAATGGAAGTTGTCTTCAAAACCTAGTTCTGTTACATTTAGGCATCCTGTCAGCTGACAGGTTCTTTACCATCCTCTACAATAACCAACCACATCTCAAGAATGACTTGCTAGTTTTGAGGATCATGATTCTTGTAATCCAGTCACAAATCTAGAGCAATTCATGGCATTTCTGTTTAGTGCTTTGAGTCAAAGACAAAGATCTAGTTATATTTATTTTTTTCCCCACTAAATATTTCTGGCCCTTGGATCCCTAAAACATTGGCAAACCTTCCTGTCAATGCTGCAAGAAAATAAAATAATAATAATAATAATAATAATAATAATAATAATAATAATATAACTGAATCAGAAGAGAAGAGAAAGAACTGAAGAAAATAACAAAATATAAAGAGCTACAAATAGAAGTAGAATGACTATGGCAAAAGAAAGCACAGATAGTACCAATAGCTATAGGTGCCTTAGGTTCAATCCCAAAACTTGTGGAGCACCACTTGAACACCATCAGCATTGACAAAATCACTATCAGTGAATTGCAAAAGGCAGCTTTACTTGGAACAGCTTATATCCTATCACAATACCTTTAACAACATCAAACTAGCAAACAAAACATCTGCCTATCCCAGGTCCTTGGGAAGGACTTGATAGGTGGAGAAAAATGCCAAATCCAGTCTAAACATCTGGCTGACTATGCAACCAACAATAATAACAAGAGGAATTGAAACAAAGAATAACTGAGCAACTAGAGCAGCACAAAAATAACAGAATAAGGTTCTCTGCATTGAAGCTTGTTACAAAGAACCACAAGTATTAAATGATGCCAATACTGTAATATCAAATATAAACACCAGCTCATTGCAAAAAAACAAACCAATTGATATACAGCATGGCTGCAGTTATAACTGAATACCTTAGATGCAAAATCAACAAACAAGAAAAAAAAAATCAAACAATGCACCACCAAAATGGAAGATCAGGTTGGAAAATAAGTTCAGCATGCCAAGATCATATGCAAGCCAGCGAAAACAGATGAAAGAAAAGAAGCTAAAAAACAAAAAGACCAAAGAATAGTTGATCAAGAAATATCACCTAGAAACAAGGAAGATCAAGGAAGCCCTGGAAATAATAAAGCAGCAAATAACAGCCATAGCCAATAAGATCAGCAGATACGAAACTAGAATTGCACTCACTATAGGCCGAATCTCCAAGTTCAGTTGAATCAGAAATGTTTCTACCAATCCATCAATGGAGAGACTACAATGAACCAGTCAACACCTGAAAAAGAAGAATCAGTGAAGTTCTGTGCACAGCTATGCAACAACCCAAAGAAATACAAGAATGCAGCTTGGTTAAAGGAGGTAGATAAGAATAAAAAAGAAGCTGAAATGAAAGAACTTGTAATAACAGCAGAAATGGTAGAGAAAAGGGCAACAGCATCTAGTTAAAAGCAAGCTCTTTCCATCTGGCAAAAAGGAAATCGCTCAAAGATCAGCTTCTAATTGACAAAATGATTTTCGAAAACTGTAAGAGAAGGAAGACCAACTTGAATGTAGCTTGGACTGATTACAAGAAGGCATTTGACTCCCTGCCACATGACTGGATAATCAAGTGCCTGGAAATAACAGGAATCAGTAGAAACATCAGAAGCTTTGTGCAAAGATCAATGGCACACTGGAAGACACAGTTGCTAGTTAATGGTGAGAGGGCGAGACTGGGAGAGGTTAACAATCAAGGGAGGAATCTTTCAAGGAGACTCACAATCACCACTACTGTTTGTCATTGCATTGATTCCTCTGTCAACAACACTGAACAATCAGGCCATGGCTATCAAACATCAAAAGCATCTGCCAGATTATCCCACCTCCTTTACATGAACAATCTGAAGCTGTATGGGGAAAAAAAAAAAAAAATCTGAAATGGAATCGCTGCTCAACACTGTCCAAATATACAGCCAAGATATTACAATGGAGTGTAGACTGAACAAATGTGCCACCCTTACCATCAACAAGGGAAAAATGGTGAAAACTGAAGGAATCAAGATGCCCCTTGGAAATAACATCAAGAGTTGGATGAAGAAGATTGCCACAAACATCTGGGCATCCTTCAGGCTGACAACATCAAGCACACTGAAGTCAAGAAGAAGGTTAGTAGGGAATACATCAGAAGAGTGAAGAAGATCTAAAACTCAGTGGAGGAAATACCATCAAGGTGCTGGGCAATTACAGTCATTAGATATGCAGCTGGAATAGTGGACTAAACTCAGGCTGAACTAGAAGCCTTGGATAGGAAGACCAGAAAAATAGTGACAATGAATCATGCCCTTCATCCAACCAGCAACGTTGACAGATTTTACTTACCAAAGAGCATTGGTGGGTGTGGAATGTTGCAAGTACACCAGACAGTTAAAAAAGAAAAAAGGGCATTGGAAGAATATCTGAAGGACAGTGAAGAAGATGCACTGAAGCTAGTATACCATGAAAGCTTACTGAATACCAAAGAAACCAAACTGGCCTACAAGAAAGACCAAAAGAAGAACAGAAAGAGACATGGCAAGGCAAAGTATTGCATGGCCAGTACACACACATACACACACACACAAACTAGTAGGCAAAGCAGATAACAAGTTCTGGTAATGGCTAAGAGCGGGAAAGCTGAAGAATGAGACAGAGGGGCTAATTCTGGCTGCACAAGACCAAGCCTTAAGAACAAACACATACAAAGCCAAAACTGAGAAGACAGCAAAGACAGCAAATGCTGCCTCTGCAAAGAAGTTGAAGAAACAGTGGACACCTAGTTAGCTGCTGCAAGAAGATTGCACAGACTAATTACAAACAACGGCATGACAAAGTAGCAACAATGGTGCACTGGAATATCTGCAAGAAATATCATTTGCCTGCAAGCAAGAACTGGTGGGACCACAAAACAGACAAAGAAGAACAACTTACCACCTGAGGTGTGGTGTGCCCCCACTCTCATGGTCTTCAGAAGGAATGGGAAATCTTGGCTATGCCAGATAGCCTGGGGGCCTGATGGGGGCTTGCATCATTGGAATTGGCTCATGGGGTAATTGATTCTGCCCCCCCTTCATCTTGAATTTTATAGTCTTCTTATGTATATAGTCTCTTTATCTAGTATGATTTTTTAAGCTAATTTATTGTGGATATTTATATTTTTTACTGTTTTTGATGTTTGATTTTAATTATGAGAAAATGAAGAAGCTAAAGTGTTCTGGGACTTTAGAATACCAAAAGACAAGCACCTGCTACACAACACCCCAGACTTAAGAACTGTTGATAAGAAAGACGAAAAAGTCTGGATAGTGGACATTGCAATACCTGGAGATAGCAGAAGAGAAGAGAAAGAACTGGAGAAAATCACAAAATATAAAGACCTGCAAATAGAAGTAGAACAACTGTGGCAAAAGAAACACCATCAAACAACATCTGCCTATTTCAGGTCCTTGGGAAGGACTTGATAGGTGGATAAAAATGCCAAATCCAGTCTAAACATCTGGCTGACTGTTAGACAATAATAATAATATAAATTTGTATGCTGCCTGACTCTCAATAATTCTGGGTGGCTTGTTATGGGAGAACTATATTTGAATAAAACTATGTTGTCTTTTTGGGTAACATTCTTCTCAAAAGGGACGATTAGTTTTTTTCTAATTTAATTTTATAACTAAAAGTTGGTCTATACAGGCTGGGCTTAATATCTATTGAGGATGACTTTTGTGAACTAGTAGATTGTGGTGTAGCAGAACCTCTGGTCTAGTAATGGTATTCTTATATCTTTATTCTGCTATAAGAGTCTTAAAGATGACTTAATAGCTAAGATTGTTGCTGCTGCTGCTGCTGCTGCTGTTATTATTATTATTATTATTCCACAGTATTGTTAGATATGATACTCTAAAGTCTCCATGGTAATTTAAAATAAATTCATACACTTGCTATTTGTCATGGGCTCTTGGGATTACTGTTCCAGTTTTAGTGCTAAGCAAACATTTATGCTCCTATTACAATAGAGCTGAGAATTGTAGCCATTTATTTTACAAGATATCCATTAGTGTCACAGCTAACATAAGACTTCATTTCCAGAAAGTTCATCACTGAGAATGAAGTTGGGTGCACTTCCTGGTCATGCTTCATTGTTGAATCCCACTCTAGTTAAGAGCATTAACTATGATCCTATAGTAGAAAAAGTTGAAAACCAAAGGAGCTTGAAAAAAAATATTAAAAAAGTCTAAGATCATTAAAACCAACCAACCAACCAACCAACCAACCAACCAACCAACCACACCATAAGGTCAAAACTTAGTTTACATGGAAGAGGACAGGGGGGGTGAAAATTGTAATATTCCATGATGAACTTCAGCATTATATGAAGATGCATGTCATGTAGAAGTTACATTCATTTTGGGGAAATATATTAAACGGGGCCATTCAGCTGAATTTTCATTCATTTCAAAACGAATGTGCAGTGACTGTTCCTGCTGGCTATTTTCTGTCATACCTCCTTTGTGTAAATAAGTTGAGTTGTTGAATTAATGGTCACCATTTTTACCTACAATAATATGCAGTGATTTGGGCCTTATGGGTTAAAAATAATGATGTGTACTTCTAAAAACAGCTTTGTAGCCACCATGAATAGGAACAAAAAGTAGAATAACAAATGTGACTAATCAACTTTATTTTTATAAATGAATGTGTGAGTAAAGAACCAAATTAAATTGTATTAATGAATTTGAATGGCATTATGTCGTTCCCCCCCCCCCCGCCATATTTCCCTAGGGACTGCAAATGAGAAATAAATGCACATTTACTGTGCAATTCCTTTTTTTGCCTGATCTCATAATCTTAATTACAGTTATGTGAATTATATTCAGACTTGCAGCCTTTTGAGTTTCTTGGTAGATACAGAAAATAATTCTTATAATTATTCATAAAAAGGTATGATCTATTGCTTTTGTGGGAATAGCACTCATAGAATAATTATCAGTATGAAATTCAATACTTGAGGTCTGTCCAGGCTATAATTGGAATGAGAAACTCTGTGTACTTCCCCTTTCTCTCATGAGCTTTGAATTTAAGTAGCCACTAAGACAGAACTCACTGGCCCTTTTTACATGAGCAATTTATTGCATCTTATAACATCACTCAGCCATCACTGTGACAATATAAAGCCTGTATTCATCAGTGATATATCACCACAATGAGGGCTAGGTGATGTTCTAAGATGCTATAAATCTCTAATATGGATCTGGACAATCACAACTTGGCCCAAAATATGTAGCTGAAATATGTATCAGCCCTATGCAGTTCCTTCTTTCCTCCATTCTTGATACAACACAACTAATCCCTTAAGTCTTCAGCTAACCTATTTTCATATTATATCAGAAACAGGAAACTGTGGTTACCTAATTCAGAACAATTCATGATTTTATAGTAGATTCAAATCATGATTTATGGTTCATCCTTATTCTGAATGATGTAACAATCATTTCCTGGTTTAGACATAACAGATGGATTGTTAAACACTTGGTCACCACATCCGAGGATATCCCTTTTGCTATCCTATTTTTGCAGGTATTTCTGGGCCATCTCTAATTCTCTAGCCTACGTGGTGTTTCCAGAATAATTGCTTTCTAAACATAACATAATACAGATATCTTACTTGGGATTTTTGCTTGATTATGTGCCATCAGGTCACTGACAACCCTTAGCAACCACACATATATAAACTCCATTTATGATCTGTCCTTAACCTGGTCCTTCAGGTCTTCCAACAGTGTACTCATTGCCACTGGTACCGAGTCCATCCACCTTGCTGCTGGTCATCCTTATCTTTTCTTTCCTTCTTCCTTTCCCAGCATTAGAACTTTCTCACATAATGTCTTACTTAGAAACCTCCCCAAACATAAACATGACTCTTATACATTCTCCTAAACCCAGTCATCTTAAACTTGACAGTTTTGATACCCCAAAGAGTTAACTTTGTTTGCAGCTATCATCTGGTTCTACACCAATCATCACCAATTTCCTTAAAACAAAAGAAAAAAAAAATCCAACATTTAAAGGCATAGAACAAAAACTGTGTCTTGTGTTTTTAAGGTTTCCTTCCTAACAAAATCAGACTTGAAATTTTCATTCAGTTATATCGAACAACCAAATGAAATAAAATGATAATATAAAATAAAATAACTGTTCGTTGATTTCCAGAGACAATAACAGGGACATGGTTGAATCAGGAGATATGAATGCTCTTTTTTTTTGGGGGGGGGGGGGGCTCAGCCAATTAACACAGTTAATTTTAAGAGAAGTATTTATGTAATTGTTAATTCAGATATCTTTGTGGACATAATGTAAACACTGTAGAATGTTTTATTCCCTAAACTTTCAAAACTGAACCAATACACAATGATGACATTCCATTGCCAATTATGAAATCCTTAGAGTATGTCATGAACCAATCAGTGTCACCTCTTGCCGACCACTAAGAAAGCACAGATATCAGCATCCAGCCTGCACCCTGCTCCCTCCACATCTGTAGCTCTGGTGTGTGCTTGTTTTTTCAATTCTGGAAGATTTCTTAGCAGACACTGTGATAGGGCTGTGCCAAACCATTTCTCTGCTCAGTTAGAAATATCTGTGAAAGTACAGTGCCAACAGAAGACCGGAAGGAAATCATCTTAGCTACCTAATGGAGACAATGGTGTGGGATCACAATGGCATAGACCCAATCCAGAAATGGCCTAAAAGTTAATGCTAAAATTGTAGTAAAACAGTATGTTATTTTGCTTTGATTATAAATTAATCAAAGACCAGTTCTGAAGGCTTGAGTCCAATCCAGCTAGCTTTTCATAAGGAACCAAGCCTTGGGGGGAGGGGGGGGGGTGTCCTTTTAGCTGGCTAATTTAAGCCAATGGAGGTATATATATTTTTTAAAAAATGCTATTTAAAAAGACTTAAGAAATCACTATCTCAGACCTTTAAATTTAGATAGATGACTAGGTAAAGGATTTATCAAATCCTTGAGTCCAAAAGACTCCTTGCAGCAACAGCTAAAATTCATGTAAGTAATTTTTAATCATAGGCTGCTCTTTCTTTAGGTAGATTTCCCCACTATTAAGAGCAACAATACACCACTAGTGTTAGAACTGTTGTCAAAAATGTTAGCTATATAAGGTGTGATAGTACACAAGATATGAAGTAAGAATATATGAAAACTGAAATTAACAATCAGTACTTGTACTATACTGCATACATTCAATGCAGCTAAATATTATCTATCTTCTGTAAAAATAAGCTTTTTGCAGAGACTCTTCCTGTAATCATTCCTGACCTCAGATATGTCCTAGCAAAGATCATACTGTGTCTTTGTGAGGGTCTTTACAAAGAAGCCAACCAGTAGGGTTTGAGGTATAGGATAATCCCAGTTAGGACAGAATTTATGGAGTATTGACCATGATATGACAGCCATTCAGGTTATGAATACAAAACCTGCTGACTGAAAGGTGGACCATTTGCTATTGCCTCTAAATATTTCATTATTCTCTATTATCTGTTAATGCACATGGCATGAACGTAAACAAAATAAACATCATGTTTTTAATTTTTTAATTTTTTTTTACTATATATCTTGTTCGTGTAAAGTAGAGGGAACAAATACTAGATGAAAATATCAGCTGTAGAAAACTGATGAAGCAGTGATATTTATTGGAAGATTGGCTTATTAAGGATAGAGGAGGAGAGACAATGATCAAATTGCTTTAATGTTTCTTTAACCCAAGGTATCTCAGAAGACAACTAGTGATCACTTGCTACATGGTTATCTTTGTAGAACTCTTTTAGTGAGTTCACCAGAATTCTCCCATGTGGGAACCTGCAGGATCTTTCTGCAGCTGGAGTTGGAAACTTGTGGTCCTCCAGATGTTCTTAAAATATAATTCCAAACATCCCTAGCCAGCACACTTCATGGTTAAGGATGCTTGGAATTGTAGTTCAGCTGGAGGGACAGGATTAGCTTATTAATAATATTAAAATCCACTGAGAACATCTAGCCTCCTATAGAACTAAACATCACAATCTGTAACACATTTTAATCCTATTGATTCTGTTGGTATGGGAATAATGTTCTATTAGAATTAAAAAATGAAGAAATAAATATAGAAACATTTTGATAGCCCTAGGTGGGCTTACAGGAAAATTGAACATATTTGATGACTTATTTTGCAATGATAAAAAGTTAAATACCTCAAGCCCTGTTACATTTATACAGGAATAAACAAGGACAAACAGGCTATTTTTGGAAACTTCTTCCATTCATTCTTAATTGCCAAATAAAATTTTCATGGTGAAATCTGCATATATATTGCTACTGTTACCACATGTGCACATAAACAGATATGCAGAAACTCTGCACCAAATCTAGAGACATCTGTTTGATTTGGTGCCCAAATACAATGCTGAATATATTGAAAAAAACTTAAGTATTATTTTTTTCAGAGAAAATTTGTTTGTTTGTGTCACATATAAGGAAGCTATTTATACTTATAGTCTTGGATTCTAGAACTGTGAGAAATCATGAATGGGAAGAAATACTGAATATTATCCAGTCTGTAATCTCCACTATATCAAAAATCACACATCAAAAAATATCTGCTCATTTGGAGATTTTACCAGATTTCATCTTTTAAAAAACTGAATATGTTAGACTGGAACACTTGATGATATAACTTCACTTCGGTAGACAGTGAATTTGAGAGGAAAAAATCCATAATTGATTAATACTACTAATGAGAGAATCCTAAAAACACAACACTGCTACCAAAACTTAAGTAGAGAGATCGATTTTGCCAAGTATGACTTCTGAATTAATTAAGTAGTCATAGGCATTTTGCCTTATTTGGACTTGTCTTGAATATTTCTAAGTTTATCAAATAAATAGGGTTCATAGGTTTCATGATAATGCAAAGTTGTGCAATTCATGTAGGAATGTTTATTTATGGAATTAGTCTGACTCTTGTATTAAAGAATAGGTTAACTTTTTAGAAATACTTATTCATCTTGTCTTACTTGAATTCTATAACCAACTACCAGATGAATAACCGTCACTACATTTAAAAATAATTTAATTACTCTTAAAAAAAAAAAGCCATTTTGAAACACATTTCTCTAGAAATATAAATACCAGGAAATCAATCTTTCTATTCAACAGATGATGAATTGCTCTGCTGTATTTGGCAAACTGATTTTGAAATATTTTTAGTCTTAGCTATAAGGAGTTATTTTTATTTCAAGGCTTTTCTGTCACCATAGTTACAAGACCTAGACACCAGCCTTTCATATGCAAGTATGAAACATCAGAATGAAGCTAATAAGACTACATTCTGGTTGCATTCCAAGATCATAGAGCTTCCACACTGGTTGCAGTTTTGATAGAGAAATGACAAAACATATTTATCTGATATCTCCTCTGGATAATTTTGAGAAGCTGCTCAGAACAGATTCTGCAAAAAAATGACTTCCATTTTTTCTAAGTTTAAATATGAGCATTCAAATTCATTTTGAGAAGAATGAAGATTATAAGATTCACATATAACTTTGCTGGTGATGGAAGGAACATTTTGCCAGTCCTTCAAAACTGATCAATAAGATAAAAGCTGTACTGAGCATATTTAACTATCTATTCACCTGTCATTTATCTATCTATCTACTGTCGCATGTTGGTTTACCCCCATGCAACTGAGACAGATATGTGGGACCGAGGTAATTCACTTACACCTCTCACTGCATCGTGTTGCCCAACTCTCCACCAAAGTTTCAAGACAGGAGCAAGTTGCCAGTTCTATGAGGATGTCTTGATCAGGAAACTTTCCACAAGAAGACTAGAACTATACTTTATTGAGAAATGCTACAGTAACAAAATCATGCAAGTCTGACTGCATTTTCCTTTCCCCATCTTTTATACCCCAGGGAGTCAGTGGGGAGTCTCTTTCTAATATTTCCTCTTTGCTCTGGATTCATATCATGTTTGTGCATCTTTCACAAACTAACCATTTCTGGATAGTTTCTCCAGGGTCATTCCCATGGATCCCTACCCAGGTGGTGTAGGAATTCCCCTTGCCCACAGTGGACCAAGTAGTTCAGGGAAGATGACCAAATTTTAAGGGAGCTTGAGTATTAATTAAAACCATTCCTTCCTCCCAAATTAAGTCGATTGGTGGCAATGGCAGAGCAATTCATATTAAACCAATATAGTTAAGGGATTGTCTAGAATGCAAAGTTTTGTAGAGTAGAGAAAGGAATCATGTATGACTGGATCATGCATGAAGAAAGTTGGGGGCTCAGTGTTAGTAATTCAAGAGGAACTTTGACTTTAAAGGTGTGCCCAGATACAAGTGAAGTAGGCAGCATGCTGTTTCTAGAGCAAGACAGGGCAAGGATTATCCATAATGATGCAAGGTGAGAGGAGGGCTCTGCTTTGATTAATTTCCTTCCTCTTCATCTCCTTTGTTAATATTGGTTGTGGTTCACAACTCAAGACTTCCCTTTTTTTTCTGGAAGTCAGTGAAGCAAAATCTGTTGTGGTATAGGGGATCTTAGGTTAATTCCTTAACAACTATCTTAGGGCTAAGAGAAGTTGAAGATGACACCCATTACACTGTGTGTACTTAGGTTTAATTTCAGTGTTTTTCTTTTGATCACTTCCCAAGAGAAATAATGATAAAAAGTGTAAAACTAAGAGAAAGAAATCTCTAATCTGTGCAAATAACCACACACAAAAAAGACAGAAACTTCCTTAAAAATGCACAAAATAATAAGTAATACCAGGACACAGTTATTTCACCTAGCTTCAGTTCACTTAGCTGAATTTCCTGGAAGATACTTCTTTTTAAAAAAACAACTCCAACTACAGTGCAGCAATATTCTAACATTTATAATTGATTACATTAACTGGAAACAAATATGGCCTCATTTCTAATAATAATGAGCAATAGTTGTTTCTTATTTATCTGACAATCAAATCCTAAATTCAAGGGTTTGATAATATTCAAGTTGAGACAAATTTAATTTATTAACACAATAGAACAACTCAACTAGATTTTAATCATTTGCAAGTCATCTTCATTTTGAGATTTGTTGGAAACAAAGATGTTTATTAGCTTGGGAGTCTCTATATCTCTGCCTATTTCCCACCCATTGTGCTGATATATTTAACTATATTACCTTCTATTCTTGCAATATGCCACCTAGAAGCATGTTGTAGTCTGCAATACTTTCTTAATTTACAATAATGGCCTGTCTGACCTTGATTTCCATAAAATCTGCTTGTTTGCTTTCCGTCACTTAGTGAACATCATACACTTTATTACTTGGATAGGATATGTGTCATGAATTACTGATCTTGTAAATGTGTAAATGACTTTGGGGATTTCTGGGAAGAAAGCTGAGGGAATTTAGCAGAGACTGTGCAGGAAATTCAGTGTGTGGGCATGTGTGTGTGAAGGAAGGGGTTGAAGATGGGATGGAAGGGGCTGCAGAACATCTGTTTTCTCCTGTGGGCTATTGGTATGTGATGATTCTGGTGTGCTTTACAGTGTGAAATATCATTTGGGAGCTAGCCCAGCATTTGCTCCAATGCCATATGCTGTGTACATTCCATTTTCTTGGCTTTTCTGTGTGAGCATCACACACAATGAAGGTCTAGTTATAGTGTTTTCCTAACAAAGTCCTCCTAAGAAATAAAGTGTGAGCAATTTCTATCCTGGTTAAAAGTCTGGAAGTTAACACAACCGGATTCCATATTTAAAATATGACCTGTATGCTGCCCACCTATCTCTTTGTCAGTAGAATTAAAGGGGCTTACAAATATGCTGACCTATGTGTCTAGGACCCTACCATGCTGGGAGGATTACTCAGATGGCAAAGATCAAGGTGAATAGAGCCCTCCTTTAGTAATAACAGATGTATAGCCACGGAAGATCATGATTGTGCATGGGGAGGCAGGAGATGAACCCAGACAATGTAATTACTATACAGGTGCTTTTGGCTTGCAAGATAATTCAGGAGAGCCTGTGTCACTTGTGCTTTGCCTATTTCTAATTGGCTAAGTATTGATTAGACTGATTTGGTTGGATCTACCTTATCTCTGTGCAAGAGGCATACAGCTGAACTACTCCATAGTAAGAATGTTCAGAAGGCTATACAATTCTATCCATAAATGCTACAACAAAGTGTAGGCTTTAAAAACCCTGCTTGGTGAGCTGGACCAAGCCAAAGGAGATGAAAAAACCTAGTAAGACAAGTTTTTGTTTTAAAGGATCTTTTCTTCTTATTTTTCTTCTCATAATAATTTAGTTACATTGAAGGACATCAGGTTGACATTCCCATTTTACATAAGACAGCCCTTGGCTTATCTGCATTCGTGAACAGAGTCTTGCTTTATATTTTATACATTTATAAGTACATTTATATTTGAAAGCCTCTGGAGTGGCTTGTTCTAAGTCTCTGGCCCCAGAATTGTCTTCCTTCTTAGTATAATTAAAGGTAGGCTGAAAACAGTAATGAAAAAATTAGACATTGCCAGCAAGTTAAGACACTGTGTTGGATGAAGCTGAGCATTATATTACAGGGCAAACAGGTCTAGGAGTTTAAAATCAGTAAAAAGAAAAACACTTGCACACTGAATGAGTTGGGAGGAGTAGTCATTTCAAACCTCATCTAAAGGGTAAGGGAGGTGTTAGGTTATGCTTTCACCATTTGTATTGAACCTTCTGATACACCCTACTCTGCCCAGCCAGGGAATTCTTAGCCTTTCCATCAAGGGCTTCTCCATTTAACCAAGCTGTAGGAAAAATAGAAAGGAATGTGATGTAGATCTTCCTGTTCAAAGCCCTGCCTTAACAAATTCAAGTATTGGGTGGTGGCGGCGGGGGAGGGTAACTGTGCAACTATACCAACTTCCATCTTGGGAAAGTGTTAATGAGCAATTATCCTTTTAAACCAAAGAAACTAAATCTGTGGATACCACAGGTTTATTGGGAACAAGGGAATATTGGAAAAACAAAGGAAGTTAATCACACAAACACATAATTCAAAATAAGATCAACAGAGTCAGCCTACCTAACTACTGTAGCTATTTATTACCTGTTTGCATAAAATCTTGGGTTCCAACATGCAGTCATTGTTCACTGCAGAACAAGTGATGGAATAAAAAGAATCTGGACACCTGCTTGGAAGCTGCTGCTATTCCTGCTTCAATGTTTTAGTCTAAAAATTCAAAGAACATGGGAATAACTTAAAGTCATTCTCCCTGCAAATACTGAATGCTGCTTTTTCCAGTCAAGCAAAATGCTCTGTTTTTACATTCTGGGTGTAATCTGCAAATCAGAATATGATCTGGCTGATGAATCCACCTCCTTAATAGTACTATAGTTTATTAATAAAGATGCTGACTGGTTTTCACAAATTACGCCATTATAATTAAAGGTTTACATGTGAAAGGCTTTTTTGAGAAAGAAAGGACGATTTTGGTTTATTCATACCTCTCAATATGGGATCAAACTTTTAGATGCCTTAGGAGGTTCTTTGGTATGAAACCAAAAAAATAAGGGTTTGTCACACACAGGTGAAACTCGAAAAATTAGAATATCGTGCAAATGTTCATTTATGTCAGTATGGCAACTCAAAAGGTGAAACCAATGTATGAGATAGATGCATTACATGCAAAGCAAGATATGTCAAGCCTTACTTTGGTATAATTGGGATGATTATGGCGTACAGCTTATGAAAACCCCAAATTCACAATCTCAGAAAATTAGAATAGTGTGAAAAGGTTCAATATTCTAGGCTCAAAATGTCCCACTCGAATCAGCTAATGAATCCATAACACCTGCAAAGGGTTCCTGAGCCTTTCAATGGTCTCTCAGGCTGGTTCAGTAGGAATCACAAGCATGGGAAAGACTGCTGACCTGACAGTTGTGCAGAAAACCATCATTGACACCCTCCATAAGGAGGGAAAGCCCCAAAAGGTCATTGCAAAAGAAGTTGGATGTTCCCAAAGTGCTGTATCAAAGCACATCAATAGAAGGTTATGTGGAAGGGAAAAGTGTGGGAGAAAAAGGTGCACAAGCAGCAGGGAGGACTGCAGCCTGGAGAGGATTGTCAGGAAAAGGCCATTCAAAAGTGTTGGGGACTTTCACAAGGAGTGGACTGAGGCTGGACTTAGTGCATCAAGAGCCACCACACACAGACGGATCCTGCACATGGGCTTCAAATGTCGTATTCCTCTTGTCAAACCGTTCCTGAACAACAAACGTCAGAAGCGTCTTACCTGGGCTACAGAAAAAAAGAACTGGTCTGTTGCCCAGTGGTCCAAAGTCCTCTTTTCTGATGAGAGCAACTTTTGCATCTCATTTGGGAACCGAGGACCCAGAGTCTGGAGGAACAATGGAGAGGCACACAATGCACGATGCTTGAAGTCCAGTGTGAAGTTTCCACAGTCTGTGTTGATTTGGGGAGCCATGTCATCTGCTGGTGTTGGTCCACTGTGCTTCATTAAGTCCAGGGTCAACGCAGCCATCTACCAGGAGATTTTGGAGCACTTCATGCTTCCTTCCGCAGACGAGATTTATGGGGATGCTGACTTCATTTTCCAGCAGGACGTGGCACCTGCCCACACTGCCAAAAGTACCAAAACCTGGTTCAATGACCATGGGATTACTGTGCTTGATTGGCCAGCAAACTCGCCTGACCTGAACCCCATAGAGAATCTATGGGGCATTGCCAAGAGAAAGATGAGGGACATGAGACCGAACAATGCAGTGGAGCTGAAGGCCGCTATTGAAGCATCCTGGTCTTCCATAACACCTCAGCAGTGCCACAGGCTGATAGCATCCATGCCACGCCGCATTGCAGCAGTCATTGCTGCAAAAGGGGCCCAAACCAAGTACTGAGTACATATGCATGCTTATACTTTGCAGAGGTCCGATATTGTTCTATTTCCAATCCTTTTGTTATTGATGTCATGTAATATTCTAATTTTCTGAGATTGTGAATTTTGGGTTTTCATAAGCTGTACGCCATAATCATCACAATTATACCAAAGTAAGGCTTGACATATCTCGCTTTGCATGTAATGCGTCTATCTCATATATTGGTTTCACCTTTTGAGTTGCCATACTGACATAAATGAAAATTTGTACGATATTCTAATTTTTCGAGTTTCACCTGTATACCTGTTTTCAAGATTTAAAGGGCAAGTGGAAGACGTGGTGGTGTGAAGGCAGTCTATAGTTCTGGAGGAACAGAAGGATGTGCTTTATACAACTCAATCTCGTCTGTCTGTTTTTCTGATTGCTGTTGAACCTGGGGTTGCTGGAAGAATAAAAAGCCAGTGCAGTCTATGGATTATTATCATCATGTCAATTTCTCTTTGATAGTTTGCATTGCAATACAAAAATACAGATTTTCATACAAATATCTTCCTTTGATTTTTTTCCCCCCCTTCATAGTCAATAGAACTCTGCCCACTCATGCTTGGACTATTACTTGACATTTTGAAATTTATTGGCTGTGACTCTCAGCACTTATCATATCGCAGACAGACAGGCAGACAGTCAAACCGATAAATGCCACTGGACTGAATATATAGCTTTGCTTCACTTGGGCTGCTATTTTACCTTGTACATAACATTGCTTATTGAATCTTCTCCATCTACTCTTCACATAGATTCTTTTTCCTTTTCTTTCTTTTTGCATTAAATGTTGTCCCTATATTTAGTCATGGGAACATATGTATCTTTTTATTATTCACAACCCCTCCTGCTAACTTTTAGGAAAGAGTCTCATGATTTCTTTTGCAATAAGGCTTGGCCAGAACTCTCTGAATTATCACATTGTGTATTGCTCCACTTGCAAGTGATGCTGAGTGCTAATTTTCAGTTTGTATCTCTAAATCCAGGATGACTCATCTGGGGGGAAAAAAAAGTGTGTCCAGGTACAGAAAAACAATTCTGGGTTTAGTAATCCTCCTTTATTTGCATTCCTGCCCAACTTCCAGTGCTCTCCCATTAACTGAAGCATTCCCTGCTTCAGTTGCATGCACTGGCATGTTTACTTTTCATGCCAGGCTTCAGCTCAATTTCAAAAGCTCATGTTCAAAAGCATTGCTTTCTGGTCTGTAGCTAGTCACTTTCCACAAAGTTTTGGAGTCTAAGGCTGATCTAGGCTGAGAAGGTCCAGAAGGCACATTGGGCAAGTCATCCTGCCTTTGATTATTAAAGCTTTTCCAACATTTTCTCTTAACACAGCATATGTGTATTATATACATGATTGTTTAAGAATGGTATGCACAGCGCAGTGGTTCTTTTACTTTCATGGTTATCTGGTATATCAGTTTTCACTGAATCCAGAAAAATTGCTTTTTTCCCCCCCTGTGACCTTATGGATGAAGGGTTGCCATTTCAGTTGGTGTTTTGCTTAAAACAGCATCCCAAAGGAACACCACAGAGGCAGAAAGCTTATAGTATTACTGATAACATTAAATCCCTCTCAGAAGACTTGCACTGAAGGCAGGGTCCCTTTCCTGCTGCTTCTTTTATCTTCCTTTCAAAGATTTTCTATCCCTTTACCATGCCAAAGCAAACTCTGAGTAATTTCACAATAAGACATTAAAAATCATTCTATTAGGTTAGAGTATTCCTGTATCTCCTTGTTCTCTTCCTGTGTTTGGGGAATATGGACAAGTAAATTAGATCATGACTCCTCATCATAGCTTATAGTACATCCATTTGTCTGAAAGGAAGATCACCCCAAAAAGAAAGTTTTAACAACTTTGCTCCACTAGCATTTTTTTCAGCGAAAATAAGATGACCCACTTTAAAGATACTTCCCCAATTATTTGGGGGAAGAAATCTTCATCTTCCTTTCAGAGGCATAAACTAGTTATTTGAAGTTAGTGCAAGAGTCAGATTTCCCGATGTGGAATAACTTGGGATAACATTGTGAATTCTGGTGAATAGCTGTGAAACAGGTATCCTCTTGCACTGTCACCACTAGTAAACATTGCATATCCCCACTCTTCAGTTTTTGGTTCTTCCTTCTGTGCCTCTCCCAGTGTTCCACCCTAATAAGTTTCAACATTGTTCTCCATTCTAGATTCCTCAGAGATAAATAAAACCAACTCCAGTGTTTGAATGACTGCACACTCAATTTTTTACTTCATTTTCTCTTTGGGTGGCACTGCCAAGAAGATATTATGAGCTCAGCCTTTTGTGATTTATGAGAAAGAGCCTGAATTTTGAGAAGCTGAACATAAAAACTCCTGATTTGTTATGCATTGAATTACCTAACTCTCTTTGGGATGGCTATACCACAGACTTAATTGGGAAGAGACTAGTGAACAACACCTCAAATAGCTATAATGTTCAGAATACATTGGGAGAAATCATGGGTGTTCAAGTGATCAAGTAAAAATCATATGTGTTTGCAGGATATACTATTAAGTAGGGCTAACAGAAATGGGTTGTAGAAATCCTAAATGGCTATGAAGAGGTACAAAAACTCTGATGCCATTTAGTAGTTGAGCAGATTTTTGCAGCTCACATCTAATAGCTGCCACATCTGAACTTCAAAAATCCAGCCACTAAATTCAGCAAAGGTATACAAACTCAGAAATTGCTTTAGAGCTACAGATCTGGGCTTTATTCTAGATAGCCACTGAATGCCTTTTGGCTGCCTTCAAGTGTCCTTTGGGATTTTTTTGTAGGCCCAAGGTCACCCAGCTGGCTTCATGTCTAAAGAGGACCTAGAGATTGCAACTGCATTTTCCCCCTGTAATCTTTTACATTGTAAAAATTAGGTATGTTAAAATAAATAACCCAGAAGGTCCGTGAGGACCGGGCTCTTCCCCCAAGCATTGGGCTAGGATGGGGCCTGAGCTGTGACGATGTTTGATCTGGCACTGGGGGTGGGGGGAGGGTATCTTTGTTTTTAACTATGTTTGATGGATTTTTGTGAGCCGCCTAGAGTCATTGTATGAGAGAGGCGGCCAGATAAGTCCTATAAATAACTAAATAAAACACCATTCTCAGAGAGATTATGGGCCTAGAAATCTCATCCAACCTCAGTTGTACATTTCTTTTGGCAATTATAATCACAATGTGGAAGAAGATGGAGGAAATCAGAATGCATAAGTATTTTTAGCCTTTTAAACAGAAATCCTTTGACTTCTTTGGAGATTAACCATCGGTTTTCAGTCATGATAATGCAGTCTGTCTACCTTTTGACAAGAAACCTGAGTTGGCTGGAATCAAATTGGTAGACTAGATGGAAGTTGCTCTCCTTAATGTTTCATACGTTCTCAGGACAGTTGTACAAGGATTCTTCAAGGGATTGTTTAACAGAGGCATCTTTCACAAGAGACGGGGAAATGGCTTTTTACACTGAAGGATGTAAACTGTAAACAATTAATCTGCATCTAATAGCCTCATACTGTGACATTTGAAGGGAAAAAAAAGTGCTTGGAGAAAATCATCTGATCCCAAAATATGTTCTTGAAACACTTGATGAAAATTAATTTCTGCCACATCCATTTAGCCCCAAAGGCATGAAATCTCAGGATTCATCCCCACTTCCTATTAGGTACTGCAAGCAATTTAGCTGGCTATATATAAGTTTTTTAACGTTTAGGGGTACAAGATCTGGACTGCAAAAATTTGGATGATTGCTAGAAGGTATCAACATAGCATCTAGCAGCTGCCTAAATTTTTGCTGTCCATATACATTGCTCTATAAGAGCCATCAGCTCTTATTATTGTGAGTATTTTTCCCTGGTTAATTGAGATAAGATCTTGGTGATCTCAGTCATCTAGTCATGTGTCAAGTCTGCATGCAAAGACATCAAATAATGGTCAGGTTACTGTGTCTAGTCTGTTTTTTTTTCCTCACTGTTTTCATCATCACTGTTGATGAGAAGAAAGAAAGAAAGAAAGAAAGAAAGAAAGAAAGAAAGAAAGAAAGAAAGAAAGAAAGAAAGAAAGAAAGAGGGAGGGAGGGAGGGAGGGAGGGAGGGAGGGAGGGAGGGAGGGAAAAAACACCAAGTGCTTTTCCAAATTGGTTTCTGATGGCTGAATTAACCCTTTACATTGAAACCAACTAGAGTTTTCCCAGGGCTAAACTCAAAGGGGAAAAAAGCATCACATTTTTTCCCACTTTTAAGTTATAGTTTAGTAACCTGCTTTTTTACCATTTTACATATCCTGGTTTACTGTAGGCTTAATAAATTTATTTCTAATTTAAAAAAATTGCTGATCATTGAATTTCATAGCCAGTTATATAAATTAATAGTCTTTCTGCCTGGAGGAAGAGCAAAGAGGAAGGTTCTTCTCTACCAGTGCGTGTGTGTTGGGGGGGGGGGGGGATTCAGCCGTGGAATCTGATCACCCCCTAGAACTGTGGTTGCTACATTGAACAAGGAGTATTGGATAAAGGGATTGTGACCTGAACAAAGCTTTGCAGCTATCTAACAATGTCAGCTGGTGATGCCTTCCCAAGCAACATGAAAATTACAACTTGCCCCTTCAAAATTCCTTCCCTTGTCGTGGATCATTTTTTTCTGAACAGTTTGTTTAGGGATGAAACATTCTGCATCTTTTCATCATTTTCTCCAGGGGGGCAGGGTATACATAATAAGTCTGATGTTCTAATTCATGGTTTCCCTGCTCCAGATGTGTTGGGATAGGAACACTTCTGGATGGTACTAGCTGGGAAGCGAATGGAAATGGTGGTCTTTTTTGTTGCAGATTTTTAGCAGGAGACTGGCTATTAGAATCCATGCAGAGTCTGCCCTATCTAATGTGATCTCCTTGAAAACACTTTGGGCATTTGAAATTTGAATACACACCCAACGATATCTGTGACTTTTATTCCCTAGTGGTGTTTCTTGATGATGCCAGGGAAGTCCTAGTTGTCTTCTTCTACTTCAGTCCTTCCATCTTTCTTTCTTGTTCTTGTGGCTAAAGATAATAATAGGAACTTTTAATGGGGAAACTGGGACACTCTTTCCTACCTCTAATTTCTTTTTGAACTCTGACTCACATTTGTTGTTCTCTGTTATACACTAAATATGAAAAAAAGAGAAAGTTGAATTAAGCACCCTATAAAAATTGGAATGTGCTGACATTGTTGATAACTAAGATGCCAGTAAGCCCTTGTGTATATCCCTTGAATTATTCTTGTAATGGTTGCATTTTCTTATATCTATTAATAGTTTGACCTTTATGTGCATGTATGTTTTCTTGTTTCATTTTCTCTGCTCCAGGCCAAGCTGACATGCTCTAAATCATTAACCTTATGCTCCAGGGAAGTGGTCCTTTTGGCAATATCTTTGATATTAGATTGGTATCCTTCCGGGCTGAATTTAATTGACTGGATTTCTAGGGGAATAGCTGACTCCCCTAGGTTTTGGCTACTACCACTTTGTTATAATTGCTTTAGTAGCTCATGTAGGTTGCATTCTGCAAGACCGGCTTTACACTTTAAGAGGACTATCCCAAAGAAAGTGGTTTGAGGATATCAGCCAAACCACCTAAACTAGTCCCTTGTAAAATGGAATGAGGGCAGCAGATTGCATATCTGAGCTTACAGGCTGTTCCTTGCATGTCTGGCTTATATACCTCTTCATTGATGGATATATTTTCATGTTGTGGCACCTGGTAAGCCCTTATGCCAGCAAAAACAGTTTGGTGGAGACAAATCCAATTTTTATAGTGCTTGATGGCATATTGCTTTGAAGCATGCCCACAAGAATAAATCATAGATGATGCACACTTTATATTAAAGCAGAGAGCAGGTCCAAGCCCATTTTTGCATTCAGGATGGTCTTTTCCTTTTCCAGTTATGAAAATGTATTGTAAGTAATCTGAGTATTGGAGAGACTTCACCTTGTTAAGAGTAGCATAGCATTTTGTTTTATGTTGTTTTTGCATGTGTAATTTTGTGTCAAGAGTTATATGGTCAGCGCTGGGAACCATCAGCTATGTATGCAGCTGTCCCAGTGGTAAAACATCAACTGCTTTTTAGAACTACTCCCAGGACAGCATTTCTTAAAAGGAAGTCCAACTCCTGACTTGGTTTATGTCTTTGATGGGCTTGATCTTTTACTACCAGCCCCTGGTATGATTCACTGGTTTCCTATGGCTTAGTTTTTAACTAATGCTGGGGTCCCTTCCTTTGTTTGTTTATGAGGTGTTCTGTGAAGATGCATTTCAATGGAGTCACTGTGATGTGAAAAGCATAACTTATAGTGCTATAGAATGGTTATCTTTCCAATCTTTATATTTAGACATGGCTTGTCCTGTATCATTTTCACACAGGACAAAGCTTTGCCATGTGAAACTATAGTGGGATCATGCTGGGGTTAGAAGTGAAAAAATAAGCAGTAAAGGAAGGTAATATAACCAGACAATATAACTAGAAGGGCTTAATTTACAGATAAAAAAGGATGTTTTTATCATCTTAAAATCTGATGATCTTGATCTTAAAGTCAGGAGCATGCTAGGATAACTGAAAACACTATCTAGAAACTAATCAAAAAATTTATGTAGTTAGAACACAAGTCTGGAGAGAAGAAATATTCCATAAAGACCCAAAAGATTGATAAAGGCAGGGAGTGACTATGAAAGAATCATTTATTTATAATGCCATAAAGAAAATTTCCCTGCATTTTTCCTGACAACTGGGTTTGGTGATCAAGAATTTGCTGCCAACATTTCTTTCAAAGAAAATTTCACAGAAATTCTCATGGGTGGCATGAAGAGGCTAACATGAATGTCCTCTCTTTCATTGTACCATGACTTTAACTCTCTTTTCAAGAATGACTGCTAGGAAAAGCTGTCGCCTGACACACAGAGGCAGAACTTTGTTCTTTGCTCAAATGGGTTGCTTGTTATTGGTGGGTAATCTCTAGAGTATGTTTTGTTCAGGAAATTACTCGGGCAAAAAGAGTCACATTTGATATTCTATATCTGATTATACAGTTTCTCCCTAAATTATAACCAATCATCTAGCTAATCTTGGCTGAGCTCAAAAAGCCAAGCAGGCTTTTTAACCTCAGGTTAAAGTATTTGGATGGGAGATCATTAAGAAATCCAAAGGTTATATCCTAGACTCAGGGGAAACACACACACACACACACACACACACACACACACACGAAGAAGGCAATAGCATATTATTTCTATATAGCTGCCCTGAAAAATATACATGTGTCTACAGGTGAAACTCGAAAAATTAGAATATCGTGCAAATGTTCATTTATGTCAGTATGGCAACTCAAAAGGTGAAACCAATATATGAGATAGACGCATTACATGCAAAGCGAGATATGTCAAGCCTTACTTTGGTATAATTGTGATGATTATGGTGTACAGCTTATGAAAACCCAAAATTCACAATCTCAGAAAATTAGAATATTACATGACATCAATAACACAAGGATTGGAAATAGAACAATATTGGACCTCTGCAAAGTATAAGCATGCATATGTACTCAGTATTTGGTTTGGGCCCCTTTTGCAGCAATGACTGCCGCAATGAGGCGTGGCATGGATGCTATCAGCCTGTGGCACTTCTGGGGTGTTATAGAAGACCAGGATGCTTCAATAGCGGCCTTCAGCTCCACTGCATTGTTCGGTCTCATGTCCCTCATCTTTCTCTTGGCAATGCCCCATAGATTCTCTATGGGGTTCAGGTCAGGCGAGTTTGCTGGCCAATCAAGCACAGTAATCCCATGGTCACTGAACCAGGTTCTGGTACTTTTGGCAGTGTGGGCAGGTGCCACGTCCTGCTGGAAAATGAAGTCAGCATCCCCATAAAGCTCGTCTGTGGAAGGAAGCATGGAGTGCTCCAAAATCTCCTGGTAGACATCTGCATTGACCCTGGACTTAATGAAGCACAGTGGACCAACACCAGCAGATGACATGGCTCCCCAAATCAACACAGACTGTGGAAACTTCACACTGGACTTCAAGCATCGTGCATTGTGTGCCTCTCCATTCTTCCTCCAGACTCTGGGTCCTTTGTTCCCAAATGAGATGCAAAAGTTGCTCTCATCAGAAAAGAGGACTTTGGACCACTGGGCAACAGACCAGTTCTTTTTTTCTGTAGCCCAGGTAAGACGCTTCTGACGTTGTTTGTTGTTCAGGAACGGTTTGACAAGAGGAATACGACATTTGAAGCCCATGTGCAGGATCCGTCTGTGTGTGGTGGCTCTTGATGCACTAAGTCCAGCCTCAGTCCACTCCTTGTGAAAGTCCCCAACACTTTTGAATGGCCTTTTCCTGACAATCCTCTCCAGGCTGCGGTCCTCCCTGCTGCTTGTGCACCTTTTTCTCCCACACTTTTCCCTTCCACATAACCTTCTATTGATGTGCTTTGATACAGCACTTTGGGAACATCCAACTTCTTTTGCAATGACCTTTTGGGGCTTTCCCTCCTTATGGAGGGTGTCAATGATGGTTTTCTGCACAACTGTCAGGTCAGCAGTCTTTCCCATGCTTGTGATTCCTACTGAACCAGCCTGAGAGGCCATTTAAAGGCTCAGGAACCCTTTGCAGGTGTTATGGATTCATTAGCTGATTAGAGTGGGACACTTTGAGCCTAGAATATTGAACCTTTTCACACTATTCTAATTTTCTGAGACTGTGAATTTGGGGTTTTCATAAACTGTATGCCATAATCATCACAATTATAGCAAAGTAAGGCTTGACATATCTCGCTTTGCATGTAATGCGTCTATCTCATATATTGGTTTCACCTTTTGAGTTGCCATACTGACATAAATGAACATTTGCACGATATTCTAATTTTTCGAGTTTCACCTGTATGTAACCAGGAGCTGAGCTTAAACGCCAAGAAAGCTACCACTGTACTAATTTTCTATGGTTAAACATTTAAGATGAAAAACTATAGATTGAGAAAAAGAGCTAAACAAAACAATCACAGTGCAATCTATATTTTGCTAGACTCTCTAAGATAATGAACACTGATATCTATTTTAAAAAAATTCACAGAATGAATCCACGGGCCATTTTGAGGACCACGGAGGGACATTTCTTTTGCTTCTTGAAATATGGGGCAATTTATACCACAGACTAAATGTAATTTTTGTTTGAGAAAGAATGGCTTTATATTTCCTCTGTCAGTAATGCAGGCATTCAAGTACTAAATGTGAATTTGAAAGTCAACACTGAGATATTGCTGGCTGCATCTCGATATTCCTTGTATGATTATCAGTGTTCAGTGGCTCAGCAGGAAACTTAGGAGGTGGGGGGATAGGAAGAGATTATATTTTCAAGAAATACAATGAGAAGAGGCACAGAATTTTCTTAGCATTTGCAACATATGATTGTGCCTGTATACTGCTGAATGCTGCAAATGTGTTACCGTGGGGAGGAGGCGGGAGCTCCTAGTGGGAGGGCAATTCAGAATATGAAAAGGATAGCCCTCTCCACAAAGTGCATTGTAGAAAAGAAAAGGATGGATCAAGGTAGAGAAGCAGGATTAATCAGTGACAGGAATGTGGAGTTTATGGAAAAAAGAGCAAGTAATTTTATTGCATCAAAATATCCTTTGGAGAAAAGGCAAAAGCAGGAGAGGTAGTAGTATTCATTTCAGCAGTTCTGTCCTATTTTACATTTGAATTGTCCCCACATTCATTAGTACTGCATGGGTAAAGAATGGAGTGCGGTGAAGCTGCAAGGAAACTCTAGATACCAATGTAATAGAGCTACAACCAGAAACAAAGAATACCAGCAGGGCAGCAAAATAAATAGAGGAGAAATGAATCTCTTTCAGCCAGTGTGTGTATGTGTGTGTGTGTGTGAGAGAGAGAGACAAGTGGGTGGGAGTGATTGGGGAAGGGGGGGGGGAGACTTTCCATTAGCCCAAATAGCTGTGCTTTGTGTGCAATCAGTATTGCAGACACACTCTCCACTTTTGGTCTCCCCTTCTTTAGTTCTTTCACCTACCACAAAACTCCCTTTCATGGTCGGCAGCTTTCCCAGCAGTCTGTTGACAGCAGCTGTGGCGACGCTTTAGGTCATTTTCTTACTAATCATTTTTGTCATTTATCTGTCAACCTTCTCTGTAAGATTCTCAGAGTATATTCCAGCTCTGTCTTATCCCAGGAGAGAAGAGCAAGCATGAGATCTTTGAGATTTAACATGAAGGATGGATGAACTCTGATTCTAACATGTTCTTTAGAACTTACTTCAAAGCCTTCCTGCCAGCACTTCAAGTGCTTCCTTTTCTTTTTTCTTTCCCCTTTTTTTCTTTAACACAAATTCAGCAGGGATAAAACTACAAACCCATTCAGAGTGCCCACTGTGTAGCAACTCAGTCTAAAAGCTGGATATGTAGGTTTCTCCAATGCCACCTTCAGTCTCTGGGGAGCTAAGACAAAATGTCTTCCGTGATATCAATCAAGTATGGAGGGCTAAAAGCCTATTGGGAGCAAATGAGCAACTTTTAAAAATAGCAGTAATTCACTTTTCTGCAGTTATAGAGTAGGAGTGGGTGGGCACAAGTAAGGCACAGCTGGAAGGATGACAAAAAGCTATAGCCAAAACCACTGCAGTCTTCCAGTGAAAGAGAGTGTGAATCATTAAGTATGCAGACCTTCCTGCTTTTCGTCTCCTTCTTGCTCCTAATGGAAAATCAGTCACCTACTCTCTTTATTTGGTATGTTATCAAGGAAGACATTTTCCCTTAGCTTCCTAGAGTTTGAAGGTGGCATTTGGGAAACTTACATGCCCAGCATTTAAACTGAGCTGCCAAACAAAGGGCACATGAAGGGAGTCCCAGTTTCACCCTTGTTGACTTGATGTTAGAAAATAGGGGATAAGGTAGAGAAATGAAGCACTTATAGGTCTGGGAAGAAGACTTTGAAGCAAGTTCTAAAGAACATGTTGGAATCTGGGTGCATCCCATCCTTCATATTAGTTCTCAAAGATCTCATGCATGTTCTTTTCTCCTGGCAAGCATCCAGATCAATACACACAACTTGTGATTGAAAGGAGCAAGGGACAGTACTTATTTTATTTCCTGTTTTCATGTATAGAGGTGAGGGAATTTTTATTGCCAGACCAGTGGCTATTTGAAGCCAAGCAGTGATTCTTTGCTTCTCGTTCTCAGCATTTGGAGAATGACAGGCTTAAGGGTAATCATGGATAGCCTTTAAACTGGTTTTGAGGAACTGGGGAATAGAAGTGGTGGCAGTATGGAAGTGCGCACTCTTTACAAATGTTTCTCAGGCTTTTTATTATTTTTTCCACCTTCTGGTTCTGCTTTTTCAGGAAAAGCTCTCCATACCCAATTTTAAAAGTTACTGATGAGCTAGCAAAATTAAATATAAATGTTGAAGATCAATTATGATGGAAGTATTTAGCAGATGGTTGCACTATTCATTCACAAACAATTTGCAGCCAAATTGTGCAACTGTACCTGCTGAGGTTTGGCAGACCTGACTTAAAACAAAGGAATACTTTTAGCATGCATCTTCTATTAAATATTATTAGATCAATTAATTGGCTCTTTGTTACAATTTAATGTCACCTTATTGCTTGATTTTTTTTAAAGTAAATATATAAGAAACT
The DNA here is from genome assembly GCA_030867105.1 of Liasis olivaceus. NCBI lineage: Eukaryota > Metazoa > Chordata > Lepidosauria > Squamata > Pythonidae > Liasis > Liasis olivaceus. Next base: position 91,353,575 of record CM061348.1, on the reverse strand, counting down.
GATGCTATTTGTGGCCAGAAATAATCATATTTAGCGATAAAGAGTCTACTTCATTTTAGCAATACAAACAAGGTAGATGCACATTAAACAAACTATTCATTAGCAATCCAACTGAATTGTTGTTACCTGCATACCATAGCCTTAGATCCACCTTTGTTTCCATCCAGGGAGGTTAACAACAACAACAACTCTGACAAGCTGCAGTGCCTGCCTGCTGGGATATGCTCAGTTTTGTGTTGATCAGGTTGTAACTGATGTTCCAGCAACTGTATTAATTTCTTCCTCAGTGTTGGACTTCCTTGGGCAGATACTGCAGACATGCTTCCCTCTATTCCATGTGTGAATATTTTTCCTTAGTCCAGGCTTCCAAGTTTTTAGTTTCATGTCTCTATGATGTCAGACTAATTAATATCCTACACTATTTGTATTTCCAAAATCAGGAATTGCAGATGCTTCCAGCAGATGGAGAAGCTTCCTAATGGGATCTGTGTCTTCCCAGATTATGACTGTGAATGCTCTGTTCTTATGTATTATATAGGGTGCAAAGAACATGAGCAAGATCTTTAGGGGCAGTGTGACAATTGACAAGCAGCTGTATCTTTTCACTTCCTAATTAATGTTTCACTGTAATTTGTTTTCCCATTAATTAATTAATTTTCATTTATTTATATTTCAAATTTAGATACCGCTCATCTCACAAAAAGTGACTCTGGGCGGTTCACAATAAAACAGCAATAAATATTAAATTACAATAAAAACAATATAAAATACAATAAAAAGAGAATAAAAACAAAACATATACACAAATAATATCTTCCAAGATGTTGATGGTCAGTAAGATGTTTACATGTGGGAGTGTCTTCAAGGTGCTAGCCACCCCCAGTGTTGGTTGCCCTTTTTTTCGCCCCATGCCAGTTGGCAGAGCCAGGTCTTGACTACTTTCTGGAAGGACAAGAGAGTTGGGGCCTGCCTCACCTCCGCGGGGAGAGTATTCCATAGGGTGGGGACATTTGTTGGGTATAATTGTCTAGTTCATGAATTATACCCACATTGTTTGCTTTTAATTATAACTGTGTTTAATTGTGATATGTCCCATCAATCATTTGGAAAAAAAAATAGAATGTAAACCTTTATATTATATCACCTAATAGGTTTTCTGATGTTCAAGCTAGGATTCAAGTTATTGGATTTTACTAATTTCAGTTAAAGCCAACCATATCTCATTTTGTCATATCTTAACATATGCACATATTTATTTTCATTTATAGTAGTAGAGCTGTCCTATAGTATTACTGCCATTCCTATACAAAACTAACCAAATAGAACAACAGGGAGTTTACTTAGTCTAAAATCTGTCAACTAGTCCTACATAATTTTTATTAAAATATTTAGGAATGATACCAGAGAAGATTTATAGTTCTGATATTAAAGATGCTGGATAGTAGCTTTTTCAAAACTGATATGGCACAATCCAGAAGACATCTATCACAGCTCAATCCCATCACAACTAATCAAATTTAGATCAGTCATAAGAAAATCCCACTGCATTGCTTTAAATAAGATTTAGCTGTAATTAACAATCACTGCATTGTTGCTGTCATTTTTATTCCTCTGCTTGTCTTATAGAACAGCAGTCTTAAAACACTTTAAAATACACTATTCTGATGTTGAAGATGCACACAGTTTCCCAAACCAAGTTCCTATCCAGGTTTAAAGGCCAGGATGATAGGGCAGAATTTTTCGGCTAGTAGTGGTGGTGGAAGAAGAAGAACAACAACATAATCAGCAATGTACTATTTCTGTATGATAAACAATGGCTGATTCAGTCTTGTATTAAATCTTACAACAATTATCATGAAGGGGATAAATCTAGATTTTACTACAATGTGCATCTAGTGATAAAAGCCAGCCAAAGTTTTTCTCCAGCAATTTCTTTTTCATAATGTTGTGTATTGGGGAAAGGTTCATTTCCCAAGCTGTATCGCCTTGCCCTCTGCTGGAACTCAACAGTGATCCTCACTGTTCCACAATCTTTTCCAGTTCAGTATGAAATTGCTGCTTATGTACCGCCCTGGTGCTACCGCTGCTGCCAACTCCATTAAGCTGGCTCTTACTCTGATGCAATGTGAAGGGGTGCACTTTTCACTTGTTACATCTCTTAAATTCAATTAGTGCCCCTTATACCATGGGAGGCCACCGTAATATCTGAAATGGAAAACAGGCAACATTCCAGGAGTCGTTTCTTGCTCATCGCTCTTAGTGTCTTCTCAGACAAGAAAGCATCCGGTATGCATTTAAATTCAATTCACAGCGAGTGTCACAAATCAGTGATTGTTAGAATGCATTATGAAGAAATAAACATTTATCAAATTGCCTTTTGAGAAGGTGAATAATTTAGCTGCCGGGGGGTGGGGGGAGAAGGGGGAGAGAGAGAAAAACCCAGCAACAACAAAACCCACACTGCTGACTGACAATTTATTTTATTCCACTGAGATACAAAGAGCCATTGTGTGTTGAGTGAATATTGATCAGCAGTATACAGAGAAATGAAATTTCATTTAGAATTCTTTACTGGTTAGCTTGGTACCAATTAAAACTAAACAGCATAGTCATGGGTAAAAAATATCAACAATTCTGGGTGCTATTTGCGGGGGGCAGACCCAGAGATCAATGGCCTCAGCAGCAAAGTCCAGGATTCAAAAAAAGATGTGATCTGAAAATATAATAGATTAATACAAAATACAAGCAAGATAGGTCACCATAATTTACTTCTGTGTATGTACCTTCAAGTCAGTGTTAACCCCTGGTGATTGCCTGGACTAGACCCTGCAGTTTTCTTGGCAAGATTTCAGAAGTGGTTTGCCATTGCCTCCTTCCTGGGGCTGAGAGAGACGAACTGGCCCAAGGTCACCCAGCCAGTCCTTGTGCCTCAGGCAGGACTAGAATTCAGTCTAGTCTCCTGCTTTCTAGTCCTGGTGCTTTATCCACTACACCAAACTGACTCTACTTCTACTTTTCTTATATTTTTATATTGTGCCTATTATATTGAATTAGATATGTAAAATAACAGGTACAGAAGGAATGCAGATTTATTAGTTTGTGCTATCTTTTTCTGCTACTCTGTTGAATGTGGTTTCTACTTATGTCCATACTGTCATTTTGTCCTCAGCAAGTAGTTGTGTGAAAAATATTTAGTGGAAACCTTTACACACTCTCCAGATGTTCTTGGTCTATAATTCCCATATTTACCAGCTCAGGATTAGCTGGAATTCTAGAAAGTATAATCCAAACATGCCTGGAAAATGCCAGCTTGGAAAAAGATGTGTCAAATCATGGTTAGAATGACCACAATAACAGGCTCAGAAAGTTCTCTTTTAAGCTAAGCTTACTATTTCCAAGAGTAATTCTGATTTTTCCTAAACAGGATTTGTATTAAGTTAGCATCCTAATTTGTTAACAATCCAGAGTTTAAATTAAAGTTGCCCTAAATTTTGGTTCAGCTTTTCTTTTTTAACCATGAACCTGTATGCACAATAGACTTAAGTGGGCCAAAATTGGGAATTAACATGTGTAACCTGAGACTGGTGGGTGTAGAGGAGAAGAATAGTTTTAGGCCCAAACTGCCTGGGGCTTTTGTGGATAAATTTACTCCCTTCAGTCTCATCATATCACATCATGCCAGTTATGATGACCTAAAGCTGGCATAGATTAATATACTTCTACTTTGAGTGATTCAAGAAAAGGCAGCAAAATGAGCAGTGAAGATAAAGTGGCAGTGGCGATAAGACAGGGATAAGACCAGAGCCATACCTTCTCTTGTACTCATAATTTGCAAAACAGCATAGCCAATATCTTTCATCTCACAAATGCTGAGCATATCACCCAGAAGTTCATCAGTTACTACTTTGGAAGAATTCTCACTATTCTGCTCTGGCGAAGAGAAACTCATCTCCTAACCTTTAACTACATTTGCTATTGTGTAACTTAAATCTACCTGTACTGTCTGAAACAGTAAAAACAAAGCTCTAGATTATTTTCGATATATCTGACTGTCTTGGTGTACTCAAGGCACTCAAGATTCTTGGTGTCCTTCTTAAAATATATTGGCCTCATATAGCAGTTCAGGTACAATCGAACCTATGCAGAACAAAGCTGATCCATTATGTCCTGTTGATGCACCAAAAACTGCCTCTGCCTTTTTTGCAGCTGTGTCACATTGCTGGCATATGGTCAGCTTGTGAAAAATTCAGTCTTAAAGTCTTTTGGATTTTATTAGTTGAGATCAGTTACCTCTCCTCATCCATTTATTTGATTTTTTTTAATGGTGAAATGATCCAAATTTGCATTTGTCGTAGTGCACTGATTTTTGTTAGGTTCAGCCTAGTTTCCTATGCTGTTTTGAATTTTATTTCTGTTTCTTCTTTATACAAAAAAGAGAAGTATATTTTTAAAGATAGTCTTTGGTTCAGAACTGCAGGAATCAAAACAAACAAAGAAACAGAAGGAGTTGTGGTGTCTTCCTGGCACACCAACAGGATGATGATGATGATGAAGATGATGCAGTTCTTTGGATCCTTCCTTCTGTCCATTTTTTTTTGCTGCACCATTACAGAATACAGTTCAACATACTGCATTAAATCTGGGTCAACAGAGAATGTAGAAGTTTCATCAGTTGTCTATATAAAAGCTACCAAAAAAAAAAAAAAAAAATCTTAATCTTAAAAGTTTGGGGATTCTTCAGAGCCCTCTTCCTCACTGAAAAAAAAAATGGAAAGAAATATGGTTGAATTCAAACTGATTATACCAAAGCAAAATTTGAGCTGTTTTTAAGAAGTCTATTTTCCTTCCCTCCATTCTACCTCTCCCTCTTCTTGCCTGAGCAGAATCAAGTCTAGAGCTTGATTTGGAAATGACACTACATTGTACAGGCAGTATTAAAAAAAACAAAACAAAACCCCATCATTTCCAATAGCTTGAGGCCATGAAAATATTGATTCAGCAACAACAATGTTTTCCCATAAAACTATGTTAGTTGGCTTGTTTCTGAACTGTAGTCTGTTGCTGCAGGCTCAGCGGCAGATCACTAACAAGGCAGAAGAAAAGCTACTGCCAAAGAATTGTAGACTACCTTCTAGAGAATTAAACAAAACCAAAAACGAAAAGCAGGTTGCTTGCTGGAGGAGAGGGCTGGGTTTAGAGGAGTGCTCCCACGTCACTTAGAAAATATCCATTCTGATTCCCATAGGAATGTGGTATTTTTGATTGCAGTAATTCTTGGGGAGACAACACCCCACCCTTACTCCACCCTGAATCCTACTGAATGAACATTTGTTAACAATAACCATTTTAAGCACCAAATGGAATATATTCAAGAATTCAGAGGATCTGAACAAATGAAAATAATGAAATACTTCCATGTCAGATGGCCACATGAGAAAGTGAACTATAGTTTAGCCTTTCCTTGGGTCACACTTTTCATAATAGAGTGGTTAGATTTTATGTGGGCTGATGCTTTTAATCCTGTGTCTAGTGTTCCGTAAGATTTCAAGACTCTACAGGAATTTAGTGGCGCAGCAGGAGAGAAAGAGAGGAGATTAATAAACAAGAAGCATTTGTTATTTGTAGAGGTAATGTAACTATCCTTTCATTAGAAGAAAGAAGTTCCTGGATTTATTACTAGGATTAATGTTATTAACTATTAACACTGGTATTGATATGAATAACATTTGACAACTAGAGTAAAATAAAAGATGGGGGAGAAGCAGAGTTAATGCAGAGAAAACCAGAAGACAATCTAAGCTGATCTGATTTCTTAAGCTGCTCTAAAATTTTGTAATCAGGGTAAGACTGGCTGCATAAGCATTGAAGGAGGAAAAAATCGGTGTGACCTGTAGACTAAAAGGATGGTTATTATTGCCCTTAGCTCTCCCCTGTTTTCCTGAGATCTGTTCTTAGATGCTGTTGCTGGCCTTTGTCTACAACAAAGAGTTCAGTTTAATTCAGTTCTTGGAAGTTTATGGGTTCCTCCTCATGCTTTTTTTCTAAATGCTCTTCTCTCTATAACAATACCATTTAGAGTGGATACAAAAGCAAGGAGAATAATATCAGAAATGTATACAGTAACACCTCAGTTCACGAACGCTTCTGTTCACGAACAATTCGGTTCACGAACAGCAGTGTTTGCAAAATTTTGCTTCCGTTCACAAACTCTGCATCGGGTGATGAACATGACCTGCAGCCATCTTCCCTGCTCTGACATGTGGTCATGGCTTCCTCTAGGCGAGATCGTGGTCGCAAACAGACACTTGCTGTGAAACTTTTTGGTGTCACCTCAAGCAAGGTTAGTGTTGTCTCTCTTCATAGTGTACTGTACTGTACTTTGTTTCATATTTTTGTGGTTTAAAAGAAAATACATATGGTTCAGAACGGATTAACCTTATATACATTGAACCTCATGGGAAAATTTGATTCAGTTGGTGACCAGAATGTGGAACAAATTAAGTTCGTGAACTGAGGTACCACTGTATTTGCTAAGGATTTTGCAGCACCATCTCTGTGTATTGTTAAAAGGAACTAAATGTACAAGACAGTTCTTGAAACATTGTTCAGTGGAACTTCTCAGAAGTATCTCTATTCTACTGTTCCTGGTAAGGTGTTTTGCAAATGATTTCTCAAACCTCTTCAGGCAAACTATATTAGATCAGAAAATGCAACCAAAACTTTACTACTTGCTAACTGTATGGTTCTGAAGATCACTGTACATACAAGTGGCATTTGAGGACTTTTTCTTATCTTAAAATAGTATACTTTCAGGAACATTAGCAAATTAATTCTCTAAGTTTGCATCTTTATAATGCTCACACAGCATCATAAGGAAATCCAGAGGTTTTCAGAAAGCCAAAATCTTGTGAAGGAAAAATCCTAATCTTAATTTATGACCGCACTGCAGTGCCTTGGATCATTTTCACCCAGCAGCATTTTCTTGCACATTCTATTTGTGAACTACAGGAAAGTGATCCATTGAAGAAAGTATTTTTGCTATAAAAATGATTTACTAATTTATAATGGCTTCTCATTGCCTAAACCTCTACATGTGTTAGTATGACTGCTTTGCTGGGTTACAGGTGCTTAGGTTTTCCATCAGCCCCCTGGCATTTCCCTTCCACCCTTTTCAGCCAGTGATGTTGATTATCTGAGAGTAAAATCAGAGGAGTTATTGTATTTCATATTTTAATTTAAGGGGGGAAATGGATCCTTTAAAATTGCTCTCAAATATGATTATATAGTACTGCTGCTAAACTGGAGGCTTCATCCCACATATATGACTGTTCCAAACAATTTATGTTAATTATTTTTTTTTTAAGAAGGATGCAGAACACTCTTTCCATAATGAGCATGGTGACATATAAATTATAGAGCAAAATGTGCACAGAGTTCTTTAAAATAAACAATTCATAGGCATATTCATACTGAGAAATTGTAAATGCTATCTAACGAAAAATATCCTGGAGCTAATCATGTATTCAGAATCAGAGTTCTGTTGTTGAAATCAGAGAGAAGCCAAGACAGTGAACTGGTTTGGAAATTCAAGACAGGATGATCTTCTTATACTATATATTCATTATATAGCAAAATAAATGGACCCAGTTAATCATTCATTCTCCTCCCCCCGCTTTCTCCCCTCATATCCACATTTGGAAACTGATGTGAAAATGTATCAATTGAAATAGGGATGTGTCAGTGTACATTCAGTCCATTCCAATTTGGCATATGCTCATTCATAAATCAATTTGCCAGATCAGCTTGCAATTTTAACAAAATGCAAGAAAATATATATGCTATATATTACATATCTATTTTTGATACAAAGTTATAGTGTTAAAAATAGTGTTATCTATTTTTTGATACAGTGTTACAGTGATATTTGATACAATATCTTACATATCTATTTTCTGATGCCGTGTTCTTTAATACCTACCTTTTTAAACATAATTTTTGTATCAAGTACTATGGCCATTTATGCAGCGGCAACTTATGGTCTATTCACAGCATCACATAGCCACTTTGAAGTTATATACAGCCTGTCATCTTTACTGTTACTTTGGTACAATAGCTGGATGCTGCTACAAATTGTTAATGTGGAAGTGACCTACATCACAACATTTGGAAAGGTCCAATGTCTAAAGAATACTGGTGTTCTGATCTATTGGTTGGTTCAGGAGGACAGGAAGAAATAGTCAGGTGTGATTTTCAATGTTAGCAAGGACAACTCATGCTTTTCAGTCTTACAGTGTTCTTAAAGCAACTCTCATATTAAATATGAGAGATGTGAAAATAAGTCATTTATTTTTAATAATCAGTGCAGTTATAAGCCTTCCATTCTGACAGCTCCTGATTTCATCTAGTGCAACTAGAGGATCTCAGGCGTCTTTGCTCAGAGTCTCCTGGAGAGCTGATGGGGTAGTTCGCAGAAGTAGAGAGAAATTAGAGAAGTAGAGAGCTGATGGGGTAGATCGCAGAAGTAGAGAGAACTTAATTGATAGCATAATCATTATTGAAAATTATCAGATAGATCAACATGTCCTATTCAAGCCAGTAAAACAAAGCAGTTAAACCATAATCACAAGAATGGTGCTGATTGTCACCTATAAAGCCTTCTATGGCATGGTACCAAGTTATCTGAGGGACTTCCTTTCTCCAGATGTCTCTACCTTAGATCTAGTAGGGGGGTCATGCTCTGGGTCTCATCTATTAGAAAATGTCATTTTGTAAGATCCAGGATGGATGTCTTTCCTGTCATAGCACCTGCCCTTTGAAATACTGTACCCTCTGAGATCAGATTAGCCCTAGCTCTTCTGTCCTTTCAGAAAACCTTCAAGGCCTGGCTGTTTAACCAGGCATGGGAGTCAGGAGGTTAGTTAATACCAGTGTGTTGGTTGCTGGTCTTCCTCAATTGCCATATTATGCTTCTTTGGTTTTTTACCTGCTTTGTTTTATATGGATTTCTACATTTTTGTTAGCCATCCAGAGTTGCATTTGCAAATTGGGCAGCCATATAAATTAATTCAAATAAATAAATAATTTTTAAAGCTTTCTAGATTTTTTTCTACACTCTGCTCAGGACAATTTTTCCCTCAATCAATCAGCATTTAATTGACCTAGGATACAGTGCAAGAAAAAAGGTGGCAGGGGGACAGGCATGACTGAATATATGCCTCAATGAACTGGGGAAAAAATGAAATTTTCTCCCTCTCACACAAGCTGCACCATAGCTGTTAGTATTATAATGCAGAGTCCTGGAGGGGAGGGGGAGGATATTCATATGTAGAAGAGGTCTTCTTATACCCAGCATTTAAGGGTATAAGCCAAATATTTAAATTGTATATATTAAGAAATGTCATAGCTGAATAGAAAACATGTTTTATGGAAGTTCTGTCTATGATGATTGATTTTTCATGGTCGAGTCCCTCAATTTACTACTTGATATGAATGATGAAGTTTATGTTTGGGGCACGGGACTAAAATGGAACAGAGATCCAAGATTTTGTGGTGATTAAGATGCTAAAGTAAGATGAGAATCACCTGGATTCAAATCCACCCTCAGCCACTGAAGCTTACTGGATGATCTTGGAGCGGTCATTTTCTCTCAGCCCAACCTACCTGACAGGGCTGTTATTTGAAGGGAAAAAATTCAGGAGGAAATAATATGTAACTTATCTTGAACTCCTGGAGGAAAAGCAGGATATAACTCCTAGCAAACAAGACCAAAGATGCCACATATTGGTGCTTTATTCAGACAGTTCTATCATAATTCCTATTTCTTCAGCCTGAATTCTTCTATATATGAATATGTGTTCAATCATTCACAAGAGTCAGATGCCAGTGGCTAGTAGAATGACTCTTCTGCTAGCATTGCTTTAGACCAGTGTTTCTCAGCCTTAGCAACTTTAAGATATGTGGACTTCAACTCCCAGAATTCCCCAGCCAGCCATGGGAGTTGAAGTCCACATATCTTAAAGCTGCTAAGGCTGAGAAACACTGCTTTAGACAGACGAATACTGGATCTGCTATGCACAGAATATTTTGAAATATGTCTGTTCCTGTTCAATAGTTAAACACTCTGCTCTTTTATCCTTTGGATCTGCCCAGACCGAGTTAAACCCAATTAGGCTTCAATCTGTGAAGTAGTAGTAAAGATGGAGTACTTGGAATAAAGTTGATTTGTTCCTATTACTGACTAGACAGTTATGTCTGGAGCATTTGGCTTCTACCTAATCTTCTATAGTACTATTGCTGTAATATAACTGTAACATAACTTTTCATTTGCCATTCCTAGCTACAGTCAGCAACAATGACTGGAAATGCTCCTTATTACTGTCTGTGTGGAAAAGCCAAGATGTTTAGCATGGAATGGGAATCATATTTTTTTCATACTTGTCACTAGACTAGCCTGATGACTCTTTCACCAGCTGCCCATTTCTGGTAGGCTTTACATTCACAGTGTATTCTGGACTGAGTAGGAACCATGTGAATTGGCCTTTGGAGAATACAGATGGAAACTAGTAATGGGTGAATTGATCCAATTACAATTCAGAAACTGGCAGCTCATTTATAGACCCAACATTATAAACCTGGACTCCAGTTTTCCTGTGCTATGAATTCCTGAATAAGGCAGATCTGAAAGTCTGAACTCTCCAAGTTGCTCAAAATGTGGAGATATTGTGGCGAATGAAAACCTTCTGAAGGTCTGGGTATGAAGGGACACTGGGCAGGAGGGTATATTCAGATGAAAGCTATTCTTACAGCACAACTTCATTAGAGGTGGTGAAGGATTTTTTGTCTCTCTCTTCCCCGATCTTCCATTCATTTTCCAGTGTAAAGAGGCAAGCCTGCACTCAGATGAGCCTCTACCTCATGGCTTTATTGAGCTTTGAATTTTAAGCAATTAACAGCCTGGGTTTCCACTATGGCATGGCACTGTATTTTGCCAGTTATATCACTGGGCAAATATTTTTATTTACTCTGTATTCATACCACGTTACACCATTTAGGGAACTTATTTTACTTAAATTTAACTTTAAACATATAAACTAGTATATGAAGCCCACATTCCTAAATAATCCTCCAGTCAGGACATTTATCTGGTGGAAAAATCTTGTTCAAATATTGAAGAGAGGTGTGATTTTCATTCCACTATATAACTGACACAGAAGGTATATCTATCCAGCTGGATAGTATGCCTCCTTTTTTGTGTGTAGATACACTAGGCATTTCCATTCTCCTCTTATTTTCCAAATCATTGGTATATTGTTCAAAAGAATATCAGCATCTACAAAAGAAAGTGAATTTTTCAGGATAAAATTAAGGTGAGATAACTTTTGTGCAATAGGGTGCCATTGTAGCTCTAGATCACACCATAGAAATATTATAAACTGCCCTTTGAGCATTACAGCCCCAACAGTTAGCTGGATCTATCCATTTCTGATACCTAGTTTAACACAATGGTAATGGTAATTTAGCCTGATCATAAGTCTCAAATACGAGTAGCTATTGGGGGGGGGGGGGGGGAATTGAAAGGGGTGGCAATTATCTCAATTCCACAATGCCTGATGAGGAAAAAAATTCAAACAAGAAAAACATGCCTTTCATAACCCCTCAAGGAGGCACCTCTTGGTATAGTATGGACTTAAATCTAGTAAACTAAAACCTTCTCTGACAATTGAACATTTTGAGCAAAAATTCAGAGGGCAGTTTCCCCAAATAAATGTCCAAAACACTGCATTAAGTTTTTGAAGGGTGGGGGGAGGAAGATGTGGAAGAATACAATGACCACCACAAAAACAAAAAACAAACAAAAATTCCAAAGCAACAAACATTGATTTTTTTTAAAGTGTTTATCTTTATCCCATATACTATACTCAGTTAAAGTGAGTTTTATCTGTCCAATATGTTTCTATTCTGATTCTGTTCAAAAATACAATATATTTAAATTTAGTTTAATCATCTGAGATAAATCTCTAGGTATACTTAACCTGAACGTTATTACCTCCAAACTTCACAGAAATGAATGGTTGGAACAAGACAGTGAATATCACTTTTATGTTAGGAATGTCTCAGATGTCGTTTCATCATGCATAAGTTTCCCTGTTTTTAGTGTGTAGCAGTTATACTAAAAAATAGCAGAAGCAGTAGAAACTGTAAATGTAGTGGAAAATAAACCCAAGTAACTTACCAAAATGTCCAAACAGTTAGTTATTGAACACATTTAGTCAACAGACCTTTAGCCTATGTAAATATCAATATGAATATATATAGATCATAAATATATATTATACACGATATGCATAGTAAATCCCAATCGAAGAGAATATATGTACAGTGCACAAACCAACAAAATCCCTCCAAAACATCTTACGTAAACCAAAAGACCCAATAATCCAATAAGAAAAAAATAGAAGTTATCTGCAACATTCAATGTAAGGACTGTAACAGCCACTATGTGGGACAGTCAGGCAGAAGGCTAGCAGAGGGCATCCGTGAACACCAACTAACAGTCAGAAGACATGACAAAAACTCCTTAATCTCACGACACATGGACAGACTTAACCATAGTTTCAACTGGGAAACTGTCAGCATCTTAGACCAAGCTAAATCCAAAAATGCTAGGGAATTCCTTGAAGATACATCAGCCACCAGCTGTTCAGCACATCAGCCTTCAATAGACACATAGAGATAACCCCCATTTACATATCATTCAAAAGATACTGTCAAAAGTCTAGGAAAGAAACAAACTGCCTAGAACACATCCCTTCCAGTAGCCAGCACCCAGATAAGCAGGGATTAACACCAGACAAACAGTCAAGCAGACAACAATACCCTAATCAAGGAGCCCCCAAAGAGGAAGCCACACTCCCCAGCAAGACTGGCAGGGCAAGCTGCTATGTATAAACAGTCAGCAAACCCCACTTTTTTTCCTACTGATGATGCCACCCAGCCTAGTAATGAAACATCTGCAAGAAAGCAACCAAGCTCCAAAGAGCGCTAAGAACCCAGTATTGAGGCCATCAGGCTATGGCTTAGTTAAAGTGAAATAGCAGTTTTCTTTTTCTTTTTTTAATAATAATTTTTATTGAACATTTTTACAATAGTAAAAGCAAATACAAACTAAACTTGGTGAGAAAGGGATAGAAGAAAAAAAAAATAAAAAGTACAAGGAAAGAAAAAAAGTAAGAAAGTAAGAAAAAGAAATATTTAAAGAAGTGACTTCTGATCTTCATCACAAGTATAAACAAACTTACTAACTCTTCACCACCTATAAGGCTTCAAACAAATACCTCTTCTTCCTGTAACCTGTCCCTTACCTGTATGCAAATCAATAAATCATCAACTTCTCAATCCTGCTGTCAGCAAAACCATAAATGGTTCACCGAGCTTTATAGAAACATGTCTTATTTTAACCTTGGTCAAACAAATCAACTATATATTCCTTCCTTTTACTTCTGACAATCTTGATCTTTAATTCATTCAGATGTTGTCATAGGATTTGTTCTCTTTTCAATTTTTCTTTTCCCCATCCCAAAAGCTTCTTCAAGGCTTTAGCAAATCTCTTTTGTAAATCCCATAGAAAGTCATTCTCCAAGTCATTCTCTTGGTTTATCATTTATATTTCTACTTTAATTTTCAAGGTTTTAACCAACTTCTTTTGAATATCCAGTAGTAAGTCCTTATCCAGGTAATTCTCTTGGCTTGTCATTTGTGTTTCCACTCTAGTTACCTTTTCTGTTTTGTAATCTACACTTTTTTTAAAAAAAATCCAGTATTTCTGGTTCTAATTTTTATGTATCAGGCAAAATTTGTTTTACCCCTTTATCCTGTAAATCTCTCAAAATATTCTCTTTCATATCTGTCATTCCTTTGTTAACATCTTTTGAACATAGTCTATCCATAGAAGCAGACATTTTTGCTGACATTGTAACTGCTAATTTCTGACCCCATACTTCAAAAATCTCCTGAAGTGTTTCAAATATCATAATATTTTTGTATCATTTTGTAAATTCCCATACTAACCAAGAACAAAGGGCAAACTTTCATTTTTTTTCCTTTTCCTTTTCTGCTTGGAATCATAATGTCTCAAATTTCTGTTTTGACTTAGGATAGACAAAACATTTAGTTCCCATGAAGAGTTGTTTATTTCTATAATTATTTCAAAAATCTTATAGTAAAAGTCCTAATATTCCAAATTTGTCTGGTTCCTTCATTCATTTGTAACTTTTGTAGATCAGACTCTTATTAGCTTTTTGCCGTTTGTTTCCAAATCTTTAAATTCTTAAGCTTATATTTAATTTTTATTTTATTCAAGAATGAAGGTAAACTCACCAGGTGCCTTTCAAAGTCGTCATTTCGAAGATCTCTAATTGCCATAAGATAGTTAAATAGGTAATTTCTGAAAGTGATTAGAAAGTGAGGCTAGCAAACCTAGTGTTTAATCAAATAAATTTAGTAGAATGATAATACCCAGTATATCCACTATGCTTTATATGTGTATTCATTGATGTAGGTACAGCCATCTACAGAGATATAGTATATTAAAGTATCATTCTTGCTTCTTTAATACATGTAATAAATTGTAAAACTTAGTTGTATAGTAGTAAAGTCAGGCAAGAGTTCTGGGGCCTCATTACTTGATCTGTGACAAATAGCCTGTTTCCTAGGAGACTAGACTCTTTCAAGGACATTGAATAGCCTGGTGCATTCTTATCACATACTGTACATTCTGTAACAAAGTATATACAATGCAAATCAAAGCACCTATTTGTAGGGTCTATACACTCAGCATTTAGAGATTCATCAGAAAACTGCTATCTCATGGACTCCTGGGGGAGGTATAGCAAACTAGCACATTTCCGAATGAGTGGAGACAATGGTCATGGCAAAGGCTGAAGAACCGGTGAGTAGGCTGGTTCTACAGAACCCCTCTGGATAAGAAGAGGAGTGGAGATTACCCACATGTGTTCCAGATGGCTGCTTTTCACATGAAGACTGCAGTCTCGTATGTGTTTGAGTGCTGGGAGACGAAGACAAGCCATCATGCTCTTAACAATGGGGGAGCCTTTGAAGGACACTGGGTTTGCTAGCCTCACTTTCACATATTCATTTTTAGTTCATCAAAATAGAGGGTTCTCCGCCACAAAAAAAAAAAAAAAAAAAAATTGGGACTTTTTTTTGATGGCCAAATGCTACAGTTAACATTTTGAGGTTGAGCTATGGTGGAGGAAGCAAAGGATGGGTGGGGACTATTGGTTGCCTATCCCTGCTGTTCTTTTATACTTCTGCTATTTAACAGAGTCCTTTGGGGTGGGAAGTGATAATTAATCTAAATAATAATAGCAATAATAAAAACAACAACAGCAACCTTTATGTAATATACGTTCATTGTAGCTAGTGCTAACAGGTAAGCCACAAGAAACAGGAAATATATCCATTTTCCAAAATAGAAAGTGAAAATTACATAGGAGAGCTTCTGTTATTAATCTATTGTCACTACTATCCACAAATAATACATTTAAATATACTTGTTTGGGTTAGTTTATTCTATGTGGATAACACTTGAACTCTTTGCAGCAGAGTGTGATATCAAAAATTATGATACATACATATCATAAGTATTGTACAATACAAATATAATACAAATATGACAAATTCTGAAATTTATAGAAATCAGTGTTTCATTATAACTTCATATTATTATTGGCACTTAGTTTAATTATATTTTCATGATGCGTCTCTCCCAAGGAGCTCAAGATTTTGCACCTGGTGTAATTCCACCTACCTATTTTTGTCTTCACTCTAACAGCCTCTGTGTGAGAAGTGCATCTTGTATGAGATGCAGAGATGCAAGCAAGGATACTCAATGCTTGAGTGAATATTTTGAACCTTTCTCACCAACAATGTGCAGCGATATGCTGATTTGCCTGTTTTCTTATGCCAATCATGTAAATTATGCAGGTGTAGAACAGAGAATGTAACCTGTAATAAGACTCAGTTTTCTTTATGAAAATGTTAAAGTACTGTTGAATTAAAGTCAAGGATATATAGTGCATGTGTGTGAAAACCTGGGTGCATCAAGACTGGTTTAATGAAAACCACGAGACTGAATGTCTACAGAGCTGTGGTTATCCCTTCTCTCCTATACGGGTATGAGTCCTGGACTCTGTACCAAAGGCCTATCAAACAACTGGAGAAATTTCACATGTACACTGTCTGCTCCATCCTCAGCATTCATTGGCAAGGCTACATCTCTAACCTGAAGGTCTTGGATCACTCAGGGTCCACCAGCATTGGGTCCCTGATTATCAGAGCCCAGAAGCGGTGGGTGGGACATGTCATCAGAATGGACAACCACCATATGCCTCACCAGTTGCTCTATGTTGAATTGGAGACCAGAAAGAGACCTCGAGGTCATCCACGCAAGTGCTACAAAAATGCTGTGAAGGAAACCCTACACTACTGTGACATCCAGCCAAGGGAATTAGAAGCTATGGCTGCTGACAGAACATCAGTTTTGAAGACAGGCGCTGCCAAAAACTGATGGAAAATTGTGAGTGGCATCACAGAATAACACCCACAGTTACTACAACAATGTATTTCCAGTGCCTCCATTGTGCTAGACTCTGCACTTCCAGACTGGGACTGCAGAACCACCTTCATGTTCACAGATGAACTGCACAACAGCATGTCTTCTTTGAATCTGAAGGACTACATGCGTGTGTGTGTGTGTGTGTGTGCGTGCATCAGTCTCAGAATTATATAGGCTAAGATTATAAAGCACTATGCAAGTTAGTGTCTTCTGGATTATTGCATTACAACACCAATAAACCCCAGTTAGTATGGTTGATGGTCAGTACTATGGGAGTTGTAATCTGAAGGTACAAGGTCACCAGTCTAAATGCTACCTAAGAGATTTCAAACTGTACTGCATAATAAGATTCTAGAGTTTGACTATTGGACTAGGCAAGGAAAAATGCAACCTTATTCAACATTTCTTGAATATTTAATTTGTCATGTTTAATATATTCTTCTACTGGGTTTATTTTTAAAAAACATTTGTGGAAGTCCTTTGCATTTAATTTCTCATTTAGAAAAGCAACGAGGAGCAGCAGGTTGACTTTTTGAATCTAATAATGCAGATCTATGCATATTTAGCAGTAAATTCAATGAAGTTGACTCCTTGGTAAGTCTGCTTAGGAATCCAGCCTCAGTGCTCATTAGGCAGCTAGCTAAGAAAGCATGTTTCTTATCCAGTAAACAACATTTCCAGTACTTTCTAAATCAAGAATATATTTCTAAATATTTTCTTTCTAAAAACCAGGATGGGAGGGGGCCTTTCAAATATCTGCAAGGATACTATTTCAGAGAAGGAGGACACAACTAAAAATGTCCCTATAGGTGACAATCTCTAATCAAGGGGTATATACGGAGCCTGGTCTACTAGACCTTATGAGGTCAGCAGATGCCCTCAAGAGAAGATGGTCCCATTGATATCCAGGTCCTGAACAGAGATAATCACTAGCTCTTTGAATTGTAC
Organism: Liasis olivaceus; assembly: GCA_030867105.1. NCBI lineage: Eukaryota > Metazoa > Chordata > Lepidosauria > Squamata > Pythonidae > Liasis > Liasis olivaceus. The sequence goes on along the minus strand of CM061348.1, from coordinate 91,335,991 downwards.
CTAGAAGACAAATGACATCCAGTGCAGCTTTTGAAGTATAGGTGTTATATGGGTCCCTCAAGGCACACCATGACAATTTAAATTAAGTTAAGCTGCATTCTGGATTAGCTGTAGCTTCCAAATGCTCTTCAAGAACAGTCCCATGTATAGCATGTTGCAGTAGACTGGCAGTAGGGGCAGGCCTATCTTGCATAGGGCTTCTCCCTGTAAATCTTCTTTTCTCCAACATGGGAAAGTCTTTTGAATTTCCCTGAAGGTGGGGGGGGGGGGGGACTTATGTGTGATCTGCTTGTTAAATTCCCTCAGAAGAGGCAGTCTGGATTGTCTTATTTCTGGCTTTATCTGGCATCCAGTTTTAGGCATCAGTTTTCTTCAAGTACTTATTCATTAGAAACCAATAAACACTTTGTAATAAGACCAGTATAGGTGGACACATTCTTCTCTCCCTTGGTGCTAATTTTGCAGTTGTTCAGATGGTTTTAAAAAGGTCAATAACCAAAAGTGAATGTCCCATCTGCAGTGGTCTAGTCTGTTCAACCACTTTGACTTCCTTCTTTCTGTTTTCTAAAGATAAATATCTGTTTCTAAAGATTTTATATTTCCTTGAGTCACTTCCCAATTTGTGAAATCTTGTTAAAACTAAATGATAACAAAATTTATTTCAAAGCCAAAAGAAAACTGGAAGTAGGAGGGGCACGGGGTGAACATGCTTGAGTGACAGGATAAGTTACTAGGGCTATCAGATCTGGGCTGCAAAAATCTGGATGACCAGTAAAAGATTTGAGAAAAATATCTAAATCTTTGCAACCATCCCCTGGAACTTTGCAGCCTTAATGTTTTAACCCTGCATAAATTAGACTAAACCACTTTGCCTCAGTCCCTTCATTTGTTCTCTGCAGGGCAATCAAAACTAAACAGAAGTGGTTTCTTCTAAAAGCAAAAGACCATTATTTTAAATGAGTTCATTCTCTTCCTTCGTTGTGTTGTATTGCCAGGTGGGTATGTCCAGCCTTTCTCAAGCTTTAATTATCTGTTCCCCTAATGAGTACAGTAGCTGATCCAGATTGATTGTAGTAGCTAGAAGCTTGTGTGAATAAAATATCAGGCCTGTTTGAGATCTGGCAGCTATCTTTGTTTGCCATCTCTTCCAATTACTTCCAGGTCATTAGGCCCATCTCAAGTAGATGTTTTATTGTCATCAGGAAATGCAGTGTAATGGCATTCAATGAGTCAACAGTTCCTGCAAAAAGAGAGAGAGAGAGAGAGAGAGAGAGAGAGAGAGAGAGAGAGAGATTAAAATAAATTAGCAAAGAACAGGAATCAACTTCTGTGTGTTTAGTCCAACTATTTGTTTAGTAGGCTGAACTGAATTGGAAAGAAGAAACGTGATTAGGTGCCCACATTATGCCTGTTGGCAGTTCCTTAAAGAGGCTGCATTTTTTTCTGGGCTCATCAAATTCATGAAAAGATGCATTTAGTTCAGGTTTATTGGAGTACTTTCTTCAGCTGGATCACCTTGGATGCATTTACAATTAGGCATTTGTCCTATATAGTTTCCTTGTGGGACTGGACTAAAGAGTCATCTAGTTCCACAGACTGGCTTTGGTCCAAATCTCCAATTGAGGGGAAATTTTACCTCTTGTCTAAAACATCCTCATTAGCATAACAGACCTGAGGGTTTCTGTCTCTCAGCTGCAGTGCTGCTACCATGCTTTAAAACAAAACAAAACAAAACAAAACAAAACTCTGAGAGACTTGGGGCAGAAAGTTCATTTAAGAAATTCTCCCCCCCCCCCCCCACAGACACACTCACTTCCTATTCATTGCATCCTGTGTCCGTGTAATTTTTTCCCTGCTGCTTTCTGTTTGTTTGCTTGTTGTTTTTGTTTTGTCTATTGAAGTTAGTAGACTTATAAGAGGAAAGCTAAAATGCTGAAATCAATCTGAGCATTACATTTTAACAGATGTGTTTTGTTGTCTTAAATGAAAATATTGATTCATATGAATATTTCTACTACTGAATTACACTTTGGTTCCCCCCCCCCCCACTTCATGTGGGAGGTGGTGGAGTAATTGCCTCTGTTTGGGGTGAGGGAACTTGATGGTTTTTGTTGGGTTGACGGGATGGGAATCATAGGGGGAAAATACATGCTATACTTGAGCAGAAGTGCTTCAACATGTGTACTAAGATCTGTGGCATGAGGTCCTTATCTTTAACAGTGGCCAGGCAGAAGGTTGGACTAGCCCATTGACTGTGGACAAAATGTAGGTAATAGAATCAAACTACCTCTGTACATGGAGGCTCTAGCTTTACGTCAGACACAAGTCATGGCATATCCAGCAATGCTGCTGTATGGATGGGCAAACTGTGGCTTCCTAACACCCACTAATGCCTCCTAGGGTAACCTCAGATCATACTACTGAAAATTGAGGACATACCCTTTGATTTTCAATAGCTATTTTTCCCCTTTGGGAGAGCAAAAAAAAAAAAAAAAAGCAAACCAACAAACAAAACCTAATCATGGGTATCTGACGGTATGGTCAAAAAAGTCAAGATGGTATCTATGATGGTGTTTGTACAAAAATAAATAAATAAAAAAAACAGGTGAAGCTTGAATCATGTTCTTATGTCTGCCATCTTGATTCTACTCTGTTGACAGTCCTGTGCCTAATATTTCTGGAATATCCTTAGTATGAACATATTTCTTTGCTTTAGAAAATGGCAAAATAGCCTTAAGTTGGGGAGCTCCAAAATAGCCTAACTTGAACGGAGTATGTTCAGTAACTATAGACTACTATTTAACTATGAAAGAATATATATATATATATAAAATTCCCCTCTCACTCCTATGGGTGGTATGTGTCTTCCTCAATCTTGGGTCCTCTACCAGAGGCTTGGGAGTTTGAGGGTTCTGTGCAGTATCTTAGCTGTTCCTAGCACTGCACTCTTCTGCACAGAGAACTCTGATGTTGTTCCTAGGATCTGTTGGAGCCACTCTCCCAGCTTAGGAGTCATGGCCCCAAGTGCTCCTACCACCACTGGGACCATTTTGGCCTTCACTTTCCACATCCTCTCTATTCCTTCCTTCAGGTCCTGGTACTTCTCCAGCTTCTCATGCTCCTTCTTCCTGATGTTGCTGTCACTTGGCACTGCTACATCTATCACTACCGCTGTCTTCTGGTCTTTGTCTACTATCACGATGTCTGGTTGATTAGCCAGTACCTGCCTGTCCGTCTGGATCTGGAAGTCCCACAGGATCTTAGCCCTGTTATTCTCCACAACCTTCTGTGGAATCTCCGATCTGGACTTGGGGGGGGGGGGGGTCTAGCCCATACGCTGTGCAGATGTTCCTGTACACAATGCCAGCTACTTGGTTGTGCCGTTCAGTGTATACTGTTCCTGCCTGCATCTTACACCCTGACACTATGTGTTGGACTGTCTCTGAGGCTTCTTTGCACAATCTGCACCTTGGGTCCTGTCTAGTGTGGTAGAACCCTGCTTCTATGGATCTGGTGCTTAGTGCCTGTTCTTGTGCTGCTATGATCAGTGCCTCAGTGCTGTCTTTTAGTCCGGCCCTTTCCAGCCACTGATAGGATTTCCCAATGTCAGCCACCTCAGCTATCTGTCAATGGTACATCCCATGCAGGGGCTTGTCTTGCCATGGTATTTGCTCTGCTTGAACTTCCTCCCATGTCTGCTGCTACCTGAGGCATTCTCTCAGCAGCTCATCTTTGGGTGCCATCTTACTGATGTACTCCTGGATACTCTGGGTTTCATCCAGGACAGTGGCTTTGACACTCATCAGACCCCACCTGCCCTCTTTGCGGCTGGTGTACAGTCTCTGGGTGTTGGACTTGGGGTGGAAACCTCCATAAATTGTGAGGAGCTTCCGGGTCTTCACATCGGCAGCCTCCATGTCTTCCTTTCGCCAGCTCACTATGCTGGCAGGGTGTCTGATGATTGGCAGGGCATACATGTTGATGGCATGGATCTTGTTCTTCCCATTGAGCTGGCTCTTCAGGACCTGTCTTATCCTTTGGTGGTACTTGGATGTTGCTGTCTTCCTTGCCTCCTCCTCATGGTTCCCATGTGACTGTGGGACACCAAGGTATTTATAGCTGGTTTCTATCTCTGCTATGTGGCCCACTGGTACTTCCACTCCATCAGTCTTAACTACCTTCCCTTTCTTTACTATCATCCTGCCACACTTCTCCAGTCCGAATGACATCCCAATGTCCTTGCTGTAGATCCATGTCAGGTGGATCAGTGAGTCGATGTCTTGTTCACTCTTAGCATACAGCTTGATGTCATCCATTTAGCGGAGATGGCTGATGATGATTCCACTCTTGAACTTGTATGCAGAACAGTAGTGGGGGCAGTGCATCACCTTGGTATATGCCTCACTTGATGGCCACTTGTGCGAGCTGTCTTGAGTTCACTTCCAGTGTTGTCTTCCACAGTCCCACTGAGTTCTTGAGGAAGGTCTTTAGTGTCCTGTTGATTTTGTATAGTGCCAGGCATTCACAGATCCATGTGTGTGGCATTGAGTCATAGGCTTTCCTGTAGTCAATCCAGGCTGTGCTCAGATTGGTCTGCCTAGACCTTGAGTCTTGGGTGACTGCTCTATCTATGAGCCTCTGGTGTTGTTCCTAATGCCCTTCTGAGCTGTGCTCATGTACTGGCCCATATGGTCTTGTAGCTTGGCAGCTATGATGCCTGATAGAACTTTCCATGTTGTGGGGAGGCAGGTTATTGGCTGATAGTTGGATGGTGCTGTTCCTTTGTGAGGGTCTTTCATGATCACCACTGTCCTTCCTTGTGTTAGCCAGTCTTGGTGGGAGCCTGCTGCTAGCAGTTGGTTCATCTGTGCTGCTAGGCGTTCATGCACTGCTGTTAGTTTCTTTAGCCAGTAGGTGTGGATCATGTCCGGGCCAGGTGGTGTCCAGCTTTTCATGTTCTTGACCCACTGTTGGATGTCTGCTACTGTGATGGTGACTGGTTCCTGTTCTGGGAGATTGCAGTGGTCTGCTTTCAGGTCCTGCAGCCACTTTGCACTGGTGTTATGTGTCTTCTCTTTCTCCCATATGTTCTTCCAGTACTGTTCAGTTTCCGCTGCTGGTGGCTCAGCTGTTACTCTGTGGTTGCACTGCAGTTGGGAGTACACTTTGGATGGTTCTTTGGAGAACAGGGCATTTATCTTCTTGGCCTCTGCTTCTCTAGTGTATCTCCTTAGCCTGGTAGCCAGTGCTGTGAGCCTTTGTTTAGCAGTCTCCAGGGCTTCAGATGGAGTCAGGCCCATGTACTTTTTCAGTAGCTGAGTCTCATCCTTAATCTCCACACGCTTCTGTAGTTCCACCAGCTGACTGACTTCTCTCCGAGTTGCCTTGATCTTAGCCTCTGATCTCATTTTCCAGGGTGGGTATGTAGTGCTGTTCTTCTTGATTGTGTAGCCAAGCATTTCCAGGATTACAGTGGCTGTAGCATATACCAATTCATTGGTTTCAGTTATGGTGGTAGTAGGGATTGTCTGGAGGGCTCTGTTGACACCTTCTAGCATACTATCTGATGGTACTTCTCCACTGAGCCTTGGTAATCGGACTCGAGGGTTGACTGTAGCTAGTTTATCCATGATCTTATGCCTCATATCAGCTGCTGTGCTCTGTAATGGAAGGGGTGGCAGTGACATTCCAGCTTCAGGTGTTGGATGCACATCTGCTTATTCTTCCAGGTCTGCTTGAGTCTGGGTGATAGTGTGGAGTTGGTCTATCTCAAGTTGTGAGAGCAGCTTCCTCTTCACTATGTTGAAGCGCTGGGTAACTAGTTGTTTCTCAGTTAGTGTGGATGTAGGCCTTCTGTCCATCCATAGTTCCCTCATACATTTCATATATCCCCTCTCATTAGGTCTGCTGTTGTAGTAGCATTCCATCATTTTCAAGTTCTCTTGTCTCGTCCATGTATGGTTTGTTCCAGTAGCCCACTTAACATCAGATTGTCCTGGTTCCCCAACATCTGACGCAGACCTTGTTAATCCGGTCGACGTCTGAGCTGGCATGACTCTCTTAGTTCGTGTCACTCTCATATTTGAGGTAGGCAGGTGAAGCATTAGGGGGGCTTTGCCCAAGGACCCCTACTGGTAAGGTAGGTACCAGCCGGGATTTGAACCCCGGTCTCCTGCATCAAAGGTGGTGTTCTAACCACTACGCTATCCAGCCACTCCGAATATATATATATATATATCCGAATGTATATATATTCATATACATATGAATAAAAACAATACAAATTTTGAAAGAGAAAAGTAAGGAAAGTAAAGTAAAGGAATAACTGAAAAAAAGTACAAAGAAAGAAATAGAGAAGTATGAAAGAATTCACTGTACCTACAGAGAATTCACTAGGGCTGAGCATAGGGACCTGCATTCAGCTTCTACCCCAATTTCCCATCCCTGTGAAGCCTCCAAATGCCTTTGTGCATTTGGCTCAGCTGGAATGCACTGGAAGCATATTCAAGTAAGGGATTTACAGTCCTGTTCCTGACTGAGAATCTTGCCTTCTTGGAATTCTGAACTGCAGATTAGATTAAAAGTCCATTCACCCAAACACACAACCTTTTTCAGCTCTTAAATGGACAAAGATTTTGAAAACAACCAAGTGTGTGAGGACGATGAAGGAAGGGCTTTCATGTGCATCCAGGTCCCCAATCCTTTTTATATGAAATCCCTTTTATTCATCTTCGTATAGGAAGACAAAGGTCTGCATTGGATTACTGTTGGAGGGAGAAAAGTGAAAAATGATGGGATTTAGAATGGAACTTAGAATCCTAGAATAAGATATGACTGGCTGACTGAAACACTCCATTCCACAACTTTTCTTAGCTGGCTAGTCCCCTTTTTCCAGTGATATTAGGTACTAGTAGACCACTGGCTTTTTTCTTATTCTATTTTACAGTAGGAACTGAACAGAGAAGAACTGCCAAATTGCATTCAGTTTTAATACGACCAAAAAAATAAATAAATGCTAAATTCCAGGGAATAATAAGCCTTGATTTTATATCATATTACAATTAGAATTAGGTGTTATAAACATTTGCAGAATGGGAAACATATTTGTGATGGTGCTGTGCAACCTTTAGTGTTATTAAAATCAAATAGAATGTCAAATTACTTTGCAAATGCAGAAGGCAACGGTTACTATATTGGCTGAAAAATAGAGATGGGTTTGAATAAAGCTAATAAATACCACTGCATTCATAAACCATAAATATTATCAGTCTGTGCTCAGTTCAGCTTTCCAAATCCATTTAATAAATGTGCACCAACAAAAGTCCATTTCACCACAATCTCCTCATGTGCAACGAATTGGGTACCTTATCCTTCAAAAAGGAAAACACCATAGCTGGTCTGTGAACAAATGCCCAGCACTCAGATTAGAAGAGGCCTGAAGAGAAATTGTTCTAAAACAGACAAAGAATATAGGCTCAGATAACAAAAACTACAAGGTCATGCAAAAGAAGGAATTGTCCAAACCCCATAACTTTAAATTAGTGTAATTTGGCTGCTGGGGTCATGCATTACACAAAAATATCATGTGGTTCATTTATTTGTGGGCTGTGAACCCTGCAACTATACATGTAAGTATAGTGGGTATGCAAACCTAACTATTTGTGGTTTATTCAATCATTCATACTTAGTATGGGGGGGGGGGGGCAACCAGGAAATAAGAACCATATACTGCCCTCCCACAACTCTTCTGCAGCCTCCAAAGGACATCGTTTTTGGCTTTTGAGGGCAGCATGTCATGGAGGATTTGAGGGGCAACATTGGTGCTTTAAAATAGACATATTCTCTCATAAAAAAAAAACTTTCCAAACCCAATTCCTCCCAAAAGGCCAACAAATTTTGCCCTCTGACTTCCACTCTAGTGGCATCATGGTATCATTGGCCATATTTCCTGTGGTTCCAGGAAACCACATTTCAAAAGCAAGGCTAAACTCCAGCGACAAGAAAGTTGCTAACTTCTTACTTAGCATAATGTATAAACTTAATCTTTTAAAAATAACCTGATTGTTAGAAGTTTGCTATGTCCTGGAGTATCTTATACTAATTTGCAAAAAAACCTTTGAGAAGTTGAGTTCATTCTCTTTTATATCTTAAGCTTACGCCAGGGAACTGTTTGACATCCAGTGATTGGTGAAATCTCACTCCCCTGCAGGACCTCACAGGTATTGCTTTGAATGGGATCATTGTCCTAAACTAACTGGCTATATCTGAAGTTATTTTAAAATCCCTGTTGAAAAAAATTTGCAATATATATATTAAAGCTTGAGTTCTGTAATTTCTTTATAACTGGCTTGTACAAAAAAAGATATACATGTTGACCCCGGATAGTTTGGCAGAAGAAGAATCTTGCAGAAAAAGGAGCCAGAGGTCTTTTGCAAGAACTTTTAAATCAGCAACTTAGTCAGCTATAAGGAAATGGTTGTTTGTAAGTTCTTTAAAGAATCTGAAGCTCTTTATAGCCTGGAGAAGCACCCATTTCCTGGAAACACTATAGCCTTGGAGAGTGACTTTTATGATAACTCAGCATATATAAGCTCTTCCTTCTTTTATCTGGCCAGCCAAGATTAGGTAGACAGCACTATCCATTCATTTTAATTTTGAGAAAGGAGGGGCTAATTAATGCTCTTTGGAATGGCAGCCAGTATAGGTCTGAGCAACTCAGTTACCTTTAGCTGAATCACAGGGGTTGGTTAGAGAATGGTCCAGGCTAGGAAGAATAATAGTAGTGTGCATATTAATTAAATAAGGTAGCATCTGAATGTGTTCTACATCAGCACTGTTTATGCTGATGAAATAACTCCAGATGTCTAAAAAGGCATCTGCCACCCCTCCCTCCTTTTTTGGGTTAGGTAGCACTTGAAAAAAGGGCTCACCCATCCACTAACTATCAAATCATGGTCATTGTCAAGTAGTTTCAGATGCTAATATGTTCTTAAATGGAATCATCCAATAATTATTATCTCTGCACTTACCTGTTTGTGAGATATTCAGAAAGAATACAGCCCTTCCAAATAAATTCTTCAAGTCTAATTAGATTCTGATGCTCTAGTTTTAGGCAGTCAATGCCTAGGATTGTGATTCCAGGGAGAGATTCAAAGAACAAGGTCATGGAACGTCTGAAAAGGTTCAGTTTAACCCACCTCTTCAACTGACCACTTATCCTGACAACTCTAATTGGTCACCAGTTGACACATTATCCATTAAAATGTCTTCCAGGATAGTTCTAAATCAAAGGATAATCTAACTTCAATCATCAGCTTTGAATTAGGAAGCTAATTGCATCTCTTCCTTGAGCCTTTAAAAGAGTTGCTCTTTCAATTTAACAGATCCCCCAATATGTTTCTTTAACACACCTAGTGCTAGTGCTGTGAAATAGGCAGAAAAAATGTTTTGAAGAACTGAAAAGTTTGCTGTATATTGGGAGGGACCCAAGAAAACCCGGAATTATCTTCTGGAGGGCAGGCCCCTTGTAGTACAGGCTTCCCCTGCTAGGTGAGTGTTCTAGGAACCCATCTGCATCAGTGCACCAGCTGTGTTGTTGTGAGAGGCTGCGTTCGGCTTCAGTGAGTGGTTTTTTTTGGAGACTCTTTCAACGTGTTTGCCTATATATATATATATATATATATATATATATATATATATATATATGATTCGTGCCTTGCTTGCTCATGCCTGAACAAAGAGACAATCGCTTGACTGTGTGCTGTGCTTTGAAGGAGGCTGACCCTGATTTTTTTTGAAAGTCATAACCGGAGATGAACCTTGGTGCTATGCCTACAACCCCGAAATGAAACAGCAATCCAGCCAATGGGAAACTGCCACATCCCCATGACCCAAAAAAGTACAAGTGAAGTCAAACGTGATTACAATGATCATCTGTTTCTTTGATGTAAGAGGGATTGTGCACTCGGAATTTGTTCCTCTGGGTGAAATGGTCAACCAAAGTTTTTATCTGGAAGTTTTGAGAATGTTGCATCATGAATCACAGAAGAAACGTCCCGAGTTGTGGCAAACAGGTGACTGGTTCTTCCACCATGACACTGCAGCTGCACACACCATGTTGAATGTTCAGCAGTTTTTGACCAAAAACGGCATGACCCTTGTGCCCCACCCTCCCTATTCACCCGACCTCGCCCCGTGCGACTTTTTCTTGTTTCCCCGGGTGAAAAAAGTCCTCAAAGGGAAATGTTTTGCTGATGTGGAGGAGGTGAAACAAAAAACAGCAGAAGCACTAAAAGGTATCAAAATTGACAAGTTCAAAACCTGTTTTGAGCAGTGGAAAAAAGTCTCGATAGGTGTATTGCATCGAACGGAGAGTACTTTGAAGGTAACTGAAGTTTGAATATGTAAAAATAAACCCTCCCTGCTGTACTGGACAATTTTTTATAAATAAATTCCGGTTTTGTGGGGGTCCCCCCTCATAGGTGCATTTCAAGTGTCATTTCAACACAAAATGAGAAAGGCCATCAGGTTTATATGAGAAGTTAGCTTGGGACATTAAGTTCTGTTTAATCCTAATCAGGACCAGTTTGTTTTGCCCTAATAACATAGAAGTAAAAGTAGAATAGAGGTAGAATGCCTTTCAACTAGGGACATCCAAGAACCATGATTTCCTTTTGATGACTTAACATCCTGTTACAATTTATAGTTCCACCTTGCATAACACCAAACTTTGTCACGTTCAGTGTATATTTGCATTTGTACAGATCAAAAACTTCAATAAATTATCAGAAAACTAAAGTTTTAGTTTTTGCCTGATACTATCATAAATGGCAAATAAATGGGACCCCAACTGAACAGGTGCACACCTATAAATACCTTGGAGTGCAATTCCATGCTTCTCTATTCTGGAATGCACATTTCCTTTATCGAGCAAGTGTGGCACAGCGCACTTCATCGGCAATTATAAGATTCTACCATTCAAAAGGAGCCCATTATATCCCTGCAGCATGCAAGGTATTTCAAGCTAAAGTAATACCTCAGTTCCTCCATGGGTCTCAGATTTGCTCCTTTGCAAAGCTCAATAAAATTGAAACTATTCAAAATAAGTTTATGAGAGCCATTTTGATGGTACCAAAAAGTGTTAAAAATGCCATCTTAAGGGTAGAATTAGATATAGTTTCATTGGATGCCAGACCATGTTTTCTTCTTCTTACCTTCTGGCTAAAGTTATTACTGTCTCCTATAGGTTTAGCCCTGTTAGTATTTAGGGATCATTTCAAATCATCGTGGCAAAAACAAGCCTTAGATAGAATTCAGTTGCTGGGCTTCTCTATGCAAACTCTGTGCTTATTAGGATTTGATAATGCTAGACCTGCCCTTAAACAACGGATATAGATTTACAAACAAATTTAAATAAGGTGCTGCACCCCAATATTTGTCAGTTTCTACCACAAGGGTTTATTCCAGCTTCTTATTTAACATCTATTACAATTCTGAAATTTTGTAAAGCTTTCACCCTAGTTAGAATGGACGCATTGCCCTCAGCAGTCCTTTTTTGGACGTTTTAAGGGCATTCCTATGCACCTTTGATTATGTCCATGTGGAGATGGCTCAATAGAAACACTAAGCCATATGCTATTATATTGCTCCCTTTATAAGGATTCTAGACAGATATATATATACCCGATATTGAAGAGATTTCCTTACAGGGAGTGTGACTTCCATCTAATGCTACTTCTTTTGGACAAAGGCTCAGAAATAGCCTCCCAAGTTGCCCGGTTCTGTGCTACCATCTGTACAATACGCTCCACCTTTATTTAGAGTTAAAATTCCACAACATAGTAGCCTACTTTGATATATTTTAGCACTGTTACTTTAATTACTAGATTAAATAATATTGTTTTGTTTTAAAGATATATATAAATGTAAGATGGTTGTTACTGTATATTTTGATTGTATCTGGCCTTAGGGCTGTAATAAACGTGTTTGTGTGCGCATTTGTAATGCATGTTTTAAATAGCCATTATAATGAGGCTTTGGCATGGGTAGACGGTATTTTAAGATAGACCTCTCTACCCCCACACCCCCTATGCTGCTTTCCCAACAGAAATTCCTCTTGCCAAATTATTTCAGTTGAGAAGAAAGCTGCTACTGGAGCTTTCCTTTCCTCCATAACATGTGCCAAAAGAATACAACTTAAGGTAATGGCATCTGGGGAGGCAGGGAGAGTCATGAAAGTCAAACCAGTGGCTGTGACCACATGATTGATGCCCTGCCCCCAATTCATATGCTTTGCAACACACATAAAAGGGTGGGGCTTTGATTGCATAGGTATAGTTGTCACCTGGACTATTTAGGCACCCCCCTCATCTGGCTTAACAATCTGTTAGAGCATCGCACAAATCATTCCCTTATATGGACAAATAATTCAAGTCAGAAGCCCACAGCTGCAGTTTTTCTATTTGCAGACACACATCAGATAATATAACAATATACTCACTGAATCCTACCTTCCACACACATACATTCATTGTCTCATTACCCAAAGTTTGTAACTTACCATCTCACCCAATCTGGAGTGGAGTTTTGGAAACAGTAAATTGAAAACGTAAATTTGAAAAACACCAAATGGCAGCTTCTCTGACTTTAGGCAACATGTTGAGCTTCAGTTTCTTTTTAATGAGATGATCATGGTGGAAAGTATGACGGCACACTTTTGTCCTAATTAACCTGTTCCTTTGGTCAACGTGACATGAGAACATAGGCAGTATATAGGTCCATATTGTGCTAAGCCACAGTTTGGTTTGTTGGTTTGGATTTAGCAAGGTGCCAAGCCAACACAGCATCAAGACCTGTGGGTTAGTGTGCAGCTTTCTCATGTGGTGAATAAAACAAGCTCTGGACATCATCATTAAAGAAGTACCTTTAAACTTTGGGTTGATTCAATCTATCCCTGCTGCCCATTAAATTCTTCCTATTTCAGGTGACTTAACTTGAGCCACTTGTTGTTCATGAGCCCAGTTGGGTCCATAATTAAAAAAAAAAACAAAAAACTGATCAGTGGCCGTTCCTTGATTATGCATCAGGTTTATCTTTCAGTCCTGACTTGCTCGGTCTCAACTACTACTTTATCCCATGGTTTCTGGTTCCTGAATAATTTTATACTGTTGCCAGTAGTTTAATTTTGACATTAAGATTGCTCCTATACTTTTTCTCTTTTTGCTGTTGTCTGTTAACTCTTTGCTTCCTTCTATTGTCAAGTTCTTCCTCCTCCATGTATTCAGATGTTCTGTGTATTAATGTATGCATTTAATAATTAAGCCAATAATGTGGCAGAGAGTACCTGAGTGTTCATGCTAAAACCCATCACTCCCAGGTTTTCTTCCAGTCAGATCTGGGTGTTATTTTGACACTCTAAGCTTCAATCAGTTGGTAGAGATTTAAACTGTGGAGCAGTCTGTTTGAGAAGTTATAAAAAGTAACATTTCTATATCCTAATCAAAGCTGTATTAGTTAAAAATGAAGGTTCCCCCCATCCCCACCAAAAAAACAAAAAAACAAAAAAACCCTCTCATATCATAGCACATTAAGAGATTATTGAAATGTGAAGTATCTGTTCATGGGAATGGATTTTAATAATACAGCCTTCATAATACTAGGGAGTTGTCAAATCAGTTATAGGTAGCACATTTTTTATTTTTTCCCAGTGGAATTCATACTATGAGAAACAGTCACAAGATGAGGCTATTAATAAAAAGCCATTTACTCTCAAAGAAAGTCTATGTTCATAGCTAATGGATAGGGCAGACTAGGACAATTTATTCCTTCCCTCCCTGCACCCTGACAAACCTACACACAAGAAATGCTTGAAACACACAGTCTCCTTTCAGTTCCTTGGTCTCAGCCTCTCATTAAGAAGTTCATAAACCTAGAATAGCACAGGGCTCCTCTATACCCCTTGTCAACATGCTTTCCTCCCTGAAGGCACAGGCTCCACAGCATTGTTTTACTCTACCTCTGGGTAAGATTAGTAAAGTTGTTACCTGCACAGAGAACAACACAAATTACTTCCTGGACAACAATTGATTGCTCAGGATTGTGGCAGGGAGTATTACACAAAATATGCAAAGATCATCCTGGGTGGTAGAGTAGCCAGGAGTAAGATCAGATTCATGCATCCTCCATATTCATTCACACAGATCCTAGAAAATCATGTGTTTGCTTCCTTCTCTTTCATTCTCCCACTCCCAGGCCTGGATTCACCTGACACATTTACCAGTTATAGGTTCAGACGTTAACTTAATTATGAACTAATCACCCAGGCTAGACCAGGTATGAGACATTTTCTTGTGGCTAAGGTTCATTTTCTTATTCTTTTTTTCCATTGTGATTTACTGTATAACCAATAATGTCATGGCAAAACCAAAATGTGTGTGTATGTGTGTATGTATTGATATGGGCTGGGGGTGGGGGTGGGGGTGGAGGAGGGAAACTAACCAGCCCAGAATTGGATTAACTGTTCTATTAAATGCTGCAATTCTTTTATTTTGCAGTTTTAAATATTCAGTTTTCATGGCACTGGCCCCATGGGAATAAAAATGGCCTAATTTTGTACCTATTACAGCTACTGTATGACATCCAGTTGAGTTCTTCCATCAACAGAACCTCTTTATCAGTGTTAACAGGAAGAAGATTATTCCCCCATATAGCCTCCAATCTATTTTAGAGCTGATTCGGGGATGAGATGGCAGACAACAGGGAAAGGAAGAAGTCTCATTTTGCCTTATGCAGTGTCATTGAATTCCACCTCTGTCTGCTAAGCAAGTACTGGACAGTGAGGCTCAGATTACATAAAATGTGGAATTCTATCTTCTTTCCTCTCCCTGGATAAACAACAACCACAGCAAGCACCCTGTGTCTTTGCAAAAAAAAAAAAAAAAAAATGTGGGGGGGGGGCTCTTACTTGGAAGACAATGCAGAAAGATTTTATAGCTTGGTTTCAGGAAGAAAACCATTTTCAACTTCTCTATTCCCATGGGTGAACAAAATGTTTGGGCAGGGGATTTAGAGCTGAAAAAACAGGAGGAAGAATTGAGCAGCCACCTCCTCTTCTTCCTTCAATGTCTGTGGAAAAGAAAAAAGAAAAAGAAAAAGAATTCACATGAATATTAATTACACGTAAATTATTCAGTAATTCTTACATATATGCTTATATAATACTGTGCAGTTAAGTTTAAATCAGTTTATCTAACTTTCAAAGAAGAAAAAGCATATACAAGTAAGGCTATAGAGTAGTAGGTTACAGAATGAATTTCTAAATAGTCCTCCAATTGAGATTCTGGCTATAGAATGTTTGTTGAAACATGAAAAGAGAAATAAGTTCTTCAGATGAGTATATAATTCACAGAGAATGACTGACTTCTATCCTTGTCATTTAAACTTTTTCACAAATGTAAGATTGTGCAATGCCAATTTTCTTTGTCTTCTTGTTTGTTTCCATGTCATTTATGTGCAGTTCAAAAGCACATGGTGCATCTATGAAAAAGCAGTAATTTTTCCAATCTGCCAAACTTAATTTGAGAGATGAAAGGAAAAGTTTTCTTCCAACTGAGTTTGACTCCTGATGATTTCAAAGACATATTCATGTGGTTTTCTTGATAATACTACTGTAAAAGTGGTTTGTCATTTCCTTGTTCCAGGTTGTTTTTTTTCAGCTCTGAACTTTCTTGGTGATCACCCATCCAAGTACTAACCCAGTTCCACCCTGCTTAGCTTTTCAAGTTCAGCCAAAGTTAGCTTGGTGCTACCACATAGTTGAATTATATAAGATACCATCTTCTAATCAAGATGGGAGACATGGCAGTACAAGGCCACATCATGTAAACCAGTAGTTTTGAGCATTGCATTACCATCAATGAGCTGAACTCCTCAATTTCTTCCTAAACAGGCACCTAATAAGTATCCAATATACAAACTCCCTCTTATTGTACACCATTTTTCTCCCAAATACAGCTTTGCTCAGGATGAATATGAAGGAATAATTACAATCCATTTAAGTAACATGTGGCAATGTCAGTAAATGAAAGAAAATGCTAAATGTTTGGTGTTCCAACATAGAAAGAGCTACTGTGAGCACAGACTGTGCCTCTTAGCATCCTCTGGCTACATTTCTGAGATACTGAGGAAGAGCTCAATTATGTTCCTAGAAGTGAAGTGATTAAATGTTAACAGTGATGAGATGAAAGGAAATTAGAAGTACATGAAATAGTAATGATCCTGGTGTGGTCATTTGAAGCTGACAGAGAAGAAACTAAATTATCTTGAAAAGAGATCATGTAAAGAGTTTTAAGAATGATATGTTACCTAAGATAGTAGCAAGGTACCAATTAATAAAATGGTTCCAAATGTAGGGCTTTCACAAATAAAGAGATATATGAAAGGGAAATTGAATCTTCATACATAAGGGTAGCTGTCAGCCATTTGTGCAAATTAAAGATAATAGGATCATCCAGCTAATATGTCAAATGAAATTAATTGTAACAAACCACCTTCATTTCTTAACCTCAGCTGATAAAAGAACAAAAGCATATATTTTCCTTTTTAGTTGGTTAAACTGAAACATAGGATCAGATGTTGCTAAGTGTCAGTGATACCTAAATAGAGCATATTGGCTTCATTTAAACCACATTGGCTATCTAAAATTAACTTGCTTTGCTTCTGATTTGGGAACAACCCAGAGTTCATATCTAAATTTCCCTTTTGAGAGTTAAGACAAGGTTTCTTTATACAACATACTTGAACGTGTATATGCATTTAAAAATCCTACAAGAATTGAATGACAATTGTGGTCATTTTCCATTTACTTTCTGGGAGGGTATAACAACCACAAATTCTGATCTGGAGTTCAGTTTGAAGATTCAGAAAGCAACCAGCTTCACTTCAGTATCAAAGCTGAAGCAAAATTCAGAAACCTAGAACTTCATGCATCATATAATTGGAAATCAATAAATGATTATACATTTTCAAAATATATAGGTAAAATATAAGGAGGCATAATATATGCCTGTCAGCCCTCCCAAGTAAACCAGACAGGAAACACAACTAAATGAGCTAATTCTACTTTAGTATAAAGGCTACTTTAACAGAACCTTGCAAGTCTGAAAGTACATATCTCCTGCCCTCCCTTTTTTACCACCTGAGTAGTTAGGGTGGGTCCTTTCTAAGTTTCTTTTTCTGGCCAGACTCCTTTCTTTTATATCTGATTGCTCCTTAGGTGGCATCTCTCCCACCCCCCCCACCCCAGCTTCCAAGGTCACCCTCACATTCCATCACAATGCCTTTGATGAAAATTAATAGTTGCACAGGCATTTTAATTTGCGCAAGGAACAATTTTACAGTTCGATGCTGTTAAAAAGTTATTTAAATTGTCATATTGTTTGGTGGGCAATAGATGATTTTAATAATAAATAATGCATAAATTTCTCTAAGAAGCTACAGACTAATGGTAATGCAGCCTTTTCTGCTAAGCAACTACTCTTGAAGAAGAAATGGAACTGAATGATTCACTTGCCACGTTCTTCCTTTGTGGTTGTATGACGATGAAAGAAAAATGTATTATGCAAGTCCCAATTAGCCAGTGGATTTGAATGGATGTAGGGGAGGAGTATGATCTGTTCAGATAATTTCAAAGCAATCACAGCAGCCCTGCAGATGATCCTGTGGCCTGTTCCTACCCAGTAGGGACTGAGTCCCCATAAATAAGGCCATTGGGCAACTATCTGCGGATGCAATAAGGGCAGAGAAATGTTGATCTTTTTCTGCCCTTATCGCCACAAGGTCATTTTTAACATGGGCTCTTACCCATGTTTGGCCAGACTCTTTCTGGGTCTTCTTATAACAGTATTGCAGGCATCTCTTCTTGTGCTTCAACTTCCTCAGTAAACCAAGGTTTGAAAATGGGCCTAATCACACCAGTGTCTATGGGAAAAGAAAATACTGAAAAATCTCCTCAGTGTCTCTCAATGGAATGGAAGTTGGGCAACAGCTCCAGATGTGGACATTTGCTTGATTTTAAGCCCCTTAATTCCTCCCTCTCAGTTATGACTCAGAGCAGAGGGTATGCAGCCTGCCACATTTTTCCCATGGGTGTGTGTACATATATACAGACAAACATCGCTACTGGTAGAGGGCTTATAGAAAACTTCAGAAGACATTTGTTGTGATCACTATCTGGACTTTTGTGCTCATGAACTGCCCTTCGTTACATTCCTGAACATGAAAATCTCAGTCAGTACATGCAGCTGGATGTGCTTTGTATTTTGTCATCCTAAACCCAAAGAAAAAGTCCCTGTCTTGGATGTAAGGAATTTCCCTGTGCTATTCTATCCAATCAGAGCTCCACCTTTTCAAGAATGCATGCCTTTCTGAGAAAGTTTGCTTAAATATTCAGTGTCTTCAGCCCAGGAAATGGCTGGCTTTCCTTGGAGCAATGAATTAGATTTCACAGTGAATTAGATTACAGTCTTTAAAAATATTTGATTAACAATTTAATCAATTATCCCAAATAAATATGTAAATATATCCATTGACATTTCTTGCTGTGTGTTCATGCTTGGCATTTATTAAATATTCTAGACTGTACTGGATGGCATACTAATTTAACAAACATAGCAATTATCATAACTTAGAGAAATGTCCTTTGTATACTGAAGTGATTCTAGTTACAATCCTATGTGAACATAGGAGTGACCAAGTCCTGTTGCATTCTATAAGGCTTCTGAATAATCATATATAAAATTTCACTGCTAATCTTTTGTGCAAGCTGATCTACATTTTAAGAGATTCTTTGCATGATTTTTAACCTGGAATTTTGAGGAACTATAGATATATCTTGAAATGCTACTGATGTTAATTAACCTCCAGCTGCTCAATGTCACTGATCTTTTATCTGGAAAGGAATAATTAGTGTACAAACTGCTATACTACATGTAATTGTAGTTAATAAAAGATGTAGGGAAATATGAGGTTCATCTAACAGAATCTTTGCCCCAAGATAGAAATTTTTACATTTATGTATGTGTAAGTATCTATTATAGAAAAGTACATGTGCCATATATTAAAAAATAAAATAATATACAGAATGAATTAGAATCAGGAAAATTGTTTGCTAATTTTTTATATTTGGCAAAAGAAAATATGTAAAGGTATTTTTTGTCTCTGTGATCTCCCAGTTGTTTACTGTTATAAGTACATGAGTACTATGCTTGTTCAACATACTGTGATTTAAAATACTTAGAATTGTGTGGCAGCCTGTGTTAAATATTCCTAGCTTCTCTCTTTATGTTGATATCTTCAATAAGATTATCAGATGGTATACAGTTATGTCCTGCCCTTCAGGATGTAATAGTTCTCATGTAGCCCTGGGAGAATAATTTGGCTAAAAAAAAAAAAAAAATGAACAGCACTTATTAAAAGCTAGATAGGTGAAAAGTAGCCATCATCTTGCTCCTTTTTCTAGGTTACTTATGCACCTTTCTTGTTCCTCATTATTAATGGCATTAAATGTAAAAATATCTCCCATAGCAGCCTAAAGTATTGGGTAGATGATATACCTACCAAGACATCACCATCCTTTCAGGTCTATAAAATGTCAAGCTTTTAGTGGCTACTTACTGTTCTTATCATAATACTTTGGCAACCATCTAGAGAATTTTGCTCACTTAAGCAGTCTGTGAGCATAAATACAAACCGTCAAGATGAAAGGTAGTACATTCTTGAAGCTTTTAAAAGAAAGAGGGATTAAACAGAAGACATTTGTCTCTGTTATAGGTTTGTGTTCTGTGTGTATTGGTTTTTTATGGGGCAATCATTGAGTTTATCAAACAGAAGTCTGCTGTACTAGAGATGGAAATCTTCTGTTTCTCTAAGAAAGCCTAACGTAGTGCAATCTGAACTGATGCATAAGCAGTTGCATCAGGGAAATCAATCAGAGGTTTCTACATATGCTTCCTATAGGCTTCCATTAGAGAAAGTAGTAAGAACTAGTTTCAACTACTATGAAACTCAGGTAAGAAGATATGCCTTTATTCAACCCATAAGCTACATGTATGAAAAGATACTGTGTATTACACAAGCAACATTATTTTATTTGTTGATGATGATTGCTCTTACTTTATGCAAACATTATTTATGCTAACCTGGCTTTGAAGTTTTCTGAAAGGTTTTTCCAGAAGTGGGTTGTCCCATCCTTTTTTATTCTACTGAATATTCAATATGTTTATGTATTGTTAAGATTCTCTTTTTGTTGGAAGAAGCTTCAGCCCCTTATTGAAATGCTTGGCTAATCAAGCTTCATCTCAGAGGCTAAAGAACTACTCTAAAGGCTTGATTTTATGATAGGGAGATAAATTAAATTGGCACTGTCTGAAGGTGGGAAACAAATTAAATGACTAGGTACATGGAAGAAGTGTGTTCAGTATTCGTTTTAAATTTAATTCAGTTAATATTTTATTGCATTGATTTTATGCCCTGGATCAGCTATCTTTTTCAAGTGCAGCCTTGTTCAGGATATCACTCAATGTCTACGGTGATTCTTGGCCAAAACAAATTTTGTATTCTTGTTGGGAGCCAACACATAAAAAGGTCCAGCAAATATCATAGTGTACAGAAATTTTCTTTATGAGGGCTACCAGAACTGAATTGCAAAAATTCAGACAACACCTGGATGGCAGAAAAGAGAGTTTTCCTTATTTTCTTGTTGCCATGAAATCACTGTACAATTTTTTGCAGCCCAGATTTGAAAAAGCTGACTCTATGAGATTGCTCTATCTCAGTTCCTGTCCACCTACTCATCTATATCTTTACCTTAGAAAAATCAGAATGTTGTTGACAGTGGAAAATAATTATCTACTGTAGGCTTTAGGACAGTCAATTGATGATTATGATATGCAGAATTTCAGCACACAACTCCATAGAGTGCATATGCCTAACAAACCAACCAGAGATTAGCTTTACTGAGAAAGAATACACCCATGGAGTATGAACATCTTCACAGTCAAAGTGTTCTTTGTGTGGTGATGTCATTGTATCTCTTTGTTTTTGAAAGACTATGTCTCAGTAAGAGCACCCCTGTACATGTATACATAACCACGTCAATTAAATATATAATGTATTCAGGCCAGGGATAATTCATGTTCTGGGTTATACATATGAAATAGTTCTTTGTAAGTTGTTACTAGCCAGATTTCTGCCTGTCATATGAGAAACTGTATATGTAGTCAGCTTGGGGTATATTAGAATCTCTTCAGCCTTTCCTTGTGGGAAGATCAATTGTAGAGTTAGATTGTTTATCCCATTAAATCATTCATTATTAATTCTTCTAGTGGTTCTGGTAATTTACACAAGCAACCAAATGACAAGAGAGCTATGTACATGTTAATTAATCCTACCATTACTCAAAACATGGGGGTATTGATTGCATTTCTATATTTCCTGCAAGCTTTCCTACATGAGCTGTGGTTAGATAACACATATTTTCAGTGGCAGGCATTTATTAGGTCTCAGGGTGAAATCTGCATACACTGCCGAGGTGACTATGGTGGACTGTAATTTGCATTTAATTTACATATTATTATGTATTATCTAAGACATTTGCTGAGAATTTCTAGAAAATTATACCCCATAGGTTTTCTCTAGGTAAGCTTCATTTAAAAATTGTTGGAGATGTTAATAAAAATTGGAAATTATTGTAGCCTATCAAGCCTACTATAACCCATGATGGTGACATATCTGGAGTTTGATTGGCCCTGTTTTTAAGGACTGCCTGCTGCTGCAGAATGAAGGTTTGAAGATTTGTCATGCACTTGGAGAATGGTATTTCAGTTGTATAGAACTGAACAAAAGCAACATTTTATCTAAATAATAGTTTAGATAAAGATGTTCTTTTATCTTGCACAAAAAGAAAAGAAAGTACTGAAATGATGAATAGAATGCATTTATATTTCATTAAATAATCTTACATGCTGATGAACTGTTGAAAATTTGTCAGAACAATATATAAAATTTCAACTAGGCATGTACAAAATATTCTATGCACAGACCATTGCATGCATGGAACAGCCAGGTTCAGGTAGTCAGTCCATGGACTAAAACATATATGTTCTGTCAGCCACAGAACAGGAACACACACGTTTGGTCAATGCATGGACTGGGAATATATATGTTTTAGGGACAGGTGTTCCAGGGAGAAAGACAATGGGGAAAAAGCAAAGCCATTGGTGGTGGTGGTGGCATTGATAGCAAGGGGAAGAAAAGCACTGAAAATATAGGGGAGGGGCAGGCAGGGCGGGTTGGCTTATGCAGCCCTTGGAAAGAAATACAGCGGGAGAGGGAAGGGAAGGGAAGGGAAGGGAAGGGAAGGGAAGGGAAGGGAAGGGAAGGGAAGGGAAGGGAAGGGAAGGGAAGGGAAGGGAAGGACTAGGTAGGCTGGCACACAGTCCAAACAGAGGGGGAGGGGAAAGAAGTGCAAGATATATAAATTTACCCTACTCACCATGCAAAGCCTCTCTGGAATTTGTCTCAAACAAAACCCAATAGATTTTCTGGGGTTTGGTACAGCCAGAGCTTTTGGTCAAACGCCCAGGCCATAGGGCAAAATACATTTTATACTGTATGCACACTTACACTTTTAACCATACGTGTGTGTATGTGTGTGTGCATGTACACACACACACACACACACACTTACTTGCATAGTACATATGAACTACTAAGACACAGATGTTCCTTATATCCTTTATTATGACATACAGTATGAAAACCAATAGAGGTGAATATGTGTAGCTCAGGGTTGAACTGTGGAGTCCTTGGGGTTCTCTGAGCTTGGTTCTTTTCTTGCAAACATTTCATTACCTGGTTAGGTAACATCTTCAGTGCACTGAACATCACTGAAGATGTTACCTAGCCAGGTAATGAAATGTTTGCAAGAAAAGAACCAAGCTCAGAGAACCCCAAGGACTCCACAGTATGAAAACCTTTAAGATACTGAATATGGCTGTGCAGAGATCTAGATTCAAAGGTGCAAAATATGATTTAGAACACATGTGACCACTCAAGTAACACCTGTTGGGAACACTTTAACACAGTTAGGTCTTTTCCTGGATTCATGTCAATGCCGGCTGCCCTCTGATGCACAAACTGATGCACAAACCTTGGAAAAGCCATGTTTGTCATCAGTGAACTCATCGCTCCCCAGTGATTGATTGACTCTCCTCCTTCTGCACATCACCAGCCAGTGAGAAAAAGATCTGACAATCACGGTGCTGCTGCAGAGGATGGGTGTGGCTGCAGTGCTTTTTCCATTATCCCTAGATTCCTTCCTGTGCCCCTCTTCCAGCCCCATTCTGTTGTAACCCAGTAAAAAAATCAGTTTAAAAAATTGGTTATTTCATCCCACAAGTGATCTAACAGTAAAATATGCATTTTATTTAGTAACTGCATGTCAATAAATGACGAGCAAAATGATATTCTGTGCTTTACAATAAACAGATTATATATTCCTAAGGTTCAAAAGTATAATAAACAAGGCTTGATGATCCTGTGTGTGTGTGTGTGTACACATACATACACATACTTACATACATACATACACACTGCAAATGAACATATTTCAAATGATGTCCAGATCTAATGTCATCATCATTCACTTTATGTATTATGGTTGTGTAGTGATCCAGATTCATAGGATGGACTCTGCTTCTGAAATGTATACGAAAGTGCCTGTAGCATATGCTGGGAACATCCTTAAACAAAATGTATCTTTTCTGGGATCACATACCAGGTACAGAGGGCAGATATGCAAACCCAGGAAATGGTGCAGCTGTTTCAAGGTGTTCCCAGTAGGTGCTACGTGAGTCCATTTCTGTGCTTCAAATCACATTTTGCTCTTCAAATCCAGATCTCTGCACTGCCCTGTTGTATATTACTATTACTTATATTATGACAATTGCTCAACCCCTTTGTGAGAACATTCTGAACTTCCTCAAATTAATCTGGGAACACATATTAGTCCACGCTAAGAGGTTGCCAGTTCAGAAGCCCCATGGTTACCATTAAAGGAAAGTGTTATGAAAAAAATGCCATCCCTTTCCATTTCTGCAGGTGATAGTTTCTTTAACCAGGATAAAACACAGAAAGAATATAGGCATGCACAATTATACTTTATCTTTAACAGTAAAAAAAAAAAAAGTTAGAGCATGGCATATGTTGTGAAAGGAAAAGAAACAAAGCTATGCTAAAAGAGAGGATTGGAAACTTGGATTGGAATAAACTGAATGAGAGTCAAATGAGAATGGCCAAGATCAAGTGGAATTAAGAAAGGTTTAAAAAATCAGTCATTTGTAATTTGTTCACGAGAGAAAAAGAACCATGACACAGAACCATATAACATGAGAGTATGGGGAACAATTAAACGTGATTGTGAGTGAAAGCAAATATGCGCATATACAGTATATCCAGCCATTCTGACTGTGACTGGGGCAAATGTTGGTGGTCTGTTTGCAAGGATCAATCTCATCTTAGGACAGACCTCTTGGTCATGGAATCCAAAACTCTTTCTGTTCTCCTCTAAATGAAAATGTTTTATATGAACAAGCCCCCCAGAATCTTTAATTGCCACTTCCCCCCCCCCCCCCCAATTGCCACTGAACTACCTTTGTAGTATAGCAGAGTTCCTGAAATATAAATTAGAGGTAGAGGATTTTGAATTTGGACAGAGTATTTACAGATGTCCAGCCCATACTGACTGGGTTAATAACTACCTTTAATTGTCCAATTGTTCACAGGTTTTGGGCTTCACCCAAAATAACAGTATAACCCTAGCTTATACCTTCTGGCTTATTATTATAGTACTGCAATCACAAAGAAAAAAAAAAGTTTTCTGTTCTGTTTGATTCCACTAATCTATCATTTTTAACTAACCAAACTGCACCAATGTAAGGAATAAAATATATAGAAGCTGAAGTGATGTTTAATCGCAATAGTGTTTAATATTTTGCAATAATCTTGTGGAAACTATCAGAGAGAGAATGGTCAATGGGCAATAGATAACAAAAACATAAGGTCTGCATGGGATCAGACTAAAGGTTAATTTAATCTGGACTTCTATTCTCAGATGGCAAAGCAGAATATGTGAGCTGTAGGAGAATCCTTCTACTCAGATTCCCCAGGAAGTTCTAATCATCCCCTCTGGCCAGTGATAATCTTATTCTTCATACTTTGTCTGATTCCTTTTTAAAACTATCCAAGTTGACAATTATCACTACATCTTGAGGTGGTTGATTCCATAGTTTTAACTAAGTGTTACATGAAGAAGTAATTGCTTTCATATCTTCTGAATCCTTCATCACTGAGTTTCATTAGATGATTTCACATACTAGTATTTCTAGAGTGGACAAAAAGTTATCTCTGTCTGTTACACTCTGGCTCATCAACATAATATCAGGGATATCAGTGCACCCAAGAATACCTCCTTGCCATAATGCCAACTGATTTTTTATATTAAAAATAAAATAAAAAGGGAAAGATGATGTGGTACAAAGAAAAACACAGCAGCAACTTTTTCATTTCCATGAAAGCCTAAAGGAACAAAATGAGCTCAATCAGCATTTAAAATAACTTTGATGGGTAGCCCAGTGCTTAGTTTAAAACTGTTCCCACTTGACCAGGAAAAGGAACATTGATGAGTTGAGACAGTGGAAAAACGCTTGCAAGAGGAAGGGCTAGAAAGGATGGCAGATGGCAGTCTGGAAATCAATCCTTGCTAGCTGGCAACTGCTTTAAATGGGTAAGTCCAATCCACAGCTTTTTTGCAAGAATGCCCATTGCATGTTCAAAGAATTTCAAATGTGCCCACTAGCCACTGCATAATTTTATATACCTCTTTCATGTTCATGTTGCTCATGCTTTCATTAATTTAAAATATCAAAATACTGGGACCTTTCAGAATGTTTCACCACAGATGTTTTAGATTAAGTGCATTGTGTACTGCTGAGAGTTGTTTAATTATGGCAGTACAGAAATTGAATAACTAAATAAATAAGGAATAGCTCCAGTTCCCTGAAAATTTAATTTCCATTTCTGAATCCTTCCCAGAGGTGCAAGATCGTTTTTGAGAAATAGTGGACAAGGACAACAGCAAGGATCACAAGAGTCATCACATCAGAAATTCCTATAAAGGCATTATGATCCTAACAGTTTTTAGTTTGATTCATTTCCTAATTAATGCAATTAAGAGTGGATGATGATGCCCAAGTCAACTTTTTTTAAATCAAGCATTAGTTATGCTATAACATCTAATAATTATCCTAGTTATCATTATAATCATGATAATAATAATGACAATGAGCAATTAAAATAATTTCAAAAGCAGCAGACAAAAAGAAAACTGAAAAACAGTGTTCCTTTACATACCCCATAACAATAGAAATGTAATAAACTTGAAAGTCCAGAAAGAATAAAAAAGTGTTTAGCCCAGTGCTAAAAAGAAGAACAAAGAACCTCCCAGAGCCTCCCTTTGCTAACCAGCAGTGTGCCTTGACCGACAGATCTTGTTGCTGAATGGCCTCCCTCATCTTAAGAGGAATGGCTCCATCAGATACATTCATTCCATGCTGTGAAGAGCTGTATATGTTGACAGTACTATGAACTGGGCCCTGTAAGTAATTGGGATTTTGTGACCAAGATGTAATTCTGGCAGGATGTGAAGCTAACACCCAGTTCAATTCTGTACTTTAACTGTCCTCTTTTGCAAGAGCTGGTTTCTGGACCATATGCAAGGGCAGTCTCATATTCTCCTAATGTTCAAGTAATGACCACAGTCCTGTGACTCAGGACTTATTGGCATGGTCCTGACTTCTGGAGCAATACAGGGCAAGCCTGAGGCACTGCCATAATGTGGTCCTTTTAAAGTCATCCTGCATTTGGGGGACAATGATCTCTAGGCTTATTATAAAGAAACATATTCTGTTTGGTTCTGACTCAGAAAGTGAAAAGAATATCTTCTAGAGATCAAAGACATCCACAGTCAAATAAAGTTTCCATTTACTTGATGGGTGGATCTGGAATATTGCATTCAGCAGGAAGAGACAAAAGAAAATTGCTCTGAGTATTTCCTTGAATCACCTTTGCTATTGTCACAGTAGGTGGTGTTCAGACAAATCTCAGCAAGCAATTTTTAAATTAAAATCAATGAATCATATTTTTTGCCAATATGCCATGCTATCATTTTATTTTAGTGTGTTTTTTATGAAAGCAAATTAAATTTGAGGACAGAATTTCCACAAATGATTACATCTGCTGAAATGCTCACTGGGGTTATGGCTTCTCTGATGATAAAAGAAAATGTGGGGAAAATGGATATATATGTATAGTGCAAAAGGATTATTTTTTTTTCCTTATCTATCATTTTTGTTTGATGTCCTGCAAAGGACAGAATAGAATAGTTTTAAAGAAAAAAGAAAAAAAAAACGCTATGCATGTTGTTGTTCTTTTTAAGAGCGAGGAAAGGATGAATTGGAAGATAACATTTCAATGACAAAAAGAAAATAATATCAAATATCAGTTGGCTTCTCTTTTGGAACTTCCATAACCACAAACATATAAATATAATTTTCATACATTAGGTTACCATTGTCAGCCTGAGACTGAGCAAGCAGCATAAATAAGGATATAATCATTTGTGAAATGAGGTGTCTCCTTTCAACTGTTAATAATAATAATAAAAAAGATAGGATCAAATAAAAAAGGAATCTATTGGAAAAATGGTTGGTATTAAATTAACACTGAGGCAGATAGACAAGCAGACTTTTCTCAGCTATAATTGCTTTCAAAGGAAATGAGGTACGGGTGATGTGACAGAAACATATAATGCAGAACTATGTGCGAAGGCCTTTCTGAAGTTCCCCATTATCACACAGACTCAGACACAGAAACACATACAATCTGAGTTAATATAATAAATACCCTAATCCACATGTCTGATGTATATACATATATATACATATGTACATATCTTTCTTAATTATTGTACTGAAGCAAGATATATCACGCCTGGTTGTATGATTTGAGATAAATCTAGTTAGGTTCAATGATTTTTTTCCAATTTTTAACTTGCATCTATGTTCCTGAGTACTGCTTTAAACCTTGTGCTTTTTGATATCAAATTAATTAGCTTATGATGCAGAATGCAATGTTTGATTTAAGATGTATACTAAGAGGGCTACTGGTTCAAGAGAGATCTGGGAATTATTCTAAATGTGGTTCATTTCAGCATTGCATATAGTCAATTGTGGGCCTATTCTCCTATTTAAAACTCACACACACATAAGAATTTTTTTTGTTCTCTGCATTTTAATCTATTCTAATATGTTATTTAGTATGCATTTTTATATGCAGCTTTCTCTAATACACATATTTTTACATAATTTTCCATGACACACACATTTTTATATGCAAGTTTTAAGCTATCACAAAACCTGAAGAAATATAGAATCTGAAGTATAATTGCCTCAATCCATACAGAAGCCTGTGAAATGAAAATAAGCACAGAAATGGGCTTAAAATGTGTACCAGTAACATTCTTTGACATCCCTAGAACCTGCCTGAAATGTTGATACCCATTTACCTGCTGGTCTAGATAGGCCATCGGATAGATGGATAAAAAAAAGCTTCAGTGTTCAGATAAACTATCTTTCTGATGCAACCGTTTCATCTTAATAGCCAAGCCTGAAACAAAATTTACTCTTTACTCTCAGCAAGAACTAATGCTTATCAAATGCCCTGGTCAAACACAATAAAATCACACTGGGTAAAGAAATTGCTTTTGTAATTGATTTACTAGTTTTCATAGAAAAGGCAATTTCAATATCATTTTCATTAAATTGCTCATCTACAACAGGGGGAAAAAAATTCTATATGTAAAGGCCAAATGCCTTAGTTTCCATGAAATGACATAGACTGACCGATGCTTGAACAAAATTATGTTGGTGTAGCCAAAAGCTGAGCTACAGGGTTTGGGATGTTAACATTGCATTTTTGAGTTGTTTCTTCTTCTTCTTCTTCTTCTTCTTCTTCTTCTTCTTCTTCTTCTTCTTCTTCTTCTTCTTCTTCTTCTTCTTCTTCTTCTTCTTCTTCTTCTTCTCCTCCTCCTCCTCCTCCTCCTCCTCCTCCTCCTCCTCCTCCTCCTCCTCCGTCTCCTTCGTCTTCATCTTCTGTCAGGTGGGGGGACAATTTTGCTTGTCTTCAGAAGGTGGAAAATATAAAGTTTCCACATCATTTGAGCTGTATTATGGGTCTCTCTCTTTCTTTCTCTGAGCATGTGCATTATTCTCTTCATAGATATAAGTAAAATAGGTTAGGTGACAAGTGCTTTCCCCAAATATAGGCAGCTTTTCTGAATCATAACATTTTTAGATATGTAGATCTGAATCAGGTTCTACATTTGGCTAAAGGTATTTTGGAATTTTGGCAGGGGTATTTACAAGTTAAGGAAATCTTTTCCAAGTAGGTAGGCATCTGATGAAGCCCAGATAGCCATTATTTGCCTTTTAGCTTGAGTGTGTGTATGTGTGTGCCTTTGAGTTGGTGTTGACTCCTGGTGACTGCCTGGACTAGTCCCTGCAGTCTTCTTGGCAACATTTCAGAAGTGATTTGCCATTGCCTCCTTCCTAGGGCTAAGAGGAGGTGACTGGCCGAAGGTCATCCATTTGGCACCATGCCTAAGGAGGGACTAGAACCTACAGTCCCTCAGTTTCTAGCCTGGTGCCTTAACCACTACACCAAACTGGCTTTCTTAGCCTGAGTATTCCTTGTTTTCTCCTCTCAAATTACAATTGATTGGTATACAGAATTTTGTCTGAATGTTTTTTTGAATTTTCAACAAAAGCAATTGATGTCACACCATTCTCAATACTTTGAGCCATTTCTTTTTTTTAAAACACAAACTATGGAGTTAACATTTATAATTGACCCCATTCTTTTTTCAGCTGCATGATGGATGATTTAAACAACAGCAACACTATCTAACCTTGTCTATGAGTGCATCCTAAAATGCTTACAAAAATTCTGAACTGATAATTATCTAGTGCAGTACTAAGTCACCACTGTGTTGCTGCCCTCACCCTCCCTCCAAAAGCTATCAGTTTGAGAAACATTTTCTCAAAATGTTGAATTCTATGTATACTTTTTGTTTAAAGTTGGCTGTAGTACTATACCTTTTCAAGTCCATAGGCACATAACACCCATGCAGTGGTCCTCTTTATGCAAGGGCCTTTCCTCACAGCTGAGGGAAAGAACTATTCACCCATCACTGAGTTGGCAGAAAACTATGAAGTCATGAAATTTGCTGTCTCCGTTGCTGATTGATCCTGTCTTGCCCTATTGCTTCTGCTTAAAGTTATTGCTGTACCTGATTTCTCTTCAAGATAATGGGTGACAAAAAGGAAATCTCCATAGCTGTCTCTGAAACTGGGGGCAGAAAAAAAGCTTGCTTCTATATTTTCATGTGGCAGAGTCCTGATGATCTGCAACTGGCTCATTTTATCAAATAATTTTTAAAAATGCTATGAAAGTTGAAATGCTATTAAATTAACATTTGATTAGGGTGTGAAGAGAATTCATCACAGTTTATTCTCTTTCTTTTGCCCCTTCTTTCTCTCTAACATACAAGAAATTACTGTCTTTTCAGCCCATGAAAGACCAGAAGCTCCATTAAAATAAATCTTCCTTGTATATAATGCAACATTATACAGTCCTGAACTGACATTTAAAATACCTGCTTGTTCAAATGACATTGTTCTTATTAGCAACAATTAATTACCCTGATCTCACTCTCTTTTATGTATTATAATTCATGGATTACTGAAATTCATAATTGAATAATGTCTAGAAGTCACCTAGAGGTATTAAAGTAATTCTCTCTTATAATTGCCTGACTAAATAAGAATGACAGTAACTTTAGAGTTTTCTTTCTGATTAGGGCTGCTGTAGGCTTGTAGTCGACTCAATATAACATAAATCAATAAAGTATAATTTTCCAGGTGGTAAACCAATTGTCAGTTCACAGAACCCAATACCTCAATGCAGGATTTATTAAAAAAAAAAAAAAAAAGCATGAGGGAGAGAATAAGACTAGCAGCCTTGTTAGCACAAGGCTAAGCATCCTGTATGCATGCTTAGCTATGTAAAACCCAGTTTCAGTCAGTGCAGCATTTCCCATTCAAAGGAATTAGCCCTTCATTTTTTAATGTACAAAGCAGGATGCCATGAGCTGACTATGCTGATCAATGGTAATAAAGGTCATGGGCTTTCTCTAACTTCAAGCAGCTGTCTGGGCCACCACCATGGCAGATCCAGTTTCATGTGCCAATATTTCACCACGTACGCTATCAATACAATTGTTCCAAATCCTGCTATTCCTAAATATGGTAAGGAAGTCTTAATATGGGGCAACAGGGGCAGGGAAATGGTTAACCTAGGTACCAAAAATTTTCAGCTTCCACAAAGTAGATAAAATAGTTTACTTCTACATAGATACAAAAAGTCAAGTCTCTCTCAAGTTGAGCTCAGCTCTTGGTTACTACATGGACATGAATGAAAGTGATTTGCTCCTGCTGTCTTCCAGATCTTCTTTTGACTTCCCAGCTGAACCAGTGGCTCTGGGATTCCTGGGTGATGTCTTACCCAAGTACAAATATAGTTTGTCTTAATAGAATAATTGAAAGTAGAGTAAGCCATGAGAATAGTGGACCTGGTGCCCAGAGTGGTACCTCCAATTTTTAAAAAGTGGTTTTTTGGAAATCACTTTGGTCAATCTACGCAAAGATGAACTGCTGCTTAAACATTTACATACGCATGGGAAAAGAGGGGGAAACCTTGCTTTAAGTGGCTGTGTTGCTCAAAGCTTCAAAGTGTCCCTCTGAAGCTCTGCACACGCCAGTAAGGATGCTTGATGATTTTAGCAAATCAGTTTAATTCTTGATCATAACAAGGATCAGTTCACTTTTTTTTTCTTAATTGCCTTTAGCATCAGTCAGTCACTCCATACAGAGAAAAGGATTTGAGTGAGTAAATAGCCTTGGGATTTACTATCCAAATGAGTCTACTGCAGGTTAGTCCTCAGAGACCTATTATCAAATGTGAAGCAGGCTTTTATTCAACAAGTCTTTAGGCTTTCTCGGTCTCTCTGAACAACTGCTGGGCTAATCTAAATTCCAGATATTTTTAAAAAGCAATCAAACTACATTGGTATATTATATTCTGATAATGTTGTAGGGAGATCAGGAGGGGAGCTACTGTATTAGGGCTGTGTTAGCTGTTCAGAGACTCCCTTTTGTGAAGACCCTTCTGAAGCTATTGCTTGGAGCATCAAGGCGGCAGCAGCCTTTAAGGCATGTCAGCTCTAAGGCCCTTTTAGAATCTCTGCTTCCATCAATTCTGGCAGAGGACAGCCTTTGAAAAACATGGCCATCTCAATGCCCTGAGCAGTAGATTTAGGACACCCTTCGCCAAGCATCCTCCAAGTGGCTTGCACAGTTCTAGTAGCTACCTTCTTTATGGAGTTTCTTTTTCCTCCTTTCTTTAGGTATCTATTATTAAGTATTACAATAACATGAATTACAGCAGCATACATAAACTATATCCAAAGGCATCCACTGAGTGAGTTTGGTGTAGTGGTCAAGGCACCAGGCTAGAAACCAGGAGACCATGAGTTCTAGTCCCACCCACCCCATGAAGCCAGCTGGGTGACCTTGGGCCAGTCACACTCTCTCAGGAGCCTAGGAAACAGGCAATGGCAAACCACTTCTGAAAATCCTTGCCAAGAAAACTGCAGGGGCTTGTCCTGGCAATCACCGGGAGTCAAAAACTGAGTTGAAGGCACATACACACAAATCCATGGGAGAGGGGCAAAAAAAATCAAGATGGCAGTGCTGAAGTGCTGCCCTTTGTCCCCACAGAGGTGGCATTTTGATCATGTACTGGCAGCTGCTATCTTTCCTTTTTTTTTTAAACCCCCCCCCGCCCCCCCACCAGACACTGCTGTTTATGTCTGCTGATAAGGCAGTTTTACAGCGGAGGAATTGGTGTTATGAAACAAGAAAAGTGCATCATGAAAAAATCCTCTTTCTAACCTGGGGTACTGTGAGCATAAATGGAAAACATAGCTCAGTATAAACTACTGTAAAATGATATTCACTGAAGAAAAACTCCTATTAGCATGCCAGAGTTTTATCCTGTTTGCAGAATCTAGAAAGAAAGAAAGAAAGAAAGAAAGAAAGAAAGAAAGAAAGAAAGAAAGAAAGAAAGAAAGAAAGAAAGAAAGAGATCAGAGTAACCTTTTTGTTTGTGAAAATAGGCACATCATTCACAGAGTGAATGACAAAAGTTGCCTAGCACTGAAGGGCTTTGAGTCGTCTGAAGGTTTACTGAAGCACCCTAATTTTTATTGCCACTGTACTTCCTCCCCTACCTGATCTAATCACTATTGTTTAAGCAGTAACCCAGCTATTACAGGTCTACAGCTGACAAAGAACTGAAGAAAGGAGCGCAGGCTGTCAAAACGTGCTGTCATGGTGAATACATAGGGTGTGAAATTGAAGTAATAACTGGAATATCTGCAGCATCTGCTCAAAGTTTCTTTTTCTTTTTTTTTTTCCCTGACAATTTCAGCCAGGCAGGGTCCTCCCAACTTCAGCTGAGTGATGATATTTAATAACTGTCAGATGTGTTTGTCTTTCTGCTGCCTGTATGATATAGCATTAGTTGATGGGGGAGGAAAAAGCTTTCAAATTGTTAGGGAGGATTCAAGCTGACAGTTCCACCAAAGTAGGGGTGATGAGAACAATAATAGTCCTTGAGGAACATGCATGGTTGACAAAATGTTAACTTGGCTATGTTGTGCCAAAAGGCTGAAGGAAAAGAGAAATGCTTGCATGAGATGAAGATGATGAGTTCACTTGTCAGGAAGAGAAAGAACCTTATCTCCTTGCTAATTAACAGATTGTTTACTACAATGGGTATTGTTCAATCCATGCAAAACCACTCAGCAATGGATATTATTCCATTTCAAGCCTCTCAAGGGATCTCATTTGGTAAGCATCTTCCCCCCCGGGTATAGTTCTGACCCCCACTCCCAAAAGCATAAAATGTAGTAAGATCTTGATTTTTGAAGTCTTTTCAGAATCACCGACTGGGAAAGGAAATATTGAATTAACTTTCCAGTCCTTTAATGGTGAAACAGAAGGTCTTAACATTAATTCAATGTTTATCCAGTGGGGGGAAAAACTCTCCAAGGAGGGTTTGAGGTCCATCTTACCTCTGTTGAATTGTTCTTACTCAATGGACTTCCAATAATTGATTTAGGCATCCATGTCAGTTTTGGCATTCCCAGTCACTATGTTCAGGTTCCTTTCCCCCTTTGAACAGTTGACACATTCCATTCAATTTACCTTAAAACAGCTTTTCTAGCACTTTCCAGCTTATTGTGTAGTATAGAGGTGCTGCTGTTCAAAATAAACAAATCTAGGACAATTTGTATCATATGAAATGATTCAGACTGATCTTTGGAACCAAACATTTGAGATTTAGAACATGCTTAGCCCTTAAGCCTTAAAAAAATCTTCTTACTTCTTATATCAGTTAACACTTCTGCCACAAATTTGGCACCTTTATACAAGCTACACAAATTTGATAACTTTATACAAGCTACACAGATATGTAATATATTAGTAATTTCAAATTAACTAAGATGATCTGTTACATAGAGATCAGTAAATAAGAAGCCTGTTTTTCTTTGTTATTTTTATATACACCCAACCCTGTTCTTGTGAACTTGGGTCCCAGATCAATAATAGATTAACTCAAAATCCTTCTCTTTCTCTGTCTCTCTGTCTCTCTCTCTCCACACACACACACACACACACACACACACACACTGTTTTAACAAAGCAGCCACCGAATGTAGGGGCTGGAGACAAATGTTACACATATGGAGGTCAAATGTCAATTTCTGCTTTATGTGTATTTTGAAAGAACACCTTGAGCCCCTAAGGAAATATAACACATTTTCTTAGTGTATATATGTGTTTTCCCTCTTTTTCAAATAATTTGACAGTAGTTCCACTACTCCCCTTCCTGAAGGATTGGGGAGGGGGGACTTTTCTCATGTTGAAATGATTGCTTCAAACCTCACAGCTATTTGTGGGTATCAGGAAGGGATCTAGCTGATTCCACTGACATCTTGCTGACAGACATATCACAAAGCCTCACAAGGATGTCATAATCTTTGGTTATGCAAATCTGTGGATCAAGATTGCTTGGAGGCAGACAGCTAAGCAGATGATAATGTAGCCCCCTCATAGTACATCAGCAATTATTTTGACAGAAGAATTGGAATGTTTCTGAAATAACAAGGTAGGGAGGAAAATAGCAGTGGCTTTATGTGCAGCTAGATATTGATCATCAAAATGCAGGTTAATTGAATTCAACATGTGGAGCCCCATTCCCTGCTTTTTTTTTAAATTAATGAATGAAAAACAATAAAACTTAAACTCCTGATCAGTATGTTTTCTCCTCATCTAATGTACCACAGAAGAATATAGCAAGGCAAATGCAGATTTTCAACTGAAAGAGATTATTTATTTATTAAAATATCTATTATCACCCAAATCAAAGGAACTTGGGGAAGAAGACATTAAATACAAGCAAGCAAAATCACAGAAACACATTAAGCCTCATTAAAATATTGAAACCCATTAGTTAAGAATGCTTGCAAACTATTCCTTCATCATTCTGGTCCAGTTACAGACCATATATAGTCAAAAATTGATTTCAGCATATAGCATATGAATCTTTTCACTGGGGTTCTCAACATGGTGCTCAAGGATCTAAATGTACCCACAGATACCTCCTTTGGCCTCTGTTAGATACCTTGCCCCACTATTCACCCACTTACCTCTCTACCAACCCCCTGGAAGGTGGCATGTTGGAAAGCAAAGTTTTAACCTCAGCATTATCAACATTTCCAGGAGTATCTCTGAGTTCCACCTAGGCCTTATAAGCATTCTTAAAAAGTAGAAAGGGAAGATAGTTATAGTCTGTTCCTTTGTTTGTGAAGGTATTCAGCATTCCACCCCCAACAGTAAATTAAAGTGGTAAGAAGCATTTGGTTGGTTTATAGGCAGAGAACTACCTTACCCATTTGCCTCTAGAACATTAGTATGCTATAATAGGATAATCCCACACAACAGCCATTTTTTAAATGGGGAAGTCCCTCTATGGCAGCTGTTTTCTGAGAATACCCATGATACACTCTCAAAATTGCACCGGCTGAATAGATGGAAGACTTTTGCACAAGCGGTTGAAGCTGGATAAGAACCAGAAATGTACACAAGAATAACTGGATCAGGGACGATTAGCCTGCTCTTTCCTCCATGTACTATCAATACTGCTGCTGTTGTTTATAGCAATTCCAATGCATCTTTTTAAAGTGGGAACAATAGAATGTATTTCCCAAGGCCGTATACATAGAGGGGAAACCATCCAAACTACCAATATTTTACTTCCAAGGTAGCAAACAAATCAGTTAAATTAAAATGCCCAGAATTATTTCAGTATTTCAATGCCCCCCCCCTCCCGTTACTGACTTCAAAGGTAAAAATACAACAGAGAAAATAAAAATACCCAGATTGTAGGGTGCAGTGAGAAAGAATTGGAAGGAGAGTGTTCAAATAAACATTTTGCTCCTCCAATTCATACAAGGGCCTGTAGCTCTTGAAAATAGTTACATTATTATTGTTAGGCAAACAGTTGTCCTTCTTTACATTCAAGATGGGGAGGCTGGGTATGATATAGGACAAGCAAACACCCAATGTATATTTGTTCATGATTTCTCGGAGAAATGATGCAAGGTCTAAGAATTCTTGGTGTGAATGGAAAGTTTCAAGCTTTGTTTTCTGGATAACAGTGAAGGGGATCCATAATCACAATGTGAATATAGATCTTTATAAGAAGAATCTACAGCAGGGGTCAGCAACCTTCTACGTAGGGGCCAGGGGCCATGCCACCACTGCCATTTCCTCCTCACCAATACCAGAAGGACTTTTTCTTCTGCCCACGCTGATACTGATGGTGAAGTCATTACCAAAATGACTGCTCAAGGCAAGTGCTCTTTCTCTCTAGTTTCTATGAGCCAGGTATATCTATTTCTTTTGGGACCACAGGCCAGATGATTTCTGGTGATAGCCATATCTGGCCCACAGGCCATAGGTTGCTGATCCCTGATCTACAGTGAAGCATATGTCTATTTTACTAACTGGGCACAAAGCCCAACTTAGTGTGGAATGGGGAGGAAATCCAAAATGGAACTCCATCACCAATGTGTAATATGGTGTTCAAAGTGAAATGCAAGACAAAAAAATAATAATAATTGTTACTTCTTCAAGAAAGTTGCTTTGGGTTCAGGGTTTATAGATCCAGCCTCAAATGAGAAAGATCCTGATGATCTGTTATACTAATTATCATCTGGTCTCAGGAACAGAGTAACCATGGATTATACAGTATGGATATAATTCCCAAAAGGGTTACATTTGGGGTATCTAGGGGTGGGATCAAAAATATCAGGACGGCAGATACGACCCTGTGATTGAAACTCCACCCCTTTTAATGGAGTCACACATACTAAAAAGGGCTTGAGGCTTTGATCACATGGCTGTGCCCACCCTCTTGACTTTTTTGATCCCCCTCACTTCAGATACCCCTGGTTACAGCCAGAAAATCTACAGAAGAGTAGTCAGTTAATCTGAAAATCAAAAATCACACTTGTTTCAGTTCCAGTGACATTTCCAAAGGCATTGATAAGAAAGCAAAAACCACAATATAGGCAACCAAGAGTGAATATTCCAGGTTGCGTATGCCAGAATCCTCAGTATAAGGCTTACCTGTGGTACATATTGATTCCAGCAATGAACTATTGACATTGCTATTATCTGCCATCAAGTCATTGTCAACTCTTAGCAACTACATTTTCTCCATGACAATCTGTCCCTAGCCTAGCCTTTCAAGTCTTCCAACAGTGCACCCATCGCCATGTAACTGAGTCGATCCACCTTGCTGCTGGTTGTCCTCCTCTTCTCTTTTCTTCCAACTTTCCTAACATTAGAAACTTCCCCAGAGAGCAAGGCCTTTGCGTATTGTTATCCATGTGGTCTTCTTTTCCATGTGAAAATACAGGAGTGGCTTACCATTGCCTTCCCCTGTACAGTATGAATGGATGCCTTTGCCATTGTCACAAAAGTGATCATCTACCTTCAGCATCTTCCTATATTGTTACTGCCTGCTTCCTTTAGCTGGACAGCTGGGATGACCTTCATGCATTGGGTGAGTCTTGGCATGCATTCCCAACATTCTTTGCTCATCCTTCCCAGGAATACCCCCCACCCCCACCACAATGAGGCAGCACAGCAGGACTTGGGGAGGCACCCATTTTTACTGTGGTTAAAAAAAATAAATCTTTATATCTTTGTAAGTAATATTCCACCATACTGCCCATTCTATTTTTGGTCTTATTGATAGATCTCTAGATAGGTAGATCTGATAGATGATCCTAGGATTGGATACATTGATATTCCAATCAATCTATATATTTCATCAGCATGCAGGATGTGCATTATAGGCCCTATACATGATGCCTGTAATCTGTGCATGCAGATCCTTCTTCTTTAATGCCAAGCTCTTCTATTTTGCCTATCATGAACTACTGAATTATAGAGGTCAACCAAATGGATTGTTATTATATCCTAGTGGGAAAAAAAATATCCTGAGAGCCTATTGCAGAGACAGTGTTTTTGACCTTAGGAAGTGGTAGCATGATAACCGTGCTGACCTCCTATAATATAAAAACTTGAGAGTGAACCTATCTCACCACCCAAACTAAAAGGGTTCAGATGGGCTTCAGAGAGCATCCCTGGGGCCAGGGATGAGATTACAATGAATGATGTTTTCTGTGTACAATAAAATCCCAGGAATTGAAAAAGGTGAGAGGCATCAGTCTGATGATGCAGAGTCGTATCTTAAGAACTGTCATTTCTTTCTCCCTGCTGCACCACAGCTTCCTTCTGAACATACCCATGAGCTGGTTCTGAAGTGCAGTCACCCCTTCAATCTGAATGAAAATTCATCTGTTGCACGGCCATGGGATCCAGTCATTGGAGGAATGTGGAAAATGATAACCTGTAACTGAATTGCCTGTCACAGACTGGATGCCATTTGCTAGGATCTCTAGGACTTTTGCCTGTCATGAACATCTGATGCAAGTGCTCAGCTTTTCAGGGAAGGATTGCAAAGAATCATTTGGTGGCCACCAGCACTTACAGTCTTCTCAACATTCCTGCTAGCTGAATGGCAAGGGGTGGGGAAGGAGTTCAGCCATTGCTATCATAATGTCTTTGCAGAAAGAGAGACTATGGTCTTTTCTTCTTCTGAAACCCAAATGCTAAAAGAAGAAGGAAACCTTCTCTTTCTCATTCTCTTCCCACCCTGCCGTGTACTGACAATTTTAAATGAAGTACAAAAAGCTCAGGTTTGCTGTGGGGCAGAAGAAATAAAGTGTCTTCGTTTAAATTTTTATTTCTGCCATCACCATGTCTTGCTGTATAGCCCCTGATAAATGGCTGTCATTTACAAATGAATGAACGCTTACCTGTTTGTCAGACAAGTCACCTTGGTTGCCATCTGTCATTCTCACCGGGTGCCTGCTTTCTATTCCTTACAGCAATTGAACAATGTGCCTGAGAGAACTCTTTAAAACCATATCAGTAAAGCTGTTTTGTTGGGAATCTATAAAGCATCTTGGAGGTTGCTTCCCTATTATTACCTCTTGCCCCTTTAGTGCTCTTTCCTGTGTCTTTTGAAACAACAAATAAACTCAGTCAAGCAAACCCAGGACACCTTTTGGTCTTTATGGTTTCTCTCTCCTCCCTAATTGTAATTATGCCTCATGATTTTTTATTTTCCGTGGGTGGATTGCATCTCTACTGTTTCAGAAGATAGCATGGAAACAAAGGCCTGAGGGGAGAAACAAAATCAACTGGAATTTGGAGCACTTTCAAGGCATTTTCCTGAACACTGGAGGGCTGCAAGAACAGAGAGGGCTGGCATTGCATATAGAGGCCACCCAACTCAATATCCCTCATAACTGTCAGGCCCTGCCTCCTTAGTCCCTGACTGAGCAGCAAAATCTGAACTGTACTGATGTTCATTTGAGCATGTCTGAGGCTCTTTATGTGATAATGGACCTAGCCATTGAAATTTCCCTGCTAGGATGGAAGGGAGCTGGAACTAATACACACAAGCAGAATGTAGAGATATTCACCTGTTTACATTTTTAGCCTTCAAATATTTAGGCAAATGCTGAAGATTTCTTATTAAGCTACTTGCATTAATCTGCTAGAATGGGACATTATTTAATGTGCACTTGCTAAAACTCCCAGTCAAAAATTATTCTGATGGTATTAATGAAACACCGCTAGGTCAGGCTAAGACCATAGAGTTCAAAGTCTTGTTTATGGCAATAGCCAGCCAGATGTTTCTAAGAGGTCTATAGCATGGCAGAGGGTTAAAAGACCATCCCTGGTATTTGCACCTCTCCATAAGCATATATAAATATAAGTATTTAGACAAATGCCACTTTCCTCAACTACAATGTGCAATTGAGGGAAGCACTAGAAATGAAAAGGAGGGAGTTCTCCAAAGAGACTTGGTGGTCTAATGTAGCCTTTCCTAAATTATTACCTATGTGGCAAGGTCAGTGATTGGGAATTCTGAAGTCCAACAAACCTAATATTAGATTAGGGATAGTCTGACCATTTTCACCACTTTTGTGTGTAACTCTGGAATGAGCATGTGACGACACCTTGAAAAACAACAATATATATTTGACAGTATGGGTTATTCTGAACTGTAGTTTAGGACATTCTCCCTCACATTAAGGCTGTTCTGTTACTCTGCATGAGTAAGCTCTAAAAATTGGGAATATAAACAAAGCTTCAGCCAACTGACTGAATCTACCACACACTTAATATCGACAGCTGAAATGTGTTTCCCTGAGTATTTGAAACCTTATTGCTGGTACGTTTACTTTTAATTTCATTTTGTTAGTATAGAATAAAACAAGATTCCTAATTGACTTTCAAAAGCACCATATTTATCTTTTGTCAATATAATTTCTTACCCCTTCTGCCAATGACGTGATCTTTCTTTGTAAATCCTAGAGAACCACTGTTTTCCTCCATCTTTTCTTTTCTTTTAATGCCTCAAGCTGAAATCCACACAATGACAGGGGTTACACTTTCAGTTATTTGCCATTTTCACTGACGTTGTGACTGCTGTGAAAGGCCATTCATAATATGGAACAGTTAGACATTAGCTGTGATTGCTCTAATGTTAAAGAGCATCACATCTCTTATGGGAAATGTATGACACTTTTATCTGAGACTGATTGGTAGTCAAAGCAAAACAGTTGTTTGTACTCCTTCTGTTATCCCAGGAACTCTGGGTTCATGGCCTGGTATGCCCACATCCAATCAGAACACGCAGGATGTAGAGATTTTTTCAAAGTTTATTCTGTACTGAAGAAATATGGGAATATGTTTGCAAAGCAAGTGCACATGCTTGTCTTTAGCAGTACAAGTTAGACATTAGCACACAGGGAAATCGTAAAATCTCATTGGTACACATCATTAGCTCTGCCCACTCTAGGCAGGCACAGGAAGTTCCTTAGTTGGTCTTCTGATAACTAATCCCACCTACTCTAGGTGGGCACCGGAAATCCCTTATTTGGACTTTTGGGAATGGGTCATGGTGGGAGTGTTTCTCATTAGCAATGCAAAGTAGTGAAACAAAACAAGCAGCATCTCTTATTATCGTGCAAAATAAGAAAGGTAAGGTTTTCCATCAGTAAGACAATCAGGGTCTGCAAGGTAACTCAGCAAAACAAAGCAAAACTGTTATGTTTGTTGTTTGCAAGTCTTTGGTAAACAGGAGGCAAATGAACATTCGTATCTTTGTGAAGTCTTCGTAGGCCTCAGGAAGCAATAGCCCGGGCACTTGCAAATGTAATGATTTTAATCTACCACCTCAGCTTGGGTGGACGACCTGCAAGTGACCTCATGTCTTCCCTTAAAACATGGAGAGATTATACAAACTATTGAAATGGATACAAATTATATAAAAAAAGGTACAAAATATAAAATACAGTGGTACCTCGGTTCACGAATGCATCTGTTCATGAACAATTTGGTTCATGAACAGCTCCGGCCGCAAAAATTTGCCTCCGTTCGCGAACGCCGGATCGGGTGATGAACAGGATCCGTGGCCATTTTCCCTCCCGTGACACGTGGTCGCGGCTTCCTGTAGGGAGGGGGACTCTCCCTCCAAGCAGTAACCGCCTCCCCACCCGCCTTCCTGTCCTCCACGCCTGGAGCCGCGTCGAGCAAGGTTAGCTTTCTCTCTCTTCGTACTGTACTTTGTGTCATATTTTTGCGGTTTTTTTAAAAAAAACATATGGTTCAGAACGGATTAACCGTATTTACATTGAACCTTATGGGGAAATTTGACTCGGGTCATGACCAGAAATCGGTTGGCGACCAAATTTGGGGTCAGAATGGATTAACCGTATTTACATTGAACCTTATGGGAAAATTTGATTCGGTTCACGACCATTTTGGGTCGCGACCAGAGTCGCAGAATGAATTAAGTTCGTGAACTGAGGTACCACTGTACCAATACAAAATGGCA
Source organism: Liasis olivaceus (assembly GCA_030867105.1). Taxonomy (NCBI): domain Eukaryota; kingdom Metazoa; phylum Chordata; class Lepidosauria; order Squamata; family Pythonidae; genus Liasis; species Liasis olivaceus. Next base: position 91,293,148 of record CM061348.1, on the reverse strand, counting down.
AACATAAAATGCAAATACAAAATGGCAGATATAAAATGCAAATACCAAATGTACAAAATATAAAATACCAGTACAAAAAGGGAAATATAAAATGCAAATACAAAGTGCCTGAACACTGCTCATCACTTCCACTCCCCCGCCTGAATGTTCTGTGGTGTGGAAAGGAGATAATCTTGGAAGTTTGAAAGTGAATTATGTTTTAAGGGAGACACTTAAATCCTTTAGGTGCTCACTAAAACTGTAAATGTGGATGTGGTACATAAACATTTGCTATCCTGGGGGTGCAGCACAGAAGGCAGAGGAAAGTTTAGATTTTCACTTGCAAACCTCCCTACTTTCAATGCAAAGGTGGCCTTTCCACAGCCAGCTACTATTATGTCTTTACAATCTATAGGACATCTTATTAATGAATCTCTTTCTTCACATCAGCTTTTGACTTCTATGCATATTGGCTGTTAATTCTTGATCAGTGAACCATTTATAGAAAACCTGGATTTGTAGATATATAATATCAGTGATGTTTTACTGTCTCTTTGTGTAGAGAGTAAGGGAGATGACCTTGATAGAAATATGCAAGAACTGTTACCTAGGTGAAGAGGACTGAAATGTTCTTTAAGTCCTGGGAAACTAAATTATATTTGGAAGTGGCTCAAGAAGATGCCTCCCTGATTCACTGGGGTATAAGAAGGGGGCAGAGGTATAGCACAATCAGACTTGAAAGAATCTATTGTTATAGCCAATCTCAATAAAGTTCTATTCTTCTGTGGAGTTGATTTTCTGGAGTGGCTCACTTAGTGGGGTTGACACTTTGGTGGTGATGCTAATTCTGCAGCAGTGCTTTAATCTTGATCAATAAAGTGTAAGTGGTCCAACTGTGCTCCTGGAACAATGTTCAAATCAAACATGTCTTCAAAGATCATTTTAACAATTTTGGCTGTGCAAATTACAGGTAATTCCCCTACTCCTGCCTTCAGCCTCATCTAATCTGAAGACTTCACTATGCCTATAGGTATTAGATCCTGATTAGATGTCCATAATGGTTTAGTTTAATAGCTTTTTAATCTTTTTTTTTTCCATAAAAAAGTTATAGTGAAATTATTAGTGACATCTTTAAAGTAACTGTGAGTCTAATAATAAGAGTTGCTGGTGTTCTTCTCCATGCTTGGAGAAGCCCATTGTTCTTCATGATCAACATTTTCTTGTTGTTTTCCTTAGGTGGAGTTCTATTACCTCAGTGGGAAATTATTTGAAACACTGCTTCCTATAGAGAGCCAGAAAGTTGTAGCTGATAAGGTGCTAAGAGCAGGGAGATTCAGGTTCTAGTCCTCTTATGACACAGAAGCCAGTTGATTAACCTTGGGTCAGTCACTCCCTCTTAGCCCTAATCAATATCCTGCTATTTGACAAGCCAGATGAAAAACAAAACCCCTTGTCTCACCATGCACTGATAGCTTTGCTGTAGGAACTAGGTGAGTGCAGTGCCAAAACAAGCTGTCCATACAACCATGCAAGATTTATACTAAGAAGAGTTGGCTTCCATCAAAGGAACCTAATCTTAATCCTCACTGCCCCACCAAAAGAAATATGGAATGTTGCTGCCTTGTTGGTGCTTATTCTTCATTCTTTATCGTTCATCTCTCTTTTCTCTCCCTTTCTTCTCTCCCATGACTATGATTTGGTTACTTCCTCCACTAAAATGAAATTGTGAAGCTTTTTGTAAAATACAGATCTTTTATTTTTATTGCTTCACTTTACTTTGCTTATGTCATTCAGTTCAGTCCTATGCATGTGGATGGTATCATAGAAAAATATTAATTTTTGTATTATCCTCATTTTAACACTCTTCCAAACTTTGCAGAAAATATCTCATTAGGATTGTAGCTTGCTAGACAAACCTGACCAGTCAAGCTGCATGCAGTGAAGCAAGTAAACAGCAGACTTAAAACCCACAAAGGGTATTTTCTCTTTTATCTTGTCATTGTTGACTCATGTACATGGTAGATCAAAGTTGTACATCCTGAGATTGCATCCTCATTAGCTACAAGAAAGGTCACTCTGTATACAACACCACAGCATATGTCAGATTAAAGAATCAGTTTTATTACTATTTTTAAGATACAATATCTTTGGGATATATTACATTAAACTATTTTGTTTCAAATACAGATGATAATCAGAAGTTGACCTTTACAACAAAAGAAATAGTCTTGCTGACATTTCATGACAAGGATAAAAAGAAAGCTGGTTCCAGTGTGCTGCATTGTAGAATTTATCTGTATAATTGGAATATAGCACAAGTGAAAAAGATTACTTTCCTATACTTCACAGTATCTCTAAAATTTATGAGACAGGTGTTTATATCACCTGAGAATGATGAGAAAATGGCACTCAATCCATGCAGACCTTTTCCTTAGTTTTCTTAACCTGATGAGCCCCAGAATATTTCATGCTCAAAGTCTGACTCAAGGATTCTTTTGTCAATCTTGCTCTCAGATAGATAGCTGCTATTATGATTATGATTTGAAAGTATCACTGCTGCCTATAGAGAACCAGCAAGGTGTTGTGGTTAAGGTGCTGACTAAGATCAGGGAGATTCAGTTTCTTGTCCTCTCTAAGACATATAAGCCATCTGGGTGACCTTGGGTCAATCACTCCTTCTGTCCACTGAAGGTTATGGACTATGGAGGTAATGGGCCATAAACTATCACCCTGGTCCAGTGTGGATTAATCAATAGACATTTTTCAAATTCCCAGTCTAAGGCTGAGAGGGAGAGTGACTGGTCCAAAGTCTCCCAGCCAACTTCCATACCTAAGAAAGAACTAGAACTTGGGTTTCCCTGCCACTAGGCCAGCACCTTAACAACTATGCTGCACTGGCTGTAAGACAAATATTATAACTCCAGATAAATCTGAGCTAATGTTGAACTGTTCAAATGACTAGTTCATCAAATACATATACACTCTGAGTTCATATAATAAATGAGTCATCACTGTTTGACAGTAAGTCCCTAAATGTGCTGTGTGAACTCATCCTTGAATGAATGAATGAATGACATGTAACTGCTGCTATGCAATACTTTCCAAAGAATCATTGTGTAATTTTGTATCAGATCACACTGAAATATTCTTTAAAAAAAAAAGATATGACCATGTTGTAGCTACTGCATTCTGTGGCCCTTGTGTATCTGATAGGTTTGTGCCTCAATAAACACATAAATGGATTCTATCGTTTAAAGAAATGTTTGAGCCATTCAATGACTTGTGATGTGACAGTTTAGCCTTCCTATATAGTTTTTGATAGCTAAAATATGATGTGATCTGAGAGATGGAGAAAAAGTGTCAGAAACATTTCTCATTTTAGCTCATAGCATAGAGGGGTAGAGAGAAGGATGGAGAAAAGAAAGACGTAATTTAGGAATGGAATGTTCAGGCTGATTGAGGAGTCTCTCCACAAGTTTTCAAAAAGTATTTATTTGCACTTCAAAACTTCTGGAGTGGGGAGGAAAAATAAGCTGGAGAGGGGAGGGGGTTGGAATCAGATACTCTGAATATATCAAGAGAAAAGCCAATGCCAAGATCATAGGTAAGATAATCTCAGCTATTATATCAACCTTGTGCTCTGTCCTTTGAAGCCATTCAAAATTTCAGTTTTCCTTTTACCCTGCAAACCACACATCTTGCTTTCACCGATCTTCTTTGTAATGCTGCTGCTTTTGTTTTTCTGGGAGCAGCCTGATCTGATCTAATCTGCTCTGTCTTCTTATATTGAAATTAACAAGCCATATACCCTGAGGCACAGGCTGTATCTACAACAGTGAAGCACAAATGAACTTACAAATGAACTTGAGCACGAGGTCAATCAACTGCACAAAATACATCACACAGTTATTCCAAGCCTCATGCTGTGTCTGTAATTGCCCCTTGTTCTGTCATTAGAGCTCCCCTACAAGTCATTATTTTGAGTCAGCAAAGCTGCAGGGAGCATTCAGCCCAATGGTTTGCAGAAAGCTGGATAGATAATATAAATATCTCCCTATAGTGGCATACAAGAAGCAGGTATTTAGATTAGCCCTTCTAAAGTGTGCAGCTGTTTAGTCCCTTTATGAAACCAAAGCAAAGCTATAATCGTGAAATGTTCAGAGCAGATTCCCATAAGCTGATGGTTCTTCCAAGGAAAGGATGAGAAAATGGACCCCATGCCCTCTATTATGGTTCTAAATCCAGCTTTAAGGATCGTAAGCAGTGAAATGCTAAGCAACAGCAAAAAAGAATCGTGAAAGCTTGATAAAGGTTGCTTTGTATTACTGTTTAAGTGAACTGATTATTCACAAAGGAGCGTCTGTCACATGCAAATCACAGGATGATTAATTGACTGGGGTTAGGGGTACACTGGTTTGTATACTAGGCAGGCTGACTTTCAGAGAAAGCATTGGTTAAAAAATACAGCAAAGATAAGTGAGGAAAAAAGTAATCTGATCTGGAGAACAAAATCTGATATTTTCTTACAATGAAAGATTTTTTAAAAAATTATTTTTTCTCTATATTTCTAATTATTGGTTTTTGTACATTTGCTGTTTTATTGATTGTTGTATGCAGCCCAGAGTCACTTTTTGTGAGATGGGAGTCATATAAATGTGATAAATAAATAAATAAATAAATAAGACTATATCAATGACATGTTGTTCCTTCTATCAAAGGACTTTTGAATAGTATTTCAGGGCCCACAATCCAGAAAGTAGACATGGCCAAGACAAAAACAAAGAAATTACTTATCTTAACTTAAACAGGCAGAATATGGTTCTTTTACATCAGAAATGACAATTTCACAGCAATTTCAGGAGGAACATGGTGGACTGCAGGCCCCAGGAATGTAGTTTGTATGCCACTGCCATAAAGTAAGGCAAAATCTCCTTTAAGTTTTGCTCAGTAATTGCATGGGTTATGGCATTCCCAGGAGATATTTTGAAAGGAAGATGCTCTGTTGATGAGCTACGATTCCTCCCCAGATTATATCCTAAGATTGAGGAAGCTTTTTCCTACATATTCTTATTCTGTTAGGAAGAAGAAACTCTGTCATAATTCTCTCTCCCCCCACCCCCGCAATGCATGTAGCATTTTGGAATATATTACTGCAGATGCAGATAAGGAATTTTTTCAAATTTATTTTCAGAATATTATTTTATTTTTCCATTCTCCTTTTGTGGAACTGCAGGCAAAGTTAGCAAGGAAGAAGACTAAGAAGAGGAAGTGTAGGGAGATGTGGAGCAGAAGTAAGTAAGGCCAAGAGATGAGAAAGATAAGGAAGTAAGCTAGGCAAATGCTGGCAGCAGGATCCCCCCAAACCAAACCAATTTGTTATAAAAAATGAAGAGAAATATAGATCTTTTTAGTTTGTTGTTGATAGGATTACAGTAAGACAATGTCTTCCTCTGTGTTTATCTTGAATCCCAGTTCAGCTGGATTGGTTTGCAGATGTAAGTCACTGCATTTCTATATATAAGTGAATCTTCCTTGCCTTGAATAGAAATTGACTACAGCACATGTCAAGAAGTGAGATTCCTCTGCATTTGCTTCCAAGCTTTTGTGTATACAATGAGCTAGAATAACCTCCATGAACTGAATTATCCTTCTGTACTATGGTTCAGTGAAGATCATTATATTCCAGCACAGCTTGAGTGATTTTTAATGCCAAAAAGCATCAGCAAGAAATACAAATGTTACAAAAATATTGAAACAATACATTTAAAAAAGGAACATACCACAGGATCGTAAACACTTACTTTACTTGGTCCGCAAGGTCAACAATGCCCGATTGTAGAAAATTAAAATGTTCTGTGTGTGAATGTTGTTGCGTAAGTGCTTTCTGTGTGAACATTGTTGAAGATGCATTCACTATTTATTCTTGAAAGAAAAAAAAATAAAAATCCAGACCTGGAATCTATTGTTGGCTGATTAAGAATAAAAAAGTCATTTTTTTTCCTTTTACCCTTGTAATGGAAGTGACAAAGTTAGTCAAGTGTGTTTTTCATTCATGTTCCCATGAATGGTCTTACTAATATTAAATTAAATTATGGTAGCAAAAATTGCACCTGGAGAAATAGAAGCAATTTAGTTGTTTGCACAGAACATAGTGTATACCCACAAGCAAAAAGAATTCATGGCACACATAAAAACACAAAGAAGAAAAGAAGAGGGAAAAAAATGCAAGACTAGTTCTGAAACACCTTCTTCATGGGCATAATATTATGGCTTATTTTATTTCTGATTGACACTAGCCCTATGAAGCATCTTCTTGAACATTCAGTGTATGGTTTCATACAATGACCTTACCTTTGAATATAAGATAGACTTTGCAATTACATAGTGCTATTCATAGGGAGGAATCTCGTAAATAAGAACAAAAGCTTGCCCCTTGTATACTTATGCATGATGTTGCAATGTAAGTATAAAACAGATGGAATTTGCATCACAACATTGTGATGCATGTTTTACCATTTGCTCCTATTATCTCTTCATAGATCGCTGTATACAAGTCTCTAAGGTATCATGATAAAATGCAGTATAGGTGATATCTGTAAGTTCCCAATACCAAGTCATCTTGGTACATCAGACTACATTATGGAAACATCATGAATCTGGATAGAAGAACTAAACTTTTCTGAACAATTCAGAAGAAAACCTGTTTTACCTATACTTATAGTATATGAATCTATTATGCTCATAGCTTAAAAAGAAAACAAACCCAAATCAATCTGCAGTTATTTGCATGGAATCCAATGGGTCCCTGGACCCTCCTATAGGGAACAATGGAGGTCCACTGCAGAGGAGCTCCCAGATGTTGATAGATCTATCTGTCCACTATACATAATACAGTATTAAAAACAAGACAGTTGGAGGGAGAGTGGAAGTAGATACTGTATATTATGCTCCTTATATTTTCTGTCCTGGCTGATCAAGTTAAGAGCCCTGAGAAGTGGCAGTTCCTCTGTCACTGCCCAGACTTAGGCCTGCTCTGCCCTCTTTCTAAATCCTTAACATAGCTTTTGAGTTATGCCTCTTACTGTTTTCATCCAGCTACTTCCTTGCAACAAGTGCCATATGCCTTTGTGCCTTTATTTGGCATCTTCCTGACTCAGTATATCCAGGTCCTGCGTTCTGCAATAGGATCAATCTCTTTAGACTCAACAAACAAACAAACAAACAAAACACAAGAATCTGCATATCTTGGGTTAGCGCATACATTTTGGTATCTACTCTCTTTCTTATCATTTATCAAACAAAGGAAGGCATTCTCCTTTAAGGAAAGCAAGGTTGTCAGTTTTGGCACATGGAACATGTTTGCTCACCTTCAATAACTGCTGACTTTAAAATGTCCCTGTATTATTCAGGATTTTTTTAGTGTCATCACTGACAGAATCTGTAATCAATATTGTGAGCTTTAGCATGTACTGTATAATCATTAATCCATAGCTCTGTTATATAGTCCTCCAGACACTTTGCACTGAACTACATAGTTTTGAAGCAAGATAATGAAGTGCTTGTGACAATCCTTGATTTTTTTAAAAAAATGTTATGTATTCACCAATCAAATCTCAACAGAATTAGGAAAGGTTGTAGCTGACTGAGATAAACTGTAAATACTTTCTGATGATAATTCCAACCAATGGTCCCCTTATGAAGCTGGTGGGCTTTTGTTTTCTGAGCTGCATGAGCTGAGTGTTTTGAGGAAATCTTTCCCAGCAACTGGCGTTCACAGGCAAACTGCCTTTAGAATGTAGTTATAACACTTCTGATTCATAGCCTATAATAATCTTTTTTTAAGGAATTTGATGACTCCCTATTTAAAGCTATCCGAGTGGTTGGTTTGCTAATGTTCCAGTAATATCGATTTTACTTCAAAGAAAGGAGATGACCAGCTCCTTTGGAAGTATCCATGTGAATACATGGCCATGAAGTGATTTAGCATAAGCTTAAATTGACTACAGATTTCATCTGATAATATATCAGCTTTGGTTGCTTGTGTTATTAAAAGTCATCTCTCTCTCTCTCACTCTCTCTCTCTCTCTCTCTCTCTCTCTCTCTCTCTCTCTCTGTGTGTGTGTGTGTGTGTGTGTGTGTGTGTTTACATCACAGACCTAGCTTTTGGTGCTATAGGCTGTTCCTACAGAAATTGTTTATTGGCCTTTGCCAAAGTAGGAGTTGCATTCTGATGAAAAGTGCTGTTTGAGACAGGTACATGCCATTTTGTTTCCTGGCAAGAAGCAATTTAAGGGAATCACTTCTATCTTTGTAGGCTAGAGAAAGTTCTTTTCAGTAATTGCTTGAAAATAAAACAAACAAACAAGCAAACAAAAAAACCACAGCCTCACCCAAGATATATACTTCTTGTTCCCATTCTTTCCTCAACTCTCTGTCTCAGTTGTGGGCCCAAACTAAACTGAACACTCCTCTAATTATTTAGGAACAATTATTCTTAGTGGAAAAAGCTCAGCAGATAGTAGGACCTAGCTGACCTTGTGTGATCACAGGAGCTGGGCAGGGTTCTTCTATCAGGATTTTCTCATGGGAAGAAGGTCATCCCGTTCCCTATACAAAAACAGGTGTCGAGATTATTCTATGAAGCTAATGTAAACAAAGAATCTTGTGACCCTGTTATGCTTTTTACTGCCACCTACTGTAATGTGTATGTTAGTTATTCAGTGGGGGTGTACATGCTGGCAATATAACAGGAGGGCTAAATGCCCAGCCTGTTCGGTCAGTTTGTCTTGTAAAGTTAACCATGTAGGTTTTATAGGTTATGTAGTCTTACCTAGTAGCCAAGTAGTGTACCTCTTCTCTGAGAGTGTTTTTTGGCTAGAGACTTTGTTGTGGATAAGTCTTGGAAGCTAAGATGAGAAGAAGTCTTTGTTATATCCTATATTTTGTATGCAACTTGTATTTTATGAAGTTTTGCATTTTTATCAATAAAGACCAGTTAGTTTATATTTTCTGACTGGATTTTCTTTGGAGAAGCAAACTATGGATATTGCATTTTGCAAGCTCTCATGCTGATGTGTAACTTTCCTGAGAGCAGGATTTTTGGGACCTTTTGCTGCACTCTGCTCAACATCTTCCTGGTTAGTATCTGGATAGGGGACCACCTGGGAATTCCTACAGAGTTGGTTAGACTGGGAATTTCTTTTTAAAGGTCCTGGAAGAAGGCAATGCCAAACCTCTTCCTTACTGCTGCCAAGAAAACCACATGAATGTAGTCACCAGGTGTATGTAACACTCATCTCAGGGGCATCTTTGCTTTTATTCATAGTGACTCCAACAATATTCTATATCTTTTTGTTATCATGCTGTGAAATGGAATACTGGGAATTGTCAAATTTATGTCACTCTTTTCTGGTAATCTAAAAGCTACTTTTCTTTGATTGTCATCTGGAGTCACTTAACACTTGACATTCACTTTAAAAAGGCAATTCCTAACAAGGAAGCATTGCCCATTTTCTTGTACATGCAGGCAGTAAATGCATATACCCGTGCAGCCAGTCACAAACAGAATGAAAGTAAACAAGATGAGGTGCATCAAAATGTTTTACATTAATTGCAAGAAATATAATTTTGCTGTATGACCTGTTTCCTACCTCATTTGCCTCCTTGAAGCATCAGGCCAGAAGCACAACATTATCTGATTTTTCTCCCCTTAGGCAAGCATTAGTAAAGAGAAGTAGAGGTTGTGCAACTTGCTGAAAAGAAATGTTTTACTGTTTACTACCTGAAAAACATAAGACATTTTCCTAATGAATAACAATAAATACAAGAAGGAATAGAAAATTTAAAATAATCTTGTATTGCCATACAGCCTTCTACAGTGGCATGTTTTGCAAACACTAGATGCCTAATATCTCCGTTTTGACTCAAAAGACTGAGAAATGTTCCTTTGCTATTTTGTGAACAGAATCTGTATTTATGCTTTGCTTTCAGTAATTATTTCTACTCTTTATTCAACAGAAAATTCTTGCACACAGAGTTGAAATCAACCAGCTACATCTGCTTTTTTTTTCAGGCTGCTGTTCATGCCATTGCCATTACCAGGTCAAATTTTGCCTTGCTTTGTTATGTCAGATCTAGAATTTCTCCCTGAGCTTTTTTTGGGGGGGAGGGGGAGCTCCCTTAAACCTGCAAATACTCCCTTGTGTGTTGTGTCTTATATAGATACATAATACTGAACAGTAAAATAATACCCTCTCTGTTAGTATTCAGGATCCTTGGTTAGCAGCAATAATACTTACACTCAAAAGAGAGCAAAAATGGTCAAAGATGTCCCCCCATAGTACATATGCTTTAAGATTATGTTTTACTACAGCCAGCCAGCTTATCATTATTGAAATAAGAGCAAATCCTCAAGCCTAAATCACCTTGTTCTGAAGCAATTGCAACTTTCCAACCAGAATGCACAGGAGCTGGAGTACCATTTTTCCCCTCCTTTTTATTGAGGGGGAGGGAGGAGAGAGAGAGAGAAATGCTCCTTTGCTCTGGAAAATAGAGCCCTTGGTCACTTTTAAGAGAGCCAGAACAAATCTTCATGTTGTAATAACTATCTCTTAAGTGAATTAACCTTGTTTCCCCTTGGGCTCATGTTAAAGGAAGAGAAATTGTTACCCATTACCTGGTAGAATTATGACACTTGACTTGTAGTGTGCAAAATTTCGTATTGGCTTTGCGGAGCCAGGAGCAGAGAGAGGTTTATCACAGCATTGCAAGCAAGTGTTTTGCACTTTAACCTTCTTAAGTAGCATAACATGCTGGAAATATATGAAAGGAATGAAGAATTCCCTGTGGGCACAATCTGTAGAATCACTCCACAGTGCAATTATATTTATGAAAACAAACCTGTAACATTCTTATGTAATTTAGTTGCAGTTCAGGACACAACATCAGCTGAAAAGTGGAGACAGTCATTATTAATTTAATCTGCAGCCCCCAAAGCTATGGCAAATATGAATGACTCTGGTCTTACAGGTGTAATGTGCAGGGTGCATGAAATTCTGAGCACTGCTCTCTTTGAAACTTAGGAGGAAAGTGATCAAAATTTTATAGGGCTAATTAAAATTTAAGATTAAAATACAAGATCAAAAGAATTCTCTGCTATCTATATTTTAAAAATAAGCCTCTTGGAAGAAACTTGGCATCTTTCTCCTCTAGAGACCTAACTTAGAACTAGAGCTGACTATAGCAACAGATCTTCCTGGTTTTGTTTTGTGTTTAAAGATGAACCAACTAGTGTCTACAGGTAGTCCTCGGTAAGGGACAGTAAAAATTCATTGTTAAGTGGGGCAGTTGTTAAGCAAAGCATCAGATGACCACATCCGATTTTATGACCTTTTTTGCAGTGGTCATTAAACAAATCACTGTGTTCATTAAGCAAATCATGAGGTTCCCCACTGATTTTGCTTGCTGGAAGCCAGCTGGGAAGGTTGGAAATGGCAATCATGTGACCCCAGGATGCTGCAACCATCATAAGTGCAAGCTGGTTGCCAAGTGCCCAGATCACGATCACCTGACCATGGGGGCACTGCAACAGTTGTAAGTGCGAGGACTGGCTGTAAGTAACTTTTTTCAGCATTGTCATAACTTCTGACAGTTGCTAAATGAGTGGTCATTAAGCGAGGACTACCTGCATTTTCTTCTTTGTGTATTGTCTTCCTGAAACCATCCTTTACTGAAAACTTCTCAGGAATCAATCTGGCTTCTTTGAAAGGTCCATATTCTAATATTGTTCCGCAACTAAACCTTGAGGCAAGACATAGCCCCTGCCACTGCAGTTACATAACAAACATAAAAAGCTTTAGCCTTTGTCCAAACCTTGTACAGCTTATTCCCAACAACTTTGGACACTTTATAGCACCTTTCTGTGTGGTGGTTTGCAATAAAAGTGTCACTCAGTTACCATGAGTTATTAATTCTCTGGTGCATTTTATAATAAAGTACATTAACAAGATGCTTAAGAAGCAATATAAAATGAATTGAAGAGAAGAAGGCAGAATGAACATATACACACTGTTTTTGCATTTGGTTGTTAGACTTTAAAGCTTTTTTACATCCCTCTGTGTTTGCATGTGTAAGGCATGCCTATATCACACAGGTATGTTTGGCACTATCCAGCTTGACAAAGTAGATTAATATTAGAACAGAAGAAGACTTCAGGAAGTATTGGAACCTACTGTATAAAAGTGATTGTGGGCATCCATTAAAAAAAAATCCACTTAGATATAATATTCTTAAGACACAGAATTGCTATAACACTGAATCAACAATGTCCCAACCAACATATTGTAATTTATCAGAGTTTTTCACAGGCTAACATAATGCTATTATTCTTAAGTATTATGTATTTTAATAGCAACGTGCGTAAGCTATCTCATTAGGATGATGACATATTAAGATCTTTAACTAATGGCTTAACAAAACTTTCAAGAGTGGGAAGTCAACTAAATGGCGAGGAAACATGGAATAATTTAAAAATAGTGCAGATTATATTCCAACATTGCAACAATAATGAGGAAGCCTTTATCTTGGTCAACGTGCTGCTAACTCTGCAGCCATGTCATTTGTGAAGAACAGTAGTTGAAAAGGCTACCCTGTGGATGAGTCATAAGAGACTGTGTAGTAATTTCCAAAAGTGAGCAGATGATCTGCCTGTAGACAAAGAAGCATAATTCCTAAATTGTACTGTTTCAGGTAGTTGTAGACTAGAGGCTCAGCACTGCATATCTAAATATTTTCTGTCCATTCTGAGACAGAATGGAATCTAATTCTCCAATCTAATCACCAGACATTTCCCAGATAATAGGATATTTTATTGTAACTTGATGGGATAGCAACTGGGCCGTAAGAAGTAAGGTCAATAGCATAAGAATATTCAAAATGTACCATGTAAAACAGATCCAGGTAACTTAATATTGATAGATTGCCACAGGCATCTACTCCCTTTTTTGCAGCCTAGCTCTTTCATTGCAAAAAAGCAAAAGCAAAAAACAAATGAGCAACAACAACAACAAAGCTACAAAATATTCAGAATCCCATCTTCTTAAAGGACTATTTTAATTTATCTGAACACAGGTGCTTTTTTGTAACTCATTACTATCAGTGGGGTTTGACCTGTAATGCAGAGGAGCATTTGCTTTTGAGTTTGATGACAGAGGTGTTTTCTCTTTTTCCTCCCACCTCTCTCTCTCTCTCCCTCCCTCCCTCCCTCCCTCCCTCCCTTCCTCCCTCCCTCCCTCCCTCCCTCCATCCATCTATCTATCTATCTATCTATCTATCTATCTATCTATCTATCTATCTATCTATCACATTTGTCACCAGCCATCTCGTTAAACAACTCTGGGCGGTTTACAAAACAATTAAAATCAATTAAAATTACAAAATTACAATGATAAATAAAAATAAGTATAAGCAGTTTCTACTCTTTCATCAATGGATAAAGCAAACTTGTAAAGGAGAAGGCAGTGCCCCTTTCTCAATGGTGAAATTGTTCATGAAAAATGGATCCCAGTTTTGTTCATCACTAATGGCACTTTGGGTTCACAAACTACTGTAAACTAGCAAAAGATGTATCCATGCAGGAAGGCTTTAACAGTTTGTCCCTGATGAAAGCACATGAAATCATGTCATAAATAAAAATATTGTTTGAGGCAAATGGATCAGATGCAGCCTGCAGTGTGGCATAATCATTTTAACCCTGTTCATACTTAAAGTGGCGCTTTAGGCCCTTAGTTATTCATTGCCGATGAAAACCTTATGATGGTGGAAATATTTTTAACATGTTTAGGGTTTTCCTCTTTTTACCCACAATTTTTTTTTCTTGCCCTAACTCTTTCTGTCCCGTTTTGCTTCATGATAGTGGTGGCCTGACTGTAAGGAATGCCCCGTTCGTCAAGAGAACTGCCGTGACACGAGTGGTTCACAAAAGAGGTTTACTCAAGCATAATGCAACAGTTACAAACAAAGCCAGGACTGGCTTGGCACATTTACATTGTTCAATTTATAGTTGTCTCAATTCCCCCTGAGCCCCACTGCTAGGTTACATATTACAGATTACGATTACAGATTGCCCACCATAATCCCCCCTTTTATTTGAATGGCAGGTTCAGCCCAGTTCTCTTGTTTCTTTGATGGTTGTTAGCCATTGGCGTGGTCGTTGCCTTCACTGGGGCTTCTGTCGCACGCACAGCCGGGAGCTTCCCATCGCGTGCTGATTGCTCTTCCTCAATTCCGCGGCTCTTTCTTTTGTCTATAGCACCCGCGGCCCTCTGGCGTTAACACAACGCATCCGCTCCAGATTAGTAAAGTGGCGCCAGGTGGCCCATTCATTAATTTGCGGTTTCGCATTTCCTCTTTCTGCACTAGCGCTCGAGCGGTGAAACTGACTAAAGCGCTGAACCTGACACTGACAATATAAGTTAATTCATAGAGTTGCTGCAAGATGAAAGTTTCAATGCAAACTCATAGTAATTCATCCTAATTCAACCCGTGGTCAGAGGTGAAAAACAAGATGTCATATTCTCCATTCCATCTACAGAAACCAACCAGACTGGCAGAACTGTTTCCAGTTCTATGCTGACTGCAGATAGGTTTGTCTCTAATCAAAATACAGCTGAACGACTTTTAAGCCAACCTTTGTCTGATTCAGAATTAATAGAAATTGGGCCTCCTCCAATATGTCAGCAGTCAAGGCAGAGCAACTTGAAAGGAAGCAAAAGAGCTTAAATATTCTACAGAGACTCTGCAGATCATGACATTCCTAGCACCCTCCCTAAATACTGAGTTTGGCTAGAGTAGCTTCCTTTTTATGTTTCAACTATCATCCTTCCTGGTATGCGCTTCCATATTCTTGCGCTGTTAGTTGACAGCTTCTTGAAATGGTAGAAAGGCTGACTACTGCCCTTGCTTTAAAATTTGGTTTGGACTCTTTATTCTGGCTTTGTTGCTAAATTGAAAACCATCCTTTCTTACTTTTTTCCTTCTGACAAAACTTCACTAGAGACTTCGAGTTTCCAGCTGGACAGAAATGCTACTGTTAGCCAGCATGAAGCAGCAGACCTCCTAAAGAAAAGAAATAAGGTGCAGACTTTAACTATGAATTCAGAGAATGAGAAAAATCATCTAGACTCTGCTGGATGATTTTTCTCATTCTCTGACTTCATTGTTAAATTGTCCCCCAAAAGAGCAAAATTATAAAGCCTCATTATCATTTCAATCATTTGCCATTGAAAATAAAAACAGTCGTCCTGGTATTCCAATGGATAACATCATCTAATCTGAAAAGACCCTAGAGCTGTAGTCAGTGATTGTTGGAAGCACAATAGTAGATTTTTATGGGCTTTGACCTAATTCAAAATTGTTTATGCTTAACAGTCTGCTATTACCCTTTTTATAACATAAACTCTTATTTAGAAGTTTTAAGATATCATCTGTTGTGAGATAGTCAGATTTATACAGGCATGAATACACTAGTAAACTCTTAGGTGATCTTGTGTGTACAGATAGTTGGAAAAAGCTATTTGTCATCACAAGCCTTTCCCTCTCTTTCTTTAACATCTAATGCCATAATGCTAAAAAGGGATATCACTAATTCTTTTACATTGGCTCATCAAGAGCAAGAGAGTAACTGGTTTTGTCCACAAGCATTTATACAGAATCAAACTTCAGAAACTCGATATCAGACAAGTAGGAAAAAAATATTCCAATCTTAGCATTTTTATTGACATGTTTGCAATAGATAGAACAGCTAATGGCACTTGAGGGTTAAGCCTTTATCAGATTTTCTTCATCTTTCAGATAAGAGGGAGGTTATTAAACACTTGTTTTGCTATATGTTTTTATTTTAAAGGAAAGTAGCCATTTGGGTAAGAAGAGGCAAATAGTAAAAAGCAGATCCTCTTGTCCTCTGGTCTATCAAAGAGGCTGAAAAGATGGGGTAGAGAATGGCATTCTCCAGCCAAAAAACATCCTGGTCCCTTCTCATAGAAACACCTTCAGCACTCTTCAGCACTTCTGGAGGCAGGCAGAGAAGGAAGCAAGGATTCTCTGTTGTTCACCTGCTTTTGAAACCATAGGTGGGAAGATTGGACCGTTCTTGAGAAAGCTTAAGCCAGTGTCCTCAGCTGCTTACTTACCACCTTCCTTTAGCTAGAGGAGAAGAAAGGAAAAATGACATTGTTGTTGTTGTTGTTTAGATTTATATACTGCCTTTCCTCCAGCAGCCCAAGGTGGTTTATGTAGAATTTTCCCTTTAATTCCACAAGAATAAGATTTAGATTAGACTAAAAAAGACGATTCACCCAGAATAATCCAGTGAATCTCCATGCCCTAGGATGGACTAAAGATAGGCTTCTCAGTTCTGCTCCAACCCTTTAGCACCTTTGCTACCACATTACATTTGATCACCTGTATTCTCCCTCTGACAGTACATTATACAGATGATTCTTGCCAATTCACTAAATTCTCCATGTTGTAACACATAGAGAAGAAAGGTTGACTTAGCCTCCCTTCTTCCCTCCATTTTTCTTTTTGGTGGAGGAGCAAGTAATTATTGTGTTGGTCTTAGATTGCTCACCTGACTCACCATGTGCCTACTTATCCTCTATTTTTGGACAATGCAAAAGGAAAGGCTGAACTTAGCAAATGTAGGCCCCACTAGGTAGACCAAACCAGGACACCAGGACATCAACTCCACAGAAAGGCTAAAACTACTTTTATTGAGATTGGCTGTAATAACAGAATTTGAAAGTCTGATTGTGCTGTACCTTCTTTTCCCTCCTAAACTTCAGTGAATTAAGGCACATCTGCCTGAGCTGCTTCCAAATGCTATCCATTCTGCACTTAAAAAAATGCTTCAGCTCCCTTTGCCTCAGCAACAGTTTCTGCATAATTCTATCAAGATCTTCTTCCTTACTCTCTACAATAGAGAGGGAGGGAATATTGGAAAGGAGGCAACAGCCTGCTCATGCTCCCTTTTTCTTGACAAGGATGGAGAAGGAAGAGAGAAGGAGTGAGCAAAAGCTGGCTGCTTCTTTGTCTTCATTACACTCTTTCAAAGGTGAAAAATTGATACAAGCTGAAGAGAAACCAGAGTATACCCACACTCTCTCATTGCTTGATGTGGAGAACTGAGTTCAGGGGCCACTTCCCCATCACTACATCATGCAGAGTCATTGAAAAAGGAGAAAAAATGGCTATTATTTTCATGGTTGGCTTCCTATATTTTTGCTTTGCCCAGCAAAAGAGCATGAACAAGCAGGCAGAGGTAACTGCTTGCACTTTTGACATCATGTGGGCCCATATTTTTTAATCAGGTTGATCAAAAGGGCATCTTGTCTTTGTTGCCTATCCTCTCTACCCTCCCCCCTCAAAGTGACAGAGGAAGAGACCATCTAGGGCAGTGTAGTCCAAACTTGGCCACTTTAAGACGAGTGGACTTCAACTCCCAGAATTCCCCAGCCAGCCATGCTTAAAGTGGCCAAGTTTGGACAACACTGATCTAGGGAATGAAGGATGGGAAAAGGTCCTAAAATATTTCTTTTCATTGCTCAGTTGCCTTTCCTCACCAATAAGTTGCTTTTCCTCACAAAAAAGTGGCAAAGTTAAGCATTATTTTATGAAAAATGAATTTGATACCCATTGTACTTAGGCCCCAAATGGCCAGTGTGATTTTATTTTAAATGACAGATTGGGTATAATCCAGTCCCATGTTTCATGAGAACTAAAGAATAAAGGGCAGCATCAGGATAGCAGTGACAAATTCCCTAGACCGCAAAATTCCCTAGTTAAAACAGTGAGCAAAAATCACGGCACGATACCTTTAGCTACAATATAGGAGCCATTGAAAGCAGAGAAAGAGATCAGACTGTCCGTTTCTCAGATATATGTCTCACTGAAGCCAGACAGATGAACAGGCAGGTTAGAAATGTAATTTTATTTGATAATAGAGCAGGGCAAAAGAGCAGGATCAAATGAGGAACATGAAATAGTCTAGAAATGGGGAGGGAATTATTTTATCTCTAAAAACCAAGCAAACAGAGAACAGTAAGGACAGACTGCACACTATGGATGAATTTCCAACATAAAACAAGAGGGATCAGTACTATGTACTGATGATAGACATGCTTCTCTTTTTTAGCCCTATTACAGTTTTGCGTTGGGCCTAGCAAACTATTTTCTCTCTCTCTCTCTCTCTCTCTCTCTCTCTCTCTCAAAGAAAATTAACTCTGAGATCATTTCAAACTCTCATGATGATAGCAGAGCCTAATGGGTGCCAACAATCCTTCCCCACCCAGTGACCTATCAATTTTTTTACACCACTGCTGTAGGAGCACCTATGCCTTCTATTACATGTTTTCCATATCTGTTTCTCTATCCTTCTCCCTCTTTCTTCTCTTCCTTTGTTTCTCCTTCTCCTTCTCTCTCTCCCTCTCTCTAATTCTCTCTAACTCTCTCTCTCTCCATTTCCTACTTGGTGTTTACAGCATGTGCTAGAGTCATCCAAACATTGCTGTGCCAGTATAATGCTAAGAGAACAGACTTTATATTACCTTAATGATGGCTGGCATATACTATAAGTGACTGCTAGGGAGATATAGTAGCCTCTGATTCAATTGCCTTTTTCTTTCCCTGAGGTACTTAATTATTCTTGGAGTGAAGATACGAAGATCCAGATAGAATTATATTTACTGTACACTCATTACTTTTGAATCCCACTGATTTTAATAAGTCTGTTCTAAATATGTCTAAGTTAAGGTGTGATCAATAATTCTACAAATGGGTCATTGTTAGCAATAGCTAGATACATAAACAGCAGGAATTACTCTTCCCCAGCTTAATACTAATCTGTATCAGAGAAGCCCTGTTGGAAAGGGAAATGACCTGTGTTAATCTGCAGCAGCCTTTCATCCCATCAGTGTTATATTTGACTCATGAATAAAGCATATAGCATACTCCCCAACCTTTCCCCCTTAGTCTTCTTTTTAATTTCTTCTAGACTGCTTGATCATTCTTTTGGGTAATTTTGGGTTCAGTGCACTCTGAGTAAAATGTGTTCATTTCAACTCTTAGTACTGGTATGATTTCAAAGTTAGTTTATGTTGGGGGTTGGAGGAACATAATCTCCATATATGTATGACTGCAAATGAGACTGGGACAACCACTCTGACTCTGAAGGTCATGGAGAAGCAAGTTGCAGACATTATTTTTAAAATCTTTTTTCTAATTCATACTCATGATTGTGTAGAAATATGTGTGTGAACAACCATACAATTATTTCATTTTGAAATATCATTTCTGCATAGTCCCCTGAATTCACAGACAATGGGATAAGGAAACAAGCAAGCAAGCAAGCAAATGTGGCAGGAACTGGAATTCACAATTGCAAGATTATAGATTGTAAAACCATGTGGTCTTTCTTATATCTCCTATTCCCTCACATTTAAAATGTGATGTATTGATGTACCTCAAACTAATTTATTGAGCACAACAGACACATGCTGCATTTAAGGCACATGCCTACTGAGAAGCAATTACCTTTCAAAGAAATACTATCACCATGGTGTCTCACAGACAGACACAAAGAAGCTCTGATGGAGATTCCCTCCATTCAGAATCCTGGGATAGTCTGAGTGCACCAAATTGCAGTTGTTTTATTAAGATCATATTCTAAACTATTATGAAATATGGCAATATCTTACTTCAGTAGATTTAGTCCTGAGCTGAGACAGAAGAAATTTAGATGGATCTTTTCAAGACCTTTCTCTTTGTATGAGATGAAACAAAATATTGAGAGAAATTTGTTCAATATGCTAGAAGCACATCCAGACATCATCCCTAGATTTAATTGTGTTGGTAAACATATGGGCCCTTTCAAATGAAATTGGATTAAGATGAGGCAAGTTCCTTATTCAGCCATGAAGGATACTTTGACCCAATCTTTGTTCTGGTTAACTAATTTCACAGGGTTGTTGTGCAGACAGAATGCAAACCCGTCTAGAGTATTCTAAGCTTTTACAGGTGGAAAAGAAGGAAGATGAGAGGGAGGACAATGATACTTGTAATGATTATAAATCACATATATAAGATATATTTCATAGCATCCCCCAGTGATTTGATATAGTTTATGTGACCAGTAATTGTAATTTCTCAGGGAAGTAATTGTGTAAGTTGAGTTGTTTGAATAAAGTATATAGAGAAATATAGGGTGCTCTCTTCTTCAGTTGTATTTCTTAGCACAAAAATAACTATCCTAAATCCAATGTAGAATTAGGTCAACTCAACCATGCAGGACAATTTTTTTTCCTTATTCCCTTTCTGCTTTGGCACCTGCTTTAGGAAAAAGGCAATTGGGCTTTTGAAGTAGGATCATAAAACATGTCTGTTTTCTGAAGGTGCCCTAGTTTTTTTTCCCCCCCCATTCTGAAAGAATACTTGTGTAACCAATTACATGAAAGTTCTCATTGTGTTCCAATTTCATTTCAAGCAGCAGTCTAGTTAGCTTTCCTGTACCTACCCAATGACCTACAGGATGCTGAAAGTCTTCTTCAAATATAGAAATTTAGTACAAAACTGGATTTTGATCTGCATGTCTATATTATTACAGATAGTCATAAAAAATAATTATTGTCAGATTCTGAAGAAGGGCAAAAGTGCTATAGATCAGCATATGCAGCAATTAAAAAAGAAAAAAAAAGTCACCTTGGTATGAAGTGTCACACTGTAATTCTATTTAACCATGGCTAATAAACATGATCTTAGCAGAGGGATATCATTAGTTAATGTATGAATGTTGAATACCCCTGCCTCATCCTTTGAAAAGGTCCTTTCTATATTATCCAGGAACACCTAAAATCCATATCCATTGTTTCATCTTAGCAAGCAGTTAAGAAAGATATCATGGCTGGTACTATCAAAATAATTTTTTCATACACTGTCTACAAAGAAACCAAAATATCAATGCCCCAAATCAGATCTGAAGCATGGCTCTAAGTAGATTTACAGAATGTTCCCAATCCAGGAACTGATTAGCTGACAATCCAGGATGCAGCTGACAAGCTGGTATTAATGAATGAGCAAGCATATTGTTGTCTCTTCGACATGCTATAAGCCCCCAGGCATGGGAAGTTTAAAATGGCACACCAGTCTTTCATACTGATCAATACACACTTTCCTTTTATTTTTGGAACACACCTGGAGCCCGGCCAAAAAAAGGAAAGGTAGGGTGTTCTGACATTCTCCTACCGCTACAATGGTTGTATCAGAGGTGTTTCATAAAGAGGGCATAATGTTAAGAATGTATATTTGTGCTTGGGAATTCAGATAAATGAAACTGCATCAAGGAAAAGGTGGACATCATAATAGGCTGAAAATTAGTTTGTACTGTAACAACAACAACAACAACAAAAAACTACAAAGGATAAGCACATTCTAGAGCTGTAGAAATGGCATTTACTTCAAATTAATTGGATTAAACAGAATATTTCATTTTATTCTTTTAATCATTTATAAATCACATATGCTGATGAAATGTACTATTTGAAGTACTATTAAAATACTAAAATGTAATTGCTTTTGTACAGCAAATGAAATATGTGATACGGACAAAATATTTTTCCTTTTGCAAAAGTAGGATTTTACCATGTTTTTCTTCCTTTTCTTTTTAAAACTCTTGAAGCAAAGCAACCACTGTACTTTAACATTGTGATAACTCGAAGACTTGAAAGCCTAGTCATTGTATTTTTAAACTACATTTTTCAAAAATACATCATGCTCAAAAGGTTCAGAAAGCAAGCATTTTAAATACAATATCTGTAATTACAATATATTACAATGTAACATTTGAATGATTCATTTGAAACATGTCGAAAGTTTAAATGAACATAAAGCATACCAATTGGCCCCTTAACAATATCTGTATCATATCCACAATAAGAAAAGTATTGAACAGGTCTTATTAAGAGTATTAAGAGACAGCAGCACAGTCCCTATAGCCACATCCAACTAGCAGCAATAAAGAAAAGGTAGTAAGGTAGAATAATGTTTCCTTCAAGCCAAATGGGATTCCTGATGATTTCATGGACATGTCTATATTGTTTTCTTGGCAGCAATAGGGAAATGATAAGCTATTGCTTTCTATCAGATTCCCCCCCCCCCCCGCCCCAATTTACACAAAGCAAAAGCCCAGAGGAAGAACTATGGTTGTGTCTGTATTATGAAACACGAGTTGGAGAAGAAGATGGCACCTCCTTGTTAAAATTTAGGAGGAGATTTAAATCACATCTTTATCCAAGTTTGTAGTTTTCATTTAGAAATGTATGGGGTTGATTTTTCAAAAAGGTTTTCATTTTATTAAATTATGTAATGAATTTTAGATGTTGGTAAACCACTTAGAGAATCAGAGCAGATGACATATAAAAATTTAAAAGGAGGAAAATAAAAGAATTAAGGGACCTGCTGGTCAATCACAGAGTGACTAACCAGATATATTCTGAAAACTCACAAATAGGACATGATGGCTATCACCTAATAACTTTATGTAAAATATTTGAAATTTAAAATAGGAAACAGAATGTGGTCGTCCAGACATGCTGTACCCCTTGAGATTCCTATTCCTCAAGAAATTATCTAATCCCCTTTTAAATCCATATCTGTTAATAGTCATCATCACCCTACCTGCTAGGAGGGGTTTCCATACTTCCTGTTTTATGCAAAAAGTGTATCCTTTGCATCTTCCTTCATTTTTCTAATATTTTCTTATTTTCTATACCGTGTCTCTAGGCAGCAGAAGGTGATAATGGGCTCATCATTGGATGTTGCCATTGATTATGGTTATTTTTCTGTTTTTAACATGGTTTTCACTGAAGTTTGTCAGTTTTTTTTAATTAATCATGGTGTGGTTTGGGTATTGTTTTAATTGGTGTGAGCTACCCAGAGTTACCTTTCCCTTTTCCCTCAACATGTCTTGATGTACAGTGACTTTCTTGATGATGTGGCCAATGAGACAATCAAGACCTGATATCTGCCCAGCTCCCATTGGCCATTGTAAGCTGCTATGAGCACACCCCTTTCTTTCCAGCCCAGGGAAAATTTTGGCAGTGGGAGAATGTGGTTCATTCAAATTTACCATTCTTCCAAAGAACTATCCCTCCTCACTTTTCCTGGTAGACTTGTGTGTTGGCAAGAAAAATGGGGAGGGGAATCAATTCTTTCTCTACCAGGCTTCTGATTAACTAAGTTGAACTGTGTGATTGGACATTTAGTTAAAAAAAAGAGTCAGGTCCCCTCAGCCAGTGGCTGTCAGCCAGCCTGAGAAGTATGGGGAAGATGCCCCATTTCGCCTCATAGCCTATCAGTGCCTCTCAGGTGTTTTTAAGCCTATTTTTAATCAAGGGGTTAGTACTCTACTTTCAAGAGAGAATTAAACATGTGTTTAAGTGTCAGTGGAGATGCTTCCTAGGTAAAGGACCAAAGTAAATCTCACTGCTGTTCTATGAAACTTTTTAATCACTTCTTGAGCACTCTTACAAAAGGGTGTTAAATCCATGTTTATCGATCTGGCTGAAGGCATGCTGGATGAATGAGGATTGCCAGCTTTACTTGAAAGCTCAAGGCCTGATCCATGGGGTAGTTAGGGGCTGTTTACATGTTCATTTTGGGCTTTCTGGTAAAAGATTTACCCCAAGGATCATTCCTAACTTGTCCCACAGTAAAATTGTAAAAACACTACTACTCCTTGGTGTTATTACTAGAAGCTGCTTTGATTTTATTTTATTTTTTTTTAGGCAGAAAGGCAGCGCATAAATCAAATAATTTTCTCTCAAAATTTCTGGCATCATAGAAGGGTGTAAAGCTAAAGGTAGCACAAACACTTTTAGAAAGAGTGAATGCCAAGGCTGATAACACTGCTTCTTCATGACTAGTATGATGTATAACACAGGCTTCTATAACTAAACTTAAAAAGCAAGGAAATACCTTCTGGTATAAAAATAGCTAACTTCTGGTGGCAAGATAATGTCTTTCTGTTCATGGTTCATGATTTCCAGTTGAGCAGTTCACTTACAAAAGCTTGGAAGTTTTAAAATGGGACAAGGCAGATAAAAACAGCCAAACCCCAATATCAGACATTGATACCCAAATACGTTGAATGTAAAAGCAGTTTAGAATGCATCTGCTTAGAGTTCTACTGAGACAGCTAACCATTTCTGATTCCAGAATAGTTCTTTATATTTCCTTCCCGAGCCCCCATAACAGTCTGAATTTCACAGCTGCTAACCGTACTTATTGTTCAGTAGACTTCCTTCCTTCCTTCCTTCCTTCCTTCCTTCCTTCCTTCCTTCCTTCCTTCCTTCCTTCCTTCCTTCCTTCCTTCCTTCCTTCCTTCCTTCCTTCCTTCCCCTGTTGACAGATATTTGGGTTGCTTTAATCTCTCTTGCAGGCAGAATATTTCACTTTTACTGCATGAAAATCTAAACTCATAGAATGAGTTGGCTCTTGTTTATAGGAATGTGCCATACTTACTATTCCAAATATGTTCCTTCAAGCATGAAGACTTCTGCATAAAGAGTTAGGGTTAGTGTCTGCTGTGAGATGAATTCCCTGGTAATGAGATGACACAGTTGCTAGGGGGACTTGCCACTGCATGAAATTCTGATAAATCCCCACTGCTTTCAGGAAAAGGGAAAAGCTGTTTCAATGCTTTTCCACCTCACATAGTCTAGTTATCCACATATCATGTGGAATTGTGTTTTGTTTTTGGTCCTGGGATGTTGGGTACTGAATCTATTGAGAATTGCAGTTCACATGGTACTCATATACCTGAACATAAAACCAATTTGATGTTTCTTTGAGGAGTCCCAAAGAAAGGAGACTTAACAGATTGCGTAAACCACTGCACAGTAGCCTTCATTTCACCTGCTAGTAAAATAATAGTTAGGATCATCCAACACTGATTAGAACCCTAATGGAAAGAGAGATACCAGATGTTCCAGCTGCTTTTTAAAAAGGCTGAGGAACAAGAGATATTATTGCTGATGCATACTGGATAATTGAATTAGCCAAATAATACCCCATATAAGTCAATTTGTGCTTCACTGGCTATAGAAAAGGCAATCAAATTGATGCACATTTGATTGTGTAAGTCATGTCAAGCTGTGGAATATCCTCAGGAAAATGAGAATCTCAGAACGTCTCATTGTCTTGCAAAACTGTACATGGAACGAAGCCACAGTACAGATGGAACATGATGAAACAAACTAGTTCCAGGTCAGCAAAGAGTGAGGAAGAAACTATATATTTTCTTCTGATTTATCCATTCTATATACTGAATATATATTGAGGGGATCTGCATGGAAAAAAGAAGACAAGCATGGTTTTAAAGTTGGAAGAAAAAAACATCAGTCACTTCCACCATGCTGATGATAATACTCTGATAGCTGAAAATGCAAATTATCTGAAAGCTGTAGTTATGAAAGTTTTAAAAAATGGGACTAAGGTTAAATATAAAGAAGACCAAACTAATGACAAAAGGTACAGTAACCAGCCTTAGAACTGATAGTGATGATATTGAAAGATATTTTATGCCTTTTAGGATCAACTAACAACAGGAAAGAACCAGCAGTCAAAAAATACACTGCAGACCAGCATTTGGTAGAGTATGTCTATGAAGGACTTCAAAAAGATATTCGGATGCCAGGATGTGTCTGTACCTACAAAAATCAGAATCATGCAAGCTATAGTTTTCCCTGTAATAGTCTATGGAAATGACTTCAGAGTTGGACTTTGAAGAAGCAGGATAGGAAGAGCATTGACACTTTTGAACTTTGGTGTTGGAGAAGACTTTTGAGAATATGATGGATAATCAGGAAAAGAAACAAATAGATCAAAGAACAAATCAATTCAGAATTCTCACTTGAGGCATAATTGATCAGCCTCTATTTCAGATCCCACTCCCTTGAGAAGTCCATAATGCTGAGAAAGGTGGAAGGAAAGAGAAGAGAATGACCAGATACAATGAGGATGGACCTGTACATTCATTACAGCAATTAATGCACCATTGAGGGACCCAAACATCAAGGTTGAAAACAGATCATCCTGGAAAAAGTCTATCCCTGTGGTCACTAAGAGTCATCACCTACTTAATGACACTTAATTAATCAGTTGATGATTATTTGGACAGAAGAATGATCATAAGGGGAGTTGAGAGATAGTATTTTTTGATAGGTCCCAGTGTTTTATTTTTGTGAAAATGAAAATTTATTTTTCTGAGTACAATTTTTCACTTAAGATGGTAAATCTAATAGTTTATATGTAACAAAGGGCATGTTCAAAACAGAATTAATAAGCAGTAATGCTGAATATTTCATAAGTCTTCATGACATTTTAAAACAAAAATCCGGACTTGGTCAGTCTTGTCCATATTTCTGTGCATATAATTTGGGCGTGATTTATGGTGGAAGTTACTATCATGTTGATGATGATTTTCTTTGTGCTATACAAAGAGAGATATTAAAATGGATAGTGAAATAAGCTGATTTTTATTGCTCCTTCAGAAAACTCTTCTATAGCTTTATTCAGAAGTAAAATAGGTTTTTCTGATTATAAACATTTATGCATTAATAAAATGAGGCACATCCATAATAAAGCAATTACATCACACAGAAGGGATAAATTCTTTGTATCCATGTTTACTGCTTTAATGAAGTTTAACATTCACAAAAATATATATTGATGAAGTTTAGAAAACAAATAGTGCCATTTTCCTTAATAACTTCATGAAAATATTTAAAATAAATGTTTCAGTATTTTTTCACTTTCTTTTCCCATTCTTCATTTGTATCTATAATTGCAATTTCTCCATTTCCTTTCTACTGCTAAAATAATTTATTCTCATAATAGGAACAAAATGATCTGTCTTGGAGGCAAGTCATTTTTCCCCCTAATAAGATTGTAAAAAGCAAATAACATCTCACTTTTTATAAATTCTACAGGTTCTGATGTTTGATTGTTAAACAAAATATAAAAAATAAACCTACAAATAAATGGCACAACAATCAATAGTGATTCTAAACTGCATGAGAAAATGGCTTTTTTAATGTTCAAGGACAACTTCTCTAGTAAATCTATAATGCATGAAATAATTTAATCTGATGATGAAAAATTGGAAACAGTTACCTGGAATTCTCAGTGTGTTGACTACACCATCTATTCAAGCAATAGTTATTTCCTTATTCAGCACCATAAGGTGGCATTTTACAGGCATAACCTGATGAAGAAGAAAAAAATGAAAGCAGCTTGCAATAGCAGTGCAGCGGGGATCTGGCAAAGCCAATTTTTTTTAGGCTGCCAGCATTTTCATCATGCATTTCATCATGTTTTTCTCATGACAAGGCCTTCAACTATAGTGGGACTGAAAAAGGAAGCTCTGGAAGACTGAGTCTTGTATCATGAATCTCATTCTCACCTCAGCTCACAAGGGTATCAGTAAGTGGTGTTGGTGAATAGCTACCAAGCTATTCATATGCTAACCTAGTGTTTAGGTATCTTTAACCTAAAGAAGAGAAGGCCAATGGGAGGCACAACAGCAGTCTTTGAATGGGTGAAAGGCTATCACAGGGAAGAGGGTATAGTTTTATTTTCTATGGTTTTTGAAGGTAAGATGGAAGCTTTACAGAATGAGACCCAAACTGCCAGCCTTGTGTAGTCCAGACAAGAAGCACACCCAGGACCAGCTCTATCTTTATTGTAAAGATACATTAACAGAATCTGGCAAGTCTAAAAGTACATCTCTTCACCCCTTGCCTTTACAGTCCAAGAAACTAGGGTGGGTCCCTTCTGAGATGTTTGCCGCACCCACATTCTTTCTGCAGGCTCAGCTGCCTCTTATATGACCATTGCCAAATCTGCAGCTCTTCCTCCTGTCTTCCAAGGTCATTCTCAGATATTGTTACAGAAACTCAAAATATGGGGGGATTTCCTTACCTTGAGAACTATTATGCCTTGGAACAGCCTGCCTCATGAAGAAATGGGGGCTTTGACTCTAGAGCTTTTCAAGCAAAGGTCAAACAGCATCTGCCATGATGGTATGAGGATTCCTGCTCTGAGCAGGAAGGTGAATTAGAAGACTTCCAAAGTAACTTCTAACCCTCTGATTTTGTGATTCTATGATGCTGAGATGCTTTAAGGAAAACTGACCCTCCCTCTTGACCTAGCCCACCAGGAAGCTGTTCTTAGTGGCATTGTCTGGCCAAAATACGCTCATAGTAATGAAACATGTTGGTGAGAAGCTGGGAGATCCAGAAGTATATACAAGCTCATAGTTCAGACATGTTGGCTGGGGAATTCTGGGAGTTGAAGTCCACGGATCTTAAAGTTGCCAAAGTTAAGAAACACTGGTTTAGACCCTAAATTCTAGAGGCTGCATGTGAGCAATGGAGGGGCTAGGCTGAAAAGAGCAGGGCAGTACTGTAGCCTGCAGGCCTAAGCACACCTGCCATCAGTTATTTGGGTGGTGATAGTGGTAATGCTTAGATACTGTAGTATCATTTCTTGAAGCCTCAGCATCAGTTTGTCCAGTGAGGCACCCAAGCCTTAGAATTAGATCAATACTGTATGTAGCCTAAGATGAATCTTCATGAACTGAGTGCCCTGGTTTCTGCATAAGGAGCCTGTATTGAGGCAGTGGATCTTAGGCTATAGACTACCTAGCTAGCAAGACCTGGCCATAAAAATAGTTGGACTTTGTACAGGGCAAGGGTATAAGAAAAAAACCCAAGCAAGCTAGCTCCCTAAATAACTTGGCCAGGCTTGTTAGAAGATGAGCATTTGTGAATGGCATTTAAGCATGCTTAATCACATTAGAAAAGGCCAGAGGTCCTGAACTAGTGCACATTCCTTCCCTGTATGATGCCAATGTATGTAGTTGCCTACCTTGATATTTAACAAGGAAGACAATATGATCCAGTCAAAGCAAAAATACAGAGAAAAGGAAAAACCAATTAAAAAACCCCCCATCAAACCTAACTCCTTTCCTCTTTTCTGCAGTAGATATCTAGATATGTCTGAAAAAAAACCTATAAGCAGAGTTTAAAATCAACAGTTACTAATTTTTGCTCCCAGCAAATATTCCCAATGTATTACCTCTGAACCTAGAGCTTTTCATTCACACTTCCCAGCTAGATCTACCCAGAAGCCAGGGAATGTTGTCATATTCTTGTGGTGGCTATCAATTAATTTGTGATTTGCATCAAATCAATAGACTTGAATGCTTACCATTGACTACATCATACCGAATGTATACCCTCTAGTTATGCAAAGAAAGGAAGAGGCAGTGCTGATTTTTGTCTTCTACCACTCTCAACTCTATTTTATGAAAGGACCTCGTTCTTGAGTTCAACCTGCTCACCCGCTGCTTTACTCTCAATGAATTTAATGATACTGCATGCAGCCTCAGGTGATACTCAGCATGAATAAAGAAGTGCCAGAGTGCTCCTCAGTGTGTGCACAAGCGTGTGTGTGTTTCTGTACTGATGATTCCTGGCTTGGCAAAAGTACCATGTTTAACATGAAAGCTCTTCCTATCCCTGATTGTTTCTGCACAATTGGAGGAAGATTCCTAAACCATTCCACCATTGCATTTTATTGTTAATAATGGCACACAGTCTAAAACAATGATTGATCATTTGCATGTATGGACAGTAGTTTTCAGAGGCCTCTACATTACCCTCCACCAGGCAGTCCTAAGCGTGTCCAGCACATGTAGAGAAATTGAGCTAAGTGTGTCTTTTTTATCTTAAACTTGCCTTATTCAACTTGGTGTTTCCAGATGGGACTCCCAGAATTCTCAGCCACTTTTCTGACTGGAAATTCTGGGAATTACAATCCCAATTCAACTGGAAGACATCAGGTTGTGGGAACCTGGCTCTAGACAGTAAATTTAAAAAAAAAAAAAAAAAATCTTTTCTAGAAGGAATTTCTTAAACCCATTATATTTTATTTATGACATTATAATGCAAACCCATAAATCTTACTAATGGTTTATTTCTAAGACATCCTGTTTCATTAGTCATTAGTAATTTATCTCAGCTTTCTCCCATTTTGCAGTTTTAAGTCACTACCATAAGACCTCAACAAATGTCCATGGGGAAGGGGGGGAAAAAATGGAAGCCTTCCTTCGATTGTCCATATGAAAATTTTAAAAAGAAGAAAAGAAGTTAAAGAGAAACTCTGACTGACAAGAACTGTAGCTGAGACAAGCCTGTCATTATGTACTAGTTTTCCATCTGGCATGAGGTAGAAGATGAGCAAGACAGCGCTTTGGGCCAGCTGTGTTCTCTAATTGTGTGTGCAGGGCAAGCAGCAGAAGGGATGTTATTATAGATTGTGTAAAATGAGACAAAGCCATGAACATCTGGACTTCCAAATCAGTGGGACAAATGTTTGAAGGCATGTTGGCATTTTTTTCCTAAGGAGACAAGAAGTACATTTTACCATAAGAAATATGTTATTTGTGTGTACAAGTGGAATCTTGAAGTAGATTCATTGTGTGTAGTCATGTGTAATCAGTATAGCTGTAACAGTTTCTTTTCCCTACCAGTTGGAATATATACTTACTCAGCATTGGTCACTATGTGGACTTGGACACAGAAGGCAGAATTTTTAAAAATGGTTACTTATACATATTGATAATGAGGCTCAAGCTCAGATACTTTGGTCACCTAATGCGAAGAGAGGACTCTTTGGAAAAGACCCTGATGCTGGGAAAGATGGAAGGCAAAAGGAGAAGAGGATG
This sequence comes from Liasis olivaceus, assembly GCA_030867105.1. NCBI lineage: Eukaryota > Metazoa > Chordata > Lepidosauria > Squamata > Pythonidae > Liasis > Liasis olivaceus. The sequence continues at coordinate 91,262,331 of CM061348.1, read as the reverse complement.
GCAGAGGGTGAGATGGTTAGATAGCATCACTGAAGCAATGAGCATGAAACTGAGCAAACTCAGGAAGGCAGTGAAGGACAGGAAGGCCTGGCACGATATGGTTCATGGGGTCACGAAGAGTCGGACATGACTTACCGACTGAACAACAACAACTTATACATAACTGCAGATCTTTCAGTGGCCATCCATTAATTTACACATATGGGTTATGTTCCTGTGTGGAGTTCTGTTTGGAAATCTAGAGCTTGAAGAATTGTTTGGCAAGTGCTCTGCCCTCAGACATATCATACAATTAGCTATGGCTCCTCCCAAACGCTGTTTAGTTTTGAAGACCATGGAACAGTGAGGTCACCTGAGACCAAGCCGGGTAGGAACATGGGTGGTATGAAGCTGCTACAATTTCCCTTGACTGTCCAGCTGAAAGTAGAGAGATATCAAAATGACATTTCTCTCTTTTTGGCTGGACAAAAGTCTTTCCAAAGTAGGTTATTCAAAAGGGCTGCTACTTTCCATGAGAGAAGGTAAATTGGGTGATAGCCATGGGCTTTCAACATTAACCTAGGGAAAACAAGGAAGAGCTACAGGCCAAACATGGCAAGGATATGAGATGATAGAAAAGTGCTCATGAAATGCTTTAACATTAGGAATCAGGAACATTAGGATTAGGAAAAATATTTCCTGACAGAGGAAAAAAGGAAGAGATGGCTATAAGGTGCTCCTTTATTGAAGAGAGAGCCAAACCTTGCTGTTTCAAGTGCAGGAATAAAACTGAAACCTGATAGACCTGATATTTCAGGAGATTAAGCTGATATTCCCTGTATGAATTGGACAATAATGAAGATCTCTCATAACTGATATGGAGTTCCATTCACTATATATATTCTATTGGTTTAATAGAACTACAAAAATTACATCTCTCCCCACAAAAGAAGGATAGTACAAATTACACAGACAAAAAAGAGAACCAAAAAGAGAGGAACATTTAAAAGATAATAATAATAATAATAATAATAATAATAATAATAATAATAATGCCTAGATCATGGGCATTGCAATACCTGGAGACAGCAGAATAGAAGAAACTAGAGAAAATCACAAAATACAAAGACCTGCAAATAGAAGTAGAACAACTGTGGCAAAAGAAAGCAAAGATATTACCAATAGTAATAGGTGCCTTAAGTGCAATTCCAAAACATTTGGAGCTCCACTTGAACACCATTGGCATTGACAAAACCACCATCAGTCAATTGCAAAAGGCAGCTTTACTTGGAACAGCTTACATCCTGTGATAATACCTTTAACACCATCAACAACATCTGCTTATCCCACATCATTGGGAAGGACTCAATAGGTGGACAAAAATGCCAAATCCAGTCTAAACATCTGGCTGACTATACAACCAACAAGAATAAATATATAAGAATTAACTCAATTCTTAGACAACAGATTGAAACTTGACTATATAACATCATATTGTACATTTTTTCCTTTGCACAAATGTAAAACCAATTCAACTTGAGAGTTTATACCTTTTTGTCAAGCCAACCTTTGATATCTAGTATAAAGTGTCCTTCCAAGAATGTACAACAGTCTCTTTTGCAAAAATCCAGGATTGATAGAACCAAATTCTTCATCAATATAACAATTCGATTTTTTTGAAATTGTTTAGCAATACAATAACATATTTTAATCTTAATTCCCTTCCTAGAACCTGATTCCTCACAGGAAAAATATTCAATCAATATGGTGTAACCAAGGGCATGACCGAATCATATGTGCTACTGTTCTTTCACATTTATCCATCATAGAAAGGAAGACAACCAATGCTTTTTAAATATCCATTGAAGGTTCCTCTAGACCTGAAAAATACATATGTTTATGAATTAACCTGATTTTAATAAATATATTTAATGTTTCTTTTAAAAGAGATCATTGCCTTGGTAAAGTAGGTAACTCAAATTCTCTTCCATTTTTTTGTAAATTATCAATTTTTATTTTTAGCAAAATTCTTTAATTGTCAATAAAAGTGAATCCACGGCTTAGCCTTCTTGTTTAAGTTAATATGCTCAAAATCATAGGCATTTCCAAGACTGCCAATGTACATGGTCCGAAAGGAGATAATATCAAGTCTTTTATTAAATTATATTCCCATCTGGTAGTTTCAGGTAAGTTACTTCATTTTGGCAGCATCTCAAAAGTTGTAAAAGTATAATTAACTATGAGTTGATCAAGGAAAACAATCCCATTCCCAGTTCAAAATTTCCAGGATAAGGCAATGTAGAAGCAGAAGGATTTGAGCTACGTGTCAAGGTAGTTTGGTAAAGGCACATGCAATAGGAGCTAATCATCCAGATAGGAGAATAAAATAATACCTTAAGGAAGGAGGAACACCATTGCAGGTGCCTTACATTTAGAAAAATTTCTGGGGCCATTTAGAGGCCAATGATAAAATACACAACTGATAAATGCCTCAATATATCTTGGTCTGTTCCAGGGAGTATTGGTCCTCTGACTACAGGGTTGCTGCTGGCTTACAAGGCACCCTTGTGCAGAAGTCCCTTTAAGCTTGAGAGTTCATGGCCACTGGTAACCATGGACCTGACCCAGATCACTGAAGGCCTGACACACAGCAGAGGTTAAACTTTAGATCTGGTTTTTTTATCTCAAGGAAGTGGCAATATGATCTGGAGATGAGGGATATTAGCATCAGTCTCTTGTCATGGGACTCAAGGCACTCTTTGGTCTCCACAGCTGCTCCCTGCCACAGAGAGACAGGATTTGGATGTTTATGGTCTATTCCTGGTACTTGGTAGGCCCCACTGGGTTTCAGAGGGAGATTGGGGTTGTTCCTGAGATTCTGAAGCACAGTGTGAGTGTAGCCTTAGTCACCACTTGTAATGGATAAATGGAATAATACACACCTTGAGAAACAAATTGGGAAATGAAAGGAAAGAAATGAAAATTTGGATTGGGAACCAAGTAACTGAAAAAAGGTCCAGCAAGAATAGGGAGGAGGAGGATGAAAAAATAAAACAACTTGTCACAGGAAATTTGTTTGCAGAAGGAAGCCTTATTACCTACAACCATTTAAGGCAAGAGCCTGGATGACAAGATGGCATGATTGTCAACCAAACCAGTATTGTTTTCTATATTTGTCATATAGCATCTAAAGAAAGTGTGTCTATTTTTATGCAAGGGTTTGTGGGAAAAAAGGGGAAAAGGAGAAAGAGAGAGAGAACGAGTGAGTTAGTGAGTCACAATTGAAACAATGATTGTGCTCAGTAAGGGATGAACATTCCTGCTAGTTTGGGTTAGGGCAAAAGATTTAAGAAAACAAAGTAAGCTGTACAAAATCAGTGGTTCTTGGATTCATTCTGTTGCTGCCTGAAGAGTTTTCCTTCGTTCTGACTGGCTTTTAACATAGACATACAGGCTACAAGTGTCTGTTCATAACTTCATTCTTTCAACAAGCAGAATGAAAAAATGGCAGTGATTTCTTTTCCCGAAGAGACAAGGAGATGTCTGGTTTGTGAGGTGGCTTGCCTCTTTGGAAAAAGAAAACATTTCGAACAGACTCCACTGCAGCTATAATTGCCATATCAGTAGAACTAGGACTGGGAAGCAAGTCTGCCCCCACTCCCTCAAAACTGTTTCAGATGGCTTCAAGGAGGAGCACAGCAGTTTGTCATAAACCTTGCTCAGACAACACTGGATTGTACCAGAAAGCAGGACTCTGATTATGCACATACAGCTCTCTCCTGTACCTGTATCTCAATTCTTTGGATTGCCACTATGCAAAATTAATCCTGTATACATATTCTGTGCATTTTAAAGATGTGTCTTCTATATATTTTTGCAGTTTTTCTATCTTAAGGAAAGGAATGCATAAAAAAGAGGAGAAATGGGGGAGATACAGAAACATCCACTTAACTCAGAAATATTAGAATGCAACGGATGTTTCGAGCACACAATAAAATATATGCTGAAGAGGCGGTGTTAACAAAAATGAGATTCATAGACAGTAATAATAAGACACGATTTAAGGAAAATATGAAGAGGCATAAAGTAGCACTATGTCTGCTGATCTTTTTCTTTGTGAGTGTACAAAGACTTTTGCATAAAGACATAGCCACTGATTATAATTAGTTGAAGATTCTACCCCCCCCCCAAATCTTTTAAATGCAAATTAATGAATTTTATGACAAAAAAAGTCCTTGTCACCTCTTGAAGAAAGAGTCAGGTTAATGAATTATTCTGTACAAAAGAGTAGCCAAAAGCTATCAAGCAAAGATAGTACTTAGCATCAGAGGAAATGAACAAATATCATTCAAAACCAATCATAATTTCAAAACAGACTTTCTGTCATAAAAAGGTTTTCACTGAATAAGATAAAGATGCTGTAAGTGTAGATATTGAACCCCGGTTTCATAAACCTTGGAAGACTTCATGTTAGTATACTAAGGCTTTTTTATGTTTGTTTCTTAGGATTATATTGTATATTGTTTTATTTTAAGTATTATTTCACCAGTGGAGTTGTTGGTTTAAAAAAGGCACCTGATCAACAATTAAAAACATGGGGGAAAATGAGCAGAAATGTCATCGGTAGGTTAACCCCAGTAACTGAGAATGCATGTGGATAAAACACACAATAAAATAATCAAAACTAGGTCCTTCATATAATGCAATTATTTTCTGTTTCAGCATTGCAGTCTTCCAGTCATCCCAAATGAAATTCTCTTCATTTCCTCCCTCCTTTTTTTTTTTTTTTTTGGAGTATAGGTAAGCCAGAAATAGGATACTAAATTTCTATAAACAGAATAGGGTTGTCCATGTCTTGAAAAGAGTTCAGAAGAAGTGTTGTGGAACATGCACTGACATCTGAAAATGGATGGTTGTTTAAAAGAGATATTTTGCTTGCATCTTCTACACATCCTGAGACACCTATTCCAAATCATTCTCTAGGCATACACAGCCTTAAAGTTGAATCCCCCTTCCCATATTTCTCCCATATTTGCGGCTCTGTTCATAGGTGGTAATTTAGAAATATGTTGGAGAAGCAAAGAAGACCTTGATGAAGAGGGAGTGACTAAGAGTTCCTCCTTCCTTTTTGCTTAAAAAGACTTTTAACTGCTATGGATGGCTTAGAATATCTTCAGCCTGTCATAGAGAGAAGGCAGGCATATAGACCCCAGCCTCAGAGATTGGGGCTCTGCCTCACACCGTGGGAGCAAAATGCTGAAATTGTTCAGGAAGGTGTTCCTTGCAGAAGACCACTTTGAATTTGGAGGAAGATCTGTGTCCTAGACTTGTGTCTTTGGAAAAGATTAGTCTACAACCAAAGTTCAATGAAGGAACAACACTAGATTTTAATCCACATCAAATACCTTATGATTTACCTCCTCTATATATCACTGGACATGGAGTTATTTGACAGCAGCAATAGGCCACAATTAGCCACCATTTAAATTTATTACAGTGTCCAAGAGTAATGCTACACCAGGTGTGGTATGGTATGGGCAATTTAAAACAATGACTCTTAGATCCAGTCATGTGAGGCAAATATCACTGTCAGGATGATACAGCTCTAATGGCTTTGATGGTGTCCGTTTTTTCCAGAATTCCTGCTATAGCAGGATCAGGTTAGATTAGTGAGATAAAGGAGGAAGGGGGAGGCCTTTTGGAATTTTATCTATCTCATTCCAATTCTGTAAATTCAAAGTTGCAGTCTTTATGTAGATTGTTCCTAAAGTCTTCTGATTGATTCCTTTTATATTGCAGGCAAATTTTTGGAACTGAAGGATTTTTATTTTTGTTCTTTCTCCATGATGTTGTCTTCAACTGAGCCCTAGCCCATGAGTGAGTCAGGCTAAAGAAATCTTAGTGTACCAGTGATAAAGTAATGTTTTCCCCTTTAAGTAGATAGCATGCTATGATAGCCACAAGGTCTCCCCATCTGTCCTTTGCTGTTCCAGTTTTCAAGTAGTATTTTATGCCTTCTCTTAATTCAAGTCATGGTGTACAAATAATCTAAGATTCCTCATGAATGATCTTCATGATGACATGGTCAGAGCCTGGCATCTGTTCCTCTTGGCCAGGTGACACTGCAGAGGTGAACACCATTCCACCCCATTCATCGGGCACTGCCCTCCATGATCATTTTGATTTAGGCGGCAGCCATAACCTGGCACCTGATTTGCATGAAGGCTTCTGCCTGTGTACTGTTTGACTCATGCTTTGTAAAATGCTGGTCAGGGATTATACTAATATACTGGTACACTTGTCTTCTAGAAGGCTACTAGAGCTGCTATTAAACACATGTTCAGTAGTCTTAGTATATCTGTCTGTTAAAAAAAGAGCTGCCAGTTAATTTCAGTTGGAAAAGTAATGTGTTGCTAACTCTGTCCGTAATGAATGCATTACTGGTTTTCTGCTACTTCTGCCAATAAGGTGTTTTTCATGGCCAAGCTTTCTGCTGTTTTTATGGCTTTGGAAAGAGAGCAGTGCAACTCGACTACTGTAATGCCATTTTGCACACATCAGGAGATTTTCCCAGGTGCTGACCGTGGTCCCTCTCTGCAAGCATAGCTGTTCCCCTGTGGCACTTACCAGTTTGGAATATTGGGAATTGGGTGAAATGGATAAGAGTTCTGCCAGTTTCCCCTTACAGTCCAAGTGATAGGAAGAATGTGTTACAAATCAGCCCAGCTGATAGGTCAGTGGGATGAAGGATGACCTCAGGATGAAGAGGAGGGAGATCTCTCAAGGAACCAGGCAAGCTTCCTACCACTTTACCCCATAATTCTCCTCCATCCTCCAGAATGGTCAGCCAGAGTATTTTGGAGCCAAGTCTACTGGTCTTCCAGACTCCTGGTCAGAAGTAGCCTAAGTGACAGGTTACCAGCACAAGGCACCACTACATCAGTAGCCTCTCACTCAGACAACTTGAAAGGTAGCTAAAGCCTTTCTCCCAGGCCTCTGCCCATTACATACATCCCACTACACTTAAGGAGAGTGATTAGTGGTAGTTTTTTTCCTGCTGGCTGGTAATGCTGAGTGGGAGGGGAAACAAAGTCAGAAGAATCCACTATTCTCTGCCTTTCAGTTGTCCTGCAGTAAAGCTGCAAGGACAGGACCATTGGCAAGCTTTTTACTGAGGCAGACTATAGCTCAGCCACTGGGGAGTGCAAATTATGTGAGCATATTTTTCTGCCAACTCAAGGACTGAAGGAATACACATTAATGCAGCTCTCAAAGTCTTTGAGAAACATACCTAGTTAATTGCACCTGTCTCTTCACAAAAGGGGAAAAAAAAAACAGTCCAACTTGTCAGAAGCAGCACAGTGGGGAGAAGAAGAGAAATGCAGATCAAAATAGATAAGGAACTGGTGAGAGAACACCTAGTTGTTTTGAATGAATTCAAGTCTCCTGGGCCAGGTGGATTGCATCCCAGGTGTTAAAAGAACTGGTGAATGTCGCCAGTGACTGAAATTTTTGAGAAATCTTGGAGCACAGGGGAAGTGCCAGAAGACTGGAGAAGAGCCACATTGTTCCAATATTTAAAAAAGGGATAAAAGTGGACCCAGGAAACTACAGACCAGCTTGACATCAATACGAAGGAGAATCCTAGAAAAAAATAATCAAGCAATGGGTTTGCAAGCACTTAGAAAGGAACAACATGATTAATGGAAGCCACCATGGATTGGTTAAAAACAGGCTATGTCAGACAAATCTCATTGCTTTCTTTGTCAATGTAACTAGATTAGTAAGAATGCTGTAGATATAGTGTACTTAGACTTCAGTAAGGCATTTGCTGAAGTATACCATAGCTTTCTTCTTGATAAACTGGAACAATGTGGGATGGATGGTCCTACTATCAGATGAATTCATAGTTGGCTGAAAAACCATAGCTGGTGTGTAGTCCATAATGAATCTATGTCTACATGGAGGGAGGTATGCAGTTGGGTACCTCAGGGTTTGGTCCTCGGCCCAATACTCTTCAACATCTTCATGAATGACCTAGATGAAGGAATTGTCAGATTCAGCCGGCACGGCATGGCGAATGCGCTGCTCAGCTTCGCCTGGTCAATTTCACCGCCCCAGGTGCTAGCAGCGAAAAAGGGGAAGTTAGCCAAACCGCGAACTGATTGCTGATAGGTGGCAGTAGTTAACTCCAACCGCAAGTGGATACATTGTATCACCACCGGCTTCCCTTGAGCGCTGCAGACAAAGGGAAGTGCAGCAGCTCGGCAGCGCAGCAATCAGCGTCCAATTGAGAACTCCCAGCTTTACACGCAACAGGAAAACCCAACAAAGGCAACAACCACACAACCAATAGACGGCAATCAAGAAGACAAAAGAACCAGACTGATTATGCCATTTGGGCGAGGGGGGATTACTGCAGGTAATCAGTAACTACGCAATGGGGTAAAGCACGGGAATGGAGAAACTATAAAGCACCATGTAAGTTATGCCAAGCCAACCCTGGCTTTGTCTGTACCTACCTACGTTACACTCTAGTAAACTTCTTTGCTGAACTTGCGTGTCACAAGAGTTTCTTTGGAGCTGAACGGGGTAAACCTTACAAGAATAACAGACATGCTCATAAAATTTGAGGATGACACAAAGTTGGGGGGAGATTGCTAACATCTTAGAAGACAGGCTCAGGATTGAAGAGAATCTTGGTAGACTTGAACATTGAGTCCTGTCCAAAAAAATGTTGTTCAATGATGAGAAATGCAAGGTAGGTGGGAAAAACCAGATGCACAGGTAAAAGATAGGCTTAGCAGTAGTACTTGCAAGAAGGAAATAACTGTCTTGGTAGACCACAGATTAACCATGAGCCAGCAACATGCCACAGCTGTCCAAAGAGCCAATGCAATTTGGGGCTGCATCAATAGAGGTATAGTGTCAAGTTCATGGGAAGCGATAGCATTGCTCTAAGCTGAACTGATGAGACTGCAACTGGAATACTTGGTCCAATTCTGGTTGCCACAATACAAGAAGGAGACAGAAGAACTGGAAAGAGCATAGAGAAGAATGATAAAGATAATAAGGGGGCTGGAAGCTAAATTCTATGAAGAGCAGTTAAAGGAACTTAATATATTTAGCCTAAAGAAGAGAAGACACCCCACGATCTCCAATCTGAGAGAGGCTGCTTCATGGCAATCATGTCCAACATTCTTGTCATCCATACATTCTGGAGAATGATTAAGCTTGAGGCAGAACTGCCTGACATATCACTACTAGGATTCATAAGGTGCCTAGGGTGGACCATCCAGGGGTATGCTGTTAAATGTTTAAGAACAGGCTCTGCTGGCTCTATTGGCGCTGCTGTGCTGTGCTGGTAGTTACAAACAGCTAATTGGTGAGCTAGGCATCTAGACTCACCTCTGCTCTCAACCGGCTTACAAAATTCCAGAAAATTTAACAATCATCCCTCGTGAGCTGGTGAAAGCCATCTCTAGCACACCATTGTCCCTGTCCCTTGCAGTAGTCATTACTGGTCACTAGCCACATGCTGGCCAGGAAGCAATCTGACTACAGCAAAGGATTAATTACCATATTCTTCTTGTGATAAACCACTTCCTACAAGGTAAAAACTAGTTCCAACTTATGTCTACCTTACAAGTTGGGCCAGGTATCATCTGGGGACAAGCTCATAGTTCCCATGGAGGCCAGGAATACCTGAACCATACTCAATCCCATCCCTAAGGCACAGACATTAAAATCCCCCTGCACTAATAGCAGGGAATTTAACATCAGCCTTGCAATATAATCCAGGAATTCAGGAAGGGAGGCTACTGGACAGCAGAGTGGTGGTACATGAGCTGATTCCATAGCTTGTTCCACAGTAGTCAATTCTCTGTCAAACAAGATCTCTGGTAATACATTTCACTCAGGACCATCACTAGCTCCCCTTACTGACCTTGGAATTTTAACTGATATAAATCTCCAAAAAGCTACCTGCCCATCCCTTCCTTCCTATCCAGTCAGATCATACATTCTGCTCATTAATCCCTAATCAAGTCATGAAGAACTAACTTCTTATTATATACAAATCTGGCATTCACTAACAGCACCTTTCTCAACAAATTGGCATTCAGGGCCTAGGGATGAGGCAATTATTTAGAAGAGGGGACAAGAACCAAATTGGCAGCCCCTTCTCCTCTTTAATTCAGTAGCGTAAATTAAGTTTAATAGCATGAGTCTCAATGATATGCACTATAGAATGAATCTTGCAATTAGATTATATAATTTGCTATGAACTAATGCCAAACTATACACTGAAAAGAAACAAGAACAAATGGATCCAATATAAATAGGTGAAGCAATATAGCCACCCAGAATTTCTCATTTGTATCAAAACATGGATGCAAAAGGAGAAGTATTATTTCCATTACACATAGGCAGTACTCAAGGTAAACTATGTTATCTATAGTTTAACACAAGATAGTCTCTACCTATGTGTAGAAAACTTGTTTCTGTGTTTTGCAGTTTCTACAAATGATGTAGTGTATATATGTTTGGAGGTTTATGTGAAGATAGCATTCATTCCCAACTAATTTGGCATCTAGGCAATGTAGAAAAGATGATGATAATACTAAACATTCTTATAATATTCAAGTCAGTAATATTTGCTTTCTCCCTCCACATTTAATACTGAAGGTTTGAAACTCAGCAGAATCTTTTATTGTCTTGTAGCACCACACAACTGACTCAGATGCAGGTCTTTTATATGCAGTTTGACTATTGTTCAATAGGTAAGTAGACATGTTTGATTTAGTTGTGCCATTTTAAAAGTGAGTTATCTGACAGGTTGAGTAGAGAATGCCTAATTAGATCATGCTACTGCATTTATGATAATGAATGCTGCATTTGCAATACTTGAAGCTTCACAGTAAGCAGGTATTTAATTTTTCATGGCTGTTTTTGACAGGTAACATTTTTTATCTTCCACATACATTAGTATAGGAATATTGTTTGTGTGCCTGACTCACATTTGGAATTTTAACTTTGGGATCTAGAAGTATGAATGTTTAAACACATTCTCATTTGGGGAAAAAACCTTGCATTTCTAATTATCTTTCCTTTATCATGCAGCCTCATTTATTTATTTTTTATATAATTTTTATTAAAGATTTCTTAAATCAGAGCCTTTACCTAAATTATTTTCAAAAAAATTCTTTTAATTTCTTTTTACAATTCTCCACTATTGCTTGCTTCTGTAGCAACATTTCATTTAGTCTCCATCTAAAAGAATTAGATTTTCTTTTATAAAACAAACACACAGGATTATGATCCGAAAAAGTTTTTGATAATATCTCTACTTTAGAATAGTAGCCAAATTATTTGAAATCCAAATCATATCTAATTTTGAAAAAGATCTATGTCTTTCAGAAACTCTCTTGAATTATCATTTTTCTGTCTTCATATATCAACCAACCCTAAAATGTCCATCAAATCAAAGAAACCCTTTGGTAATTTGCCTTGAGTAATTTGAATATTTTTCTCAGAAGTCCTCTCCAGTTGTGGGGAGACCACTCCATTCCAATCCCCCATCAAACACCAATTTTCATAAGAGAAACCTCTCCACAAATCAATTATAAAATAATACTTTGTCCACATTTGGGGCATAAATTCCCAGTATCAAAGTCTTAGTCCCCAAATTAACTTCCTCCTCAACAAATCTACCATGTTCATCAGTCAATATAAGTTCTGGTTTTACTTGGGGGCTTATGTACAAAAAACCTTCGTTTCTTTTTTTTCTTCACCCAAATTTTTATAAATCAAATATTTTATGTCCTTTTTTCTAATATATGTCTCTTGTAGGCAAATTATATCTTTTTTTTTTTTTTCAAATAATGATTTTTCCCCCCTTCTCTTTCGAGGATCATTTGCTCCATTTATATTTCATGTTAAGGATTTGTAACCCATAATCAAGCCAAAAATTTAGAAAAATCAGTACCTGTAATGCCTAGTTCATTATCACCCTTTTCAGTCTCCTGTTGCACCTGTTGGAGTTTTTGTGTAGTCTCCTCTGATGCCTCCATTTGAATCTCCTCCAATTCCTCTTTGAATTTTTCTAGAAATCCCCTCACCTTCTGGACAGAATTCAATCAAAACATCTGCTGTTTAAAAGTAAAAATCACACCTTCCAATTTGTCCCATTGAAATGGAATATTTCTCTGCTTTAATCTCTCAGTCAAAAAAGAATACTCTTTTCTCTTATGCAAAATTTTAATAGGAATTTCTTTAAGAACAATTACATCTGTATTATCAATCTTCTGTCTTGTATTAAAATGCTGCTGCAGAACGATCTCTTGTCTTCTTCTTGCCAAAGTGCACCAAAACATCCCTTGAAACATTTCTTATTCTTGCAAATCTTGTATTTATTCTATATACTTTATCAATTTCTGCCTCTGCATCCTCCTCATCCCAATCCCAAAAATTTGCTAAATCTTTAATAATCTTTCTGTAATATCTTCACCAGAATCCTCTGGGATTGCTCTAAATCTCAAACAAAATTCCTTCTCTCTCAAATCCAATAGAGCTAGATTATATAATTCTCTTTCCAACTCTCTGTCTATAATGTCTGTCTTACTCTCCAAAATTTCTACTTTGTCATCAATTTGTTTCACATCTTCAGACACTTCTTTTACAGAGCTTTCCAGCTTCTTAACTTCTTTCATCTCCTCTTTCATCCATTCCCCCCTCCCCAAAGCTATCAATTTAGTATCAAGTGATTCAGCTAACTTACTGTTCAGTTGCTCAAACATTTTCTAAAGCAAATCTGGCGTAATTTTTCTCTCTGGAGGTTGCTCTAGTGATTGTCTCCCCTCCCTCTATTTTTGTCACTTTTCTGGTGGTTGCAATTATGATATTATAATCCAAAAATAAAAATGTCTCAATGGAAGAAGAAAAGGGAAGCTTCCCCCCCCTTTTTTTTTCTATTCTGTCTTCCTGTGCCCTTAATACTTCATCTCAAGTGGCACTCTGTAGTTATAGTCAACATCACAGTCAATATCTCCATAGTCAGAGTCAGCATCTACTGTCAGGTTCATATTACCTTTCTCTTTTGTTTTGTAAAATCCACCAATTGTCTGCATTCTTTAATAGTAAACAACTACAAGAACAAAAACATTATCACGAAGGTCCAGTTTGTTTGTCTAATTTAATTCCAATTTATTCAAAAGCACTCTCACCAAAAAATAATCTTTCAAAATAACTATCCCCTTTATCCATTTTAAACTTTCTTACATTGACTCCTAGTTAAGCTTTTTGCCAAAAGTTTTTAAGTCTTTAAAACCTTTTTTGTTGTTGTTGTTGTTTATTCCTTTGTAATCCAGAAAAAATAACTCACCAGTTTCTGTGCTCAGAAAATTTCTCTTTAGCTGCAAAATAGTTACACACAAAAGTGTTTAAGAAATGAGGCTCATGTGAACCTTTGTTCATATAGACTGCATTACAGCAGTGAGCTTGATTGAAATCCTTCAACTCCCAGCCATTCAACTCACAAGCCGACATCAAAAACCTCAGTTCCTGCAGTCCATGAGGAGCAGCTATCTGGAGTGCAAGTGGGCAATCTCACAATCTTTCCTGTTTATGGGGAGACTTTGCTGGCTGGAATTCACTGAATGGCTGCTGATCTGACCACAGTGCTATCCCTGGTCTTTCAAAGATATCTAGTTCGCCATGAATCCTCACCAGAAGCAGCCTTATTTAAAGAATAAGGAGAGCCTACAGATATGTAAAATTATTCTTCTCACAAAGCTAATGATTTTATAAGACATCATTCCTGAGCACAAAATAAAATCAATTTTAATACCTATTTAGGCTGAATGTAGCAGGAGAAAAATGAAAATTTAACACCACAGAGCAACTGTTTAGGATTAATTAACACATGTTGCCATCAGAATAAAGAAAAATCTTCTCAACACCTACCTTGTCTATAAAAACATCTGGAAGAATGAAGTGGAAACACTTAGTCTTCTCTACTGGATGTTCCTCAGATTGTCACTATTCAGTAGTCAGCTGCCTTCCCCTTTAGAAGCCTGCTCATTGCTTTTCCCTGAGTCTTGCCAATTTTTTTATTGGTCAGAGGGAGACCTATAGGGAAGAAAATGAGTAAATGCCCATTGGCTGAGAGAAGGCATGCAAATGCAGTTAGTGCAATAGCATTGGAGTGATCAGTGGAGTATCTTTCAGAGGTCTTCTTCCAGGGAATGCAAAACTAGAAGAAAGAAAGAAAGAAAAAAAAAAAAAACACTTGCGTGTTCTCATTATCACCCACAGGGCCAGTCCCCACTGTTTAAAATGTTTTACAACATGTTTTGAGAAAGCTTAGCAAGAGATTGAAGGGCAAATGCATGATTTCTAAAATAGATTAAGGCCATGTTATATGAAGAACAATCTAAGCTAAAGATCTTCTCCCCATAGTTCCTTTACTTTTAAAAGTTCCACCAGCACCCTGTATGGGCAATGGGACTTGTGCACAGGCACCTTCTTATAGTTCTACAATAAATAATTTCATATGTAGTGAACAATTCTTCATCTTATGCTAAAAATCCACACCTATCCTTGGATTATGATTCTATTTAGGACATGATCACAATGCAGCTCTGGAGTGAGATGTGAAACTTCCTGTAACCAACTGGGAGGGGATAATATGAATCCTCACTGGGGGCTGTCCTCTTCCAAAGGTTTTTTACTAAAAGATGCTTATGGTAGGCATCTATAAATTAAGCTGAATCTTCTGAAACATGGGAAAATTTGCATTTCCAACCCAGGCAAAATGCTTTATTTCTGGTGTCATGGGCCTAACCATTAAAAAGGAAGGAGAAAAAAAAAAAAGGAAGGGGGTGTTTACCAGCCTTTTCTTTGCTCTATTTCTTCTTTGCTATGATCTTGAAATCATAAGTATTGCAAGGAACTGGATCTATCCATCTCCATTTGCTTGACGCAGGCAAGCTGTAGGGCTGGGATGAAGAAGACTACTCATGAGCTGACTCTGGTTCCTTGCTGTGCACCAGGGTATGGTAGCAGCTGCTTAGCTTTAAATTGAGCATTCAGCTATAAATCATTTTTATTATAATTGATATTTGAAAGTACTGTTCATTTTTGTAAAAAATCAGTTACGCCATGGCTTCTTCATTTTGTTTAGTTTGCTCTGCTTTGGTTTTATTTCTGCAGCCACTATAATTTCCCTGACTGGATATGAACTTTACTGGCCTTCTAATAGGGGGTGTGAATATTTTATTAGAAATAGTTTGGGTAGAGTTTGCAGTTCTCACTATGGTAGGATGCACAGAATGTACCCCCCCCCCCGATTTCATGTCTCTTAATGATCTTAGAAAAAGTTGGCAAGCTTTTCCATGTACTTATAAATCAAGCAACAATATTGCAACCATAGTCATCAATTAAACCAGAATGACCAGACATTTTACTTAATTATCATCTGCTGTATATTATGTTCCCTTCTCCTCTTTCTGAATATTAACTCATGGTTTGAGGTAAATGTGTGCCCTGTGAACTGAAAACATTGTATGATCTTGAAAACAACAACAGCAGCAGCAGCTACAACAACAATAACAAAACTGTAGGAATTGATTCAGGTTTCTTTCCAGAAACTTGGCTAGAATGCAAACAAAAAAGAAACAAAAGAATGGATGAAGGGTGCCAGACCTTAGCAATTCTGTTGCATGTACACTGTATCACAGTACCCAGAAAGCCAACTATTATTAGAAATGTAGGAAAAATCTATGGATGTAAAGGATACTAAGATAGAATTAAAATACAGCCAATAAGTGAAATAATGTTATTGAGTTTACCGTGCCATCTAATAGAACAGCATTTCTGCTATTTCCAGAATACATAGCTTACATATAGCCAGGAGGGCATTTTAAAAATTATTTTGGCCTCTGAGAGCCAAAAGATGAAGTCACGGACACATGTTTTTGGCCCATCCAAAGAATTTTCTAAGTGTGTGCAGGTGTGTGTATGTGTGTGTTTTAAGGAGGAGGGCATTGCCTTTGCTTAGGCTTTAAATCCCAAACCAAACAGATAATATCAGCCCAGTTTGGGAGGAAGGGGAATTGATTTTATGGGGTGCATGTATTTTGGTTCTTAACTCCTTTATCCAAGAGCTATCAAAAAGGGCAAAATGTTTTAGTCTGCCCACAATGCTTTCAGAATAAAGACACTATCACCAACAGGTAGCCTTATGTTGTTAGGTCTCGTTTTTATTGCAACAAGGAAAAGAAAACACTGGCACTAGCCCTAGGGTTAAGGCTGTTGTAATAGTTTTCCTGAGCATCATATGAAGAAAGATGGGAAATTTAATGAGCAACAAACAAATAAATCAATACATAAATTGACGAAATTGGTTTGTAGGACGACCTAAAAAGGAGCTAAAATAACAGTAATAATTCCAGTTCTATGGAAAACATACTTGCCAGCAATGTCCTCATTTTATCTGTAAGCAGGTATACATTCTGGGTTTGCCCATCCCTTGAAGAGATCCCTTGTTTACCTGGGACCCAAATCCTTGACTAGCAGCCCTGAAGGCAATATATATATTGCCTAGCTCTCTGTCCAGAAGAGTGCAGTGCTAGGAACAGCTAAGATACTGCGCAGAACCCTCAAACTCCCAGGCCTCTGGTAGAGGACCCAAGATTGAGGAAGACACATACCACCCATAGGGGTGAGAGGGGAATTTTTTTATATATTCTATATAAGGTGGCCATTACTCCTTTTGCTCCTGGCAGAATTCATAACTAACTTTTAAAGTCCTTCATTCTAATAACAGGCTGGGATGGATATTGCAAGAAGAAATAGAAATGGATATGATCAGTGTATTGATGCCATTTCACTGGACAACTTTGCTCAGAAGTTCCATATAGCTATTAAACAATAAGGAAAACAAGATGCACCCAGTATAAATGCCAGAGAATTGAACAGCAATCTCCCAGCAGCACTTCAGTCTGCCAGAGGGAACCAATTCCTCAACTTTAATTACTGATTTCACAACCAAGATAGATAGTCTTGTGTATCATGATCAGTGGTACAGAATACCACTGAGAGATTACTGTTTCTTCTCAGTGTAGACAAACATATCTAGATCAAAAGTCAGACTGAAGTGGCTCAGATTTTTTTCAGGAACAACTTGGAGAAATTCGTTTTTTTTCTTCTTCTTGCCTATTGGTTAAATGTATATTTATCTTTATATTCAGCTTGCTCCAGAAATCTGATCTTCACATTGGCAGCCATAAACATTGCCTCCTGGACAACTAAAACTGAGCAACTTGAAACTCAACAATGGTTTCTATTGTAAAGATTAAAACCTGCCTTTTAAAAAGCTCCAACTGTTAGCTAAACCTAGAAGATACTCATCGAGAGAGATAACAAAGCTTTTTTAATGCTTCCATTCACCAATGCATTCCTATTGTATTTTCACTTCAACTGTGTAACTTTATTGGTTCATATTATCTCTGGGCAATTGGCTCATTTAATGTTTATTCTATTTTTAAGCATATTGCTCTCATGTCACCCTTCTGTGGCATCTGAGATAGAAAATTTAGAATGAAGGAAAAGAGCATTGAGACATACCCCCAAGCTCAAAACTCCAATAGTGAGGTTAAGTCATCTATGGAAACACCCTAGACACCCAGCAGAGACAATTAGAGTGTATATATTTCCAAATACCCTCTAGCGAGCCACTGGAACTAGCTAATTAGAAACACATATACAGCCCACAGAGATTGTGATGTTGTACAACTTTTACCTCCATTGAAAGGAAAAACAATTACATCAGAAAATGTGCAGATACTTTTGTGGCAGGAAATCTAAAAGGAACTCATTTGTTTGGATCAAGAATTCAAGAAAGCTTCAGGCTAGTGATCTAGCATAGGTCCTTTGTCACTGCTGAACTGTTCCTCTCCACCCATTGTGGAGTCAACAGAAAAATATACCAGCATGACATTTGTTGTCCCTCACTGCCAGGTCCTATCCTGTTTCTGTTGCCTTTGTTTCAAGTACGTTAGTCATCAGACTTCCCTCCAGGATAACAGGTCACAAAGTCAAACAGATTTGACACATCTTGAGGCTACTTTTGGACAGTGTTGAATAAGACTTTAACCCTGGTTCAGCTAAGAATAACTTAAGGCTACTTCACTCATGGGTAGGAGATGCAGTGAAGGCAACATAATGGGGACATAGCAGAAAAAAAGATGTTACCTTGGTTAGGGTTGCATGGGAAAGACCTTAGACTGTATACATAAACAAAGAGAAAATTGGCAATCTTAATGACTTGAACTAGACACTGATTGTCTCATGTTGCTGGTTGATGACCATGCTTGAACTACAGATGGAACAAATGTGATTTGGCTCCCTTAGCCGTTGTTTATAGAAAGTTGTATGGAGGCACTCAGTGTCTAAAATTAAGATCAGAGAATGTAGGTTTCACTAGGGGTCTCCTCAATATTTTGCTCATAATTCCAGCATTCTTAGGAATATCCTGGTACGACAATATATGGGATGAAAGCTGTGTCAATTGAAGTGGATGTGTGGAGCTTGTATTTCTTTTCCTTCATCTGCTTTTAGAAACTGTCTGCCTTGTTTACCTGTATGGCAGAGGAATTTGCATTGTGATCTTTTCTGTAATAATACAAATAAAATCTTTGATTATATCATCTCTCAGCATGAGGGATAGTTGATTTCTAGGGAGAAGTATATTTAAAGTATTGTACTGGTTCATCTTCCACTCTTTGAGGTATATCAGGGATGGGTCTAGCCCAGATAACTCCAGAACTCTAACTTCTGCCTTAGGAATAAGAGTGAGAAGTAAGTTCTCTGATACAGTATAGTATGTTTCTCCAGCCAGCCTTAGAATTAGCCTGCTTTCAGAATTCTAATTTTTGCAGAACTTTTATTTCATGCCATCCTCCCATGTCTGAAAAATGGCCATCTTAGTCATGCATAGTATTTCTTATTTTAGGGCCAAAGCATATAGCATTTCTGCCTAGTATCGTAATGTCTGGCTTACTCACTCAGGGGATATGCAACACATTGCCCAACTTGTTTGATGGTGTTTTTCCCTCAAGACACTTTCATAACAACTTCTTCAGTGATTGTCGTTTCCTTGAGTTTTCAAGTAATGTGTGATAAATCTATTGGTATTATAAATCTTGGTGGGAATAGCTTCAATTTAAAAGACCTTTTTTGCAACATCTCCCTTCCCCACTTTTTCTATTTCTTAGTCAAGGAGGGATTTGCAGTAGGAAAACTTTTCTTATGATGTGGTAGTAGTTAGAGATAGGGCTATTTTTCACACAGACCTATGCAATTGCATTCCTACATGGCCTCACAAACTAAAACTGGACACTTTGGACTCTACTGGGAGAGCATTACCCAGACACAGCAACCTGTCTTCCTGCAAAGTGGTACAGATATTTAGACATTTACCAGCCATTTAAGCAAGCAAGCTGGAGTGACAAGCTGAGCTCATACTTTCTCTGCAGTTACAATGATATACTATGGCTTGTGATCTTTCTTCTCTAAACACAAATCATAAAAGAAATGCAGCTTCTCAAATTCTTGTCCTTTCCCCACTATTAAAGCACTATAATTGTATTACAAGCACCCCAGTATGCTGTGTGCATTCATTGTGCCATTTGAAAAACAACAATTGTAGTGGGATCTATGAACCCAAAGGGCATCAAGTATAGATCTGGCTTTAATCGCCTCCCATATACACAGACACACTCATCATATATTGCCTCCTCTTAGCTACTACTGAATCATCACTATCTTTCTTCTCACTGTTTGTGCTATTCCTTTGGCCTGTTCCTGCATTTAAATTGCTCTCACTGTGACTCTATCATTTATGTCCCATGAGATTTAGCCAAAGGAGAAAAAAAGGGGGGAAAGGGAGAGAAAAAGAATCATCTCTCAGCAAGAAATATGACTATGCATAAATTAACATTTTAACAAATGCAGAGACTTTGGCATTGGAACAGAACAAATCCATAATAGCACAGAGATTCTATACTGCATGAAAACACGCACACACACACACACACACACACACTAAAATAACTAAATTTCCCATGTTGGAGAAGTGACTGTAGTTAAAAGACTCGTAAAATAGGTTTTATTGTTGCATAATGAAATTCACCACCATCAAACTATTAGAAGCTTGTCACTCATCTTTACTATTAATAGGCATTTAGATTTTGGGCTTCTTGCCATCAACGGCTTAGATTTCTCTAGCCTGCTTCAGTCTTAAAGCTTGAGCTGCTTCTGATTTACAGAACGTAATTTTTGCTTCCCTGCAAAGCAAATAATAGGTGCATTTTAACACTTGCCATAACCTTTCCCTTCCCCTTTAGCTAACCAAGTGATAGGCTAGAGAAAGATGTGTTTGCATTTTCTCTTTTCCTTTTGGCTACTTGAAAGAAAATCCAGCAGGCTCCCTATGGTTGCATCTTCCACAGCAAGAACCACTGCCTATCTTACTGGCATGTAAATGTAATATGAAAATAATTCCTGCTCATTTGTGTGCTCCCCCAGGGATTTAGTTTGTTAGGAAGATATTGGAATGAGTTTCTGGATTGCCTTTTTTTTTTTTTTGCTTAAGCCTGTGGTTCAAGATAAACCTTAACACCTTGGAATATGTTTCCAGGGATTCATTCTGCCTGTTTTGTACACAGAAGAGTTTGCATCCAATTCAGCCTTATTAAACAGAAAGAACACGTTTTCTCTCCTCTCCCACCCAAAACAACATCTGGAAGGAAGAAAGGAGAAAGGAAGGAATGGGTGAGCTTGCCAGCCATTGGATGTCACTGTTGCTCTATACCATTCTGCCGAAAGAACCTCATTTCACAAAAACAGTTCTCCTTAGAGAAGTTGCAATGCAGATCAACCAGTAGTTAATGTCATTTCATTCTAAGTTGGCCTGGAAAACAAGCCTTCCAATTGATTCTTTTCATCATTCCAAGGAAGGAGACATTTGCCAGTGACTAGAAGAGACAAGCAGTAGACACTGACAAGCCGCTGAAGACTGTAGAGAGGCGATGTGGCGCTGTCTATTCTGGAAGGGGGGGGGGGAACTCAATTTGGAGATTTCTTTAATGCTTTTCCAAATGCAAAGTTGCTTTTGTTTTTCATGGATTTAGCAGAGTATTTATCCCTTGTCTCTCATTTTACAGCGTAGCAGATATGCCAGTTTCATGCAGCTTTCTATATAGAAGTGACATGCTCACACTACCTTATGTCCAGCCATGTTGTATGAAACGGTCCTTCTTTCTTCACTTTCCCTCCATTAAGGGGCAGTCCTGCACACACTTAATCTGGGAGTAAGCCCTAGTGAACACAGAATACCTAGGACTGCAGTGCAGTTCAGTCCCTTCATTGAAAATAGGACCAGTAAGCTGGTTTGAGATTTCAGGAGATGACGTAGAGAGACAGCAGTATCAGATGTGGTATAACATTTCTGATGCTTAGGAAGAGTGATTTGGAGAAATTGAGAGTCAATCAGCCAAAATAATTTTTCTTTTCCTTCAGTCTGGAAGCCAAGGCTCATCTGGGAAATGTTCCGGCCACATGTTGAGTGACAGGCTTCAGGGAACAGTTTTGCTAACTATCAGCCTGCTGTCAGCTAGCCCTGAACTATGCAAGCCTCCAGGATTAGAGCTGCAGTGAAAGGAACATGCTTCCTTGTCTACAGCTAAATCTAACCTTTCCTAGGATATTTCCAAACCTACAGCTGAAGGTCAAACTATGTGAGATGGCACAGATCAATGATTTTGACAAATAGCAGCTGCCACAGTTCTACAGAAAAGGCAATTGCACCCCTTCCTTTATTTTACTGGTAAAATAAAGGAAACAGTTATGCACACAGAAAATGTTCTTGAAGTCAGTAATGCACAAGGTGCTTTTTTGTTTTCTGTTTCCAATCCACTTGCCTTTTAATGACATGCAATGGATTGTATTCCTAAAAGTGGGTAAGGTCTGGACAAAATGTAGTTTCTTATAGGATAGGCTTCCCTAAGCTGGGTGCCTTCCAGATGTGAGGATTTAGCTCCCAAAATTCCCCAGCCAGTATGGCCATTCCACTGCTGAGCATTCTGGTAATTGAAGTCTACATATTCCCCCAGAGATCTGGATGGCCCCCACTCTGCTGTTGTTTAGAAGAGCTGTGGAGACCTGGTTCTTAACCCAGGCCTTCAGTGAGAGACAATGAGACCCCTCACTTCATTGTGCCTCCCTTCTTTTTCTCTCTACTCCTTATGATTTATTGTAAATTCTTTGTTTGATTGTGGTGAGCCACCCGAAGTCATTGAGAGTCAAATGGCATACGAGCTTAATAAATTATCATTATTGTTATGTACTTATTTTCTATAAGGCCCTTTCCCAAAGCTAAGATCTTTCTATACTGTTTATTCAGCTGTCTCATTCTCAGCAGATATACTGCTCCATGTTAATTTAATTTGTGACTCCAAGAAGTTTGTTGTTAGTTCTGGTAAAATCAATGAGAGATGTATTTTAAGTAAAAATATCTGAAGCTGGAGAAAAGCTTGGAAAAGGAAGGGCAGATATTATTTTAGGGAATCAAAATTACAGTGCTTTTCTAAGAAGTCTGTAAATTTATGTATTTATGTAATTTATATACATATGCATAATACTTATTATTATAATTGTCATAATGCCCAAATTGATTAGAAAGTTGGGACTAAGATTCTATGATCATCTGGTTAGTTCTTATGGGATTATCAAATTCTATTTTATCATTTTGGTTTGGCAGTGGGAACATTTTTAATCTCTCTCTCTCTCTCTCTCTCTCTCACACACACACACACACACACACACACAAATAATTAAAATCCTATATAGGTTTTAGAATATGGGTAGTCTCCAGGTTAAGAACATCCAGGTTACAGATGACCCATAGTTAAGAATGGAGCCTTTTGTAGCAAAATTCGAGTTAAATACATAATGATTCAAATTAAATACACAATGGTTCAAGTTCATTACACAATACTACTTATACACTATTACACAATAATACTGTTGTGATTTACATACAAATTTGACTTGGGAACGGAACTTGTTCTTAAACTGGAGACCACCTGTACTAAATTACTACCATGTCAGAACAAAACTGGACTCAGATCACTTCAGGTGACATTTCTATGTAAAAAAATATCTTATTTAATTATATTAGTGATGGAACTTTTAATAACTGGGAGCCTTAAACTCAGATTTCTGAATTCTTATTTGGGCATAAGTCTAGCTGAGCTCAGTGGGGCTTTTATTTGAATAGACAAACATAGAATAACAGTATTAGTGTTTCACTAAGAATAAACCCTTTGTCTTCAACATTCCCATTTTTTCCCCCTATCATTTGACCATTCTGCTTTTTAATCTAGTATTTTTCCAGTTCTACACACAAGCACATAATGCCTTGCTATTTGCTATTAAGTTTTGTGTGTGTGTGTGTGTGTGTGCGTGACTGTGTGCGTGCTTTCCCTTCTGCAGCTACTAGCATAATTGCCCTTAAAAGTGTCAAATAACCCATTGCTGGGTCTAACTATGTATGTATTTGTGAACAACAGGGAATCTGCACATTATGGAATACATGCTGGGTGTGAAATGATCAGGAATATTTGGTGGTTCAGTAAAAGTAGCAGAGGAGCACTCTGAAAAATTAATATGTTGAAATCATTTTACTTATGAAACAGGATTGGGATGGAGTCAGAAATGGTGTGTTCTGTTTTATTTGGCTTGGACTGAGGTTTTTTCTTTCTTTCTTTTTGTAATTGTCTGCCTAATGTGTTTTTGCTACCATTGTTATAGGTAAAATGCTCAGGGTTGTTACCTTGTGTTTGTATTTTGTCAGTATCTTCCCCTGGAAGCCTCTTCCAGCAGGTTACCCACCTGTGATATGAATAATGGACAGCATGGATCCTCATCCTGTGTTTCAGATCAAGAGTAGCAGACAGTGAGTAGGGATTGGGTTGAAAGAAGGGGGTAGATGTTCATGTTGCCCTCAAATGGTTGCTGCATACTGTATTTCAGATTGAGGTTTTGTGTCTTAAAGAAGTGCACAATACTTGCTATATTCAGACTATGTTGGATAATCTCCCTCTTAGTTTTATATTAAACACCCAGATTTCTTTTCCTGTAATATTGGCTCCATGATTTTAATAATAGGACAGTAATGAAATTTGTTCATAAAGCAGCGGAACAAGCCCAAGAACCATTTTCTTAGCTGTTATTTCTTATAATACTCTACTGGGTGGATAAGTATTTAGTTAAATGTTCATCATAAGGTATCTTTGAATTTTGTCATATTTCCTATGTAAAGTTTCCTTTATAACTCATTTAGAAAGGGAGAGGATATTCAATACTAATGTCACACTAAGAAGTCCCAAATTTGCATATGACACCAGGCCTCCTCATTGGATAAGAGTCCCAAAACAAAATGAAATCTCTATTATTTTGAAAAACAAATATGGGGAAAAAAATAACTAAAGTCATGTGTGTGTGTGTGTGTGTGTGTGTGGAAGTGGGTGAGAGAAAAAAAAGGCAAAAGTCTATGTCCATCACTGTCCAATCTGAGTATATGTGTAAATAGACTGAACCTATGGAGTCCTTGGGGTTGAGACTGAACCTAGCTATGCTAAGAATGAGCTCAGTAAACAAATATAATGCAAAACCATGGTAATTTATATTCATTCTATGGGTTCTTTCCTAAATTGACCTTAACCCTATCAATGTGCTTTCTCACTCTTATTCTATGCCAGTAAAAATTCTTTGTTTAAATGCTTTGAGCCAATGCATCTCAGCATGTTCAGTTGCAATTCAATAATACATATTGTACACTTGAAATCTTGAATAACATTACTCTTCTGTACAGAAAAAGAGTTGACTACTGGTGAAAATGAGAAAGATCCACACAGTGGTTGCGTTTATAAACATTCTTAACCTGGTTAATGAATTGACTCATTTTCCATATTTGCACAATACAGTGAACCACAAATTAACTAAATGCACTATGTTCTCTTAATATGTTACACCATAAAAATACACAATAAGAACCTAACCAAGGTTAACGCTAACCAAGCTTAGTAAATGCATCTGTTAGATGTTTATCTGACCTTGTTAAGTATGAACAGAACCAATGAGTGGAATAATTGATCTGCACTTTGTTAATTTTTTCTAACCAATTTGTCTACAAATGCTTTTTACCTTGAAGTGAAAATAGCTACACAGTGTGTGTGTTTTTAAAAAAAATCATTCTATATTAACCTAAACATTCTGGAACTGGAATCTTATTGGCAATTAACTGAATGAGGATAGCCATCTCTCATTATTCTAAGGATCAAGAATAAGGAATGTTGATGTTGCCCATTGTATTAGTCTAGAAAGGGAGAGAACGTTTTCATGGGCTGAGGGATGTTTAAGGAGTTTAATTTTTGAGACTAATGACATGGAATAACCCTGATTTACAGTCTCATACAGTTGCTACTAGAATGTAGCCCTCCATTAGACGTTGCTCTTTTCCAAATGTGGTGTTGCAATTTGAGGCTCAAAACTACATCAATGCACATTTTAAAATTGTGCCAGAGTTTCAGGAAATATATTCAAAAATTAATATTTAAATATGCATTTGAATAAAAGTTGTCTTGTGTTTTGTTTTAAAAACTTTCAAGTGAATAAGATGTTGAACAGAATTCTAAATGATATGTCCTGAAACAAATTGATTTTTTTTTTTTTTTTCATTTCTCATATAATGCAGACAAGGAATGCTATCTCCTCGAGATGGGGAGAGAATTAATGAATTTAAAGCATACACAAAAAGCCCACTTCACAGGACAGTGAAGATTAAGCTTTTTAATTCTGAAAATGACTAGGCAGGTCTTGCTTCCTACTCTGTATGTGCACAGGAAATGTGAGAAGGGACATGTATGGATACTGATATAGATGTGTAGATGTCTTCCATATACAGTAAGGAACAGAACCTCATTGTATCAAGGTACTTTGTTTACATAACTTAGCAGATGAACAGACATCTTTCTCCCTCTCTCTCAATATTTGTAGCCTCTTATATATCAAAGGATCTTCAGGATACAGCAAGTAACAATAAAGCAACTAAACACTCTCAAAGCTAAGGAACTATGATGACAAAACTTGGGTGAATGGCTACATCTTTACAAATAATTTTATACCTCCCCACCCCCCAAAACCCCCCCCCCCCAAACCCTATATTGCAGTTTTAACAATTCAGGAGAAGGAGGAGGAAGAAAGGGAAGAAAAGGGGTAGGAAAAGAAAGGAGAGGAAATAACAAACAGGTAGAAGATGATCGAGATGATAGATAGATAGATAGATAGATAGATAGATAGATAGATAGATAGATGAAATTCTCATTTAAGATGCAAGGTTTTTGCTAACTTAATCAAGAAGACTTGAAGGAATGTGCATGAATGGCCTACATTTCAGTGCACACATAATCTCCAATAATCTGCACCCTCCCTGACTTTCTACATTTTAATTAAATTCCCAAAGCTATAACAAGGGAACTCCTCCCATGGGCATTTTTTAGTTTAGAAAATGGGGATATACAAGAGGGCTACAGAGTGAAGGAGAGCTGGTGATAGAAAACAACAGCAGTGGTAATATTGTCCATTGCCTTTAAACAATCATGGAAGCTTAAACACACCTTAAAACCAAATTTGAAAAAAACTCAAAAATATCACAAGAAAGGGGGGAAAAAAAATAGAAGTAGAAAAACAAAGGGCAAAGAAATATTCAGAAAATTGGAGGACCAATTTTGGCACATAATTATGCTAACTCACATGAATAGAAATTGATTGATGAGCATAGCACTGACCACTTCTCAGTTCATGCAGAGTTCTTTTTAGAATACCCTAAACTTATGTAACCCATGAACTGTTGTAGCTTCTGAACTGTTCTTAGGAGACCACATGTCAGGCCTAGCCCAAGGAACTCCAGGAGACCATGTAAATTCAGTCCAGCAATGTTTATTAGCTACAACCTCCAGCAAGAATCTTCCCAGACTGAAACCCAGCTCCCAAGTAATGCCAGTCATAACACTGTGAATTCCTCAGGGAGGTGCCAGCCTCATCTTCTTATCTCTCCCTCGCTCCTCAGGAGATGAAAGGACATGTTTTCCTCCCTGAGTCTGGCCTCCATAATTCCATTCCATCACACCACATCTGTACAATAACACTAACCTGTTACCCTCTCAGGACTAACCGGACAGCTTTCTGGTAAGATATTCAAATAGTAGCTATCTTAACTAATACTGTTATTAAGATATTAAGTCTTCCAGGCTTGATCCAATTTCCAGAGTTGTTCATGGATCATCAACAGAAAGTAAAATGTAATCTAGATTTGTAATGGAATAGTCAGGAATATTTTTTTCCCCCTAATGCTACTGTTTTATACCTTAGACCAACAGCTTTTCATAATGGATATATCACTGCACAGGACATACGGACAATTCAATGTGCTAACTGGGGCTTTTCTGGAAAGCTGTATGTATATGCATATGAGCATGAAGATGTACATGTATATGTTTGCACATATGTATATGTGCATTTCTGTTTATGTGTGTGTAAAATAAATGTATAGCTGGGTTTCATTCTGTTCAGAAATTATATTAGCAAAATTAAAAAGACATTTCAAACAAACTAAATAATTTGCCAGTCTCCAGTGAAAATGTGAAGTGAGCCAGACTTATTTCAGAAAAATGTGACAGAACATTTCTAGAAGCCTGAAAACTTTTTCTTTAAAAAGGATGAATTGCTCCATTCCTGTTGATGGTAAAATGGAATCTATTTTTCTACCTTTCAATAAAACTAAAGAAAATTATGCAAACTGAAGAACGTACTCTTGTCACAATGATGTCAGATAGGACCTCTTACTTTGGAGGGCTATTTGTACGCTGAAAAAAACATTGAGAAAGTAGTAATAAATTGCTAGGGTGCACTCTTCTGGCAGCTGTTAATAAATCAATATGAAGGGGAGTTCTGAAGGGCAAAATGTTGCTGTCGGTGGGTGTCCGAATTAATTTTGCTCAAAATTAATATTTCGGATATGATAAGTGAGCTGGCAGGAACAGATTTCATGATTAATTCTACAGAATTGAAAATGCTTTGATGGTACTTTAATAGCAGTTCCAATCATCTAAAATTCCCAGAAACTAACTCAGACACTTTGGCTTCTGCAGCATGTGACAATGACATTTTTGTTTCTATTCAAATATTAAATGGGATGCTGTTTAATGGAAATGGTGGAATGAAGTTTTCAGGCTTATAGAGAACAGAGTCACTACAGGTGGAACCAAATGCATCAATCTTTGGAACCCATATTCTAACAGCCCAATTTTATCTTCATTTAGTCAGAGCAAGGCCCCATTGATGGCAACTGAAATTACTTTCAAGTAACTGTATATAGAATTTCATCCATTGAATAGCTTTCCCCTAGATTCTTGGCATCAGAAGCCTTTTCCAAATTTTCATGCAATGGCTTTTACCTTATAAATATCAATTTGGCATTTTAACGAACACATATATTTAGAAGAACAATCTATCGAAAACCCTGAGGTTCTTTTCCAAATAAATAAACTTAGCATCCAGCCACCTGTTGGGAGAAAAGTTTGCAACAGGATCTGAATTGTGTGTACCTGGATCCTCTTTCCTTCAACCTATGCTGAAGGGCAATGTGTACATCTTTTTGCAAAAGAAATGAGGGGATATAGTACTGGGAATTGTGTAAAAAGCATGAGACATCTGCATGTATAGATTCCCCCTGACATTTAAATGTATATACTTATGACTTCAACTTTTGGATGCCAGGGTTTGGGGACTACAGTATATTCAACACAGAACCATAGTGTGGCAATATTAATGGTTTTGAAATATTTTCACATGTCTAAGCAACTTGTCAGAAGGATTGCCTGCAAGAAGAAGAGGAGGAGGAGGAGGAGGTAGAGGAACATGGGGGCTTTGCAGACTTCATTTTATAGAACAGAAATGGAAATAAAGGGGCTGATATAAATGGTAGCTGAAATGGATGAAAACAGGAGCAAAAGTAGAATCCCTTTATCTTGCAGTGATCTTAAAAGCGGTGTGTCTGTCTAAAGGAGACAATTCAAATGACACAAGGAATGAAGAACTGTATAGAAGGGAGACAGCTAAAAACATTTAGTAAGAATATGAATCCTACTGCTGTCTCTCACCCTTAGACATTCTAAACTTCAGAAAGAAATTTGTCCCATCCATTTCTTCCTTCTGCAAAGTGTATTTGCTTTCCCACATACAGAGAATTATCTACGTACCTTTCAGGCTAACAGAAAAAAAAATAAAAATAAAAATAACCCATGTCCTAAATATAAATGTATCTCTGTGCATGTTTGCAGAATGCAAACTAAAATAGATGCTTGCATATGTAAGAAAGCTGATTAACATCTTCAGTGTAAATTGCCCTCTTTATGCTTATCCATTTCTTTCCATTTAGAATATTCATACTGAGGCTGGAAATAAAACATCTTGCTGGCTATATGGTGAAATCAAAGCTCTTTCTCATTAACTCCCTACAAGCACTGGGGATCTTTTTGCACCACTGTTTATTAGTCCTGCATGAAGCTTTCCTTTGCCTCAGTGAGGGGCTTTGCACCAGGAAAGCAACACAATGTGCCTTGCTAAGGCAAAGGAAGGAACTAGGCAATCTGCCTTGATGACGCTGTTCAGGTCACCTTGCAGCTCCTTCTCCACGGCCTCCTTTGCAGCATCCCTTGGCACTGGCAAAGGCCCAAGACCTCTACAGAAGCCTCCTCTGGCTTTTGTGAGAGACAGTAAAGGAAGACCCTACAGGGGGCCGTGGAAAGGGAAGCAGAAAAAAATATATAAAATATATAAATATGTATATCCACATTTCTCCAGGAGCTCAAGACAGTTCACATGGGAATCACCTTAATTTTATCCCAATAGCAGCTTGTGGGATATACTGTAGAGAATAAGGGAGATGACCTTGAGAGAAATCTGCAAGAACTGCTACATAAGCAAAGAGGGTGGAAACATTCTTTAAGTCCTGAGAAGCAAGATAGAATTTGAAACAACTCAGGCAGACTCCTCCCTGATTCTCCGAGATATAAGTAGGAGGGGAAGTAAATCACAATCAGACTGGCAAGATTCTGTTATTACAGTATAGCCAAACTCAAAAAAGTTTAGTTCTAGTCTTCTTGTGGAGTTGATTTTCTGATCTGATCTACTTGGTGGGGCTGATAGAGATGGGCTAAGACAGAATGACTCATCCTAAGTCACCTAGTGAATTGTCCTGACTAAGGGTAGACTCAGACTTGGGCCTTCCCAGTTATAGTCCAACACTTAATTTAGTGTTTCTCAACCTCAGCAACTGAATTAATATATAAACTGAATACAAGGCAGAAATGGGCTAGAGATTCAAAATATAAAATCTATTCTTTTGATTCCATACTTCTGTTTCTTATTCAGATAATCTTCCTCTTTTTACATCACTCATCCAAGCACAAAACTTACAGCTTTCCATAAACTTTCCCATTGCTTCCATCAGCCCCCTTCAGTCCAGAATTAAGTTCATTGCATTTAATAGCCCACTTTCATAAGTATACTTTTAGTCTGGTATTTTTTTCCACCCCTGGAATTTTAAAGGAAAAAAAAAAAACCTGACAATACACTTTTTTTTTTTTTTGCTACACTATTTGGATTTAGATGTATGAAATGGGCCTCAACCTTTTATAGTTCTTTTCTTTCATTGTAAAAATGTTGTGTATTCTTGAAATAGTGCAAGCCTCTTCAGTCAATGCCTCCTGCTGCTGCAGCATTTCATAGTATGAGGTCCTGCAATATTGGGAATTATGCAGGGCATTTTTAGTAAAATAAATTAAATATAACAGATCCCAAGCCACCTCATAATCTAAAAAGTAAACCAGATTTTTAAAAGGAAAAGCCAAATGCTTGCCAGGTCTTGTTGTTGCTGGAGCTGGTCCTACCACTGGCCCATCTGGAGTGAAACCCTACATTTGTTCTTAGTATAAAGCTGTGGTACAAGCTCCTCTTACATATTTTATATGCTTTAAAATATTCAAACAATTTCTTTTTACTAAATTCATAAACTTGGGAGTGCACCAGAACATCTGGGTGGCAAGAGGGAAAAATCATAAAAACAATATTGTTTAGGATTGTTGCCAATCTGTGATGGATTGGGATGAGAAGGTTCAAGGACAGAAGCATCTCCTCAGCCCACAGCTTGAGCATGGGAAAGCGAAGGATGAGACTGGCACCACCCTAGAGAATTTGTAGTGTTTAGTTGCTGGCTTGGGGAGTTTAGAGTTAGTCTGGTGAGATTCTGTCTAGCAGGTGTGAGCTAATAAAGTAACTGAGCTGTTCCAGTACTGTCTCGTGGAGTTGCTTGGGCTTAACCTGACACAATCTCTGTTAAAAATCACTCTTATTAGAAGGTCTTGCTTCATACAAATTGCTTGTCACCTTCCAGATTCTTTTGTGATTTCTTCTTTCACTTAATTCAGTTTTATAATGAATACATTGCATATTAATCTCCCTTATAAGAAGGGTAGCAGTGTGTGTCCTGTTTTTCAAAATAGCCACTTCTGGAATGAATGAAAAACAGACTCATGGCTTTGAAGATGGGAGCAATTAGGTAGTTCTGAATGGCAGTTATTCCAGCAATTTCTCAAAGTTTCTTTTTCACCTTAAATCCATTAAGGTAAGAATAATATAAAACAAATAATGATATTATGCACTCCAGTACATAATATTTGGTCTGTCAGTTGCACCCAAGACAAGTTATATTTGCACAAGCGGTTTCATTTATTTATTTGTTTGTTGATTTATATAGTTGTTCTCTGAATGAATGGAGGAAAGCCGAGGAGGAAATGAAGAATATATTTTCTTATATAAAATGATAAACTAGTAATCATTTTCCTCATGTTGCTACAGAAACACTGAAAATCCAAGGGTTCCTATGACTGCTGTTCCCTGACGCATTTAATGCAATCTTTTTATTTGAAGGGGGGGGGGGGACCTTCAAACTTCAGAAGCACTACTTTGATGTCTTTCTGTTGCTGAGGAAAAAAAACAAAAACAAAACAACCCTTTAATTGGGTCACCTAAACTTCATTTTCTTTCAAATTGTTCACGTTCACGATTCTCTTTTTCTTCTGTTCCCTTTGATGTTTCAAAATATATGCCAGTGATATTTAAGTTTATTTATTATGCACAGGCATTAAACTCGTGCTATTAACATTTATTCATGCCCTTGAAAATTGATTAGTTAATTAAGTGCAGAAGGCCTCTTATGGGAAGCTATTCATTCATGTTTCATTTAATAATCTACATGTACTATGTACAGCATATACTTTTTTTTCAGCAAAAACAGCTGTTACTTATATGATATAGATTTTACAGTCTCCAGTTGGGTAACATTTTAATTGAACTTTCCTTGGTGCTATTACTAAATCCCTGTGCACTTTCATATAACTTTATCTAATGTAACAATAACTCATTTGTTGTTAAAACTGGAAGTTGAGATGAAAATGATGTCCTGGATTCTGGAAGCTTTCTTAAAGAATAAAACGTGGTTGAAAATTAAGTTCTACTAGCCTCAGTTACAGGGAGTCTTTAGTGAATTACTTCAGGATGTGCTCTGTAACAATGTAAAGATGTATCACTCCCTAAATGTTGTCAGGCTCCAATTCCCACCAGCTTCTGACAGTATGGGCAAATGATTAGGAATGATGGGAATTGTGACTGAACAGATATGGAAAGCCACCTGGAAAACAGGTGGCTCTTCAGAGAAAGCCATCTGCTGCAAGCTGGTTGAAGAAAGAATAGAATCAGATTTTTGGAAATCTGCATTTTATTTATTTATTTAATTAATCAATTAATTAATTAATTTATCTCCACCCATCTCCCCCTAATGAAACATGTTTTTTTTAAAAAATGAAACATTATTTGCCCCTAAAAGTAGGCAAATTGTTCCTTCTCAATGACAAACTGCTTCCAGTATCCCATCCCATCTCATCTCATCCCATCCCAGCACACACCCAAACCTGAATAGCTATTCCAAGAGCCTCTCTGCATTAGGAACATGTTAACCTGTGAAGTTTTGAAAACATTATTCTAATAAGTGGCAACTACATTTTCAGCAGGAAGTACTGGCCTACGCATGTGAATGGTAGATAAAGGCATTACTTGACAGTTTGTGGAAATGTTTCCTGGATTTTGCCTCGGTAAACTGAGATTGGGGAAATAAAAATCACAGTGTGGTAATTCATATGACTTCAGAGATGAGGCAGAGAGACAAAGATAAGCATTCTGCAGGTCATTTTTGGTTGACAAACCAATCTTGAACTATTATACTGCAGTCACCTCTTGCCCTTGGAAAAAAGAAAAGTCAGCATTTACGTTAACCAAGGCAACACCGATAACGGGATCCTCTAGATGCATTAGGCTCTATAATCCACTGCCATCACAGACATTGAGTCCAGCACATCTGGAATGTGTTAAGTCAGAGAAGGCTGTTTTTAAGCATCTCTGTGTTTTCCCCTCACCTGAGAGAGGACAAGGTATTTGGGGCACTCCAACCTTTTCCCAAATTATCCTATAGACCTCTGACTTTACAAAGGACAGGGTTGATAGTGAGATGTAGTATATAAAGAAATAAGTTGTATATCATGAAAAAAAATATATCCATCATGAATCACCTCACTTAACTCCAAAACAAAGAACTTTAATTAGACTTTAACATTTTATTATTGGAAACAATATCACTACTGTTCATATATGGTGTGATGAAATTTACTGACATAATTAGATTTTTAAATGTGTTAATGAGTTTTGTTCATCAGAACGTAGGCAAATGCAATGCCATCTGATGAAAGTTTGCTACTGCATGTTCTCTTACAGTTAAATCTAATCCCCACTGTACCTACTTCCATGGCAGAAAAATTCTGTTTAATGTTGTGCCTTATATATTGTCATTTACTCCTGATCTATTTTCATAACTAACCAGGCCAAAAACTTTTTACCCAAACCCAACGTGCAGTTAATTATTAGACCAAAACGGCCAACTAAAAGTGTAGTCAGGTTCCAGTGAAGTTTTCATAAAGTGGGGCTGGGGGTAGGAGTGGAAAGACAGACTTGAAACAATAAAATAGTCTATAGTTTTACAATAGGCAATTATTTTTAGTTGGTGATATACAAAGAAATATTAAATGCTTGTAAAATTCATGTAAAATTTACCAGCATTCAATTTGAGACTTATTTCAGTTCTGTTTGTATATAATGCATTTGCTCATGATGCTGACTAAAGAAGATTAACCATTTGTATGTTTAAAACACAGATGAAATACTGCAGGAAATAAATACATAAAAAAACTGTCATAGCATTTGCATTACTGTTCTGTAGAATCAGCTCACACATTCTGTGTTCAAAAGCATCAAGGCCTCATTAAGTCACAAAACTTAAACACTAGTTCATCAAAGATGATTGTGATGATGATTACATGCCTCGGTTGTCGACTCTTAGTGACCACATAGATAGTTCATCAAAACATGCAATATATTCCTAGACTTGGAAAAAGTCACTTGGCCATCAAGTCCAACCCTCTGCTTAATACAGAGATCCAAATTAAAGCATCCCTAACAGACATGACAATGTCATTAAGCAATAGCTTACATGTATGAATGGGCCATTGAGATCTAACATGATTAATGGACTTTTCATATGCTCACACATGAACGTCATACATTTCAATGGAGATGGACCATATTTGTTTTCCACATAGTCCAGCCACTCATCACTAGGACTGCTCAAACCTTCAAAGGGTGCTTTGCTTTGAGTCCTTGATGAGGTGAAATCTGAAGTGGTGCTACAAATTGCAGTGGCACCTCTTTTCTAAGAGGAAAACCCTGCTTCTGTACCAAAGTGAGGGTTGATTGATTTATTTTTTTTACATTTATTTGTTAAATTAATGTCCCATTTTCCTCCAGGAGCTCAAGACAGCACACATAGCATTTCCTCCTAATTCCCTTCATATTTTCCACTGTAAAACAATGGTGGGCCCAAAGTCACCCTTCCATATTTGAGATGTAGTTTTATCTGGGTCTTCCCAGTCAGGTCCAACACCTTAACCACCATACACTGGCTCTTCTGGTGAGCTAACACATTTAATTTTTGCCATTCTACATCTGCAATAAACTAGTGCATATGTAAATTGTTCATTTGTATGCCTGGTCTCTATCTGTGCTTTTATAGCCTCTGTGAGTATGTGACTATCTGTGTGTATAATTGGACATGGACATAGTTTGTATGAATAGAGGCATATTGCAGATACTTTAGCGAGCATGGACAAGTCAGGACTGTCACTATGATGCCCTCTATCTGTATTCACCACACCCAGCATTTCAACATCAGAAAGATGTTTAAGTATACAGTAATCAAATTCAGAGAAATGTAACCAATGTGCATGCACATGTAACTGGACTGAAGAGTAAAACATTAATGGATGGTTACACCACAGAAAAAGGGTCATCAGTGCATTCAGTTCGCATCCTTGCAGGTAAGATGATCACAAACACCATAACACATAAGGCCTTTTCATTCAGGAGATATCTGATTTGATTTATTTTTCTTGTGCTTTCCACTCCTGTACCATATTGCTTTGGACAGAGCAAAGAATATTCAGAAAGTCATGGCAGCAACATTAACTTGACCTATATAATTTCCTATCATAGCTATGCCTGGATTAAAAACAAGCTGACACCATGTGGAACTGCATTTCTGAAAGGTCTACTTCTAAGGCTTAGGATAATCATTTCATCGGTGTGAAGTGTCATTACTGGATGCTACTTATGAACTCTATTATTTGCACCCACAAAGTCATTGTCTTCCAGCTGGACTGCATATTATTTGCACCCATTATTACATTTCCTCCCCCACACTCCACAGACAGAAAAGTACTATTTATTTAAGTCCTATTCAAAAATATTATTTGTTTAATAGCTTCAATAAATAGCCCATCTTTGTGTTTCCTAATTCACTGATGCTCAAATGTTTTTATTTTGGAAGATAAGAAGTACACCAGTTCTAGTGATATATCCAGAAATTATTTGCAGTTGGGTTCCATCCTTGCTCCATCTTCCAAGCCAGCATATCAAGTTTTAACACCTGTCATCAGTTTGAGCCTATTTTCTTTTTGGAGAAACACTGCATGCTGCCTTTTACTCTGGCATTCAGTAATAATGGACAGTGTGTAAAAATCTGTAATCAAAATTAAACATCCCAGCTACTCCTGTACAAATGACTCCTAAGATATTTATTCAGAAAAACAGCAAGATTAACATTTTTCTAGGAGGTACTAAGAAACCTCCTGATAAGTGAACAAATGCCTTTGTCTTTACCTTCTTCCCCTTGCAAACTCCTTTCCAAATGTGTTACATTCTGCACAGTTTAGAATATGAAATGTAGTAAGCAGTGGGACAGGTAAAGAAGTGCTGGTTCATTGGCTGAAATTAAAAACTTATCCATACACACATCCAGATTGTTCATGTCTCAGAATTACATAGTCCAGGCCATTTTCCTTTTTTTTGTCAGGTTTTGGGGCCAGGATGGTTGGAGCTTCTCATCTGAAGAGGGATATGAATGTGATTTCCTAGTTGCCTATTCATGTTTTGGATTTTAACTGAAATTGTTGATTTTGTTTTGTTTTTGATTCATTGTCCACCATCCAGAGTTGCAATATTTGAGTTGGGCAGCCAGATAAATTCTTTTAATTAATGAAATAGATACTTATTTCCTAGTATGATTTTCCTGGTTGTCTTTGCTCAATTTTCCCATAAATGGAGACTTAAATGTCTCAGCAGGTATCAGCAACTAGTCAACCTTGTGTGGGCTGAGAAACTAAGCACAGTCAAACCTGTTTAGTATTTGGATGGGAGACTTCCAACGCTGGACACTAGACTTGGAAGTTAAAAAAAATCAAAATAAAAAAGCCTCCCAGAACAAGGCAATTGATAAGCAGTTTCCCTATTTTTGCCAAGAAGACTGCATAGACTCCATGAAATCACATAAATTGAACTAGATAAAAAGAGGTCTGGCTTTTGACAATCAAATTCAGAAAGGCATTTTTGAGGCTAGAGAACAGCCTACTAGTCATAGGATATGTTACCAGCAGTTCCCACCACAACCTGGTATAAAGGCTGACTGGAGCATTTCCCCCCTTTTCAGATCAGTGTCTGATCAAAATATTGTAAATTTCTCAAAACTCCCTTTTCAATGTGTGTGAGTAGTTATTTGAAAAGAAAGAGAGAGACAGAGAGACAGGTGCTAAAGACTAAGGAAGATGACCTTTATGGCAATATGCAAGAACTGTTACCTTGGCAAAGGTAAGGCTGAAACATTTTTAAGCCCTGAGAAATAATATTTGGAAGGTGCTCTGGAAGATACCTTCCTGATTCATTGGAGTATAAAGGGGGGGGGGGGGGCATATAGCACAACCAGGCTTGCAAGTTTATGTTATTATAGCCAATCTCAGTAAAAATAGTTCTAGCCTTCCTGTGGAGTCAATTTCCTTGCCTGGTTTTCTTAGGGAGGCTCACACGTAGACAGAGAAAGCTAAGCCAGTACTTTTAGATAAATTGCTGTTCCTCACAGCCACATTAATATACTTTCCTGCCATCACTGAGTCTATCAGAAAGTATACTGACATAAATTATGCTGACTCCACTGTCCACCTTTGTCTTGCTTCAGCAATGAGTCTGGACTGTGTTGTTGCCATCACACAGTTTAACACAGGATACTTTCAGGGCAATGATTGGTGGATTCCTTGACATAATTTCCCTTCCAACTCATGATCACCTACCAGCAAAAACAAAAAACAAAAAACACCCATCAATCATTCTCTTGAAGGTGGGGTAGGTGAGGTGGTTTATCAGACCAGAGACTCAACCTCCTCTCCGGCACATTGTAAAGCTTTGAGAAAAAGACTCAGAAAGTGTCCACCCTAATGTAGATCTAAACACATTGTTTCTAACTTGAAACTGACTCACTTGCTGGAATTCTGATATCCCACTGCTTTTATCTTAATAAAGAGAACTTCATGACTTCCACGTATAGGAAAAATCATTATTCAGGAAGATATCAAATATCTGACACCTCCACATGAAAAAGTCTGCATGAATGACCAGAAGAGATGAAGTTCAAAGCAGAGATACTTGAACTAGAAAGACTTCAATGCTATTGTGCCCCCTCACCCCAAAATCATTTCTGTCTTTTCTCTCCCATCCCTATTCCATGTGTGTGTGTGTGTGTGTGTGTGAGAGAGAGAGAGGGAGGGAGTGGGAGGGGGAGAAAGAGACAGACCGATTCCCCCTGCTTTACAATTCCCCAAGTACACATATGCACTGTATATATGCATCAAATAGCAAGATTCCTGCCTGACACGGATTATCTCCTGGAAATTTAATATTCCAGTGTAAGGAGCAAAAGTCCAGGTGTCTGGTCTCTATTGCAGCCAAAGCTACAATAGCCATGTAGATGCAATGCCCAGTAACCAGATGGCAGGGGGTATTTCCACAGCAGATTTGACAGACCAACTGGAGCTAAGGAGATCATTGTCCCTGATCGTGTCAGCTATAGACTCATTCCCAAGGCATCTGAGATTGTCCACATGGGAAGTTTTATGTCAGGAGAAGAAAGAAAGCATTCCCCCCCCCCCCGCCCCCCAAATTCAAACATCTAAAGAGGGCTCTAAGCTTCCTCAGCAGTGGGCTGGGGATGAAATGAAAATGATATCATGAGGACATGTGCCTCAAAACAGTTTGCAAAGCATTTTTGTGTCATGGGAAACAGGATGTGAAACTGAGCCCTAAATATGTGCTATTTGCAAATATTTCTGGCATAATCAAAAAGTCTTAATTTAAAAACAATTTAGTTTTAATTTTTTTGTTTTAGATTATGAAGATTTCCATTCTACATAAAATTCAGTGAATCAAATGTTCATCTGGTCAGAGCAACAATCCTTCATGATTTAGCTCTGTTTGCTTCCAATGTTTCTTATACTACTAGTAACCAAAATCGGACAGACCATTTTAATCTGAGGCCTGATTATTCCTAAGAATAGTATTGTACATTAAAGTGGATATAATATTTCAAAATGTGAGCATATCTACAAAATGTCAACACTATTATTAGATTTTTGAGAGAACTTCTCTCCTTCTTATCCCCAGCACTAATTCTGACATTTGGGAAACCACTGGCTTCTTAGCCCCACTCCACACCATACCACACACATTTCTCCAAATTGTTCAACTTTATACATGACCTTCCTTCTAGTCACAGGTCTAATGATCAGTCATAGAATAACTGGACATCTCTATCTTGGGGATGATCAAACAGCCCTTCTTTTCAGATGAAGAAACCCCTTTCTGTTGCAGCATCAAGGGTCTTTCATATCAGTTGTGCAACTGACATTATTTCTACCTGCTGTTTCTCTGCTCCTAATCAGTTCTTTACTTGCTGTCCCCCTGCAGGGTTAAAAAAAAGGCCTCTTGTGTGGCTTTTGCAACAAAGAAGCAGTGGGGAGGGAAAAGGTTAAGCACATAGTCTATCCTGCTGAGCTGCTGCCTTCTGAAGCAAGTTTTATCTGGGAAAATGTGGTCTTTTTACCTTACACGCAATTGAATTACATCTCCTCACCCCTCAAAAGTTGCATCGTTCAACTCAGTGGGAATCCATTTTTTTTCATTGGTGCTCCTCTAAGATTAAATACTTCTGGATACAATCCTATATAAATCGCAGTGACATAGTCCTTTTTCTGTTTCTCATCTATAGAAATTGGATAGGCATCCCAACATATCTTTTCCAAATTGCAAATATATGAAGGAGCAAAATGTATCTTTTCTTTACATGCTTTGAGTGATTCCAAATGAGGATTTTAACTGACAATGGCCCTGTTGCTTTCACAGAGTTTAATGGGGAAGCCAGATATTATCATCTTCCATTGAATAATTAACCAGCAAATGCATTACCCCAAGATGTGGTGATGACAATTAATTTGAATGATTTCAAAAGAAGATTGGTTAAATTCATGGAAGATAGGTCTATCATGGGCTTTCAGTCTTGAGGACATATTGTTATACCCAAACTAGGGGCAGTGCTACTCCAAATGCCGGTGCAATAGTTTTCATTGATTATGTGCCAAGCTGGTGTTGACTCTTAGCTACCACACTGACAGATTTTTTTTTTCCTGGATGATTTGTCCCCAGGCTGGTCCTTCTGGTCTTCCAATGGTATATCTCTGCTGTAATTAAGTCCATCCACCTTGCTGCTGATCATCCTCTTCTTGTCTTTCCTTCCAAGACGCAATAGTACAATAGTAAAAAACAAAACAAAACCAGAACATATCCCCCTACAATGTATGCCTTCACTCTCCTGTTTGGAAACACCCAGGAGACATCTAGCTAGCCATCAAGGGAAACAAAATCCTGGAATAAGATGGCCTGATCCAGCAGGGCTATTTTTATATAATATCATGTAATACTCCCACATTTTAAAATAATTTTCTATTATCCTTCCAATCTGTTCAGAGAGACCTAGTAACTGCTGTTTGTTACGAGTCATCTGTCTGAAATCACCCTATGACCCCTGGACTTCACCTACAGGACATATGAGAGACTGCAGGGTGAGGGGGGTACGGGAAGAACAAAGTTGTTCTATTAAATGCTTTCCCGTACACATTTCTTCAGCATCCCTATCATTCTGTCAACTTGAATTTTGAAGATGGCTTTGAATTGGGGGGGTATAGCAGAAATAGAGAACCTGTGGCTTTTCAATTCTGATATTCCAACTCTGATTGGCCTCAACCAGCTCAGCCAATAGTAGAGATGACAGAAACTGGAGCACAACAATCTGTGGAAGATTAACACTTTTTGATCCCTGGTTTATAGGATGGCCAAATGCAAAATGGGTCAGGCTCCTGAGTCATTAATAGCTGTGTAAGAGTGAGGATTTCAGGCAGATATAGTTTGCATGACAATTTACAGCTGCTGAATTCCCCTCTTTTACACAACTAATAAAAATGCATGAGCTCTGATCTTTTCTTTGTATCTGGTCCCCCTTCCCCAAACTGCTTTTCAATATTAAAAAAAAAAGTTCTCTGCATGCTTACTCTCCTTTCTTTTCTTAAAAAAACCCAGTGACACTTGTAAGGCTAGCTTTGGAGCTAAGTGAATCTGCTCTTTATATTTTGCTTTCTTCAGAAAACACACACATGCACATACAGTTCAGAAGGAACCCTTCAAATTCATGTGGCAAGATAACCTGTTGGTGACAGCAGAGCCCCACTTAACAAAATGCTTGCAAATACACAGCTCTTGCTGCTCAAAACATTAACAGAATGAGATGGACACAGCTTAATGCATTTTCATTAAATTGCTTAATTACTTTGATATGAAAAGCACCTGGATTCTTCTATTTATAAAGTAATGGTCTGACCTACTAAGATGAGAAAAGCATGAGAAGGGCAAAGAGAATATTGCTGGCACCCAGAAAGGGTCTGTATTTCTTTGAGATGAGTTGAAATTTCCACCTTGAATGCTGCTGATGAGAAGACTTGGAGGTGGGAACCATTTGGATCTAAAGTCTCTTTGTTAATTGCCCCTATCAAATATGTGCTACTAGCAATATGGATGGACTTGAATATTTTACCTAATGTGAAGATATGAGGATAATATGATACTGAGTTGTTTATGTATCAACAAATTGCTTAAGTGGCATTTGGCTTCAGAATTAAGAAAGAAGAATGTAGTTATATTGAACAAGGGGATAGAAATACCTTAATCCAAGGTTTATGAATAAAGTTAAAATATTGGATGAATTTGATTTAGAAATCTGTGGTACAATATGAATTATTGTGATTCTAATTAGGGTCAGATAAAATACAGTTATACATGAAGCTGGGTCTCTTCACTTTGAAAATAACACTCTTGCATTTAAGTCTAGTAGAATATTTCATCTGTATAATAACCCTGAGCAATTACCCTGGATTCATGTTATCCTAAGAATCTCCATTTTTTTCTGACAAATTATTATAGAATTTTTAGGTTATTTTTATATAGAAAGCCAGCTCATCAGTGTTCAACAATCAGTTTTTCAATTGGTAGGACATATGGTAGGATACTGTTTTAACTGCATCCATCTTTTTTATTCTCAGTGATTTAAACAACAGTAGCAGAAGAATTATTAACATTTTCAGTCTCTCCTCATCCTGCTTATTTTCTTTTATACTACACAGGGTTCTTATTAGCATTTGTCAAGTTATGAAAAGGCCGCAGAGTCAAAAATGTCTGAATAGTAACAGCAGCTTTGGATTTAATTCAGAGATCCTCCCTGTGCTTTACCTATGTGAAGCAGGAACTGAGAAACGATTCGCATTCTCAGTCTTTATATATAGGATGCCAACTCATCTTTCTTGTACTGATCTGAACAGTTAGACCAGTTAGACTTATGCGGTGCCCTTGGTTCGGTTCCAAAATGCTGTGTTGTAACACAACATTTTTCTGCAACTCTTTAAAGCAGCAGAGAGCAATATGATCCTGGGAAAAGACACAGCAACTTTAAAGAGCTACAGACAGGTGTTACATTCATCTTCCTATGAACTCTTCAACACTGTTTTTAAACTGAATCCAAAATGTTGTATCAAGTCAATATCATAGCTGCCTGAAAAAAATACCTTATACCTACAGATTTTATTCTGCCGGTATTGTACAGGATTCTACCCTCCCAATTAATCACACACAAGTGTGTCCAGAATTTATCTATATTCTGCTAAATTTCTGACCATCACCTACTAAATGCCTTCAGACTATATAAATGTGCTGTTATTTGCTGTCAGATCTATTAATCCTTCTGTTCCTCAGAAGGTCCCGCCATTTGAATCTGAAAGCTGGCAGTCTTCTCTAAATAGGAGCTTTAAACATTCTGGATGATTGGCTTTTGTGATTTCATACATTTCTTTGACTAAGGCTCCAATTACTCTTTTTCCAGCCTAGTACTTTCTTGATGTGTGGGACATCAACTTAGTGCTGATGGAGAATGTTAAGAAATGAATTCCAACACATCAGCTTAAGGAATTTCAAGAAATACATACATACATACATACATACATGAGATGGAGGGAAAACACATAAGCCAGGCATGGGAGACCTGATAAAACTCAGTAAAGCTGAATGAATGTATATGTATATGTACTGTATATGTATATGTATGTACGTGAATAATACATCAAGAAACTTGTCTATTGCAGTCTTATTTGCTAAACTATAACTGGAGATTACTAGCATATTGATCATGATATTGAGCATGATCAAGACATGTCACGTTATTTTAAAATAACCCCTCTTTTGATGAGAATTGTCCACATAACTGTCCTTTTTTTTTTCCCATGAAAGAACATTTATTCTTCAATGAATGTTGATATCAAATTTTCTTTTGAGAATCCATCATACTAAACTATCTTTCAGACTTAGCAAGCAGTTATTTTACTGCTAGTCAGATTGTTTTATTTCAGATTTGATGAAACATCTGGGTCCCACATTTCGTTCAAGAAACTTTTGCCTGAACTTTTAATGTTGTCATGCATTTGTCACTCAGTCAATTCATCTTTATTTTATTATTCTGAGAAATTGAACACAATCTAGTATATACCAGGGATTATAGACAAAAAAGTTTTGGTACTGCTGCTAGATAGGGGTCCTTCTAAAAGTCTGCTTATGTTTTGTTACAGATAATCTCTGATTGTCTCTCTTAATGCATAGGTTTATAGGGTGTACTGAAAAACAGGGCCCCAGTTTAGATAAATTCTAGGCTAACTATCCATCTTAAAACAAGATTTAAATATGGAGAGCCATAAGAAGATAAGAGATAATTCCATGAAATCAGTTTTTGCCCGTGTTGTTAAAAGGAAATATTGAACATGAGTTTCTAATAGAAATCACAAATACGATTCAGCCAGAATTAAAGCACATATTTAACTCTTAAATTCAGCTGGATCAGATCCAATGGTTTCCATATTAACAGAAATCCAGGAGACTTTTCTAAAGGTATTCTCCATGGG
Source organism: Liasis olivaceus (assembly GCA_030867105.1). Lineage (NCBI taxonomy): Eukaryota > Metazoa > Chordata > Lepidosauria > Squamata > Pythonidae > Liasis > Liasis olivaceus. Next base: position 91,218,136 of record CM061348.1, on the reverse strand, counting down.
CAAAAAGCTTCAGAAGATACTATAACCCGAAAGAGAACAATGCTTTTAATTTCCATATCTATAATACTTAACAGAAATTACTGATACATAGCAAATGGGATTCTGAAAGATGCATCAGCAGTGCTTCCATTAGGCTCATAACTTTGTATAGGCCAGCTCTCTATTCTCACAGTGGTCAGCTAGTTGTCAGTGGGAAGCACATAAGCAGCACATCAGCAGTATGGCACTCTCTTTTGCCTAGAAATTGGTACCAATCAGGTTTACTGCCTCCAGACAGGAATTAACATATAGTCATCATGACTTGTAGCCACAATAGATTTATCCTCTGTTCAGACTTGTAATGGTTGTAATCCATATACAAACATGTAGTAGAAGAAGTGGAAGGTGAGGAGAAGAAATCTTATATTATTTGCTTGCCCCAGAATCCCTAACCCTTGGAGTTCATTGAGCTAAAAGAAATTTCACTATTTTCCAGATTTTCTCCATTAAGAGATCAAGGATAGAAAGGCCTGTTCTATGTCTCTAGTCCCATTCATAGTTGCAGTGGTGGTTGCTTTGCTTTTAAATCAATCAACTAATAACTTTTCCTAACTTTAATATGAGACATTTTTACAGGATATTGATTTCTTTGTTCCAGATGTTTGAAAGCTTCTTATGTCACAAGTATAGACTGTGGCATGGGCGACTGCTCTGTTTTAGTGATTTTCTGTTCTGAAATGATGGGAAATAATTTTTCCTTGGGCTTCATGCAGCGACAGCTGCTTGGGTCTAATCCAAGGAGAAAGTGGTACACCACAATATTGATGGGTTCTCTATTATGTTAAGTCATTCACAATTTTTGGTAGCTTGGCTTCCTTGATATCACTACTTTCTAGCTCTCCTCTACATAATGAAGTGGAAGAAAGTTATATACTGCTAGGCTTGCAAAACTGTGTAATCTAGGAACTCTGCTTGGGTGATAGTACATAGCTGTCCAATCATGAATCCAACACCCTGTCTCGTTCAGGATATTCTGACCTATGATAGCAGGGATGATGATTTCTGTCTTGGTTGGAATAGCTCCATACCAGAATAGACATCTGCAGTCAGCTTCCCAGTCAAATTCATCCAGTTCATCCTTGAAGATATCATTAATCACAAACTTTTGCTTCTTCCACCACCATGGTGAACTTAGCTTAAACAGTGTTAATAAACAACAAAACCCATAACAAAAACACAGCTATGTTGTGCTTGCAGTTATTAAATTCCTTAATTAAGGAATGTAAGCAACCAATTTTATTACAGTCATATATCCAAAACAATATACAGGGCATTTTGCCAGATATCAAAGGAATTCAACTATTTAATGGCCTGATCTCAGGAGAGGAGGAAGATCAAGAGAAGACATCCCCAGAAACAGACTCTATATTGCTGGCTCCCAGCAACAATGCTGAAACATCTACTGGCCTCACCATTCCTGCCTGGGCCCAGCAGTCTTTGTCTCTATCAGGAACCTCTTCCATCCACTCTTCAAGAACACTAGCTTCTGAAGGGAAGCATCACAAGGCAGAGGGCTTGGCTATGCTAAACAACAATCAATCTGTCTGGGCTATTCAGGAGTAACTTGCTGAAGGAAGCAAGGTTTGGCTAAATAAGGCCACTGGAACAGTATTGAACTATCATCAATTCTTACTCCTAACTGATGAGATCCATTCTTAGAAATTTGGTTCATTTGTCTTTGGATTCCCTCTCCCTTTAACAGTCTACCCAATGAATTCTGCTCATGTGTGTATGAAATTTAGATTGAATTTGTAACTCAGAAAAACCCATAGTGCTTGTGTGTGTACAAACATACACAATACAGCAATCAAAAACAGATGGAGATTCTTTTTATGCTATATCATACTTATTTCTGAAACAGACCAAAGCTCTTTTCAGATATTCATTATAAATGTCTGAAAAAGTTGTTCATCTGCATGTAACTAGATCCATCCGCTTGATGTGATGTGACACAGCACACCAGCAGCACTCTCAAACTGATACAAGATCATCTTCAATTTAAAATGGGGAAGATTCATAATGCATAAGAAAATCAGAGTTCTCATTTCTTGTATTGTGCAGCCTACATGCAATAAAATTGGTTTCCTTCAAACTCAAGCAATGTTCTATGGGGAATCTTGCTAGCAGGTGGGTTGTCATCAAAGGGGCTAGACCTGGCATTCTTGCAGCCCTGTTATGTATTCATAAAGCTATGTGTGAAGAAGGCAAAGGGGTTTAAATGTACATTAAAATGAATTCTTAGGAGTTTTTTTTTCTTTCTTTTAAGATTTATGAAATACATTTCTGAACCTCCCTAACCATACAGAATAAGCATTCAGGAAGGATTCTGCTGTTGTTGCATTAAATTTAATATAGTTCACAAAGAATATCAGGCCTCCCAACAATATATACAATTTGAGGCTTGCAGGAAAAGGGATGAGAGCTTCACTCATCTCTCTATGTAGCCTTGAGCTGAGTGATGCTGAGTGATCTAAAAAGCTATTCTAGAGAACAAAAAGGTTAATTAGTCTCTTCCTAGTAATACCAGGGATGTCTAGGGTAGGGAAATGCTAGAAAAATGCAAGGAGATTTGAGGATTCCCTACTCAGGTTTATGACAGACATTAAAGAGATAATCTAATGTAAGCAGTGGTTCCTGGAATCACCTCCTGGGAACCATAGATTAGCCTTCCAGCTGAATAATGGGCAAGAGAGTGAAATGTCTTACTTTTCCTTTATGTAACCCTGAATGCCTTTCAGCCCAGACAAATTCCACTCATGTACCCAGTAGGTTTTGTTTTCAGGATTAGGTTTTATGTCCTCCATATATCCCTTTGACTTTTTTATGTACTTTTCTCGCTCATGTTGGTATCCACACATGTTCTTTTATCCATTGCTCCCTTGCCTAGCCTTCATCTCTTCCTTCAAAAAATGATTGTAATTAGTCTCGCCATCCTTGAAATGCCAGTGATGTTTCCTTAATTTCTTTCTGCTCACAACCCTTCTGAGATTGAAATGAAATTCTATAGAAAGTGAAAGTGACAAGGTCCTTGTGAATGCTGGCATTTCTCTCTCTCTTTTGCATATGTTTTGCTGTCTCCTAATTAACTTTTCCTTCACATTTCCTCCCATTTTTGTTTTATATATCAAAACCAGAACATTTATAATGTGGATGTGGATACGCTAGCGGTCCAACATTTATCTTACTCATTCGCACACTCATTATTTATATCTACCATTCCTGACACGGCTATCTCTCCCTCACAGTGTTTCTTCAGGCTTGGGTTGAACTCCATAAATTTCAGAGAATAGTAATATATGGCCCCTCTCATTTCTTGATAACAGATCCGGTGCTGTGCTTTTCTCTCCAGAGCCCCTGACAGCTTTCAAGGAATCTTCCATGTGTTTTGCTCTGTTCCTTTCTTTTTTGTCTCTGGCTTATCACGCTTTTTTGGTGATTTGTATTTGTATTATGCCTCTTCTCCTTCCATTTCAGTTTTTGATCTTTGAAGACTTTCTCCCAGGCTCCATTCTCATGCTTTGCACCCAATGCTATTTTAACTGTTCCAGAATATAAACAGCGGGAAATGGGGTCTGAATCAGTCCTTCTGAGAGAGAATTGGATTTTCAGTACCGGCCCAAGTAATAAGTATGAACTGCAGACCTCAATGGTAGGGCTGTTACCTAGAATTTTAGGCTTTATTATTAGCATTTTAATAAAGGTGATATTAGCGTTTTAGCATGGCATCCATACTTCCTTTTGAAGTTTAGGAAACCATGTTCTTCCTTTAGCCAAAGCCATTTCCTTTGATGTGCAAAACTAGTCCTTTCAGACTGACAATCAAACAATAGGGCTGAATTCTGAAATCCTTGAGTTTTTTCAAGGGTTAAAGAAACAAACCTGCATGGGAAAGGAGGAGATGAAACATATTTTAAGGGTGTCTGTCTTTTCCCATGTCTAATCAATGGTTTTTATTGTTTGATTTGTTGCTTTCTGATGTAACACATATAGTGGATGTATGTAACATTTGTTTATGTACCCTATTTAAAGAATTCACCCCCTTCAGGCTTTGCATGAAATACTTGTGATATGTATGGGGGGGGGGGGGAGTCACTTTGCAAAGATATTGAGTGTTTCTTTCTCAAATTCAGGAACTAGGTTCTTTCCAGTCCATACCACACAAGTGCCTGAGCTTCATAGGCAACAGGGGTCACTCTGTAAAACTGAGTATTTTGTGATAGAGAGCAGGAAGAATAATGGAAGAGTCCTTATGCTTTGCTTTCCTGCCATTTGGGTACTGAAATATCATCTAGAAGAACAGAGATAAAAAATTTGGTAGGATGGGCAGTTTGCACTGATTAAGTGAGAAGAAGTGAAGGGAGTAAGCAGACCTTTCTTCAATGGTGAGACACTCAGGTTTGCAGATCATCACCTAGACGAAACAAAAGAGTATCATGTGCAGTTTGATGAGAACAAGGACACATTTTTCAGCTTATTTTCTGTGAAAACATGAAAAACATACAGTTTTGTATCACCATTTTGAAGCAAGAGCAAAACCAAATGTCTTGATGGCTTCTAAGGATGTCTTTTATGGTGATAAATAGTTCTTCATATTGTTCCTGTGGGTGGCAGGGCAATTTAAGTTATTTGTGATGCTTAAATCTGTAATAATTATGGACACTACATGCATATAGCTAGTGAATGGATTATTTTTGTTCCAAGTGTGCTTAATTTAAAGTTTTCTTAATAATGAAACAACTGCAGGAAGTATTAATTCCTACTGAAAATTATTTCTGAAGTCACATTGTTCTATTTTTTTCTTCTTATAGTAAGAACATCTCTAATGAATTCCTAATATTATCCAAGGAGAGAATTACAATTCAGAAATGCAAGTAAATATCCAGGGACTATCAACATTATTTTATAGTATAAATGCAGACTTGAATAAGTAGCTGGTCATTAAACAGCTAGGATATGGTAGAATGATATAGTTCTTCCCATATACTTGGTGTCAATAGCCATGAATAAATGTAAATATGTATACTAACAAAATCTAATTAGAAGATGTGCAAACAGATAAGCAGTGATGATAAACTTTTGGGCAAAATGGTCAGGGTCTAGTTTTCTGATGTCCTGATATTTCACCAGCAGCTGTGGCTGGCATCTTCGGAGTCAGAATGAGCTGCTTATATTGTCTTTCTCAGCAGCTCACAAGCAACTGAACAGGGACTGATTGGGCTCTTGTATTTGATCCTGGCAAGCTGATCTCTGATTGGTCCATGTCAAGGTAGAATTCCTATTGGTCTATTTGGAAGAAATTCCAAGAGAACCAGTTCCTGATTGGCTTGTCCTTGAGCCAGGATCTGATTTGTTCTTTGTGTAGATAGGGTTCTGATCAGTTTGTTTTGGAGAAAGCCAAAAGAACTGGTTCCTAATTGGCTTGGTTCCAGGCCACTGATAGGTGTTATTTCTGGTAAGAATACTGCAAATTCTTTTTGTTGTTGATTAGTTAAGGGCTGTTTAGTTTTGGTGTGACCTAAGCTGGGATCCATGCTTTGTTGATTTTCAAACTCTCTGCTTTTCCATTGTGAAGTCGCACATGGTAGTTTGACATGGTTGCCAGTATTTCTGCAACTTCAAATTGGACCTTATGTCCAATATGAAGGATGTTCTAGGTTGCCCTAGATGGCAGTGCCTTTCATGTTATTTCAACCAAGTATTAATATTGTGTTTTGGGGTTCCAATATATTCTTTATTTCGTGGTTCCACAACTGCAGGCGATGCAGTAAACCCCTGATGATAAGTGTAGACTTCTGCCATTTCAGACAAACTTATCCACAACAGAGGCTTGGAAATGCTAACAACTTTTCTCTTTAACACCCTCTTGCCCAGTTATCCTGTACCTGGACCACTTTGTTCCACCATTGTCTGGTCTCCTACTCCCTGGCTGGGGATTATCTGATTCCCGGTTCTTTCAGCCAATGCTTCCACTGGTCCATATTCCCTCCAATTGTCTTTCATTCCAGTAGCAGCTCCTGTTGAACTTTGAACTTAATTTTTTTTTTCTACCTGAATTGGCTTCTTTTATACTTGCTTTGTTCAAAACCTTCCACCAATTGGCAGGTGCTTCTAAGGAGTTTAAACTTTTTTTTCCCCAGTTTCTTTGTAACTGCCTATGTGCCTAAGCTGTACATCTGAGAGTCAAATGACTAATCATCATCATCATCATCATCATCATCATCATCAGTGATCTTGACAGTAGCATGTGACATTTTCTTGTATCAGGGCAGATCATATAATTTTATACTTGAAGATATATCCTTTTCCAGTTAACTGGAAAAGAACTGAATAAATTTGACAAAGTAAAGCCAAATATTGACAAGATGGAGGTACTCTTGATAAATGCAGCTACTATAGGAATTCACATCCCACCTGCACACCAACTGAAAACATGGTTTCATTATCTTGGAGATTCTATGGAATTGTTCTTGATCCCAAATAATCTGATGTTAGCAATGGCCAGACTAGACTAGAAGAGGTTGATGAACAAGCAATGTCCATTTGTGGCAAATAAAGAGCTAGGCAGAGTGATAAATGCCCTGGTTACATCTTATCTCAGTGCCTGTGATTTCTATGTAGATTTAGCTTTGAAGGGTATTCAGACATTAAAAATGGTCCAAAATGCTGTGACCTATTTGTTAAAAGAAGCTGTCATTGGAAAATTTGTGACTCTTTTACCGAAGAGACTGGAATAGCAGAATATAGTCTGTAGCTACTGATGACCTTTACAGCTCTGAATGCATTAAGACCAGACTATTTGAAAGGCTTCTTCCATGTAAATCTGCCTCTCTACCAAGATAATCATTGGCTATGTCTCAGTAATTCCTAAGACTTGTTTGATTGGAACCATGGAGAGAAATTTTGATTTGCTTTTGTTTTTGTTTTTTTTAATTACTATGCCAGTCTGTGCAGTTTTCTTCCAAAGGGAGGCCATCTCATTTTGTCCCAACAAAATTTTGAAAGGCAATCATGCTTTTTTAACAACCTTTGTAATATTTCAGATACATTTTGATAATTGAAGTTGTTGCTGCTGCTCATGTTGTATTTTAGAATAATGTTTTAATTGCTATATGTTACATCAAATTAATATGAGTTTCTTTAAAATGTTCTTTTTATTATTCTGCAGTTTGAACTGCTTTAATTTGTGTTTCCTTAAAAAAAAATGTCGATGTTAACATGGACAAGTTGAACCTTTGTTGATATGTGGGGAGAAGGGTGTTAAAACCAGATTGTGATTGCAGAATCTCCTTTCCTAATCTAATCCGTGACTCAAACCAGTCCTGCACATACAAAAAAAAAAAAAAAAGGATGAAGCTTAGCAGGATATACCTTTTTCTTTTCTTTTCTTTTTTTTTTAATCCATTATGTGAGAGCTGCAGGAAGGTTTAGGTCACACAACCTTGAAATCTTTAATTTTCATATAAATGTTTCTTCTGATTTAAGAAGGAAACTATTTAATTCAAATGAGTGCGGCAAATCTTGCAGCTAGGTAGAGCGTGAATGTACAAGATAGGATAAAATCAAATAGAGCTTTGTAATACTATTATCAGTGCTTTTAATGTACTTTTTTTATACTGCAAGCCTGGTTTCTATGTTATGTAGAAGCCATATATGATTTTTTAAAAAAAAATGTTAAATGCCACTTTACTATGATTCACAGCACTGAAGTGTCTATCTGTTATTAATATCCTGGAGAAAAGCATTAAAGAAGAGCTATATATAAAGCAAACCATTTCTTAGTTGGCATTACACTCTGACTTTAAGTACATTAAAACGTGGACATGAGATAATAAGATAAATGCTCAAGTGTCCTCTGTTGGCCCTTGACTTTCAAGACCAGAAATAGCAATACTCATTGAGTTATCAGAGCTTGAGATCGACGGTCAACAGCCTGCTATTCACAGATTTCATTATTTTATTCTACTAAGAGGAAACAAATGAGTGTTAACCTTTGATTTATATTGGGGTGAATATTTTAAATGTTAATTAGCCAGTGGGGGTCTTTAAGACCACTAAAAAAAATAATCAGTTTTTGTACTCTCTTTAAAAGGAACTGTTTACAATTCTTGGTATAAAAATCAACTGAGAAAAACTTTAAATTAATGGCTTTTGCTAACACATACTGCAGATAAGTGTCAATATTTTTTTATAAAATAAAACAATATTTATGATAACAATAGAGTGGTTAAAGTGTGGCATAGGGTAGATGAGACCTGAGTTCAAGGCCATATTCAGCAATTGGAGACTTTGGATCAGATACTATTTTTTAACTCAGCGTACATCACATGGTGACTGTTTTGGGAATAAAATTGGAAAAATGAATACCATATAGGCCATAATGGGTTTCTCAAGAAAAAGCAGGAGAGACATTTTTTAAGCAGAAGTATCCACAACCTGGGAAATATGTTTTGTTGTGAACTCTGTTTTGGATCAGCTATCGTTTGGCACAAACAAAGCCTGGATATTTTGCTTATTCTAGTTTCAGGAAAACAAAATCCTGAAGGATCTCAGAGTGATTTTATGGGGTGAGTTGATCAGGCTGGTGTGCATCATACCCACTCTACCTCCAAAGTGGTTTGTATGCTGGTCTACCCACCTCTGCTTTTCATAGCACCTCCTTTCCTCCCTCCTTTGCCTCCCTCACTGCTGCTCTGAATGTCTGAGCCCAGCATATCTCACTACCTAGTGCTTTCCTTTCCCTTCCCCTCAGCCACTGCCAACATCAAGGAAATCATCAAGAAAATCCTTCAGCCTAGATTTTTTTTCTTTTTTTTTTTCCAGCTTTCATCCTCCCTCCAAAGCATTTTTACCAATAACTGTATTTTAACCTATGCCTGGGGCTGGGGGGGGGGGGGGGGGGAGTCCCAAACACAGACCTCAGCTTCCAAAACTTGTGTGTGTGCTGGCCCATTCACCTCTGGTTGGGCATAGACCAAAACCCCAACCACCTGTTCAATGCAGTCATTGAAAGTTTTACCCATCCCTACAAGTAAGTAAATAATTCAATCATAGCATTCCTACAAATGTGGTAATTCAAAGATTGTGTGTATTTACTGTATTTGTTGTTTGTTTGTTTTGCATCAAATCCATTCAGCTGGAAGCCCAAGAATAAAAAAAAATTAAGATCACAACTGAAATTAAGATTAATAGGTTGTATTAAATTTAGTTTATTAAGAATTATATATTCTTGTGACCTGCTTGCCAGGTGCTTTAAAGATAAACACACTCAACTCTACTGAGGCGTTTGGATAAGATGCTGTACACTGATTACATCTAGATCACCAGCTGGTCAGATTTCAATTGTGTAGCTTTCAATTCCAAGTTGAGATGGATAATATGCATGGAGGAATGCAATTTATAAGAACTTGTAGGAAGAATGAATAATTTAGGAATCCTTTAAAATCCTTTCCTTGATTTTTAAATTTCAAGCAGATTGTCATACAACATGGGAACATATTAAACCAGGAATTGCAACCTTCAGGCTTTAGGTGGTCTCCCAGCACTCTTTCCAGGTTTTGGGAGGGGTGAAATGGGAAACTTGTGAAGACTTAAGAAATCTGTTCTGCTCCTTAAAAAATAGAAGACCCCTCAAAATGGGTACCTCAAGCAATTTGTTCCTTAAGACCTCCCCCGCCCCGGGGGGGGGGGAGAGAAAGCCTCAAAACCTCACTCACTTATATCTCTAATCCATCCATATGATTAGGAGTAGCAGAAAGCCAAAGTGTGGGTTTTAGACCAAAAAACATGTCTACTCTTTCCATAGATCAAAGGTCATAGTGAATAACATGACCTTTTGAGTCTATCATCCAACAATGGTGGGAAAAAAGTCCTTAAAATACTTCCCAACCTATCCAAACAAAGCAATCTAATAGTTAATCAGGGATGTCAGTGCTGAACACTGTGATGATACCAACCTGTGTCTGTTCCAAAATCAAATTTTAAATGAGACTGAAAGATGATCAGCAGAATTCAGAAATCCCTCTGGTTAAATTGCCCTGCCAAAGGATGGCAAATGAAATGTTGCCACACTGACTTGTAACAGCACTCTGTTTCTTCTTTCATTACCCAGTTTAATTTCTTTTACAAAACTCCTCAAGCAGGTGGCCCAGCATTTCCAGCAGGAGTATCAGTACAGCTCTTGGATATTCTTTTTCAAGCATTCAGATACACCTTTGGATCTGTGATTCCCAGGAATAGGTTTACAAAATGCTGCCTTGCAGGCATCCATCCTATAACAGAGTTCTTTTGGCTGATAAATTGAAGGTGATTTAAAGTAGGCAAGCTAGGGTAGTCACAAAACAGCCATATCTTGTATTGCCAGAGCTGCAAATTGCAGACTAGAGAAGGGATTATTAGCAAGTGGAATGGGAGCCCTTTGCAATTTCTGTCTACTGAATTAATTCTATTTAATGTGTGCTGTCAGACAACATTTTTTTTTTTTTTTGGTAATCTGTTTCTATAAACAGAATGCTTTATTTCATGTTGGTGTAACCGTCTAGAGGATGTAATCTTTGTCTGGCACTGGGCCATCAAGGCCTGACATCTGGTGAGGTGTGGTGCTATTGTGTCATCGGATGGTTGCTAAGTTAAGGACAGAGAAGAAAGCCTGTAGCCACTGAAACTCAAGTTTTGAAGGCTTTATCCAATAACAAGACCAGGTGTAGCGGAAGGCTGCAATGGCCCAATAAAAAGTCCAAGGAGAATTTACTGTATCCTATATTAGCTATAGGGCTTCATGGGACCATCTCTGCATCTGTGTTTATCCTTCAGTCCCAACTCTGACTTCTGATTTGACACATGTGCCTGGTTAGCACTTGAGAGATGACCAGAAAGTCACAGAACTAGCCTGGGAAATTAAAAAAAAAATACCCCTAAAGAAGACAATGGCAAACCAGTTGCTAAGAAAACAAGATGGACATGATGGCATCAGGCGTCAAGACCCAAAAGAAACTATTTACTCTCTTTTACCTATTAACTCATACTACTACTACCATTACCATCACTGAAAGATAAATACAGGACTTAATAATCTGAACAATTGTCCAAAGAGAGACAGTTTGGTCTAGTGGTTAAGGCACCAGGCTAGAAACCAGGAGACCGTGAGTTCTAGTTCTGCCTGAGGCATGAAAGCCAGCTGGGGGACTTTGGGTAAGTCACTCTCTCTCAGCCCAACTTACCTCACAGGGTTGTTGTTGTGGAGAAAATAGGAGGAGGAAGGAGTATTAGGTACATTTGCCACCTTGGGTTATTTATAAAAAATAATGAGGGATAAAAAAAATCCAAAAAAAGTACCTGTTTTTTCACAAGAGCAGTGTTTCTCAACTTTGGCAACTTTAAAATGTGTGGACTTCAACTCCCAGAATTTCCCAGCCAGCCATGCTTAAAGTTGCCAAGTTTGAAAAACACTGTACAAGAGTATCTCTGATTTTTGGAGATGACTTGGGAATAAATTGCTGAGGATACATGCAAATGAAAAAGTGGGGTGTAGGATTTCTGATAAATGAATGTGCTTTTTGCTTTTACATGTAAACAGTGGAGTAGAGATGTAGATTATTTGGGGAAAAAAAGATAATGGATGAATTGAGTACAAGCTTGGGTAAGCAGAAGTGGTGGGTTCTGGACCCATACATATTTGGCCCTTGGTCCTCTTTTCTTAGTTCCAGCCGGGTTGCTTCTGGCACATGGCCCCTACGTTTGTACAAAATGTTCCATGCATGACCCATTCCAGCGCATTTTAGGCTGGCATACTTGCTTGTCGGCTCAAGGACTGTTTGGATAGTACTTTAACACAGCTGTTTGGCTGTGCCTGGAATCTGTATTTAGATTGGAACTTGAGAAAACCATCACAGACTAAGTTGTGATAGATTGTGATAACAATTCCAAAAATAATTTGAATTCCATTATAAATGCTCAGCAAGCAAGACCTGAGCCTTAATAATGAGAAAAGACTGCTGCTGACTGAGTGCTTTGTTGATTAAACTGGAGCCAGCATACTTAAAAGGTAAGAAGTCTGAAGCATTTCACACCAAAGTGTCAGCAAATGGCATCTTGGGGAAAGAAATGCAAAGCTGATCATTCTGGCAGGGAGATGAAAAATGATCTGTAGATTTTAAAATTAAGAGGCCCATCACTATTGGCTGTAACAATGCAAAAAGCTTGCTAAGGAAGCTGCACCTACCTTGACTTTGCAATACATGTATATGAAAGCAGATCCTGAAAGCTAGTTCAGTGGTTTCTTCTTTCACACAATTTACTGCTTGAAACTTGAATGGCAATCATTCCTTGATGGCCTTCACTGCTGAGAAATATACAAGTTATCGGGTTTACAAATTTGCTTCTCCTAAGTAACTTGTCATGGAAGATTAATGAAGTTTCCTCCCATTGCAACGTGCCTGGGCACTTGGCTTATCCAGGTTCGGAAAGCCAAGGGAATGATGTGTTCCACTGAGATTTTAGATTTCCCTTTTATGTTTCATTTCCCTAGCTTTTCAATTTCACTTTCTAACTGTCAGAGTTAATTCTCATTACTTCTCTTTGTCTCTTCTGGTTAAAATCTCAAGTTTAGATTTGTCTCCTATCTACAAGACACAGTGCACTACTTTAAAACAAGGGTAGAAGAACAGCTTAAATGCATTATTCTGCCACAAAAATGCTGCAAGCTCACCCAGATAAATTCCTCCTGGCAATACACTGATGCCTGCATTCAAATGCACTCCTCTAGCATTCCTTACTTATGTTTCCAAACCATAACCGGTAGGAACATTAATTTATTCAAGCAAGATTTCTTGTCAGATGCTGTCCGTCTAATATGGCCAACCTTCTGTGTCTGCAGAAATTTCCTGAGATATGATATCTGTCTTTAAGAATGCTCAATGCATTTTTAAGCCAACTGACTTAATTCCTGCTTAATAGACTAATACATAGATTGAAATGCAGATATCTTGTGGGTTTTCCTCTTCTTTGATCCACCTCCTATACTTCATTCCAACCCACACAAATGCTCTGCTCCAATTGGCTGCTGTCTGCACTGGGAGGAATCCCCTCCTCAGTCTCCACCCCTGCCTTCAAAAGCCATTTTGTACTGGATTGCTGGGCTGTCCACTGCAAATGGCTGAACCTTTGTTTGTGGTTCTTAATGGTTCCACAGTGGAATGGAGACATGATGGCCATTTCTTGATTTGTTTTGCTTTGAGAGGGCAAAATCAAGTAGGGTTCAGCCCAGGTTTCTTTTCCAGCCCAAGTGACAGGAAGAACCACATAATGGTTGCCATGTTTCATTTATTTTTCTTCCATAGCTCCTCAAATTATGTGTCCAAAGAATGAAAAGCATCTTGTGCTTGCTTTTGTGTCATGGGAAGAAAACGAAAAGCAGGGGAACCCACCACCTGGGATGAGGGGTGGGAGTGTTATCCATGGTCAAGACAGAACACCTGGCCATAACTGTGGTCAAAAGTAGAAGAAGCAACTGAAGTCCAGAAAAGGGATTCCTTACTCCAGCTTTATTTCCATTTGATGTAAGCACAGGAGAAAAGCAGCTGAAGCCTGCAGTGTGGAAAAGTCCCTAGAACCAAATGCATACAAAAATATGCATTTTGAAATAAAATATAGATTTAAAAAACCATAGCGATAAAGGAAGAAAATAGAATTTAAGAAAGAATGTTGATGTATTTTTTTTAATACAGTGGAATAGACTTGGTAGAGAAGAAATGAGAAACAACTGTAACTAGAAATAGACTGAACTATCTACCCTTCCCTGTCTTTTCAAAAATTCTTCATCCCTTTGCAGCTGCACCCTGAATCAAGAGCACAGGCAGCTGCTGAAATGGTCTGTCTTTACTCTTGTCTCATCACACATGTATGAATAATAAATATCACATATCACAGAATGCAAACAGTATATCATATCTCTTTGTTTGTTAACCATTTCTCGGTAGGGCCATGTTTCTAAAATGATAAAATATACACGTCTTGTAAATAAGCACAGAAAAAGGAACCAACCTACAATCAATTTTAGATTCATCTCCAAAGTTTATCTGGCCACTTTTTAAAAAGTCCCTTTGGCCAATGGAACAAATGTCCCTTGTCTGTCAGTCCACCCAAACTGAAGCCAAAGTCACTATTGGCAAAAACTGAGATATCTGCTCCTCCTCTGCTTATACACCTGCTTGGAATGCTGTGTTAACTGATACAATTTGCTTATTATTCCCAGGCCTCCATCCTTTAATGTTCACTCATTTACTCCTTTTTGTAACTTAATCCTGAAACTTAACCAATTTGGTTGGGAAAATCATGTCAAACGTATGCAGCTTTACAAACTGAGGTATCATATAGCCCTGGCAATAGCAAAGATAGGTCGGTTCCAAAACATATTCAGTGATTTCAGAGCAGTTTTCTGCAATTATCCATCACTGTTCTAAGTATAAATGTTATGGGATCATCCTCATGTTTACTGCAGCAAAAGATAACAATTTTAAAGGGACATGTCTTCATGATGTCACATTTGTGGGATGGGTAGCTTCAGTATATAAATTAGATAGATAGACAGACAGACAGACAGACAGATGTCACCTTTGTCTCATCCCCTGGCTGTTGCAGGGGTACCCAAGAGTGGTTTTCAGTATTTCCAGGGTGAAAGTGATAGGGTTTTTCCCCCCTAACACAATCTTGCCATACAGAAATCTAAGGGCACCTCAGTAACAATGTTGATAATGGTGTGGTCAGGGCTAGAATCTCAAATGTTCCAATGACTGGTCATAAGATCAACTTTAAAAAGAAGTAACTGTCACTTGAATTTAAAATGTAAAATTCCTTCCTTCCTCCACAAGGAAGTACTGTGTGCTGTTGCCTCCTGGTGCTGAATAGTTTAGGGATATGTAGCATTGGCAAGTTGCAACCAATTTGAGTTCCATAATAATAATATATGCACAGATAGAGATGCACAGTCCCAATGCTGATTTACTGTCTCCTTATCTTCATCTAGTGGCTTTCATGGCAAACATTCCTCCCAAATTTAATATTATTAAATATTAGATAGATGATGATGAAGATTAGATAGGCAATTGGCTTGTTAACCGATCCCCATAAATATTATTGAAAATAATGGCTTCATTAGCACAGTGTACTTTATTATTTAGGGAAGTATATATAGAGATTGATTATAGATAGATTTAGTGGACTTTATGCTTTCTCAGATGTAGTTAGAATCATTATCACAATATGCAGTTTTTATAACTACATGCTCCTTTTTTATCTCTCTCTCTCTCTCTCTCTTTTTTTACTGTGTAACTAAGTGACTCCTTTCAGGAAACATGATGACCAAGACATTTTCAAATCCTGCTTTTTAACACATCTATTGATTTTCTGGGGAAATAGAGGATGTAGGGATATAGGAAATCAAGAGAAGGCAGGGGTGTAGTAAGCATTAGATAATAGCAAGCACATAGGGGGAATGAACAGAATCATTTCAACAATTATATTATTCAAAAACAAGGTGATATGTGTATAGATATTGTCTAATAGCTATCATTTAAAATGCATGAGAGAATTTACTTCCTGACTGTGTATCCCAGGGACTCAGTAAGAGAATAATGCATTAAGTTTTATTAGCATATCGGTTAGTATGCACACACATACAGATCAAAGATTTCTACACACAGAAATACAGAAAACATTGGTGCATCTACCTCAGCACCATAAACCTTGGGCAGGAATATTCCTTCAGGATTTCAGGAATGAACTTTCTCCAAGCTCTACCCTGAGAGCAAAGCTGGTGCCATTAGTGCTCAAAGGGTTCTTTCCCATCTGCAGAGCAGGGGTGAAGGAGACAGAGAGAATAATAAAGAAGAAAAAGAAGTTCAGGGGCCTAATGGACCCACCATCATTCCTTTTGTTGCTTAAAGAATCTCTTCCCCTGAATGGATGAGGCCAAAATTTGATTCCTTGTTTTTTTGTATTTTGGGATGGGTTTTAAGGGACAAAGTGGGTTCCTTAAGCATTGCAGATGCTTAAAGCACCATTGTGCCTCTTTAAATTCCCTGATTTCACTCATTTTTGGAGTGTGGCACTTCATATGCAACCTAAAGCCTTGATTCAATGGAAGTTGTTCACCCACATTTTAAAATAATCTGTGGTTTACCCCTGGGTTAGCCTCAGGTTAAAAAAACAACAAAACACTGATTGTTAAAGTCTTGTCAACAGAGTTCCACATATGTAAGCTCATTGCATTCGTTAGAGAAAGTGTTAGGAAACTATAGGAAATCTCTATAGTTTCTTGATGAAAATACACATTATATGGTACATATCATACAGTTTAAAGATATTAAATATGTGTGATAACAGAAACGGGTTTGGTATTACAAATTCAAGTACTGAACCAAGATTGATATTATGCTGGAACCATTAGCAGGGACCACTATGCAAGTGAGATATTTTAACTAAACATATTTAAAAGCTATATATCCCAGAGGAAATGTTGAGCTCAAAACTGGCAACATGCTTAAAAAAAAAAAAAAAAGCCTTAGATTATATTGAAGAAAAACACAATAAAATCATCTCAGTGGGGGAAAAAATAGCAATTATAGGAAATAGCATTCAATGGGCAAATACTGATACCTTTAAAGCAATAAACAGTGTTGACTGAATAGAAATGAAAACATGAAAAATATTCATGAAATTCTCAGGTGGGGAAAGTAACAGTCAATTGAAAAATGGCAATGAAGTACCAATCAGCGAGGAAGTAGAAATTTGTTGGGGAAATAATATTTAAGCAGTATTGAGGGTACACAATGAACAATTCCTGAGTGCATACATAGTTTTAGGAAACAGCACAGGTCCAATATAAGCTCTGTAAAAGCCCCCCCCCCTTTTTTTTTTTTTTTTTTGCTAGAGAGAGAAGGGGGCACACAAGAGTTTTGGATAAGCACGAAAGGTGTATGTGCCTTAGCTTTGGGAATCAGAAGTTGAGAAATACAAGGGGAAGTTAAAAGGAAGAGAAAAAGAAAGGGATTAGAGAAGCCAACCTGTATGTAAAACAAATTATTTAATTATATATATATATATATATATGTATGAATTAATTTTTTCATTATTTCAATTTATATGACCACCATCTCAAATTCTTGACTCTGAGTGGCTAACAATTAAAAACAAGGTAATGGATCAGGAGGAGAAAAAAAAAAAGGAATATTGGTGTGGCTTTCCCTCATGTGGTCCTGGTTCTTGAAGACTGATGGAACAGTGTCTTCAGACATTCATAGGAAGACAGAAAGAGGGTAAAGAGGGGAGAGGGCAGATGTATTTATAGCAACCAACTATTTCTTTTGATCTGATCTGATCAGATCAGTATGCTCCTTGACTTCCTTAATCCCTAGTCTTCAAGGAGTTGGGGACTGAAATCAGGCCAACAGTGAGCACTGGTATATCATATCTTTGTCAAATCTAGATCCAGTTAATCCTAGCCTCACAAGGAGTTCTTTGGGATAACCAAAGGCTTGCAAAGAGGATGAGAACTCAGAGTTAGCCATCCAGTTTTGCAGTTTCCCCTTGGTTGACTTTACCTCAGCATGAAGTGAAGACCTCAAAATGAGTTGTTTTTAGCTGTCTCCCTGACTGTAAAAATGATGCGTGCTTTATACCGTGTCAACCCCATGTGACTAATCCACAGGGACTGTTGAGCCTTTCCCTGACCAAGAGGTGGTTCCATATGCCTCAAAAAATTGTTATGACTTCATTTTACATTCAAGGCGATCAATCTAGTCCAATTGATGGAAATCCAGCCAACTTTTTAACAGGATGCTCATGTGCTGCTCCATCTCCCCAAGTTTTATCTCTATTTGCATGAAACCTGAGCAAACCTGAAACCTATTTGCATGAAACCTGAGCAAAAGATGACATTTGTGGGTAGATTATGAGGATTCCTCATAAGCATCACCTTGTACTAATGTATATCTAGTCCAAAACTTGCCAAGCTATTAAAGTGTTTCAAAGGATAAACTCAAAGGAAGGGCATTTCTGATGAAACTGGGGGTTTCATTACACTGGGGAAACCAGGATAAAATTGCTACTCCACCAAAAAGGACTTGTTGTGTGATCTTAAGCCAGTAACTGAACATACCACATAGGGATGTTGTGAGGACAAAATGAGAAGGAAACTTTCACAAATTCTCTTCTTGGAGAAATACTAGGCAATTATTGCAATAAATAATTGTGTGAATTAGTGAGTGAAATGGTTCTAAGTGATCTCACACAGCTTTTTTTTTTTCTCTCTCTCTCCTGTGAGGGGGATCTTTTAGGAAATGGAACAGACCACCAGCAGGCAGACTGCTTTTATTTTCCCTGTGTTTCCAGTGAGGCTTTTATTATATACAACTTAATAAACTTGCTTATTTCCGTACTTACCACTTATTACTAAGCCTATGCTATTTTATACTATATTTATACTAACATCTATGCCTATAACTTATTCTTAAACAATCTATAACAATTCTGTTCTCCTTTGTTGCTTGAGCTTACACCAAAGTCTTTAGCCACCATTTAGCCACTTTCAAGCTGGTTGTTCTGTTGTTATCAGCTGCTGTTCTAAACTGCTGCTGGGGCTTTGGCTTGGCAGTTTCTCAGTCTGTGCTGGGGTGGGAAGAGGAAGGTGTTTTACCAGTGGCTGGCTGGCTGGCTGGCTGGCTGGTTGGCTGGCTGGCTGGCTGGAGCATCTCAGCATTGCTGCTGGAGCAGTGAAGATGCTGGGCTCTGCTGCTCCTTTCCGCTTGTCTGCTGCTGCTGCTGCTGCTGCTGCTGCTGGTTTGGTGAAGTCCCAGCCTGCTCCCCCTTCACCATCAACTGCCTGTTGAGCTGGCAGATGCTTCCCTCTCTGGGCTGCCAATTCTTCCTTTCTGCTCTCCCACACAAGACAGAGCCTCCTCCACACCCACCCACATACCCCCACTCTGATGCTCTCAGGGTTCTCCTTTGATAACTGGAAAGCAGATGTGGTGCAAGGCTCTTCAGGCTGCCTTAAACTCCCAGGGGAGAAAACAAAGGGAAGGAAGAGCTCATGCTGGCCAATGCAAGGCTTTCCTTCCACATCAACCCATTCTCTTTCCCTCCCTCCCTCCCTCAAAGACACAGTTTTGCCCCATTTTTAGAACATTTGGCATTGTGTACTGTTATTAGCAAGAGAAGTTAATATTTCTTTTGTTTATGTAGTAGCAGGAAAGACACAAAAAGTGCCTTTGTATCTCCATTTTCATACAATAATTCATTCAGTTATCTTCTGAGATTATTAGAAATCCTTTTTAAGTTTATTTCCTTGCAAAACATACTATTTTGACTCAAATAGTTGATGCCTAATTTTTTTTCAAAGTATCTCTTTAAGTTATTTTCTGATAAGGCACCAGACCAGAAACTGGAAGACTGTGAGATCTAGCCCTGCTTTAGGCACAAAGCCAACTGGGTGACCTTGGGCCAGTCACTTTCTCTCAGCCCTAGGAAGCAGGCAATGGCAAACCACTTCTGAAATCTTGCAAGAAAACTGCAGATACTTGTCCAGGCAGTTGCCAGGAGTCAACACTGACCTGAAGCCCCACATACGCACACCCACACAGAGAGAGATTGAGATTGAGGTTGAGAGAAAGAGAGAGAGAGAGAGAGAGAGAATGGAATTATAAATCGAGAACTTTTATTTGAAGGGCAGTTGCTATTTATTACAAGCATATCTACAAATGTCATATTTTCAAAAACAAGTTTCTTAGTCCTTCTATAGTAGAGGATCAAGATTCATCTAATATTTATATTTAGTATGATAACTGAGTGTTTTTGAACACAGAAATGCATAATTTGTTTCAATATTACAGAAATTAGAGTGATGTTACTTAGTGTTCTTAAATCTTCTAAAACCAATGCTTTTCTTATAAGATATAAATAAATATGTTTTACTGGCAGTGTGAGAGAAAATGTCAATTGTTGCTCTCTACTGCATGTATACTTAGAGAAGAAAAAGAAGATTAAAAATTAATTGTACCTTTTGTAATTTGTTCTTGTGTGGCTTTGATAGTATCACCAATCCTGCAGCCTATTTTTTTAACATCTTATTTTCTACAGATTGGATTGCCTAGGGAGTATTGTATTTTAAACATTACAATTATTTCCCTCCTTTAAAAATATTTTTTTCTTCTTGGGATCAATAAAAAGACTGGGCAGAGTTATATAAGTATTACCAAAATAGAGAAATAAAGCAATTTGTCTAAAATAATTCACTATTTTGTTTTGTTTTATCTGTCTTGGGGATTCTAGAAATCTGTCATTGTTCAGAAGTCGATATTCTTCCTGTGAGTACAGACACATGAACTTTTTTGGGGGTGGGGGGGGAGCTGTGCTTGCATATTATTTTGAAGTGTGAAGAATCAAAGCTGCATTTCAAGAATACAGGAATTGAATCCTACCCGGCTTGTAGGTAAGTTCCATCCAGAAGAGAATTAGATCTGCTGTTTCTTAGTTTTATATTCTGTATTTTCTTCAGAAGCTTAAGGTAGCTTACTACTGGATCTTTTTGCTTGCTTGCTTGCTTGTTTTATCTTCACAACAGCAACCCTGTGAGGTGAGCTGTTTGTTTATTTATTTGATTTGTCCCCACCCATCTCCCCTACAACGGCTGTTGGGCCAAGAGTACAATGTTTTTGACTCATTTGTTTAACTGGGTTCTCTTTATCTAGTTTTAGGACTTGTGTGGAAAAGAGATCACATTTTAGGTCATGTTTATGCAGAAATATTGAAAATTCAAAAGGGTTCATAGACTTTTAAGCAGCACTGTAGATTCCAGATGTTGTGTGTTCGTATTAAGGGTAATGGCCTTGAGGCAATAGTACAGTAGTAAATGTTTCTGCCAAGGACATGATTCAGCAAAACCAGCTCTTGACAATATAATTAGTTTTCCTTAAGTAAAATGATTTGAAGCAAAGCAGAAGGAAAACAACAACAACCACAAAAATCCCTTAATAGATAACATGAGAAGAGCTTCAATAAAAATTGTTCAACATATGAATTATCTTTTTTTTTCCTTTTTTTTTTTTTTTTTTGATTCTCAAGGAAGGACATTTGTGATTGTAATTGTATTAATAGAAAATGGACCTGCTTTGTCCATGAAAGCTCCAATATATGGGACTCTTTGACTGAAATAATTTACCCATTCATTTCAGTGGTGAAAACAGATCTAGTTCAAATGTCCCCTTAGGATAAATTCTCCTTCAAGGATCCCCACTACTGTTACCTCCTTATCATCAGTATCCAAGTGACAGAGGAAACAAAGCTGATGAAAAATGGTAACGATATTTTCCAAATCTTAGAATTTGCTCCCAAATATCAGTGACAGGTATTTACGTAGCATTGTTGATGAAACAAACTTCCCCCAGTACTCATATTTCATGATTTCCAAAGTTGCTCTGGTTGCAATAATTCCTAAGCATTTATTTTCTATCAGATTAAATCTTGAAATGGAACCACTAAATCTAACACAGTTCAAGCAAATCATATGTATAATATCATGAAACATGTAACAAAGCCAGTTGAAGTCTGTCCTCTGAATCAGTGGGCACAACTACTTTATTGCAGCACCATATTTTAGGTTCAAAATAAGGGCAAAAAAATAATACCCCAGAATGATGTTGAAAATACTGCAGTTTAATTTAGCAATGAAAAAGTGTTTTTATTATTATTGTTGGTCACACAGTCAGCCAGATGTTTAGATTGGATTTGCCATTTTTATCTACCTATTGAGTCCTTCCCAAGGACCTGGGATAGGCAGATGTTGTTTGATGGTATTAGAAGTATCCTTGCAGGATATAAGCTGTTCCAGGTAAAGCTGCCTTTTGCAACTGACTGATCACATCTAATTGCATCTCCTATTATATACTAATATATACTGATTATATATATATATATATATATACACACACACACACACACACACACACACACACACACACATATATATTAATATACACACACAAATATATACATATACATATACATATATATAATACACACACACAGAGTACTGTGCAAAAGTTTTAGGCAGGTGTGAAAAAATGCTGTAAAGTAAGAATGACTTCAAAAATATATATTGTACTTGTTTATGTTTATCAATTTGCAAAATGCAAAGTGAGTGAGCAGAAGAAAAAAATCAAATCAATATTTGATGTGACCACCCTTTGCCTTCAAAACAGCACCAATTCTTCTAGGTACACTTGCACACAGTTTTTGAAGGAACTCGGCAGGTAGGTTGTTTCAAACATCTTGGAGAACTAACCGCAGATATCCTGTGAATGTAGGCTGCCTCAAATCCTTCTGTCTCTTCATCTAATCCCAGACAGACTCGATGATGTTGAGATCAGGGCTCTGTGGGGGCCAAACCATCACTTCCAGGACTCCTTGTTCTTCTTTACACTGAAGATAGTTCTTAATGACAGTGGCTGTATGTTTGGGGTCGTTGTCCTGCTGCAGAATAAATTTTGGGCCAATCACACGCCTCCTTGATGGTATGGCATGATGGATAAGTATCTGCCTGTATTTCTCAGCATTGAGGACACCATTGATCCTGACCAAATCTCTAACTCCATTTGCAGAAATGCAGCCCCAAATTTGCAAGGAACCTCCACCATGCTTCACTGTTGCCTGCAGACACTCATTCTTGTACCACTCTCCAGCCCTTCAGCGAACAAACTGCCTCCTGCTACAGCCAAATCTTTCCAATTTTGACTCATAAGTCCAGAGCACCTGCTGCCATTTTTCTGCAGCCCAGTTCCTATGTTTTCGTGCATAGTTAAGTTGCTTAGCCTTGTTTCCACATTGGATGTATGGCTTTTGGGCTGCAATTCTTCCATGAAGCCCACTTCTGGCCAGACTTCTCCAGACAGTAGATGGGTGTACCTGGGTCCCACTGGTTTCTGTCAGCTCTGTGCTGATGGCACTGCTGGACATCTTCCGATGTTGAAGGGAAGTAAGCATGATGTGTCTTTCATCTGCTGCATTAAGTTTCCTTGGCCGACCACTGCGTCTACAGTCCTCAATGTTGCCCGTTTCTTTGTGCTTCTTCAAAAGAGTGTGAACAGCACATCTTGAAACCCCAGCCTGCTTTGAAATTTTTGTCTAGGAGAGACCTTGCTGATGCAGTCTAACTTGCATCTTGTTGCTGTGCTCAGTCTTGCCATGGTGTATGACCTGTGACATGAAACTGTCTTCCACAACCTCACCTTAGTAGCAGAGTTTGGCTGTTCTACCCTGTTTTAAGCCTTCTACACAGATGTTTCTGTTTCAGTTAATGACTGTGTTTCAACCTACATATGAAATTGATGATCATTAGCACCTGCTTGGTATAATTGGTTAATCATATACCTGACTCTAATCCTACAAGATCCCTGACTTTGTGCAAGTGTACAAAGTGTGCAAGTGTAAGAATTGATGCTGGTTTGAAGCCAAAGGGTAGTCACACTAAATATTGATTTGATTTAGATTTCTCTTCAGTTCGCTCACTTTGCATTTTGTAAATTGATAAACATAAACAATTACAATATATATTTTTGAAAGCATTCTTACTTTACAGCATTTTTTCATACCTGCCTAAAACTTTTGCACAGTACTCTGTGTGTGTGTGTGTATCAATATATTCCAATCACATCTCCTATTGTCCCTCAACGAGGCTATCATGCTAGGAAGAAACACAACCACCCTGGAAGACTTTTATGGGGTCCACCTAACCAACTTTTTTCAGAATGAAGAAGCTGCTTGGACAAGTAATGAAATGTCTCTACCAAAAAAAAAGAGAAAAGAAGTCCAGTTGCCATGACTCAACCTCCAGACAATTCTACCTGGATGACTGAGAATCTTCATAAAATATTGACTGATGGTGATTTTGTCAATGCTGATGGTGCTCCAGATGTTTTGGGATTGTTGTTGTTATTGTTGTTATTACAGTTGGTTACACATTATTGCTGCTGTTATTATTATTTCTAATCTAAATGCTTACATTAGCCCTGAAACCAATTGCTCTGTTGCATATGGCAGCTGCATACTCAATATACCATAAATCCTTTTAAAAATTAAATGGTGATGAAAATTTATTAAGATCTATTAAAAGAGTGAAGGCAATTTAGTTTCATAGGTGGTGTTATAGCAAAAGTGAAAATGCATCAGTCTTCGCTTCCTTCAGCTACCAAAGCTTTGCAAATGTTGATTCCTGAATTCAATATACCCCCTCCCCACCAAGGCATTCTGTGAGCAAGTACTGAAGTGATATTGATAAACCAGCCCTTTCCACCAATCAAAGACTTCAGGTAAGCATCAGAGGAAGACTTTTGGGGAGGATTTATATCAGAGACAGTTGAGTTAGATATCATTATTCCACCATGAGTGAGTTGTTCCTAATAATATCCTATTTTGGATTAGTTTGTGGTTTGCATCAAGTTGGAGAACAAACAGTTCTTAAAAGTATCATTTCAATTAATTTCTGATTTATATACAGTATATCTGAGTTCAGGAAATTGTAATATAAAATATGTGTACTAAAACACCACTGCAAACAATGTCAATGGGAATGGGGAGAGGAAGACAACAGAAGCATAAGCATTAAGCACAAAAAAGTTACAGAAAATTGGAAAATTATGTACAGAGGAGGAAAGAAGGTCACCTAAGAAGATAGATTAGATTTGCAGAGATGGTGCCAGGAAAACTAAAGCTCAGAATGCACTGAGGTTAGTAAAACATCATCATCATCATCAACAAGAAATCACTTGTTCAGATTTGTTCAAAGGAAAAGGAAAATAATTGATATACCAACCATTAAGTGAAGATGGGAAAGGATTAACAGATAACACAGAACCGGCAAAATTATTGAACTCTTACTTCAGCTTAACCCTCTCCAAGAAGAGGGTGTTTGTTCCATTAGAAAAGTCTGAAAAAACCAGGCTGAAGAAGCCAGGCTACAACTAGAGTTTGAAAATAATATAGTTAGGAAATTCCTACTGACCTTGAATGAGCTCAGATGTCCAAAGACCAATGAATTGCATCCTAAAATATATAAGGAATTTGTGGATGGTCTGGAAGATTCAGACAAACCTGAACAGATGCACACAGAATATCATTGGAGTTGAACTGGGACTAGGAACTAAGTTCTGTGAGGAGAGACTAGGAGAACAGAGTATGATTAGTTTTGAGAAAAGGGGAGGGAAAGGAATGATAGAAATCTTGAAAACGTGAATGGTGTCACAAAGAAAATGTTCAAGACTTGTTCCATGACATCTCACAATCCAGGACACAGAATAATGGTTGGAAATTATGGCAACAATGATTCAACATTCAATGTTCGATGTCCTTCCAAATCTATTAATTAGTAATTAAGTCATAAGTAATTTGTGAGACACATCCTGAACATATACTCCTGCTTAAAAATAAGGACTTCTTTGTCAGTGTACAGTAATGGTCACACACAGACATTTTTAAAAATGCATCTCAGCATGTTTTAGTGCTGACCTGGTTTGCACATCAGGTTAAGCTGTGTTTAATTATGGTTTACTGCAGAAATCACAAATGTTTCGTTCTCACAACACACCATGCAACCATGTTTTACAAACCATTATGACTGGGTTCACATATCATGCTAAACCCAAATGAAGCAAAACACATTCTGATTTGTTCATGGTAAATAGGCTTT
This sequence comes from Liasis olivaceus, assembly GCA_030867105.1. NCBI lineage: Eukaryota > Metazoa > Chordata > Lepidosauria > Squamata > Pythonidae > Liasis > Liasis olivaceus. The sequence goes on along the minus strand of CM061348.1, from coordinate 91,192,365 downwards.
AAGGGGACGCGATGGCACAGTGGCTTAATGACGCTGAAAGTTGCCGGCCAGAAATGGCTGACGCTTCGGCAGTTCGAGTCCAGCCTTCGCATTAACAGGGTGAGCTCCTGTTTCCTCCACAGCTCCTGTCAACCCAACAGGTCGAAAACTCACGTGAGTAGATAAAAGGGTACTCTCACTCCGGTGGGAGGAAAAATGCTGGCAGCGCCTTGCACAGAGAGACGGGACCCGTTGCCGGTAAGCGCGAAACCGCGCTCGCCCGAAAAGGGCGCGAAGCAACGGAAACCCCGCCTCCTGCGCTTGCCAGCTGGGCTATGCTCTAGGAAGGAAGCTCTGGCAAACCATTTCCGAAAAACAATTGCCTTGAAAACTGCAAGGATTCATCCAGGCAGTCACTGCAGGGTCAGTAATGACTGAGCGCAGACAAAAAAAAAAAAAATAGGCTTTAGTCAAACTCCAGTCAGTCTGGAAAGAAAAGTGGTAGAAAATCTCAAAATAAATATTGATCAGATAGCTGAAGCAGTTTGTCCCTTCCATGAAAAGCTGATAAAGGGTTAATGCTAAGATTCTTTGTACATAGCCTGTTAAACTTGCCTTATGCTGGCAATAATTGCAGCACTGAGCCCTAATAGGAATTTCATCATGCTTTCAAATTGGCAAGCAAAATCGTTTAGCAGCTCCTGCAAATAGATCTCAGCAGGCTTTATTTCAAGAACTTTCATAGTGTCAAGTGGTCAGTCCTTCATTTTTAATTTCTAAATAGATGAGATGCAAATTACTTGATCTTTTATCCTAGCCAACGGTCATGGCAAGCATTTCCAATTACATCTTGACGTTGGGCTTGCCTCTGAGGTAAATAACATTATCAAGCTCAAGATAAGGGTGGGCTGGATCAGAAAGAAAAGATTAATTATCTTGTAAAAGTGTTTTATTATCTTAATTCCCTGTGTCAGTCATGTTTACCTAATTAGAAAAGTAAACACCAGCATATAGTTGATGCCCTGACACAATGTAACATGGTTAAACGTTAATAAATTATACCTGCATAAATTATCCCTCTTTATACAGAATAATTAGATGTATTGAAATATATTTTCTTAAAAGCAGAGTTTGTGACACCAAATAGTAGTTGCCAGACATTCACTAAAAGGATCATCCAAAAGGATTTTAATTGAAAGCAACATACATGGCATATTAATTTTAGAACAGCATATTCATAACAACCTTTATACTGCAGCAGGCTTCAGACCCATCTGCTCTTAAATTATGCTGAATGGCAAATGCTGTCTTTCATTCAAACATGGCAGGAGTTTGCAAATAGAATTGTTTTGTACATATTTCTACTTGAAGCCAGATTTGGGCCAGTTCTGTTGTGATTGTGGGGAACTGGAAAAGTGGAGGATCCAATTGGTTACTTCCGTTCCTTCCCCCTCCAATCCATATACAGTACTGTAGCTACACCTAAATAAGGAGTGGGAGGTTGTGAATCTCCATGTGGGTTTGAACTACAACTCCCAAGGACTACAGTCAGCAAAGGCAATGGTGAGGGATGCTGGAAGTTCAGTTAAGAGAGGGTCATGTAGAAGATGCTCAGTCAACAATGGCTAGTAGGGGCAAGCGGGGGGGGGGGGGAATCTTTGGAATATCTGAAAGGATATTCTCTTCTTGCTTCCCATGTGTAATCAGCAGGACACATACACTGAAATACATTCAGCATCTTAATCCTCCTTTTCCCTTTAAGTAATTATCAGAATCAACCTTCATTTTAAAACTTGATTATATCTGCCATTGCTCTTTACAGAGATGCTTAATCTGTTTTTGTTTTATCAAGCCCATATTTACACGAGATGCCAGTGAAAATGTTATAGTCCAGGTTTGAAGAAGACTTTAGAAGCATGCTAATCCCTTGCATTCTCCTGTTTCAGATTAAAATCAGTTGTACCTTTTCCCATCCTCAACAACATTTCCAATGACACCTCTCCACTTGCCTAAACATCCTCCTACCACACATTGTTTACTGGACTGGAAGTAGTTTGGTTGGAAGCCCTTAAACATCATGTTCCTATGCAGGAGAAACATCTAGTGCTAATTCTGAACATGTGGTTTGTCCAGAGCTATAAATATAGATAAGGATATGTGTTTGTGAAAATGATTGGGAGCTGTATTCACTCCCCTAAGCACTGACTCAGACAAGGCTCTTTCTGTTTCCTAAGTTGTCAAAAATTCATTTTCTTCTCAGTCCTCTTTGTGACATTTGTATCTCCCCTTCTAAGCAAATAAATGCCAAATACTACAAAAGTCTCGGTCAGTCTCAGTCTCTCTCTCTCTCTCTCTCTCTGTATGTGTGTGTGTGTGTGTGAGAGAGAGAGAGAGAGATGGGGGAGTACACAACTTAAACCCACCTTAAGGCAACAATTACATTTTCATTTGCTCATGGAGAATATCTTTCAGGCATTAAAATTATGAACACACTTTTAATGGCAACCTTCTTCTTAGGGGTGTTCATTTTTTTCTCTGTTCAACTTGGCATTCTTCCTGAACCACTACTAATCTCTTTGAATTCTATTCTGTTAATATTTTATTTTTCCTTCATCTTTCTCTGTATCATAGCATTCATATCCTGAGCTCTCTTTTTCTTTATGCTACCATTCATTCTTTCTGTTCTTAGGGCACCTCCATACTACACCATTTCCACTCCCAGTCCCTCAATAAGCAGTGTGAAGACAACCTGCAAAACAGAACAGTGCAAAGGAGCAGAGTGAGGCAAGTGGTCTCACCAATGGGGGATCCAGGGCAGAAGTGAGAGTTTTCATAAATGGCAGAATGGACTGACCAGAGGTTCTGCTGAGCTGCAACGATTCAGAAGAAATGGTTAGCTTTGCTGCCGTTGCATATACACTAAAGCAAAGCCAGTAATAAATAGATACAACTCCTATGTTAACATAGGGAGAAGGAAGCCTGGACTGCTGTAAAGACCTCAGGTGTGCCCTCAACTACATAATGTTCACTGCCTAATTTCTGTTCTCTATTTCCTCCCCCACCCCACAATTATATACATCCCACATTAATTCAACTCTTGGCTCAATCCCTTATCTTCAGGCTTCATCGTTACAGCCACAAAGAATGTAGATTGGCCATGGATATTTCTACTTCCTCTGTAGAAACTAAGGAACAGGCTACAATCAGAATGGGTACAACTTGCCTTATAGCTAGTGGCTACCTTATGGTTCCAAAGTCATATAGTCCACATTTCTGTTTTACTGTTCAATTTCTTTACCAAGCATGTTTGTCTAATTATAATCAGTTTCAATTTTAAGAGAATGCCAGCAATTAACAAGTTGCTTAAAGCCAGAAAATGCAAGAGTAGATTTATTGCTCTTAGTTACAATGATTGCTTAATAATGAATGTAAGGATTATTTTTATATAGAATATATATAACATTTCTCCTGGGACCTTGATAATTATGCATAAAATATATAATTATGAAAGATTTAACTGATAAAACTTCTAACCTCTCCCTGCTGGTACTGAGAAAGCTAGTTAAAAATAGAGCGATTCTGCAGGTCTTTTCATCTGTAACCTTGGATTTGGGATTTTCAATTTTTAATTCTAGAGTTTGGATGCCAAGTTGAATTGGTGTTTGTTTGTTTTTTAATTACTTTTATGTATTTCAGCGATGTTTATAAGTTGTTTGGAGTGTTGAGGTGCATAAAATGTAGATGTATTCCTAAATAGTTCTAAATATTTCACTAAAAGTTACAGCTGCCTTAAAGATCAAATATGGAAGGGCTACCATATCTGGGCTGATCTCCAAGTCTCAAGGGCATGGGGAGGTTAGTTAAAGGGCATATATATTTCAGAATAAGGATTACCCATCAGCGTCCTACATAAGTGCACAAAATAAATAAAGTATGCCTCAGTGACTACTGTTTTGATTATATACAATAATATAGGATTTCTTTGTTTCTATGTATTTATATAAGACTAGCTAAATTAGATCTATATCACATCATTTGCTTGGCTTACTCAATCATAAGGAAATTACTGGTGTACAATAATCCTGACTCTGGATAAAAGGAATCTTGCCCTGTAGCATCATATTGACTGAAATTTAGTAAGTTTATTTAATAATAGGCACTGAAACCAAAATATAAGAAACCAGACAGACAGACAGAAAGACAGACAGATAGATAGATAGATAGATGATAGATAGTTTCTTATATTTTGGTGCCTATTATTAAATAAACTTACATGTATATGAAATACATATTCAACCACTTATTATGCAGAATGATGTCCTAATATTTTCAAACACTGCCAATATGGGCCCCAAACATATCAAACAAAACAGAAGATGTTAAGGGATTGCCCACGGGGGAACCCAAATGGTTTATTCTACCTGTCCACATCTTTAGGCTAGGCTCTAACTAGGCTCTAGTTAAACATATTGTCTACAAGACAAGAGAGTATAATGTAGGTTCATTATTGTTTGGCAGATGAAGTTATTTCTCTGAAACAGGCTTAACTCTGTCAGTTCATTGTTCTAGCAAATTAAAAATGAAGCCTGGAAAAGTAGATTCGATCAAGAAAATCATTAATACCATTCTACAGTTAAGACATTTGGTCAGGATAAAAAAGGTGTGGGGGGTGGGGGTGGAGGAAAGAAGAAGATTTTGAGAAGCAGATTTAGAAGGAGACAACCTCTCTAGGAAGAAAGATTTATTTTTATAAATAATTCAAAGCTGTCAGCATTTAGTCAACTTTTCAGTATCAAATCATTATACCTACAAACAGCCCTACAGGTTTTGGTGTAATATTCTATAAAACAAAAGTCCTCCTAAGGAGAAATCAAACATATTAAATTAAAAGTATTAGACAACTATTTACAAATGATAGGTAGCATGAAGGAAGCTGCAAGAATGTGGAGCTACATAGAATTACAGAATAAAAAAATGTTTTCCTTCTGCTATACACAGTGGGAGGGATATATTTTAGATGAATTCAAAGGCTGGTCTAAACTTTCCCTGAAGTTTTAGACATGAAGTAAGACTGGAAGAGTTTAGATGCTTTAGATCCAATGTCTTTCCAGTTTCATCTATGCCTTACCCCAAATCTCACTTATGCTGGTGAGGAAAGGACTAGGGCTGTTTCCACAAGTGGTGGGAGACCTGGCAACAAATTATACAAATTTAATCCCAGGATTCAAGCAAATATATTTTAGGACATTAAAAAAAAAAAAAAAAACAGAGTAAGACATAAGTAGAAGATAAAGCTGTTCTATCAACCATTATTAGACAACTGCTCTGTTTTTATTTTTGATTTCTTCAGTTTTAAAGACAAATTTACACTCATCAAAACTGGTTTTGTGTTCAAAGACATGGAAAAGCCAGTTTCTGCAAATGATATTCATGTTATCTCTTTTGTACTAGTGTGTGGTTTTAGCTGTTAAAAATGAAGAAAGGGCTAATATACCATTAATTAAAATTCATAGGAAATTTGGCTGCCTTTGGTAATTAAACATGGAATAATATCATCTATTCAGAATTTAATATCTGAAAGTTCCATAAAAGTTTTCTTTTAAGGGCCAGTATTTTCAATATTAACAGTAAGCTGCATGAATGAATGAGTGTGTGTGTGTGTGTGTGTGTGTGTGTATGCATATGTATATGTATGTATGTGTGTATATGTATATATATGTATGTATGTATGTGTGTGTGTGTGTGTGTGTGTGTGTGTGTATATATATATATATATATATATATATATGTATTATATGATGTACCTGGCATTGGATCTAGGAACTGAACTGTTGATAATCCTTAGAGAAGTATGAGCAATTTATTCCCCCTTTTGATTTTGTTAGGCTTGATTGGACAAAGACTAAGAAGCCTACATATGGAGAGAAAGTTGGATAATAGGCTCCCTGCCCATTAGGTACACCAGTTTTATACAATAAAGTTATTCTGCAAAGTTAAAAAGCATATTAAGTATTTGGGAGTTTTTCTTCCCTTTCTCTTCCCTCCCATTAATTATCAGTACAAAGCCAGTGTTCATCTGGCTGAATTGTCCCAATGGAATGTTTCAGTTCTTTCACAGGCCTTGTGGGAATCTAATGCTAATTATGAACACATTGCCAATTTCACTTAATATTTCCCTTTAAAAATATTAATTCATGCTTGTTCCCTTTCATTTGACATTTATGTAAAAAAAAAAAGGCTGAATTCAAGAAGTAATATGAAAGGCTGAGATACTTAATAGGAGTGTCATATTATTCACTTTTTACTCATCTTTAAGGACATTCCCATCCAAATATAAGGGAGAACCACACACAGAATTCCCAGACAACATAGCTAACACTGACTAGGTACTGAGAGTCCCAATACATTGTCCCAATATATTTGAACATTGAAAGTTTGGAAAAGACTTCCAATGTTCAAATATATTTTACCTTGGATTTAAGAGAGAAAGTCTTCTGAATAAAGGTGCTCCAATGTATAAGAATTTGAGCCTGGAAGCTGGAAAACCTATATTGAAGTAGGGCTTTATGTTACCCATATTATGACGTTATACTGAACTCATCATTATGGAGCAGGTCCATAATATAGAGATTATCTACTCCCATCTAATCAATGGTGAAATACACTGACTATATGAAAGCTTGGATTCACATGATAGAACTTGATACGTATACAAGTGTAAAATTACCCACCCAACCCTGGGATGCTGATCATTATGGCAAAGGTCAAAGTTCTCAATGAAGCTGAGTGCTAGTGTAATGGGTGGAAACAGATAACAGTCTATTCTGATTATATTCACATTTCCAACAATCCCTTACCACTAGCCATTCTAGTTGCTGTTGCAGGAAATTGAAGCCTAAAACATGTGGAAGTCTCTCTGTGGTTTATGCTGTTCTACTGTAGATTGAGTTTGCTTTTAAGGGATATCCTTTGGAAATGGAAAGCTAAATTGTTTTTTGTTTTTTTTCTGTTGCCTTGTTCATGATAGAAACATTTCATACCACCTTTGAAAGTTCATGCATGCAAAAGCACACACCAAGGATGTGGAATAAAGTTATCTATGTTGTAATTTGCTAAACTTTCTTGTGTTGAATCCTAATTTCTGAATAGGCTATGTTCATGTCATGCTAAATTAGTATACTTAACTACAGCTTCCTGAACAAACCATATAAGAACCAGAATCAGTAGAGCATGGCTCATTTTTAATAATGGCTTCATTGTTGAATTTCTAGTTTGTTTTCCTTGCTTGTTTAGTTACTTTTGCATTGCACTTCTGTAGCTTGGCTGGTGGATTGGACAAGGCACAAAAATATATCAGGAATAAGCTAGGAAACTGCAAATGAACCTTGTCTCCATATCTCACATTAAGCTGCAATTGCATCAAAAAATAAGACAAAACCTATGTGAAAAAAGAAATCAAATGTATTACAGTAAGAAGAGGGCAAATTTCAAAATGGATATCTATCTGACAATCTGTTTGCTGAGCTCACAAAGATGAAAATATTAAAAGAAAAAAAAATCCAGTTCCTTGCAGGTTCATATTAATGGTTAAATAATTAATTAAATTAATGGTACATCCCAACATTGGCAAATGGTGTATCTTTTTTATTTGGTGGGCTCACATACAGTAATGCATTGAGGAAAAAAATCCTAAGCAAAAGAAAAGTTGTAGAAGAATCATAGAATCATACACCTTGAGTCTACTGTTGTTACAAATTTTTCAAATTGTTTGGCGTGGATGAGAGAAATGTTGCAACATGATTCCTTATTTATGTAAAGTAAGTAAGCAATACTGTAGAACATTTATGGCTGTTGTATTATGAGTTTTCTTCCATCTGATGGTCTGCTCAAGCTGAAGGAAAGATATTGAAAAGAACCTTTGTAAATTATATTAGTGATGATACACATGCACACACATTGGTTGTTCATCCTACTGTATAGGTGATTTGTTTCCTCTTTCTGATGTTCCAGGTTGTTGCCATGTGTTTGTGCTCATCTGAATAATGTTCTTACACAGATCCTCTTGTGGTGGGTTGGGTTGTTGCTTTGGTGGTGGATTACTTGGTTAGTGTAGGTTGTTTTCTGATAGATTTGGGTTTCTAATTTGCCATCATTTCCTCTGTTGATGAGGATATCTAGGAAGGGAAGTAGCAATGGCAAACCACTTGCAAAGAAAATTGCATGGATTTGTCCAACTAATCCCCAGAGGTCAAGATTGACTTGAAGGCAACACACACACACACACACACACACACACACACACACACCTCTTTTCTTTGTAAACAAAGCTTGATTTTGTTTATCTCTTGTGAGTATAGTCTATCTACCAAGGAAAGACTAAAATTGCCTAGCCGTACATCTGGTACTACAGATTGTGGGAGGCCTTTATTTTCCAAACTGAGAATTCCATATGAGGCACCCCCAGAAGATAGATAATGACATTCTCAATAGCAGTCCCCTCTCTCTAGAATAGCACACCTCCTAAGCATGTCTCATTCTTATATCCTTTAGAAAGATGGTGAAGATAGTCTTATTTAAGAAGACATTTTGGTGAGTAAATCTTCTCAATGACAGCAGTAGTTATTATAGCTACTGCATATGATTGCTATTATGACTTATCTTATTGTTAGTTTATGGTTGGTTTTAGGCTGATATATTGTAAGCCTCCTAGAATTTCTAGAATAGACAGAATACAAATCTATGCATGTAAATAAGTAGGTAATTTAGTAACTCATAATGCTTTCTCTATATACAAGACTAAAACTGTAAATCCCAAAGTTCTTCTATAGTTTAGATTCCTAATTGTCTTTAATCCCTTTCATATTCTATCTCTTTCACTTATTTGTTTACAATATCTCTTCTTTCATCTGAGAATCTCCAGTTCACTATCTCATTTGCCAGGCCATTCATCTTATTGCTAATACTACTCCTCAGTGACAATAGAAATTCTGATTTTACTATGACAGGGAACTTGGCATTTGGAACACTAGGAAATACAGTTCTTTCTTAGTGATTCTGGGTATCCATCTTGGATATTTATCATGGTTTCTGATAATAATACTTAACAGAAAAGTAAAATGTTTTGATTATATAATAATAAATAAACATATTTTAATATTAGCAAAAATTTCCAGTGGACATTTTCCTGTGTTGGTATTTGGGTGTCAAAGAGTTTGACCTCTTTATATTCTCCCTTGTTAATATCATAGATGTCTAAGCAATACATTTTGATTGAATAGTTTGTGGATCCAGGGAGAAGAACTTCAACTTAAAGTTGAAATACTTTAAGAAAACTATTTCTGCAGCAGAACCTTAAACTAAAAGGCTGGAAATTTCATACCTTTCCCTAAAAGCTTACTGGATCCGCACAACTTCACCTTGCCTCCTGCCCTGATGTAGCTGCTTGGTAGTTACTACTGTCACTGCCAATCTTCCAGGGTGCACCCAACCCAACCCTAACCCCAGTGTGTGAGAGATAAGACTCCCAAAACCTGTATTGACATTCTGGCAAATAAAAGTTGCTAGTGAAAATATATATATATAATAATTTATGTAATGCAAATCTTTATCTTTATGTAGGTTCAGATGTGTGACAAGTGGTTTCGGCTCTTATTTCTCCCTTTGGGAGATAAATTAATCTTGTAGGAAAAAAAGTCAAAGCTTTTTTTTTTTAAGTAACTGAAACAACTTGATATACAAAGCCCTATTTGCACAAAGACCTGCAGTGCTCTTGGCAGACCTCAAGTGAATACTGGCCCACTATAATTAATGAATTTGGAAGTGAGATATAGCTGTGCAAAGTTAGCTATTCCTTACAGATAATCTGAGGCCTGATGCAAAGTCCTTTGATCCCTTGTCTCTGTCCCATGGCTTCTTGGAGCAATTCCAGTTTATCGGAGATATTGGGTATACATAACATTCTACTTATTTTCCAAACTTAGCACAGAAACCTTACTTCACGTTCCTAAAGTTCTATCTTTGGCTTTAAATAGGGCAACACTTTTCCCTCTATCTAGGAAAATTGTAAGAGGAATAAGAAGGTATGTACTCAGACTCAGATACTGCCTGGCATTCAGAATATTGGAAGCTGAAGTATTGTGAATGCTAGCTGGCTGTTCACAACAACTTAACTCTAGCAAATTTGACTGTGAAGCTGACACTATGGCATAATCTTCTTAGGTTATAAACATATATAGATTTATGTGAGAGTAAGCCTGATTAATTCAATAGAAATCCCTTTGAATAGATGTGTTTATGACTCTATGGTTAAAAAGAGGTTTATGCTACAGATCAAGGTATGTTTGCCATATTCATTTTAACTTAGGTGTCTGTGATGGAACTAATGAACGGTAATGACATATTCATTCAGATGTCACCTAAAATTAGATAGTATATAATTCTTATATTTTCAGAGATTACAAGGTAATTTTTGTCAAATAAAAGATCACAAAGCTTGATAAATACCTAGATCAGTAAAACTCCACTGCTAAAGCCATCAGTTTGGAGTGGTCAGTTGGATAATATAAAGAGAAATCTTGACTGTTTCATATCTTCATAGACTACTTTACAATTTGCATATCAGTTGTTCCAAATAAGTTTCTATTATAGTTGTAATCAATGTATATTTCATCTTTTTTCATGTGGGAAGCAAAACAGACACCACAATTTTCATTATCACTCAACAAATGTATTATCCAGTTGAGAATATGCTTTTTTTAATATTGCATTTTCTAAATCTTAAGCTTAAAAATGAACATGCTAGAAAATTAATAGACTGCTCAAAGTCCAGTTTCATCATTTATTGATTTTCATGTTATTTGTCTCATAGAAAATGCAATTACTGCTTAAATACAGTATCATATTCTGCTAATAGGATACAAATGTCACCACTGAGTGTAAAGTCCATAGAAACAAGTAAATGGCTGTCCAAACTCAAATGCATGCTTATTGTTCAGTTTAGTTTATTATCAACAAAGGACTAGAACGTGTTTCCATCTAAGTTAATGGAAGTTTTACCATTGATTACCAGGAGACCAGGACTAGTTCTTGTATGCTGAACTGATACTCTTGCCACATCTTAATTATTCAGTTTTCCAATGACCATTTGAAAATGTTATGATTCTATCAATGGAGACAGAAGGAGGAAGAGAGATGTATTATTTCATCATTTGTATGACATCCAACAATTGTTCCTAGGGCAGGATCTCCATGATCAACCTACATTATCTTCTAGAGTCATCCAAACACTGTTATTTCAATAAAACAGTAATGACCACTGGCATTTTATTGGCTCAGTGATGGCTTGGTAATATTTTAAGACACTATAAATCAGTAGTGGGGGGCAAAAAATCTCTACTTTACATTCTTGGTAACTGTCTTGAGTCTTTGGAGTTATCTCTTGTTTGAAAACAGCATTTTATCTGGTGTTTCTGTTTTATCTTTTCATGCACAGCAATTTAGATAATGTGTTTTGCAGGTGGATAGCTCTGGCTTCTGCAGAAGGTGCATGTAGTAATCTGTAAGCTACTACATATTGCTGTTGTTTAGACATTTGGTTACTTCTAACTCTTTTTGCTCTATAGGCATCAATAAACCAAGACTGTCAATAACCACTTCTTTGAATTCCCTGTAAATGTATGCTTGCATTGTCTGTGATAGCATCCAGGCACCTTCTCTTTTGCTGGTGTCTTTTTTTGTTTTTTTAAATCCTTTCTACTTCCCCAAGCATCAAGGTCTTCTGTAGTGATTCTTGCTTCAGATGATATGCCTGAAATATCTAAGCTTATTAGTGCTTCTACTAAGCAGCCTGATTTTGCTTCATTTAGTACTGAATATTTTGTTTTTGTGTTCCAAGGTATGTATTTTCAACAAGTTTCTCCAGGAACATAATTCAAAGGCATCATATGATGATGATGATGATGATGATGATGATGATGATGATGATGATGATCATCATCATCATCATCATCATCACCATCATCATCCAGGCTTTCTGAGGGACCAGCTTCTACAGTCATGTGTTCCAACTGGGAAGAAGCATGGTCTCGACAATATGTGCCTTTGTCATCAATGTGAGTTTGCTGCAGTTTAATATTTTAATTTAGATCTATCTTATTTATTCCAAGCAGTGAACATTTTTAGTATTTTTAATATTGGAATATAACTGATTCTATCCAGTCCCTGGGCCACCGCTGTGTCTTCCACATCTGCACAAACTGCAGATATTATTTTTGTTTGTTTTGTTTTTTGGAATTGACATATTTTTATTTGCTTCATCTTTTATGAAATCATGAATTTCAGTTCAGAGTTCTTCAGGCCTCCTGTTTATCAAATATGCTTGGAACGTGCTGATTGCCTCTTGCTAAATTATATAAATTGTTCTACTCAGCAGTGGAAATGGGTGCATAGGACACAGTTAAGTGGTAAATGTTTGATCTCATTTATTTAATATTGTATGAAAATGTTTTCTTGGCCATCAGATTATATCCAATAATTGCAATTTATGTATTTGCTCTCCGGTTTGCTCTCAAACTAGTCCATGAAATGGTATTTAAAACTGACTAATTTTAATACAATGTTGTCATCTACAGACCTTCTCATGTACATTAACATTTTTCACATTACCATAACGAGACACTGAAGAATAATCAAGCAAACAACTTGTCCCAAAAGAAAAATAAATTGTTAATCTATGTAAACCATTTTTAAAAAGTGGGTCTAACATATTTAATTTCTCCAATAAAATTGATAACATTATTGAGAAACAGTGGAAAGAAAAGGAGTAGATTCGCTCCAAAATGTTTTAAACTGGATATCAAAATTGGTAATGTCCCTGATCTGTTCAATGCTACTATATTTCTCAATCAGGAATTCTTCAAGAGTGTGGATGACCTACTTCCTTTTATGCCCATTGACATACAATCACAACCATATATGGGTGTGTTAGTAGTACAGTTTCCCAGAGGAAATCAGCAGGAGTGAGCCCATCAGGTACTGTAAGTTTTCCTCAAGACTGTGAGGAAGTCTGGTAATTTGCCAATTACCAGTTTTATATTTCATCACAATTTCTTGTTTCCAATATTTCCTTTTATGGGCTAATTGTGCCCTGACCAATAAAGGTAAGTCAGCTTTCTTACATATTGTTGTTTCACACAAGTTAAAAAAAAAAAATAGCTCCTTCCCCAGTGGGTTCCACACATATTCCAGACTATAATATCTCCATCTCCATCTCCATCTCCATCTCCATCTCCATCTCCATCTCCATCTCCATCTCCATCCATCCATCCTTAGGGATATTATCAGGTTCCTTATAATTATTCAATGTAACATTTACTGGCCAAGATTAAATATGTTCTGGAAGTCTGAAAAACAGTTTGGAATGTTCTACTCATATAGAATTCAGTTTGTCTAGTCTGTGCTACAGGAATTATGCTGGCTGCCTATGATGAGCCCAGTTCAAAATGCTAGCTCTTACCTTTAAGTCCTCAACAGTCCAGCCAATTAAAAGAGCAGACTTTCATCACATTGTTCATTCTTTGTTTCCTTATATTACAAAAATACAGAAGAGAGTTTTCTTTGTAGTAGACTTAAACTTTGGAATATCCTCTGGTGGGAAACTATAGTCCAAATACTACAGTATTTTCATTCCCAAATTAGACTTCAATTATTACATTTAATTTGGACTTTGAAATTACATCAGTTTCAGTAGTTAAATAGTGCTATTTCTGTATTGCCACTTAATATTTTATTTTTTAAATACTTTATTTCAAATATTTTGTACATCTCTCTTAAATTCATTTGGAAGGGGAAAAGTGAAGGTGCAATTCCTGCATTCTTCAATTTGATGAACAAATATAAATGACAGTAACTTCAACTATTTTTGCAGAAAGCTGCAAGTTTATCAATCCCAAGTCATATATTATTTTGGAGATAGGGGACATTTCAGGCCATGTAATGTGAACCAATCCTTCAGCTTTCCCAAATCTTTTGATATGTTAACTTATGTCTTAGCCAAAGGCTTTTTTATTCATAAGTTTTGTAATTAAAGTGTGATATATACTGTACATTAATATACTTTGTATTATCCTTTTGATCTGGGTTGAACTATATTAGTCAACTACATCTCTCCAGTTTCTTCATATTTAATGTAAAGTAATTGCTGCACTATGAGGACTTAAATGAGCATCACCAGTTTTATAATTAATTCTTTTTGTTTCAGCCTTCTTACTAATTGAAAGTAAGTCTTTTGACACAGAAAGCTTTGAGACTGGCTAAAGAGATGGAATTGCAAATGAATTTGATTAATTGCAAGCTGTCAAAATCAATCAGGGCTTGACAGTGCCTTTGTATCATACAGAGTTCATAATGTACTTGGAATTTTTGGTACTCAGTATTCTATGAGTGAACAATGATCATGCTACCAGGGAACAAAATATTTGTCTTGATGATGCTGGGCTAGGAAACAGTCTTTGATTTTTGCATGGATACTATATTGGAGAAAAAGCGGGTTTTTTTGTTTAGTTTTTCCTTCAGGCCAAACTAGATATGACATTAAACATGTCTTTGTTTTTAAAATTCAGCTTTAAAAGAATGAAAATAGTACCTTCTGAAGAGGGGAGTGTGAGCTATTGAACCCAAAGTAAGCATGAGACATTTTGATTAAAATGGCTTTTCTGAAGCTATTGGGAAGCTCCCACTAGTGCCAATGGAGCATTTTATCCCAATGAAAATAGTAACCTTACATAAGTGGTTTCAGGGATAAAACCATACAGCAAGGGAGAAAAGGCCTAAAACACATTACTCATCCCAGCTAAAATCATCATAATACTAAGACCTTCCTCTGTGAGTCCTGCTTTAACAAACAATGTCCATGTTAAATACAAAGATATATTTAAGGTCATGTATAATTTGGCTCTTCAAATTAGCTTCAGCATTTTTCTTAGATCTGTAGTCACCAAAAACTCAGTCTAGCATCAATTTTATTTATAAAACATGCTACCTGTTTCCTATCAATAAAAACATTAGGAAGTGTAAAAAAACAATGAAAACAATAGATCCATATACAATAGGAACACATAATTTTTTTTTTTTTTTTAAATTTCACACAGACATTTGTGCAAACTGGCTTTCAGCTGGTGGAGTTCTTGCTCCAGAAAAGCCTATGATATGAACTCATTTTCAAAAATGATTTTTATGAAATTTGAATAAAATACAACAGGTTTAGAAGTGCATTCTCTGGATATTCTGAAATAATCTACAATGAGCTGTGAAGCATTTCTCCCAACTGAAAGAACCATCATTTCCCTCTTGCACCATAAAATAACATATCCTCTTACACTGTAATATAATAACAACAGCAGCCACAGTGAGGCTGATTAGTGTCCAAACTGAATGGTACACAATTTGCTATGGCAGACCTTGCATTTTTAATGGATATATAACCATGTGATGTCCAAGAAGTGCAGGACAGGACACTTTCAGCTTTCAAAAAGCCTGGCACTACTTAAAACTACCTGTCATTTAAGAAATTAAAGAAAGATGCAAAAACATCTCAGCTGCTTCATGCATTTTAAGACGGTTGTACAATGATATATCTTCAGATTTTGTTTCTGGTAGGATTTACCCTGCCCTGCATTCACTGTGGGCAAAATATACCCCCCACTTTTTTTTTTTTTTTTGATAAAAGGATCCATGATGGATTTTCTTTTTTAAATGCAGGGTTATCTGGGCAGGGGAAAAAAACAAAACAAAACAAAACCTTTAAAAAGTCATCTTTTTTCCCCTCTAAGTCATGCATCTGTCCTTCTGAATTCTGTAGGTTTCTCACTGAGAATATAAATGTGTCTGTGATACACACTACTTACATAAAATTAACCTAGAATGGAATGATGATCTGCTTCCATAAAACAAAACAAAACAAAACACCTCCTCTCCAAAAAAAAAAAAAATCTTGTAAAATGTTGCCAGTTTCCTGCTTAGCCCCAAATATATGCAAAGGAAAGGAGGGAGAGAGAGAAAGAATCACTTTACCCAAATCAGTGTGTATAACCTTACAAAAAAGGTGGAATACCACAAAACCACAGAATCTGTCCTTCTGAAATATTCAGGTTCTTAGCTAGGATCACTTATTTGCAACACATTATATTTGCAGCTTTTGCCCATTAAAAATCATATAGCAATAAATGCATTACTTTAAGTAATCCTTGAAATCTTAATATTTCTTCTTGTAACCTAAAAATTGCACTCATGCTGGTATAGTTGGCAGAGGGAATGGCCTTGAGGGACAGGAAGAAGACCTGCTGTCAAGACAACAGTCAGATAAAAGAAACCTGAGTCTGGGCAAAATTGTAACCTGAGAAAACATCTCAGACAAGATCCTTCCTAGTTCTCATGAAGATATGGAGATGAAGGGGGGAAGTGAATTCAGACTTCCAAGATTATGCTACAATATCTTTATAATAGCTCTTCAAACTTCTGGAGGAAGAATGGTGGACTGAAGACAGCTCCATGAAAAGTGGAGCTGATGAATGCAGCAAAGAACAAAGAGCTGGCAAATAGACTGGCTCTTCAAACCTCTCCAGGCAAAGGAGAAGATGAGAGACCACCCACAAGTGCTCCAGACAGTTGTTCCTCATGCAAGACAGCAGTCTTTGGAGGGTTTTGAACAGTGGGAGACGAGGAAGTAGTCATCTTGTTGGTGCCTTTGAAAGGGCACTAAGTTTTCATACTCCCTTTTCTAATGTCATTTGGAAATTACTTATTAACTACTTTTCAGTTACTTGAAAACTTTGGATCAACAAGTCTGAAAACAACAGGTGAGTCTGCCTTCAATCCTTAATGAAAGAAAAAATTAACCACAAGCTTAATATATATATTTTTTTAATAAAAAGCAAAAGGTTGATTAAAACTTTGAATTTAGAAAGTTACTAATGGACTAAGGGTCCAGATAAAGTTGAAATAAGATTTTTGAATTAATTATAAAGAATCCTTCCCGTGGTAAAATGCTTTTGTTTTGAATTTAAAAAAATAAACATACGATTTTAAAAATTGGACACTAGAGGGAACTAAAGATTTAAATTAAAGGAGAAGAACACATAAACTTGACTAGCAGTTACAGAATGGCATAAAATATTCTAACACTGGAAATATTGAAGGATATTTTTGAAAAATGAAGTCACAAATTAATATTGACAATGTCAAGAGTGATATCTGCCTCTATGGATAGACTGTATTTAAAACATGTTATGGAAGAAGAACAAGTTTTACCTGACAAGGCAGAGACTGAGTTGAAAGTGGACTTGCAAATGGCAAGCTACAAGAATGTCAAGGAAAAAGATGTTACACTGGACATACAAAGGAAACTGGCTGATGTTTTAATAATTAGAAGGAATATGCAATAATAAACCAACAGAGTAGCCTGGATAATTTTTTTATATTGAACTTACAAAAGAGATTTGTTCAAGCCTTGAAGAATCTTGTGAGAAGGGTTAAAGAAGAAATGAAAAGAAATAAAGTTTTATGACATTATTTGAATGGACTAAAGATTAAGATTGTTAGAAGTCAAAGAAAGGAATATAAAGTTGGTTTATTTGATCAAGATTAAAATAGATATGTTGTTATTTTTGGTAACCCTTAATGGAAATTTGCTGACATCAGGACTGAAATGATGAGGCTTTATGGATTTGTTTATAGATAAGACATGGGATATGGGAAGAAGAGATCATTTGTTTTAATTTAAGAGTAGGTAAAAAGTGACCAAAATTCCTTATACTTGCTGTGATGAAGGCTGGGAGTCACTTCTTTATATATTCCTGTTCTTTTTCTTTATTATATTCTTATTTTTCTTGCTTTTCTTTTTTCTTTTTATTCTTTATGTCTTTCCTATTTTTTTTCCCTTTGCACCTTTTACTCTTTCTTTCTTTCTATTTTTCTTTCTTTCTTTTAGTTTGTATTAGTTTTTAGTATTGTAATTATAATCTTTAATAAAATTACTTGGAAAAAAACAATATCTTTATAACAAAAGTAATATTGGCCTGCATGACTTCTGGACTACCTTGAAGGCCTGACAGCTGGAGACTTTTAGCAAGCGTAAAGGGGCATCTTGTTTCCAGATTTTATCAGATTCTGCCAAACAATTAAGAGCTATCAGCAGTCGCTTTTAAAAAATCCAAATAAAAGGACACAGAGGTAACATAAAACACCTATTTCCATTTGTTTAGAATGTAATATAGAAGGCTTTATCTCCCTGAAAGGTGCTTTGATTTCAGCAAAATCCATTCATTTCGGTTAGATAGATAAATCATATGATAGTTTTCAATAATAGCTAATGATAGAATAGAATTTGGATTTCTGCATAAAGATTCAGATGCAGGTCCAAGGCTTCAAGTAAAATTATATGGCCCTTGAATTGATCTGAGACAACTCAGACAATTCTCTTAAGCTCTGAATCTGGAGGCAAACCAAATCTTGTGGCCAGGTTATACCTGAAATATATTATTATTATTATTATTATTATTATTATTATTATTATTATTATTATTTATTGATTTGATTTGTCCCCGCCCATCTCCCCTACAACGGGGGACTCTGGGCGGCTTACAACCACTAAAATCAAAATACATAATTAAATTATAAAAGATTTAAAAATTATAAAAGTTATAAAAACTAAAAATTTACAAGAATAAGATAGAGATAAAAAGCTAAAACTCCAAGAGGCTAATAGGGCCACACCAGGCTGCTAAGGGGCCAGCCAACCCCATTTATGGTATCCTCCCTCCCTGCCCCAGGCCAGATGGCAGAGCCAGGTCTTCAAATCCCTCCAAAAGGCCTGGAGTGAGGGGGCCTGTCTCACCCCTGGGGGCAAGATGTTCCAAAGGGTGGGGGCTACAGCAGAGAAGGCCCGCCTTCTGGACCCTGCTAGTTGAAGTTCTTTTACCATGGGGATCCAGAGCATGCCCTCTCTGTGAGATCGGGTGGGACGGGTTGAAATCGTGGGGGCGAGGTGGTCCTTCAGGTAACCTGGCCCCATGCCATGTAGGGCTTTAAAGGTGATAACCAATACCTTGAATTGGACCCGGAAGCAAACTGGTACCCAATGCAGCTCACGGAGCAAAGGTGTTATATGGGTCCTTCTTTGGGCCCCAAAAATTGCTCGCACGGCCGCATTCTGGACCAGCTGAAGCTTCCGGATACTCTTCAAGGGTAGCCCCATGTAGAGCGCATTGCAGTAGTCTATCTGGGGGATAACAAGGGCATGAGTGACTGTACGCAGGGCATCCCGATCCAGGAAAGGGCGTAACTGGTGCACAACCCGAACTGTGCAAAAGCCCTCCTGGCCACGGCTGCCACCTGCTCTTCGAGCAGGAGCTGTGAGTCCAGGAGGGCCCCCAAATTATGCACTGGGTCTGTCTGGGGCAGTGCCACCCCATCCAGAACCAACGATGACAACGTCCCGGATACAGAGGAGCCATTAACCCACAGCCACTCCGTCTTGCCAGGGTTCAGCCGGAGCCTGTTGTTCCCCATCCAGACCCTCACAGCCTCCAGGCACCAAGAAAGGGCGGTCACAGCATCACTTACCTCACCAGGGATGGAGATATATAGTTGAGTATCATCAGCATACTGATGATACCTCATCCGATGGTGGCGGATGATCTCGCCCAGCGGTTTCATATAGATGTTGAAAAGGAGTGGAGAGAGAACCAAACCCTGCGGCACCCCACAATGGAGGGGCCAAGGATGGGACCTCTCGCTCCCTATCACCACTGATTGGGATCGGCCCCGGAGAAAGGAGGTGAACCAGCACAAAACCGTGCCGCCCACCCCCATATCCCTGAGCCGTCCCAATAGGATACCGTGGTCGACGGTATCGAACGCTGCAGAGAGATCAAGGAGAGCAAGGATGGTCGCACTTCCACCATCCCGCTCCCACCAGAGATCATCCATAAGTGCGACCAATGCCATTTCCGTTCCATAGCCGGGCCTGAAACCTGACTGATAAGGGTCCAGATAATCCGTTCCCTCCAGGACCCTTTGGAGCTGCGAAGCCACCACTTTCTCAACCACCTTCCCCAAAAAGGGGAGGTGGGAGACTGGACGAAAGTTGTCCAGTACAGTAGGATCCAGGGAGGGCTTCTTGAGGAGGGGGTGCACCAACGCCTCTTTAAAGGGTGCCGGAAACACTCCCTCCTGCAAGGATGCATTAACCATCGCCTGGATCCAACCACATGTCACCTCCCAAGCTGCTTTCACGAGCCAGGAGGGGCATGGGTCCAGATGACAAGTGGTGGCCCTCATAGTCCAGAGGATCCTGTCCACTTCTTCAGGAGCCACAGGATCAAACCATTCCCAGATAACTAGGCAAGAACGATCCCCTGATATCTCCCCAGACCCTGCACCACGCTCGGAGTCCAACTTGGAATGAATCCGAGCGATTTTATCCTGCAGGTGCTCTGCAAATTCCTCCGTGCGGCCCTGCAAATGAACCACTAGATCCCCCTTACCATTATATCCTAATCCTTAATTCATGGCTGCCAAAAGTAAACCCAGAATTTAGATTATGATTTCATTGACAAATATTATAAAACTGGACATTAGGACATTGATACACATGAATACATTTTCATGATAAAAGGACTTCCCTTGGTGTGGGGAAAACTTTTGTTTAGTCTGCAAACTAAACAAATATTAATATGTGAACAACAGTGTGGTTATGTTTCCATATTTGCATTTCTCAAAATTTGTAATGAAGTTTTCCAGATAAATTATGTATTTGTTAGAGGCACATAACAAAGCATTAGATTAAGGGAAAATTGCTTGAAAGAAAAAGCATATAGCAAATCTATATGCAAAATGCCTTTATTAGGAAAAATGGGCACAAAAATATGCTCACAGACTTTTTAAAAGTCAAAAATTCATTTCAGGTGGTAGAGGACATGAAATGATAGCAATCACTACCCTGCTAGTGGTTAAGGTGCCGGGAGAGAAACTAGAAGAGTGTGAGTTCTGGGCCTGCCTCAGGCATGAAAGCTGGCTGGGTGACTTTGGGCTAGTCACTCCCTCTCAGTCCAACTGACCTCACGGGGTTGTTATTATGGGGAAAATAGGAGGAAGGAGTATTAGGTATGTTCACTGCTTTGAGTTATTTATAAAAATAATAAAGGTGGGATAAAATATGCAAAAAAAAAAAAAAAAGGACAAAGAACATGATCTGTAATATCATGTCAGTTTCCACCGGTGAAAACCAGTGGTAGCCATTGTTGTTGCTATTTTGCCTTGTCACTGTCCCTCATTCTCCCAGTGCTAAAGGATGTGCCATAATCGAATCTAAGGGTTTTTTAAAGTGAGTACTAAATAGAAATCCAAAGCAACAAATTCATCTATTTCTAGACTTCCACATTCTAGAGACAGTGGCAAATATTTCACAATTGAAGGCAATTCGTGTATAATTACTTGAGATGACACCATGTCATTTGTCACTCAAACATGACATCTGTACATTCAATATTCTGGACAGTTAATGTGGTATTTGCATAGTGCAACTCACTAAAATCTATTGTCTACAAAGTGAAATAGTGGCAGAAATTCAGCACAACAGTCCCAGTTGTACTGGGAGAGACATCTTCACTGGTGTCCCAATCCTTTTTGTACACCCAGTTGTTCTTTTTCATAAACAGTTGAAAGAAAAGAAATACAATAAAAATCAGTGATAGCCCATGATATTTGGAGACTGTAGGCATGTACTGGGGAGATTTATGCTTCTGAACTGTCATTTATGCCCTGCTTCACTTTCTCTATCCATCTGCAAGGAATCAGAATAATCACAATATATATAGTATTTAGAAAACCCCTGATCTACAGAGTCTGCCCAAGGGCAGGCAACTGAAAGTGAATTAAACCAATGGTGGTCCTTTTTAATGTATGCAGAACACAGTTGATTAGAAGACAGTAATTTAACCTTGAAGAAATCTGGAAATATATGAGTTAATCTGAGCCTCTTCTGTCCCAGTGTTAACTGAGTATTCATGTCTGCATAAAATAGCAACACTGAATTTAATCTACTTAAGCATATCATATAAATCCAGCCAGTGAGTTCAAACAGAGTAATATTTCTAGTTTCATCTTCCAGAAACAATGTCTCAACTCAATAGGATAATCTCATAGATTAGAAGTTTCAAGGATGCATAAGACTTGTGAAAGGTGAACTGGCAGCAATTTGTCTTGTAGCTTCAATGGACTGGAAGATGAGAGAAAAATTGAACATTCTAACGTACAGAGAGATATTAAAAATAGATAAAGCCTCAATTACATAATATATCTTTTTTTTTCTTTCCATCCATCCATCCATCCATCCATCCATCCACCCACCCATCCATCCATCCTAGCACCATGGAATATTCTTGGAAACATCAGATTGCAACCATCAGTCTGATTGTATTTTGGAGGGAATGGGCAGTAGAAATTTCAACAAAATATATGTGACTAAGAATGAGTGAAATTGAAGCATTTGAAATACTAAGTAAACAAACAAACAAACAAAAAAATCACAAGTAAAAAGAGAAATAAAAGAAATAACACATGAAAAAGCTGCATGCACTAGTGAATCATGAAGGAAATGAGAAAATTTGGCAGTTTACAACCATATAAAGCAAGAGAAAATTGCAAAAGGGACATGGATCAAACTGTTTTTTACATTCCTTAGCTAAAGAAATTTAAAAGCATACAAAATTGAGGAGGAAAAGTTACAAATGACAGACAGGGAAATTGCACAGATAGTAAATAATGATTTTGTACACTTTTCCCCTGACACTACCAATGAAATGTGTGACAATGCTCTTTTAAAGGTAGGGTTTATGAAAACAGAGCAACTTCAGCTGGAAAAAAAAATGAATACGATAAATCACACTTGATCAAATCCATTTTTGACTGGATAATCAAATTTTACTGTAGTGAGGAATAATAATGGCAAAGCTACTGTTTTGAGTGCATGAGAAAACTGCCTTATAGCATCTGAATATCCATAGGAAATCTCCAGATGCACTGATAGTTCAGAGGAGATTGGCTTTATTTGTTAAAAAAAATAAAATCAAGTGCCTGATCTTATGGCCAAGCGGATTGCCACTATAGCCCCACTGTCTTGGCCTCAGCAATAGCAGCTCATATCTAGGTTACTGCTATAATAAATCCATCCAGTTTATCCTGTGGTCATAAATTCAGTTCAAATTCAGCACACAAAAGCATACTCAGCTGGATAACAGAATCAGAAAGAGTAGGCAAAATTGGGAAATCAGAGAACAAATTCAATTAAAGGGGAAAGCCAGGGATAGGAGTCTGAAAAATTGGTAGCCGTGGAGGGCTTTCCAGGCCTTAGACTGCTCCAGCAACTTTGTTGAGCATAAGTTTATCTCAGATATCAGCAGCCTCTGTCCTTGCCTGAGCACAACTGGCCTTGATTAGTGGTGACTTCCCTCAATAGGGTTCCCTTCCAAGTAATCTGTTGGTTCAGCTATCTCCCGGCTTAGCCGCATACTTCTATACTTTTCTATTTTTCTGATGTTCAATTGGTGGAGTTCCCAGGGGCTGGATGAAGCAGGCTCCATACTGATTCCATGGCAGGGACAGTGAGATTTGTTGCTGGTACCCAGAAGAAGAGGCTCTATCTTCTTCTAACTAACTAACCCTTTTCTTTGCTGTCTTCCTCATCTGAAGATGATTTTATTGACAGGAACATGATACTCACATAACTTTCCAAGAGTCTTTTTTTTTTCTCCATAAGAATTGTAGTTTGGTCTGTTTCAACACATTCTAATCATTATTAGGCTCATCCAGAGCATTCTTCAAGCTTGTTGTTGTTGTTTAGTCGTTAAGTCGTGTCCGACTCTTCGTGACCCCATGAACCATATTGCGCCAGGCCTTCCTATCTTTAACATTGTCCATGGGGTTTTCTTGGCAAGGACACTGGAGTGGGTTGCCATTTCCTTCTCCAGTGGACCACATTTTGTCAGAACTCTCTGTCATGACCTGTCCGTCTTGGGTGGCCCTGCACGGTATAGCTCATGGCTTCACTGAGTTACACAAGCCCCTTCGCCACGACAAGGCAGTGATCCATGAAGGGGTCTTCAAGCTGGACTACCACAATTTGATTTGAGGTGGTGCCTCCATTCAAAAATGCAGCCACGTCACTTGACTGACTCACATGCAAAGACAGTGAACGTATTCCAGCCACTATGTTCAAGCAGAAATGGCCCGTAAGAACAAAGCCACTCCAACTCCCGACTTCATTCCAGGGTGCCACTTCAAAGGGCACTTGTCTCAAACTTCATCAAAGTGAAGGATCCCTTTAAAGCTCTGCATAGTCCTTATCATGATTTCCAATTGTATCTGCCAACTAGCAAAGCAAATCTAGGGATCATGGGTGTGTGGGGGAAGAAGCTGTATTATAAGCCATTCATGTTGCATTGGCAGGAATCCACATTTTTAGTATTTATCACAACATTAACAGAGTAATCCTATTTGTTTGTTTCTTTGTTAATTATTTTCAGAAGAAATTTCTGTTAAGTTGAATGGGGCTTCTCTGTGGTAAAAAAGGTATACAGTTTCTTTCTTTAGTTTCTTTTTCCAAAGATTTCTACCTTGTGTATTCAGCAAAGAAGTTGACAGACTGAATAATATTAATACTATCTCATAAAACAAGTTTAAAAGAATAGCAAAACAGTACATTCAAGCAGCATTTAAATCAATTTAGAAGATCTGAAAGGCTTGGGAGGCCTTGGAATTCTAAAAATGGGATTCCTCATCTAACAAGGCTCTCTTCAGGTCAGCAGTCATCTCCCCATGATAGAGAGAAAGAAGTTTAGGCTAAAATCTCTGTAGATAATCTTTGAATCAGGGTCGAATTAAGGCTGACTGATGCTCCAAGCACAGCCAAACAATGTTGCCCCTTGGCCCTTCCATGACTTAACTAACAAGACTTTTAAGACTCAATAAGCGCTGAAGATGAAATAAGAGATTAAAAATTCAGTTTTCTTGCAGGCCAGCCCCCAGGCTGAGCCCTATGACTATACAAAATATAATCATATATATGTGTGTGTGCACACGTGTGTGTGTGCACATATGTGTGTGTATGTATGTGTGTGTGTGTGTGTGTGTGTGTGTATGTATGTATGTATATATATATATATATATATATATATATATATATATATAGCAGTAATATAAGCAAATTATTTACTTATAATTAAGGCAATTAAAATGCACATTTTCAATGCTTTTTAATGCATTTTTAAAATAAAATTGTTACAAGGAAAAAATGAAAATACAAAAATTTATTGAAAACTAAAGGTGAGCATGCAGTGGTAGAGTTAAGGGCATAATAGTGAAGGGAAAAAACCTCTGTGATGCCCCTTTTTATTTAGTGCCCTAAGCATGTGCTTATTTTGCTTAATGGTTAATCCAAGGCTGCTTTACATCCTGGTAATAAACTGCTATCTTTCCAGCATCTAAGGTGGCATAAAAAAGAATAAAATAAAACAGAATGCTTGCAAAAACCTGCATGCAATTTATGAATCAATAGCCACAGATTAAAACATCAAATTGGTAGCTGAAGCACAGGCCAAATGACCAAATAAATTCCTCTGATAACTGAAGTTTCACACTGAAGCAAAGGGATGTATAGCAAATGCTGCAATTGTGACATAAGCATGCTTTGATAATCATGCTGATCTCACAGAATCATTAATCAGGTAGAAAATCTCATAGAATAATTACTCAGGTAGAATAATGAATCTTAATTATTTCTTCTTATAGATGATGGACTCAGGCTAAAAGAATAATAATCTAAGAACAGAGTCACTCTCAAATCAAAGGGTTGCATTCAATATAGTGCGAGCAGGTAAGTACAAGAAGTTGTTCCACTAATCATTATGCAAGTGCTAACAGAATAATTAGAGCAACAAATGAAATCAAGCCACCAGTTCAGAAATTCTGACTTGTGCTGTACCTTTTCTGCATTGGTTTAAGTTTCCTTCAATTCTCTAGGTCACCTGTGAGTTCCTTCTATATTATAAATGACAGATAAGTCATTCAAAGTCAATAGGAAAGTCTCCATCAAATTCACCACAGGAATCCAAATTAAAACATGCTCAACAAGTCTGTATCACTATATCCAGCAAAAAGTAAAGCACAACCTCCATAGATAATTAGTTTTACTGTTTTTATTATTAGATTTCCCCCCTGAATTGATCCAGTATCTAGCTGCATCATCATTGCCCTGAACCTGTTCCAATTAACCTGAATCCTCTTTAAAATATGTGTCTAGAACTGACATAACACTTGAGACAGAGTATAATCAGTACATGGCAAAATGGAACTATTATTTTCTGTGATTTGTAAACTATATTTCTGTTGATATAAAGGCTAAAGCAATATTAGCCTTTTTTGCAGCCAAACATCAATGCTGATTCAGGCACAGTTTGTAACCAGCTACTATTCTAAGATCTTTGTCACAGGTACTATTACCAAACCAGCTGTCCTCATTGAATATCTGATTTCTTGACTGAAGAACTTTGAATTTGTCTTGGTTAAATTTTATATTGTAACTTTCAGCATATTTCACTAACATATCAATATAATTTTGAATTTTCCTCCAGCCATAGTTGTCCCATCCAATTTTGTGCCATCTGCAAATCTGATCAGTGTCCCTTCTACCTTTTCATTCTAATAAAAATGTTGAAAAGTACAGGGTTCAGGAGTATACATGTGGCACCCCACTCAATACCTCAGTCTAGTTTGATTAGGAACTGCAGAACAGTCTTTGAGTACAATATTGAAATAGTCTTTAAGTTCATGTATCTTGTCAATTCATGGGGTAGTGTTTTGGGGGGTATAAGGCTTTAGCTGGATTGTGAAATTCAGTGAAGCCTCAGTGGAATCACCCCACTGAAGTAGAATATAAATCAAAATGGGTACATGTTTTGAAGATGCTTCTGGAGCATTTCAGAGATTCATTGGATCTTCTGCTGCTGTTGGGATTCTTACAGACAAAATGTATTTTGGCAAACTGCATTTTTGCATTCTCCAACCATATGCGGAGAATGGTAAGGTATGCATGGAGCGATGTGATGGGCTCTTATCTGTTGATATGAGCAGCTAGCCAATGAGATGTACTGTTTCATTAAAAGCTCTGCCTATCAGAATTCTTTTGAGAGCTGCAAGGCTAACATTACTTTGAGTTTTGTTCACTCTTAGCTTTGTGAATATCACTACCCATAAGCCCCAGCTTTGCCATCTCGTGCTAATAGAAATTCCAAAGGTTTCTCTACACATAAGTAGGGAAAAGGTTGGTGTGACTATCCCCTCTCTTCCCTACTCTTCCTTATTCATGATGTTCCCCCTGTGTCTTTTTACTAACTTTTTTAAGCTGCTCTGCCCTTCATTTCAAACACAGCATATCCAACTGGCTTCCCACTCACCCGTCTCTCCCTCTCTCTCAGCCTCAGGGGGAGGGAGAGATGGGCTGGTTGGCTATGCCATGCTTGAAATCAAGGACTGTAGCATATACCTCTGATCCATCCGCCCTTCCCCCTATCTTCCCAGCCCCTTCATTTAACTCCGGTTTGGGGTCATGCTTCATCAATATTCTTACCTTTTGTGCTGATCTCTCTACCCCAAAACATTTCTGCTGTTTTGTTTTGCCCCAGACACAGATTGCTTGAAGCTGCCAATGCTCACAAGGAATAGTTTGTGCACATAATGCTTTGCACATCCCCATAAATGACTCGTGTGTGTGTGTGTGTGCCTTCAAGTCAGTTTACTTGACTTCTAACAACTGCCTGGATTAGTCCTTGCAGTTTTCCTGGTAAGGTTTTTCAGAAGTGGTTTGCCATTGCCTGCTTCCTAGGGCTGAGAGAGAGTGATTGGCCCAAGGTCACCTAGCTGGGTTTGTGCCTAAGGTGGGACTAGAACTCACGGTCTGCCAGTTTCTAGCCTGATGCCTTAATCGCTAAAACAAACTGGCTTTTCTATAAATGAGTCCTAGATTTCTGTTTTCTCTACTACCTGATTTAAATCCTGCCTATAAATAATTCACTGAATATGATTGCTGACATGACATTGTGACAACTATATGCTCTTATGGGATCTCAGCAACTCTTTTAACATAAGCAAATATATTATTACATTCTCAGAATTTTTAAAGAATCTGTAATGAACTGAAAACTCCTACAGCACCAATTCTGCCAAGACAGGGTATTATAGCTTATTAAACTGGCTTATGCATTCAGGAATTTTCAAAAAATCAAACAACAATTAATAACCAATCAGTATAATTTGTTAAATATTGTTTGAGGTGATGGTATGCAAAGCAAGAAAGCAATACTTTTACATTCAATCACTTCAACCAATAGTTGTAGGCCAACCCAGAGAAACAATCTATGTAAAATTCATTCAGTTCAATGGGAGAAAGCACAAAGCAAGTTCAAAGACAAGTGTGAGAAGCATGGGATTTTAAGCAGCAATTCACTTTAATGGAGTACACAAAGAGTTCAGCTGTTGACGGTGAAAGCAGAAACATAAAAATGGAATGATGTAGCATTAACAGTCTTTTGCCAGAGCAAAGGAAACAAGAGATTTATAGAGGCAACATTAGCACATCTTGCTACAGCAAAAAAAGCATGAGATTGAAAGTTGTAACACACATACACACACACAAGACAGATACACACACACACATGCACATGTTAAGGGGAGCACTTGGAATGGGCACAAGTAGTTTGGGAATACAGAATGAACACAGAGAAGATCATGCTTCTAGGGAAAAAGGAGTTTTGAATCAAGGAGGGAGAGAAAGAATCAACCTTCATGGCAATCCTCAGATGTGTTAGCTCGGGTTGCTGGCACTTGGAGTTATCCAAGAAAACTGGGATTCCTAAGCAGAAAAATAATGGGGGGGGGGGGGAGGGATTGGAAAAGGAAGTTATACTGAACTCCAGAAGTGGGGGGACATAAGTGCCTTCTTCTTTCCTTTCTTTTTTTATTTGGGTACCTGCCTTTAGGAGAAAGTATTGTTAATCCAAGTGAGCCCACCTGAGTAAAATGGTAGGAAATGAATGTGACAGTGCCTAAGAAAAGAACAGGAAGAAGGAGAAGAAAAGAACAAACAAGAGAAAAGGTTTGGCCAGGGGTTGGGTTGGTTAATGACATGAACAAAGAGGGCACTGGCTGTGAGATAGCGCTCAGGCTTCTTGTAATGTTATGCTGGCAGCCTGATAAGGATTCAGGGGACATTTGGGAAAACATTAACAAGCATCTGTACATTCACCAGTAGTCTGAAAAATGGGCAGCCAGATCACCAGTTCAGAAAAGGGGCATTAGAAAGAAATTGAATAATCTCTGCCCTAACAAGCTGAAAGATAAATTGGGTTCTAAAATGAAAGTAAATCAGTAACCTAACCTCTTTTCCCTTTAATAGATCTTGTTAAAGAAAACTCGGTGAGAATCTTATTTTTGGTAAATTGGCTGCCAAGAGTCTGGCACTTCATCATTTGACTGACAAAAGGAATTGTCAAGGAAGAATTAATGGGTCTGAGTTATTGGCTATGCAGATGTCTTCTAATAGATCTTTTATTGGTTTACAAGGATCCCACAATCAGTGATGCAAATGAGAAGAGGCTGGAGGGATGTTTGCATAATGTCACACTCACATATCTGCTTGGGAAGGTCAGCCTTGGGTCTCTTTGTTATTGTTTTATTCCCTAATGCTACCAACATATGCTGAGCAAAGATGGTCATGAAAGGGTTTTCTGAGGGCACTCTGATGCTTTGCCAGGCAAAAATGCCTTTGCAAGTCAATTAGGCATGCTGCCAGCCTCCTTTTAAAGCATAAGGACACCAGCTTCCCTGTAGGAGTGGGTGCTGTTTGCTGAAAACAGTATTTTTTGCCTTTTACTGCTCAGAAGTTTTTGTCTGTGCAAACAATGGGTCAGACTGAGAGTGAGATTTACAAGAGGGAGGAGTGACCAAATCAGCTAACGTGCTGCTTTCTAAGCAAAATTATCTAATATTTTGCTACACAAATAAATTAATTGCCTTTTTTAATCCTAATTTTGCCAGATTTCAGATTCTAAACTATGAACAAGTACTGCATGCTTTGGATGTGATAGATATTGATATAGGTATAAGTATAGAAACAGATAAAATTCATGGAGAAAATCTATCTAATCTATGTGGTTGCTAGGAGTAGAAAACAACCTGATTGCACATCAATAGAGAGAAAGAGATATACAGATGAAGAAGAAGGTACCTAAACAACAAAAATATAGTTCTTACTGATTGTTCTTCCTTTCCAATAATTATTCATGTGAGAAGTAGGATATCATCTCCATCTTTTATCCAATTTAAGTTTCCTTTCCCACGTTTCATGATCACAGTCTCACATCCCCTCCCATATGTTGTGCACTGCTATTATGGTGTTTTTGATCTTTAGTACTGGGTAGATACATAGTTTCCTTGGACAACTGCCTGAATACAAATTATGGTGATGGTGGTAATGATGGTAATGATGATTATTTCTACTACTCTGATTCTACTATTTAATTAGATCTGGCCTCAGTTCACTCACTCACTCACTTGTCCTAATCAATGTTACCAACACAGCCAGATAAGAGTGCTTAAAGAACTGATGAACGTATTGTAGTTCAGACAAATATATGGACTGGAACACAGTTATACATGGATTTGGCATTTCTTTAAATTTCATAGTGCAGTGCTAAACTCATAATGAAATGCATAGAAACATGCATTTTGAGAGAAATATACACTTAGAAATGTATGCTTGTGAGAGAAAATGACTTAATGTGCACTTTAGTCCCAATTTTTCTGCAGAGTGTTTTATAAAATTGCAGAAACAGGATGGGACTGAGTTGCAGATGAAGGCATGTGAGGAATGGAAGACTGATCTCCAGTTATGGCTTTTTGTGCTGCAGCCATCTGGAAAGACTGACATTCTGCATTCTCATAATCCATAAAAGTCCCTTACTCATATTGTCCCTCTGAATAATTTTTAATAAAGTACATGTTCTTTATAATAACAAGTAAGTAGAAGCATATGTCTCTTTTACCCCATTTTTTTTTTTTTAATTCTGCTTGGTTTTACATCAAAGGTTCCAATTCTAATTCTATTCTGACAAGACAAGGGCTTTCTTTTTGTTTAGAATTTGGGTTTATCTTTAACTTGGAATATAAGCTTCATATTATAATGAAAGATAAACAGTTTTCAAGGCTTGTCATAGCACAAAGTGGTCGTGATGTAGTTAGCTCTCTCTCGCTCTCTCTTTCTCCAGAGTTCCAAGCACACCAGGAGAGAAAGAAGATGAAAAGTCTCTGTGGGCACATTCTGTGGCTCATCATGGAGTGCATTTTATTTCTGCCAAAGCTAATTTCTGTTTGAAGCAACTATTTAGTGATTATTGATCATCACTAGCTGGACTTGATGGGTCTATTACAAGCTTCACCCATCTCTAAAATTTACTAGTGACCCAAACTACCATTCTGCACCACAGATATGTCAGAGCTTTGACCACTTATGTATTGCATCCATACCTCACACACAATATAATATATGGTTGTGAACATATTCTTTTGACACATGTTCTTTTTAGTTTTGCACTGTATCACAAAGAAAGAATATAGTTAAGGACAAACGTGTGTTCTCATTTACACACTGGTTCTGGAGATGCAAAATGGTTACATTTACACCGAAATTCAGACTAAATAACTTTACCACTGAGTACAATCCAGTCAGAATTTCATAACTGATCAATATTTTTTTCCTGGAAACAGACTGTAAATCTCTGAACTCACCTAGAATCTTTTGGGGGTAGAATCCCTAAAGGAAGTACCAAAGTGAAGACTAAAAAAGCCAGTCAGATTTTGAGCAGCAAACAGTTGTTGTGTATTCCCACCCTCATTTTGAAAATAATTGCTATCCCTAGGAAGTAAGTAATATTGGTTTTTCTCATCAATATGTTTGAGCTGCCTGATTTATTTAGGACCCAGAAAGATTTGACTTATTGTTCTGGTCTTACTGCCCTGTCATTTACTCTTTTCCCTTGTCAACCACTGAAGGGTCTCTCTTCTTGAATTTCTCCTCCTCCCTTGCTAGCATTTCAGGCCTAACTAGGAGAGCCTGATGCTGCACCTCCATTCTTCCTCCAGTGAAGATTTAAAATGTTAAACAAGCCCTTTAAGGAGATACTATATGATTAACATTTTGCAGGCCCATGCTGATGCACAAGAACAACTGTCTTTCAAGGTTCTTGTTGCACTTTTAAAATCTTGTTGGCCTGAAAGTTGGGGACAGAACAAGAAGAGGAAAGTCCCTGAAAATGTGAAAAAAAAAAATGTGAGGAGTTAAAATGGACATATGCAGAAAATCTGCCTTTTGCGGAACATAGAAATCAAGTTGTATAGATACAGTTTCTCCAGAGGCACTTGAATACTGCATTTGGAATGCATTCCTATTGATTTAGGTTAACATCAAGTGCCATTTCCAGATATATGAAAAGAGTAAAGAATATTTACATAGTTCTTTTAAATGTCTTTTACAGGAATGAAGGATAATTGGTTCTTATAGTTATTGTAAAAGCTGAATATCAGCTTTTGAATGTTTTAAGATTAGGAGAGTAGATTACTTCCCACACACCATCTGAATGCATGCATGTTAATGAAAAAATTAGACCAGCATTTAAGATAAAAGCCTTATTGATATAAAGCTGCTTTCTTTAAAAAATTGCAGCGCAATGGCATCTTTCCACAGTAGAATAGGGCACATGGATGGATCAAATTTCTTCCCCTCCTAGTGCACCTTTAGGCTTGCCCTGAAATCCACTGGCAAATTGTTGGATTTAGTCTCATTTTATAGAAGCTTGCTACAATATCTGAAAACCTGCTAATGGTGAAAATGAACATAGATTTCATGAAGAATTACTCTAATAATTAAATGGGATAAACTATCATTCTTTAATTCTAAGTGAAAGTTTAATAAGATATTGCTACTTGGCCTCATTAAAATTATATGTATGTTTTGTAACAACATTGGCTATTAATATTGATATATTACCTTTCATAACATGTGTATTCTAATAAGGCAAGGGCTTCATGCTTAAATATCAAAGGACAAATAGCTCAGGGATTTCTCTCTCTTTTTTAAAAAAAAGTTTATTACAAAGTTTAGTCCAAGGAAATTCAGGGTAAGGTAGCCAAGAATATGAGGGAAAAGGGATTCTATATGATTGTAAAGCTTATGGCAAGTATGAAGCAATAAAGAAAACTGGATAAGAAAAGCAGCATATCTCAGCCACACAGTCCAATTCCATTTTAATCAATGTGCTAAATAGGGACCGCAACTATTTTACTGAAAGCATATGCTTTGTCTATCCCAAAGATGCCAAGATGCTATTTAATTCTAAATTTGCCCCAGAGGTTTACAAACCATTTAGTTAGGATGTCCATATGTGTCTCTCTCTATTTTGATTAATCATTTCATTAAGCAAGCAAAATTGACATTTTGTTCACCAGGGAACTTGGAATCTAAATCAAGCAGTCTCTCAATAAATTTGCTACTAAAGCAGAGCTTTGTGAATTTATATTCACAGTATAATATTAAAAGTAATGTTCAAAATGTGCACCAACACCTAAAAAACCTGAACTGAGAATCACCTATGGATTGATTAATTTCTCAACTCTTACTGTCTGTATTATTGATATGTTGACTTACTGAATAACTCATGGCCTCTGGTTTTTATTCCTTTATTAATTTTTTCTTTGTGCCAGTCTGTTCTCTGTGTCGGCAGACTTTACATTTTTCATCAGAGACTTTATTCAGTGCAGTCTACTAGGCAGCAGAGGGAAGATGCGCAAGGCTGCAATATTCAGGAAGTGAAAATATGTGGTCTGCCACAGAAGGAAAGAGCCAGCATGTGATCAGATTTGTTTTTCATAACTTAAATAAAAATTGATGAGGAGATATTGGAAACAGCAGCTACAGTGGAAGCAACTCCTATATACAGAAAGCAGAGTTCAGGCTCTGACTTCCCAAATCAAATTGTTTCCACGTCTATTTTCTGGCATTCCTGAATCTCATTTCTTTTCTCTATGCTTCTGCGTGTCTCTTAACCTCATCCCAGTCACACCAAACAGCACTTTGTGTTCAGGCCTGTCAGTCATGAGATAGGTATCATTGAGAGCCATTACCTCAACAGGTATCCAATCAAAACCAGTATCTAACAGGAACTGCTTAATTTGACATTCTCTGGCTGTCAAAGGGGGAGCCATTAGAACCTATTATACCTGAAAGAAACTTTTGCTGTGCACAATAGGAGGAACAATATGTTTAAATATATCCCAGGGGCGTCTTAAAGTAACTCCAATAGTTTTGGATGATTTCCTTGCCATTGCCCTTTTATTTCACCTTTTGGGAGGAAGTTTATATATTTAAGTTGGAGCAGTTTTTTTTAGATATTTCAATTTAATCACTACAGCTGTGTGAAGCATTTGGAGAGGCACTTTATAGAGCAAGCAAAGCACCCCTCCTTATATTTTGCCCAGAGCAAGACTGGGAAATAGCGTCAAAGTGGTCACACAAAGCCTTTGAGATACACAGCTGCTTTGACGCTCTGAGCATGCAGTCAAAAGGGGGTCTTCTCTGAATGCTTCTTACAGTCCTAGCAATTCCCCTGGTCCCAAAGGTCCAAGTGAGTAAAGGACTATATACACTCTGAGGTAAAGCTAAGGGTGTTATGCCATCCCTCCTACTAACCTATTTCATTGTTATGGATCAAATCAGAGAATGAATGGGCTGTATTAAGTTTATTGGTAATTTCTTTCCATAGGTGTCCATAGGAAAATCATGTACATCATGGCACAAAGAGTGTAATTATGTAGTGATATCTGATGCAAGTAATTTGTTTCATTATGTTGACCCTCTTATGAACAGAACAGAGTTTTTGTGCTCCAGCCATAAAAGCCCTTGTTCCACCCTTATCATGAGGAGGAGCTTCTGCCCTCAGGATGGGCTCCTTCCCTCATTATGTGTGGCAGCAGCTAATACTTATAAGCTGCCATGTCCCTAGCTAAGCCATAAACCTGGCTTGCTATATTGTCCAGAATCTGGGATTCAGACAAAAGAGTTAGAAGCTTGGCTCTGGGGAATAAATACAAACCTTTGTTCATGACTGAATTTGGGCCAGCAAGTTAAGTGCTAGACTACCATGTTTCTGAGGGAGGGAGTTCACTTAAAATAGGAGACTGTTTCCTCCCAGGATTTTATATGTAGATTAATGTGGGTTCCTTACTAGGGTTGTGACTTCACTTTTAGGAAAGTATATAGCCAGAGTTCTCATGCTTTGGATGTTCACTTTATATATTTACTTTCCATAAAGGGCAAGTCCTATTAATTCTGTTAGGGAGGAAACACACGGAGATCATGAACTTAAAATACATCGGGTACTTTAAATGTGTCAAATACTAGTACCTTGCATATTATCACCATCCTTTTTCTATTTCTAGCTGCCCTATCTAACCTTCCATGTCAATGAAACATATTTGACAAGGCACTGGGATGATGCTAAAAAAGATATATGTAAAAGGAATTGTGGCTGAGTATTTCAGTAACACTGAGCAGCCAAAGAAGGCATTATTTCAACTGGTGAGGGAGTAGCAGTTCTAATGTTCTATGCATGAAATTCTCTAAGCTGTGCAAAAGGCCAGAGTCTGATTTCTACTGAAAAATAAGAGGTGTTATAGACCAGGTCAGAGTCTTTATCCAGCCTGTCCAGTACTCAGCAAATCCACACTTACCGTTTAAGCTGTTTCTCTTATGGTCTGATGCTGGCTTGGCTTTAAAACATCTTGTCTGGTCTGCGACACTTTGGCAACAGCTTACATGGTATTTGGTCCAGATTGCAGGTTACTATGTCCTCCCACTGTACAATTCCTTTGCTGCTGTGCCCTCCCAGCCTTTTCTTCCCAGATAAGTGATTGCTAATCTCTTTCCTTCTTGTGGGTGGGTCTCTTTGGACATATTACACACACTTATATACATACACACAGTGAATTAAGTTAAATTGATATATACTGTACCAAGGTGAGGCATCAATATGCAGATACAGGCGAGGACAACAAGCAGCTTAAAAATGTTTTTTGTATGCACTCTAATGTCTCTGTATCTCCTTTTATCAGCACCACAGAAATATTGTAGTGGTTAAGGTCCTTGGTTGACATAGAGAAGGTTGCCAGTTCAGAAGCTGGGGAAAAAGTATGACTTTTCTTGGGGAGCTAGTTTTCACCCTGAGCTTTTCCTTTTTCTTTATATATATATATATATATATATATATATATATATATATATATGTGTGTGTGTGTGTGTGTGTGTGTGTGTGTGTGTGTGTGTTTAATATAATTGTTTTTCAGAGGCTTCCGGTAGCTGGTATGGCAGTTTGACTGTCTTTGAGTTGCAGAGTTGCTCCAAATGAAGATAAAGCAGTTTTTTTTATAAAAGATTCACAGAACAACTGATACATTTTACATATGAGAATTGGATTTTGATGGGAGACTGGAATGGTGCAGTTTTGCCACAACTAGATAGAACATCTGAGAAGAAAATTAAAACTACCTAAGATAGATTACCAAAGACTTTTTTTGACCTGATGGATAATTTAACATTAGTGGCTATCTGGAGACCAAAAAAAAAAAAAAAATGGAAATTCTAGAGAATACATTTATTTTTCTGAAAGAGACAGATCATTTTCAAAGAACAGATATGATATGGACTTTGAAAAATTTGGTTCACAACACAACTAAAGTTAAAATATTACCAAAACCTTTTTCTGATCATAACCCTGTGACTTGGAATCTTAAAAAGAAATTTACTATCTTCAGATGGAGATTAAATGAGACATTATTACAAAAAGATTGGATAGTGAAAGACTAAGAAAAAATTATAATTATAATAATAATTATTATAATTATTTGAATAATCAAATAAAGGCATGGATTTAAAAACAGTTTGGGATACAAGTAAAGCTTTTATTAGAGGCTATTTTATTCAATACAATAAAAAAGCACAAATAAAGATACAAGCTATTTTACTGGAAATTAAGGGAAAAGAAGAAGAATTAAAGACATTGCAGACTAACGCAAATATTTTATATCAAATCAAAATGTTACAGCAACAAAATATTTGATATAAAATATTTGTCCTAGTCGGCAATGTCTATGTTAACAATAAAAGAAATGGAAACCAAAATGAATTATGTAAAACAGAGGAATTTTGAATTTGCAAACAAACCAGGAAAGTAGTTAGCTTTCTTAAAGAAGGAGAAAGAAAAGAGGATGATATTGAAACTTCAAGAGGGAAATACAGCTTTAACAGACAATTTGGCTGTACAAAAAGCTTTTCATCAGTATTATTCCAATTTGTACAAAAGACAAGATATGTCTCTGGGGAAAACAGATGAGTATCTAAAATTGCAAAACTTACTATGACTTACAGATGTACAAAGACAAATAATGAATGGACCTATAACAATAACGGAACCTTTGGAAGCTATAAAAAAGGTCAAACTGGAAAAAGCACCTGAGCCAGATAGATTACTAGGGTCTTACTATAAATGTTTTGAGGATGAAATTTTACAGCCACGCCAAAATACAATTAATTCTATTTTACAAGGAGATGGGATGCCAGAGTCTTGGAAAGAAGCTAATATTACTTTAATACCCAAAGAGGGACAGGACTTAAACTTAACCAAAATTACAGACAATAACATTACTAAATAATGACTATAAATTATTTTGGCAAATAGACTAAACATAATTTTACAAGACTTTGTTCATGAAGATCAATGTGGATTTTTGCCTAAGAGACAATTAAAAGGTAATATTAGAACAGTACTGGACATAATAGAATATCTGGAACACCATAATGGAAAACAAGCAACATTGATCTTTTTGGATGCAGAGAATGCTTTTGATAATCTTAATTGGCCTTTCCTGTTTAAAGTTTTAGAGGATATGGATTTTGATGAGAATTTTATAACATCAGTTAAATTGATTTATATATCACAGAAAGCACAAATTATCATCAATGGGAAGTTAATGAAACCATGTGAGAAGCAAAAAGGTAAAGACAGGGATGTCCACTATCCCCACTTTTGTTTATCTTGGTCTTAGAAGTTTTAAATAGAGATATAAGACAAGATGAGGGGATAATGGGAGTAAAAATCAAGGAGACATATAAATTGAGAGCCTTTGCAGATAATCTGGTGTTGGTGCTAGAAGATCCTCTGAAAGGGATAGAAATACTAATGAGAAAATTAAAGTAATTTGGTGCACTAGCTGGATTTAAGGTTAATAAACAAAAGATAAATATGTTAAGAAAAATATGAAGATACAGTACCAAATAGAATTGATGAATAAAACAGGTTTCAAGATTGAAAAAAAGGTAAAATATTTGGGTGTTAATTTGACAAATATGAATTGTATGTTGTTCCAGAATAATTATGTTAAGACATGGAATGAAATTAAGAAAGATATGTTAAGATGGGAGAAATTACAACTATCATTGTTGGGAAGAATCTCTGTGATAAAAATGAATGTCTTACCTGGGATGTTATTTTTGTTTCAGACAATACCACTTGTGACTACTGATTTACCATTTAAGCAATGGCAGAAGGATATAACTAAATTTATCTGGCAAGGTAAAAAGCCACAAGTTAAATATAAGGTGTTGCAAGATGCTAAAGAAAGAGGAGGTTTAGCCTTGCCTGATTTCAAATTGTACTTTGCTGCTTTTTGTTTAGTTTGGTTGAAAGAATGGGTGTTGCTGAGAAATAGCAGATTATTGAATATACGAATTGAGATTTGGGTGGCCCAGCTATTTATGGTATGACAAAGTTAAGGTTAATGTAGCTTTCAAGAATCACTTTATTAGATGTGCCATTTTGAGAATTTGAGATAGATATAAACCTAGATTGTGTCCAAAACTACCCCTATGGTTATCTCCACAAAAAGCGTTTTATAGGAAAGAAATAGTAACTATGCAGAAATGATTAACTTATGGCAATATTCTTAATATTAATCAAGGAGAAATTAAAATAAAATCAAGAGAGGATGTGATATCTCAAGGACATTCATGCCACTGGTTTCCATATGTGCAACTTGGAGAAAGATTTAATTGATAAAAAGATATATGGTTTTGAACAAAACAAAGCTGTTTTTGAAACCGAATTGTGTATCAGTGATGAACATCTTATTGCTCAAATGTATAAACTTTTGTTGAGATTTGAAACAGAAGATGAACAAGTTAAAGATTGTATGATAAATTGGGCTAAAAATTTTGGATATAATGTACAAATGGAACAATGGGAAAGTACGTGAATGAAAGGGTTAAAATTTACACTGTGTTATAATTTGAAGGAAAATTTCTACAAAATGATATATAGATGGTATTTGCCATCAGAAAGATTATTGAAAATGTACAAAGGGGTTTCAAACATATGTTGGAAGTATGAACAACAAGAAGGGACGCGAACTGATTACGAACTGCGAATCAAACCGTGAACTGATTACGGCCAGGTGGCGACGCTTAACTCAAACTGCAAGCGGATACTTTGTATCAGCGCAGCTTCCCTCTGGCACTGCAAACAAAGGAAAGTGCAGAGGCTCGGAAGTGAAGCAATCCAGGAGCGATCGAGAACTCCCAGCTTTGCACGCAAGCAGGCAAACCCAACAAAGGCAACAACAGCACAACCCATAGACGACAATCAGAAAGACAAAAGCACTGGACTGAATCTGCCATTTGGGCGAGGGGGGATTACTGAGGGTAATCTGTAACTAAGCAACGGGGAAGCGCGGGAACGGGGAAGCTATAAAATACCATGTCAGCTATGCCAAGCCAACCCTGGCTTTCTCTGTACTTACTTACGTTACACTTGAGTAAACTTCTTTGCTGAACACACGTGTCACGAGAGTTTCTCTGAGATGAATGGGGTAAACCTTACAATTGATACATCATTTTATAAAAATTCTCTTTAATATTATTACATAATGTAAATTTCAACCCCTTCATCCACATGTTTTCTCATTGTTCCATTTGTATATTATATCCAAAACATTTTGCCCAGTTTATCATACAATCCTTAACTTGCTCATC
Source organism: Liasis olivaceus (assembly GCA_030867105.1). NCBI lineage: Eukaryota > Metazoa > Chordata > Lepidosauria > Squamata > Pythonidae > Liasis > Liasis olivaceus. The sequence continues at coordinate 91,152,146 of CM061348.1, read as the reverse complement.
CTGTGTCTTAAATCTCAACAGAAGTTTATACATTTTAGCAATAAGATGTTCAGCATTAGTACATAATTCACGTTCAAATACAGTTTTGTCACAGACAAAACCATAGGTATTTTTATCATCTTTAAATCTTTCTACTAATTGTACATATGGAAACCATTGACACATATATCCTTCTGATACCAAATCTTCTCTTGATTTTATTTTAACTTCCCCCTGAAGAAAGTCCAAAATATCACCATAAGTTAACCATTTGTGCTTAATTACCATTTCTCATCTGTAATATGCTTCTTGTGATGATAGCCATAAAGGTATTTTTGGACACAATCTACATTTATATCTATTCCAAATTCTCAAGATGGCACAAACCTATAAAAAGATTTTTGAAGTCTACATTAACCTTAACTTTGTTATACCATAAATAGCCATGCCAACCAAATCTCAAATCATGTTCTTCTAAGTCCAAAAACCTTCTGTTTCTCAGTGTCACCCACTCTTTCATCCAAATCAAGCAGCAAGCTACAAAATACAGTTATCAAGCACTGAACATTTCACATCATCTACCATGTTATCCATTAACAGGACCTAACAAGGCCAGAACCTGAGTGTTGTGTAGATGGCACAAATCTCCCCTTGAATCTATCCTCAAATTCCTCACCCCGAACATCATACCTGCCTGAAGTCATTCCTGGCAGGCCTGCATAGAATATGATAGAAAGGTCACTTTGAGCTGCTTTACCTTGTTGACAAATATTGTTCTTCAGTGTAGTGAAGCATCTTTTGAAGGCAAAGCATGGCACTTCTGTAAAGCCTCAAGACTGGGTGATCTACCCTGACTGGCCACTCTGGTTCAATGAAATAGCTGATGTGCATAAACAGAAGACAGTTTTGGCAAGTGAAGCTACTGCAAGAATCATTACACCTCACCAATTAGAAGTGAGGCAGGGTGGTACTGCATAGAGGCACTTCAAAGGGGTGTTTCATGCAAACGTTCACCAAAGCAAAGCAGCACTGTGAAAATCTACCCAGCTTTAAGACTTGGTGCTATTTCCAAGTGATGAGACATATGAGATGTGCTGTCAGGAAATCAGGTATAAAAATGCTAAACTTTAATACACCTGTTGTACCTGTTAAAACTGGATTTCTAATCCCTCCCTCTATACTCTTGGGACTATCACACAGAATTATTACTGTTTTGTGACTTGGTCCTTAAATGGTATTCTTGAGGGCAGGACCAATTATTTTGATTTGTTCTATACAGTTCCTTGTTAATATAAGTAATTTAGAAATGGCACTGATACATAAATTCATATCGTGTGTTTTCTAGAAGAAAATAAACAATTCTGAGGAGTATACACTTAGCAATAGCTTGAAAATACTACTTAGGACAATGAGGGACAAAATGTAATGTGACAAGAAGTGCTGGTAGAGAAACAACCTGCATGGATGCACAAATTTCTCTTGTCACTTTAACATACAAATCAAGTTGAAGGATAGTGGCACAATGAGCTATTCATTATTGATTCACAAGGAGTTGGGTGTTCTGCCCTCTATGAATAATGTAAGGCCTTTTTTCTCACCATCAAATATGTCTTCCTTTACTAAAGTGGCTTTTGAGTCTGTTATGCTATGAATTGAGACATGGTTATACAATATTGCCTCAAAGCCTTCTATATTTTTGGAATCTGGGGCCAAATTTGACTTCAGCATGCATGTTTGAGCCTTGAAATAGCTGTGATTTATTTATAATACTGACCTCAATTCCCTCAGAAAAGGAAGGTCAGGTTGACAGGAGCCTGGCTGTAGAGACTGCCCTCCGTAGTGTTTTGTCTGGGAACCTTCCTCAACAGATCAGATCTTGAATGGGGTGGGGGTGGGGGGAGATCTGCATGCAGGGAAACAAACATTTGTATTTGTTTTATTGTAACTTAACTGCTGATCACAAGAAATCATGGACATGAAGGTGAAGACAGAGCTTCAAACATATAGTCCACAAGGAAGTAGGACAAAATATTACCATCAGAATAGAAGATGCTTAATTTTTCAAAGGGCTAAATATAATTCTAAGAGCAGGATATATTCCTGAATTAATCTCCTTCATTTGGATTCCTACTTTATTCTCCCGAATGTATTACAGTACTTAATTTGATGACTTCACTACATTGTTTGTATGACTTCAGTCCTCATCTCACTGCCTCCACTGAAAAAAAGTATAAAAGAAACAGCTGTTAAAAGGAAAGAGGGCTATAGAATGTATCAGATTTTCCCAAGATTGTAGTTCTGACCTTAGAGGCGAAAAACTGACGACATGTTTTTTCCTCATGTCACTACCACCATAGCCTTTGAAACTGGATCTTCCTGACACTCAAAAGTCCAAAAGGAAGATATTTCAGAGAAAACAGCCTTCTCCCTGTTTTGTTTTCAGGAGTGTGTCAGTCTTGTCTGTATGTCCCAAGTAACAGGAATGTGCTCTTAGACCTTCCTTCCTTCCTTCCTTCCTTCCTTCCTTCCTTCCTTCCTTCCTTCCTTCCTTCCTTCCTTCCTTCCTTCCTTCCTTCCTTCCTTCCTTCCTTCCTTCCTTCCTGTTCTTGGAGTTACTTGTGTGTCTCTTTGCTTTTTCTTTCCTTTTCATTAAAGGCTTTGCAAATGATGTGAGAGAGGTTTTCTTCTCATGCTATAAGCCTTTGTAGAGGAGGCCTCACAATTTGGGTATGAAATGCACCTTCTCAGCTCCCTGTTGTCCTTGTCTTTTGCCTTCTGTAGTCATATTGGAGGAGCAGTGAAGGAACATAGGGAGAGATTGGCGAAACAGATGTTGTTGGAGGGGTTGCTGGAAAGTTTGGAAACAGCTGGAATTGTCAGCCAGAGAGTGAGCTTGGGGCTTGGAGCAATGCTGCCTTTCCTCTTCTCTCTCCCCATCTGTGATACACCCAGTGCTAGTTGCCTGATGGGGAAGGGACTTGCCAGTACCCATTTGATAGAAGAACTTATAAAATATCTGGAAAATATGAATGGGAATATTATTCCAAGTGTGAAGATTTAAGAGTCATGGGGAGTTGGGGATTTAATAATAAATAATTATATTTATAAATCAATAACATATTTAATTATAAATAAATAAATAAATAAATTGTTTACAATGTAGTTAATATAATAATGTGTTTCCAGAAGCAAAAGTAAGATCTGCCAGGACTAATGGCTGACTGGGTTAAGCATGCTGTGTGAACAGGACCAACACGTTTGATCTTTTCAATGTTGCAGTTAGAGTTTTTTTTTTTTTTTTTTTTTAACTGTACTAGACATTTATACTGTTAACATGGCCATTCACAACTGGGGATCTCATCAAAATGAAACCTGCAGTATGATGTCATGAAACAAGCTTTCCCTTAACAAGCTTACATATGGTTTGATGACATAAGTATAAAAGGGATAGAATTTTTTTGTAGTGTTGCAATGCACATGTTTTGTTTTGTGCCCTGCCCTTTCAGACATGCTAATGACTACTGATACTATTGTGACAGTACTTACAAAAAGTTATCTTTCTTAAAATTTAATGCTTTTCTTCCAATAAGAATTTTGCAAATATCTGGTTATAGACTAAGATATTGTCCAGTATTTTTCATAGTGTTGCAGATTTGACTTCACTGGCAGACTTGCTAATCAAATGGATTCTGATTATTAAGTACCTAAGATTCACTTTTGCACTTCACACTTTTCCCACACATGTTTGATGATTTAAAGAAAAGAAAACTTTCATTGAAATGTAGATGGGGGGGGGGGGGGAAATCCAAGCCAACTTGGTGTTGAATCTGTTCCAAACTTTCATAACTACATACAGTTACCCTTGGTATCCCTCGCTTTAATCATATCTGCTGGGTGTAACTGTTTATAACCCTACCCCCCCCACACTTTTTTTTTTCCTCCTCCTTTCCCCCCAACTTTTATATCTCCAAATGGCCATGAAAGCCAAGCAGGGATCAAAGGATAACAAGGCACATGTGCTTATGAACAAAACCATTTTCTATCCGAAAATTCAATCAAGGCTCTTTTAATCAGGACATAAATCTTTCAGACACACATCACAAAACTTATAGCAAACCTGACTGCTGATTTTTTTCCCCCAGCTTTTCTGCAATTACAGCTTCTTAGAGAGACACAAGAGAGGGAAAGGGGAGATATCTCAGGACAGGAGAAAGCCCCTGTAAAAGCAGATTTAAAGATGATGAACTATATTTTTCATTTATTTAAGTCTGGGGTTTCAGTCCTTCGGAGAGCAAATGAAATGAAATGGGTCTCAGGCAATCAATATGATAAAAATTATTTTAACAGTTATATTGTAAATACTGAATCAGCCCCTCAACAAATGCCTACCTCCCCCCTCAAAAAAGAAAAAAAAAAGCTTTGGGGTTTGCTGCTGTTCCATGGTGAAGGAAGTATGCCCAGCAGTCAATATGTGTTGTTGTTGCTGCTGCTGTTGTTGTTTTTAACAAGGAGATCACCATTTCTGCTTAGGCGAGAGATGTTTTATTTGTAATTTAATCTCCTTTTAAGCTTACCTTTTCCCATTTGTGCCTTAAGATGAGGTTGAGAGATCTTCTCTGGGTTGCCCCATTTATCAGGACCTTTTTCAGAACTTTTGAGCTCACTCATTGTATGTTTATTATGGCTGTTCATTTTCTTTTCTTTGTCTACATGTTTAGATGCTTATGGTCTTCAATATGGATTCTCTGGGTAAGACACGTCATTAGAATGAATGACCACCGTATGCCTCACCAGTAGCTCTATAGTGTACTGGAGTCTGGGAAGAGACCTCGAGGTCAACCACACAAGCACTACAAAGATGCTGTGAAAGAAACCTTATGATACTGTGACATCCAGCCAAGGGAACTAGAAGCTGTGGCTTCTGACAATACCCACTGATGAGCCCTGTGCTATGAAGCCTCCACCGGCTTTGAAGGCAGGCACCACCAAAAACTGATAGAAAACCATGAACAGCATCATAGAAGAACACAACAATGGACTTCCAGTGCCCCCATTGTTGCTAGACTCTCCACTTCAGGATTGGGTATGCAAAGCCCTCCATCTCCACAGATGAACTGCACAACAATGTGTCTTCTTCGAACCCGAAAAACTACCATGTATATATATGGATTCACTGTTCTTGTGTGATGAAATAGGCTTTGTTAATAAGTAAATAGATTTACCAATACTTTTTTTTTTGGGGGGGGGGGCATATCTTAAAACAATCTATTGTTTACTATATCTGGGTTTGTAGCAAAGGAATAGTGTGGGCATGTATCCAGCTATATGCATATATATTTGCATTTACTCACATCTCATGGTGTGTTCAGGACCTGTATAGTATTTTCTCATTATTCCTAATACACACACACTATACATATATATATGAAAACATATATATATAATATTTGATGATATATACATTTTGAAAACATTCTATCACTAAATGGAAACATTTATTATATGCCAACCTTTCTCAGATAGCAACATTCTGCATTAGCAGCAAAAAGAATATTTATACTGATATTTTGGGAGTTGTATTGTTGTGCTTCCTCTGATCCCATGTATTTGAAACTGACACTTGCTCATATACTAAGAAAACAACCAAGCTCACCAAAGGCTCCACAGCTCATATATCAAGACAGATGCAAGACTCAGAGCAGAATTCCCAGATTTGTGGTATGCACCCAACAGATCTGTGTAGTGCACTTCCAGAAAATAGGAATAACTATTTCATGAAGTGGGGTGGGTGGGTGGGTAATTCATGTCCAAACTTACTGATTTTTAATAACACATACGGTGTTAAAATGGTTTGATTCATATATCACCCCCCTTTCTAGAGATAGCTGGATCTGTCAATTGCAGCTTCATTCAATTTCTCATCTTCCCAACCAAAACTTCATCTTGACCCCATCTTGACAAGTGCTTTTACTTGTGCTTTGTTAAGAATAATTAAAGCAAGGATCTTGGAGGGAGGTGGATGAGATGCTGCTGCATCTCTGCAAGATTAATGAAAGCAGGGAGCTGGAAAGGAGTCAGAAGAGGTGGAGAAGCAGGGCAGTGCATGAGTTCATTATTCATGCAACTGCTGTCATGTGTGCCTTGGAAAGGCCGGGCGTGGGGGGCATACATAAATGATTTGTGAAGTGGCATTTAAGAAACACTCTATTCCAAATGCCTTGGATGGAGCCCAGGTAATTTCTTTGAGTTAAAAGAAGCTGAGAATAACAATAGTAGTTACAAGGAATAAGAGAATGACAAGGAAAATGAAGGAATTGATGAAGATTTGCAAGATGCAAATGTGGAAAAGGCAAAGTACTCAAAAGTACAGCAAAGCCTAAAGGGAAGGCAACAAGTCAAATCATTAGTAGAAAGTTTGTGCCTTTTTATCTACTATATCATGCATGTTTGTGGTGAGAGAAAGAGGGAGAAAGATGGCAGGGGAATAGGGTCATCTTAAATTTAGGGACATTTTCCTTTCTGTTAAATACAGTCTGTGGAAATGATTAAAAAAACTGGGAATATATAGATGTGTAGTAAGTGTTAAGTCACCCAAAATTATACATCTTATCATGAGGATATGTCCTGTATGACATGGAACAGAAGACATCCAACTCAATGCTTCTGGGTGTTAGATGTCACCAGACATAGTGCCTTCATACTGATAACTGATAATATATAGATATTAATAAGAAATGTGGGATGTGCCCCTCAAGCTTTGAAACCCTCAAAACACATACCTATATTGCCAAGAGAATGCTTTAAGAAACGGTATAGAGTTATGTCTGGCATTGTATGGAGCTGACATAACTCTATACCAATTCAAGCATTTGTGGTGGCAGGAACCTATTGTAGATTCACTCTCCAGTTCCTTCCTCATTTATTTCCACATTGCTTACTATTAAGATGGCATCACACATTCCAAAACTACAGTGTCCATCTAACCTTATTTTCATATCCTCGGAGGATCTGTTGCATGGCACATTTCACTTAAACTGCATGTTACTCCACTGAGCTCTACTCCAAAGAAAGAATAGGTTTTGCTTTTTGGACTGCTTATCCATCAGAAAATGGCAAGAAAGATTATTGACTACTTGATTGAGCTAGATCTGGTGTTGAAGCTGTTTCAGGATGTCATTGTTTTCTACTAATGTCCTGGATTGACCACATGCTTTCGGAGTTAGGCAGACATTTGCCCATATAGACAGTTCAACTGGAATGATTCCCTTCAATCTAATTAATGGAGGAAGCACATAATTTAGGTTTTAACTATTCACTGGAGCAACAACATAAAACCGTTGAGCCTCTGATACTTCTGCTATCTGTAAGAATGTTACTTTTATTCCTAGCACTTCTGACTTCTCAAGACTTCCATTTTTCTGTTCTTTCTAGAACAAAATGGAATTCTGAGCCAAAAGTCAGAATTTTACCAAATGCTGGTAAAAATAATAAAAGACACAGCTACACCTGCACATTGAACAGTGACCCAGCAAATCTGAGCTTTTTTTATAACACTTTAGTAGCATCAGCATCCAGCAAGGAATATGTTCTGGTCGTAAGTGGATTAAGTTGGATATATGTATCTACTCTGCACTGAAGAATAGGTAGGTTTAATGTTGTTTTTACATAGTTTAATCCCATCATCTCTCTCTCTCTCTCTCTCTCTCTCTTTCTCATCTATTGAAATGATAAATAGATACAATTGCACAATGCATATATAAATATACACACAGAACAGTCTGTGTGATATCTATATTAAAGTAAAATCAGTTGTGAAACCAGTATGCATGTTCCATAATATCTGCCTGTGATCTTACTGTTATTCATTCTTCCTGGATTATTGGTATATATTTCTTTCAGATACTTTGGAGATGTATAAAATAAAATACATAGTTCTGTGCCTATTTATAATTGTTGCTAGTAATAATGACAGCAATTACAGCAAAGAGTTATGTATATATTGCTCTCAGCACTGCATCCAAACCTAAAACAATCATTAAGTGCTGATTCTCCTCCTTGGGTATCAAAGCAAGCTATATTTCAGCAGAGAATTCTACATTGTCAAGATTGTATCATGGAGCGTAAGTAGTATCTGCCCTTTGCATAACAGGGACTGCTATTCATGGACCATTTGTGATTTCTTCAGGCATGCCTTATCTCTGCAGAGAAAAAGGCCTGGAACTTAACACTGCAACACCTGGACAACAGACTGCTTAGTTTTGGATTTTCTTTTATGGTAGAACAGCAAACTACACATTGTATCATATCTCTGAGAGTAGTGCAGGGCAGTTACTTTTTTTTTTTTTTTTGAGGATAACAAAATATGCACACCAGTGTTTTGCATCTCACACTCAGACTGTTGTATTGTCTGCACTACATTCTTCTTTGTGGGAATAGATCTAGCTTGGAAGAATCACTGTCCTGAGTGAAATTCTTGGAGGAAAGTCTTACATGAAAACAAAGGTCAAGCAGGACTGTTCTCTGCAAAGCAAATTAATGACTTTCAAGAACACAAATCAATAGGGCTATCAGGTTACACCATTTTCTAGTCTGATATTTATCTTGATCTATAGTTCCACAATACCTTGGTGAACTATGGGAGGGAGAAAATCCCTGTGAAATGGAAGTGTCAGATAAATCATCTGGTAGGAGAGCATGCGGTTAAGAGTGAATGTTAAAGCCTACTTTGAGCTATAGAATGCCAGTTTAACCCACTGGTCATTCCACTATATAATGAGACAGTGGAAGAAATTCTCCTGTAAACCGTGCAAGGTCTATCTTGGTTACAAAGAGGCCAAGGGTGTGTTTGAGCATTCTGACTTGTATTGTATGCAACCATTTCTTTAGAGATCTGCAATTTCCTTTCTCTACATGCTTTACACAAAGTCCAAAGGAAGACATCGTAAAAGAATTCCTTCCATGGACCCTTTCCAGATCAGGATCTAGGAGAAACCAAGAAGTCTGACAAACCACAGAGAAATATGTAACAGAGAAAATATAACACAAAGACAGACACCAGAACTATCTGCCAAGTCCCAACAATAAAGCAAGCTCAAAAATATTCTAATTTTCAAAGTTCGAATATTCCTTCTCAAGCAAAACTCACTAATTCAGCTTTTGGAACCATACTTCTGTAATAATGTATTTGGATTCTTTAAAGGTTATGCAATCCTTTTAGGGGCTGATTATTACATCTGGCCTTTGAGTGGCATGGTAGAGACTATATTCCAAAATGTAACTAGGGTCAGAACAAAGAAGTGTTCACGACTAAAACTAAACTTGATTTTCCAAATTTGAAAATCTGAAGATGAAAATCCTACCCACCCATCTTTCTTTGCATTATACAGTGTTGCTGGCTCAGCTAAGAGCAATTAGGTGCTAGGGATTGTCAGGACCATAGAATGTAACAAAGGGGTAGCAAGATAAGTGGAAGTATTAACTGCTTGAATGCAAGCATAGCTGTGAATAATTAACAATTAGTGCTGGGAGTTCTAGGTTTTCTAGATAGTGGCTATAGTTCAAATTGCAACTTCAGACACCGTTCCTAGAGCCCTTTATTTAAATCAAAAGTTCTAGTATATAGAAATGACTTCATGCTCTCCACCCTTTATTAAATATTCTAATATTCATATGAATGAGCCCAATCAATAAAGTTAGCCTTATCAAGCACATTAAATGTTATATCCTATTATACAGCTATCAATAGTAACAAGTCAAAATAATAATTGTCATAAGTCTATAACAAGGGCTTGTAACTCCACCTCTCTTTAGGCTTCTTTATTCCACCTCCAGCCTCAAATCTGTCAATAAACCAATTTGTGCTTCAATATAATTGTGTTCTGGTCTCCATTTCAAATGTAACCTTTGGAAAATTCTCCTAAAATTTAATTTGAAACTAATTTAAAACAGTTAATACATTTATCCACTCATGTATTAACTGTTTTAAATTAGTTTGAAACAGTTGATTTAAACTAATTTAAACACTCATGATTTCCCCTTGCTGTAAGACTAAAAACCACAGTTTGTTTGTTTGTTTAATTTGTATGTTGCCCATCTCCCCCAGAGGGTGACTCTGGGTGGCTCACAATTAGATACATAGTTTGATAGCAACTCCTGGAGTGGTATGGAGAGAGACATTCAAAACTTTCAAGGCTTACAAGTTGTGTCCTCCTGACCTTTACATACACAGAAATAATTTCCCACTTCTTGCAATGAACCATATGATATTTAAATATATTCATAAATCCTACCTTAAGAAGACTAATTGAAGTATCCAGGGGGAAAAAACTGATTACTTCAATAAAAAAAAAAAAATTCCCCTCTCACCCCTATGGGTGGTATGTGTCTTCCTCAATCTCGGGTCCTCTACCAGAGGCCTGGGAGTTTGAGAGTTCTGCGCAGTATCTTACCTGTTCCTAGCACTGCACTCTTCTGCACAGAGAGCTCTGATGTTGTTCCTGGGATCTGTTGGAGCCACTCTCCCAGCTTAGGAGTCATGGCCCCGAGTGCTCCTACCACCACTGGGACCACTTTGGCCTTGACTTTCCACATCCTCTCAATTTCCTCCTTCAGGCCCTGGTACTTCTCCAGCTTCTCATGCTCCTTCTTCCTGTTGTTGCTGTCACCTGGCACTGCTACATCTATCACTACCGCTGTCTTCTGGTCTTTGTCTACTACCACGATGTCTGGTTGATTAGCCAGTACCTGCCTGTCCATCTGGATCTGGAAGTCCCACAGGATCTTAGCCCTGTTATTCTCCACGACCTTCTGTGGAATCTCCCATCTGGACTTGGGGGGGGTCTAGCCCATACGCTGTGCAGATGTTCCTGTACACAATGCCAGCTACTTGGTTGTGCCGTTCAGTGTATGCTGTTTCTGCCTGCATCTTATACCCTGCCACTATGTGTTGGACTGTCTCTGAGGCCTCTTTGCACAATCTGCACCTTGGGTCCTGTCTAGTGTGGTAGACCCCTACTTCTATGGATCTGGTGCTTAGTGCCTGTTCTTGTGCTGCTATGATCAGTGCCTGAGTGCTGTCTTTTAGTCCGGCCCTTTCCAGCCACTGATAGGATTTCCCAATGTAAGCCACCTCAGCTATCTGTCGATGGTACATCCCATGCAGGGGCTTATATATATATACATATACATATACATATACATATACATATACATATACATATACATATACATATACACACACACACACACACACATGATATTTAATGGAAACAAGTTAATTAATTAATTTGTTTTCATTAAAAACCAAAGAAAGAAAGAAAGAAAGAAAGAAAGAAAGAAAGAAAGAAAGAAAGAAAGAAAGAAAGAAAAGAAAAAAGAAAAAAGAAAAAAGAAAAAAAAACAATACACACAATTCTAACAAAAGAAAAAAGAAAACATCATAGAATCACAGGGTTGGGAGGGATTCTATGTCCAACTGCTTGCCAGTGGCAGGAACTCTTATATCATCCAAGACAAATGACTGTCCAATCTTTGTTTCAGCACCCATGGCTCTAGGAGGCAGGTTGTTTCACTATTTATAGCTCTCATGGTCAGGAAATTCTCCCTAATTTGGAGCTTCTATCCCTCAGTTCTTATCCTACTCTTGGGCACTATGGAGATTAAATCCACACCCTCTTCCTTGTGATAGCCCTTCAAGTATTGGAAGACTGCTATCATGTCTCTTCATAGACTTTTCTTCTTTAGACAAAATCTATACAGTCTCTTAATCATATTATTCTTTCTAAGTGCTTGCCAACCCACTCCTTGATTGCCTTTTCTAGGTTTTTCTCAGATACTGATATCAAGGTGATTGGTCTGTAGTTTCCTGGGTCTACTGTTCTTCGTAGGATTTAGTCTCCAAGACCCTCACCATCTTTGTTGTTATCCTCTGCTTTCTTTCTAGTTCCTCAGCATCGTTCTTGTATTGTGACCATCAGAACTTGACACAGTATTCCAGGTGTGGTCTTACCAGTATAGCAAGAACAGAACTATTACTTCCTATGATCTCAACATTATACTTCTGTTGATGCAGCCCAGGATTGCACCCATTCTTTTGGCAGCTGCAGTGCATTGCTGGCTAATGCTTAATCTGTGATCTACTAGGACTCCCAGATCCTTCCCACATGTACTACTGCCAAGCCAGGTACTATATCTCATACCTGTGCATCTGGTAGCCAGGTACTATATCTCTTATACCTGTGCATCTGTGAGAGTCAGGACCAGAGGAGTTAAGAATTTACTCTCATCACCAGAGCAACGAGGAACTGATAAGAGGATGAGACTGAACCCTCCCTAAAGAATGCAAGGGAGGTTGGGAGGGTGACCCTGGAATTTGCTCTCACTCTGAGAAGATTTCTGTAACGGGAGAAAGGCCATTAAACCTAGCTGGATTAAATCTGTACTGTCTCCTGGAGTTTCCTGGGCTAATCCTGACAGCATCTGGTTTTTCCTACTTAAGTGCCAAACTTTACATTTATCACCACTGAATTGCCTATTGTGGATAGGATTCCATGTTCAAGTCTTTTGAACTTGAGCATGTTTTCTGTGGTAGCAATCCTCCCTAGCTTTGTGTCATTAGCAAGTTTAATGAGAATCCCATATATCCCTTCATTTGTCATTTAAGGAAAATGTTGAAGAGCACTGAATCCAGGACAGAACCCTGGGTTACTGCACTGCATACCACCTTCCATGTAGAAACAGATCCATTAAAGACCACGTGTTAGATTCAGTTGCTCAACCCACTGTAAATACCTTTGGTAGAGGGACCATCCACTCCATTTTATCAAGATGGAGGGTATGGTAAACTTTATCAAATATTTTACTACAATGCACTACATCCAAACATTCCCTTGGTCTACTAATCAAGTCACTTTGGTGGGGCGACAAGCAATAAGATTTCTTTGCTGCAACCTATTTTTAACAAACTCATGCTGGCTTCTCTTTATCATATTGCTCCTTTCTAAGTGCTTGCCAACCCCCTCCTTGATTACCTTTTCTAGGTTTTTCTCAGATACTGATATCAAGCTGACTAGTCTGTAGTTTCCTGGGTCTACCGTTTTCCCTTTTTTTATATGTAGATTGGAATAATGTCAACTTTCTGGCTCTTCCCATATATTCCAGGAGTTCTCAAAGACCTGTGGTTTTGAAATCATATCTGCCACTTCCTTTAACACCTTAGGGTGTAATCCATCTGTCCTGGAGAATTAAATTCATTCAAAGTAGCTAGGTGTTTTCTCACCAATTCTTTACCTATTTTGACCTGCATTTCTTTTCTGCCCCCAATGTGTGGCTTTTGACAGGTTGGATTACTTTTCCCTTTTACAAAAAGACAGATGCAAAATAGGCATTAAGCAATTCTTAAGCCTTCTCCTTATTCCCTGTCACTATTTTGCCAAGCTTAACTCCAACCAGCAGACTGACTGCTTCCTCAATGTTCCTCTTGTTCCACATATACTGAAATAATGTTTTTTTTTTTTTGGGGGGGGGGGAAGAGGGGTTATTTTTGGCATTCACTCAGCTCATTCTGAGCTTTAGCTTTTCTGACCACATCCTTATTGTGTTCAGCTATTCCATGGTGTTCTATTTTTGTTACATGTCATTTTTCAAAAAATTGTCCTTTTTGTTTCTCAGTTTATCAGGCAGCTGTTAATGCAATCATGCTAGTTTCATTAGGTGTCACCCATTTTATTTTTTCTTTGGTGTTTATTTAAGTTTGGGCCTTATTTATCTAATTTTTCAGAATTTTCCAACTCTCCTGAACTGTTTTTCCCTTCAGGATTTCTATCCATGGAATCCTTCTTATTAATATATATATATATATATATATATATATATATATATATATATATATATATATATATCTGAGGCATATGTTCACATATATGTATGCATATATAATATTTTACATAAGCATATATATATATATATATATATATATATATATATATTATTATTATTATTATTAAAAGTTTTAAAGAGAAGATTAAAAAACTAACAAAACCTAACGCAAAGTAAAGAAAACAAAGAAAGAAAAAGAATGAGAAAAAGAAAAAGACAAAGACAAAGGTGCAGAAAGAAAAGATAAAAAGAAATAGAAAGAAGCTTCCAATTTTCTTTGCAGCAAATACAAGTATGATTACAAATTTATCTCTTACCCTATGGTTACAAAAAAAAAAACCTTATGTTTTTCTATTATCTATTATTTTTTTTCCTAATCATCAAACCACAAATCAAAAGTTCTTTCTTTTTTTTTCCTTTTGCATGCAAAAATCTATAAGGGATTTCCAGTCAGCCATAAATGCAGATATTGTTTTTTCTCTAATCAAGGAAGTCAACTTAGCCATCTCTGCAAGTTCCAACATCTTCGCCAACCATTCTTCTATTGTGGGTAATGTTGAATCTTTCCACTTTTGAGCATATAATAATTTCTCTACATAAGCATTTCAATAGACAGTAGCTTTATTTCAATGAGCTCAGCATCTGGGTAGAAAATATTCCAGTGGTAAAGTGGGAAGCAAAGAATTAACACAATTCAGAAAGGGAATTTTTTATGTTAATAGGTTTCCTGATGTTAATGTAATGAAGCCTAGTGTATGTATGAACAACATTTGACACTTAAGCTGCTATGTTTTCAAAATTCTGAACTTTTTCTGGTTCCGCTCTTCTCCTAAGTGCCCTTTAAATTGTTATGTTTAGAATCTGAAAATCAAACTCTCCAAAAAGAGATATGAGTTAAAACTTATGAAGAATGTTTTTTCTTGAGTGGTTGCAGTCAAGATGGTGGCTTCTGAGTTTATTTTTATTGATTTCATTTCATCTGGGCACTGCCCAACTCCTGAACGACTCTGAGTGGCTGAGTTTATGATATTTGTCAACTGAAACGTACAGATCACTAAAAACCTTGCTTACCTTTTTTGTCTGAATTTATGGGTATTATCCTTATGTCTAGCAGGGAATGCTGCATGTGGTATGGGTCGAAGGCTGGTAATTTAGTTTGGTAATTTAGCCAAACAGTATTATGTAGAACCCTTACTTGACCAAAGCCATGATGGGGGTGGAGGTCAATATCTAGGGGACTATCTGGTGATGACCATATCATATGAAAGACTGTGACTTAGAATGTGATAGACCAATTATGGATCAAATCAAATCAAATCTTTATTACAGTCAAAGACCAACATATGGAGAGATGGGTACAGTCAATTTATTTATGCTTTTTAAGTGACTGTACCCCACCCTCCTTATGCTGGTCTTTGGCCATAATAAAAATTTGATTTGATCCATAATTGGTCTATTAATTATCATGATACAGAACAGTTAAAATGCTTCAAGTACTTTGGGATGATAGTCCGCTTTTCTGGGAACACAAAAGCTCAGATGGAATATGTAGCTTTGGTAGATCACAAGGCTTCAGCAGCTATTCTGATCCCCTTGCCCCTACACACAAGGGAGTGGGTTGGTACCTGCCCTCAATTCAGGCAAAATAATTGTAATAGTGTATATATTGCACAACCTGGCCCTTAATCCAACTATAGGCTACTTTTAAAAGTGCAGGTAGTTCAGTTTTACAGTTTCCCAGATGCAACCTTACAACTGAAGGCTGAACTTCAGAGGGTAGAAACTTGAACTTGCTAGTAATTGCCAGCTACTAGCTGAAGAATAAATTTCTCCCATGTGGTGTAGTTGCACATATATTCCTTGATAAACTTCAGTCTAGATAAAAGCAGGGAATGCCTCTCACTACCTTGGGTTCCCTCCAGAATTTCTGTTTTTCTGGGCTATGGGCATGCCAAGGTGGCACTAAAGCAGTAAATCAAGGATATAGCTTATCCACAAGAATTAGCTTCATAAACTGAGGAAACAAGAAAGCAATTTATATACCCCTGAGGAGAACCTGTCAGCTATTTTTCCTCTCTTTTACTACCCAAACACAGGAGAACATTTACAAAAATAAGATTTGATGTTCTCCCATTTAGAGTATTACAGAATACTGGTAATAGATAGATTTCAGAAATGGGTTTGCTCTTATGGAATGATAGCAAATGTTGCTCACGTCCAACTTGTATTTTTTTAATACACATTACCAAAGCAAATGCATTATACCCTTCCTATTGCATTTTTCAGTTGGTTACAATTATATCTTCCCCAACATAAATGACAAAAATGACTTCATTTGCAAAATTTCCAAATTGTGACAAAATTTTGTGGGACAGCAAATAGAGTCCAACACAAGTTAACATCTAATCCACTTTTGTGAAATGACTCTACAACTATTAGCTGACTATAACTTAAACTTTGTTTTGTCAGCCATGGCATGCTTTTAGACTATATGTATGTCTGCTTGTATTTGTATTTATATTTATATTTCATTGTGCTTATAAGCCATTCCAGTTGTGAACATCTTTGAGTAGTATACAACCCAAGCTCCATAAAGCAATAGAATAAAAAGAAAATAAATAATATCACACAATATACATATAACACTGGGAACATTCATTAATATAACCAAAAATCAAAGCATTCTCTACTTTATGTATTTTCTCTATTTAATATTTAGGTTTTTATGTTTGATATCTTAGCACTATGTAGTAAATGATTAATGTTTTTGTATGATTGCCTGGTATTATAAAGCATTCTTCCTTGTTGGCTTTTGGCTGTAATTAAATATCTGCCTGCCTGCCTGCCTGCCTGCCTGCCTGCCTGCCTGCCTGCCTGCCTGCCTGCCTGCCTGCCTATCTATCTATCTATCTATCTATCTATCTATCTATCTATCTATCTATCTATCTATCTTTTTCCTACTAGCTGATGTTCACGAAAAAGGAACTCTTAGCAGAATTGTTTTGCTCCCCTTTTTCTTCTTTGTATGTTTTGTCTTAGTGTTATACTTCACATTAAGTGTTTAGTTTTATTCTATTTTGTACAGTAATTTGTTCTTTTCAGAAGAACGCATTTTTGTTTTTCAGGACTTGAAAAAAGTTTGTTGGTGGAATTATGAAGTGAAAGAGATTGGGAATGAGATAATGTTTACACAAAAATGATTGCTATAAAAATGAGGAAGAGAGAAGGATACTGTATTATGCATATATAGAGAAAAATAAGTTGCAAAGGAGGAAATCAATGCAATGAATGATTAAAAGAAGCTAAATGAAGAGTGATTTTAATGGAAACAAAATATTGTTTTGAAAGTGGGTAAAGAGGGCTAAAAATAAAAATGATGAAGCAGCTTGGAATGAAACTGAGATGACGAATGGTAGAAGGAGTATTTTAGAGATTTGTATGATAATGATAGGGATATAGGGATATACTTCCAAGAAAAAAAATTGTAAAAGGGGGGGGGGGACACTGTAAGAATGTTAAAAAAACTGCAAGACTGCAGGTGTAGACTATGTAATTCAAGAAATGTTAAAGTATGGATTGGGTTTCTTTATGGAGTGAGTTTGTGACCTGGTTAACAATTTTGTGAACACTGTATCTGCACCTGATAATTGGAAGAATGTTGTTAGCAAAGGAAAGGCAGCAAGGTGAATGCAAACTCTACAGAAATATTAATTTAGTTTGTTAAGTGTGCCTGGAAAGATGTTTGTCAGAATTTTGATTCAAATGATATAAGGGTGACAGCAAGCAAAATTTGAAAAGTCCAGTATGGCTTTATCTCAGGCAAGATGTATTCAGAACAGATTTTTGGTCTTCAGCAATCTGTATAAATGTGAGAAAGAAAGCATATTGTACATTTTTTAATTTTGGAAACTGTATGATAATATGAATAGACTTGAATGATTTGTGCAAAGATAGAGTTGAAACTTAGTGGCTGAAAGCATTAAGAGTCACAAGTGAGAACAAATGGCATGCTTAATGAATTGTTCAGCACTGAGCAGAGTGTAAGACAATCATGTATAATTTTCCTTTAATTATTTAATATATTTATCAATAAATGCATAAAAAGTACTATTACAGATATATTGACTGGGGACATAAATGGAAACAATGAATGAGGATTGAATTGCAAAGCAAATATATGGAAGAAAGGAAAAATCAAGAAAGTCACATTTGGTGGAATTCATGAGATTTATGAGGTGAGAAGCTTAAAGAATAAATGTTAATAGAAATAGGTGGATGTGGACATTGTGGTAGAAAAACTCACCTAAAAATGCACTGACAATTGGATAAGATTCAACAATCCTTCTATAAAAGCTTGCAAGTTATAGTGAGTAATTCGTCTCCTGCTATTAAGAGTGATTTTCAAAGATTGGTCAACAGAGTTGTTATATAGGGATACAGAGATTCAAGATGAGCATACATTTAATCACTGAATACATTTAATAATTTAGTCACCATTAACCACTGAAGAAACATTTAATTACTGAAAGAATTGTTTTATAACCGATGATGAACACAGATAAGGGTACAGAGGAATCTGTGTGTCCCTGTGTCTGGAAAGAGAATTGTAATTGTAATTCAGGATACTTAGCCTTTGAGCAGTGTGAATGTGAATCAAGCTGATTGTTAACAACAGTTTGGTGCTGCATCCCACTGTGAATAGGGAAAGCTGTTAACTTGCCCATTATCAGTATCCTTGAGAACGTTGCAGTTTGTGAATCAAAGCTTGTTCATAGATGTAATAACTTCAGGAGGATATATGTGATGAGAAAGAAGTCTGACATGAGTACAAGGAAGATGGTTTAGCATTAAGACTATTGTGGCTAGATACTTCTACATTAAAAAGGCAAGCAAAGACAGGGGCCATCAGGGGCCATCTTAGGTATGAGTATGTTGGAGGCATGCAGAACAATAAAAATATCTCCACACTATGGTGGAAGGAAGGATGATGTAGAAGAACAAAACATGGATAGTGTTGGGGAAAAAAAAATCTTTTTTCCTTTCTCATGCCTTTAATTTATTTTGCTTACTGTTTCTTACTTCTTTTGCTTTGCAAAATAATACCTACCTTAAAAAGAAATAGCATGATGGATATGTATGTAAATCCAGGAATAAGTGGATTGTTGTCTATGCAGCTGTAATGAGCCCTGGAAAAGAGGAAGCCTCTAATTAGAGGGCAAGCAGAAGTGAGCAATATGTCAATAATCTGAGGACATGAAAGCGACAGCGCCTGCCTCTGCTTGCCTCCCAAAAGTACCTCTTGTCTACCCATGTTGCTGTTGTTGCTGAATGTAAGGAACATTCCTTGTCTGCAGATAATTGGTGTATTTCTTCTCCTTTCAGAAAAAGAAGGCACTGAGGCCAACAGGATTTTCAGGCAGGCAAGTCCATCTATAATCTAAGATGGTTTCACATTAGCTGGTGAATATATACGGCTGAGAAGGGGGATTAAATATGCTTCTTTTAAGTACATCCTTAATTTTTGTTGTGATTTTTATTTTGAACACATAGTTTTAACATTTCATTTTGCAGGTAATCCATCTGCAATGTTAATCTTGGACTGTGGGGGGGGGGGGGTTTGCCCCACAATTGAATGCTCAAATTAGTTACGGCAACCCTGCATATTTTAATTTAAATTACCTTAGGTTCTTTTTCTAAAATAAATATTTTAATTCTTTGAAATGTATATTTCTCTCATGTAAAGTTTAAAATGTGAAGATCCTTGGTGGAAGTTCTGTCTTCAAGTGCTGCTACATCTGTGTGCATGCAAATAATAATAGCATACATTTTGCTGGTAGAGGTTTTGTGGATTTCTTATGGAGAAAACATGAATTCTAATGAACTTTGATAGTTGTAGTCATGCCACTGTGAAGACTGATGGGACTGGAATGCCCAAATGTGAATTCAGTTGTGGTCTCCTCCTCCTCCTCCTCCTCCCCTTTAGATTCCTACATATATTTTATGACCCACACATAAAATCACCAAGCACATGGTAGCAATGACATTTAGGTTGGCTTCCTACTCAGGCAAACAAGGTTAATGGCTACACTTGGTTAGCTATATGCCAAGAAAAGCAAGAGCTTCATGAATAGTACAATCAGGAAGGGAGGTGGGAGAACAGATTTCCCATGTTCCGTTATACTGCAAGTGTCCTCAGAACTCCTGAGGGTTGTTCTAAAATTACAATTTTTAAAAGGAAAAATACAGTCATTCTATTGAACTATATTAAAGTTTTTTTTTTTTTCATAGTTTAAATTTCATTAAATCAGACTTAGTTTTGTGATGGTCTCAGCCCACTTTTTGGTGTGCAGCCCTAGACACTTCACTCAAAGGCCTTTGCAAAAAAGGTGGAACATTTCTGCAGTACATTGATTTTCCAGGTTAATGTGGGAAATTTCAAAAATTAATGTAAGAATTAATCATAGGCAATATTGTCTTTTACCTTAGTGTCATATTGAATGTATCATGCGTTGGACCCAAAATGTGGTTCTTGCCCGGAGAAGGCTGCCAATAACTTCGCTGGACACGAGAAACCATTTAGAGTGAAGATCCTTTATTGGGGTGCAGCAGTAAAGGGGATACCTCTGTGAAAAGAGGCTCTCTGGACATAAAGAAATCAGAGTTTTTATACATTTTGCTTTAAGGAGGTATAACATTTAGAAATTAATAATTGTTCAGGAAGTTCTTCATCCCCTTATTTGGGATTTTCTTTTGATCTCTTCTGTGCTGTGGACCCATCCTCTTATCTTTTGTTTTCTCAGGAGATGTTTACTACAGGTGAATACATTTAATAGGTTACTAAGGTTAGATATAGGCTAACCATGTAGGGTCAGCTATGGGTGAATATGGCCTTGCCCTAAGAAGGGTCACTAAGTTCAGCTATAGATTAATAGGGAAAGATTAACTACAGATTAAAATTAGGCAAGAATTTAATCCTTGCTGTCCTGCAAGAATCACAGGTACAATACTTTTCCATTCCATGCTCCTCAATGTATTTATCTTGATTTTTAATTTAAAAATCCCAAATTTTAAAGGCAAAGAAATATTGTTACAACACACAAAATGATGCATTTCTTCTCAGATTTTCCAAGTCTTCTCCTTCAGGATATAAAAGAAAAAAACTAGAAATACCTACTCATTCTACAAATTGCCCATCGTCTTATAACTGCATATAAGTGTTTCACAGCATAGGCTAAAAAAAGGAAAGAAGTAATATTTTTTTTCTACAGCTATTATGGGATCCCAAAATTAAAAAAATAAAAATCTGACTATACATTTGAATTTATGCAAAGTCTATGCAATTGGCAATGTTGTCCTATAGTTGGAATCCACTTCAGATGCACCAATTATATGTCCACTAACAGCTACATGACTAGAGGAACAATGGAGGCAGAAGTCATGTGTTCTGTGGTGAATTTAGATTAGAAAAGGGTCATGCTGACATGCATAATTTATTTCTAGAGTTACCACTTAATAGGCCCAGTCTTTTAAAGTTTCTATACATTGACATTTAAACTGCAAATACATTGATTCTAAAGCTGAAAGAAATCTAGTCCAGCCTTTGCCTGCTGTTTTTCCATGGATACATTGCCTCTAAAATGATTCTGTATGTTTGTGTGCAAGCTTGCACACATGTGCTCTCTCTCACACATATTCACAATCTCTGTGAAGAACAATATTTGCATAATACATTGGTCATGCTGTTTGCATCTCCCTTTGGAAACATTTGCATTGTCATGTAATTATGCAAATTCCAAATAGATGGCTGACTGCAAAGAATATATCTTCAGGTACCCTCTGAGAATTAAATAGATTTCAAGCAAGGACACTATGAAGAGCTGAATAGAAAGATCCAGAAGTTTATAAATCACCAGCTCATACTTCTGTACACTTACAATTAAGTCAAAATATCCAATCTAAGGCAAGCTGAAATCCATTTGAGCTTCACAAAACAGAAAGTTGTGGTATGTTTACCGTATAATGCAGTTTGATCCTCAGAACACCATTAAAGTAAAGTACAGTGGTACCTCGGCTCACAAACTTAATTCATTCCACGATTCTGGTCACGAGCCAAATTGGTCGCGAACCAAATCAAATTTCCCCATAAGGTTCAATGTAAATAAGGTTAATCCATTCTGAACCATATGTATTTTTTTTAACCACAAAAATATGAAACAAAGTTCAGTACAGTACAGTACAGTATGAAGAGAGAGAACACTAACCTTGCTTGAGGCCACACCAAAAAGCTTCACAGCAAGTGTCTGTCTGCAACCGCGATCTCGCCTAGAGGAAGCCATGACCACATGTCAGAGCAAGGAAGATGGCCACGGGTCGTGTTCATCACCCGATGCGGAGTTTTTGCGAATGCTGCTGTTCGCGAACCGAATTGTTCGTAAACAGAAGCATTCGTGAACCGAGGTATTACTGTACATCAAAACTACCAGTATCACGTTTTTTTAAAAGTTCATCTGACTTCCTCCAAGATCTTATTCCTTCACATTATTTGATTCATTAGAAAAAGACATGGAAATTTCAATTAGTCTTGCTATCTGAGAAGGGGAGGAGAAGAAATAAAAATAACATTTTAGGGGAATAGGTTAAGATCTCCTCCTAGCATGCTTGTTGGTTTGTGCAGGGAAGTTCATTTCATTGGAGGGGAAGAGGGTTGGCGAAACAAACATTCAAATATTTGATTCTTGAATAATCACTGTTTCTATCTCTCTATCTCTCTATCTATCTTGCCTTCTCCCTCATTTCAGATATGCTTGTAAAAAATAGTAATAATAACCACATCTTATGCCAAACCTGTATAGTTAAGGGAGAGATATGGTAGAATATGTGACTTTTGATTCAAGAATAATTAATTTGCTACAGGTCTCTCATCTGATAGAACTGCTTAATTCTCTTTAGGTCAAATTATTTTTGATATTCATCGTCCTCATTTATTCATTTATTTTTAGGACACTTATACTGCTCAGTCATAACCAACTGTAAATGATATATAGTTAACAATACATATATTAGATGATATGATAACAATCAGAATAATCACAATATACATTCAGTCACAAAAGCTTCAACAACAGCCACATTCATGGTGCCTCCTCTCACTCAAATAAACAATTTTAGTTTCCAAAGGCCTTTTGGAATAACCAAGTCTTAACCAGTTTCTGAAGATCATAACAGAAGTGTTGCACTACAAGATAGACCAGATCAAGAAGCAGATGCCTTGTAGGTCTAAAAGTATTTTTATCAGAGTAGCTATAATAAGAGAATCTTGCAAATCTGATTATGTGTTTTCCCTCCTCCCTCTTTTAGCTTCATGTGAATTGGGGTGGGGGGGGCAGGGAGGAGGGTGGCTACTTTAGGTGTTTCTGCAAATCTCTATCTTGATATGGGTTTAAGCCATGTTTATTTGTTCATTGCCTGGGTAAGAGATCTTCTCTCTTTATCAAGGCCATCCTGCCCACTCTCTATAAAAAGGGACCAATCTCACCTTTGGTAGCAAGCTATTCCACAGCAGAGGAGTCACCACAGAATTTCTGTATTGTATTCTGCCCTTTCCAAATTCCATCCTGTAAGATAGTGACTGTCCAAAGTCATCCAGTGAGCTTCCATGGCAAAAAGGTTTTGAATTGTGGATTTCCTTGAGTTCTAGTTCAGCTTCCTGATCACCACACCATGCTGTGCTTTAAATTCTGTGCTTGCTGTTTCTCCTCCAGATACAATAATGGTGTTTCATTAGACATTGGATTAGCCTCCACTACCTATTCATATTGGTCAAGCTCATTTAATCTAGGAAACAAATAAGATTGAATGCCACTTTGTTTTGAAAATGAATAATTATTCATCTAAGTTCAGCATCATATCTTGATAGAAGAGAGTGTGAGACTTTAAAAGTCACATATTTTAATGGGCTGTTTTTTAATAATATTGTTTCCATCTGTATACCCATATATTGTCAATCAATGATTTTTAATTTTCTAAATGAAATGTATTTTTAACAATGAGAATTTTCAACAGCTGGTATTTTGTTCCAGACATAATGTCAATTGAATAAAATGCTAGCGAATAAAGTTTTTATTATGTTACATACACGCCAAAGGGAGAAAACTATAATTTTATTTTATAATTATATTTTTAAGGGACAGTAATTGTTGAAAATACTGTTTGTTTCAAATGCAGCAAGCATAGATTCTGTGATAGCCTCTTATTAGACTGTCTTCCCTTCTATTATTATGCAGGATGATTGATAGGTCACAAGTTAAACATTTTGTCCTGTGGGAACTACTGGAGTTGAGTGAATTTCACACCCCATTAATTCTGATTTGTTGAATTCTTCCTGGCCTTTCCTATGTTTGTCATTATCTTGCAATTTGAAAATGTCCTTCTTGTTAAAGAAAGTGGTATAGAATTTATTTCCATAGCTTTGATTGTATTCCTTTTATGAAGCCCACAACTTTGCTCCAAGGATACCATGTTTCTAGTGAGCTGGTGAGATATACTGTATGTTCAGTGGCTATTATAATAACTGTGCTGATTCAAGAGCAGACATTGCTCTTGAATGTCTTGATAGGTACAGTATTGGGAGAAATAGTATTCTTCTGATCTTTGGAACACTGTCTTCTGATAACTGTCCTCCATATATAGGCCATTCTTGATCAGAATGAGTGTTTTGGCTTTTGAATACACTGGTTCTCATTTCTCCTGTCTTCCCAGCCACTCTATGGACATCTCTGAGATGACATCACCAGTTTGGAATGGAATGCCTCCCTGTTCATTCATGTATAACTTTTTCATTAATTCTGCTTGCAAATGAATTATCATTCTGGCATGATTTTTCATTAAGCTGATCACTAGTCATATAGCAATTATTGAATACACTCATGAAAACTCCTTTCTGCTTAAAAAAAAAAAAAAGGATATTCTTTTAGGTTTGGTCAGGATCTGGATTTTCATTCATATGTCTCATGGTAGTCCATTTACAATCCCATACATGGTAAGCAGCTCTAATAGTTTTCCTGAAATGGTCCTGGAGCATTATGATTCCACTACTAGTTAGTGGCTCCATCAGTTATGTTAGAATCAGGACTGACACTTTTGGAAAGACAAGCTGCTAAGAAATATAAATTCCAAGTATAAAGCCTAATTTATATCACAGCGGCACTATAACATGTTTTCATCTCCAGGAACACTTTTCTATTGTTTTCCAAGGCCTGTTACAAAAGCCAGGAGATTAATTCTTCATATTATACCTTTTCACCTCTGTGAAACCCCTCTAGACTTTTAGACAAAGAAACAATTATTGGTAATCCTAAGCAGCAGTCCCATTATCTCAATATTCCTGCAGGCCCAGGGTCCTGCTGCCCAGAGATATTGAAACACTCACCAAAGATAAGAAGAACTGTCCCTAACAGCAACATAACCATTTTGAAACCCAAAGAAACTCTGACTGAAGAAGAAACATATAGCTAGAGTCTTCAGCTAGTTCAGCTAGAAATGAGAAGGACTCATTTCTCATGCCGTCCAATTCATAGGAGCAAAGACTGGGGAACAGGCTAAGCATCCTTACCATCCTTAATAGAATTATTTGCTTACCTTCTCCTCTGCTCATCAGCTAGCATTAACTAACTCCTGTGCTTGGTTAGACCATGGATTTAGTATCATGTATCTGTTGATGTAGTAGAAAGAGGAACTGTTTCTCTTTGAACACTAAATGAGTTACTGAAACAGACCAGGGCCCCCAGTCTTTATACCAACTGATCTCCCTATCTAATCAGCCAACACTGGGAAGATGCTGGATTCTTAGTCCTGTGAATCTACTACTTGTTTTAAAAGCAAAAAATGAATGTCATAGTTGTAACATTGCTGTTACAGTATTTAAATGTCTTGATAAATAAAGAATTGGACATAAGAATGGGGTCTTCAGTGATTCCTTTTAAAGAATCAAGCATCTTGGAACTGGTTATAGCTGCAGCATTGTGAAGATGGCTGTGATTTTCCCATCTTAGCTACCCATGTCTCCCAACATGGGGAAAAAAATCATCATGGGAAGAATAGGCATAAAATCTCTTTTCTGGACTTTAATGACTAAATGGTCAGATTCTCACAAATACCAACTGGATTTTTCACAACTGGAGTAAGTATAAGCCCCTGGCTTCCCAGCATGAAAATTCCAGAGAAATATCCTAATTTGATATTTGAAAGCCATTTCTCTTTTCATTCAACTGAATGAGACTGTTGAAGGGGGGGGGGGGGGGGAGAGATGTGGAAAATAGTTTCAGAATAGCCCTGTAAGAAATCAAACTTTTTTTCCCCTTTAATTGAAACCATGTAGTCTTGAGAAATAAGAATATAGAGTTCAAGGTAGCCAGGCTGCTTTGTAAGTGTCTACACAATATTTCTTGATTTTTCACCTTCAAAATCTTGATTCTCATTTTCCTTCTTGGTTTCCTTTTCAAGTATCTGAACTACAATCGTCACTATTTTCTAGGTGCATCCACAGAAATTAATCTCTCCTATTACTGGTTGATTGGTGTGAATTATAGGACTATAGTTCTTCCACCCCAAAATAATTTTCTTGGGAGCATCTTACTTTGTCATCTCAATTGCTTCTTTCAGTATCTTGAAAGAAACAATTGAAACAGTATCTTCAATATCCATCCAAATATCTCAAACCATGTCTTGTTCCTGGATGTATATTTGGATCGATCGATCGATTGATCGATCGATCTGTCTGTCTGTCTATTATACAAAATGTGCTTTCTCCAAGACTACAACCCCCTAGATAAAAACTGGCACCAAAAATGTCTGTTTATTATTTATTTTATTAGAAAATACACTATTGCAAGAAAAACATGAAGCAGGGCTTAGAGAAAAAAGGTTAGCTGTCAAGAGTAAGTATAGACAAAGAAGAATAGTTGAATAACTAACAGGGTAGATATTAAATTTGATCATCTCTCCCTCCCTCCTTCCCTTTCTTTCTCTGTAGATATACCCACAAACACAAGGAGTTCTTGTTGCTGGTTGAAATGACATTCAGCAGAAGATTTCCATTTCTTTTCTTTCTAAAATTTCAAACACTTAATTCGTTAAACACTTGGAGCTTTCTTAATTAATGTTGTAACATTAGTCTATTCACTTTAAGCATCTCAGTAAAAAATGACTTTTGTTTAATAATATTAATTTCAGGCTAGAGAGAGGATTTGTAAGCAGTTGTCTGACTTTGTCCCTTCCCCTTTCTTGTATTTCCAGCACCATATATGTAGAATTTGTACTTAAGCAAGAAAACAAACATATTTATAAAATGTGTATTGCTATTATGCAAGTTGTAAGAGAAATGTCACAAAACCTGACCATTCTAGAAATGATTTAATTCCAGAAGCGAAGGAAAGCACCAGTGTAACCCCTTTCCTACCTCCTGATCTTTGAGATAAGGAAGAGTATTTTTATCCAGTGGCCCATTAATATGGCAAACACTTAGACCTTTATGTGGGAAAGACTAATGATACCATCAGCTATGTTATAAATGCACCAGTTTGATTTTCCATGTTCAGACTAATGACATTTCATTTCCTTATTTCAAAGAGACTAATTAAGCCTTACTAATTTCCTTTGCTTTCTTACACGTAGCCATATATTTCAAGCATTCAATCTCATTGTTAGCATGCATATAAATACTATAGAATAATGATAGCTACCTCATAGGGATACTAGTGAGTAGGTAGTCAGAAAATGTGCATTTCCTTTTTACTGAAAAAGTATAGAATTTGGTGGTGCTCATATTTCATCTTTCCTCCAGGTTTGCCAGGTTCCAGAATTCTAATCAAAACTTTTACCTAATCACCCATACATAAAAATGATATATTTTGAAAGGCAGAAAAAAGGCTGTTTGGGGAAGGTGCATTGTCTTAGCGTCCATTTACATTATAAATCAATTTAAAATAATGAATGACCCTACCTCTAAAAATTATAGAAAATGTAGTTATAGAAACATTAAGAGGTTTTTTGTTTTTGTTTTAATCCCACTGGTAGGGTTTACAAATCACTATAGATTACATCTGAAAACAGGTGCATAAGAAATAGTCTCTGTTTACCCTAGATTTCAACATGTGCATGCCCCAGCATTTACACCCAAGCTTCTGCATAGGAATTCCATTTCTGTATCATTTCATAACAGCAGCAGTAACCTTGGCACCTAAGATTAACGATCATTTGAAGTTAATGGCTTTTAGCAGTACTTTGGGACATAAGCTCCTCCCAGGTTGTCATTAAGAACCAGAAAATGTATGCTGCCTAAATCATCTCCATTTAATTAGACAGCATGGGGGTGCATGCTAATTGCCAAATTATAGGTGACCAAGAATGAGCAGGTGATTGAAAAGATCACTAATATCAGAACACAGTAGTCCAATGTCCATCCTAGGAAAGGTGAAAATGATTCTTCTACCTTAGAGTCAGGGTCAGATTAGATAGAATTGGTATGTGGCACTCTTTGAGGTGAAAGTTACCAGAAACATTGCCAGCCCCTTAGAAAAGAAAAGCATAACCTCATGGATATACATATACATATGTTTGTGTATTTAAAAAGAAAAGGCCATGTATTACTGATGATGATGATGATGATGATGATGATGATGATGATGATGATGACGATGATGACGATGACGATGACGATGATATATCTGAAAACCCTGGAAAAGAATGGGGTTTCTCAACCTAATGCTCTATTTTAAAACATTTCACTTGAAACAAACTGTTTCTATCATATGGAAATATAGCACTGAAACTGCATACAGATTGAAGGTTATTTTATTTATAATAAAGAATTAGAAGTTACTGTACATTATTTAAAAAGATAATGGATAGAATGTTCAAATCCCTGCTTGGGGGTGTCATTAGATATCAGTACCATATCCTTTCCCATGTATGCATCTTAAAGGAGATAATTTCTTGCCAGAGAACTTAAAGGAATTACAGGTAAAGAGGTGGGAACAGACAAATTGTCGAAGTTCAATAACTGGTTTATAAATGGAGAAATAATTCAGAATTTAGAATTAAATGTGGAGATTTAATATTGCAGGACTAAATTGGCTACAATATACATGAGTGTCATCATTTCTTAAAGAGAAATTTGTAAAGGAAGCAGTGACCTGCTGTCTTACAGATTTTGAAAGATTAATTCATGAAGCAGAGGAAAATACTAAAGAAACAGTGTAAAGAATTTATGTTGATAGTAGCAAAAATGTCCAGAACTCAAAAATGATAGGAAGCAAGTATTCCAACAACAGATCTTTGATATTTGAAATTATCAGAAATTGTCCTAATTGAAAATCTACAGAGACAATGCATAAAATACAGTGCTTATCCTTACATCAAAAGCATCATCATCATCACCTTCACTTGAAACATGACCATTCCAAGAAGCATCAAGAGAGAATTGTGCTTGGAAAAGATCTTTCCCCTCTTGTACATTTTAGAAAGTGCACTTCCTGGCCATTCGGAAACTGTTTTGGTAAATACTTCCAGAAACCTTAAGAAATTGATTAGAAAGTTTTCCAGATTGAACATCTCCTTTCCCACAGCCCAGACAAGTAAATGGAGTAGACTTCTTCTGTTTCAGGGGTTCCTTACCCCAAAGAATCTGAACTGAACATCTATATAATTATGGCTCCTTCGTCTCCAGTTCTGCCACAAGTTTATATACATTAATTACACTGCAAAGGAAAACTATCTGGAAAAAAAAAAATTAAAGATACCTAAACTCATATTGAATTTAATGGAATGAATGCACAATTAAGTGCTCAAGTACCATTGATTTAAAGGGACATAAATACAGCTAACTTTGTTCTATATTGAATGCAATCTAGTTAGACTAACTAGATCAGCAATTAACACCATTTAAATCACTTGAAAAGGAAAATTAACACTAAGTATAGTGTAAGAGGAGAATAATATGAAACAGAGATAGAATGATAAGGATCTTATGGCAGCTCATGTATCTATATTGGACAGAATCATCTATTTTTCACCTCTTACAGCACAAGCTTCCTCGGGTAACATTTTTGGGCATATATGGACTGTTGAATGCATGTTAGACTTGCCTGTACAAAATTGCAGCCATGTGAGAAGGGCTTGCTTATATTAAAAATGGCTGCCACTGTTGACATGATTAGTGACAAAACAGCATGGCAAAGTGGTATGGTTGGTTCCCTCCATTCGTCTTATCCTTCTAGAATGCTTTCTATCATATATTTTTCTGTTTTGCTTTGTGGACAGATTTCTTTAAGTAAAATGATAAGAAACCATAGAAGGGTTTTGTTTTGTTTTGTTTTTTGGTAGGATTGCTTTTCCACTGCAGCATCCCTGCTGTGACACCACCTTCATCTCTAAACCAGGATGGCCCCTCACTCATGAAAGCTTTTAAATACTACTTTTTTTCCCCAGAGAGTATTTGGGGAATGATTGTGGTTATTGCTACTTGTGTATCTATTTTCTATTATTAGGTAGCAATGACATTGCTTTAAGTATAGCATTTTGAATATTTTATCATATTCAAATTTTTGGGTATTTTTATTTTATTCTAGTAAGTTCCTCTCAATCTTGAAGATTTGATGGCATACAAATTTAAAAGAATAAATGTCCCAATAAAAAGTATTTGAGGGCCAAGTGGTTTAGGCCCCAAATTCTGTTTGAGAGAAAAGCAACCCTGATATCTAGAAATGACCATTTTGTGTTTCCCCTTCCCCTTCCTCCTTGTCTATACCATTTGTCTATACCCTCCACACGTATTTGTGCCTCAGCCCCATACTTTAACTCCAAGGGAGTGATATTTAGGGACTACAGTACAGGAAAAGATTCCTATAGCTTTCAGTAGCCCCTCCTGGAAGTCCTTAATCATAAAAGATTTTTAGCGTGCCACATTTCTCTTACAGAGTTCCAGATTTCAATCACAACCATGTTACAGATTGATCTGCTTTTTCTTCAATGTCCATGCATATACTGGACGTGGTTTTGTTTTTCCAATTATTAATCTGACTTTGAATTATTTCCTTCTTGCATTCTACTTAGTTTTTGTTGGCTTCAGGAGCCATGCCCTACAAACTTCCACAAATAAAGCCACCTGTAATCTACTTTGTTTTTCTTCTTCCACAATTTATTTTATTTGCAATAGTCCTCTACCCCTCTATTTCTGGGTATGTACAAACTGTGAATGTCACTTCTTGAGAAACTGCGTGATGTATGTATTGCATTTTCCTAGGTTTCTGATCAAGATCTCCTAATTCAGCTTTGGTCCAATCAGTTATCCCTGCAGTATGTCTGACTAAGGGATTGACCAAGTGTTTATTGCTTTAAAAATATTTCTGCCATTTTAGTTTAGATTTTATAATTTTTGGACTCCTTTGACATGATTTGAACTAGTAGTCCTAATTTGGTCATACAATAGAAGCTTTCATTAATCCTAAATATATGCATCTTTCTTCAGGCATTATTATTATTATTATTATTATTATTATTATTATTATTATTATTATTATTATTTCTCAGAGACCATCTATAGGGCAGGCTATAGATATTATAAATAGAGAAAAGGATATAGACAGAAAGAGAATCCAAAAGAGAAGCAGTGAGCTTTCTGGCCCTTTCAAACCCTTTCTGGCCTGTTTACCTGCATGTGTCCACATACAAACTGACTTATTTCACACCTCTTATCCTGCCTACAATCTCATCCTAATGCTGGGGAAACATCACCAGAATGTATTTCAATGTCTTGAAAATATATTATCCTGATTTCCCACATTACTGTTTCAGCCATATGCCACTGAAGTTCAGTTCATGGGATGTAGTAGCGTGATGGAAAATAAATCCTAAATATTCTATCTTTAAAATGTTTTTTTTTTAAATTTTACACCTTTTTTACATTTTTTAAATCAATTTAATTGTACTTCATGCTCATTATGTCGTTTTGCAGAAAACCATGATGCTGATAGCCATACTAATAATGTTATGGTTCGTTAGCTAACACGTGAATTAGAGCAAAGGCTTGCTTCTTGGCAAGCTTGCAAAAGGGTGAAAGGTGAATAAGTAATTCTCTTGAGATGTAGGCTGTCAAGACAGCCTAGGCTTTAACCAAGATGTCACATTAAAGCGTAGGAAGATAACATGAGCAGAGCAAAGCTTCATATCCTGTGAGAGTGATTCCTACACAGTAAGAAACAAGGGCTATTCCTCATGAGCCCAGATGGCTTTGTAAGGGAAGGAACTTCAGCAAAATCCAGGCATCATCTACTGAGACACAAATACTCCTTTTGCCCTTATTCTATTCTTCCGTTCTATTGGATTGTTTTCTGCAACTGTGCTGACCCTCAATTTGTTTGTTTATTTATTTGTATATCACATTTATATAGCTGCCCATCTCACACAAAGTGACTCTGGATTGTGTTGTTGTTGTTGTTCAGTCGTTAAGTCGTGTCCGACTCTTCGTGACCCCATGAACCATATTGCGCCAGGCCTTCCTATCTTTCACTGCCTCCCTGAGTTTGCTCAATTTCATGCTCATTGCTTCAGTGATGCTATCTAGCCATCTCATCCTCTGCCGTCCTCTTCTCCTTTTGCCTTCCATCTTTCCCAGCATCAGGGTCTTTTCCAAAGAGTCCTCTCTTCGCATTAGGTGACCAAAGTATCTGAGCTTGAGCTTCATTATCAATCCTTCCAATGAGCAATCAGAGTTGATTTCCTTTAAGATTGACTGGTTTGACCTCCGAGCAGTCCAGGGGACTCTTAAGAGTCTTCTCCAGCACCACAGTTCAAAGGCATCAATTCTTCGGCATTCAGCCTTCTTTATGGTCCAGCTCTCACAGCCATACATTACTACTGGAAAAACCATAGCTTTGACTATGCGGATCTTTGTCGGCAAGGTGACGTCTCTGCTTTTTAATATGCTATCTAGGTTTGCCATAGCTTTCCTCCCAAGGAGCAAGCATCTGTTAATTTCATGGCTGCAGTCTCCATCTGCAGTGATCTTGGAGCCCAAATAAATGAAGTCTGCTACTGCTTCCTTTTCTACCCCTTCTATTTGCCAGGGATTGATGGGTCCAGATGCCATGATCTTAGTTTTTTTAATGTTGAGTTTCAAGCCAGCTTTCGCACTCTCCTCTTTCACCCTCATCAAGAGGCTCTTTAGTTCTTCTTCACTTTCTGCCATTAGGGTGGTATCGTCTGCATATCTGAGGTTATTGATGTTGCTCTCTGCAATCTTAATTCCGGCTTGTGATTCTTCCAGCCTGGCATTTCTCATGATGTACTCTGCATATAGGTTAAATAAGCAGGGTGACAGTATACAGCCTTGTCGTACTCCTTTCCCTATTTTGAACCAATCGGTTGTTCCATGTCCGGTTCTAACTGTTGCTTCTTGGCCCGCATACAGATTTCTCAGGAGACAGGTAAGGTGGTCTGGTATCCCCATCTCTTTAAGAATTTGCCACAGTTTGTTGTGATCCACACAATCAAAGGCTTTTGCATAGTCAATGAAGCAGAAGTAGATGCTTTTCTGGAACTCTCGTGCTTTCTCCATGATCCAGCAAATGTTGGCAATTTGATCTCTAGTTCCTCTGCCTCTTTGAAACCCAGCTTGTACATCCGGTAGTTCTCAGTTCACGTACTGCTGAAGCCTAGCTTGTAGGATTTTGAGCATAACCTTGGATTGTGTACAGCAATTAAAATAAAATAGCAAGTGAATAAAAACAGGTATTATAAAAAGATTAAAAGTTATTATTAAAATAAAATAATATTAGCATTTAAAAAAAAAAGATTTTAAAATATGCAAACCCTACAGAGAGAGCAGAATATCAACCATAGTGGAACCATCTGAGAATGTCTCTGGTTCCCAAAGACCCCCAGGCCTGATGACCAGGTCTTGAAGAACTTCCTAAACAAAAGCAGGGAAGGGGTGAGCCTAACATCAGGGCAGAGAACATTCCACAAGGAGGGAGCCGCTGTAGAGAAGGTCTACCTCCTGGGATCCACCAAATGCAAGTCCCTGGCTGATGGAATGCATAGCATACCTTCCCTGCCAGATTTAAAGGTCAAAACCAGATCTAATGAGATGGGCTGATGTGACTGGGGAGAGACAGTACCTCACATAACCCGGTTCCATGCCATGAAGGGCTTTAATGGTCAAAAACAGCACCTTGAATTGGACCCAGAAACAAACTGACAGCCAATGCAGCTCCCAAAGCAGAGGTGTAATATGTGCTCTTCTAGGAGCACACATAACTGTCTATGCTACCTCATTCCGCACCAGTTGAAGCTTCCAGATACTCTTCAAGGGCAGCCCATTACAGTAGTCCAATCTGGAGATGACTGGGGCATGAGTGACTGTGAGCAGAGCCTCCCGATCCAGGAAGGGGCACAACTGGCACACAACAAAAGCTATGTAAAGGTCCTCCTAGCCACAACTGCCACCTGCTCTTCAAGCAGGAGTTGTGAGTCTAGGAGGACTTCCAGATAACACACCAGGTCTGTCTGGGGCAGTACCACCCCATCCAGTATCAAAGATGGTCCCAGAACCAGCAGTCCCCCAAACTCAAAGCCACTCAGTTTTGCCAGGGTTCAGTTGAAGCCTATTGTTCCCTATCCAGACCCTCACAGCCTCCAGGCATCAGGATAAGACATTATCACTTAATTTGCCAGGGGCAGAGATGTATACTTGGGTATAAGTGATGATACCTCACCCTGTGGCAATGGATGAGCTCACCAAGTAGTGTCTTGTACATACTAAATAGGAGAGGAGAGAGCACCAAACCCTGCAGCACCCCATATAGTAGGGGCTGAGGACAGGACCCCTCCTCCCCAATCATCACTGACTGGAATCGACCCTGGAGAATGGAGGCAAACCAGCACAGCACTGTGTCACCCACCCTCAGTCCCCTGAGCTCATCCAGAAGGATACCATGGTCGATGGTATCGAAAGCCGCCAAGAGGCGAAGTAAGGCAAGGATGGATGTACAACCTCCATCCCACCCATGCCAGAGATCATCCAAAAGTGCGACCAATGCTGTTTCTGTCCCATACCGAGGTCTGAATCCTGTCTGAAAAGGATCCAAATAAACTAATAATAGTTTAATACAGTAAATTAGCACTCTATGGTATATGATCAATATCTGGTTAATTACATATTGGGTAATTAAGAATGCATATTTTTTCAAGTGATTTTGAATAGGCTGATTTTTTTTTTATAAGTCTTTCTACATGGATTGTGGATGATTGTTGGGCTGCTTTTGGCAGGCAGTTGCCAACTTAGGACAACAGGTATTTCTTTTTAAATGTGCTACCTGCCCACCCCTCCCCCCAAATGCTCAATCCCTCTTCTAAAAACAATAGTTATAATTCTGGTACTATGGCAAATTCTCTATCTCCCTGCCAACTAATTTTGAGAATTTTTGGTGGTAAACACACACACACACACACAAATCCTACATCAAAATCTCTAAATCTAAATTTTTGCTTTTAGTGCAGAGACATGAGGCCCAAATGCCTAAACATTGGCTGAAATGTTTTGGTCAGTTATTAAGATTAATCACTAAATGGTTAAGAGTTCTCATATGGTAGAGAGGAAGGACAATCAGAACCATATAATCAATATGGAACTACATTTCCTTTTCTGTTCTACAGGTGAAACTCGAAAAATTAGAATATCGTGCAAATGTTCATTTATGTCAGTATGGTAACTCAAAAGGTGAAACCAATATATGAGATAGACGCATTACATGCAAAGCAAGATATGTCAAGCCTTACTTTGGTATAATTGTGATGATTATGGCGTACAGCTTATGAAAACCCCAAATTCACAATCTCAGAAAATTAGAATATTACATGACATCAATAACACAAGGATTGGAAATAGAACAATATTGGACCTCTGCAAAGTATAAGCATGCATATGTACTCAGTACTTGGTTTGGGCCCCTTTTGCAGCAATGACTGCCGCAATGCGGCATGGCATGGATGCTATCAGCCTGTGGCACTGCTGAGGTGTTATGGAAGACCAGGATGCTTCAATAGCGGCCTTCAGCTCCGCTGCATTGTTCGGTCTCATGTCCCTCATCTTTCTCTTGGCAATGCCCCATAGATTCTCTATGGGGTTCAGGTCAGGCGAGTTTGCTGGCCAATCAAGCACAGTAATCCCATGGTCATTGAACCAGGTTTTGGTACTTTTGGCAGTATGGGCAGGTGCCAAGTCCTGCTGGAAAATGAAGTCAGCATCCCCATAAAGCTCGTCTGCGGAAGGAAGCATGAAGTGCTCCAAAATCTCCTGGTAGACGGCTGTGTTGACCCTGGACTTAATGAAGCACAGTGGACCAACACCAGCAGATGACATGGCTCCCCAAATCAACACAGACTGTGGAAACTTCACACTGGACTTCAAGCATCGTGCATTGTGTGCCTCTCCATTCTTCCTCCAGACTCTGGGTCCTTGGTTCCTAAATGAGATGCAAAAGTTGCTCTGGTCAGAAAAGAGGACTTTGGACCACTGGGCAACAGACCAGTTCTTTTTTTCTGTAGCCCAGGTAAGACACTTCTGACATTGTTTGTTGTTCAGGAGTGGCTTGACAAGAGGAATACGGCATTTGAAGCCCATGTCCAGGATCTGTCTGTGTGTGGTGGCTCTTGATGCACTAACTCCAGCCTCAGTCCACTCCTTGTGAAAGTCCCCAACACTTTTGAATGGCCTTTTCCTGACAATCCTCTCCAGGCTGCAGTCCTCCCTGCTGCTTGTGCACCTTTTTCTACCACACTTTTCCCTTCCACATAACCTTCTATTGATGTGCTTTGATACAGCACTTTGGGAACATCCAACTTCTTTTGCAATTACCTTTTGGGGCTTTCTCTCGTTATGGAGGGTGTCAATGATGGTTTTCTGCACAACTGTAAGGTCAGCAGTCTTTCCCATGCTTGTGATTCCTACTGAACCAGCCTGAGAGGCCATTTAAAGGCTCAGGAACCCTTTGCAGGTGTTATGGATTCATTAGCTGATTAGAGTGGGACACTTTGAGCCTAGAATATTGAACTTTTTCACACTATTCTAATTTTCTGAGACTGTGAATTTGGGGTTTTCATAAGCTGTACGCCATAATCATCACAATTATACCAAAGTAAGGCTTGACATATCTCGCTTTGCATGTAATGTGTCTATCTCATATATTGGTTTCACCTTTTGAGTTGCCATACTGACATAAATGAACATTTGCACGATATTCTAATTTTTCGAGTTTCACCTGTATCTAATGAAAATCTGATGTTTTATGTTTTCACTGGCAGCAAAGCCATATCAAGACATGCTCACGGTGCCTCATCTGGTTCCTCCCATAACATTGTTTTTGAAGCTCTGCAACAAGTTTGAGAAGTTAAGTTTCAGTGAGGATCATATATTGAAAACTTAGTAGAGCATCTGTTTCACATGAAAAGACCTCAGATTTAATCTTCGATGGTCACTGTCAATTAGTGTAGACAGTCAGTCAGTCATCTGATGGAACTAGATGAACCAATGATCTAATTCATTATAGACAGCTTCCTTTGTTTTTATGTTCCTAAACCATCTAAGCATTTCTGTGTATGTTATTGCCTGGTACTCTTGATTTCCCTTAAAGCCTGATGGGAAGATCTGAACATGGAGAGATACCTTTTAGGCAAATTTATTTCTGACACCTGGCTGATTAGGCCACCTTATTATATTCTGTTGGGCTTCCCATGGTTGAAAATACAACGCTGGTACCTTGTAAAAGTTCTGTGCATGGTTCAGAGATGAGACTGCCCTATGAGTAAGAGCTGAATTCAGTTTCTCCTGTGATCTTTAAGCCTTGACTGGACAAATCAGAAGCTTTTCAATGTGGCATTGAAAAGTACCTATGTAGCATATAGGTACTTTTACTGGTTCGATTTGGGACTGGTGGCTTATATCTCATCTCAAAGGATGTTGTGGGCACATCTGTCACTTTTATGGCATTTTGGACTTCACTAAGTTGCCCTGTGACTGAACTGTACTTTTAATTGGCTCCCCAAAACTTGCTTGCACAAGCTAGTTTCTTCTTATTTGCTTACCTCAATTAGCTCATTATTTCCCACTTTTTCCTTAACAAGGTGCTCAATTTCTGCTAGACATTTAGCAATGTAACTAGTCTTCGCTAACTTGTAACCTTCCCTTGTTGATACCTAAACAATGCAGCTATTTCCTGACTTATTTTCCCCAAAGCAACCTAAGCAAATCTGGAGGTGGGAGGGGGTTGAAGGCTACAAAACTGGCCCCCAAAAGGCAGCTTTTTGTGGATAGTTTTTCCACAGCTTACCCCACCTGCTGCTCCCTGTAACCAACTGCAGCTGAGGATGAAGGGAACTCTCCTATGGAAGTATCCAGAATTATCCAATAAAGCTTTGTTGATTGCTTCTCTTCTGGCATCTCCCATTCTTTCCTTCTTCTGTATCCAATCTACAGCCATTTCAGCCAGTAACACGTGCAGTTTTCTTATTCTCCAGACCTGAATATTTATAGAAGAAGATAGATATTTTTCTGTTATAGCACACACATATATCTTCTTCCTCTGTAATGAAAATTCAAGATTGGTCTTCCTATTTGCAGTTGTTTATCAGTTTTCCTGAAGATTAGCCCTGTCAATTTCAATGTCCAGTTGGAAAAGTTTTGGAATGACTTAACAGTGGAAAAGGTTTTTGTCCAGTTGATTATTATTATCATTTATTTGACTCTCTGAGAAGAATAAAAGTTGCTATTGTAATTTAATA
Organism: Liasis olivaceus; assembly: GCA_030867105.1. Lineage (NCBI taxonomy): Eukaryota > Metazoa > Chordata > Lepidosauria > Squamata > Pythonidae > Liasis > Liasis olivaceus. Next base: position 91,113,458 of record CM061348.1, on the reverse strand, counting down.
AAAATATTAAATACAGTATTACATATCTAACATGGCCTACATAAATCAGTAGCAGTGGAATGATAAATCCAGCAACTGAGATCTTGCTTCCCATGTCATAAGTACTATTCTCTGTTAGCTGCCCAGAGTCATATTTTTGAGATGGGTGGCCATATAAATTGAATTAAATAAATAAATACATCTTCCATTGGAAAGATATATAATAAACATTATTCTACCTTTCTGCAGGGAACCAAGAATTTCTCTCCCTTCCTCAGGAGTCAAAGGATGGGTGAAAGACAGTGTCCAATTTTAAGTAATTTAAATAATTAACATTTTTAAGGAATTTAAATAATTAACATTTTTGTTATTTAAGGATGTTTTGAAAGAAGTAGAAAGTTGCTTCTGAAATACTGTAGTTCTAGATTTCCTTCATGTTTGGTTGTTACCATATAAATCCTATCCCATTCTTCTTTCTCAGTATAATTCTTTCTGCATTTCCATTTTCCCTTAAACCACACTCAGCAATTAGCAACTTGCCATTATCCCATATTACCTCAATTAACAGAGCAAATGTGGAATGAGCAGGATGTAAATCAATTCTCCATGTAAACCAGTATACCTTGCAGATTGAATTTTCATGACCAATTTATAATCCCTAAAGCTTTTACAGTAAAATGATTTCTTCTTATTAGGAAATGTGGTAACAATATAATACGCACATGAATAACTTTAAGTATATAACACAAATTCTGTTAAATCAGACCCAAGACCTCACTAATTCAACAGTCTTTCTACAACAGTCAATCTGATATTTATAACAAGCTGATTTCCAGTTGTTTCTGCCCATCATACATGCTCCAACCAAGTGAGCACACTCCAGGTCCATTCCTTGAAGCATCATCTGATAGGAGAGCCTTTTCTGTTATGGCACTTGTCCTGACGTTCAGCTGACCCTGACCAGGAAGATCTTTGAGGACCTGGCTATGCCCTCAGACACTGGGGCCAGGTTTATAGATGATCTGTCCTGGGAGATGTAGTAAATGTTGGTGTACCATGATTGTGAGTTTTGTTGTTGTTGATTTTTTGTTGTTTTTTGTCATTGGGAACATTGTAATTTTGTTTTTATCATGTATGCCACCCAGACTCACATTTTTGCTAGTTGGGTGATCATATAAATCCTTAAATTAAATTAAATTAAATTAAATTAAATTAAATTAAGTTCCCAAAAATGGAATATGAATTCTGTGGGCATTACTGGCTTATATACTTATATACTTATGTCATTCAGCTAACAGACTAATTTAGGGCCTAGAGATTCCAATGAATTTCATGATTTATTTTTATTTTTTGCATTATAAATTTATGAGTTGCCTCCCTATAAAACTCTCTCACATGGATTTGGCCTCAAATACTTGTGTGGCTTTTGATAGTGAATTGAACTGGCATTTCTCTCCTTGATTTAACCAAGATATGTATATAGTATATGTCAGGTTCAGCCGGCACGGCGCTCCTGTAGAAGCCCGCTGCCAGGTTGAGCCAATTCCGCTGCATGCTGCAAGCCGGGGGAAAAAGGGGAAGTGAGAACCACGTGGCCACCTGCACCTAGCCGGCGGGGAAACCACAGAGTGGGAACAATTAATCTACACTGATAAGCAGCGCGAGCGAACAATGAGCAGAGCCGCGAGTCGGGAAGCAAAGATCACCGCACATCCAGAAACCCCGGTTCTGCGCGCAAAGAAAAGGACTCCAAGGGAACCAGCCCACACCGGAGGGGTAGTCGATCAATGGACAATGGGATTCGGGCTGAACCTGCCATCTGGACTATCAAGGGGGATTATTGGGGCGCTGATAATCCGCAGCCTGTAACTCGATCGTGGGGCGAAACCACGAGAAGGGGGGAGATATAAAGGAACCAATGTATTGTACCAAGCCAGTCCTGGCTTTGCTTGTAACTGTTGCGTTACGCTTGAGTAAACCTCTTTTGTGAACCACACATGTCACGGGAGTTTCTCTTGACGAACGGGACAAGATCTTACATAAAGCCAGGACTCACCTCTAATGCTACCCGGTACCTACTGTGGAGTGCTTTTCCCCTTTTAAGTACAGGTGATGGCCAGCGACGAGGAATCCATTGGACAGTTGGAGCAGGAGGAGTTCGGGATTGCGGAGGTGATGGTGGAGCCAGCCTTGAGTGATGAGATGGCGGCCGGGATCGGGGACCCCCCACCGGCGAAATGGTCGATCAGAGTGAACCAAGGGCCCGACCAATCGGGGGTTACGATGACCCGAGGCTCGGGGTCACGGACCCGAAGATGGGAGGAAGAGTTCGCCCAACTGGAGGCAAGGGTCGGACAGCACATGAATTCCGTGCAGGCGACGCTCCCAACCATATCACTGAGGCTGGATCAGCTGACAGCGAGTGGCAGTGCGAGAGACGGGGCCAGGGCCCCGGGACCCCAGCCGGCGCCAACCCCACTGTCAGTGGATCGACAGGCAGCAGACGCTCTGAGGCTCCGGGGCATAACCAGAAAATTCTCGGGGGACCCTGAGTAGCTGCCTCACTTTCTGACCCACGCATGCAGCTTCATGCAGAGGGTAGGTCACTTGTTCACCAGGGACGAGGACAGGGTGGCCTATGTAGCTGAACTGCTGGATGGCCAAGCAGTGAGCTGGGTGATCGGGTTGTACGACACCAACGCGGCGGAGCTGAAGAGTTTCCCGGACTTCATGCAGGCACTCCAAGATAGGTTCAAGGACACCCTGAGCACCAGTAGAGCTGAGGACGACATCCTGCACTTCAGGCAGAGGGATAAGTCCGTGTCCGAATATGCGTTGGAGTTCTGGAGGTTAGTGGAGAAACTCACGGACTGGATGGAGTCACTCTGGGTAAAATATTTTAAGAGGGGTCTCAACCCAGAGATCCTGGAGTGGGCACTGGGCCGGGATGACCTGACCACCATAAAAGATTGGATCTGGCTGGCCGAGTCAGCGTGGCGGCAGATCCAACAGAGTGCGCGGAGGTGGGACCGGGCGAGAGATAAGCCGAGGGAGAGGACCGCGGAGGAGAAGCGGAGCAGCGGCTGACAGCCCACGGGGGGGCGAGAGGTGCCCAAGGCACCAAACCTATGTTTCCGGTGTGGAGGACGAGGCCATTGGGTGGCACAGTGCCCAACAGAGTGGGAAGGGACCCCACCCCGTGCCGAGGTCAAGCCACCGCGTCCAACTGGGAGTCGAGCAGGCAACCGACCTCGGAAGAGCGCAGTGGCAGTGGCGACCAAGCGAGGCCAGATGGGGTGGTTGACCCCCGAGACAGTGTCCTCCAGGGAGGAATTGGGGCCGGCGGGAAACGAGGCGCGCTCGCACTGAATGGTGTCCCAGTGCAAGCAGGGGAGCCGAGACGCGCAGACCCAATAGCCGACGAGGACTGCCCCCCCCGTGGGTGAAAGTACACGTCCGGGTGGTGAGATCCGGGGGGGAAGCGCAGCTACAGGCGCTCCCCGCACCAACCGGGGAATGACTGGCACAAGGCAGAGGCGATACCGGTACCCATCATGATCGGCGGGGAGCAGCACTTCGAGGTGAAGCAGATACTGGATGCGAGGAGGCACAAGAGACAGATCCAGCTGCTAGTGCAATGGAAACATTTCCCCAAGTCCCACAGCGAATGGGTAAGCCGAGCCCACATCAAAGCGCCGGACTTAGTACGAGACTTTTATGACAGATACCCTGGGAAACCGAGGTAAAGGGGGGGTGGGGTCTGTTTTCAGGGGGGCGGTATGTCAGGTTCAGCCGGCATGGTGCTCCTGTAGAAGCCCGCTGCCGGGTTGAGCCAATTCTGCTGCATGCTGCAAGCCGGGGGAAAAAGGGGAAGTGAGAACCACGCGGCTGATTAATGGTCACCTGCGCCTAGCCGGCAGGGAAACCACAGAGTGGAAACAATTAATCTACACTGATAAGCAGCATGAGCGAACAATGAGCAGAGCCGTGAGTCGGGAAGCAAAGATCACCGCACATCCAGAAACCCCGGTTCTGCGCGCAAAGAAAAGGACTCCAAGGGAACCAGCCCACGCCGGAGGGGTAGTCGATCAATGGACAATGGGATTCGGGCTGAACCTGCCATCTGGACTATCAAGGGGGATTATTGGGGTGCTGATAATCCGCAGCCTGTAACGCGATCGCGGGGCGAAACCGCGAGAAGGGGGAAGGTATAAAGGAACCAATGTATTGTACCAAGCCAGTCCTGGCTTTGCTTGTAACTGTTGCATTACACTTGAGTAAACCTCTTTTGTGAACCACACATGTCACGGGAGTTTCTCTTGACGAACGGGACAAGATCTTACAGTATATATGTATCCCCACTTTCCCTCTGATGAATTGTTCTTATAAGCAGAGTAGATGTCAGTGAAATCCATATCCACACAAACACACACACATAACTACTTTTTATTACATTGATCCTACGAACTGTTAATCCAAAGCAGAACCAAGCAGATCAGAACTGCTCCATGTCCCAAGTGTTATTATATCTCCTATGGCATGATATAACTCAGTCCACTCTCTCTGAGAATTGGCAGCTACTTAAGCTATTTCATATGAACTTACAGAATGAATATGAAAATCTGTATCTGCCACAGCAGGTACAAAGGTTATTTCCCACAGACTTCTCAAAGAAATACACTCCTTTGCTATAATTCTATCTCCTCCCAATATTTTGAGCAAAGGACAATGGCTAAATAATAATCTATTGCTCCAAGCCTTCTTTTTCTTGCTGCAACTAAGCCATAATACAGCAACCAGGTAAGATGATCTCAGGATGATGAAAGGAGGTCAGCTTTTATCCTTCTCATTCCTAACTCTGCTCCTGCAAAGCCTTGGCAGATCTTCCTTGGCTTGATCTTCTTAAATAGACTCCCACTCTACAGATACTTCCTTGTATGACTAGAAGTTATAACCATCTGCTGTATTTTTGCTTCTGTGCTATCTTCCTATTCTGGTCATCACTCCTTACCTTACTATCATCATCAGTAATGTGTCTCCTCTTGAGAAGTCAATGGATTTGTAACAACTTAGTTTTCACCTTTCTTTTTTTTGTGGGGGGGAGGGAGTATGTGCATCTTTGTACCTGGCATCTGAGGGACTACCTGTATTATTATGAAACTTCATGATTAATACATTCACTAGGAGTATCCTTCTGAAGTCAGCTCAGTTCACAGAAGCCTGTTTGTTAGGCACATATCAAAGTTTTTTGTTTTTTTTTAATTCACTACTTTGATCCCAACTGTGGAATACTCTTCATTGGTTGCTCTTGGAGGTGCCAAATTATGGAGAACTAAAGTCATTCCCTTTTATCTTCTGAAATGTTGAACATATTCTGAGGGTAATTTAAGATAGCATTATCACAAGTCAGTTATTGAGGAAGCACCAGATGAGACTGAAAGGTTGAAGAAACAGTGCACTTTGTAATTTAAAATTTTTTTTTTTTAATAATCTCTATACCAAAAGGTCAGCTTTGTTGATCTACATCTCTCCTGGCAGTTTTTCTCATGTTCCATCATACTCAGGTTTTGAATTGCTGCACTGAATATTATTGATTTATTTGATTTATATCTTGACTTTGTACAAGAGCTCAGCTGTTGGCTACTGTAGGGAAAAGGATACTGATCTAGATAGACTTCTATTCTGATCCAGAGTAGTGATATATAAATATGTTAGTTACCATCCAGTTTTGTTTTTTTTAAAAAACAGGTGTGCTGTTTTTGTAATAGTAAAGTTTGCTAGAGGATGAGAAGAAAGAAGAAGAAAGGAAGAAAAAAAATGAAATAATGAAATTAAATGAAATCAATTTCCCCCTCTCAACTCTATCAGTTAAATTTATTTAATTAATTTTTATTCTGCTCCTTCCCATAGGCTCTGTTCCTTGCATGTGGAAAACCATGCTGAACCCGATAATCATATAGTTATTGAAAATAAAAAAAGCCTTTCAGAAAAAGAAATTCCTAATTTAGTACCATTGACATGATTGAATATATAGGATTTCAAGGCTAGACTTTTGAAAACTCAAAATCTCTTTTTCTAGAAATAAAAATCTGCCAGTTTTAGTTTCTTTCATTCAAATTACTTTAATTTGTAATTCCATTTATGAAGAAATTCAAAAGCTTCTTTTTTTTTGAAGTCCTTTTCAGCAAAACTGTGTCAGTGAAAAGTTTGGATTAGCTTGTAATGCAAAAAGGTTTTTTTTTCCCCCTTACACTAGAACTGAGGCATTGAATTAATCCCCTAATGGTATAGCTAATGGTATAGCTTAGATACAGATCTGTCACCTTAATTCAAAAGGAGCCAGTGATTCGATGTGCTGGTGACACTGCACTGAATGTTCAGTTTTGATCCAATCACTATTGCAGGTTGTCCACCCATTCTTATGGGAGGAAAAATGTGAGTTATTTTGAACTTGTACACAACACGATATGAGAATTCAGTATTGATGAGTTACAGGTATTATTTGGGAACTAGTTTTGTTTTGTTTTTAAGGGCAGCATGGTTGCATTTTCTCAGAACATCTCATTGTCCTCATGAGAAACCTATATACAGGTCAGAAAGCCACAGTATGGTCAGAACATAGCAAAATAGATTGGATCCAGATTGGCAAAGGAGTGGAACAAGTCTGTATACTCTCCCCTTATTTATTCAACCTACACACTACATTTAGGGAAGCTGGATTGGAAGAAGATAAGTGTGTTTTAAAATTAGAGGAAGAACATCAATAACCTGCACTATGCTGATGACCCTACTCTGATAGCCAAAAGTGCAAAGGATCTGCAAGCTCTGGTAATAAAAGTTGAGTACAGTGAAAATACGAGACTAAAATTAAATATAAAGAAAACCAAACTAATGACAACAGTCACATCAACCAGTGTTAGAATTAACAATGAAGATATTGAAGTGGTGGAGAGCTTCTGCTTTTTAGGATCAACCATTGAGAGTAAAGGAACAAGCGGGCAAGATATATATCACAGAGCAGCCATGAAGGCCTTGGAAAAGATGTTCACATACTGAAATGTGTCTATACCTATAAAAATCAGCATTGTGCAAGCAATGGTATTCCCTGTGACACTCTATAGAAGTGAAGGTTGGACCCTGAAGAATCAGGATAGAAAGATTACACTATTGACACTTTGGTGTTGGAGAATACCATGGACAGCCAAGAAAACAAACAAACAAACAAAAATGGAATATCCAACAAATCAACCCAGAGTTCTTACTCAAGGCACAAATGACCAGACTCAAATTATCCTACTTCGGACACATTATGTGAAGACCTAGCTCTCTGGAAAAGGCTCTAATGCTAGGAAAGGTTGAAGGAAAGAGAAGAAGAGGATGACCAGCAGCAAGGTAGATGGACTCAGTTACAGTGGCAGAGTACATTGTTGAAAGACCTGAAAGGCCAGGTTAGGGACTGATCATCATGGGGAAAATCTATCTATATGGTCACTAAGGGTTGACATGGCTTGATGGAACATAATCAATCAATCAATCAATCAATCAATGGTTGCATTTGGTAGTAGAACCAGAAGGTCTAAAAAAAGTGCACAACCACACTTGCTTCTTAAGTTTCTTGTTGAGGGCCACACTCCCAAAAATGGAGGATGGGAACAGGACAAAAATTAAATTTGATTCCATCTTTAGGTGTAATTAAAAACAGGCAAATATAGTTACCATCCATTCATACAGTTAATAATTTTCTCTTCTGACATATATTTTTTTAATTTTATAAGAACATTTGTAGGTCTCTAGGGCCACACCCAAGTCTTTGGGAGGTTGCAGGAAACTCCAGAGCCTCAGATTTTCAATGACTGGTTTAGAATTCAGCCAGGAGGAGGTATACAAATGTTTGTATGTGTGTATGCATATATTTATGTATAAATGCATAAAGAAATAAAACAAGCAAATACATCGTCTGAGAGAGAATGCTGCTGAGTACTGCTGTGTGGATAAAGAAGAAACAACTTTTATCTTTGCACGTACTGCTGTTTTCCTAATGAGGTATATGTATATCAGTTGTATACATTTGCCCTGTGAGTAAGAGTAGCTCAATCCCAGGAAAGCAGAGCAAAAAAGTCTCCCTTCCTCTTCAGTCTCTGTAGGCAAAGGTGGGATTGTGTCATTTGATAATGACACCTGGGAAGTAGAAAAGGTGAAGCATGTTTTTAAGAAATTGGGAATAGAAAAACTGCTTTCATTTATGCTAGCTAAGAGGGAACACCCTTTAGACCAGTGACACATGAGGTGGAGCAGGACAGTGACTTACAATTGAGTGGCTTATGCCAGTGAAAAAGGAGGAACGTGATTAATACCAGGTTAGATAGGGTGGGCGCACTCCAGGTCTCCTCCCTTTAATGTTGCTACCTGAGGAGACCTTCTCAGTAGCCACCCCAGCCCTTTGGAACAGGCTCCCACCTGAGATCTGAAGGATCCCTACCATTTTAGCCTCCATAGGGTTGTGAAGACCTGACTCTTTCCCCAGGCATTGGGTTAGGATGGGAATTGAGCTGGAAGGCTGCTTGGCTGGCTGCTGGGGTGGGGTAAGGGTACTTTTGTTTTTAGTTATTTTTTTATGGATTGTGGTGAGGCACCTAGAGTCATTATATGAGATAGGCAGCCATACAAGTCAAATGAATGAATAAATGTCGGGCCTTAAGTAAAAATGTAATGATCATGAAACTCCATTTAGTGCCTTTTCTATTGCCCTGAGGTCTAAGAAATATCACTGAATGCGAGGTATGTTTTGGTTGCTAACTCATGAGTGTTATAGCCAAAGACTTATCCATAAATGGACAGCTGATTAGTCCTTTTCCCCTAAAGAAAAAAAAGTTTTTAAAAAAAGTTTTAATTTCTGATTTTTCAATCTCTTCTGAACAAAATTCTAACCTTCTTCACTAATGAGACTGTTATGAGGTATGTTTTCTCCTTTCTTTAATGCTATGCTTACTAGTTTCTCCTGCATTCTGACAAAAGAAAAGTAATTCACATTTTGCTAATTATGATATCAGACTCATGGTTTCCAAAATATCATTTCTACAATCTCAATTCCTTGCATTTGTTCCCCTCTATTTAAAAAAGCTTTTAACTTCATTCTACACCTAGCTTATCATAAGGCTGCATAATGGGACAAAAAGAGTGGCCCATTTCCAGCCTTCCACTGTGTGTTAACTAAAGGATGGGATTGGAAGAGAAGAAATTGCTGCAAAGGTTCAACTGATTCTAGGGGGTAGGAGAAGTGAATGTTTATAATCAGTGAATGTTCATAATCCTTCATAAGAAATTGACCATTCATGAAATAAACTTGGCTGTTACTTACAGAACAAACTGCGCACAGTTTAGAAATAAAAAATGTTAGTGGTTAGTATTTTACATTACCGAGTTCTTAAGCAGCCATTCCTTCAGTAAATAGGAGATTAGACTTTTGGAAAGAAAATTCTGATTTAACATGAACATGCTAAACACACCCTGGAGTCCACAGTCAACCGATGGAGTTCCTAAAGCACATTTCTCCCTGTTCGTACTCACCATTTCATAACAAAACACACAATGAGCTCAAATTTAGCAAGGGGCAAGGCTATGGATGCTTTCAAATGAGTTTAGGAAGGAAAACAGCTACCAATTTTCAGTTTCAAAGGTCTCTCTGACCTTGGAAAAGGAAATCCAATCTATTTTACGATTGCCCCTGGGCTACTAGGAATACAGTCTAAATGAACAAAGGGAATAGTTAACAGTTTCTTTATCTGTGGTGCTGTATTCCTCCAAGAGAAAAAAATGTATAGGGACAACTCTTCAAGATCTTGAATTTTATTCCGGATTCAAGGAAAGCTTGAATTAATGGTAAATAAAACAATATTGTAAGCATATGTACACAATGAGTTTTAGAGTCTAATTCATGGTATAGGTTTCAATCAAGTCATTTTCAATGGGAAAAACGTGAAAGAGAAAGCAGTTGAGATCCAAGGTTAAAATGGAATCCTTGGGGTTTTTGGTTTGTGTTGGAAAGCTAAACTTGCATATTCTAAGTTTTAAGATGAATATCCTGAATATAACAATTATCCTATTTGTGAAAGAGGCACATAAAAGCAACATTACACTGGTCAGTATTGGATGTAATGAAAGTCTGTGTGAATACTTGCAATCCCAGTTGATGATGACTACAGAGCTTGCTAGACAGGTAGGTCTTCTCAAAGGGCAGCGATAGCACAATATCAGGACCTGGAACAACTCACTGTAGAATTTACTGGCAAGGTTAAGATGAAACACCAGTAGAATTCAAACTAGGGAGCATGTTGTTGAAGCAAAGTGACTTATATTGGATCAGACAATTTGTTGAGAGGAGCTGTCATTTCTTTCCTTCCTGAATAACACATAACACAGCAGTTGAAATATTCTCAAGGGAAAGGGAACAGTTCTTGTAAGAAGGGACTGGGTCCACTGCAACTAGAAAATATGGTGGAAACATGATGCAGTGAGGGGGCAGGGAGGAGAACCAAAGCAAAAGTGAGATATGCAATGAATTCATTTTTGACAAGTGAATTCTAGAGTGACTGTCATCTTCATTAATGCGTTTATTAAAATATCCTTGTACTGCCTTTGTCAAAATTTGTCACAGCCAATATAAAGGCCAATATGGATATTTATTATAAAATATTTTAAAAAATGGTTTCAGGAAATGGGAAACTCTATGCAAACTAGACTACATATCTAGCTCCCAGATCTATAAACTACTAGCTACTAGACCTTCATTCTGATGTGATTCAATCTGAATTATTGGGCTTTCATCTCATTCATTATTTAAGAATAATAGTTGTGTATCATCAATATATTGATGTTATCTCAGTCCAACCCCCTCTCCAATGACCTCCAGAGTTCATACATATGTTTAAAAAATAGAATGGAAAAAGGAAATGTGTAGTGTGCTGTGGAATAAATGCTACAGGACTAAGGGAATCTAACTACACCCAAGTGCTCTTTTCTAAAACTAAACCTGTATACCGAGGCAGAAGCATTCTTCCTGCATGAAATCACCAAACTTATACAGCAAAACACCATGACAGTATTGCATTAGATCATTTAAAATCAGTAGGATTGCATTCCCATTGGCACAAACATTTGCAGGATGGGTTGGGGCAAACGACAAAATCACCATGATTATGTCATCTCAGAAATGTCCAGAGTTCTTTATATTAGTTGGGAAACAACTACAGAATGGACAGTAAGATCTGGATCCATACAGACCTCTTTCTGCCTGGCCATAACAGCCTCTCTTGTGTGTTCAGATCATTCATTTGAACTGGAGAGTTAAATGTGTGTCTAAACCTCTTCTACAATCAGAATGTTCAATGTTTGTTGGATTGTGGTATCATTATTTTTAACCTAGGCAATTGATGCACTATTCTTATAACTACATTAAAGTTAAAAAGGATTTTCCAAACTAGAAGTCTTCCATGGGTGTTCAGTAGACACTGGAAGCATGAAAGTGACTGAAGATGTGGACAAAAAAAGTTAGTGCTTAAAAAAAAAAAGGATTACAATTGGGTCAATTCATTTAAGTGTATGAGGAGTGGTAATTAGAGGACCTGGAAAGGCAAGGTAGGTTATATTTTTGGAAGCTAAACTGCTGACTGCTGCTAGTTGCTGACCATGCAGTACTTGCTGGTTGGTTTTCCTCAGCTCAGTGATATTCATAATCTCCTTGGTCCATCGCTTTTTCCATATCATTGAGAGACAGATTCTGCTGAACCAAAGTGAGCAATAAAAACACTTAATTTGCCATGATGAAGAAATGCTATGAAAGATAAACAATTTTAATAGGAAATATGTGATGTTAGATCACAAATTTGGGTAATAAAAGGAAACACGCTTCTGTTTATAATGATATTGATGATGAAGATGATGATGAATATAGAACTGACAGATTTTTTTGTTGTTGTTCTAGCATCCACCACTAGCTAACCTGTAGTTTCTAAGTGACATCAACGAATATTGTATTCCTGTCTAAATGTGACCATTCCAGGTTTTGTATTCTCCTAAATTAGGAAAGGTTATTTGGTGCCCTCCTCTTGATGGCTTGTGAAGATGTAGATCTGGCCTTGGGAAGGGGAAGAGAGTGATGAACTATGAAGGGAGGAGATAAGATTACTCATTCCTGAGAAAGTGGAAAGAATGAAGAAGAAGCTCAGAATAACCCCACCTCGATTTCCAGGTCCTCTAATTACCACTCCAGAGAGACACTCTGACCAGCTTTCAAGATTCTCTTATTTTACCCTACAACAATAGAGAACATTCCTGGAATCCCTGCGGCTGCTGTTTCTTGACCTTGCCTATCTGAAAGGGCTGAAATGGCTTGAATAACAGATCCCACAATACCACTCACTAAAGATACTGACTGTGGCTGATGGGAGTTGAAATCCAAACCTTCTGAAAGACAATAGGTTGCCTACCTCAAATTTAATCAATATCTGTATTTCTTCCATGTTACCTCCTATGCCTGAAAGTTTCCACCTAGGTGAAACTTATTTTTAGAAACCCTTTCTCAGGGCATTTTCTCTACTGTAATCCTTTCTTCTCTTACCTTTTACCAAACATTAGATAGCATTGTTTCAAATTGCTGACTTGGTGTTTTCTGTTTTCCCTACTTTTTTTTAATTTAATTTTATTTTTCTTAATGATATCTATTACAGCCCCAGTGTATCTAGTACTGACAGCCCTGATACTTTTCAGGGCTCCTGTGTCTTTAAATGAAATACTTCTTTTTGCAGACATTTTTACTATTTCCTTATTTTATTGCATCTAACTAGAGATTAGTAAATACTTTCCCATTTAGATAATTTTTCTGAGAATTATGCCATGTTCATCGCACTTTCTATGTGGTTTGAATTATTTATTTGCTCTAATTTTAAAATAAACATAAAGGGGGGTGTAATTAGAAAGAAAAGGTAAAGAGAAAGGGAACAGAAGTTGTAAGGAAGTTCACATTTCTGGAAAAAGACACTTAATATGGAAAAATTCACAGGGAGACAGCATTTTCTCTCATCACATGCTAAGAGTCCTGCTAAAATTCCTTTAATAGGATTTTATAAGATATGGCTGAATCTGCAAGAAATAAACTTATGCAAAGTTGATAGGAAAACTTTGTTTAATGTTGGTAAGTTCCCTTTGTGTAAGGGAACTTACTCACAAGGTAGCATTAAAAAACAATCTTGTCTATAAAAAGGACATTTGTGGTTAAGAATGCACCATATAAAATCCTGTATTGGACCCTCAGTTTATTACTGCTAATGACAGAAAAACAGAGAAGCAAGACAAGCACTACATTTTATGTGGGAGCTGTTGCTTATATTCCAAACTACTTAATCCATCTACTCCAGAGTTAAAGAACATGTCAACCATAATGCATTCTTTCTTGCCATTTCCATCCTCAGTCACATTTTCTATTCCATAGTCTTACATTTTGCCCTTCTTTGTGTCATCACCTCACACCCACAATTAATGATCCAAAGATCCTCTTTGGTTGTTGTAAATAAATGTTTTTTTCTTCCCAGATCTTCCTGAGTCACAGACTTTATCTCAGTGTCCTCACATACTGAGATATGGCTTGTGGCCACTCAAAAGCAAGTTATATCTGTAGTAGCAGTCCAGTTTTTGAATCCCTCTGTAGAAAAGCTTGTTGTCTTTTCAGTACCAGGAAACTATCTTTCTATTCTTCCTGGCCTTTTAATTTTCCTATGTCTACTACTATGTAATTTTGAAGTAGCTTTATCTCTGCTTTTAGTTGTTGTTTAATTGATATTGTTTTATTATGCTTTGGTATTGAATTTTGCTCCACCCTCCTGTCCAGTGAATCACTGTGAAATCCTACCTCATTTCCCCACTTGTTTAGACCATTTCTCAAAACAAAGGCCATGTCTAGGAATGCCATACCTTGCAGGATGCTTTTACTATAATTCAGCCATTCCCTAAACAAGTTCTGTAGGAATCACCTGAAAGACACCAGCTTGTATATTCAATTATCAGTCATCTGGATTACCCTTTCTGGAAACTATGAACAATATTCCAGAAAACCTCTTGTTTGGTCTTCAAGAGAATATGGAAAGTAAAGGTCAGTCCCTGCTGTGGACTTTTAGGCATTGTCTTGTAAGTATAATTAAAGATTATACTAAGTTATGCTGTACAACTATAATAATAATAATAAAAAGTATTTCTAAGAAGTACCTGATATATTTTAGTTAAAAGCTCTCTGTTTCATTCTATTTTAAAAACGTTGACTACTGTTATCTTCTTTCTAGTGCTTTTTTAAAGTAAATGTGTTAAATTAGGGATTGGAATTGATTATTTCTGCAAAGTCTATGAAATACCTCTGAGGTATCAGTTCTTACATGATCATTACAGAAAACTCTGGGAAAAAGAGGACTTTTGTCTTTAAAGGTGTAACTCTTATGTCTGAATCATCTTGGGCTGAAGCTGAAGCTTAGTAACTATTGTAAATCACATGAGGGGTGGCAGCAGATCTATCTTGGAAATAGAGAACAAAGGAGGTCTGGCATCTTGTCTTGCCTTGCACAACTGGAGATAGAGACATCAGCCTCTCGGTTGTCACCCTGGAAACTCTCACTCTAACCATTTTGCCATGCAAAACTAGACACCATCTAAATGTGTTAATATTTGAATACTATCAGAAGATGAACAGCTGCAGTCAAACCACCCTAAAATGCTAAACACAGTAAATAACTACCTGCTCCACCTTTTTCTTTCCTGTATTTTTGCTTGGATTAAAATTGCTTTTGAAATCCTGTTAGTACTGTACAGTGCTAGCATTCCCTAGTATCAATGAATTAAAAATAACAACAATTTAGGTAGCTTTTCCTGCCTAAGCAACCTAAGAGTATATTAAAATGATCAGTACAAATTGGTTTTGTGCCTAGCTGTATTGTAGCAGTCACATTTCTATTGTTTTGCTTTCTAGGATTTCTAAATACTGTTGAAGCTCAATGGAAATCTTTTTACAGAGAATGGAATTTTATCTAGAATTGCAGAAATGTATGATTTCAATGTTACATGTCATTTCTTATTTCTGTTTCTGGAAAGAAGATATCTGAAAGGTCTGCTATTAGTGTTGTTTCATAACATATATATGTCATTTTCTATAAACTGTTTTCTCACATTCTGTCTCTGGAGTAAATGTGAAATGGCATATAGTAAAAAAAAAAAAAAAAAGCATATCACTACCCATTTAACTAAATAGTGAATGGCAAAGTGTGTGGATAATTGATGTCAAAGTTGTATCATGAATTTTTATACACAAAAACATATACATCAATAGAGTTTGCCTTAGAAACCAAACTAGAACAGATAAGCAGTTGCTTTCTGTCAAGTTAGTTAACTATTACAAAAACAAAATACTTATTTTACCAATTACGAATGGACTTATGGAGAAAGGAAATCACCACTAACTTTTATGGATGATATAAAGAGAGCCTATGAGTGAAGTTTGGTCATGCTCATCTTTTCAGTCAAGTTTGCCCAGATATGGATGGCATAACTCTTCGAACAAAAGAAGTCAAATACTGGTGATAGCACAGTTACAATGTTTACAATGTGGTAGTAAAGCCAATTAAGAAAGCTCACTTCATTTCCACCATTGCATTATTGGGTAGCCAATCTCTAGCATTATTCTGGGATTCCATAGAAGTCTGCTGTTAGACACTCACAGGGCTTTTTGAGGACAAAATCATCACTATTCCCTTTGTGTTGTTCATTAAATGCATCCATAACACCACTGAATCATTGTATGGGATCACTTTCAATTATTGTGTCCTGATAATGTGCACATCCTGATACATCCTGAACAGTGATTTTACAAAGGTCCAGTGGATTCTAAACATATTCAATTTTGCATTAAAAATATTCAACTTTTGCCTTTGCGCCTTGCTTGTGGATTTTAAAGTGGGGAATGGAGAAGAAAAGGACATTGACTTGATAGGTATAAGGTTTGGTTGACAACTTTTGAAGGAAAAGTACCACCCATAATCCAGAGACCTTAAAAAATAAAATAAAATTGAGAGAATGAGAATGGTTTAATGACCTGAGAGACATTTGGAGATGGCAGATTGCCTTGATTCATTTCAATCTGGTTTCAGCCTAAGGGATGGAGTGCTGGCAGTTTTACTGGAGATTGGTGAGGAGAAATGGAGTAGTAGTGCATAGCTCTTTCCCTTAGGTATGTGGTTCATAGAACTCTATATCACTTTATATTTTAGGTAATGGTTCGGTATTACAGCATAGAATTAAGCAAGCATTTATTTTACTCACTAAAGGATCATACTTGAACTATACTTTGTTCTACCTTGTCTTTGGCAAGACACTTGTGTAGAGTAGAATGATTCTTCCCACCCACAATCCAATTAACTCTGAGAAAGAGATACTCCTTAACTTTGAGATTGTCTCATCACCACTTGAAATGAACAAAGACTCCTTAGCCTTGATTGTCTCATTCTTGGCAGGAAGATAAAGTATTCTGCATATCAGGAAGATAAGATAGATTTACCCTCCTTTTCCTTAGTAAATCCAGGGAGATGAGACCATTGAAAAGAATGTATGCTTAATTATGGTTCAGAGCCTATTTATGCTAGTCAAAGCCCCCCAATGGGATGGAACTTCAATGCAGATCTAGCCAGAAGGGTGCTGCTTGTTTGCTGGCTTCAAAGCATTCCATCCACCATCATCTTTCTGGCAGAAGAGGCATACGTTCTTTCTTTCTTTGAAATATTGTATTCTTGAATATTTTTTATTAATTTCTTTTGTTAATATTTTTCCATTCTGTCTTATGCTATGTTGGGTTGGTTTCTACATTGAAACTCTCTTGGTAACCCTCAGGGAGAATTTTAAAAGAAGGGATGCATGCTTGCTAACTTTTGTGGATCTTTTGATGACTTTTGATATCATGTTTCCACTTTTATAGTCAAGATAATTTCCAGAAACTGGCACTGAAAGAATTTTGCTGAATCCTATGACAATTATTTTTTTGAGAAGCTACAGTTGCTGGATGTAAACATTAGGATATTTGGAACATGGTACCATCAGTATATGGATCAAGGGCTTTTCACAACAGCATTGTCCTACTCTGCAATTTCTCCAAAGACTGCATGGTTATCCTCATTCTTACCAATCTTGGAATGCTGAAAAAAACTTGGAAACAGCATGAGCTAATCAGTGCTTCCTGCAACTGCCCAAGGGGAGATTGCAAAACTTGTTGTTTAAGTCAGTGCCCTTGCCCGAGGTTATAATAGTTCCCAATGTATTCCTCCCCCCACTGCTCTTCATAGAATGAGGTAAAACAATACATTTTTCTCCCCCCACCCTTCATTTTCAATAAATGTTGTATGCATTTGTCTGTCTTTTTTGCAGAAATATTGATTGGAGAAGAGCTTTGCCTAGCAACCAGACATCACTGTTCCTGCATATAATTTTCTGCTGAAAGTTATGATGATGGAATGCCATGGTAGTTTTGTAGCCAGATGTTTCCCCAACAGTTGTAGCCATGACTATTGATTGCACTATGGATATTTTGAGTAGTGGTGAATAGTGATGGCTCCTAGAGGTGGTGAAACAAAAAGTTTGGAGCATGCTGCTTTATAAATAGAGAAAATCCATTTTTACAAAGATCGTGCAACTGTCTACAAACTGACTAGGTAAATTAAGATCCTTCAGGGAGAAGGTTGATTTTGAAATCTGCAAGGCCGTTCCAAGTTCAGATGAGCTAAAGTAATTGAAGTTAGTAATGGGAAAATGAAGCTTCCTGGTCACAAGTTGCAAAATGTGACTGAAGCTGAGCTGAAAGAAAGTTGGCTTGGTTGTCCTAGGATAATGATATCATGGGAGCACAGCACAGTATGCCAAATCAGCAGATGTGCTGTGCGTAGAGGGGCTCTGTGTTATATTTCATCTTGTCACCTGAAGCAGATGAAAAGTGCCTGAAGGCAATAACAGACTGGATGAGGCAGTAAATTTATACTGAACACACTAAGTATGATGGAACTCTGTGAGTAGGTAGTCTTGGAATTAAATAGGCGGTCTATTCTAGATTTGGTTGTCCTCCTCCTGAAGGAGAAGATGCATACTCAGGAGAAATTCTTTGATATAGCTTTGGCAGTGGAGACCCTGGTGGCCTTATTTTCTGAAATGTCTTGTCTTTGCTGTGATTGGTGTTTTAGATGCAGCTGTTCCTGAATCAAAATATCAAGAGCACAGAGAACCATAATAAGATAACCATTTGGTTTATTATTTTAATATGCTTAAATCCAATACAGAAATGGCAATGTTGCAAAATGTATTTGCCAGGATGCTGACAGGAGCAGCTGTCAGGAATTATATAACATTGATACTACATTGGTTGCTTATTTATTTCTAGGCTAAATTTAAAGTGTTAGTATTTAACTGGTAAGTCCTAAATGAGCTGGGACATAAATATCCCCCCCCCCCAAAAAAAAAAACCTCCTGTCCATTTCTTTGATCTAGTGGAGGTGGTTACTTGGTTGTCTAGCCATAAGGAGAATTGCATTAAAGAGTGACACAAAACAGAGCTTAATAGTGCCCCAAATGCTAACTTTATCAATGTTTCTCTACCTGTCTAAAATTCATTAACTCAGCCATTTATGAGTTGATAGTGGTCTGGCAATAACTGTGATCAGATCTCCTGCTGAGAATTTGTTCTCTCCGCTGGATGTTGATGTTATTTAAGATTATTATGCATTTTGCTGTTGACTGGTTTAATAGGGCTGTTACTATCCTGGGCTTGCGTCTGTGTGTGTGTATATGTGTGTGTGTGTGTGTATTCAAATTTATTATGTGAATTCATTGCATCCGGGAGTTGCTGTCTAGTCCTTCCTTAGTCAGGGATTTTTTTCCCCCCAGTGATATTAATAGCTTACATTCTACATTTTTCAGTATTTCTTAGCAGTGCTGAAACTTACAGTGTTGCCCATGGAATTTAATCACATAATTTCAGTTCTGAATTTCCCTTCATATTCGTCCGCCCTTCCAGGACCTTCTCTGAATATCGAGTGAAAGGTAATGAGAAGTGTTCTTTAAAACGGTGGGCAAAATTTGTGGTAATTATTTGAATTGGTCTTTGAGGATTAAAATAATTATTTCCCAAATATTTACTTGGCAATGTTGGAGCACCCAAATCTTTACACAGGGCATTGTGCAGATTCTACCCTAATGTAGAATCGGAGTAGTAGACCATGAACTCCATGAAAACAATCCCTGTCTTTTATATGAGTTTGTACAGTTATCTGTGAAGAAAAAAGGGTAACTGACTACTACAAGACAGATTTCGATCCATAGACTCTCAGCCTTTGAATTTCTTCTATACTGATGACAAGAAGAGATTGGATGATTTGATTCCTTGTGAGCTTACCTCATTTAAAAACTGAAGAATAGGACTTTTTTCCCCCTTCCCCCCCTTTCTTTCATACTGTGCATGCTCTCTTTCTCTCGTTCTCTTGTCTTTCTTTGTATCTATATTAGTTATTAGCCTACATTATTTATGTTTTAATATATACCTCAGTTTGAATTGCTTATATTTACAAATTCAGTTTGTCTGTCTGCTTTGTTTTGTTTTTTTCAAGAAAATCAACATTATATAAAAAGAGTTTCAAGGTTTAAAAATGACAAGAATTATGCACAACAAATAATGCTGATATAATTGCTTTTTTTTTCCTTTTCACTTCCTTGCTTGCGTGTTTTTATAAATCCCTCAAATTCACATGCATCAGAAATGAGAAATCATTTGGTAATCACAGGAATAAGCAAGGACATGATACTGTCCAGGTGCGTGAGGCTCGGTATGTGGGTGTGGGTGTGTTTTGGTAAGCTGATTTGGAGTTTAAGGATTGGTTAGGTTCTACCTAGTAAGTCTGAAGGCTTACATGGCTCTTTACTTTTCTTGACAAAAATAATAGAAGAATTCAGGACTGCAGTTTGTTGTCAAATTTTGGCAGCATGATTCTTAGACTGAGGTTATTTTAAAAAAGGGGGGGTAATTCTGGGTCATGACTTATCACTTAACATAAATTATGTTTGAATTCCTAGTGTATTCACCCACCCAAAAAATGGAATTTCAATCTATTACAATTACATTTTTCTGGACACCGATTTTTTTTTAAGCAGATATGTTTATGTTGGGTATTTTTATTTATTGGTTTACTCTAGGCTGTCCAGAACCACATTGTTTGAGTAGTTAATGCTTTAAATAAATAAATAAGCTTAGAAGGTATGGCTTGTTTATGTGTTTAATTATAGATGTGTATGGGCATCTCATTCCAGTTGTTATATGTTTTGTAAACAAAGTTGGTGTGACACTTGTGTTGCCCATCACAATTATAAACCTTAAGAACTGTCCATTAAAAGTGAAATCTCAAAAAAAAAATAAAATAAATAAACACCCTTTCTTGATGTTACTTCCTCTCCTGTTTTTCTTATGAAAACAAATGATAATTAATAATTAAGATTATATTATAAAATCAAAGTTAGGATGTCATGAAGAGTTGTATTATTGGAAAATTGTAAGAAATTACAATAATTCTGCTGCTTGAAGAATAGGATTGACAGTGTGGAGCCCTAGCCTTTTTTAAAAAGTCTCCTGACCTCAGGGAGGAATGCAACAGTGCTGAAAGTAAGGGGAAGAATCATGGGTGGTAGGCATGTAGATTTCATAAAGAGACTCCTTCCTTCCCCCGAGAATATGAACACAGGAGAAGTTTGTACCCTGGTCAAAGCATTCCTTCCTTCCATCATGATGGCACCATATCGTTTGAGCTATAATATGCTCATTGAGATGGAAGATGAGGCACTGTTCCTGATAGCTGACCATTTAATCTGGTCTAAAGCAGAGTTAAGTGTTCTGGCTTCCTTTTTGATTCTGCCATCCACATTCTTAGTAAGGGAGGTTTTATACCTGCCTGTCCAACCACTCTCTGATTTATATTAAATTAATTCATACAAATGAGTAGAATGAGTGGAATGAGTAGAGCTCAGCTGAAAGTAACCAAAGTCCTTCTGAGAATTGACTGGATCATCCACTGAAGGCTAATGGTCTCAGTCTATACTCCTCTGGAGCTGGTCTTCAGGCTTGCAGTTGGTGAAATGGCATCTATCAAATCAGCACAAATGATTCTATCTTTAGTCTGTCTAATTATTCAATTAGAAATAATTAAAGCAAAACTATCTCTTTGAAATCACTTCACATTGTGATGAAGTTTTACTCTTAGCTCTGTGATAAAAGGATGCAATGTTCTAAAACCTGAATATAGTTCCTTCATTTTCCTCCTCCTTCTCTCCATAGCTCAGAATGCACTGAAAGATATGGTAGATCTCAATTTTAGATCCTGAGTTGGACGGCAATTCCCTAAAGTGATTCATCATCATAATACTGTATGATCAGGGCATAGCAAAGCAGAAGGGATCATCCATCCATCTCTCTCTTCCCCCCCCCCCCATCTCCCTCTCTCTCTTTCCCTTTTAATTCTGATCATTAAGATGAGCAAAACTTGCCCTCTAGGAAACAAATGTACACATATTATTTATTAAAATTCAAAATTCACACCTAATAATTGAAGGAAATGTCTGAGTTAGTAAGCAGTGAGAACAGCAAGATTTTAGTTTTCTGTTATGCAAAATAAGTGAAACTATGTCCTGTGTATGTGCACAATGTTAGATATTGTTCAAGGTGCTCATGACAGGAATGACTGAATGGCAGGAAAATCTGACAAATGCAATTTTCTGCAGCTTCTATATTCTCTCCTCCTCTCTGTCACTGTGGATTGATTCTTTTACTGAGACATATATTGGTCTGCGGGGGGGAAAAATGATGCAGTTTGTTGCCCTTTCTCACCAGTTTCTCATGATGCATTGTTGCAACAGGAAGTGTAAATAAGGAAGACTGAGGAAAAATTAATAGCCTGCCAACTCTTTGTTCTTTCATACTTAGGCTCTATTAAAGCATTCATTAACCCAAACCCTTCCCTCAACTCTTCCCATAGTGACTTATAGACACATTCATGCATACACACATGCCTACACATGCATGCATACATTCATATATACATAGCATAAGAGCTGATCTAAATTATTCCTTCAGGGCCCGAGCATGACAGAGAATTCACATATACCCAGCTCCCATTATCCACCCTTTTAAGGATTTATGATATCAATCTTTCCACTTTTAGAAACTGGTATTGGATTATTCTTCCCAAACACCTTGGCAACTGACTTAATCTACAGTAGGAGGCACTACCTGGATGGTGGATCGGAAGCTAGGCAGGATTGGTCCTGGTTAGTACTTGGATGGGAAACTACCAGGAAAGAATATGGCTCTTGGCCAGATTGGCAAAGCATAAAATACATCCCCTAAAGGATCCCAGAAAAAGGAAATGGCAAACCATTTTTGTATTGTTGCCAAAAAGACTGCATGGGTACGTTCATGAAATCCCTAGGAATTGGCCTCAACTCAAAGGAATTCAAAAAGAGAAATCCAATGGATCCTGTAACCAAGACACTAACCTAGAGGCATAGGATTGCAACTTCACTGTTCTTTTTCCTTCTTCTAAAGAAGGAGAAATGTGCATAAACATTTTTGTCCAAACTTCTAGAAAAGCTCCTCCAATTATTTATTATTTATTAATAATTAGATTGGGTGGGGGTCAGGAAGGATAAATGGAAAGAAACTGATGGATTTGGCCATCCCTAACTGAAAATAACCTTTGCCATGCATCTTTTGTAAAATTCATTGCTAGCTTAACTGAGAGATACTGAAAAGCACGGTTGGAGTGTGTGTCATGCTTTTCTCTGCTGGAGAACCACTGCATCCTATTTCTTGAGTAAGACCAGTTGAAAACACAGTAGTAGCAAGATGTTGTTTAGAAAACAGGGGGGTTTAATGCTATGGTAATAACTTGCTTTTAAACATGCCTGTACTAACTGAATTAATGGCTTAATTGCTCTTGGGATGAGATACAACCTAATTTTTTTTAAATTAATTATATAACAATAAAAATGATTATTAGCCATCTAATCTTCCAAGAAAAATCTACTGTCTACAGACTTTTAAGTTAAAAGAGAGAGAGAAAAACATCTTTTAAAAAGTTTGGGTGGACTGGTAATAATAATTTCTGCCTCAGTAAACTCTTATTTATTATTTGGATATATTTGCGGGGGGGGGGGGGGGTTGGGCATTGGGCTTAGGGGAAGATTACTTTTCCAGTGGGAATTGTTATTTTAGCCTCAACAGCTAACGTCCTGTTCTGTTGGATTTTTCTGCATGCTGGGAGGCGAGAGCAAAAACAGATTTCGATAAAATAGCTCCCTAAATTTAAACACAGTTTTTATATGTACAGTATGTGCATACATATGTATCAAGTGCTACTTTGAGATTTCCATCTTCTTTTGCTTGCTAACTTTGGATGCCAACCAAAAGTATGTTGACAGATGCATTGGATTTGCAAACACCAATACTAAGTTCTGAACAGGCACATTTTCAGGCCTATGCTATTAAAAAGAAATAAATCCTGCAATTCTGTGCAAGGCAGGTGTTCAAAGTTATAATATGAATATTGTTTTCCTTTCCTTCTTTTTATTTAGAAAGAATGGCAGAAAGACAGCAAGGTGAAATAATCAGTTAGAAGTTCTAAACTGGGAAAGTTGACTATCCCCAAGAGATTTGAATCCCTCCTTTACATTCCAAAACAGTCTTCCCATTAGAATCAGTAATGATTCTTCAGTCTGCCACTGAAAACCTATAAAATTGGATAGAAAAATTGTGCAACAAAAATACAATTAAGAGTTATTCACCCATGCAATATAAGTGAATGAGCAAATATGGGGAATTACAAAACTGATGATCTAAAAATTGTTGAAGCTTGCTATTTGGCAATCTCACCTTGATATGGGGGGGGGGGGGGGAACAATCCCAAGAGAAAAAGCAACATAAAACAACTTTCAACCAGCCTACTAAAGAACAGGAAAATAATGAAGAAAAATCCAACAAATGTTGTCAAGTCCAAAATGGCCACATTTATATCAACAATGGAATAGCATGAATATTTAACACTACTTCTATAATGATATTTGTTTTAACATTATTCCACTTCTGGCCTCTATTTAAAGATATGTCTACTGAATGGTTTTGAAAGCCCAAGATCTCAGGAAGGTCTGCCTCATACTTTCACATGACCTTGAAAAGTGGGCCACACTACCGAGGTCTAGCATATATCACAGGACTGGAAACACAATATTCTAAAATAGCATCATTCCAAAGGTATGCCATACCAGGGCCCAAGAAGGAAATTCAGATATGGGACATGCTGTCTAAGTAGCTGTGCTTTCCTTCTGGAAGGGCTTTCCCTCAAGAACTCCATATGGCTCCAATCCTGCTGTGTTTTCTCAAGCCTTTCAACCAGGTGAGTTACAATCCACTTCTTGATATTAGATAGGATTCATACTTTATCATTGTTACTGGTTTTTGCTTTGTTCTTTCCCGTTGGACATCTTTGTTTATTTTTATTATGTTGTTACTGATCCTAACAGGGAAGCCACCTAGAGTTGCCTTCATAACTGAAGTGGCATTCAACTTGATAAAATAAAAATAGAATAAAGTAGGGACATACAATAGGAATAAAGTCAGTTAGACCTGTGGAATCAGAACGCAGGCCTCAAATGCAAAATAAGGGTTCGCTGCAGTGTTTATTAGACAATGCAAACTGGAGGGGACCCTACCAAGGGTTAGTGGGAGACACTTCCCTACAGGCAAAAGAGATACTCTGATATTTGTACCTTTTGAAAAAGGGGAAGGGAAAAGAATGCATACACATACTGTACATATTCATATGATAAGTAAACAATAGATCTCAAGTTATTTTTTGCCCCTCTGCTTATCTATTATCATCAAGGAAAACAATAGTCTTAATGAGAAGAAGAAAAAAATCAGTTCAAGGTGCCAGATGTCAGGAAGAACACATCCTCCTTCAAGACAGATGCCTTGTTTGCTGTGGGGACGTTTGTGGTCGGGCTTTGTGATAAGCCTTTTTTACAACCAGCCTAGTTCCCGCCAGCTTCAGAGGTGCTGCACATTCTTTTATATTTCAGTTTTATTAAGGTGCTCCCATTCATCTGAAGCCTCTAAAAACTTATTTTTCCCCGAGTCCATTTTTCCCCCTCTCTCTCTATTTTTGCTGGTGTTGTGTCCCAATACCCAAATATGGAAAGGGAAGGCAACAATGCTGAACCAAACATCCCTCAATACTACAGGGTAATGTTATCTAGGTCCTTTTCATTCCATGTATTCCCAGCACTGATAACACGACGTATAACAACTCCTGGGGAAATTGATATTTTGGTGGTGGGATCCCAGTTATGGAATATTTTACTTTATTTATTCCACTTGTATCCCAGCACAGTCTGATGGAGAATCCTGCTTAGATCCTACTCTGTTGTAATTTTGACATGAGAAAAGGTTTATTGTTTTAATTATTAAGTTTTTTAGGTATACAGTATCTTTTATCGTAAATGTTGTTTCAGATTATATATCAGAGATACCTGGGGGTTCATCAGTCCCTTGATGATGGAGTGGAAGAAGGTAGGTTTCATTTCATAGAATCATACAATTGGAAGGAACTATATAGTTCATGGATTCCCCATTTCTTGCTAAGTACAGAAAATTGCACTAATTAAAGCATCCATGTTTTTTCTGTTCAGTTTTCCTTCTCAGCCACAAAACAACAATAATACTAATAGTAATAGTAATGATAATAATGTCATCCATTGAAACAAAAAATGAAATTATGCCATCAGAGATTAGATTATATGATAATCTGAAAGCAGATCAAGATGTCAGAGATCTGGAGGTATTGGATTTAAAACCCTTTGTAGAACAACCCCAGACCAATACTTGCACACTTCCTTTTCTCTTAGTCAGAGACTGGGCTTTACAACTTCAGCAGCAGCAGAGTTTGAAAGGCTAAGAATGGATTCCCAATGTTGGATTTATCTCTTTGATTCTGGAGAATGAAATCACAACAATTCTATGGTAACTAGGACATCTGCCATGAGTCTGCAATGTTAATGTGTTTTATTTTACTCTAGGTATAGTGACTGATAGGCCTATTTCTAAATTGTTTCAAAGACAGGGAGAAATAACAACAACCAATGTTTTTAATTACTAGATTAAATTAGATTCCAAAATTATATGGCACATAAAGCTATATTGAATTAATATCATGACTATGGTTGTCTATTATTTTAAAACATATGTACCACCTATTAGCAAAAAAGTTGTTAAAGCAAATACCGTTTATGGCAAAATGCTTGAAACATTAACTTTAACCTTTCAATTCCAGCACCCTGGGCAGGTTCAGGGAGGATGTCTTAAAGTTTAGAGAGCTGCTGCCAGTCATGATAGAAATGATAGTGAGCTAGGCAGTACACTTGTCTGTGAAGAACAGCTTATTTACCATGTCCTGATTCCCCATTGGCAGAATGGGCCAATAATCATTATTTGAGGGCTGAATTATTTCAAGTGACCACCCATTTTTGCATATGGTTAAAGTCATCTGAATATAACAGTTCTTTGCTAGTGGAATTTAGAAAGTTTGGGAATGATCTCACAAAGTGAGACTGGATTTCACTGCCTCTGATCAAAACAGAGGGGAGTAATTAGATAATTTGGCTGAGGCACAAAATGCCTTAATGACACAGTTTGCAGAGACAGTATAGGCAGGGAGATGCATTGAACATCTTCTACTTTAGTCTCTAGGTTGAGCATCAGAGCATGGGATGAATGCAAGAATTGTGTGGAAACAGATGTTCCAGACATTGGGAGTGGGTGCAAAAGCAAAATGGGAGATTTCTTTACCCTGAGTCTGGAAATCCTTAGTTAAACATATTGCTAGTTGCTTGTAAGGGTGCCTTCAATTCTGAAGGCATCCTATAAATAAGATTATTTTATTTTATTTTATTTTATTTATTTTATTTTATTTTATTTTATTTTATTTTCCTCTGTATTTATCTTTATAGCAGTACTAGAGGTGGAATATGATAATGATAATGAAGAACAATATTTCAGGAAAGAAAGTATGTGTATATGTACATACATACACACACATACATACATGCACACACACACACTTAATAAGTTATTAATTAGAAGTATGTGGTTTGCAAGCACTCTTCCTTGACAAGGTGCTTTTCCTTATG
The DNA here is from genome assembly GCA_030867105.1 of Liasis olivaceus. Classification (NCBI taxonomy): domain Eukaryota; kingdom Metazoa; phylum Chordata; class Lepidosauria; order Squamata; family Pythonidae; genus Liasis; species Liasis olivaceus. The sequence goes on along the minus strand of CM061348.1, from coordinate 91,086,188 downwards.
AGGTGGATCACGCTCATGTGGCAAGACGTGCTCCAAATATTACAATGTGGCAAGACATGCTCCAAATATTAGAGTAGAATTTTATGAAATAACAACATTTAATTTCAGGCTTTCATAATGGCTTTTAGACCATATCCGAACTGCTTTGGGAGAAGTTGCACGTCTTCTCTTAATTCTAGTGTCAGAACATATAATTGGTAACTCATCGTATCCCAGATTATCCCATTTCATTCTTACATAAATTCAAAACCACCAATCTTCCCTGTATAATTTGTGGTGTGCATTGTTAGACAATATTTGTTGCTTTCTTTGTTGATTTAAACATGTATTCTGTGGATTTGATCTGTTCTCTCCAAAGAACTGAAAGTGGTCTTCAATGCTTTCTTCTTAGTGACTGAAAAATCCTTTGATCGCTGTTCTGACCTTGTTGAGATTTATCTTTCTCTTTATGGTAGTAAAATGAATGCTTGTGGATTTTTAGAGAAACCACTTCTTTTCTTCTGAAACAGAAAGGATCTACTTTTTTTGTGCCATGCTTGTGTAGGATGAATGACAAATACTACAAAAAAGGAAAGAAATGACAGACGAGGAACAATGCCTAAAACTCTGGGGAGGAATGCAAAGTGCTTATGTTTATACCTGCCCATCTCTCTGAGGAAGAACTTCTCTAGGGGCATGATTTGGACCATTAGTGAATCAGCTAGGATTAACAAATAATAACTTATGAAGAATGCAGTATGTTATTTTAAATGACCTGATGATCTACTTGGTAGCCTATTCATTTCAGTACAGTCTTTTCTGTGTATTAGATCTAAGGAAAAGGGACCACCCACTCTTTACTTGACTTAACTTATCAACATGTTGCTTATTTCATAACTTTGAAGTACTGTCAAGTCCATTCCAAATAAAGATCAATACATGGGTCGTAAACCACTGGTTCATACCAAAAACCGTACAGTCAGTTAATTATCATCCAAAGTAAAATGGAGAAAGTCATCAGGCCCAGCCCAAGAACAACAGGGAAACAATCCAGCCAAGTTCAGTTTTTTATAGCTTACACTATATAGACAGAATCTTGCCAGACTAAATCTGTACTATGTTAACCTAAGAGATATGGTCTGGGAGAATCTAGGGAGTGGCTATCTTAAGTCTCTTCTTCTTCCCACACTCCTGCTCTGGACTATGTTGCCTCTTGTCTCCCACTTTTCCTTCCTGGAATGTGTTCCCTCCTTCTTGAGAACCTGGGTGCCTACTACATTCCATCAAACCACCTCCCACTTCATAGATACATTCCATTAGAAAAGTAGAGTAGATCAGAAGCACAGAAGAACTGTTGGATGTGGCTTAACTGGTCTGAAATAGGGCTCTCATCCCTCCCTCCTTGCCTGCCTGCCTGCCTGCCTGCCTGCCTAGGTTCCTTCTCCCATCTTTGAGTAGTTGGTTGGGGAAACACAAATTAAACCTTTAAATAATATGAATAAAGGAATTTAGTATTAATACCATAGGAAGGAAGGAAGGAAGGAAGGAAGGAAGGAAGGAAGGAAGGAAGGAAGGAAGGAAGGAAGGAAGGAAGGAAGGAAGGAAGGAAGGAGTCTGAAGTGATAAAGGCAAGCTTTAGCAGTGTTATTTTGGATGCTGTTTGAAACTACAGTGCTGCAGACTAGAACTTTTCAAATATGTGCTTTGTGCTATTATGTAATAGGAGGCAACCTCAGTGACGGTTTCATCAAATTTTGCATAGAACTAATTAGTGACTTTCAAAAAAGACTCATCTAAGCAGAAATACAATAATATTTAACATGTAATTTATTGTAACTATTATTACTGGATGAGGTGTTTTCACATTAGCATTCTTACTAGTTTTCATTACTTAATAATTTAAATATTTTAGTTTGAGACAATTGTTAGATGCTTATATGTTGGAACTTGCCTTGGACACCTTTTTAGTTTAAAGTCAACTGACAAATATTTTCAGTTAATTAAGTAAGAATAAAAAGAGGCTTAAATTGTTTTCCTATGAGATATAGTTCTTCCTATGTCAACACTGGGATGAGTATTCCAGGCTTCTTTTATGTTATAGCTGGCCAAAACTGGGGTGGGGTGACTGGTTTAAAATAAAACGTTGTATCTGCAAGTTTTCTTTCCTTGGTTATGATGAGTTTTCTCATCTCTGGTTATGATGCTGAAGGTAAATTCTGCAGAGATGCAATGTGTGGAACATCCTGCTAAGAAAGATAGAAAGATAGAAAGATAGATCTGGGCTTGCTGACATTAGTGAAGGTGCTCCATGCATTTTGTATCACCACCTTGTCAACTGCAGTTCTCAGTTTTCCTCCCCCCACCAAAAACCAGTAAGTTTAACTCTTGCTCATTAAAAGGTTGCCTTCTCAAAATAAAACATGTTCTTTCACCCTGAGCAACAGTCCTTTCCCTCCACACAATGAAACATATATTAATTTTAACCATTTTAAGCAGCTTAGTTTCAGACTCAGTCTGTGTGGTCATGCCCAAGTTTGAACTCCAGTTGCATTAAACACCCCCTCCCCATTATAGGAAATAACTTTTTTTTTTTTTGGTAAGAAAAGCTTTCCTAGGCATATAAAAATCCTCCCCACACCCAAATTAGTGGTTCAGAAGAGGCTGTCTGAGCAATGCCTGAGAAACAAGAAAGACACCCCAGTGCAGAGTGCCACCTGTAAGTTATCAGCATGAGACTTCTAGGAGTAGAATAGGATGACTTTGCCTGGATCCCTTTAAAGCTTGTCTAGCAGCTGAAGAACAGCACAGCACATCCTTGCTGCTCTTGTCTACAGAGTGATGTGATGCTCTGGTAGGGGGGTTTGCCTTCCTTTCACCTCAGGCACGTTCACTTAAGCTGGGAGGGAAGCAGCACAGTTTTCTGTCAGCTATCACTTTGCTAATGTCTGCAGAATAAAACTGAAGTCACAATTAGAGAGAGGGTGAGAAAAGGTAAGGAAGAAAAAGATGCTCTTTCTCATATCATATCCCTGCACTGGGTCTCTCTGTAAAGGCAGAAGGAACAGCAGCAGCAGCAGCCTTTGCAAAGAACTGACGAGAACTCTTTCCATTAGAAAAGGGGACTTTGAACATTTCATCTCCAAGATGGGCAGGAAGTTCTTGGACTTGGTTTGTACCTGGAAGTGCTAAGCACACTTTTGCCTCTGATTTACCTAAGAGCATCCTCCACACTTCAACTTGTTTCTCACCAGGCAGGTAAGAGATTACAAAATTTGTGCTCCCCATTTGGGGTGTTTTTCTTAAGTTAAAGCTTTTTCTTAGCCTGATATTAAGCTACTGAATTTTTATTACTGCTTTTAGTGTCCCTTGAAACTCAAATACTTAGATCCTGACTTTGGATATTCTAAGTTCTTTTGTACATGAATAATCTTTGCATTTAACTTGAATATTTTCTTGATAATTCTGATCAGATGTGAAAATGTTACTGGGTTAAACTTTTCTTTAACATCCAGCCCACTGCTGTCTTTGCAAAGTTTGTGAAGTTTTTTTTTTCAATCATTCCATTTGCAGCTCCATGTGTACCAATGCCCATACTTGATGTTTCATTGTTTATGTGTATAAGAAAGATGAGCAGTATATTACTCATCAACACTATATTTTTAAAGGCCATTGAATGTTCCACATCTGGCATCTTTAAATAACTATTGGACAATATTTTAATACTATTTATTTTATTCTCTTAGTCTTATATCAGTTTCAATTTGTAGAAATGTAAACTTGAAAATAAAATTTTTGGTTTCTTTACATGGGTACATAAAGCAGTGCAATTTTATTTAAATATATGCTGTATTGACACAGATGTTCTGATAATATTACTTTACTCACTTATATTATGTTACACTACTTTGATGCAACCCAGGGTCATCAAGAGTGCTGTGCTGATTTTTTCTCTTTGCCTTATCTTGGGTTAGCATTTCCCATTAAAGTGATATGATTGAAAAAAAGCAGAGTGTATGCAACAGTCTTCTGGTTTTCTTTCTTTGCGGAATAATTTTTCTTTATAATACAGTCATAACAGAACTTTATGAGTCTATCTTTGTGCTGTTTTGAAAACAATCACTTATAATATGATTCTAATTTCTCTCATTCCAAAGAACTGCTTTTGAAAATGTTCTTCTTTATCAACTCACTCAATGAAATAGTATATTATTTTGAAATAAATGTAAAAAATTTGGAAATGCAAAGGAAATTGATAAAACATATAGCAATAGAACAAGATAAATTAGTTTAATCACAAATTTTATTTTGAAAAGATATTTAAAAAAAGTGAAAGGATGATACAAGCTTTATTAATGTGGAATGTGATATGTCTGAGTAAGCATTTCATTTTACTAGCATCACACCAGTGGTCTGCAGCCTCCCTGGCTACCCTCACTTCAGTTAAAAACTGGGAGAAATGTCATGTGGGACCTCCTCCATGAGAATGTTTTCAGATCATGGAGTGCAGGAAGCAAGAAAGACTATAGATTAATGACAGTGATGGTGATGACTTCTTCTACCACCACTGCTAGAAACCTTGGTTACTACATAACAATAGTGTAAGTTCAAAAACAACTCCTAAAGAAATTCACATGAAATTATAAAGCATCCTGAGCGTGAGGAAGAAAAATGGAAGCCCCTTCTCTGAGTGAAGCAAATTTCCAGGAAATGGAATGGCAAGCACCAGCTTGGATATGGTCAGTAAGCAGGTGAATCATAGAAATAAGCTCATCTAAACATGTTTTGAGTGCAGCTGGAAGCTGGAAGGGAAGTTTCATTTTGAAGGTGAATAGAAATTGTGGCATTTTTGTGCTTTTATGGGACAAATTATCTTCAGTTAAATGACTGATATGAAAATGAGAAGGAAGATTATAATAAAAATAAGGTATTATATACTGACCATTTAAATTTTATCTGTATCCAGAAATGTATACATAAATTCTGGTGATATTTTTACCTGCTTTCAATCATACCTTGCTCATTTCTTTGTTGGTACCATAAATTTCAATTTAGTCAATATTGTTTCTCTCTACCTCCTTGGAATTTTGATGTGCTATCTGAATATAGTATATGAACACTACTACGGTCTGATTGTTTAAACTTTTCATTTACCATTAAGCATTCAGTATTATTGCAAGGAAATAATTCATACCCCAGTTTTATGACCCTGCTCAAAATTATAGTTCTTTGAAGCTACTTTTAATTAACTGATTTAATTATTTTGATGGATAGTTGAATGGTTTTAGCATTACCTTATGATTTTTGCATGAGGCGTTTGGAGAAAATTTCATTATTTAAGATATGCTACAGTAGTCTCCACTGTTGTCCCACATGCAGGAAATCAAACTTGCTTCTTGTATTATTTTTACCAAGTTTAGACATCACCTACTTATTTTTTAAAACATTGTGTAATCTTAATGTTGTCATCCAAATAACCACCACTCTCATTATGAGAGAGGCTGTATTTTCCCAATACCTGGAAACTCTATTCCTATAGATTTGTTTACAACTCCACATGACTCCTTCCACTATATAAGTAAACAAATCATGGTTGCTGTAGGAACACTGACTGAAAGAAAAATCCCTAAATGAAGTGGTTTTGCAGGTTGAAGTTTCAACAAAGGTACATAAAAATTCAGGTTTCTACAAACCATCAAGCTAATTTGTGGGAAATATATGAAGCAGGACATGGATGTGAGAGAAGTAAGGAAGCAGGCATGGTTTACAAGGATAGAAAAGTATGGAGAGGTATAATGGTTGGTTTGGTAAAAAGTAGATTTAGCTACCTTTCCATCCTTTTTTCTTCTTTTGTGTCTAAATTCCTTTGCACTGCTATTTCTTACTCATTTTCTGCTTCTGCATAGCACTATTTACCTTGAGAGGGAACAGTATGATGTGTATGCAATTTGGCACAAGAAGTTTCATCCTTCTTCCATTAGAATCAGAGTAATTTCTGTGGGCAAGATTCAGAAGATACACCTTTTACAAACAATGACCTGAAGTTCTATAAAGGTGCTATCACAGATCATGACCTCAGAACTTTGGAAACATTTTGAAAAGGTGTTTATTCATTTAAAAAAAAATGGTATCTTCCATGATCTTAAGTTGATAAAATATACTCATCTACATGGAAGAAGTCAGACATGCAGTTGAACAATTTACATTATTTCATAATGTTTAACTTATGAAAAAGGAACTAGAATAAATATTTTTCTAGAACTCATCCCTTCCATTGTCATACAAATCCAGGATCTCTATGGTTACATAATGGTGGAGACAGCATGTTCCACTTCTCCACACTGACAAGATTCTCATGTCTTGCAAAGCTAGGTTTGTTTCAACCATGGCAGTTTAACTAAACCACATGATTGGATTCACACAACAGTTTTGGATGATGTACAAACCCATATAACAATCTGGATGGCTTCACTTTCATTATATGTTATTGTAGCTTTAACTCTACATTTCAAAATTATTTGAAATCTGCCTCTACTAAAGCATATCAGGGTAAACATGTACCTGCCATGATAAACTTCAGAATACTTCTTGTGTTTCCAAATGAAACTTGATTTAGACAAATGAGTCTTTTAAAAAAGGGATCAGTATCATTCTATAAAGCAAGGCAAGAGTTTCAAGCTTCAACTTTCCAAAATATCAGTGGGACTCACATGAGCCTTATAAGCCTGCTTAGAAAATAAAAATAGCAGGTTACTTTGGACACTTGCCTACTCTTGTCAGGAAGGAAGGAAGGAAGGAAGGAAGGAAGGAAGGAAGGAAGGAAGGAAGGAAGGAAGGAAGGAAGGAAGGAAGGAAGGAGAGGGATGGTAGGAAGTATTCCAACAGGCAACCTCACCAGTTGGCCTTCTAGTAAATGGGTGTTTTATTATCATCCTCACTGCAGAAACCATACTGTAAATAGTCCTGCCTCCCAACAACTGCAATTTTGTGGAAGCACACAGCTTGGGCCTAAAATTACAGATATGGTCTCTCTATCCCATCCTAATCCTCATAGTGGGAGATCCTTGGTTCAGTAGAATGATACTGAAAACCTCATCAAACAATGTTCCTTTAGCTGGATGAATGGTAGATGAGTGCTTCTTACTTCTTGCCTATCCTCTCTACTTTTTATCAAAATAGGAAGAAATAGGCTTTTGTGGTTTTGCCAGCTGTCCCATTTTCTTTCACTTACAAAGCATAAGCTAGACAGACACCCCATTTAGCTCTCTCCAGGGAAAGGGATATATTGAGATATTGACTGTAAAGCCTCAAGTACAGTAAAAAAACAAGTATGTGTTTATATTTCAAAATCCTTCCATTGGGTTTTTTTTTCTGAGCAGGGATGGGGGATGAAAGATCTTGGATTTAGCTGTGACAAATTGTCAAGGAAGGTTGTTGTTTTTTTTTTACTCTTTGCAAGTATCATGCTTCAGTCTTTCCCGCATTTCACCTAGCAGTTTGGTTGTTCATCAAAGAACTCCATTTCAGCCCTTTGTCAGCATAAAAATGCTGCAGAAGGCTGGTCATCCTATCTGAATGGACACTTGCTAATTCCTATCACCCCAAGGATGGCACTGAGCAAAATGAGAATAGATTTTGACTAAGCTTTCCTTTTGGTTGGCTACTGCGGAAGGAGAACAGATTTTTTTTTTAACTTGTATTGACACCTAGACAAGAAAGCAGGTTGTGTTCAATGCTATTGATTTTGTATTTAGAATCCAGTGAAATGTCCAGTTCCAACTGCTGCATTGGAAAGAGATGCACATTGGTCACAGTAAAAGAAATGAGAAAAATTGGATTTTTCACAGCTATTTGCAAAGATTTGCCGTGCACAATTTTCATTCAGAACACCATAAAACCAGTAGGCCCCTTTCTGTATGTAGGAATTAAGTGAGCAAAAGTGTGTGCAATACTTAAGAGGAAGATTGACATTCTTTTTATTGTTACTCTTCCAGATATCAAGTTTTGTCTCACGTTTGATGGGCTCACTGAATGTATATAGCTGTAGACTATCACTACTGTTGTCCCGGTAGATTAGCACAACAATCATACTGCAAAATTAGTAACAGCATTTTGCAGATGTTAAAATAGATCACTCCTTTTTCAAATACCTCAGGTCTTCTTAGTATATCAAATTAATCTCCACCTGAATTCTTTTCTCCTGCCATTGTCTACTTGTTAAAACTGTCATTAGAATGAAAAGCAAACCAATTACTGTTGTTTTTCCTTTTATGGGTTGGTGAAAACTAAGGCTCAGGATAGAAACAAGGTGAAGAAACTTTCCAATTATCCCTTTGAATAATGTGGACTTAAACCCAACGAGAATCTTTGCAGTGCATAGTTTGTTGGCATTTCTAAAGCAGAAAGTGTTTTGGAACGACATTAAAATTGGACAGGAGATGAAAGAAGGTTGAAATGTCAGCACCATATTAATAGTTTCCAAAGCAAATAATCAAAAAAAAAAAAAAAAAAACTTTGGGAAACGAAGCTTGTACATGTGCATTGATTTATTCCCTAGTTGGCTGTCAAGTGATATGGATTTAGAATAGGCAATATTTGTAGTCTTATTAACAGACATATTCTCTGTCTACTGATAGGGAATATTATTTGGAAAAGGTGGTGATTTTAAGTAACACCATACAATAAGCTTTGCTTAGTCACTGAAACCTCACAGTTGCTCACTAAATTTATAGCAGAGTTTACAAACCACTGCTCTTCCAGATGTTCTTGGAAGAATTCTTATAAGCCCCAGCCACAAGGGTGACGGATGTTGGCCATTATCTCAGAAACAGGTGGAGGCATAGTTTCCAACATCTGCCTTATTGTGTTCCATTCAAGTATTCATACAGTTGGCTAGATGCCATAAATCTAAGCACCTGAAATACTTTAAACATTTGGTTATTGGAAAGCTACTGAGAAACAGAACTGATTAATAATTAAAAATAAATATAGAAACCTTCTGTGATACTGTCCTTTAAGAGGCATACCTGTAGACTATTATTTCTTTAGTGCTTTATTCAGTCTGCTGCCTTGAACAAATTGGATAGATTATTTCTCCTTTGTATATCATCCAAGTTCAACATCTTGAACAAATCGCAAGATCCCAAGGAGTAATTAGTATGGCAGTCTAGATTCAGCATGGCAGTCTAGATTCAGTGGCTTTAGAAGTCTCTGGTTAGTGCAGCCATAAACTCATATCTGTCCACGGATAGCCTTTACTCATTTACAGATCCACTTATCTTTGTTTCATTCTTGTTTCTTTGCCTCCCCTCTTACTTTTGTAGCTTAACCATGCTGTCAAAATGTAAATTATAAGTTTCTTAAGCCAGGCCCCAAACTTATGCTATAGAGAAGTGGACCATTAAGATGGATATAATTCCACCAGAAATTGAATACATTTCCCCTCTATAAAATGTGCTGTGCTATTTTCGTGTCTGAAAACCAAGTGGCAACACCTCTTTGTGCTTAAAGGACATTTTTCCCAGTGGTGCTCTATTTCCATATCAAAATGAACTTCACAGACAGAAATGCTGAGACAAAACCCATACTCTCTGATTATTTTCCTGCAATACACAAAGACGTTTTAGACAGCTGAGGTCACAAATCAGCCCTTTTTGAACATCTGGGCAGGGGCCATATTTTATAAGTTTGCCTAAGTGCTTCTGCATAAACCCAGCCTGATGGTAGCATCTCTTTAGCAATGACAGATGGATGGATGATAGATAGATGAGAGAGAGAGAGAGAGAGATTGATTTTGATTCAAAAGCAGACTTTCCCAGTCTAGAATCCTTCAGGTGTGTTGGAATTGCAGCATCCAGAATTGCTAGTTAGCATGGCTAGGGTAAGAATTTGGGGAGGTCTGGTTCCAAAGCTTCACAAATTGGCCAAAGCTATCTATTTCTGTGAACACTGAAAGATCTGCACTTATGAATCTGTACAACTGAACTCAGGAAAAAGTTAGACAATATGGGATAATCAGACTAAACTCACAAGGCAAAGTGAATGAAGCCAAGAATGAAGCATAATAAGAATGCCTCTTGTTCACTGAAAAGCTATTTCCAGCCAAAGCCATTCAATGACAGGTGCAAGCAATTATGCCACCAGTTGTTTTAATTGATCTGAGACAAATTGTGCAGGTGAGGATGTGAGTAATAATAACTACAACCATCAATTTGTATTTATTGTTGCTCTCATGAGGAGCAAATGGAATAGATTTGGTCTTCATGAGTTGCTAAAGAGTGCTCCCAAGTATTTAGGATTGATGTAACTGGGATCATATTGAGAACACACAAAGCCAACTGTTATAAATCACTTGCCCCTACCCCCATGATCTGTAGAGTTGGTTTTACCAAGATATTTTTTTAGTTTGATTGAAATAGCAAGATCTGTCAATCAGATTATCCCTCCACATCTTCCTTTTAAATATGGTTGAATTTGAATGGTTGAAGTATAAATGGACTTCAATTAATATTCAAATTCAAATTGAATTTGAATATGGTTGAAGTATAAATGGAAAGATATATTTCTCATAATGGTATCAAAATTACACTTGGTGCAGACAGGGAAGAAGCCTTTTTCCCCTTCTCCATCTTCACAATATTAGAAACTGTGGTCATCCAAACCAAATGATTGGAGATTGCAGGACAGATAGAAGAAAGTACTTCTTAAAGCTTTTAGTTAAACAATGGGATTTGCTACCATAGAATATGGGGAGGTCTTTAAAAAGAGGCTCAGATAAGCTTTTAGAGGATAAGGCTGCAAATGGTTATGAATAATGATGACTGCATATTGTCCCACCCTTTTAAAATAATATATGCAGAAATGACACATTATAAGGAATCTAGCTGCTGAGCTAGATCAAATGGGGCATAACTGAATTTACACCTTTGACCTGCCCTACACAGGATGTGTTTAGCCTCAAGAAATGTGGAGGGACAAAAAAAATGAATTTTCTATGCATTCATAATCCATATAATTACCAGGGTTCTATAAACTTGAGATGACTTACCATATCTCCCATTAAACATATTGCATCTTACCTCCACTTTAAGCTTTAATACTCATAAGTCAAAACTGATTTTTAAAATTTTCAATAGAGAACATGTGGTGAGTCCAGATGTTCAGGCTTAATGTGTCCCTGTAGGGTCATAAGATAGTTGCATTCAAGAATTGGAAGGTTAAAAAAAAGAAAAAAAATTCTATAATGCAATGTAAAATATGGAAATAGATATTAAATGCAATAAAAGAGAAAAATGTATTCCACAGAGACTGGTATTTGCTATTTGCAGTTCTCTGGCTCATTTCAGGTTTGTGGACCACAATAATGATATAAGTATATATGTGTGTTGTAAAAAATAAACCACACTGACTTCAGACATGCTGTCTCCCAGATAAGTGGATACGGAACTGAATGTATAGAGTCCTCTGAGTTCTATTTAGTACAGTGTGTACCATGGTTCACAGTTGCATGGTATAATGGCTCAGGATCACATCAAACTATTGTTGAGAAGAAAAAAAAATGATAATCAATAAATTCTAATAGACAATTTTATTTTTTTTTTCTTTTTTGTTTGATCTTATTGTGCTTTATATTGTTGGTTGGTTGAAATATTAGTTTTTATTGATGCTATAAGCTTCCTGAGTGCTGCTCAAAGACATGGGATATTAATAAATATACTAAGTGCTGTATAGCTTCCTTCAGTATTAATAGCCCAATCTGGAAAACTAACCTCTTGGAGATGTTCAATTTATAATGCTAAAAAGATTATTCTTGAGTATAAGGACTTTCACTCAAATATGAAACTATAGTTAGTGAATCTACAACAGGGGTAGGAACAGGTCCATGGCCAAATTAAGAATTAAAGGGTTATTATATTGGCAAGGATCTCCACATCTCATCTGGTGCAGCAAGGTCTATATATATATATATATGTGTATATATATATATATATATATATATATATATATGTATGTATATATATATATATATATATTTTAATCAAGTATGGAGATTAGATTTTCTCTTATTCTAAAATCCTACACCTACTCAAGAAAGACAGATGAAAATATTTATTGCAGAGAATTAGGAAGCCATATTACAAGAAGTTCATCTAATTGTTAGGATTGTTGCTCCTGTACCACTCTTCTTGCATTGCAACCTCTTTCATTGCCTGAACTCCTTGATTCCGTGGCTGGGTTGGTGGTAGAAATGTTCAGGCTTATGGTCTTGGGGGACTTCAACCTGCCTTTTTTGGTGGAAGAACTTGAGGTTGATCAGGAATTCATAATCACTGTGGCTGCCGTGGATCTGATTGATGTCATCAAGAACCTGAAACATAATGGTGGTCAGTTGCCAGATCTCTTTTTCATGTTGGGGTAGTGGCAGCACGATCTGGAGTTGGGGAGATCACTATTACTCCCCTGTTATGGCCAGATCACCTTCTGATTTACCTGGAATGCTCCAGTGCTGTTTCCTGCTGCAGGAAGGCTGAACCTATTCAATTGGTCTGCCTCAGGCAACTAATAGACTATGAGTTTCAGAGGAAGCTTGGGGTTGTTCTTGAAGGTCTAGAGTGTAGTCTGATTGAAGCCTTAGTTGCTGCTTGGAATGAGAGGTCTTGTGGGGCTAATATGCATCAGATTACACCTATGAGGCATTTCTCGTCTTGCAGACCCCAGCGTCTCCTTTGATATACCAAAGATCTGAGGGAGATGAAGAGTGAGATGAGATGCCTGGAGTGCTGCTGGAGGCCAACAAGGAGTGAACCTGCCAAGCATGGGTTAGAGTCACTATTAAAGTCTACTTTGTAGTAGTAAGGATGGCAAAACATCAATATTTCTCTATTTATATTGCATCTGTGGACTGCCACCCTACGGAGGGTAAAGCAAGAGGTTTTTCTTCAGAACTGCTGTGAGGAATATTCTAGGCATCTGGTGGATAAACTTGCTCAGATTCACTCCAACTTGGACTCTGGCCTTCAGGCAAGTCCTGTGGAGGTAACTGAGGCCCAGTCTTGCCTGGTGATCTGGGATAAGTTTGATGCTGTTGGGCCTGATGAAGTGGGCAGGGTTCTGGAAACTGTTACTTTAGCCATGCGTGAGCTGAACCCATGTCCCTCCTGGTTAGCTCAGGCTTCCCAGGATATGATGTGTGCCTGGATCCTGGAAGTGGTGAATTCATCCTTGAGAGAGGGGCTGGTCCTGCTGATGCTTAAAGAAGCAGTGGCTTACCCCCCTCCCCCCCAAGAAGCCATTGCTGGATCTGACAATTTTTAATAACTTCACCCCATCTCCAATCTTCCCTTGGGTCAGGTCATCTAATGGCACAGGATGAAGTATCAACAGTGTGCATCTCCACTGCAGATGACCAAATGATGTCTCAATGTTTGGACGCTGTGAGAGTCTAGTTGGGGAAGAACAGGTTTCAGCTCACCCTAGCAAACTGAGGGGCTTTGGATTATAGGGCCCTTTAGTGTTCCTCCATCTTTGATTCTGGATGAGGTTGTACTTCGGCAAATAGAACTGGTGCACAATCCAGGGTCCTCCTGGACTTACGGCTCCTGCTCAAAAAGCAGACAGCAACCACGGCAGGAATACTTTTGGAATTCTTGGTGCTCTTTGACTTGATTGTCTGCTTGCAGACATTTCATTATCCAACTAGGTAACAATATCAGTGCTTTCAATAGGTAATGAAATGTCTGCAAGCAAACAGCCAAGCTCAGAGAGCACCAAGAGCTCCACAATTCAACCCTGAGCTACAGATATTTTCTTCTATAGGAGGGCTTTTGTACAACTTTTTCAGTTGTGCTCTTTCTGGGAGGCACTGCTCATAATCACTCCTGTATTTGTGACCTTCTAAGTGGATTATGCAGTTCTCTAAATATGGGACTGCCCTTGAAGACCATCTAGAAGCTGCAACTGGTGCATAATACACCAAGTTATCCAATCAGTTATGGGCAGATTTCCATATGCATATGTTACCACAGCTGCCTGCACTGGCTCCCATTGTGCTTCCCAGTGGAATTTAAGGTGCTGGTTGTCACCTTCATGTAATGGGGCTGGGTTATTTGCAGGACAACTTCAGTCCACCCCCAAACCTACCAGGTCTGACAGGAGAGACACACTTTTAAAGAATACCAACTAATTGGACCTAGGAAACAACCTTTTCTGTTGCAGTGCCTATCCTTTGGAACACTCTTTGAGATTAGAGTGGCCCCAACCCTGTCAGTCCTTCAGAAAGCTCTGAAGACCTGGATGTACTCTAGAGCATGGGGTCAGGTGGTCAAGTGGCTTATGAAATGTTATTGATACTGATGAGGTTCATTGGGTTTGTTTTGGGCAACTATTGCAGGTTTTATGTTTGTGTTGTTGTCTTTTGTATTGTTGTTAATGTGTTATTAGCCACCCAGAGTTGCATTTGGAGCCATATCAATAAAATAAATAAACAATAATGTCCAAGAATCCTTTTTTTTAACATATTATAGTCCAAAGGTTTGAATCCTGGCTCTCTTCTTTGTGTCTTTGTGAGTCAATGTCTCTGTGACTACGTATTTCCCAGCCTTGGCTATCTGTCATTCTCTCATGAGAATCACAGATTTCTACTTCATTGGCTTCAGTCCTTACATCATCTTCCTCTCTATCTTCACCTTCTTCTCACTTTATGGAACTGGTGATGGCCAGGAACATCTCCCTCCCCTTACCTCTGTACATGGGAAATTGGAAAGTGAGAGCCCTCTCACACATTCCCGTTATTTCATCAACTAGAGTGACAGTGTCCCCCCTTTCCCTCTTTTAACTCTCTCAATCACTTCCTCCTCTTGTTTGAGGTTTTCAGGAGGAGGAGGAATTTTTATTTATTCAGCTAAAGTTGAGAAGAATTCACCCCTTTCAGGTTTTTTCCTTCTTTCTTTCTTTCTTTCTTTTTTTTTTTTTTGGTGAACCCTGTTGTCACTGACTAGTCAATACAATATCTCCATCCCCCAACCTGATTCCATCTCCCTGACAGTCGGAACTGTTGACAGACAACAAGGCTACAACTTGTGTCCAATCAGGGGGTTGTGGTTTATGAGGATATTGCAAATGAAGCAATTGAAAGAAGACAGGTGGGTACATATCATCTGCCATTTACCCTGATGGGTAGCCATTACAGTGAATTAAATATTCTAGATTTCTCCTTATCCCCACCCCAGTGATGGGAATCTAAAATAATTACACTTCAAATTACTCCTCCCTCAACCAAGATGGAAGTGGGTGGTGTGGCAGAAATATAGAAAGGGTGTTAGAGGACTTGAAGGAAATGGTGGGAAAAGGATGTATCTTCACTATAGGTGGAAATGACAGAAAAGGATTACTGTAATTATCTGTGCACTGTGGTAAAAAATCCAATAATATGGCATTTTGGACAGTTGCGTGGAAGGGAAGAATCTGGTAGAAAGACGGGTATGGCCTCCAAGAGCAATGGGGTGGGGTGGGGCGCGGTAGGAGGACATTCCTGATGATGATGGTCATCAGAACATTTGTAAAGGCCTTGGCATGATCCAGTGGTGACATGCAGTTCCTAGAGCTAATGAAGGGCTGTAAAGTATGATGCAGCAGATAAGAGATGTAACCATACATGCCTTGAATTGGCAGAATATGAGTAGCTGTATGAGATATGAGTTAAGTTAAAATAAGTGAATACAGCCATAGTCAGGATAAATGTCTTGATAATAATTTGCACTGCAATGAAGGGATGGCTCCAAAATATTTGTATTTGTCTTTTGTGCTCTGTTTCACCCCAGACAATGAGCAAACGACAAATGGACTATTACACTGAATAGGTGAAAAAGCTTTCCAAAATTGTGCCACGAAGTGTGGTCCTCTATTAGAAATGAGATGATTGGGCAAACTGTGGCTCCAACAAATATGTTGAATAAATAGATGAACTGCCTCAGAAGTGGAGGAGAGGCCACAGGAAGGAATAAAATGGTCCATCTTAGAGAAAAGATCAACTACTACTACAGTGGCATCCAGTCCTTGACACATAGTATGACAGTAATAAAGTACAAGGAAACTAAGTCTCAAGGCCTCTGAGGGAGGGTCTGTAATACACCAGCTTGTTGGTAAGAACCTTGGCATGGTGAGATGATGAACTGTAGGCCTTGTTACATGTCCTAACACAAAGTCAAGGAGATGGATCATTTTAAATGTTCCAAATTGCCCAGCTATCATGATGGCACTCCCTGAAGGTCTTCTACCCAAATCCATAAATAGGAATCCTGCTGTTACTGATCCTCAATTGATCTGTTAGGGAAGGCTTCTTCCTTCCAGTTCCATAAGTCTCACAGGGCAGGATTTGTGATGGGTCACATTTTCTGGTTGCATAATAAATGTGGGAAGAAGATAAGAAATAGCATGGCTTATATGATAAAATATCAGCCTGCTGGTTCCAAAAGCTAAGTAAATGATATGAAAATTAATAATGGAAAATCATTGTGCCTTGCTATAGCATAGATCTGTTTGAAGTCTGTAAGTATTCCAAATTCCTGAGAACAATTTAGACCTTGTTAAGTGTTCCATGCCTTAAAGGGTATGTCACCAACACTGAAAAGCATCTTCAAGAGTCAGAAGCACCTTGTAAAAACCATCATAATTTCATGATAGGTAGTCCTTGCTTAGTGACTGCCTCATTTAGTGACTGTTCAAAATTACAACAGTGCTAAAAAAACAACTTAGCGACCAGTCCTTGCATTTATGACCTTCTCAGAGTCTCTCTACTCTTATTTTCACTTGCTTATTTACCTCATACCAAGATTTCCTCAAAGAGAAAGAACCCCAGTTCAGCTGAAGGAAGTAGCAAGAAGCAAAGGAAAACCAAAGTAAAATCATAAGCACAGTCATGGTCACATGATTTTCTTTTAGCGACCACTTTGCTTAATGACTGGGTTACTGGTCCCAATTGCAACCACTAAATGAGGACTATCTGTAAAATGAAAGTAGTCCTTGAGGAAAAAAATGCATTGGGGAGCAAGGTGGTCATCAAACTCGAGTGGATTGTAAAAGCACAGCACAACCCACAGGCAAACCGGAAGCATCAGCCTGAACCACAAAGGAGACCCTTGTGATCTGTATGTTTGAGAATGAGTTGGTAAGTGGATGCCTGTTTGAGCAGGAGAAAAGCTTGTTGGGGCTGGAAAGCCCATTGAAGAGCTATCCCTTTCTTGTTAAAGAAAAAGGCTTCCTAGGCTCCTTCATCTCGTTTCCAGATGCTGCTGAAGTTTACAAGAGAATAGGAAAGAGAGTATCCATAAAATTGTTTTGTGTTGTTTGTAGTCTACAGTGAATAATGGTTCACTATAGATTCAACCTGGTGGGATATTCCTCTTCTAGTCTTGTTTAGTAGACTTTTCGTGGCGGTTGTACATCAATTTAGCATTGCAATATTTGTTCACTATGAATTTAGTAATCATAAAATTATGCAGACTTAATTAACTTCAAGCTCTGCTTATATCCAAGAATCCCAGGTGTAATTCCTGTCTACAGAGGGCAAAGACATCTCATCATCCCCATACAATTAACTTCCATATGCACCTAATTACAAATGCAGCTACATGTTTACACAGGTAAACCTCTAGTGAGGTTACCTTGGACTATATTGTTTTCTCTTTTTTCCCTGCACTTCTAACCAGTTTTCTGTATAAATCCCTGCACTGACAGTTAACCATCTGTCAGTTATAGTAGAAATATTGAGATGTTGTTTCCTCCTTTCTTATACAGAATGTGTCTAGTAGGTAAAGTTGTAAATCATTATGGGTTTAGTGAATAGTGTAGGACCACCTTATATTTCAACTCACGTGGATCTGATCATTCCTGGACTGAATACCATTGATAGCCTTATGGGCTTTCAGTTAGTATTCCTGGCTGAATATTGTGCAAAGAAAATGCTGGATTTGTTGATCTCTTGAGTTGATTCAGCATTGCTCCACTTAGATTCCTATGGAATTTTCTAAAGCAGAGTGGAATATAAAGTAACAAATCAGTATGTGAGAAGCAATAGATTCACAGAGTCATAACTCACAACTAAAGGGAATGTGGGCAAGAAGATCTTGTTTTTTTAAAGCTCTGAACCACAGTAGTAATTCCAATGTAGGTCAGCCTTTATACATTTATTGGGTCTGGGGCGTAGGGGTACAGATATCTAAAAGTATCCAAGCTATTTCTAGAGTTCCCTAAAATTATTAACTTCATAAAACAGTTTTGACATTGGGGGCTTGGATCTTTTTTTCCCCTCTCCATTCTTGTTGAATACTTCCTGCTTCTTTGGGAAAGCTGTCCCATATGTAGAATTGTTCATAAAAATCACATTCAGCTTGTTTGTTCAAATGAATGGAAACAAAGGGAGTAGCTGCCAGAGGGAAAGTAGAGAGATATGCATACACAATAAAAATCATCCCATTGGATTCTCTGTATTAAAAGTGCTTGCATAACCTCTGGGAAATATGCTTGTGGTACACAGTGAACTCCCCTATTGTATTTTGTTAGCAGCCTGCAAATTTCCTTCTGCCAATGGGATAGATTGTAAATATTTTGAAAGATGTTATAATAGCTTCCATCGTACTTCACCTTTTATATTTCACTGAAAACAATATAAATTTACATATTTACTCTCAGTAATTTATTGTAGGGGAAAAAGCACTACTCCAAGCTTTTTAAAAAAAAAAGGAAAAAGAAAAAAAAAAGGAACAAAATGTAAGTTTCTGTTCCATTGTTTGAGAAATACAGTATCAGATCCTGCATCAATCAGATGTCCTCTTGGTTTTGGAGGCTTTGGTAGAAAGAAGCATCCTGCTTTTTCCTCTGAAAGGATGAACAGAATTAATACAGCTTAGAATAACCAAGACAAGAGAAAAGATACCTGTTTCAAGGAGCAATTCATCACAACTGTCACTTTCTTCATAACTAAACTCTAATCTCTGTTGAGCAAGGAGTTTCTAAGGAACAACATATTCGTAATATGTTAGATCCTCTTATTTAGAAAAAGGGAGTGGGGAAAAGCAGTGTTATGGTGAATGTGAAATGGGATTCCACTATGCTTTATTATTTCTAGACTCTATAGTTTAATGGCTAAATTTGCACATCTTGTTAAGCCAAGGTTTGTTGAGAACAATGCTAAGCCATAAACCATGAATTTTGGGTAGAGTACATTCACAGAATGCTAAGCTATAAACAATGGCTTACAGGTCGCAGTGGCTGCGTTCACATCTTGTGCTATGCTATAACATTCTTCTGTGTGAATCTGCATGATGTGTGAACGCAGCCATTGGAATTTGTAAACCATCATTCTAACTAACAAATCATGTTATGATGTAATATAATGTGTACCCCCAACCATTGTGTTTAATTTTTTTTCTAAATTATCTCAGCCACGCAAATATATGACATGAGAAATGGTAAGACATGGGGAATCCTACTATAAAGTTAATGAGGTGTGTTCCTGATGTGACTGGGAGTAATCTGGTCTAATTAGTTCCCCCTCCCTTAAATAGCCATCATCTTATTTAGTTTTGCAAAAGCAGTTCCAGTCAATACTCTCAGTCAATGCACTGGTCAGTGACTCTGCTAAACTATATTCTGGTTCTTTTATGAATGTGACAAATAGCCTTGATTTTTATAGCAGTTATACCGGTCATTGAGCTAGGGATAGATGAGCTTTAATAGATAGTTAAATGTCTGCTACTTGGTCTTTGGATAGATGCCTAGCATTACAGCACATTATTTATTCATGTATTAATTAGAAGGCATATTCCACACTGTAGAGAGGCAGATGAAAAACAAAACCTGAAACATGAGCATGTTTTAGCTAGGATATAATCAGGAATATAGGGGTACCTTGTGTGGCAGTGATATATTTCAAATAATTATATGGGAGAATATAGAAGGCGTAAGCTGAATGACTAGAGCTTTGTCAGCATTGGAAATGTCATATATACAACAGAATTACTATATCACCTCCAAAGAACCATACAACCAGTTTACTTTGACTAGTGATGTTTGGGCCTTCTGAACCTCAATGGAGATTCAAAAATAGTTTCAGTCATGCTATTCAATTACTTGGTTTCCCCCAAGACTAGTCATGCTTTTTTGAATATGTTCCAGTGGATGATTTTATGCAGAACACCCACTGACACTGGTAGGGTTCTCTTATGACCTCAGGCCATGAGCAAACCAACCAATCTGTTGAATTAGGGCAACTTGTGCACTTGGGTATGGAAAACACCTTTTGTAATCGATATATGAAAAGGCACCCCAAAATGGCAGCTATGAATGTTCCCTTGTATTAAATCTAAATCAGAATTTATAGCAACTATTAGGAGTGGTACAGGGATATTTCAAGCTTTGGAGAAGGTGCAATACAGTACAGGTAGTCCTCATTTAATGACTGCCTCATACAGTGACCGTTCACAGTTACAACAGTGATGAAAAAGTAACTTTGTGACCCATCGTCACATTTACAACCTTTGCAAGTCTGTAAAACAAAGGAAAGCTGAAGTAAATTCAGAAGCATAGCTGTGGTTTCACTTACTGACTGTTTCACTTAACAACCAAGTTGCCAATTTCAATTGTGGTTGCTAAATGAGGATTACCTGTCTATGACAATGGCTTGGGAAGGGCTTTAGCTCACTCATGGACCTGAATTCTGCATGCAGAATGTCCTACTTTCAGTCAAGGCATCCCCAGATAGTCTGGAAAAAATAGTTTATACTCTGATGCCATAAAAAAGACACTTTCTTCTGATCCTGTGTCTTTGTATCTTCCAGATGGATTTGGTGTCCTAAATCCAACTTTTTTAAAGAATACATATTTCTGCCAAAGAATAACACAGGTTTTATTATATTTTAGTGATTTCAACCATGGAAACTCATGGAATTTTACTGGAATATTAATTATGGAAAAAGGGACAAAGGCCAGCAAATAATTGGCACAGAGCCCTTGATCAATTATCCTGTTAAAATGAATAGGAAGCTGCAAAATAAGAAAAGTAATTTTATTTATTTTTTAGAACTTGTACTTTTTGGGTAAGTGGGAGTGTTACAGCTGTTTGAGAGCAATAATTTGTCACTGGAGATCAGCTCCATAACATTTTAACCTTTTAAATTATTATGGTTTGTCGCACAGTTAGCCAGATGTTTAGATGGGATTTTGGTATTTTTATCCACCTATCTAGTCCTTCCCAAGGATCTGGGATAAGCAGATGTTTGATGTTTTGATGGCGGTAAGGGTATCATTGAAGGATGTAAACTATTCCAAGTAAAGCTGCCTTCTGCAATTGACTGATGGTGATTTTGTCAGTGCCAATGGTGTTCAAGTGGTGTTTCAGATGTTTTGGGGTTGCACCCAAGGAACCTATAACTATTGGTACTATCTTTGCTTTCTTTTGCCATAGTCATTCTACTTCTATTTGCAGGTCTTGGTATTTTGCAATTTTCTCCAGTTCTTTCTCTTCTATTCTGCTGTCTCCAGGTATTGCAATGTCCACTATTCAGACTTTTTTGTCTTTCTGATCATCAATTGTCAGGTCCAGGGTGTTATTTGGCAGGTGCTTGTCTATCTGAATTCTAAAGTCCCAGAGCACTTTAGCTTCTTCATTTTCTATTACTTTGTCTGTTTTGTGGTCCCCCCAGTTCTTGCTTGCAGGCCAATGGTACTTCTTGCAAATATTCAAATGCACCATTGTTGCTACGTGGTCATGCCGTTGTTTGTAGTCAGTTTGTGTATTATTATGATTATTATCCATAATAAGTGTTGTGAAACTTTCCTAAGATTTATTGTGTGGTTGGACAAAATCCATATCTTATCCCTATGGAGGTTTCCAGTATCAGTAGCTACAAGGAGCTGGCCATTAATTCTTCCTGATATATGAATATATTGAAGTCCCTATGGTCAGAGAGGTAAGCTTTAACCTGTAATAATAATAAAAATAAAAATATGTTACAGAAAGCAGATATAAAGCAGAGTACTTTGCTTATAGTGAATCCCTTGTTCATTGCATATGACAGCTGTGAATCTAGACATGTCAACGTTAATTTAGCTTCTTTAGCTGATGCTTTGCAACTGTTCCTTGAAAAGAATCAATGAAGAAACTGTTGGGCGTCTACAGCTCCTGGTGATCATTTTGAATATATTATTTTGGTTGCTCCATTGTTTTGGTCCTCCCTAAACCTTTTTCTGACACATTTTTATGGAAGTCAAAGATAATTGTTTTGATTGTGATGGCAAAGAAATATATTAAATAAATAAACAAATATCTCCTATATACCTTATTTGGTGGTTTTTCCAGTAGGTTACCAGAAGTATAATGTAATGCCCAATTCTCACCTGATTTGGATCAAATGGTAAGTTATACCTAATGCTTTTATGGCTTCTTCCAAATATTAACTCTCAGCCCTCCAACTAAAGTTTCTTGTATAAAGCACATCTTTGAATTGACTTTCCATTCCATTGTAAGGTTCCGTATGAAGACCACAGAATATATTATTTTATAAAGAGTGTTATGACAACTCTTCCTCCTCATAATAATTTATGCTAGCTTCTTTCCTTTCTTATGACACTTCTCTTTCTTTTTTCTGACTTTACTTCTAGTTAAAATACCTTTATATAACTTAGATCAGTGTTGTCCAAACTTGGCCACTTTAAGATGAGTGGACTTCAACTCCCAGAATTCCCCAGCCAGCCATGCTGGCTGGGGAATTCTGGGAGTTGAAGTCCACTCATCTTAAAGTGGCCAAATTTGGACAACACTGACTTAGATTTTTTTTTTTAAATAAAATTTATTGTGATATGTACAATCGAACCTTTAAATGTAGTAGTGCATTAACACTACTACAAATCACATTACTAATTTGGCCCATAATTAGGATATACACTGGAACATAGAGGAGAATGCAGTCTGTTTCATTGATAGTATCCATCAGCGGGTAGGCAATCTTAAATACAGCATTTCTGCCCGAATGTCTTGAATGTACAAGGCAGGCTCACAGGCTGCATCTGCTCCAACCCTATCTTTTTCTTTTTTCTTTGTTTTGTTTTCACTGTAAGGAGCCCCCAGTTTTGGCTAGAAGTAAAAAACAAACTGGTGTGTTTAAGTCTGCATAGGCTAAACACACCTGGAAAACTAGAGAGAGAGAGATCTTTAAGAAATAAGGGGGAAAGAATCAGAAATCTGAGCTGCCTTCTGGATGGTGACATCATTATAGCACTGTTAGGCTTACTACAGCTGTTGGCTACTGGGGCAAAATGTAAAATAAAAACGATGCCTCTGTTATATGGTTATCGATATTGATATTTCATAGAAAGAAATCATATTTTATTGCTCAACATTTCTTTCATTCGGAGGTGCTCTCCACTTTTCTTTTTCTCCTGCTCTCTAGCTACTCAGATCTTGCAAACACATGCAGCAAGGTTAAGACAAGACCCTCAGTTAAGAAAGCAACAGGCACAGAAAGTGAGGTGAAACAGAGAGAGTCAGGAAACAATATTGGATAGCACAAAGCAAACCCTGATACATTTCCATTTTATCAGCATCCTTCAATTTTGAAGGCAACTGAAGCCAAAATATAGCCATGCTCTACACCAGTCTTTCACAACCCGGGTCCTCTCCCAAAGTGTGGATTCCAGCTCCTTCAATTCTCAGCAATAACCATACTAGTTGAGGAATTATGAGAGATGAATTGAATTGTGGAGTATATAGAACTGGCCATAAAACTGTAGAGCTGGAGTGTATAGAATGTGTACAGCTGACCATACAATAATCACCAATATTTGGTGCAAACAATGGGGATGGCTGCTCTATCCTAAGGACAGCTCCATCTACTTGTGACCATTTATCCAGCCTGTTAAAGAACCCAGGTTCTGCAGTTTCAGATTCAGGATGGGGAGATGACATTTCTGCTGTGGGTTCAGTCCTTGAAACTGAGAATGATAGCAAAGTTGCTTCCTCTAGTTGGAAGGCTACTAGATGTGGAAGTAATCGACCTCTCAAGCATCCTTATTCATGTCTTCTGCCGTAAGCCACAAAATCCAAGTGCTGGAGGTCATGACACCATGTGATGCTGTTGTCCAGTTCCTATTGTTCTAAAGCCATTCTGATGCAGCCCACTTTGAATGCTAAATGTTCAGTATTTTATAGAACATGTTACAGATCCAGATCCAGAACAATATAAGCCTCTACTCCAGTTTCCAGATAGCACTGATTTAGTACCATTAGTATTCTCACTGTACTGGAGAACATTGACATGACATAAAAAGGAAGAAAAGGCAAGATTGTGAAGATGTTCAAAAGTGATAAGGGGGAGAAAGAAACTAGAAAATGGAAATGCTTGGGAAAGGTACCTTCCTACTCCAAGAAGTGAAGCTGATACTTTTAATGCATTGTCACTCATAGGAATAGAAGCAGAGCCATTTGCATTGTGTTCATCATGAGAGATAGATTGGTGGAACTGGATTTTCCAACCCTTTCAGCATACATGTTCAAAGTCTATGCCAGAACTCCCCAATTTATGGCCCATCAAGTAGCCTTGTGTGGCCCACCACCATTTTTTTAAAAAACTCAATAAATCCACTGCTGCAAAACATTACACTGAGGTATAATATTGGGGGGGGGGGGGGAGATCAACAAGAAACATAATAATTTAATGAGATATGCTTACAGCAGTGAGAATAAATTTTGCTTAACATTGGAAGAAAGATACGATTCTGGCAATATCTGATTGGGAACTTCAACCTGGAGAATTTACAGCAGTGGCAAAATTAACAGTATATCTACACAATAGAAGTTTAACCAAATTTAAGCAAGAATGGTTTCTGCACATATAATACATCATGCATCATGGCAGATATAATCACTTACAGTCTGGCTTCCTTGGTTAGGATCAGTTGCAATCATCAAAATGAATGTACTACCCAAGATAAAGTATCTATTCCAACTGGTGCCAATCAGAATTTCACAGAAGACTTTACAAGAATGGCAAGAAGCTGTCAATAAATTTATATGGAGTGGGAAAATACCAACAAGGGGGAAAAAAAAATCCTACAAGCTTCCAAAGGGGGAGGTGGTCTTGCCCTTCCAATTTTTAAATTGTATCATAAAGCAAACTGACTGGCATGGATAACAGAGTGCATAAAATCCCAAAATAGTACAGTGACAATTTTGGAAGGAGCTAGCTGAGCCAGTATACTTCATAGATATTTATGGTATAGTGATACAAAGGAGGATAAAAAATTAAAAGGACTCATTGTTAGACAAAGTTTGATAAAAGCATGGATTTCTACAAAGGAAATAATAAACCCAACAATTTCACCTCTAGCTTCTCCCTCAAATGTTTTTCATGTTGGAGACAATTATAGGGAGAAAAGCATAATGACATATTCAGATATGGTTCACTCAGACTCTGTGAAGAGATTAAAAATATAGCAAGAACTACTTAGTGAAGGCCAGAAGATAACATGGTTGATATACTTACAAGTTGCTGGAAGGATAAAATCAGATCTCAAGAAGGAAGGAGGGATATTAAGTAAAAATAATTGAAATGTTCATATAAAACCAACACCATCTGTTAGGATACATACACAAACATTTACTTAGATAAAAAATTGTATGATAAAATGGTTGCAAAATTTTAAAGAAACAGTTACAACACAATAGAAAAAAATTATGGACTAAATCTATAAAAATTATACCAAGTTATAATTTAAAGGAAAGTTGGTAGAAAATGTTCTACAGATAGTGTACAACTCCATCAATAATACCTAATAATATCTAATATCTAATACAACTGCATCAATAATATCTAATACTATCTAATATCTAAACCATACAGTAACAAATGTTGGAAAAGCCATGAGAAAGATGTAATGTTTTATCACATGCGGTAGACATGTAAAGAATCCCCAAAGTACTGGAATGATATACAATGCAAAAAAACCCCAAAAAACAGAATTTAAATTTGAAATGAAATATTGCCACCACCAGGAAAAATCTGCCACAGCCCCAAAAGTCAAGGACCTCCAATGACTCCAGGCCCTTATCAACACACCCTAGCCACCAAACAGCTGATCAGAGTACCAGCTATTGTTTGTGGCCCACATTAATTTTTAATTTATCAATGTGGGCCTTTCCCCTCTATGAGTTGTATAGGCCTGGTCTATGCCCTTAACATGGGCTTTGAGAGTCTTTGCACTCTCTCTTCCACTGCCACTTGCTTATTAAGGTTAGATTTGCTGCAACAGACTTGGATAAGCCTCTAATCACAGGCTGATATAAAAGCCTGAATGCTTTAAATAAAGAGATGTGTGGTGGTGGTGGTGGTGGTGGTGATGATGATGATGATGATGATGATGATGATGATGATGATGATCATCATCATCATCATCATCATCATCATCATCATCATCTCCATCTCCCAAATGGGTTTGCTTCATCAGAAAACTGCATGTGAGGTAGGAGGTACCTTTCCATCTTACTAATATTCGCTATTAGATTGCATTTCTGCTCAGTGTATAAGAAAGATTAATTGCAGTAAAGTATAATTTGAGACAAAGCCAAGGACTCACAGCAGTATATCTTTCAGCAGGTATTGCTCCACTTGGCAGAATCAGTTGCTATGGACAAATTAATTATCCTATTCCCTAATAGTGCAAACCTAGGCAAACATGTTTACGCCAAAGTAAGTCCTATTAAGTTCAATCAGATATACTTCCAGTTAAGATTTCAGACTAAATGGTTAAAGCCTTGCAGAGGGACTGAAGTAATTAAAAGGGATAACAGGCTGTCTGTGGAAATGAACATGATATTTTACATAATGCAGAACCTTTATCTTCCCTTCTTAATGAATTCACTTTTTTTTCTTTTTTTAAATAAACCAATGGATAGAAGATTGAGTATGTTTACCTGAGATTTATTACTGGGGATTATAGGTAATGAAATACATCCTGAATATGATGCTACATGGTTGAGATGCTTAATACGTACAAATTAAATCTTTTCCTGCAAATATACTCATAAAAATAATGAATTAAACATCAGGACGAAGAGATTT
The DNA here is from genome assembly GCA_030867105.1 of Liasis olivaceus. Classification (NCBI taxonomy): domain Eukaryota; kingdom Metazoa; phylum Chordata; class Lepidosauria; order Squamata; family Pythonidae; genus Liasis; species Liasis olivaceus. The sequence goes on along the minus strand of CM061348.1, from coordinate 91,059,102 downwards.
TAGGCTTATTAGTATATGTAACCCTATTCAGTGAACTCCAATTTTCTGAACACAGATGTTGCCAACAAAATAATTAGTAGAGAAAATGTAGATCCAGCAGAGTATCAATGTATCAAATATTAAAATTTAATACCTTGTAAAAAGTTGGAGAAAGTGATTTGTGATGGAAAATTGTAACCAATTTTATGGCTTAAACTCTGGGAAATGCTGCATTTTTATAGAAACAGCTCATTGGAAATTGAATATTAAAGAAATCCCTCTAGGGTAACACGTTCTTGTTTTCTGAAAATGCTTTGATAGAACATACTGACAAGATGAGGAAAAATAAAAAAAGAAAGAAAGAAAGCTCTATCACAGGTCTGAAACTTTAAGTCGTCATCACGTGACAGGAAGCATTGCTTGTCACAGTGTAACAATGCAGGATTGTTTGTATATACTGTATATGTGTGTGAACACAAATGTTTGGGTAACTAGAACATGCATTTGTAATTTAAGCAATGTAATTTATGTTCAGTTCTTCCTTATTTCATTACTTAGTTTGCATTCTTTTAAGCGACAGAACATGCAGGCCATGTCCATACAGTCTATCTCTGTTTAAAGACATCCCCTTCTAAGATCTGATACGGTCCATTTATAATGTGGCCAGTAGCTTTATGGGCAATGCCAAATGATTGCAGTAATTTACTTTTAACCAAATGGTGTTCATTCTTGCTGAGTAAGAGATTCCTTGGTTTTTGCTTACTATGTTTCTATTACCTATATAACCAATTCTGACTTGGTAGTAGAAAATTTAACTATTAAAATTATTAAAATTTAATAGTTTATTAAAATATAGTTTATTAAAATAGTTTATTAAAAATATTAAAATATTAACTATCTGCGGGGGAAGTGTGTGTGTCGGAGGAAGGAGAGGCAGGTTCCTATTTGATTTATTATTAATGCATTACTACTTGAATGCTGAATTAACACTGTTACGGGTGGGAGCAACGCAACATTTATTGATGACGAGACTCTCACTGGGTCATTCAGGGAGAAGCTTTATTTGCGCAAAGGTTCAGTTAGGACTCGCAGGTCCCTGCAAAGAACTGAACCCCGAAAAGGAGTTCAGCAAGCCTTTTTATCATTACAAGAGCCGTTTCTCCCCAATCCCCCCTCAGTGCCCTCCCCATGCCTTCCGTACTCCAAATTTGGTCAATTGCTGGTAGCTAAACCACAAGTCCTTGTCTTCACCGGTCATACCTTGTTTTGGGTACATTTCGGCCTTGCTGTCTAGAGCATTGCTATCTGAGGAGGGAGGGAGATAAGAGCACTCAGCATCAGCAGAAAGGAAAGTTACAGAGAGTTACATTTAAAATGTAAAACTTCACAAAATACCAGTTTCATACAAAATATAGGATATAACAAAGACTTCTTCTCATATTTGCTTCCGAGACTTATCACTGCAAAGCCTCTAGCTAAAAAAAACACTTCCAGAGAAGAGGTTCACTACTTGGTTACTAGTGAGGACTACATAACCCAAAAATGTACGATAGGACTACATAACCCAAAAATGTAGGATAAAGATCAGAATGAAGTTACAAATAATTTTCCATTTGTATCCTGCCACCTCAACACAATGCAATGTTTTAGTTATGTCTGTAGTACTGATTACAGCTGCTAATTTGACATTTGGCTATATGTACATTTTATGGTTTAAATGCTGTTATTAGTGTTTTTATCCTACTCCTCGGCTGAAAAGGCTCTAAAGCAGTTTACTAAGATCTATAATTAAAATCTAAAATACATAACACAAAACGAAAAGGGATTGGGAAGGAAAGAGCAAAAGTGCCAAGTCAAGCACTGCTCCTTAATTAGGAAATGGTTATCGATGTTCTTTGTGACCCAAAAGAAAGAAGCAAGTTTCTCCTAGATGCAACTTTGCTGAATAATCAACAAGACTTGTAATTCTCATAATTCTTCCCCTGTTATAATGGTCTCCTTGGAAGAGAGGAGGAACAACTTGCAATCCCCCTTTGTTTTCTGTCCAGTATCTGTTTCTGGCCCATGGCCATTTCAGAACAACTACCAGTAGAAATTAAGCTTCTTTTTTTTTGTCAGAGAGGGCTGCGGCAAACTCTGCAGAAATATTTGATTGGTCAGTGAAATGAACTCCATTGGTGTCCCACTGGTCTTGATTCTCTTCCTGAGAGGGAAGGAAAACACCTATTTATGCTTTAGCCGGTAAGGGGGAAGGCAGTTTAGCAGTCCTTTCTGTCATTCACTGGAGCAGGGCACACTCTGGAAGGGAAATGAGAGAAAGAGAGAGAAAGTACATCACAAGTAGACACTGACTTTCAGAGTGCACAGAAAGGAAATGTCTTTCTAATATCCATCTTTCTTTTTCTCTTCCTCCTTTTCAGATTCACCTTTGGCCATTGTTTACCTAACAGTACTCTAGCAAACAGAAGGGAAATTGTTACACAATTAAGATATTAGAGCAGGCAGTGCTGAGCCCCACTTCTGGTGTTTCTATTCAACACACACAAGCCCTCTAAGGAGATGTTTTGCTTTTATTTACTTTTAATTAAATTTATTAATGGTCCTTAGAATTTAATTTATTATGAATATGGTCAGTGTTGCATTTCTATGCTTGGTTGCTTCGTTTTGAGATATTCCTTAGTAATGATGTAAGGGGAAGGGGAAGGGGAAGGAAGTGAACCTGTGCTGGTACTACCTATATTTTTTGTTAACTAATATTTATGATTATTTCATAATAGTTGTGTGAAAAATTGTTTAGATTATTTTTGCAAATCGCTAGGAGAAATGTCATGGATGACACATGGAGATTCTGAGGACCCAGCCAGTCAAATCCTGCACACAAAACCTTCCTGTGAAACCAATTTTCCATTATGATATAACTCAATGATATCTCTTAGTTTTTCTTTAAACCATGCAAGTTAATAATGTAGTTTCCCCTCTGAAGCTGGGCATTCAGAAAAGCAATAAATTACTTAATGATTTAATATGCTACTACCATTCAATGGTTAATTAGCTCCCTGCTTGCAGTAGTACAACTTCAGTTACTATTCCAGTGAATGTGGCTATTATAAGCTATATCTAAGTGTGTATAGCTATTACTAAATTCCTTCCTTAGAGTTAGTCAAGGGCATTAATTATACTTCACAGGCAATTTCCAGTGGTTACCAGAACAATTATCTTGTTTGGCTTCTTCTGAACTTCTTGCTCTCTTGTTGGGTAGGTATGATCCCCTCATCTTCGGTAACTTTTGGTGGTCCTTGGTCTACCCTGGAAGATTTGCCTAAATCCAACTTAGCTTGACAGCTATTTTCTTCTCTATCTCTCCAACAGCAACAACCTTCCTGGCAGCTCCTTAGCCCATTTCAATTCCACCCTTCTCCAAGAGTGAGAACTCTCTGTCTATGAGAACCTTATCTATTTTACTTATTGTTTTTCTCCCAAACTCAGCTTATACATTAAAAATACAGCTTGTGTGTCTAGGAGATCATGGGGCAGGATGTCATTCTATCACATACTGCTCTTTTTAGTGAAGAGGTGGGGTGGGCTCCCCAAACCTTCCACTGTTCTCATTAAGATATATTGAGAGAGACGGGGGGGGGGGAAACTGTATCAGTTCCATATTTAGGTAGAAAGTCAGCAACTTGATATGGTTTCCCTGTCATTGAATGAAAAACATGTATTGTTGTAGTGTAAGGTACCAGTGGGTGAGTTTCCTGTTAGTACTGTTCATCTTTTCCAACCAAAATGTATGTGACCACTGTGAATTCACCACCATATAGATAAAACCTGTAATGTTTTACCCAGATCAGAGGTATCAGCGCACAAAACAAATGGAGGATTAAAATCTGGTGCTTTTAACACAGGCTGACAACACAAAGCAGTCTTTGAAAGTCTTTTTGTCCAGCAAATTTTATTAGGCTCACTCTGAGGGTTCCCGCTGTTGGGGGGGGGGGGGGAGGATTAACTGCTTGTGGTATCCCACAGTTTGTAGGAATGATTGTACTTCTTGGTAGATGGAGGTTGTATCTGTTGAATAGCCTGCACCTTCTTTTCTTCCAGTTTAACTTCTTATTGATCTACACTGCAGCCCAGATAACACAGTTCAGAATAACCAAGATGAAATTTGGTTGGATTAATGGTTAAGACTACAATTAAGTCTATAACAGTTGCAGATGGTCCTCCCAGATCATGCTGTAATTCACAATATTGTTCAGATAGGACTCATAATATTTTTACCTTCTGGGGGGGGGGGGGGTGGAGGCTACTAGTCTTCAGAAGATTGAAGATGTCCCAAGGCATCTAAAAGGTAGTTTTGTAATTGAAATAAGCCTTGAGTCATCTCAAGGCTGTTTTCTCATTAGATTTCATTTTTAGAATTATTTGTCAGTAGCCCTTGGTTAAATCTAAGTAGATAGCTATTTAGCACTGCTTAACTGATTTATTTATTTTTTTTTGGCTTCCTTCAAGTCAGTGCTGACTCCTGTTGACTGCCTAGATTGGTCCCTGCAGTTTTCTTGGCAAGATTTTGGAAGTGGCTTGCCATTGCCTGCTTCCAAGGGCTGAGAGAGAGGGACTGGCCCAAGTTCACCCAAGGCACTAGATTAGGAATGAGTAGACCTGAGTTCTAGTCCTACTTTGGCCATGGAAGCCAGCTGTGTGACTTTGGGTCAGTCACTCTCAGTTTCAGGAAGAAGGTAGTAACATTGCCTTGTTCATCTAATTTCCAGTAGTCAAGGCTAACTTGAAGCAAGCAAAAGAAACTAATCTAGTAAGTCATCTTCTGTGGTTAGCTATCAGTCTTCGTTACTTGATTAAGATATCCTTAAATCTACACAAAATCTCACAACCCCATTAGGTTTAGATACTAAAACTATAGGTGAAAATTACACCTAACTCTGGCATGTTTTACACTCCTTTTTCTGGTGTCTCTCTGACTTTTTCTGGAATATGATAAGATTTCTGGATTACTGGTCTTATATCTCCAGTGTCTATTTTATGTTCTATGTTGCCTAGAGTCATTATAGAGTTGGGTGATCTTGGTCATTTAAATAATAATAATCTAGTATAGCTGCTTTTTTTTTTTTTTTTTAGTGCCTTCAAGACAGTGACTGCCTGGACAGGTTTTCTTGGCAGCATTTTAAGAAGTGGTTTGCCATTGCCTTCTTCCTATGGCTGAGGGGAAAAAATGACTAGCTCAAAGTTACCCAGCTGGATTCATGCCTAAGGCAGGACTAGAATTCAGTCTTCTGGTTTCTAGCCTGGTGCTATTAATCACTTCACCCATCTGGCTTTGCCCATTGATGAATCTTTGCAGTTGTGCTTTCCTCTCATTCTATAGATAAAAGATGTAATCAACTTCCCCTCCTAAAATTTTATGCCTCTGTGGTGATGGACAAGTTGAAACAATTGAGTATGTGCTTCTGTATTGTTCATTCTACAGAGGTATCTGCAGGGCTTTTTTTCCCCCAATTGTTAGTAGTTCACCAGGTCACTCAAGTGAGTTTTTCTTTCTGATCGCAATTCCTCCATAACATATAGTGTTGCAAAGTTTTGTGAAACAGTGTTCAAAATTTACAGGGTACTATCAGGTAATAACCTCCCTGCTGGTATATAGATATTAAACTCAACTGTATTTGTATAGCTGTTAAAATGCTTTTGTTGTATAGTAGTTGATAGTTACAGATTTATTTCAAATGGTCTTTTATAGGAATACTTCCTTTTTACCTAGCATTCATATATTATCTTTTAAAATCTTATTTTCTATGAATGTGCTGATATTTCTATCCTATGCTAGTTGAACACCATAATAAGATTTTGGTTTTTAGCTTTCTTGGTGGAGGCTTGCTTGCTTGCTTGCCCCATGTGACCTGCTGAAAGGTTTCCATGGGTGAGTTTCAGCAAGTCTGCTCTGAACCTCTGTGGAGCTATCACCTGCTGTATCTTTCTCCACTCCCAGAGTCTCTCCTAACATGCTATAAGAACCTCTTCTTTTTCAGAAATGTAGCATTATTTATCAACTCATCATCCTTAGAATCATAGAATGGAAAGGATTTTGGAGGTCTTTGTCCCCACTGTCTTCCTACAGCTTTCCAAGGAAGGATTTGACTCTTGAAGAACCCTTATATCCACTTTCCTAGTTTTGTCAGCTGGCTAACGGCTTTCTCTTTATGTGGCTGCTTTCTACATCTGGTGTGGGCAGTAAAATTGCAGATATCTCTTCTGCTTCACTTTTCTTCCTTTGCTTTTTCACTTGAGCTTGGTTCTAATTCCAGCTTTGTGTTTTTTCTGGGGTTGCAGTGTTAAAACCAATTGTCTGCTTATTGGCACTTGAGTTCCAACAAGGACAACAACACATGGCCATTTTTTTCACAATATCCACAGTGGCTTTCTACTTAATGCTAGTACGTTTAAAAATGTGAAAACTGTAAAAGTAAGCTGCCAGGCAGATTTATAGCAAGCCAATTAAGGCAGAGTTTTTCTGACGCATTTCCTTCTCATGGGCCCCCATCTCTGGGCTATGCGGCCTCTTGTCACACCCACTGAACCAGATAGTTCCCACAGTCTCTCACAGCTTAGCACCACAGCCCACCACCTCTCCAACGGTTCCTGCATCTGGTGAATCAGCAAGAAGCTAGCCATAGATTGTTGCAGGAAATGTTTTAGCAGCCTTTGCTACCTGTTAACATTAGAATACAAGCATGTTTGTGTGGCCTCTTCTTTGGCTTCAAGGGTTGCCAAATCCTCTGCAAGTCAGCAGGAGTTCTCCACCCAAATTCCTCTCTTCCTTAACCCACACAAACAAGAATGAATTGCGGGGGGCAGGGAGGGGGGAGTGAAACAGCCTCTCCTGTTGCCTATTCTAGAATATGACAAGCATGGTTGAATTTTTCTGGCATTCATCACATGGCCTTTAGCTTTTCGTTCCTTTTCATTTTCTGGATACCTTCCTCTTATTGCCTTGGAGTTATGACACCAAACTCAATTCTTTTTCCTAGCAGACTCAACAGTTTTTGCAATGGAAACACATTTTAAAGAAAGTGTAATCATCACAATTGATCCTTACCATTTTTTTTCCTGCTTCCTTCTATTTCTTTACCTTTTGTGAATCAGACACAGAAGTCATACCTTACAAAAGTCATGCATACCTAGGACTGCCACCTAGATAAAGCTATTCTTTTCATGTTCTGAAGTGTTTTATTTATTTGGTTGCATCATACCGATGCTTTATAACAATGTATAACAATGAGCTTTCATAGTACTAGAAAGTACTTTCTAGTTGTAGGCTGAAACACCCTGCTGTTTGTTTTTCTTGGCTTTGAATAGATTTTAGCTGGCAAAATTATGTCTTCAGTGAATCTCACATCATATTTTAATAAAGCATATAGGGATGTAGATAACAGCCTCAACTGGAGTCAGATCATTGGTCCATCTGGTCCACAACTGTTGACAATGGCCAACAGAAACTCTCTACAATCTTACATAGAATTCTTGTCTAACTAACCTGACAACATCAGGGATTAAATATGAGAGCTCTGCATGCAAAGCATGCACTCTGTCTCTGAACTGGTGCCTTTCATTGAACTTGACATTGCTGCTAAGCTGAAATGCTTACCAGGGACAACATTAGGGACAAGAAGATCCTCTCTTCCCTTTTTTATTTAATTATTTACTGTGCTAATACACTAACTGAAGTAATCTTTTTGGATTTTGGAATGTTGTAAATGAATTATGCTCATGTACTTTCATATACAAAAAACATTTTAAAAGGGAAGAAAGTCCCCAGCTCATTTCATGGGGAAAAAAAGACCTAATTATATGTGTTGAGAGATAATTAACATACATCTTAATTTCTTATAATGCTCTAGATATCTTGTAAGCAATTATGTTTGTCTTTAGACAAATATCAGATGTAAATAAAGGCTTTAGGTGAGTGTTTGAGATGAGGACTGTGGATTCTGGGTATCTGTTAAAGACTTTGCTATGTGAAGAATGTGTTTAGTTTTCTGAAATGTGGAAAAGATTTTTAAATTGATCTTATAATATATGTTCCCTAAACCATCAGGTATTCTTCATCTGAAAGGACATTTAAACTATGCAGATCCAATCTCCATAAATGAATGTGGTTCCTTTAAAACTGGTTATTTCTATAAAATCAGGGGAAAAAAAATGGAAAAAAAAATATTCTGATGAAAAAGTGTAATTTATTTCAAATGGGCTTCTATATTTCAGTGGCAATCCAGTAGGAAGAAAGAAATTTATCGTTTGTAATTGATTAATATCAACCAAAATAACAGTGCACTCAGCAATCAGGCATCCTTTGTACTTTTGTATGACATCGTGGCAGGATGAGATGCCCTAATTTGGAAAAAGTTGCAAAGAGGTTTCAAGGTTGAAGGATTCCCCTCCCCTCCATTGGCAGCACCATGCAAAGTATCACATAGACACCTAGAAGCTTCCTGTTTAATTAAGACATCTGGAACAGGCACATCTATTTTTGATGAAACTATATAAAGGACAGATCAGTTAGGTAGTGGGAGAAGTTGTTGGACATTCCTGGTGTTGTGTTTGTACTGTGTGGACTGGACATGTTGTGTGAATCCAGGCACAACTGGAAGCATCTGCAGCTGAGGACTTGACAGGAGAAAACAAGATCAGAAACAGAGGTCTACAGAGTGGAGTGGCTGGCAGCAAAGACTGCTGCATTGGGAAAGGCAAACCAGATGTCAACACCTGGAATTTCAGAGTCTCTGGAAAATATTATTTTTTGCCCCTTTCGTTTCTTCTTTCTAGGCTAAAAGTAAGCCTGAGAAGTGAAAGTACTGACACTGTGGAACAGAGGGAACCCATCAAAGTAATGATAAGGAACAACTTTAAAAGAAAGCCCTGAAGAGAAAGCATTTTAGCTTCTTAAGCCATTCTATTGTTAAAAATAAGCGCTCCTTAAATAAATAAAATAAATTAATTCTATGCATATCTGGAAATGTTTCAGTTTCGCTTCTTTCTTGAGATACTAAATAATTTAAGGTTAGCACAATGGCTGTCTGTCTGTCTGTCTGTCTTTCTTTCTTTTTCTTTTTCTTTTTTTTTTGAATTATGGTTGCATCAACTTTTTAAGATGTGTGAGTCAAGTTTCTGAGCTTTATATTTATTGAAGCCTGAATGTGGTATTAGATAGCTTATCAAGAAGATATAGTAATTGTCTGAGGAAAAGTGATAAAATGCATGCATAATAGCTGTGATATATTATTTGATTCTTAAACCATAATGAAATTCTGAGAGTGATATAGATTTCCAGTATGCAATTTATTGATATGAGGATATCATGAAAGGCATCTATAAAACTACTTTTTTTCTTTGGTTTTTAAAGGAATAATTAGCTAAACCTACATTTCTACTGGTATATAAAGAGAGAAGGTTGGAATATTTGTTCACATGTACATGTGTATTGGGATTTCAATCCTTTAAAATACTGTCTAAGGGTCATTGAGTCAGATTACTTTGCCTCCCCCCAGCCCCCCCCCCCCCAACATGATTAGAGGAAGTTCCTGCCCTTTTGTGGAAATCAGTATCAGAAAATTTCTCATACCTCTTGCAGGCATCCTCTAGCCACTGATGCTGTACCTCCAACATAAGGGGCCAAACAACATGAAGACTACAGATCTGCTGAATCAAACCCAAATTTCTTGATGCACTATCAATAGCCAGGCCTAGAGCATTAGTTCAGGAAGTTAAAAAACAAAAAAAAAAATTTTCTGCAAATGTGCTGGAGTATTCAAGTCACTTTGGAGGAGTTCAAGTTAATTAAAAAAAAATCAATGTGGAGATTCTATTGAATTGCCATTGACTCTTGGAATTAAATATTAACTCAGCCCTAATAAACAATGTTGATGAAACCCATATCCCAATCTTTTTCATATGAAATTCCAATTAATTGTTTAAATAATGTTGCTAAATTAAAGTAAGACTAATTTTAGAAGCATAATATTGAATCAACAGGCAAAATCTCATATTCTGCATGACCTGTTATCAGTTAAGAGTATGTGTGTTTCTATGAAAACAACCTTTATAGAATAAAATCAGAGCAAATTATCTATACTCAGGTGTATGCATGTGTGGGGGTGTGGATGTGTTTGGTGTCTTCAAGACATTCTTGACTCTTAGGACTTCATAGACAGGTTTAAGCAGTTTTCTTGACAGAATTGTGGAAGAGGTTTGCCATTACTTTTTTTTTTATGATGTTTCTATCAGATTAATGTACTTGTACTCTTACGAATCACTTTGTTAAATTATATTTTATTTTTTCATCAAGCAGAAGAAAATTAAAGTATATTGTTGGGACTAATGTCTAAAGAAAATAGTGACATCTTGGACTTATCTGGGGCATCATTTTCCTAAGTGAACATTCCAAAGTTGGAGAAGATAAGGAATAGTTTACCAGCACCTTATTCTATCAGATCCTTCAAAATAGCATAGGTGGTGGTAGTTAGGATTACAAGGAAATGGGGGGGGGGGGGGGAGGAACAATTTACCTTCCCCTTCCCTTAAATAGAAGTCTCCCTTAAATATGCTCTTTCCATAAACAGAATGAATTATTTAATTTGCCAGTTAGCAATCTAAGTCCAACATGAAGAGCTTGTCCTGGCTATATTAACAGCAAAAGGTTAAGTTCCAACCATCCCAGATTCATTATACAGAGTGCTTTATAATACTTACTTCCTTACTTGTCATAAATAATCCCTTCCATTTAAAGGAAAACATGTTGCTCTTTTGTCATTATCTAATCTTAAGATACAGCTGCTAAAATCAGAAAATGTTGTGAAGAGGCCGGTGCAGAATCACTGCAATCCATCTCAGCGAATCACTATGGGTATTGAGGCAAGACGCTCAGTCTTGGTGCTTGACATGCTAGACACAAGATTAATTGAGGTAAGTAGCTTCTGTATTTGTGCTGTCTAGAAGACCATTGAAGGAACTCATCCAGTAACTAAAGGCACAGTGCCAAGCCACTTTGCAGATCTGCTTCAAAGGGCCAATTCAGCTGAATCACCTTCAACCCAAATAAATAAATAATTTTTTAAAAATCCATTTATATAATCTAAGTTATTAAAGTATTTTATGGGCAATTCATGAAATATAGGGGACCATGCAGGAACCCAACCTCTTACCTCCTATAACAACCTTCTGGGCTTCAGCAGAAAACTGTAGGTGAAAATTGGAGGAACTCAAAATGAAAACGCATCAGGAAGTAAATTTTAGTAAGGTTTGCCTATTTTTTCTCCCACTAATCAGTCATTAGAACATATGTGTGAATGAAGCCCATAAAAACAGTGATTCTGAAGTAATAGTTTGCAATATTCCAATTTCAGAGAGCTACAGCAATTTGAATCTTCATTTACAGTAATTATGTTCTCTTCTTACTGCTTCAGAACTTCAGATCCCATTCATCCCTCTTCTCTTTCAAGTGTGTAATTTTGTAATTTGAGCATTTTACAGCTTTTAAGAGTTTGAGAAATGCATTCGTACCAAAACTATCTTCATATCTAATATATTTGTAAAATACTTATTCCATTAATATTGAGGAGAAATGCAATACCTCACTTGTAAATAATAATAATAATAATAATAATAATAATAATAATAATAATAATAATAATAATAGATTTTAGAATACATTAAAAATGTATGGTGTACTCAACACAAATACAGGACAACTCCTTTTCCTCCTTCTCCTTCTCCTTCTCCTTCTCCTTCTCCTTCTCCTTCTCCTTCTCCTTCTCCTTCTCCTTCTCCCTTTTTCTCCTGCACTCCAATTCCCTCTCTTCTGTTGTTTTCAGAGCTAAACTCTTACCTATCACTTGGTGCATCACGGAAATAACCTAATTAAGCAATACTATTTACCTCCTTCAGTTTATTTCATAATCACAACTGCAGGGTATACGTATATCATAAATCATTCAGTCCTATACATTTATCTTAGAAATAAACCTCTGAGTTCAGTGGGAATTCTGCCTAAATAAGAATGCATAGGATTGAAGCCCCAGGTGGTTACATATCAATTGCTTATTTCTTGATAGCTGTTATTATTTAGGATATCCCCTGGAACCATTTTTTTAAACTGAAGTTACACTGTTTGTAGAATTTTCACTACCAATTAAACTTTGGATAGGGAAGGACACTTAACAGGTTTACAAGCTGTAAAATAGTTTGAGGCTGGCAGAGAAAAATTCTGTCAGTTCACCATTTCCTTGAAATCAAAAAGGGTTCACTGAAATAATTGTACACAGCTTGGATTCTCAGCATCAATAACTTATGATCTATGGTCTACATTTATTTAAAGTGGAAATAAGAATGAATACTACTTGATGTGACTTGATGAATGTAGTGCTAAATTTGTGTGAGTGTATGCATATGTGTGAATGAAGAAATATAGGACAGAAGCTTATGTTCTACAGTTGGTTTTACACTTATGACAAACATCCTTAATATATAATTTATGGCTACTAATTCTTGGATCTCTAATAATTCCCACAGATAAAAACAGAATATAGTGTTTTCTTCCTTGACAGTGTCCACAGTTATGGACGGAGATGGCATTTGAATATCAAGCCCAAATCCTAGTTTGCCTTTTGGAGAACACTAATCAGAGATCATCATGATCAGAAAGGCAAAAGAATCTTCCAACATTAAATTCTTAATGCGTCCATCTCTCTGGCATAAAGCAAGCCTTTCATAGCTTACAGCCTGATCATAAACACATTAATTGGAAGAAAGTATCTTGGAAATGGTGGGATTAATTTCCATTTACTTATGTATTTGTTTATTTATATGTACAGATATACAAATGATTTGTAGGCTGCCTGGCTCCCAATGATTCTGGGTGGCTTACAATTAAAAGTATAAAATACAAAAAAAGAATCCTGAATGGCCTCAAAAACATCACATAACCAAAGAAAATTCATCCCATTTCAAGCACTATGATAAGGAGAATGACAAAAGAAGGAAAGAAACCAAAGATTTTTTCCCCATTGAATTGAATTTTCAAGATTTTTTTTTTTTAGATTACTCTTGGGATTTTATACTCAGCTGGAATTGAATATAGACAGCATTTTGTGATAGACATGAATCCACTATATTTAATTCGTTGAATTGTATTATAAATTATCTGGCCAGCATTATTGTGATCCTACAGTAAATCTATATGTAGTCATCAACAGAGCTCCTCCTGCCTTGTTTTTTAGTTTTACATTTATTTCCCATCTCTGTGTTGCCTCCCATTGCTTTCTTCTCAGGTCGAAAGTAAGTATTAGTTACAAATTTGTCATGATGATGAGAAAGTGATATCAATAAAAAGAATGAATTTCCAATTGAAGTCATGGACTAGAGCAGAACTCAAACTGTGTCCTGCTAGTACAAAGCTATCTTCATCTCCCTGACCATGCTGTTGTCTTCCATTTTGTCATCCTGGAGTCACTATGGAACAGGATGACAATCTGCCATCACCCCTCCTAATTCCTAGGTGTGGCTGTAGTTCCATGTGTGTGTGTGTGTATGCATATGTATATGAAGCTAACTGCACTTTGATCTGAATAATTTGGTTGAAGAGGAGTAAATAAGAAATACATGAAATAAGAAAACTGCACAAATGGAGAAACCAAGAGACTGTGAGTTCCAGTCCTGCCTTAGACATGAAAACTTTGGGCACTTTGGGCCAGTAACTCTCTCTCAGCCCAACTCACCTCACAGGGTTGCTGTTGTGGAGAAAATAGGAGGAGGAAGGAGTACTAGGTATGTTCAGTGCGGTGAGTTATCTATAACAATAATAAAGATGGGATTTAAAAAATGAGATTCTACCTGTAAAAAACCTCATGTAACTCACATTAAAATGTAAACATTTTAGAGTTCCTGGGACTCGGGAGGCATATAAATTTATTATTGTCAGTTGCACAGTCAGCCAGATGTTTAGATTGGATCTGGCATTTTTATTCACCTATTGAGCTCTTCCCAAGGACCTGGGATAGGCAGATGTTGATGTTTGATGGTGTTAAAGGTATCGTCACAGGATATAAGCTGTTCCAAGTAAAGCTGCCTTTTGCAAATCAGTGATGGTGATGTTGTCAATGCTGATGGTCTTCAAGTGGTGCTCCAGATGTTTTGGAATTGCACCCAAGGCACATATTACTATAGGTACTATATTTGCTTTCTTTTGCCACAGTTGTTCTACTTCTATTTGCAGATCTTTATATTTTGTGATTTTCTCCACTTCTTTCTCTTCTATTTTACTGTCTCCAGATATTGCAATCTCCAGACTTTTTTGTCTTTCTTATCAACAATTGTTAAGTCTGGGGTGTTATGTGACAGGTGCTTGTCTGAATTCTAAAATCCCAGAGTACTTTAGCTTCTTTATTTTCTACTACTTTGTCTGTTTTGTGGTCCCGCCAGTTCTTGCTTGCAGGCGAATGGTATTTATTGCAGATATTCCTATGCACCATTGTTGCTACTTTGTCATGTCATTGTTTGTAGTCAGTCTGTGTGATCTTCTTGCAACAGCTAACTAGGTGGCCACTATTTCTTCAGCTTCTTTGTAGAGGCAGCATTTGCTGTCTGTTACTGCCTTCTCAATTCTGGCTTTGTATATATTTGTTCTTAAGACTTGGTCTTGTGCAGCCAGAATTAGCCTCTCTGTCTCTTTCTTCAGCTTTCCTGCTCTTAGCCATTGCCAGGTCTTGTTGTTATCTGCTCTGTGTGCTAGGTTTTTTATTTTTTTATTTTTGGTGTGTGTGTGTGTATTGGCCATGTAATACTTTGCCTTGCCATGTCTCTTTTCTATTCTTCATTTGATCTTGTAGGCCAGTTTGGTCTCCTAAGTATTCAGTAAGCCTTCATGGTGTACTAGCTTCAGTGCATCTTCTTCTCTGTCCTTCAGATATTCTTCCAATGCCCTTTTTTCTTCAACTGTCTGGTGTACTTGCAACATTCCATGCCCACCTATGCTCCTTGGTAAGTAGAGTCTCAATGTTGCTGCATGGATGAAGGGCATGATTCATTGTCATTATTTTTCTGGTCTTCCTATCCAGGGCTTCTATTTCTGCTTAAGTCCAGTCCACTATTCCAGCTGTATATCTAATGACCTAAACTGGGAAGCTGTTAATCACCTTGATGTTATTTCCACCACTGAGTTTGGACTTTAAGATCTTCTTCACTCTTCTGCTGTATTCCCTACTAACCTTCTTCTTGACTTCAGTGTGCTTGATGTTGGCAGCATGAAGGATGCCCAGGTATTTGTAGTGATCTTCTTCATCCAGACTCTTGATGTTATTTCCATGGGGCATCTTGATTCCTTCAGTTTTTACTATTTTCCCCCTGTTGATGGCAAGGGTGACACATTTGTCCACTCCAAACTCCATTGCAATATCTTGGCTGTATATTTGGACAGTGTTGAGCAACACTTCCATTTCAGATAGTGTTTTTCCATACAACTTCAGATATGTCCATGTAAAAGAGGTGGGATAACCTGGCAGATATTTTTGATGATTGATCGCCATGTCCTGACTTTTTCAGTATTGTTGACAGAGGAATCAATGCAATGACAAATAGTAGTGGAGATAGTGAGTCTCCTTGAAAGATTCCTCTCTTGATGTTATTACAGTTGGTTGCACAGTCAGGCAGATATTTAGACTGGATTTGGCATTTTTATTCACCTATTGAGCTCTTCCCAAGGACCTGGGATAGGCAGATGTTGTTGTTTGATGGTGTTAAAGGTATTGTCACAGGATATAAGCTGTTCCAAGTAAAGCTGATGATGATTTTGTCAATGCCAATGATCTTTAAGTGGTGCTCCAGATGTTTTGGGATTGTACCTGAGGTGCCTATATCTATTGGTACTATCT
This sequence comes from Liasis olivaceus, assembly GCA_030867105.1. Lineage (NCBI taxonomy): Eukaryota > Metazoa > Chordata > Lepidosauria > Squamata > Pythonidae > Liasis > Liasis olivaceus. Next base: position 91,043,197 of record CM061348.1, on the reverse strand, counting down.
TTGCTTTCTTTTGGAATAGTCTTTCTATTTCTATTTGCAGGTCTTTATATTTTATTACTTTCTCCAGTTTTTTTCTTTTTCTTCTGCTGCCTCATTATTATTATTATGGTTGGTTGCACAGCCACCCAGATGTTTAGACTGGATTTGGCATATTTATCCACCTATTGAGTCCTTCTCAAGGACCTGGGATAGGCAGATGTTAACATTTCTTCTAGTAGATTTGCAGCTGCTGGCCCTGGTTTCTTAGCCAACATTCCCGAGTCCTGTAGCCCACTTGTCACCAGATGTCCAAGAACTAGAACACCTAGCACGCTCCTTGTTGACTTGGGCGATGACCGATCCGGTATGGGTTTCTGTAAATTACGTCTCACCATATTGTTTATGGGAGAGACACACTTTGTCTGGCTCCACTGATGAGTCCTGTCCAGTATGGTTGAACCTCTGGCATAGCTTTCATCCTCCTTGGAGCATGCAAGCCCCACAACCATGTCAAGATAGTGCCTCACTGGGGGAGGATTATTATTATTGTTATTATTATTGTGTTGTTGTTGCTATTATTATTACTGTTATTATTATTAGCTCCTAAAGTGAGTGTACAATATGAATGTCTAACCAGAATTTATCTCAAAGTACACCTTTATAAACTTTGTTGGATCATTCAGAAAGTGGGGGGAAAAAACAGTGAATAAAGTGTTGACTTGTTCATTAGATACTGAATTCCTCAAGCAGTTTGAAGAATAAAAGGGGAAGCAAGACAAGAGATGTTACACTGCTACTATTGGGTGTTGTATGGTCATATTAGATGTGTGAAAAATCAGCACCATAAAGCTGTGATATTCTCTCTGTGAATCACCAGCATCATTGGCCGATTATCTGTCACTGGCCACTTCTTTCTGAAACATTTAAGGGCCATAACATTTCACTAGTTTGATATTTGTTCCATGGGGACATTGATTTTCTACCACAACATCTGTGCTGAATCCCCTTACTACTACAGTCATGAAAATATACCGTATTATTACTGTACTTTTTTAACTATCTGAAAACCTGGCAGGAACTGTTTATACTATCAGTAAGTACGCATAGTGATGTATTTGGGGGGGGGGGGGAGGAGGGTTGCTGCTGTTACAGAGGGAAGAATTAATATCTCTCTATGCACTGTAATCTTCATCCAGATTGCTGACATTCTTACTTTTGAGTAAAATAGCAAACCTGGCATATGCTGTTACTAATGCAGCTGTCATCTGTAGTTGCAAATAAAGCTGAGCCAAGCTGGCAGGCGGGCGGGCAATCTATCTATCTATCTATCTATCTATCTATCTATCTATCTATCTATCTGTCTATCTGTCTATCTGTCTATCTGTCTATCTATCATCCATCCATCCATCCATCCATCCATCCATCCATCCATCCATCCAACTCTAGTTTATGCATACATACATATATACATACGGTATATTGTGTTCATTCATTCTACTTTCTTGCAGATGAAGGCAAGGAGTTCTTTTGTTAAGGAAGAAGGAATGAACATGAGATGAAAGTGCAGATTGTGTGGCTCTGTTCCAAAGCACTGATTTTCATCACTTTTGCCAAGCTCTTGTAGAAGGAGTCATTACAATTAGCTCAATGTAACAATTAACTGGGGGAAAAATCCATCGGTTCCTCACATTATTGTATAAGATTTTGCTTTGTTTCTTATTCATCTACTGAGCCACATGATATAATATAATCCCTTGTGGAATAGCATTTGGAAATTAGGTAATCCTGTTACCAATTTACAAGGGGATGGGGGGTGAGCAGCCCAAGGAGCTGGACAAGAATGAGAAAGCAAGAAACACAGAGATTTTGATAAGATATATTTTGTGCTAGCCTGGAATAAATTCAAGAATTTCCCACCCTTGTTTATAGTGAGTTAATTAAGGTAGAGACCCTTTAAATGATTTGAAAAGCTGCTTCTCAGTTTTCTTGTCACTTGGGCTAAGTTGCCATTGATGAGATAAGCTGTCAGTTGAGAAATCTCCTATCTTGATTATACATGTATACCTTCCCTTCCAGTCCCTTCCCAACCTCCCCACAAACTCTTATGGGGGGGGGGGGGTATCATGGAGGAGCCAGGCAAGGGGAATCCATTTTCTTGCTGCACATAGCTCATCTAATATCGCACTGGCAGGACACAGACACAAACAGTTGTCAGCCTTGTGGAAACAGGACAAAAACAATTGAAAGTCTTGTAGAAGCAAGAGGAGAAAAACAGAAGCCAACTGGATCCCAATTGAGAGATGCCAAACGGAAGAGAAGTCTTCAGGCTGTACTGTGATCTTCTCCTTGCTCATCAGTTCAGAGTTTTCCTATTCTCCTTCTTGCTTTGGATTTAATGTTAATGCACATCATAACTTGCATATTTATCTCAACTTTTGTCACAATTTGTGACTTTTGAGGCATTGGGCTACATCCTTGGTTGGAGTGAATAGGTATTAGGTCCTCTGCAACTTGAAGAAGTAGAGGATAAGGCTGTAAAACACCAACCTACACATGCATCAACCAATTTAGTCCTGCCTAGACACAAGCTTTATCAGACCAAGACTTGGAAAACCTTGGAGTGAGTAATACTAGACAAACTTTGCAAACACACTTTGAATCCCTCATAGCTTGTTGCTTTGGCTGTACTGAATTTGGGAGTTTTGCACTCAGATAGATTCGTCTAAACCTTTCTGGACCCGCTTGCCTGTCCACTAGTCCAAGATCAAGCAGGATGGAGGCTGAGGTGAGCAAGAGTAGCCAAAGCCATGAGATGCACAGGGGAGAAGGAGGTGGGTAAACTAGAATGTTTTCTTTAACAATGCATGAATTTGTGCCTCATTCCCCAGACAAAAAACATCTCCTGCATACTGGCTGGCCATGAACTGCTTTTCTGGTTGCCTGAGCATCAAGCCTTCATAGCAGGCAAAAATTACTTGTGGTTGAGCAAGCTTTGTGGCACCTGGCCTATAGCAAATACACTGCACATTGGGCTAATGACCAAAGATTCCAGTCAGCTATCCTGTAAGCTCATCCTCTGGCATCTCAGTAAGATACCAGAGCACGTGCTCCTTCCCATCCAAGGCACAATTGGAAGATTTTCAGCAATCTGAAGAATGTCAGAAGGAGAGGGTAGAGTATGGCCTTGCTTGCAGAAGTGATGGTGGTGGCAGCAACAGCAGTAGCAACAAAGGGACAATACTCAGGGGATTGGGAGCAGGCAAGGGCATAAAAAAATAGATGATAATAGGTGCCCAAGGAGTGTAAGTTAGAAGATCAGGAGATCATTGATTTGGTTGGGATATGAACTGTAACTTTAAGAACTTGTGTCTGAATTTGTTCTTTTCCTCTTCCCTCACCATTCTTTTTCCTTGTGTATCATGACTGTTCCATTATAAGTCTGAGAGAAGGCTGTTTCTCATCACTAATATTTGGAAGCTGCTCTAAAAGTCTTTTTGACTAGAGCAGGGTAAAAATGTTTTAAATAAAATTTTAATAAATAAATAAATATTTTTTTTAGCTCTATAGTGATAGCCAGAGAATTATAATGAATAGGCACAGAGACATTTGGTAGATACTAGAATACTTACACCATTGTTAACTCAACCTCCTTTCAAGCTAGGAATTGCACAGCTTCAGGTTGTGCACCAGTTACAACCCCTTCCTGGATCGGTATGCCCTTCGAATGGTCACTCATGCCCTTGTTATCTCCCAGATAGACTACTGCAATGCGCTCTATGTGGGGCTGCCCTTGAAGAGTATCCGGAAGCTTCAGCTGGTCCAGAATGCAGCCGCACGAGCTATTTTTGAGGTCTGAAGAAGGACCCATATAACACCTTTGCTCCGTGAGCTGCATTGGGTACCAGTTTGCTTCCAGGTCCAGTTCAAGGTGTTGGTTATCACCTTTAAAGCTCTACATGGCTACCTGAGGGACCACCTCACCCCCACGATTTCAATCCATCCCACCCGATCTTACAGAGAGGGCATGCTCCAGATCCCCTCGGCAAAAGAACTCTGACTAGTGGGGTCCAGAAGGCGGGCCTTCTCTGCTGTAGCCCCCGCCCTTTGGAACATCTTGCCCCCGGAGGTGAGACAGGCCCCCTCACTCCCAGCCTTTCAGAGGGATTTGAAGACCTGGCTCTGCCATCTGGCCTGGGGCAGGGAGGGAGGTTGTCAGAAATGGGGTTGGCTAGCCCCCTAGAGGCCTAGTGTGACTTCCATCGGCCTCTTGGATTTTTTTTTTTTCTCTTCTTTCCATTTGTGTAGATGTGTTTGTCTTTTTATAAATTTTAATTATGTATTTATTTGTTTTAATTTGATGTAAACCGCCCAGAGTCCCCCATTGTGGGGAGATGGACAGGAATAAGTCTATGTATAAATAAATAAATAAATAAATAAATAAATAGATTGATTGATTGATTGATTGATTGATTGATTGATTGATTGAAGTGAGAAGGATATGTATCCCTCCATCTCTACAGACTCATATTCCCAGCCTTCTTACAAAAGAAGAAAAGAAAAACAAACTTCCTTAATAGTCAGGTGAAAGCAGGGTTTCTTTGGAATGCCAACCAAAGGGAGGGAATTCCTGGAAGCTTGGTATTCAGACAAGGCAGCCATCAACGGGCACATAGAGATAAACAACATCTACACACTATTCAAAAGAGAAAATAAAAAGGGAACAAAAGACCAGAACATCTCCTTACCAGCAATCATCACCCACAGAAGCAGAGATTAACACCAAGATTATCACCAGACATATAACCAAGCAGTAAACAATACCTTAATCAAGGAACTACCAGAGAGAAAACACACACACACACCAACACTGGCAGGGCATGCCACTGTATATAAACAGAGAGCTAACCCCACTCCATTCTAGCACTGAAGATGTTACCTAGCCAGGTAACAAAATGTTTGCAAGAAAACAACCAAGCTCAGAGAACCCCAAGGACTCCACAAGTATAATTCAGCAAGATATACTCCAGGATTGCCTCAGAGTAGCTCACTGTTATGGGAGTGGAGGGTTAACTCAGGGTCAAGTTAACCTCAACAAGTCCCAGAACTCAAATTAGATGTTTTAGGACAGGCTCCCTGACAGATATAAATATTGTCCAGGGATTGAGCTGCAGATAGATTTGGCAGGGGATCATCAATATCACTATCTTCGATGTTTTCATTGTTCTGATCCTTCCCTATAAACTGCTTTTGATTAAGTTCTTTGTGTGTTTTAGCTTTAAAAAACTTCAGGAGTCTGTAGGAGCTCTTGTGTTTCCAGAGTAGATTGGGTGAGTTGGTTGTTCAGAATTACAGACTTGGGACCTGATTTAAAGGAGGTTACATTAATATGCAGTTCTGACAAGGCCTGTTTCAATTCCTTTAATATCTGGAGGACAATAGCTTGGTCCTTCTTTGGCAGCTGAGTGAAAGAATGACATTTCCTCTGGGAGAATGCATAGGGATGACAGAGTTAAAGGATCCCTAGTTGAGGCTTGGCTGTTTCTTCCAAGACTGACTTACTGGGCTTCTTGGAAGAATACAAAGTTGGTTTTGCTTCTGGGTTGATTTGTTTTGCCATGGCACCTGTGCTTTTCTGTTAGGCTTGATATCCAGATAGTAAAAACATGGCTTGGGTAAATTTGAAAAGACTCCAGAAAATTCTTCATTTTCAGTAACAGAAACAAAATATTTGGAGTTTTAGGTTTAATTAAAATTCCATATCCATTAGGAGATCCAGGGAGTTTTCATATAAATTTATGCCCCTAAGGCTTCTAATGCTATAATTAGATTTGCTAGTTGTAATGATAATAACTTTGCCTCTAAGGCAGTTAAATTATTTACAGCAAAGGTGTTAAGTCTTTTGCTGTATAGCACACAACTTTGTGCCTATAAAGCTATAATGACCTTAAAAACAATTCAATCAAAATTCATAAGAACTACGCTTCACATTCTTCAATCTGGGTCAAATCCGGTCTGCTGAAATTCCTTCAAAAATGGCTAAATTCTGCTTCATTGTATTTGCCATCAAAAGGTACTGGTTTTAAATCAAGGTTAGGCTTGGATGGTAGGGTTATCTGTGTTGGGCCTAGAAGATTCTGCCATTATTTCTGTCTCCTTAATGTTCTTATTATTTTATATTATATATTGAATCTGTGTTTATATTGTATTTGTCATTGCTTTTGGTCTCAGGACATAAACTCAGTAGTTAAATAAATACAACTCCAGCCCAGTTTTGAGACTAGCAGGCTGTTTCTTTCTTCCCGTGTGACAGGGACAAGCATGTGATTGTTTTACATCAGGATGAACCAGCCCTTCATTTTAAGAAGTTATTGAACAAGCAGGCTGACAAATAGGTTTCTGCCAGCAGGTCTGAAGTGCAGATTTGTGTCTGATGATGCACCATAGTTCTTATAAAGCTGAATTGATTAAAACTCCGGTCAGTGTTTTCCAATCCATTCACTCGTGTGATTTCCCTTCTTTATGCATCCTCTTCTGCTTCCTCTTCCTGTTGCATTTGATGCTGTTAGTGCATTAAATTGATAACCATTTAAAAGTAAGACCACAGTTAGAAAAATAGAAATTGAGCTTCTGACATTAGTAGCATGATTAGCATCAGCCAGTCCCCAGATACGTTAATGTATAATTTGGTATTTGTTTACAGCTAGTTGTATTAAAGATCTTTAATGTATATGCATATTACAAATGTGTTAAGCAAAGCATTATGGTCATAAGTCATAACAAAAGGATGTGCTCTTATCTAGCATTTGGATATATATTGTTTTTCTGTCCATTACTACATTCCCACAAGTGAGTTCCTTATCTAAATTAGAGTATACATTTTTGGCTTTTATATGTTACATTTTAATTATGTGATTTTAAAACAAATATTAACTTGATGGGGTGTTATGTAGGATATTATGACAATGTGAAATTTTACTCCAGTTTATTGCAATATGATCATGACATAATTAATTCTCTTGTTAAAGTTAAAAAAAAAAAGGTATTAATTTAATAAAGGTAATGATTGAATTTATATACTATCAGTCTGCAGTCAAATGCCCAAAGTGGCTAGCACCAGAAATATAAAATGAACGTTTCTCAAATGAATGAATAACACATTTTTTTAACAATTCCCAGTTTCTCACTTTTGAAAGAAGGTGTCTATAGAACCTACAGACAATTCTATAGAAAATTGTGTTATCCAATACAATCCAGATGTGTTGGACTTAGCTCTTATCCTTCTCAGCCATTGGCCATGCTTACTGGAAATTATGGAAGTTAATGATCAACATATCTGAAGGACATCAGAGTGGGGAAAGTCATGTCTATATCTTTATAAAGCTGAGCCAAGGAGTAGATTGGAAAGCACTTTTTATAAGATACAATTTGGAAATGTTACTCTTCTCCTGTAAAGTGATGCTATCAATCATATTTCTTTTTTAGAACTATCATGGAGAAAGTGCAGGCATGGCAAAGTGTATATTGGTCGGTTGGCCAGGACCATTATTCTGGCAGCCTTAATAATGGTTTTAATCTTTCTCTTTGAATTTCAAGGGATTTCCATGATACAGTATTATAAATTGGTCCTTGTTTAACAGTTAATCACTGAAAGTAATGATCACTTCAGCTCGTCTGGTTTTCTCAGTTGCATGGAAATTTTTAAGGAAGATTCAGTTATCCTATCTGGATTACAGCAGCATGTCCGTCCAGAATTCACTGTGAGCCAAGGAGGCCAACATTAATTTGTTGGCAGGTACTGGAGTGTCAACATATGATGAAGTGCTTACCTTTCTGCATAGATCAAAACATTATCACTCTCATCTATAAATACAAGTGGAATGTGAATATATTGATGGCCTTGCCACTTACTATCTCTAGATTTTGCACTGCAAGATGCCTGTGTGTTCTGGGTATTTATTTTCATTTATAATGAAAACAATAACTACACAAAACACATAGGCATCTTGCAGGAGAGAGTTTGATAAAGTATCAAATGCAAAGTAGAATTCAAGTGGGAATGCCATTCCCATTTTAAGCACTTATTGTAAAAGCTTGGCTGTATACCTCTGCATTCATTTTCTAGGCAGATGTCTGAGTTTTTCCTTATAATTGTGAATATCCCAAGGCTGTTTGGGGTTGGGAGAGGAGGAATGAAGGACAATTATGGTATAAAATAAGAAGAGGAAAGTCAAATACCGCTGGCATCAGAGAGGAAATAAAGTTTCTGACCTGTATTATGCAAATATAGACAGAGAACATAAAGCTGGTCAAAAATAGAAGTTACATTAAGGGAAAGTTAAAAAAAAATAGAAAGAAGAGTGGGATATAAATATAATAAATAAACAAATAAGTAAGATGTCATATTGCATAGTATGAATTATTTGGATGAGAAAGACACAAGTGCTGGTACTACCACTACAGTTTATGTTTCTTCTAGAATTGTATGTAATCTTTCTTCAAGATACCTCAAGATACGAATTTAATCCGTTCCATGACTCTGATCGCAAGTCGAATTGGTCACATCCTGAAGCAAATTTTCCCATAGGGTTCAATGTAAATACGGCTAATCCGCCCTCTGAATTTGGTCGCTCCACGAGGCAAATTTCCCCATAAGGTTCAATGTGTCAGCCGGCGTTGCACAGCTAGGAAATTCCCCAGGCGCGCTTTAGTCAGTTTCACCACTCAAGCCCTAGCACAGAAAGAGGAAGTGCTAATGAAATCTGAGCATGCGGGGGAAAGGCTTTTGTCGCGCGCGCACAGCCGGGAGCGGGAGCTTCCCCCCCCCCCGCCACGCTGATTCCTCTTCCTCAAATCTTTCCTTTGTCCATAGCCCTTGGCATGGTGCGTGTGGCAAAAGCCCAGTGAAAGCAATCAGCGCGCGGGGGGAAAGGCTTTTGTCAGGCGCGCTTTAGTCAGTTTCACCACTCAAGCCCTAGCGCAGAAAGAGGAAGTGCTAATGAAATCTGAGCGCGTGGGGGAAAGGCTTTTGTCGCGTGCGCACAGCCAGGAGCAGGAGCTTCCCCCCCCACCGCGCTGATTCCTCTTCCTCAAATCTTTCCTTTGTCCATAGCCCTTGGCGTAGTCATTGCTTTCCTTGGGCTTTTGTCGTGCACACAGCCGGGAGCGGGAGCTTTCCCGCACGCGTGAGGATTGCTCTTCTTCAATTCCACAGCTCTTTCCTTTGTCCATAGCGCAGGTGGCCCTCTGGCGTTAACAGATTAGTGAAGAGGCACCAGGTGGCCCTTTCATTAGCACTTCCTCTTTCTGCGCTAGCGCTCGAGCAGTGAAACTGACTAAAGCACGCCTGGGGAATTTCCTAGCCGTGCAAGCCGGCTGACACATTGAACCTTATGGGGAAATTTGCCTCGTGGAGCAAGCCTCCTTGCTACCGCGATCTCGCCCACAGGAAGCCACGACCACGTGGCAGCAGGGCAAATGGCCACGGATCCGGTTCATAGCTTGAGGCGGAGTTCGCATGTCGAGGTAAATTTTTGCGGCTGGAGCTGTCCTATCTCGAAATTTTCATAAGGTGGGGCGTTCGTATCTTGAGGTACCAGGTATCTTTACAGATAACATAAGTATATATAACATAATTATATTCACACATCAAATGAAGGAATTTGTATTTGTAGGGGAAAAAGAGATGGGATGGAGGAAGGGAGAACCAAGTCTTATAGAGAGTATGGATCAGGCTGAAGATGTTTCAGTTGACTGTGTTAAACTCCTGTAAGAACTTTTGGCTGAGTGGGAGGATATTTCATTCTGAATGAAAAATATTTTATATATTAAAAGTTTGAAAAAATAATAGAGGTATTAAATCCTCTTTTTCTTTTGAAACAAATGTATCTTCCATTTTCATTTAAACAGATCTGAATATTCAGTTACTCTCAGTGTTCAGCTCGTAGTTCAATTTATAATTCTTATTGGTATTAAAATTACTGAGATTATATAATTTCACAAAGTAAAAGTAAAGCTGCCCCAAGGGAGGCACAACTGTGCATATAATTAAGAGTAACATTAAGTCTATTATAAAATGCATTCTCTTAAAAGGTATAAATTACATCTAAGTTTGGAAAATGAAAATGTGTGTGTGTGTGTGTGTGTGTGTGTGTGTCTATTTACTTTCTCAAATTCTGGTAATGGATATGATTCCTGTTTTGTGCAATGCTCTTACATATTTATCAATGCATTAATTCTGTACAAAGGTTGCCCTTTCTTTTCTTTCTTTCTTTCTTTCTTTCTTTCTTTCTTTCTTTCTTTCTTTCTTTCTTTCTTTCTTCTTATATACTAGCTTTATTGTATAGGCATTCACAGGCTACAGATTACTCACTTATTATCTTAAAAAAGATACTAGAGAATGTCTAGACAATGATAATATGACTTTTTTAAAAAGTTGTTGCAATAGACATGCACAAATATGAACATTTGCTTTGTTTATTTTCTTTGTATCAAAAGCAGTAGACCAACAGGTAAATCAGCAAGGGTTTCTGCCTACACAGATGGTCTGGAAGAAATAGACAAGACATGCCCATTCTTTGAAAATCTCCAGTGAAATATGGAACTGCTTTATGGGACACAAGAAAGACATTGATCTTACTTACAATATATCAGTGGATAAGGATTAACCCATGGATTTGCCACCAGCTCTGAAGCAGGAGGGAGCCAGTTTGGTATAGTTGTTAAGGCACTAAGCTAGAAACCAGAAGACTGTGAGTTCTAGTCCTGCCCGAGGCACAAGCCAGCTGGGTGACTTTGGGCCAGTCACTCTCTCTCAGCCTTTTTTTCCCTCCAAGTTTGTAAAAAATTTTATTTATGAAACTGGAAATCATTCTGGATTGGACTTCGCACTAGCACATTAGGGGGCTCAACTGCTGCTCTGTTTAGCTTCTAGCCTCTTGTCTCTCTCTTCAGCAACAGTGAGATGGATTCCCTTTCCACGAGGCAGGATGAGCCAAGGCTTGTTACCCTTCCCAATCACAAAGATGTTAGAGAGTCTGGTGGCAAAGCTATTGCCACTGGCATCCTTAACATGAACCACATCAAATGAGCCAGGATGCCTCTCCTGGTTGGTGATTACCCCAGTACAACCCAAGTTAGCCCCTCCAGTCACCATGCACAATTTGCCTGTGTCAAACTTGATGAAATCTGTAATCTTGCCTGTCTCTAAATCAATCTGAATAGTGTTGTTCATTTTGATGAGGGGATCTGGATACTGGATTGTTTGGGCATCATGAGTGACAAAGTGGGGGATTCCTTTGGTGCCCAGAAATATCCTTCTAACCTCAGGTCCAGCCCAAGAACAACAAGGAAAAATCCAACCAAGTTCAGTTCTTCTATTGCTAACATCATCTAGACAGAATCTTGCCAGACTAAATCTGTACTACGCTAACCTAATGGATATACCCTGGGAAATTCTAGGGAGTGACTATCCTAAGTCTCTTCCTCTTCCCTCACTCCTGCTCTGGACTGTGTTGTCTCTTGTCTCCCCCCCTCCCCTGCTTCCCTCCTGGAATGCACTCCCTCCTTCCTGAGAATCTGGCACTCTATTGCATTCCATCACATCACCTCCCCCTTCATAGATATATTCCATCACATAACCTTGCACAACTTGTACTTTGCCTCTTCTGGTGTGATGTGGTAGACAGCAAAGCATCCCCTGGTATTGTACACAAGGTGGAAGTGCTCATCTGTTGTCTCAATGCTACTCACATCCACAGCTGGACAGGTAATATCTGTGTGGATTTTGCCATCAATCTTGATGAACCATTGCATGCAGATTTTCTTGACCTCATCACCAGTCAGGGCATATTTAAGCCTATTCCTAAGAAAGATGATAAGTGGGAGGCATTCCCTCAGTTTGTGGGGTCCTGTCGATGGATGGGGTGCAAAGGTCCCATCAGCTTATCCAGCATTCAGTGCTTTAGAGCCGCCACATGCTTCAGGTGCTTCTTGGGTCCAGAAGCCATGGCTGCGCTCTGCCGAGAAAGGGCCTCTCTCTCAACAGGCAGTGGCAACCCACTTCTGAAACCTTGCCAAGAAAACTGCAGGGACTTGTTTAGGCAGTTTCCAGGAGTCAAGACTGACTCAAAGGCACACAAACACACACACTGGAAGAAGGTGAAAGCGGGCAGGCTTCTGTCTTTGCTTCAATCCTGATTAGTCTAGATTTGTTGAATGGCTAGATCTGATTCTCACACCTTACTGTACTCTTGCATTCAGATTATAGACACAATTTGATGTTTCAGCCTAGCCTGGAAACTGACTCTTGACCTAGCTGTGGACTCTGTTCTATTGATAATTAGTTATTTTCAGCTTGTATTTCACTCTGGGTGCCAGCTTAGTGGTTCAATCATACTGCAGACAAGACAGAATCTAATCCTGCCTCATGAGATAACAATATGTTACTATTTTTGCTTGGCTTTCTTCCTCCTGATCAAAAGAAGGCTTGCCAACTTTCTAATGCTTCCTTTAGATCCTAAGACTTCAGTAGCACTCTGGATAAATCTCAGAGGACATCCTTTTGTCATTTCTCAGATACTTCAGCTCTAAAGGACCAGTCTACAGGAATCTCTTTTTTAGAAAGGCATTTAACAGTACTCACCAACAGCCACTTGCTCATTTTATTTCCTGCACTGCTTTCCATTATGCCTATCCTATTTAAGCTGGTACCATATGGTCAATTTTCCTCTTTGGAATCAGGATCTAACAAGAAAAAAAAAAAAAGTACCAAGAAAAATCAAGTCTTTTTTTTTTTTTAAATTACCTAGCAACAAGGCACCTCGTAACATCCAGTTTAAATCACTTTTAATGTCCCAGCAAAGGTATGCCAGTGCTATTTATATAACACCTCCTCTCTCTTAGCATGTTCACATTCTATGTGGCCACATGTTCCTTTTACAAGATGATATACTATGTACTTCTTGGACTACAATTACTATCAGAATGTATCTATCTTTAGATGTTACATCTTGCAAATACAGTTTTCAGTGCACATAAATAAATAAATAAATGTACATTAAAAGGATGCGCTCGAGAAAAATGCCCAGTTGCACATATCTTGTGAGAAAACCTGCAAATTTTAAAGATGTGATTACTTTAAACTTTTACTTTTCTTCCTTCATATTTTTAGGAATTTGCAAATTAAAAAAAAATCTTAATGTGGAAACAAAACAGAATACATTGATGAAGGAATGTGTGTGATAATGATTGGGGAAGAATACATTTATGCACTCATCCTTTATTTTCAACAAATTGCTTCTACATTAAATAGGACTGCATTTTCTTATTAACTTTCTTGAGTCTGTCTACACTATACAGTCCAATTTTTTGCAAAGCCTGATTATTTGACTGCAAGGTCCCAATTTCATAGGTATTAATCTGTAAACTAAGATTGAAGAAGCTGCTCTGATACTGAAAAAAAAAAAAAAAGGAAATAATGACAGCAACATACAGATATAAGCCCATAAATACAGGATTTCCCTAGTGGGATAAGACAGATCTTTCATGCATCTCACATCATATTTGATCTCTGGTAAATGTTCACTTCTTATTAAAATACAGATTTCTCAGACAGAACAGTCTGACAAAGATATCACTTTTTAACATATCCTAAACTCAAACTCTCAGATTTAAATGGAACAAAAAACATACTTTTTGTTAACTAAGAAGTTGCTTCTCTGTGACGAGGAGAATGCACTTACTTCCAAATACAGACAGTCCCCTAGTTATAAACTTTCGAGTTGTGAACTTTCTCTGATATGAACAAGATGGACCAGAAGTTGGGCCAGAAGTCGGGAGAAGGCATGCTGCAAACTAACCCTTTCCTGCTGTCTCCCACTTCTGATCCTGACTTCTTGCATGTTCAGTGTGTGGTGTATGGTGACTGCAAATTGCAGACTACAAATGTCTGCAATTAAGCGCAAGAGTGCTAATGGGGAGGAGGGTAGCATGAAAAAGTGGCAATCCATTATGATGCTGGTGAAGATGCATATTGAAAAAAAAATGGGAGGGAGATGGGGAGTGTGGCACGTTCCTATGGCATGGATTGTTCAACGATCAGAACAATAATTAAAAACAAAGACAAGATCATGGAAAATGTCAAAAATTCAGTACTTATACAATTCACAATGATAAGCAAGAGGAGAGGAAAAGTGATGGAAGAGATAGAGGCACTGCTTGGCATGTGGATCAAATATCAGCATCAGTGGTGTGTGCCGTTTAGCCTAATGCTGATCCAGGAGAAGGCTAAGATCTTATTCCATGAATTACAACAGAAGGCTGGTGAAGGTGGTGCTGAAGAGGTATTTGTTGCAAGTCATGGGTGGTTCCACTGCTTTAGGCTCATGTGAACCTTCATAATGTGAAAGTCAGCAGTGAGGCAGCGAGGGCAGATGAGGCTGCAGCCAAGGAGTTCCTGGAAACCCACAAGGAGATCATCGAGGAAGGTAGTTATTTGCCCCAGCAAATATTCAGTGTGGATGAAACAGGACTTTATTGGAAGAAAATGCCGGACAGAACATACATCAGTAAGGAGGAGAAGACCATGCAAGGCTTCAAAGCTGCGAAGAATAGGCTAACTGTGCTGCTAGGTGGCAACACTTTGGGTGACCTGAGCCTAAAACTGCTGCTAGTCTACCACTCTGAGAACCTGCAAGCTCTCATGAACATCACAAAGGGCTCACTTTCTGTTGTGTGGAAAGCTATCAAGAAAGCTTGAGTCACCCTTCTCATCTTTGAAGACTGGTTTTTCCACCATTTCATTTCAGAAGTGGAGAGGTACATGGAATTGGAGGAGCAGCAAAAACATGAGGAAGAGGAAGAGGAAGAGATCAAACCACCAAAGTGAACCAGAGCAAGCTTATGGCAGAAGGGTTCAGCTTAAATGAGAAAGTGCTATCATTTTTTGAGGTGCAGGATCCTGACATGGAGCACTTCATTAAGGTGTCTGCAGCTGTCCGTGATGCAATCCAGTGCTACAGCATCATTTAAGAGGAGAAGAGGAAGACCACCACCCAAAGTTCACTGGACTGCTACTTCAGGAAGGTGGAGAAAAGTGCCATTTCAACTCCATAGGACGAGCTTATGCCATCTCCATAAGCACCTACATCATCTACGCAAGCACCTATGTCAATGCTGCTGCTTATGTAAGGTAAGAACTATGCATGTTTTTTATGCTTGTTGGACTTGCAAACAAAACAGACTTATGAACAGTCCCTCGGAATGTAACCTGTTCGTAAGTAGAGGATTGTCTGTACAGCATTCTAATTGTTTTCCACTTACTCCTGACACTTGAAAACAGACACCATCAATATCAATGTCTGAAGATTCCTGTCCCCCATTTTTTTCTTTTCCCTAGAAAAGTTTATATGGTGGTTTTGCATTGTTCAATTGATGAATCATCACAATATATTTTTAAAAATCAAAAGAAAAATAAAGAAACCTCCTGCATTTGTACCAGGGCACATGCTGGGCATGAAGACTATCACAAGTAGATCAATGCAATCTCAAATCTTAAAAGAACCAGGGAGCAAGTAACATGACAGACCTCTCCTGAGCTCTGGACAGGTAGTGCCAGTAAGAATAAACAATACTGGGATAAATGGACAGTTTGACCTGAAATACAACTTCCTCTGTTTCTAAGAAGACTGTGTCTTTGTCATGTCACCAGGCTCAGGATCTCAAGACTTCATGATGAATTCTAGGTTACCCACATTCAGGTTCAATACCCCCTTTGTGTAGTGACAGCAGCAAGTAGAGAGAGAACATATGCATCTTTGGACTCTGCCATACGCCTGCCCTCAGCTGACCAGAGAGAGAGAATGGAGAATATGCCGGCAGTGGCAAAAACAATAATATATATTCATAATAGAAGCCTGACTAAATTCAAGCAGGAATGGCTGCCTTATATATGACATATTATACAGCAAGGCAAATCCAGACCTTTGGAACCCAGTTTTTAGTAAAAGAGTTGAGAGACCAATCAAAAATAATACATGAATTCACTTAAACAGATGCTAGCAATAATCTCCAGTGTTTAATGTTCAAAGCACAGTACAAATATTTAGAGATTGGTTAGCAGTTGGGGAAATAAACAGAAGGGAAGGGGGGGGGGGAGACAGAGAGAGAATGTTTGTGTGTGTGTGTGTTTGTGTGTTTTACTTTTGCTTTCTAGTAATTTTCTACTTTGCTTCTTGTACCTTTATTCTTGTGCAATTTCTGTTTAAATAATCTGTCAAAAATTATGCTTTAAAAAAGAAAGTATTTTTTAACTGATAAAGAACTAGCATATAGTGTCCTGGAGGTAGCTTTCCTAGTCTAGGTAACAGTTTGTTGCAACAGAGCACGAGAGCCGCAAGCACCAATCTTTAGTTACCTTTGTTGATGTCTATAGGCCAGGTCTGCTAAGGGTGCTTCGAGAAAAACAGAACCTTCATCATAATTATAGTACAATTTTATTAAGCTGCACTGGAGAAGTGATATACAGTGATATAAACATAACAAAATGCATGTCCTCAATGGCGGCCAATCTGACAAAGCATACAGAGTGCTGATCTCCCAGTCTTAGCTTTTCCTTTCAGTCATCAATCTCTTACCTTACATCCTTCCCCAAGCTGCCAACTTTCTTCTTAGTCAGACTTACTTTACCATCCTCTTGCTGGAAACAGTCAGAGGACCACACATTAAAACAAAACAAAATGAAACAAGAGAACAAACAAAAACCCTTAAAGATACAGGAAGGTGTTCAAGAGTAAAGTCATATCCTTTCCTCAACACTGCAGATCTTTTTTTTTTTTTTTTAGGGGGTTGGATAGAAGAGGGAAGTAGCAAATTACTTCTGTTTTATTGCCAAGAAAAATTCATGAATGTGTCCATGGAGTTACCAGGATTCCAGCTCAACACTGGTGATGAGCACTCGTGTCCTTCTCGCCTGCCAATTGGATTGTTATAATCTGATATACATGGGGCTGTTCTTAAAGACCTCCCAGAAATTGCATCTGGTCCAGATGCAGTAGCCAAAGTTCTTACTGGGCTGTCTCAGTACTGCAACAGTATACTACTACTGTGAAAGCTGCATTGGTTAATAGTGTTTATGAGTGCAGTTCAAGGTATTGGTTGCTATGTATAAAGCCCTATATGGCTCAGGGCCTAGATAGCTAAGAGGCCACCTGTTCCAAATAAATTATGTCTGCCCACATGAACAGAAATGTCAAGACATTCTTACTCTCATCTATAAATACAAGTGGAATGTGAATATATTGATGGCCTTTTCAGTCAGGATTTAAGCCAGGCTATAGTATTGAGACAGCATTGGTCACACTTGTGGATGACCTTTTGGGGGAAGGGGTGGCCCATCCTGACGCTTCTGGATCTCTTAGCAGTTTTTGATACCATCAGCCATGGAGTCTTGCTGGACTGGCTCCGGGAACTAGGAGTGGGGTGGGCATTGTTTTGCAGTGGTTCTCCTCCTTTTTCCATGGTCAGTACCAGTCAGTGCTGGTGGGAAAAGAGAGGTTCAGCCCTAGGCCCCTATTATGTGGCATACCTCAGGGTACAAGTCTCTCTCCTCTCCTATTTAACACCTATATGAAACCATTGGGAGAGGTCATCCACCAGCATGGTGTTAGTATCATCAGTATGCTGATCATACCCAATTATACCTGTACCACATGCCAGACAAGTGATGCTGTTCAGGTGCTGGCTCAGTGCCTAGAGGCTATAATGGCCTGGATGGGGAAAAACTGGCTGTGACTCAACCCTAGCAAGATGGAATGGGTTTTTGTTGTGGTTGTGGGTTTTTGGCCCCCCAGGTCAGGAGAGTTGACATCTCTGACCCTGGATGGGGTAACATTCCCCTGTACAGATCTGGTGCATAATTTGGGGGTCCTCCTGGGCTCACGGCTCTGGCTGGAAGAGCAGATGGCAGCCATGGCCAAGGGGGGCTTTGTACAAATCTGTCTTATGTGCCAATTGTGCCCATTCCTGGACCAGGAGATCTTGCTTACAGTCTCCCATTTGGATTACTACAATGCACTCTACAGGGGTTGCCCTGAAAACTCTGGAAGCTGCAACTGGTCCAGAATGCAAAGCACACACAGTTTTGGGTGCCCTGTGGTTCACCCAAGTAACATCACTGCTGTGTGAGCCACATTGGCTTCCAATTGCTTTCCGGATGCAATTCAAGGTGCTGATTATCACCTTTAAAGTCCTCTTTGGCACAGGGCCAGGTTACTTGCAGGATCACCTCTCCTTGAGGGTATCTGCCCATCCTACTAGTCAGATAGGGTGGGTACACTCCAGGTCCCTTCCCTTAAATGTTGCCATCTAATGGGACCTCGGAGGCGTCCTTCTTGGTGGCCATTCAGTCCTTTGGAACAGCCTCCCACTGGAGATCACAGGGTCCCCTACCCTTTTAGCCCTCTGGAGGACTGTGAAGACCTGGCTCTTCCCCCAAGCATTGGGCTAGGATGGGAGATTGAGCTGTGAGGATGTTTGGTTTGGCACCTTGGGGGGAAAAGTATGTTTTTAACTATGTTTTATGGATTGTTGTGAGCCACCGAGAGTCATTGTATGAGATAGGTGGCCATATAAGTCCTGTAAATAAATAAATAAACTTTGAAGCAATGATTAAGCAAAATTTGGAAGCACAAGAAGGGAGGCCTTATGCTTCACAAACCTCCCAAGAGGCAACTGTGAAGCTGGATCTCACTATCTTACCCCATCCATTTAATTTCATTTGATTATATGTTGCTTTTTTATAGTTCATTATACTATAAAATATATATATAAAACATATATTAAATATGATTTTAATTTTTTTTCATTACCCAGGGTTGCTTTGGCGAGATGGGTAGTCATACAAATTGAAATAAATATATCTGCCATACAGTCCAGACTTCCACCTTTTCCCAAAAATTGAAGGAATACTTTTATAGGCATCTTTTTGATTCAGGTGAAGAAGAAAAACAGATTGTCAGGACCTTTTTGAAGAGATAGTATGGAGTTCTTTCATAACGGCTTTAAGAAGCTTATCCATTATTGGCAAAAGTGTGTAGTCAATAGTGGTGATTACATGGAGAAGTAAATACAGGTAACAAAAGAGTTCATTTTAAGGATTATTTTCCAGTTTCATCTATTCAAATATCCCTATTTAGACTAACGTTATGCAGGTAGAAGTATTGCTTTTTATTCAACCGTTATATATTTAATCTTACTGGTTTTTATTATTTGGATTCTATACATTGCCTAGAGTTGTGGTGGCCTGAGGCAGCATATCAATTCCATAAAAAAAAAAAAAAAAAAAGGCAATATTTCTATTTTAGAGAATGAGTATTTGAATAGTATTAGTGAGGCTTTTTTCTTCATTTTATGAAAGCTCAAAATGTTTCATGACACTGAGCTGTCTTTAATGTCTAAAATGAGAAATGCAAATAACTGGCCAGAATAGGGTCAAGAAGCCTTGCCATCAGTATTGTCTTATTTTGCTGATTTGGGTAGTTAAAGTCTTTAACTTCTAAAAAGCAAACATTAACCTTGTATGGAGCTTGACTCCTGGTGACTATGTGGATTAATTAATTAATTAATTTATTTAACTTTCAGTGGCATAAAAAGTTAAAAAAGAACAGTACAACAAACAAAGGAATAGCAGCAAAAAGCATTAAAAACATTAAAAGCAGTAAAATCATTAAAACCATAAAACCAGTTGCAGTAGAGTGCAGTTAATTTTCTTGGCGGCAAACCAAAGTAGTTTGCCACTGCCTTGTCCAGGTTTCTCTGATGCCCCACCTTAAATAATTCTCCAGGCAGAATAACTTGCATAGGGTGGGCCTCCTATTTTCCCAGGGTGAAAAATCAATTTCTAGGCCTAGAATTTATGTTCTACAGGAGAACCACTCAATTAGGATAGTCATTTTTGACTTTTTTTTTTAATCTAAGGCAACTGGCCCTTTGGTTTAGCTTATTTCCTTTAACAGAAAGAAATGTTTTTTTCTTAAAATTAATTGTTTGCATATTGGAAGAATGTCACGGAATTACAAATGCCATAAGAAGTATGTAATGCCTTTGCAGTTGGCTGTCCTTTGATATTGTGCCTTAGTTCTTTATACTGAGTCAACCTTGTTTCCATACAGTTTAACCTCTCTATTGATCATGAACCACCTCATGAACTAAAAGATTAATTACAATGAGCACAGATGTGCTATAGAATTCCCTGAAGGATGTACAACAGTGATGTATTTTTAATCACTTATCAATATAACATTAAGATACAATTTTATTACAAAACATCTGAAGATTGGAGACAAACAAATATAAAATAATAACATTTAGATACCAACAATTAAAAGGAAAAAACCTCCTAAAAAAAGATCCATAGAAGGCTTAGGGGTTAACTGACTACTGCCTAAACAGAAAAATATAAACTAATGCACACTGTATGTTACTAATGCAACTGCAGGAAAATGGCAAACGAAAAGTGACATTCTGTCACATGACACGTGTCAAGCATGTGTCAGATCATAATGTTTATTCTTTATTCTTTGCTTCTAACAGTGACTGTAGTTAGGATAAATGATATCAAACTTTACTATTGCAGTATCCCATGAAAACTCTAGCAGTGATCAGTTTGGTCAGGATCAGGCATAGAGTAGCAGAATCTGTTACCCACTTCCTCCCCACCACACAGAAAAAACAAAACAAAACACCATCTTCCTGAGCCACTGTGCAAAGCAGGGCATACGTATATATTAGTTGGGTGTTTACAAAAGGTGCTTTGTGCCTGGAAGAGTGATGTTGGGGAATTTTGCTTGTATTACACTCTTAAGCAGGCTAACCAAATCTACTTTCAGGATTATTCTGTGGACCTGAACTCTGGATTCAACACTTCCCTGGATTTTACAGTGTAGTTCTTAGCTCAGAAGCTGCTCGCAAAAAATAAATATAGGAGAAATTGCATACACATGTGTACTGTATGTTTTCTTATGTATGAGTTGATGAGATAATGGAGAAATTTGTCTAAAGGGAGTTATGATGACTGAATACGTGCAGGAATAGAATGAACTGAATGTAAATTATCAATGCATCCTTAATTAGGGGCCATATATCATTTAGTCCTCCACATTATAGTCCATTAGCTACTGATAAAGGGCAAAACGGCATTTGGCTTTCTGGGAAGTATTTACAGTTTTATAAATGAAGCAATATTAGGGTGGTTTTCCCACCTTGAACTTCATTTATAGTGATTTGTTTAGTAATGTTTAAATTCCCACACTTTAGGAAGGTTTCTGAACTCTGCTCCATCACTACTCCAAATTTGCTAGAAAAATCAAGAGCAACTACTTGCCAGACCTGTTAGTGACTTCAGACTGTTCTCCATGTTCCTTCTTCATGTTGTTAGATATTTGTGAGGTATAAACAACGCGACCAACAAATGTCTGGTTGTGTGGCACTCAGGGAACGAAGGAATATATGTCACACCACCTAAAACTGGAAAATTATATTTATAAGGGGGGCAAAAGCAACTGGATATGGTTTGCATGCAGAAGCATCAATTCTTGATATTTATTCAAACAGCAGTAAATGTAATTATGCTATTCCTTATGGTAGTGATTGTCCAAAAACATGCACATCTGCTACAATAAAGCAATCTGCCAGCTCTGGGGAAATATCACTTAGGAAAACATGTAGTGCACAGAAAGCAATTTCCAGCAAAGTTGTTTGCTAAACTAAAACCAACATATTGGAGCTAAGAAAGTGTAGATGAGAAACCGAAGCAACAAGATCGTGTGTATATTGGGACATGGCTAGTGTCATTCTGAAATGTATAGGAAACAGTTTTTTGAGTGCAGGAATCCTAAGAAGGCAGGCACAAGTGGTAAGGTAATACATATATTTAAACTATTAAGGTATCGTCCTTGGGTCAGTGTTAGATATTATGATGTGCCACCACGTCTAAAATCTGAGTGCTGATTTCCTTGTGGATCTTACAGCTACAAGACAGTAAACACAAATTTTATTTTGGGGAAAAAAAATTCATCTACAAGCATGAGAATTAGGACATATAATTAAGGTTTTAGAGGCTATTGGAGTTGGTTGGAGGGTCCAGTCCAGAATTCTAAAAATGGCTTCATCCTGCCCAAATTGTTCTAGAGGTAATGACATCTAAATTGATGCTCAGATGTCAAGTGAGATTGAAAATGGAGCTTTGTTCTTCTAAGGCATAGGAATTATAAAGACATCTGTTACATTTTTGTTTATCTGTAGAAAAGGATGAAATTTGTAGGCTAGTTAAAGAGTTACAAGGGAATATGGCGTGTCCAACTTCACAAAAATGTGTCTAAGGGGTTTCAAACTGCACTCCTTTACATGTTAATACATTTTAGTGCTTTGGGAATGGAAACTGTAGTGATAAAAGTCTCTATGGTAAGCAACGTAACATGCCAAATTTCAGACAAATGTTGAAAGGGAAGGACTAACCATAAGGAATGATGGTTTTGTTCCTTTCTGAATTCAGCAAAGCTGTCTGGCAGTTGTATAGCAAAGTTCAGATTGATAGTCTTCTGAAATATTATTCCAGGTATAACTGAAAATCTGACAAAAAAAATTAGTTGACATGAGTAGAGCTCTCTGAGCCCCAAAGCAAACCTTTTAGATGAAGTCCCACAGTGGTGAGAAATGGATGACCACTAGATTGCAGCAAAGAATTAGATCTTCCTCTGTCTCTTTGCTATCATCTAGTGATTGGCTGACTCAAGAATGGCAATGGAAAAGGAAGCTAGAGCAGTGCAGTGTAAATGTTTTTTTTTTTTTTTTTTCCTTATATGCTCCTTCTTTCTTTCAGTGTTGCTGTTTTGCTACAGCTCCTATGCACTCGGGCTAGAAAATATGGGCTGCAAAAATCAAAAGTTCTCTGTCAAGTTATGTATTATTATTATTTATTTATTTATTAAATTTTATTATTATTATTTATTTATTAATCTTTTCAACCGCCCATCTCCCCCCAATGGGGGAACTCTTATGTGAAACTCTAACTCTTTGTTGCCAGCTACTGGTCATCTGGGTTTTTGCAGCTCATGTATGGTAGCCTTATCCTACAGAATGAAGGCATGGGGCAAGGATTTAGTGACAATGGGGAACCCATTAAGGCTAACTATATCTGAAGACCCCAAGGCTGTGGCCCCCTTCCCTTCACCATATCTTGAACCAAGCTAGTCACAAGGCAAGATGAGTAGATGAACTGCCTCATGTAATTATTTCCTTTTTTCCCCTTAAGATGGCAACACACCTCCCTCTCTCCCCTTTTCCTTCCACCATCCTGCACCCAGCTGAGAGACTGCCTGCCTCTCTGCTGCAGAGTCTTCCTTTTCCCTCCTGTTTCCCACCCAGGAACACATCTGTCAAAACATGCATGCTCTGACTCTATGCACAAGGGAAGCTGCATCTCTTACAAACTTCTTTTTATAGCCCTTTTATCTTTAAATTTGATGTGTTTTACCATTTTAGTTGAGGTCCATTTTATTAATTCCTTGGTGGTGATATAGATATAGATGATATAGATATAATCACAATGATGGAGTCTTAGAGAGTTTTATCTCAATTGCTGCCAATAATTTGGCTCTGCTTACATTCTTAATCTTGAGGCCCTGAGGCTTATTTTCCTGGCCAGCTCAATGAGGCAACATGAATTTCACAGTGGAGCTTGCTCTGTTAGAAGGAGAAGGAGAAGGAGAAGGAGAAGGAGAAGGAGAAGGAGAAGGAGAAGGAGAAGGAGAAGGAGAAGGAGAAGGAGAAGGAGAAGGAGAAGGAGAAGGAGAAGGAGAAAACCTTAAAATGATTTGGAAAAGATATTTAAATTACTAAAATGCACCCTATGCAGAAGACTCTGACGTTAGAATGATTTTTATGCTATAATTCTACCTTCAAGATATAACAGGGAGCTTCACTTTTGAGATCTTGTTTGCTATTTGCTGCTTTATTTACATGAGCCTTGTCAAAGGCAACTCAGCGTGCTACTTGAGTAGTCGACTGGATCTGTTGAATTGCCATAGCCTATGACTAAAGAAGACTAACAGAGGAGTAGCTCTTTGTGATTGATGGTCTCACTAGCAAAGGTGAGAGCAGAAGCTTCAAGGAGCAGTAGCCTGAACACTATGAACGATAAGCCTTGCTGTCAAAGAACTGGTGTGGGCTATAGCAAGGTCAAAGCCAATTGCAAGGGAAAGTCTGGACAGAATCCAAGACTGCTCTATCAGCCACAACTGGGCTATCACCTAATTATATACTTCCAGCTTATGCTGGTCACGATTTTGTTCTGGGATCAGCCTTCATCCCATCTCTGTTTCAAGCTTGCAAGACCCCTGACTCTGACCTAGTGATTGCCAGATGTCCACTATAAAGTGTCTGCTGCAAAATGCTTTGCTATTGATGAAGAAAATAAACCTTTAAACTGATTATATGCTTATGTGTGATATCTTTGGTGCTAGTCCCCAAAACTGGATTTTGTAAATTTGTCAATTGTTCTTTTCTGTCTTAGAAATCACAGGTTGCATCTATTATTCTAAAGCTTATTCATGGGGAAAGGGGGACTTGTGATTGTTTTATTTAGTCTTGGGCTCTTGAAAGTTTCTCCCCTCTTTGACTATTACTATTCTTGTGGTACTAGCTCACTCTTTTGCTAGTAATTTTTACGGCTGGCCAATATTTGTCATTTACTATTTCACAATTATTTCTGGAAGTTTTCTATATGGCTTTGTGAATTCATTTTACTCTACTGTCTGTCATGGCTGTGTAGGGATTTTAATATTCATAGTAATTCTTCATCAGTGATACGGGATTTCTCTTCTACTTTTTCTGCTCCTTAATTATTGTTTCTTTCCATAGTGGAAAGAATTAGTGGGGGGACTTTAGATTTAGTGTTGTCTTTAATGATTATACCCTCTTTGGACTTAGTTTTGCCTCCCAATTATCAGATAATTTGTCCCCCTTCCCCTTGATATCACCCAACCATCTATCAGATATTGTATGTTAAGTGATTATGCATGTGTTTCACAAGATTCAGTTTCAGCTATCTTTTTAGAGACTTTAGAGACTTTTGTAGTATTGGCAAAACTGTATCTTCTATGAAGTATACTACTTTAGCTGTTTTGTTTTGTTTTAATTAATATCACCAAAGTCCCTCTGGATCAGGTTGCCCCTGTTCATGAATCCATACTGAGGGCCAAGCCTCCTTGACCACAGATGTCTGCAATTTTGAAGAGGGAAAGGATCCTGGCTAGAAGATTTAAAAAGTATCTGAGGAGGATTTCCTCCCTGCATAGAATAGACTAATATAATTCTTTTTGTATCACCAAGAGGCAAAGCAGGCTTTTTTCCTAACTACTATTCACTCTTAGGATGCAGTTCTTCATCAGTATTCTCCATCTTTCATTCTCCATCTATCTGTCCCTGAAGTGAGGAATATGCTATTTTTTGGTTCCATTCATTCATATAAGAGCTTGGGAGAAATTTTCTTTAATAAAGTAATAAACATTGCTTATTCCTTCCTTTCCACTAGCTCTGTCAACTTCTACTCCCTCTGCATTTCAATGTATCCCTGTCTTGGAGGAAGAGGTTCAACCACTTGTAGTGGGTTGTCCATCCTATCACCTGGTTGACAATTTTCTCCCCTTCCTTTATCCTATTCTTCTGTTTTTCTTTTTTCTTTTTATCCAATATTACCTGTCTTGTGAATAATTTTTAATAATGTAATAATCAGACTTTTTAAAGCATTTCATACTTTGGTGGAGGTGGGGGAAACACCTTCCCTGGATGTCCTTTATGTTTAAGTTACTAGCCCAGGTCTCAGTTTCCATTTTTATCCAAAGTTCTTGAGACAGTTTCCTTCTCACAACTGGCTCCTTATTTGTTTCCCTACGACCTTCTGAATACATGTCAGTCAGATTTTTAGGCAGGTCATTCAAATTAAATGATACTTTCTTGAGTCCTGAATGACATTTTCATGGCCAAGTCCCCAATTCTTACATCAATGCTATTTTTTTGTTTTGTTTTTTGTCTGGACCTGACACCAGCATATGATATACTTGACCATCAGTTAAAGTTGTCAAGGTTACAATCCCTAGGCACCATTTGTTAAAGTTCTTGATTGGTTCAATTTTTTGTTTGTTTGTATGTTTTGTTATTTTGCAGTATTGCAAGTTGAATTACAATCCTGGAAATTTCCCTTAACAGCAGGTGTCCCTGAGGGATCAGTCCTGGGTCTTATTTTGATTACTCTTCATACTCTTTCCTTGGGTTGCCCAGATTTATGACCAGGTTTTTCAGTATCACTGTTATAGTGGTGATACCCAGATCTATAGATCATTTGTATCATTAAAAACAATGTCTGGTGATAATGGCATAATGTCTCATTAACATTTGGTCTTGGATATCCTCTCATTGTCTCTAGTTTAATATGGATAAGATGAAGATTGTTGTGTTTCAGCCTGATCATCCTTCCCATTCTCTACTGTCCCCCCCCCCCCCCCATTTGTCTCCAGGGCTCTCACATTGTTCCAGTTTCCTCTGTGGCCAGCCTTGGGGTCTTGGTTGATGATCAGCTGACTTGACACCCATTTATTAATCTCATAGCAATAATCACATTTAAAAAAAAAATAGGGTTTATTTAGGATTTAGACCAAGGGGTTGATAGAGGACAATGAGGCTTTATGAGTTGTTGGTTTAATTTTTTATCCTTGTTTGGTTGCTTCATGGTTATATGATTGCAAGAATCTCTGGCTAATTCTTCTCTCCATTCTTTAATCGTAGTCCAGGACATTGCAGTTCGAGCTATTTTGGGCCTTCCATAGTATTCCCATGCTTTGATACATTGCAGAGCTCTTCATCGGATCTGTGAGGCAGAGTCCATTTCAAACCAATTGCTTACCTTTCAAGCCCTCTGATTATACAGACACACCTTTCCCAGTATCTGTCTGCTTTTATTTCTCCCTACAAATCTGCTTGTTCCTTATGTTCCTCTAGGCAGGGTCACATTCTCCAGTTTCTGGGGTTTTAAGGCGTTTGTTGATTTTCTCTGGGATTATACTTTATAAGAAAAATTGTGATTTCATGGCAAATTTAACTTCCAAAATTGTCTGCATTGTACTATGTATATCTTTCTAGTACTTTTGAGGGTGTTTTTTTTTACATATCCACCATATGTGGTAAAATGTTCCTTCTGTTTCATGGCATTTCCAACATTTATTAATGTATGATTTATTTATTTTGGAGATTTTTGGTGGAGTTGTATCTTTAAAACATTTTGCACTGATTTTCTTTTGAGTTATAGCTTGAAGTAAATTTTATAGATTTAGTCCATAATTCTTCCTATTATTGTACTGGGACTGTTTCTTTGAAATTTTGCATCCATTTTATCATACAGTTTTTTATTTGTTTTGTGTCTGTGCAGTATCTAAGTAAGAGTTTATATATGCATCCTAACAAATGGTATTGGTTTTGTATAAACATTTCAAATTTTGTCTTTTTTCTTAAAGTCCCTCTTTCATTCTTAAGATTTGATTTTAACCTTCCAGCAGTTTGTACACACATATGTGTTTTGGTGTTTCTATCAGGATTTTCTCATGGGAAGAAGGTCATCCCGTTCCCTATACAAAAACAGGTGTCGAGATTATTCTATGAAGCTAATGTAAACAAAGAATCTTGTGACCCTGTTATGCTTTTACTGCCACCTACTTGTAATGTGTATGTTAGTTATTCAGTGGGGGTGTACATGCTGGCAATATAATGGGAGGGCTAAATGCCCAGCCTGTTCAGTCAGTTTTGTCTTGTACAGTTAATCATGTAGGTTTTATAGGTTATGTAGTCTTAACTGGTAACCAAGTAGTGTACCTCTTCTCTGAGAGTGTTTTTTTTTAGCTAGAGACTTTGTTGTGGATAAGTCTTGGAAGCTAAGATGAGAAGGAGTCTTTGTTATATCCTATATTTTGTATGCAACTTGTATTTTATGAAGTTTTGCAGTTTTATCAATAAAGACCAGTTAGTTTATATTTTCTGTCTGGATTTTCTTTGGAAAGCAAACTATGGATATTGCATTTTGCAAGCTCTCATGCTGATGTGCAATTTTCCTGAGAGCAGAATTCTTGGGACCTTTTGCTGCACTCTGCACAACAGGTTATGGGCCCAGGGCTCAGAGCAGAGGACCCAGGACCCAGGGCTAAGTTTCTGAGTCCAGAGGGGACACAGGATGCACAATCAGGACCAAGTGCCCAGGACTGATGACTGAGGTCAGTGGTTCCGGAACAGGATTCCAGGCGTGAGGTTCCAGGAATGATGTCCACAGTGTGAATCCAGGAGTGCTGTAAGCAAGGACTGAGATTCCTGAGTGACGGGTGATTTATGAATTTATTACCCTGCCTGTGACTGTTTCGTTTGAGGTTTGGATTTTTTCTCTGCGGTTGAGTGCTTGTTTTAAGTGAAATATGGCAGCAGCTCCACCTGCAGCAGTGAGCCTTCCATTTGAAAGGTTGAATTCAAAGAATTACCAAACACAGAATATAAAGATAAAATCTTTTTTCATGAGAGAGGGGCTTTGGTGTTATGTAAACAACGCACCCCCAGTGGCACCCACGAATGAAGAGCAAGCTTTGATGGACCGTGCATATGGTAATTTGATTTTGGGACTTGAGTCTTCAGAACTGGTGCATGTTCGTGGTTTGGAAACTGCTAATGCATGCTGGGTGGCTTTGCGTGGGATTTATGTGAGGCAAACTTCATCTGCTATCATAAGTTTGACAAAGCAGTTGTATAACATTAAATTGGAGCCAGGAGCTAATGTAATTGAGCACCTGAATAAGATGAAAACTTTGTTTGCTGAATTGGCAGATCGTAATCTGATCATTCCCGAGCAACAAAGAGCATGTATAATTCTTTCAAGTCCGGATGAGTGGTTTGACATATTAGTAGAGGCCGTACAGTCGCTACCAATTGCAGACCTGACAGTGGAGTATTTAACAAACAGGTTGCAAGAAATTCAATGCACACGTGATATGCAGACTAATTCTAAGAAAAGACTTGATAACGTAAAGCAGCAACCTTCTCCAGCTGGCACAGAATGTGCGTATTTGGTGAGAAGATGTTTTCATTGTAATTCTACCAAGCACCTTATAAAAGACTGTCCTATGAAAAATCAGCCTGCTGAGAGTTCCAGAAGGTTTGTCCATCGTGGAAAAGCAACAGTTAAGAAACAAGGGAGTACTAGACTGGTGTCTGCTTTGATTTCTAACAGAGACAAACGTTATGCTGATAAGTGGTTACTGGACTCTGGTTGTAGTGAAATCATTGTAAACAATGAGCAGTTATTGTTAACTAAATGTAAACCTAAAATTCAACAGGTTAATTTGGCTGATGGTTCTGTAGCTAAAGTAACCATGAAAGGTGAAGTGTCCATACCTTGCTCGGGAGAAGTGGTTTCTGATGTACTCTGTGTTCCTACACTTGATTTTTCTCTTCTCAGTGTCCCTGTATTAACTAGCATTGGTTATTCTGTTATGTTCCAAGGTTCTGAATGCTATGTTACAAAAGAGGGGGCTGAATGTGCAAGAGGGAGAATGGTTAATCAATTGTATGAAATGCTTCCTAAACAAGATGTGTCAATTGGAAGTTGTGCAGGTAATGTTCCTTTACATGATAAATGCATTCATCATTATCATAGAGTATTAGGTCATCCTGGATGGAAGTGTTTGTCACAAATGGCCAAAGTGTATCCAGAACTGAGATTCAAGAAGTGTTCTAAGTTTCTTGATTGTACTGTGTGTAAACAATCTAAGATAAAATCTGCCCCTGTCGCCAGAAAAAGCAGCAGGATTTCTACACGACCATTTGCTCTTGTGCATGCTGACTTAGCTGGTCCATTTCCTCCAAGTGAAGGGGGAGCAAGATTCATGTTTGTTTTAGTGGATGATAAAACACGTTTCACATTTTGTTATTTGTTGAAACAGAAGTCTGAAGCATTCTCTCGTTTCAAAGAATTTGTGTCTATGGTTGAAAAAAGACATGGATATAAAGTGGGGAGTTTGCAGACTGACAGAGGGGGTGAATTTATGAGTCTTGAGTTTAAAAATTGGCTATGTAAGAAAGGCATTTTCCAGAGATTAACAAATGTGGGCATGTCTGCTGAGAATGGGATTGCTGAGTGCAAGATCGGTGTTTTGAAAGCAATTAAGGATAGTTTACTCATTGATGTTCAATTGCCAGCCCGTTTTTGGGGAGAAGCTATTTTAACAGCAGTATTTCTTACTAATAGACATTGGAATTCAGCTGTGAATGAAGTTCCTTATTTTTTGCTGTATGGTAAACATCTGTGCTTAAAGCATTTGTGTACATTTGGAACTTTTGCTTATGTACAAATTCCTAAGTCTCAAAGAAGGAAAAACCAACCAAAACACAGCGTCTGAGATTTGTTGGTTATTCTCAGGAGTCAAAAGGTTATCGGTTTTATCTGGGCCAAAACCAAGTTATTATCTCCAGAAATGCTAATTTTGAAAAGCCTCCTGAACGGCAAAGGCTGCATGCAAATTCAGAGGTTTTTTTGGAGTCACACACAGATTTAGCTAGAGAGCTAACACCACTTGTTGCACCCTCCTCTCCGCAGATAAAGCAAGAAGCAGAGGCTTTAGCTGAAGTAGAAAAGAAAGAGGAGAAAGTAGAGGAAATACAAGAGAGTTTTGAGATTCCTCGTAGATCAACACGAATAACAAAAGGTGTTCCACCAGAAAGATTTGTTATTCAACAAGTCAGGGTGTATCAAATAACTTGTGAGCCACAAAATTTTCAGGAAATGTTATCTTTGCCAATTGATGAACAAGATAAATGGAATGAAGCTATGGATACTGAGTTCAATGCATTAGTAAATAAGAATGTTTTTGAAATTGTTGATTTACCTGCATTAGAAAAAGCCATAGGTTCCAGATGGGTGTTTAGAAAAAAGCTTTCACCTGATAATACTGTTCAGTATAAAGCTAGATTGGTTGCACAAGGTTTTTCACAAGAACAGTTTGTGAATTATAATCTTACATTTGCACCTACAGTTAGGCCTGAATCATTGTGTGTAATGTTGGCCTTAGCTGCACAAAGAAATATGGTTGTACATCATTTTGATGTAGATACAGCTTATTTAAATGCTGAGCTTCATGAAACTGTGTATATGCAGCAACCTCCAGGTTACACATATAAGGATTCCCAGAAAGTATACAGATTGTGTAAAGCACTGTATGGATTGAAGCAAGCTGGGAGAAGTTGGCATCAATGTTTAGATAAAGCTTTGTTGGAAATTGGTTTCAAGAAATCAATAGCTGATCAATGTGTATATACCAAAGGAACTGGGAAAGATTATACAGTACTTCTCACTTATGTTGATGATTTCTGTCTTGCTACTAGTTCTTTAAACTTGGTAAAAGAATTTGCCAAGCAAATGGAGCAATATTTTAAATTGAAAGATCTAGGTATGTTAAAATACTACCTTGGGATTGAAGTACATAGAGCTGAAAATGGAGAAATCTATCTAAGTCAAAAGAAAAAGATAGAACAGTTGTTAACACACATGGGAATGTTAGATGCAAAACCTGTAAAAACTCCAATGACTTGTGATTTTTTGAAAAATGAAACATGTGAAAAGTTGTTTCACCTGCAATGTATCATTCTGTGATTGGTTCTGTACCACACCTAGCACAATGGACACATCCAGATGTATCTTATGTTGTTGGGATTTTGAGCCGTAAGGTGGCTAATCCTACAGAACATGACTGGCTAGGATTGAAAAGATTAATGAGATATTTAAAAGGTACAATAGATTTTTGTCTTAAAATGTCAACTAATGGATCAGAAAAGCCTGTAATTTTTGTTGATAATTCATTTGCAGAAAAAAGTGACAGAAAGTCCATAACTGGGTTTGTTTGTAAATTTGGTGAATCTACAATTGCATGGAAAGCAAGGAAGCAAACCTCCATTGCCTTGTCTACTGCAGAAGCTGAATTCGCAGCTTTATCAGAAGCAATCTGTGAATTAAGATGGTTTCATCAGTTATTCACTGATTTAAACATTCAAAAGTCATTGCCTTATACAGTTTATGAAGATTCCCAAGCCTGTATAGGGTTAGCTAAAACAGAAAACATTAGAGCTCGTACAAAGTATGTTGATGTAAAGTATAAAAATGTGAGACAAGCTATGTTAGAAGATTTCATTGATCTTGTGTATTGTGCATCTGAAACAAATCTTGCAGATATATTTACCAAACCATTGCCTATTGTACAACACGAAGCAATGTTAGCAAACCTTGGATTAGAACAAATGTAAATTGTTTATGTATTACTGTAATCAGTTGTTTATACTATCTGTAACACATGCTATTGTGTCGTGAATGGGCTGAGAGGGGTATCAGGATTTTCTCATGGGAAGAAGGTCATCCCGTTCCCTATACAAAAAAAACAGGTGTCGAGATTATTCTATGAAGCTAATGTAAACAAAGAATCTTGTGACCCTGTTATGCTTATACTGCCACCTACTGTAATGTGTATGTTAGTTATTCAGTGGGGGTGTACATGCTGGCAATATAATGGGAGGGCTAAATGCCCAGCCTGTTCAGTCAGTTTTGTCTTGTACAGTTAATCATGTAGGTTTTATAGGTTATGTAGTCTTAACTGGTAACCAAGTAGTGTACCTCTTCTCTGAGAGTGTTTTTTTTTAGCTAGAGACTTTGTTGTGGATAAGTCTTGGAAGCTAAAATGAGAAGAAGTCTTTGTTATATCCTATATTTTGTATGCAACTTGTATTTTATGAAGCTTTGCAGTTTTATCAATAAAGACCAGTTAGTTTATATTTTCTGTCTGGATTTTCTTTGGAAAGCAAACTATGGATATTGCATTTTGCAAGCTCTCATGCTGATGTGTAATTTTCCTGAGAGCAGAATTCTTGGGACCTTTTGCTGCACTCTGCGCAACAGTTTCGGTGTGTGTCTGTTTTTTCTTTTAATTGGTAGTTTCCTTTTAATCAGTATTGTATCTTGTTAAAGAAATGTGATGATGATGATGATGATGATGATGATGATGATGATGATGATGATGATATGGGGTTCAGGCTTCTGAATAATCACAACTTTTTTTACCTGAGCTATAAGTCAAGCAATTTAATGGGTTTTGCAGACTTTATTATTGTATAATAAAAAGCATATTATATGATAACAATACCAGATTTTTATACAATGTAATTAGTCCACCACTAAGTCTTTCCAGTACCACTGATGTATAATAAATGATGTGGGATTGTTTTAACTGTGTGAGCTGTCAGATACAGAAAAAAATCAGTATATCCATTAGATTCAATATGCTTAATTAATGTATGGTCCTGTTCTTTGTAATTTCATAAATATTAAAATCTATCTTCTATGATGTGAATATATCATGTATAAAATTCTCTGTACTTATTATAGGTAAATATTAGCATATATTTTCTGCTTGACAACAGTAATACTCACTAAACATACAGCTATGATAAGATCAAAATGACTTGAATGGCATCTTAGGTGGAGTCTTAAGGGAAGTATTAGAGATTAAGAATATGGACTTAATATCACAAATGGACCAGCAAATTGGAAACATCATCTTAAGTTCACAGGATTTATGATACTTGTATGTGGGAAGCTATCAGTTATTCTGGCTTGGAGCTAGTTTAGAAAGAGGCTGAAAAATCTCTTTGGAATGTTGGACAGGAAATATAAACATTAAATATTGATATGTTATTATTAAATGAGAGTTGGAGAGAGATGGGACTTGTTTGATTTTTCAGATCTCCAAGTTTCCTCCATCCATAATGCATAATGTGTTTTAGTGACTACAATTGATTTACCTACTACAACTGTTCCTGGACAAGGATACTGTAGTTGTAGTTAGCCATGCTTGGATATCTTTCTGGTCTGCTATTCTTGGGACTGTTGTTTTACAACAACCTTCAAAATGTTCTGCTTTTCTGACCAATTCAGTACACTGTTGTTTTTCTTTTGAAGCTCTAAAGAGTTCAGTGGCTACTCCTGTACTGAGATGTGCTTACTGTATCTCAGGACTCCAAAGCCCGATTTGAAGCAAATCAGTTGTTAAAGAAGAAGAGAGATATTTTTTTTATGGGGGAAAAAAAAACTATTATTGTAGAAAACTATTTTTCAACTAATGTAGGGGACCATTTTTATTTATTTTAAATTTTGCTCAGCTGGATGACAATTTCTACCTGATCTTGGCTGATCTTGAAAGGTAGAATTGGACCCATTAGTACTTTGATAGGAGATTTCCTGATAATTTCAGTCTGTAGGCCAGACTGGGAAATAAAATTAATCCTGGAAGAAAGCCAACTGCCTCCATATTGTTAAGGAAACTATATGGGCATGTTTGTGAAATCAGCAGAAGTTGAACTCAACTCAAATGAGACTTTCCTTTAACTTTATTTTAAAATTTGTTCTAATTTTAGAATTGATTAGTATTTTATTTGCTTCTGTTATTCATTGTGATGCAAAATATGTCATACTGTGCTTTTATGCATTCTTAAAATCTATAGTTTAAATTAATATTTAAACATTCATTAATATTTTAAATAAAAACTGATTACATTTTAAAAAATCCAGAATGCATATTGCATAGCCCTTTGAATTGTTCTGTTAAAAATTAGTTTTTGATGGAGTTTGGTACTTTATTAATTATAAAACTAAGTACACATAAGCTATATGGAATAGTGAGATCATATAAAATGGAATCAGAGTTGAAAACACAAAGATTTGGGGAAACTTAGTGGTTTCCTTGAGGCTGGAAGATTCTCAGAGATAGAAAACCATAAGGCAATGTGGCCTCTGAACAAAATTCTTTCTACTCAAAATGCATTAGATGCAAACAAAAATGTGGAGTGGAGGTTTTCTAAAAGAAAATAATAAGCATTTTTCCAGTGCCTTTGGGCTTACATCTAAACATTTCCCCTTTCAGCTGAGTGCTAATATTACAAGCAGCTTTTCTTTTTTCCTACCTTGTTCCACAAGGCTGCCAAGCTGAAGGGATTCATTCTGGCTGCTGTTTTCATTGCAAAACAGTGTTCCATTAAATAATATGGAATAAAACCCATTCATTCATTCTGCTCATTTAAAACAGGCTCAGTATATTGACAGGGAAAGAGCTTGAGAAGTGGGCTGTCTGCAACTTGGATGTTTCAGAGGCATGCACTCTGGGGAAATTTTGCTTGAAAGAACTACATAGGCAACCAAGACATCCCATAAATTTTTAAGCACAATGAAAAATAACATGTTGTCCTTAACATAATCTACTTTTGAAGTTTAGAACAACCACACCATCAATTATACACTTTATAATACACTCATGTGTGAACTCAAACTATTTTTTGAGCAATGCCATGTGCTACATTTTGATTTGCATATAAAATCTGATGGTGATCTAAGATTAATATTAAAAAAGTAGATTTAGGCAGATTTGTATTAATGATTCTCATGCTATTCATTCTATATATCTGCCATACCTTTCAAGAGAGCAAATTATGTGCTTCTGGGGTCACTCCTTACTACCATGGAAGTGTGTTTAGTTACATGCAGCCATGCTATGTGAAATCACTGGGAACTGGATTTCTTTCATATCTGAAAGAGGAGCCAACACTTGGAAAAGCTGGAATAGGGAATCCCTCACTAGTTTTATCAAATTCATTGCAGGAGTGTGAATTTCTTTCTTCTGAAGTCACATCATTGGAAGGAGGTTTATCTCTTTGCTGCCTGTTATGTTTTAACTAAATACATCCACCTTCATGCATTTTGGAGCTTTAGAAGAAATTCCCATCAAATGAGGCCACAGTTTGAACATCACTGGATTATTATTGTTGTTGTTTGCACAGTCATCCAGATGTTTAGATTGGATTTGGCATTTTTATCCACCTTTTGAGTCCTTCCCAAGGACCTGGGATAGGCAGATGCTGTTTGATGGTGTTAAAGGTACCGTCACAGGATGTAAGCTGTTCCAAGTAAAGCTGCCTTTTACAATTGACTGATAATGATTTTGTCAATGCCAATGGTCTTCAAGTGGTACTCCAGATGTTTTGGGATTGCACACAAGGGGCCTATTACTACTAGCACTATAATTGCTTTCTTTTGCATCATCATCATCATCATCAACATCATCATCATCATCAAAAAAATCTTTCCAGGCTGAACCTTAGATTATATTGCAATGGTCTCCAAATAGAAATATGCTTTCTAGCAAATATTCTATTTGCATAAAAACAATTTTGCTGAACTTCAAGATAAGTAAAGTAAATTTTATGTACCTGTGTATTGTTCTGTTTGAACTGTAGTATAAAGTCAGTCTCCAAAGAACATATAAATGAATCCTTCATAACTTACCTTACTAAGCCATATAAAACATACTGTACTTAGAAACGTTGAGCCGTGAACATCAACAGTAAGTAAGCCATAAATGTGAGGTTGCAAAAAACTATTACACAAATGTTGTCAAAGTTCTACAAGGAACTAAAGTTAAGCTAAGCCTCATTGGTTTTGCTTTGGCTGTGTTTCTTTCCCCATACTTTGGTCTGATTGAGGGCTTCTGATTTGTATGATCATTACATGATAGTGAATTATCTAAATAGAAGCATGCAAATTGTCACTCATTGATTGGCTGATGGCCATTACTGGCCATTCAGAAAGCAATAGATTTCTACAATCACTTTCTGCTTTTCTTTGGTAATAGTACAGTGAATGTGCCAATTATCTACTCTGGTGATTCTAATGTTTTCATTCTGATTGGCTACAGCATTCTGAATTATCAGAGCTATTTGCCAAGAAAAATCTGCTATCTCAGCTTTTGTTCCCTATAATAAAAGGCCTTTCTTAAGGGGAAATAAAAATTTCCTATACTTACCATTTATAAAAATGTGCATGCCCCGTTTTAAAAATAAATGTTTTGTATTTAACAATTGTTCCTTTTTTTCTTTTTCTTTTTGTACTTTTGACTTGGTCTTACTTTTATTGTTTATACTGTAACAAATCAAGAAACATCAGTTATTTCAAGTGAGCTATGGGATGACTTTTAAAAAAATGGCTGGAATGGGGAAAAACAAAATGGGGAGGAAAAAAAGCCTGCCTAGTCTGAATATTTAAGTTTGAATGCATAAGCCCCTATATCAGATATGGGGAGTAAGGACTAGAAAGAGGCCTGGTGGATGAATCCCAAGGTCTGTTAATCCAACAACCTGAATCATATAGGATTAAGCTGATATAAGGGAACTAGTTAATAGCCATCATGTCCAATACACAATGAAAACTCTATTCCAATAAATTTTTAAAAGATAAAAATTGGTGGCGGTTATCATATCCAATGGCAACATATTCCACAGTTTAATGATGTATTTTATGTGAAGTGCTTTCTGGAGCCTGAATTTCCACCATAATTTCAACTGATGTTGCATTAATTAATGCAATGCATTAAAGACTTATTGTTGTCCTGCCTAAAGCTGAATGCCCCTGCCCAAATCTTGCTATATAAAGTAACACATTATAGTCAGTTAAATATCCAGGGTTCAGAAATCAGGAGGTCACATGAACAGAATATAGGAAAAAGAAGAGCCAAGATACGT
This sequence comes from Liasis olivaceus, assembly GCA_030867105.1. NCBI lineage: Eukaryota > Metazoa > Chordata > Lepidosauria > Squamata > Pythonidae > Liasis > Liasis olivaceus. The sequence continues at coordinate 91,005,529 of CM061348.1, read as the reverse complement.
GAATCTGATGAGGACCCAAGATTAAAACCAGGATTATAAATACAGAACAGACCAAGAGTACAAATCCAAAATAACTTGTAAGCAGAATTTATGACTCTTGAATTCCCACCATGTGACTGAGGGCGTATCTGCATTTGCCATTGAAGCTGCCCTGTGCTCCTCACGGGTTAAGCTTAATCTAAGAAAATCCTGTCCAGACTGAGATACACAGCAACAGTTTGTAAGATTGTCAGTCTGGACTGCAGACAAACATATCCACCTATTAGACTCCTTCGCTGCTGCGCCTCCCACTTTCCTGTTCTAATAAAGCAATGTCCAATCACCTTTCTGTGGGTGGGTCTTCCTAAACATGCATACATTTATGCACACATTTATGTATGTATGTATGCATGTGTGTGTGTGTATATGTGTATATATATATATATATATATATATATATATATATATATGTGTGTGTGTCTGTGTCTGTGTCTGTGTCTGTGTGTGTATAACAGATTATTTTCTTTCAGCCATTTCTTTCCACTCTAATAACTTCTATACCTTCTCTTTATCACCAGTGTTAAAGCACAGTGACTAAGAGCTTTACCTAGTATGTAAGAAGTTGCTGGTTCAGAGCTTAGCAAAGCTTTTTTTTTTTTTTAATTACTATTTTCTATGCTTAACTACCTTTCCCTAGTTAGTTTTTTTTCAAAGAGTAAGTTGCATTGCTCTGCCAATTACGTGAGGTACCTTTAATTCAAATAATTTCAGAAGGCTGGTTTTCCCTCCTAGGTTAGATTCTGAGGCTGTATCAGCATAGTTTATGGACTTGGGAAGTGCAACCCCATCCGAGACCAACAATGAAAACATCCCTGACCCGGGAAGTGTGTGTGTGTGTGGGGGGGTGATGGGTGGGCAGAGGGGCAAACAGCCATAGCCACACAGTCTTCTCAAGATCCTCCCCATCCAGCCCTGAACAGCCTCCAGACACTGGGTCAGTACATTGGCTGCTTCACCTGTGTAGCCTGGGGTTGAGGTGCAAAGCTGGCTATCATCAGCATATTGATGGTACCGAAGCACAAACCAAAGGATGACCTCACCCACTGGTTTTGTGTTGAAGCTAAGCAGGAGGGGAGAGAGCATTGAACTCTGAGGCACTGCACAAGGGAGGGGTTGAGAGCATGATCTCTCTTTCTTCTTACCTACCAGAAGCCGGATGCTCTCCATGATGGAAAGTGAAAAAAACCAAAGGCAAAATGAAGTTGACTGCTCTTCTTTAAAAAGCTCACCTAAGGGAAACGGAAGGCTTCATGATCCTGATTTTTGAAATTCAGAGTTTGAATTTCCTAGGCTTCGCTGATCTCTTTCCACTATTTAGACTGGCATATTTAGTTTGATTGATTAAAATATCCTTTGCCTCTAAATCTCTTGGAATGTTTTCTCCCCCTCACTACAATAAGCAATTGTTATAACTATTTGTTTTCTTATAGGTTCATGTCATAATGAACAAAAAGTTTAGTAGCTTTCTGTGACTTTATGGAAAAACTTAAGTTCTACTGTATGTTTCCTAAATCTTTGACTCCTATACTGGCCCATTAGTCAGTCATATTTATTCTACAATTGTAGTAATATTTACTAACATAGAGCATAATGCCTGTATCATGGTAGGGGTATATAAGACACACTCAGTCTTCTTACTCATTGCCATACATTCCTACTGTTCCTGTAGTCACTTCCCTTTCAATAGCTCAGAACGTGTTATGGCCTCTACCAAGAAAGACTTCTCAGAGAAGGTAGACATGTCAGGAAGTTTCACTTAGTCTTTTCCATTAGATAAACCATGCCTAACATAAGATTCAGGCCAGGCTCAGTCCCCATTAACCCAGGATTTTCTGCCAGTACTTGGGACTACAGCCAATTGGCTCATATGTACAGTGCTGCAGTGTTTTCTTACAAATAAGAACGTTTTGGGTATAAGGGCAAAGCCTTCTTATTTGTAAGAGTAAGAGCAGCTCACGATCAGACTTGACAAGGACCAACTGAGTTAACTACTAGATTCTTCCCTTTCTGCCCCCTTAGGGAAATAGCTTTGATAAAATCAGAGATATCTGAATGTGAGAATTATTTTTCCAGTTCAGTACAGTGACAGTATCTACATAAGAAGTCAAATCTAATTAGTCAAGCTCTTCCTAATTAACTACACCTTGATGATCTATCTTATTATTTATTTATATGTCCCTTTTACATATACAATTTTTGTCCCTTCAGGATTCCTGTAGATTCTAACTGAAGACCAAGTCAAGCAATCCTCCTAGGAAATGGAAAAGAGTGCATTCATGCTACTTCATAAATGTTTGACCTGTAAGGTGGAGGGCATAAAATATACAATCCTTGGTGTTTCAGTGCAGGCTGATTCTACAGTTCAGCTCCACTTTGACAGCATAAGCTTGGAAACTTACATTCAGTGATTTCATATGAGCCTCCTGCCTGCAGTCTTGCACATTACTCAGGTGTGAAAAGTGACTCTAAGCTTTCCCATTCCTCTGAGGAAACTACTTTGCTTTCTGAAGTCTCAGCCCTGGCTAGTGCATCAGATTTATATCATCCAATAACCCCTGAAGCTAGAGTGACAAAGTTGCTAACTTTCTTAAAAAATAAAACTGCCCCATTCTTTTTTTGGGGGAGGGCGGTGGAGAGGAAGAATATAATGTTTAAAAATCCTTTTTAAAGCCTCGAGTTTGAGATTATTCAAAGAGAATGCAGGATGACTTAAATAATGTATAGGTCAGTGGCCTCCGTGGGCATGATTTCAAACACATCATTTTCCTGAAACTCCAGAACAATATTTATTGATATTTTAGACATGTGCAAAGGCTAGCAACTGTCTATTTTTCTGCTAATTTATTCCCTTGCTGAACTCTTTTCTCTGGCAAGCTAACTGAATGAACTGGACATATTCCACCCCAAAGGTGAAAATTCTGCTTTAGGGAAAGGCAGATTTGCAATGGTCAACTCTGAAATACTCTCAGACAGAAATTAACCTGTGATTTGCATGAGTAAATCCTTTCCTAGAGTATGAGATCAGGACAGAGAAAACAAAATAACTTAGTCATATTTGGGGGTGGGGAGAATGGGTCTATGCAATAGTATGAAAATCATTTTGAACTATTTTTTCTTCATTTATTCCTTGAAAAAGATCTTTTAATGAGAAATATGGAATCCATGTTATACATTCTGCTTCAGTAAAATCCCTATACATAGAAGCTGTATTTTTGCACATAGAAGCAGAATTTAATGGGTTGTCTATGCAGAAAGGACTTGCCTTTTCCTTTTAAAATTGATTTACAGAAATGCACACAATGAGTTCAGAAATCCAAATGCTAACATTGAATGACTCTTATTTTAGCTTAATCTTCTTTGAAAAGAGGGGATGGTTTCCACCAGGCAATTATGAAGAGTAGGATGAAGAGACTGATACAAACATGGTCATATCTATTTACTTGAATGAGTTTAAATGTCTAGGACCAAATAAATTGCATCTTGAGAACTGGGGGCACTTGTTGATGGTCTATCTGAATCTTTCCATATTACCACTGAGAAATTCAGATGAATGATTAAGTATCAGATGACTGGAAGAAGGCATATAACTCTGTCTTCAAAAAAGGAAAACTGATACATCTATAACCCAATCAGACTGACATTGACATCTTGGAAAATTCTGAGCCATAGAGGTATATCAGTAAGCAACTTGAAAACAAGTGGTTGTTATCAGAAGTCAACATGGATTTGTAAAGAACAAACATTTCTCATCCAGTCTTATCTCATGATTTGATGGGATAACTTCCTTAGTAGATTGTGGGAGTACTACAGACATGATAGGTATTGATTTCAGCAAAGATTTAACAAACTACCCCATGGCATACTTTTTTAAAAAATAACTTTATTAAATTTTATAATGAGAAAAATAAAAACTAACAGATTTTTAATTTTGAAGAAAAAGAATGAAAGAAGAAAAAAAGGTTGAAAAAGAAAAAAAGCAAGCCAAGTCAAAGGTGCAAAAAAAAAAAAAAAGAAAGAAAAAGAGAAAGAGAAACAAAATAGAAAAAAAGAATGACTTCTGACCTTCACAACAGATATAAGTAACAATTTACACTAAACTCTTACTTTAGGTTTACAGCATAACTTTCATTTTTCTATTATCCAATATTATTTCTAATCATCAAATCCATACAACATGATTTCATTTTGTTCTGTTTCACACAAAAAGTCCAACAAAGGCTTCCAATTAGCCTTAAAATTATTCAATATCTTTTCTCTAATCAAAGTCATCAACTTTGCCATCTCAGCCAACTCCATCAATTTCACCATCCATTCTTCCATTGTAGGTAATGTCAAATCTTTCTGCTTTTATGCATATAAGAGCCTTGCTGCTGTTATCATGTATAAAAACAAAGTTCCATGTTTTTTTCCAGCTGTTTGTCCATCAGACTCCAAAGAAAGGTCTCTGGTCTCAATTGTATATTTATCTTTAAAATCTTCTGAATTAAAATATGTATTTGATTCCAATTTTTTTTAGCCTTTTTACAAGTCCACCAGAGATGGTAAAAAGTCCCCTCTTGCTGTTCATATTTCCAACATACATTCGAACTACCTTTGTACATTTTAGATGATTTTTCTGGTGTCAAATACCAACAATACACCATTTTGTAAAAATTCTCTTTAAGATTATAACACAATGTAAATTTCAATCCTTTCAACCACATGTTCTCCCATTGTTCCATTTGTACATTATACCCAAAGTTTTTAGTCCATATTATCATGCAATCTTTAACTTGTTCATTTTCAAAAATAACCCATGAAATTCTGATTAGCAAGTTGGGTGGCATTCAATTAACTGTATAGTTAAACTTGTTTCAAAGTGAGCTCATTAATGTTTCTCCATCAGTTTGTAGTAAAGTATTGAAACGGACACCACAAGTTCAATCCTGGCCCTTGTACCCTTCAACTTTTGTATAATGAAGTGGATGAGTAGATATGAGTAATGTTGATCAAATTTGCAAAATGGTCTAAAACTGGGTGGGTTGCTAATACCTTATAAGACAGAAATAAAACCTGTGATAGGTTATACAAAGGGAATGTAAACAACAGAGTGAAATTTGACAGCAATAGATGAAAATCAGATGAGTACAATGGGAAACACCTGATTTCCAAATTATGGGCAGTAATAATCAACTTTATTCATCATTGGCCAGACCCCACCTCAAGTACTGGGTCGAGTTTTGGCAATTACACTTTCAGAAGGGAAGGGGAACAAGTTCACAAAGGGCCTAGAGGTGATTAAGGAACTAGAAATTGAATTCTAGAAAGAGAAATTGACAAAACTGTCCCCAATAGATTTAAGCCCCAGGAAAGAAAATTCTAACTGAATGTTTGACAAAAAAATCTTAATTTCATAACAATAAGAGTAGTTTCATTGTTTACTGGAGAAATGATCAGTTTCTTTTGTCTGTGCTTAAGCAAAGCCTGGAGCATCTCCTGTAATGAATTCTTTAATTGAGATTCTTGCATTGAGCCTACATTTTAATTGTAGGATTCTCTGAAATCTGTTAAATCCCACCATGTTTAAATGAATAAACTCACTATAAATTATTTGCTCTACAACTGTTTTTTTCCCTTCCCAGAACTGTTGGAGATATATTTTATAAAAGGCACATATATTTATGTACCATTTTAAAGCCTTTTTCTGTCTATTTACCTACCTACTTATATGCCTCTTCAGAGTAGCTTTACACAGCCTACACATGCATTTATGAACAATTAGTTAATGAAATTAAATTTAAAGTTAGACCTCCTATGAACTGAGTTTCTTATATAAAATCTTTATAAAATGAACTAACACCATGGAAAGTTTGTGTGTGTGTGTGTGTGTGTGTCTGTCTGTCTGTCTATCTATTTATCTATCTATCTATCTATCTATCTATCTATCTATCTATCTATCTATCATATATCATATATCTAATCTTCCTGATAAAAGTACACCTTCTTTGTAATTCTGGGAGAGTACATAAGTTTAAACCCTTTATTCTGTACTTCACAGTTCTTTAACAGAATTGTGATATAATAGCCTTTCTTACAAAACTATAGCAATGTCAAATCTGTAGATTACTGAACAAATTAAAGGAATATACTTCAATGGGCCATATCTGTATTATAACCAGTCTACCTTTTAGGATGTGTTTCAGAAATATGACAAAGCAGTGCACATTTGGCCAGGGGAATTTTGATCTATTATAGTCACACTAATATGCAAAAAAAAAAAAAAAATCTAAGGAAAGTTTAAAGATAGTTCCTTAAGCATTGCTTTCCGGTTACTGATTTTGACACAATCATACATGCATTTATTTCATCAAGATGAAAAACAGTCATTTCCTATCTCTTGAATTTCCATTTGATCTAGCCCAGAAACATTAGCTGATAGGTAGTGAAATGGAATAACATATTTGTTGAAATGTATTGGATATTTGAGAGACAATTGTATCTCTTTTGTGTATTAGACTGGGTGCTTCCAAAAGTAATAATTTGGTCCCATATTCTGCATGAATCTATGCTTTCTAAACTATAACCTAGTCATATAAACTGAAATGTACATTAAAATGCATTGTCCCAGTTTCAGGAGAAATAAAACATATGTTATCAAATAAAAGTAGCAATTTACACATCTTACATTTATAAAACATTATAAAATTATAATTTTATAATGCTTTATAAAATTAAGGACCAGTAATGACTGCAGTCATGAACTCATTTAGAAAGCTATAAAGATTATATATTTCTTATACATATATAGGATTGCAGTGAAACCATAAGACTGAAGTCAATCATAAGTTCCATTCTTTCATAGGAAATCTGGTTTTATTCACATTCTGTAGCACTTTCTGTAACACTTTGAGGCCATTAAAATAATAATAAAGTATAGCAACAAATAGCAGATACTGTCATATACTACTTTATTTATTTATTATTTTTATTTATTGGTTGATTTATTTATGGCCACCCACTCCCCAAGCAACTCTGGGTGGCTGACAACATTTTAAAAAAAGCAAAGAAATATAAATCATGCATATTTGTTCTTGAATATTTTAAGCATTAGCATTTGTTATGTGTTGGTTAAATGAGGCATTGGTCCACAACTAGGGTTGGACTGAATCATTGAGAGATATCCTGAAATTCAACACATGAGATCTAGGTATGGGTTCGTGAACATGAGCAATAGCCCACCAGTCTCCCACCTCTCAGGGGCAAGCAATATCATGCAAGTGGTTTGCTAGAACTCTGTTATATGTGATGATTTTCCCCAGCATGTGTGGGGAGATAGGCTGCAGCCTAACTGCAGAGTAGAATATAGAAACAGGCCATGTGCTCCGCCAAGCTTCTGTAGCTAGTGAATTTGGCTGAGAGTTTCCTATTGATCTACATTACTTTTTTATTGCCTCTTTGGTGCTCAGAATTGTCCCTCAGTACCACACTGGCCTCCCAGCAATCCACAAGATTGGGGGTGGGTGGGGCAGGGGGTGGGGAAAAGACAAAGAAGGTATTACACTGGACTGAGCTGTAAAGCTTGCTCATAAAGAATCTGTTTAAAATAGCTTCCCTATAAGGTATAGTATAAACATAAGCTATTTTAGGGCATTACTTTAGATTTCCAAGCTTAACATTATGGCATTAAACTGTTCCCAGCATATCAGACATCAGTCTAGAAGATGCTGTGGAGATTATGTGTGGCTAATACATCTCTCTGTCAGTGCTACTGAAAATTCATGGTTGAGCATTTGAGCAAAGACGCTGTCATGCAGAAACTTCCCATGACATCTGGATTTTAGTATTTGACATCTCTGGAAAATATTCATTTAAAAGTTTATGGAAACAAAACAAAAAATGGTTTGTTCTCTTAATGGGAAATGAAATTGCACAGTAGATGATAGCAGTAAGACCAGGCAAGTAGAACTTTGCTGTGGAAAACTTAGCAGTATTTTGCACTTATTGCAGGTACTATGGTGTCTTATTGTTCTGTTCATGTTTTAGAGCAATGACAGTCATTTTGTTTAGCCTATGCACTTATCTGATTTTGACTGATCTCAAAAAAAAAAAAAAAAAACCAAGAAAGAAAGGAAGGAAGGAAGGAAGGAAGGAAGGAAGGAAGGAAGGAAGGAAGGAAGGAAGGAAGGAAGGAAGGGAAGGGAAGGGAAGATGAAGATGAAGATGAAGAGGGGCAAATTTGACTTACACTTTGATTTTGGACGTTGCTAGGAAATCCCAAGGCTAGATTGGGAAGTTTAAAAAACTCCTTGAAAAACCACATGCATATGGCCATATAGTTACCACAAGTAAAGCTTGCTTTGAAAGAATCTTTATGTTATACATAGTTATACATATGATTATTCTTTTAATTGGTCATCCTTTCTAGTACTTTATCTGTTAAATAAAATATAGTCTGAAAATGATATATGCTTTTAGACTATGAAGAAAATTATAAATTAGATAATGGTTGAGATATGTCTAGAAAGATTAATTTAATAATATCTATGGAAACAAATGTAATGTTGCTCTTTTAGGCTTTTTTCTATATTAACTTATATCCAATCAACATGCTTTGGTAACACTGTAGTGTGAATATAAGTGTAAGGTATAAATGTCAAGTTTCCAGTAAGGAGTGGCTGACAGTTATTCTATCATCTAGATTCATTATATAGTGAGAACAGGAAATATAGTATTTTCTCCCAGTATTAAAAGTAGATTGTATTTTTGCCATGAGTTTGAGAAATTCGAGAAGCATGAGTGATATGGAGAGACTTGAATATGGCTGCTAATTCCCTAACCACAGCCACATACACATACCAACCCACCCACCCACCCACCCACACATACAAGCACAAATCTTTCCCATCCAAGTTGAAAATACAGATTAGCTCATTCTTTAAGTACTATGAAATGAAAGCTACCTAAAGTATTTATACTAGCGTTCCCCAAACTAGAACCATCAAGATATATTAGACATTATAATTATAATTCCAATCAGTGTGACCACACACATCTAGAGGGCATCAGACTAGGGATAATCTGAAACACATCTAGAACATAGATGTTGCAGCTGGAGTTTAATGCATACAGTCCTATCTTGTGTTAAAAAAAATGTTGTGCAGTCTGTGAGGTAGATGTACTGTTCCTATATGCCATCTGTATAATTAATTCAGATTGAAAAACCAGAGAGATTGCTGCCTTCATTTGTTTCAGCACATTCATCTCATTTTGTGGTTTGCTCATTGCTTTCCATGGCAAGCAAATTCATCCCCTCCTATCAAGTTCTAGCTCCTGATACAGTGGCACACTTTGATAAAATAATGTCATTGAGGAGAGGATGAAGCTGTAATTACAATCAGAGTTCAAACTCACAGGAGATGGTAGAAATTAAATGTGCTAAATCTGTGGCATTTTGATTATCAGAAATGTTCCCCAAATCTTGTAGATGACTATATTTAAATGTGTAGCTAAGTGGCTCCTTATAAATCAAGTCATAATTGTTCAGCGTCCTGCTGCAGAAGCCACTGTCAATTTTCCCCTCCTTGTGAAATTCTATGTTTTGATTAAGAATGCACTGAGGTATGAATAATAATCACCTCCCCCATTAGCCCTTTTCCTCACCCATAAATGAATATTTTCACTGGAATCAAGTTGGTTATATATAACAGAACATATTGAATGGTTGTCTACAGGAACAGTCTCAGATGTAAAGCATTGGGAGAATAAACAATGACTATTTACAATGAACCCCCTCCAATTACAATTATTGGGCACAATCCAAAATCCAAATATGTAAATTCTCATGCAATCCCTTAAGTAAAGTGGAAAACAAACCCCACAACAAAACAAGTGTGCATTTGATAGAGAAGAAAACTAATAGACTAATTCATGAGATAAACACATGCAAGATAGCTACAATTTTGGTGTTTGCATTTGTTTTAAAATTATATCTAGAAATTAGCTGGGAAAGAAAAAGTCACATGGGGTGGGGGTGGGGGTAAAAACTATTTACATGCATATCTGTTGTGCTAGTCCCACTGAAATGGAGTAAGAAATAGTCAAATCCCCACCCCCCAAAAAAGGCATACATATACATAGCTACATATAGTTTAAACCACTATCCCTTGTCAGAGTTTTCTATCCTGCAAACTATCCTTGTTTTCACCATATGTACACAATACACTACTTCAATGCTACATCTGTTACTAAGCATTCCATTTCTTCTCATGCAGGCTTTACTTCCATATTCCACTCTTACTGCATTCAGCAACCCAACTTCAATTCCTGAACTTGACAGGTCAGGTTGTTTCTCCACTTCACTTCAACCAGTTGATGTCCTCTCCAGCATCTGAAATATAACCCTCCCCTCTCAGGTTTAACTTTCTCTCTCTATATTTTATATCTAAGGCATGTGGGTCCACTTTAATTAACAGTTTATTTATGTTATTCTAACATTTTCCTCTCTTCTACTTATGTACTCTTGGTCTTATCTTGAGTTATCAGCCTTCCCTAAAAAAATCTATGACTTTGGCACAGACCCAACCACTTCTCTTCAGCTGGGCACTTTATCCTATCACAAGTCATTCTCATATCTTTCCTTTGTGGTCTCTTTTGTTAGCTAAACATGCTCATTTCCTTTAAGGGTTCCTCATAGAGCTTGGTCTCCAGACCTCTTCTCATTATGGTAACCTGAAAATCTGATGAACATCTCTTCCATTTCACCCTTTGGGTCACTTATAGAGGGCTGAGGACAGAGCTATGAAGCAGCCTGCTTAATATTTCCTTCTAGGATTAACACAATCATTTATGGGCACCCTATTGCTGTGGTTGTCATTCAGTTGCAAGTCCATTGGACTAAAATATAAACTGTCCCATATATATCTAAGAGAGACCTTGTCAAAGTCTTTACTGAGATCAAGGTACACTGCATCCATGGTATTTCTTTAGTCTGCTAAACTCGTCATACTGTTAAATGCCTTAAACACAACACAAAAGATTAACATATTTGTAGAACCCCTATTTTATTTCTTTTTTTAATCTTTCTTAATATATTCCCCCACCTTTTGCCACCCTCAACAAAGAACAAGAATTATCTCTTGTTAATTCAAAACAGAACAAAAAACAAAGAATTATCTCTTATCAGGGAGATACTTATATACCATCTGGAATCAGCTAATTTATACTTTTAAATTTTTGAATGAGAGTCACTGGGGCATAGTTTCAGTTAGTAACTGAGCAAACTCAGGAATCCACAGTTTGATCCACAAAAACACAAGAAAAAATAATCATAATCTAGTCTAAAACATTTTTGACACACATGGGAGAAATATATTCCCTATGTGTTGGATTTTTTATATCTATCTATCTATGTATCCATCTATCCATCTATCCATCTATCCATCTATCCATCTATCCATCTATCCATCTATCCATCTATCCATCTATCCATCCATCCATCCATCCATCCATCCATCCATCTATCTATCTATCTATCTATCTATCTATCTATCTATCTATCTATCATGGATCTATGAAATTCCATTATATATGTTGCTGTAGTTCCAGTTTTGAGAAGGAAAAGTATTTCTGTCTAGCGGAAGATTTTGGGTTAGGATGACATCATCTGCAAGAATGATTGATTGATGGTTTTCATAATAGAGGTTTGAAAATCATATGAATATTTCAGGGGTGTTTTTAGGGGGTGCATAAAAAATAATCAGAGCAATAATTACATTGGCTATTTTTACAGTCAAGAAAATAAAGTGTCCTTCACTGTCACAGTGCTCACATTCCACATCAATTTTAGAGCCGCTATTAAATGTGGTAGATATCCCATATGGCTTTTTTGAGCATCCACTAATAAAGGTTTGTTCAGACCAGCTCTTAGGCCTCAAGAAAAGCTATCCATTGAGCTAGTTATGTGTTTCTTGGAAAATAATTATATCTGGTTGCAATTTTTCTAGCTTGCTATAATTTGCCTGCCTGCCTGCCTGCCTGCCTGCCTGCCTGCCTGCCTCCCTCCCCCCTCCCCCCTCCCCCCTCCCTCCCTCCCTCCCTCCCTCCCTCCTTCCTTCCTTCCTTCCTTCCTTCCTTCCTTCCTTCCTTCCTTCCTTCCTTCCTTCCTTCCTTCCAGATCTGATTCCATTTTTATTCCAGATTACTTTAAATGTCATGCTTCCAAGTAGACCAAATATTTCTCAAGGTCAATTTCCCAGCATTCCAGACTTCTCATGCTGTAATAAGCTTAATAAGTAGCAAATAAGATAAAGGGGGAAAAAATCAGTTGTAATCTAAACTAAAAAAAAAAAAATGGACATAATACAAAAATGTGATTAAAAATGAAATGCCCATTCCAACAATAGTAGCATAAAAAAAGAAGCAGCAAATTCATTTTAAACCTCCAGTTTAGCTAAGGTTGCTCCCCCCACCCCCCAAAAAAATCCTGGGAATAAAAATATAGAAAAGTAAACTTCTATACTCATATGGTAGAAATGACTGTTAAAGGAAAGGGGAAAGAAAGCCAAGCTAGTTACTTCTGAGATAAAAAATGTCTAAAAATTCCATAACAGCAGATGGTCTTATAAACCTTTTGATATGTTCTCCAAGAGGAGGCAGAATAATAATATTAAAAAGTATATGGCACAAAAGTATATTGTGTTCATTGTTAATGAACTTTGGATGTGATACAAGTCCATGTTCAAATTATAATATATAAATGGTTTCCGACTTAAATTAAATTTTGTATCAGACTTGATTTTTTTTTTAAATATGATGTTTTGCTTTGATGCATACTCTCAAAGCTTTGTCTGCCATTCTTCTAAAGGGGGATTTATATGTAAAGTATCCTGGCAGCTGCTATTATATACAGAACCCATATAATTTGTATGAATATCAGGCTTAATAATGCTTAGCAGAAGAAATAGCTGGCAGGAAAGAAAAGCTGATATTTAAAATTTGTTTCATTCTCCAAAATTGTTGAGCTTTATTATATTCCACCCAAGTATTAAAAAAAAAAAATTAATTTTTTTAAAGAATCCAACCTTATTATTGCATTTCCATCAATTTTTAAAACATGAATTAGCTCTTTAGGCAATCAAAAAATAATATAACAAACAAACAAGCAAACAAATAATCTTGTACCAGCTTTCTCTCAATGTAATATTTGCAGTAAATTTGAAAGTTATCATCCATTTGGATTCCCACTGTAAAATATCAATTGTCCTGTTCAAATTCATTTAATCTTACAGTTTTGACTTGCTCAATTTCTGAATCATATTTGAATAACAATAAACCATAACAGATGTTCTGAATTTTCAAATTCAGTCAAGTCCCTACCTAGTTTTTGTAATTCATTTTTTACCTTATCAAGGAGAAAGCTACAAAGGATTTTATCTTTGTTTTATTAAAGATGAAATATTGCCATCTTCATAAAATATTATCCCATTTACCTTTATGAAAATAAATATTTAGTATTGAAGAAAGGGAGATAAATCTAGACTTATTCTACATTTAGTATGCTATCTGTAATTGAATAATCTCGTACAGACTTGGACCCTTCTGTTTGTATCAAATCAATGATATTTGTGCAAACCTTCTGGGAGTCTTCATCCTTTAATAGAAGTAATCTTGCCAATCCATAATCCAAGTTAAAGAATTATCTTGGTAATATAGTTTAAGATTTGATGTAGACGTTCCATCTCATTCTTTCACATCTAGCAAGATCCTAAATTTAATCCCCAGGGTTTTGTTTGACCAAATAAAGTTAGTAATTTTTCTTTGCCACTTATTTAATATATTTTATTCAATTCTTATTGAAATAATTTGAAATGGAAAGTCAATCCTTGGTAAAATATTCATTTTTAAAGTCACTATTCTTCCTAAACCTTCTCCATCTTAAGATATCTGACATTATATTTTTTCCCAAATCTTTGAGTAGTTATTTTTTTTAATTAAGTCTGTTTTTTATTTTGTTAAGAACATTCCAAGTATGTAATTGGTTTAACAGTGTTGTTACTTGCTACAGATACTGTTCCCCCCCCCCCCTTTTCAGATAGATTCCATGTAATTATTTATAACTTGCTCTTGTAATCCAATATTCTGACACATACATATTTTTGGAATGAGTAATTATAAATATGTTATCAGTGCATTATTTTAATTTATGTTCTTTACTTGCCAGTTTGATTCCTGGAATTTTATTCTCCTACTATATCTTTCTTGCCAATGGCTCTAATCCCTGTAAAAATAAGGAAGGGAAGAGGGAACACTCCTTCTTGTCCCATGCATTATTTGATATGATATATATCAAATCAATTTATAATTATTTCTTGTTCATGTGAGAAAGTATGAAACCACGATTTATCTTCTTCAAAGTAATGAAGATAAATGTCCATTCCAAATGATCAAAAATCTCTGCATCAAGAAAAGGCATAGCTACGTTTGATTTTTTTTTGAAGTAATATTAATATTATCAATGACATTTAGGATACATCTGATATTGTCTCTCACATATCTCTTTGGGACAAATCCAGTTTGATCAGGATGAATTAGATTAGCTAGAAGGGATTTTAGCAGAGTGCATAAACTCAGCTTTCCTTTCTCTCCATTATCTGGAGTGCAGCTCTTTGCTTGAGATGCTTGAAGGGGAACCATTTTCTTCAATTTAGGAGGCACATTGTTAAAACAAAGTTACATCCAAGTTGCTATAGCATACTAAGAGTCTGACCATAGATCACCCACCATTCAGGTATCTATTCATCCACAGGTCACAGCAAAATATAGGAAAGCAACAGCCTAGACAACCATCAAAACCGGAAATCTGGCTGATTTTTGTATGGCTGACGGTTCATCTGCCCCTGAGTAGGATGAAGTCCATGAAGTGTTCAAGGGTGAAACCCAGAGGAAAACTCATGAGAAATAAAACACCATGGGATCTAACATACCAGTGGGGGCTGTGCCAAATAGTAGGAGGCAGAGACAAATATATATTTTTGCTGTCCTTGTGAAGAATGGCTCATCCTGCCAAAGAGTCTCTTACACTGTTGATGTAGGGTGTGGTCTAGGAATTCAAATCTTTCTTGACAACAACTTCTTCTTAACCAAGTTCTTAGTTCCAGGATCTTGCTTTCCCTTCTTTTCCCTTGATCATCAACAGGAGGATGAATGAAAATATTGCTTGCATCCCAAGCTCCTTCAGCTTCCAACTGAGATTTTTACAGTCACTTGTAATCCAATGATCATTCAGTTTGAGGAGACATGGTAATCTTTCTAGGATATGTATATCAGACAGACAGTGCACATTGCTTTTATTCTTCACAGAAGTTTTTTTCACCATCACCATCACCTACACTACTTTTTCTCCTCAGTGGAGTGCTTTGGTTTTGTTGATTCCTAAAGTGTTGAAAGTCCTTACTATGGCTTTGAAGAAGTTGGAATGATAGACATATTTTAGGCAGTTCAAGGTTACCTTCCATGTCCAAAGCGTCATACTGATTGGTCATTTCCAGTGGAATGGAGATTTCCCTGGTTTGTCCACTCTTTCTGTCATATGCCTCACTGCACCCCTTATGGTGCTTTCTTCTTGCATTTCTGCCCTGTCTCCTCTGCTCCTGAACGGTTTCCTATGCCCTATCCATCCTCCTTAGAAGTCTCATTCTAACTGTCTTCAGGGAGAGTCCTTTGTGTGACAACTACGTGTTTTCACCTTTTCTTATGAGTTTTGAAGACAAAAACCTGGCATCCAGTCCTATTGACTTCTCCTCCAACAAAGAGACACTCATTTTGGCAACAGGTATAATTGGCAGACTCTTCTGAAAAGTAGACATACATACATAGCATGAACTTGACAAGTCAGCACTGCTGAAACCCTAATGACCATTCTGCTAAGATCTGAGGTAAATTTGCTTCTCTCCTTGGCTAAATTTCCTTACAAAATGTTCTTATTCTCGTTTGCTGGGTTACTCAGTCTGGTTGCGAGCTCCCAGCTGCTTCCCTTCTTTCAAGGAGTGCTAGTTAAAATTGAATTACAAGTCAAGAACAATAGTTCCACCTTATAGCTAGTCACTTGACTAGTGAATAAGCCACAATTGTAAACCCTTCCACTTCAGCCATGTGCTTAAATTGCAGACAAATACCCAAACCTTCACATCACAGTGTCCATACAATTAACTAAAACAAACCCTAAATCCAGTAAATAATCTCTACAACTCACCAACTCCCTCACAAAATTCCCTGTTTCCTATTTACAAGGTCCCTGCCTGTCCTCTTTCTAAAGAGTGCAGACTTAATTTTCTGTTTTTGTTGTTGTTCAGTTCAGTATATATAAACTTCTTCTAAGATTTTTTTTTCATTCCATGTACTCTCTTTTTTAAAAAATCTCCAGTATTTTTCAAATTACTATATTACTCTAAAGAGCTTCATTAAAAAAAAAAAAAAAAAAAAATCTGATCACTGGTCATGACCCATAATGGCCATTCTGTCCAAGACTGCTGAAATACCTGTCCTCTTCTAAATGGACCTCCATCTTCTTTTTAATAAAGTGAAATTGACAAGAGTTCTGCCAGTTTCCCTTCTAGCCCAAGTGACAAGAAGAATGGTAAAACAGTTCCTTTGGTAGTCCATGACTGATGCACCAGACAGGAGGATGTTACTTATGAGGGGTAGTCAATGGAAGGGTGCTCAAGCAAAAGTCAGTCAGTGGAAAGCACATATGCTCAACAACTTGCCCACAGAAAGGAAAGTGATTAGTGTTCACTTTCCCAGCATAGGTAGAACAAGTAAAGAAGCAGAGGAATCTACCAATGGGGAGGCATGGTAAGCATGGTCTGGACCTGGACAGAATACTCAGCCATCATAATGGCCAAATTAGAGGAAGGATTTAAAATCTGGAAAATGATTTCTTAAGCTAGCTGACATACAGGAGTGAAGCAGTTTAAGGCTAGAGTGTCATAAAGCCCTGTATCTCTGGGTAACCACTGTCCTGGCTACCCAGATACATGAACTCAGAACTGGTAGACTGCCAGATGGAGTATCTGGCTAGTGGAATGGAATTCTTAAAGGTCATGGCCACACCATCTCCCCACCTTCCAATCTGAGCCTGTTCTATTATGGAGTAGCCCAACAGAAAGAGCTGTCAGCCATGTCTCCATAATACAAGCCAGGTCAGTGCTTTCATCCAGGATTAAATCCTGCATATTAGATGTTTAACCAGCACCTGATCTGGCACTGAAAAACAGGACTTGGAGCTTGGAACAGCTGCTATATTTGCTCTACAGTACCAGTGATTTGACAATATTATCTATGTGTGAACATTAAAAAGGACTCACTGGAAATAACTGGAGTGCTTTAGTCAAGTTAGATGAACAGTTTTCTTAATGATTTTCATCTCATATTTTAATATCTTGCCGATTGTGGAAAAACATGATCTAACAAAGATTAAATACTTTTACAGTGAGAGACTGTATGCAGTTGTCCCATTTTAGCCAATGGAATTATAGAATATTAAAATGGATTATGTTGTTCATGCTATCTTAAGTATTCGTCACTTTAGAAGAAGCTTCCTTAAGTTTCATACATATACTCAAACTCCTAATAATAGCTAACTGTAGCTGAACATATGATGAGCTAGAAAGTATATTAGAAGATGATTACCAATGTGAATAATTAAATGGAGAAATAAATAGTTTTGAGCTATTAGGATCGTGTTAAATTTTCTATTATAGTTGTTATTTCTGACCCCAAGCTATGGAGGTGTCCCTTTAGAAAACCAGAAGCTCAAAGTCACTCTTATCAACTATTTTTCTCAATAGCAATACAGTACCCCTTTCCTGCTCCCTCCCCCTCCCCAGAAATTATCATTTCTTCTTTTCAAAAAGCAGTTCCTACTCTTCCCTCTTCTTATTTTGAGAATTCCACAGTAGTCCTCTCTCAAACTAAAGAGTTTTAAGGATCTATTGACATTCTCCTCTTTCTGCAGCTATTTTATTTTTCCACAGTTTTCTGTATTTACCAAGACATTCAATGTCTATTTATGCCATCCCAAATTCAGCTCTTAGTTTATTGGAGCTTTTGGAGAACCTTTGGAAAAGAGTTCAGGAGCTGAAAGGACAAGGAGAGGTTGAGAGTCCTTGTTTCTAAAGTGGATATTGCTCATCCTTCTAACTCCTTTAAAAGTACCACTTCAACTTTGCAGTCTCTTGTAATATAGGTGATTATTTCAAATTTAGACATTTCAAGGTTTAAACCAGGAAAAGTTGGTAATTTTCCCTATATACTATGTCTACAGTCATTTTACATTTAAATAGTTCAAAGATAAGTGACAATCTGTCCTTTCTATATTTATTTTGGGGGGGCGGGGGTTGCAATACTTTTATTAAAGATTATATTATACAGATAAAACTAATACAATCTACATGGGATAAGAATATATAAAAAGAGGGAAAAATTACAAATGAAAAAATGAAAAATAATGAAGTGCGGAAAAAGAAGGAAAAAAAAAAAAAAAAGATGAAACCTCCCCCTTCATCCCCAGCAAGTATAATTAACATTAACAACTTATCACCATCTCTTAAAATAAAACCAACAATTTCTTCATCCCATATCTCACCCATTCTCTATAAACAAATCTTTAAAGCCTCATCACCCATCTTAATCAGCAAAAGTCCATTAAGGGTTATCAGAAATAACAACATAATTATTGCAAAGTATATCTAATAAACCCATTTTGAATCCTTCCTTTTACATTTATTTCTCATTTTCTATTTAAACAAATCCCCCCTTCTGATCTCTTCAGATGAACAAAACCTTTAAAACACTGTCATCTAGTCTTAAGCAGTATAAATCCATTAAACATTGCCAAAGATAGCAACCCTTATTTTAACCTTGATCAAATAAGCCAATTTTGTATTCTTTCCCCTTTCTTCAAATAATCTTTGGCCCTCTCAAACAATGTCCTAACATCTGCTTTCTTTTCATGCTCCCTTTGTCTCTTCTACCAAAGTTGTTGGCACTTTTAACAAGCCCCTTTTGTAAGTCCAGTATAAAAAAGTTATCCATGTTGCTGATGATATTCTGACTATCTCTTCTCACAAAATTGTTGACAACTTCAACAAGCCCCTTTTGTACATCCAATATAAAAATATTATCCACATCACTCTTCTGGTTTAGCATTTGTGTGTCTTTTTTAATTGTTAAGGCATCAGGCAGTTTTAATTGTATATCCAGTATTTCATCTTTTTGTATATCCACTGTTTCATCTTCTTCCATCTCTTTCTTATAAGCTGTCATTTTTAAATCCACATTCAGTTCAATTTCAATTTTATTCAATGGAACTTGTTCCTCTTCAATGACACCATCTAGTTTTCTGGTGTTTTTTTTTTTTTTTATAAATCATATAATCATAGCAGATAACTTTAAAATTATTTTATGAGCCCAGTAGTCATAGATCTCTTAACAATTTCATTGATGCACTTGTTTCCTTCTGGTGCCCTCTAGTGATCAACCTTCAAAGTCTTCTTCTCAGTTATTCTTTTTCCAGATGTAAACTGTAAAACTTTTCCCACTGGGAGGATTCTTACAGTTAATTTTAAATTTTTAATTCAAGTCCTTCTGAACCCTTAATCTGTTTAAAACTTTCTAAAATCAACACTGTAATCACCTATTTGCTGTATATTCCAAAAAAGTTTTCCCAAAAACCTTAAACTTGTAATTAAAACTTATTTCTTAAAGGGTTGAAGAAAAACTCACCCAGTGAATACAATCCAACTTGCAGTTCTGAAGGTTCTCAGTCTTTAAAAAGCAGTAGAAAAAAAAAGTAAAATCCAAAGTGATTAAGAACTGAGGTTCAGTCAAACTTTGAATCCCACAACTCCCAGCTGTTTGCAAGCCAAGAGCAAAAACATTAGTTTCTGCTGTCTACTCAGCTGTCCAAAGTACATAGGGGGGATCTCAAGATGTATCCTTTTTCCAGAGAGATTTTGATGGTCCAGATCTAGTATCCAGCTGGTGTTTTCAGCTGTAATGTCTCCCACTATCTGCAGGACATCCATTTGCCATTTCCTCACCGGGAGTCTCCCTTTCTATATTTATTTTGAATCTGGTCAGTATATCTTCTAAAATATAATCAAATCAAATCTTTATTAATGTCATTGACCAGCATAAGAAGGGTGGGGTATAGTCAATTAAAAAGCAAATAAGATACATCAGACTCTAAAAAAAAAAAGTAGAAATATAAAAGATATATGCATTGAAACAGAAAGAATATATAAAAAACAAGAGTCTAAAGGAATCTAAAAGAAGGGGCAGGAGCATAAGATGGGTGTAGGGGAGCATAAATGGTTAGTGTGTGGAAGACTATATCTATCAAATTACACAGCACTCTAATATGGCAAACTAGGTGCTCATTAATCTAGTTTATTGCACAGGCTGTTATCCAATGAATTTTTAGTGCTGCTGTGCAGAATCTGGCAACATTGTATGTTGTAATAAGGTTGCTGTCTGAAAGTAGCAGGGAGGCATAGAATTGCCCTATATACCCTGGGCACTTATGCAGTAATGGTAAGATGAGGTTAGTATGAACATCTCTGTAGTATAAGCACTGGACAAGCACATGCTCTGTTGTTTTTGTATGTCCAGAGTCACAGGGGCATTGTCTCTCTGAGTAAGGAGTCTTCCTGTATTGGCTTTCAAGGACAACTGAGGGGAGGGCATGACAGTAAAGGCCCTCTGGTGTTTAAGTACTTTGAGTTTAGTTAGGTATGCCATAGGGGAGGCAGAGTACCTGTTGTGATTCACTGGCAATAAAAATTGGGGTCTTGGCTATATCCAGTTGGTGTTCTGTATCTGCTACACATTGTTTAATGACTGCTTTGGCCTGATCATATCACATGCTGAGTAGAAGACCTGGAGAGAAGAAGCCCAAGGATGAGATTTTAGTTGCCACTGTCTGTTTCCTTATGGATTGAGAATCAGTGAATGGGGCAAGGCCAAGGGAAAAAAAGGGTAGTGTGAGCCAACAGTTGAGCATGGTCTCCCATATTTTAGCCTCTGCTTTCATGAAGCCTGTCTCTAGTCACAGGGTGACATTAGAGACACAATTTGAGACTTGAAGGCTGGTCTTAGAAATTTGGATTGTATAAGTTTTAATGGTCCAAACTGGAAAAGGGGGCCAGCTTCTAAAATATAGTAGATTTTATGCATAATTTGCTTATCTTGAAACCTGAAAACTTTATGAAAATAGACTGTTCCTTAGAATTTCTAAAACAAAACAAAACAAAAAAATACATAATTTGGAAGAATATACAGTGGAAACATTTACAAGCCAAAAAAAAAAGATATTTTTTCTTATGATTTTGGATATGATAAAATAAATAAAATATGACTTTATTGCATTTTCCAAATTGTTTCTAACTTTTATTTTTACCGTTGACCTATGTGGGTCTATCATGTTTCAACTAAGAGTATTACTTTGAGGATCACACATGTGACAGAAAATCAGTATGTAAATATTTAAAATTAAATGAAAAATACAAGTTTCATTTTAAAAAGTTCTGATCTAAGGGAACAATTAATTAGATTAATGAAAGTAAAAGTAAAGGCCTACAAGTGAATTTAACATCCTAATCTGAGGCAGTAGAACATACAGGCACAAGGCTGGCACGTGCAAACTTGCAATAGTTTTATTTAAAATAAACAAACAAACAAAACAGATTCCAGGTACAGTAAGGATTTTGCACAAGAAAAGAAAAGAAAAGAAAAGAAAAGAAAAGAAAAGAAAAGAAAAGAAAAGAAAAGAAAAGAAAAGAAAAGAAAAGAAATATTGCTGTAATACACTTTGATATCTTGAATCTGGTACTTTTGAGTGATGTTTGCAAACATAATACTGGTACATATGTATAGGATCCATACTTCTACATCATGATGTTTCTTTTCTAAATTTCTGTACTTTTCCTAAAACAAAAGTAAAGTAATTCTTTACTTAGCCCATTGGGAGTACTTTACCTGAATCAGCACATCTTCTGCTTTTGCTATTGAATTTTGTCCTCCTTTTGACATAATTGTACAATTCTTGTTACTTTATGGTCCAATCAATTTGACCTAGCCAAAACTGCAATTACAATCAATGCTTATATTGACAAATGCAGAGCAATAATGAGAAGTTGTAAGTCAGTAATAAACATGTTGTGGTGTGATTTTTAACAGCTTGCAATGAAGAAGGGATGGGCCTATTGACTAACCTATAAACTATCCATAAGTTATTTACACACACGCATGGGCCATTCTTGACACAGAAATACATATGTAAGCTCATGGCTAATGGTATGTAAAGGGATGAATAAAAGTTTGATAGACAAGATCATACTGCATTAGTAGTGACATCACAACATATTTGTTTCACAAGAGAACTGGACAATATGTATTTGTACTCTTTACTACAGTATAAGAAGTCTTCATCTGGAGATTAAGAGCAGTTCATGGTTTTTTCAAGTCCTAGGCATTGCTTTGAAATCTCATACGTTGGTTCTCACTTCCCTAAATACTAAAACCTCATGAGGTCACCTGATCTCATGAGGTTTTAGCAAGGTGACCCAAAGATGTCACGCAAGAACATTCAGACTTCATGAGATGTGATTGTTCATTTTTGTTCACAGATGCTTTACATTTTTATTTGGGGGGACTACTTCTGAGAATTTTTTTTTGTCAACCACTGAAGCTTATGCTCTAGTTCTAGACATTATTCTATTATGCCCAAGTCATTTTGTCACTGATTTGCAGTCAAACATGTATTCAAATTCAACAATATTTCTATATTTTACTGTTGTGGGGAGCTAATGAACATTAAATAAAAATAAAATCTGCTTCCTGTTGAATCTTACTGATCTCACAAAAATATCTATTTTAGGATTTTTTTAAACAGAAGTGTAAAAGTGCCATTGCTGTCTTCCACGATATTTTTGACTCCTTAGTTTAGCTAACCTCTATCCAAGAATTAAACAGCCCTGTCCAAACCTTGGTCAGACAAAATCAGCTAAGTGCTGATTCCATTGAATAGATAATCAGTTAGAGATGCTAAAAAGACAAACAGCTAAAATCCATTCCAAAATGACTGAGGTGATCAAATATTGGCCACTAGGAATCTATACATTCACTTAGTTATTTTAACATTAGCGTATATTAGTATATTTTCAACCAAACATTGACAAATAACAAAATCGAATGGAACATTAAATAACTCTAAGTGTCAGAATAAGAACACACATTTGCCAAAAGGCAAATAATACTGGGCTCGGTCAGGTTTCAAGTCTTTTGGATGGTCATAGGGGAATTGTATTAAGACCAGGATAGAAATGTATTGAAAAAACAATGAAATTTAAAGTAATGCTTCATGACCCCTATTAAGGTCTAACCGCCTAAAACAGAAATGAGTAGGATCAGAGCTACCCGTATTAGAATTGCTCTTAACATTCAGGGCATATCAGTCCTGATCTTTATCCATTATCATTGTTCCTGATTATGGGGCCCTTGTAAAAACATTTAACTGAATCCTCTTCAGACCCTCATGTAGAACTTTACAATCAGGCAGGAATGGCAAGGGAGATGAAGGTTCAAACAGGCCAGCAAGTGGAGCCCTCCTGCCTAAACTTTCTGCCTGTGCTTTCAGACTGAACTGAGCAAGAATGGCACATGCTAATTGGAGATTCAGTTCACCTCTCTTTTTTGAGTGCTCTGAGCAGCTCTAAAGTCCTGCTTCAGCCACACCAACAAAGTAGGAAAGAACGGTGTCTGCTTTTCTTATCGGTTTTGTTCTTCTGTTAATCTTTCCCATTATATGGTATGAGAGTGGGAAAAAATAGATAAGTTCTAATGGCTTTGTGGGGGACAGAAGATCATATGCCCTGTGTCTTGCCATAACCCCTTTGGGGCTCTTTCTAAAAGTAAGAATTCACTATTTAGAAAAGCTATGCTCATATCAGTGGAAAACTTGGAGAAGTCCAAGGCTGAATTTCTCTCTGCGAAGTCAGAAGTCTCCCTCCAACCTATGGAGGGATTAATCCAATTAATCCTATGGTTTCTTATATCACTATTTAAGATACTGCAGGTGTGCAGCCTCGAAAGACTGGGAAGTAATAGTGCAGAAGGATTGTTATGACACTTCCTTATTGCTCAGGACTTGTTTATTCTATAGCAGAAATGAACACATTTCTCTTTTCAAAGTTTATGGTATGTAGGCAAAGCGATAAGTAGAGAGTCAATGCAGATGTCTCAGGAATCAGAGTAAGATTTCAAATATGATACATATAGCAAAACTGTTCTTCCTACTTCTTTAAATCAATGTGCTTGTTTCAGTAAGTGGTGACCTTATAATAATAACTAGGGTTGCAGTCTTACATACATTTACTTCCAGTATTTTATTCAATGTGACGCAGAATATCTAGTGCTATACTTGCGAAGAAATCATTGATTTAGTAAGATGTGACTTTCAAGCTGATACTGTACTGGATTTACAGTAGGAGATCTGTGTTTGATAGATGATGCACCTTATTCAATATTCAATAAGTTGTGATTCCATAAATGATGTTACTGGTTTGGTAAATGAATAGTTTACATTGACATTGATTTATTTTCCTGTTGGGGTATACATTTATTTTAATAGCTGATGTATTCATTTTAGTGTGAAGTTTGACAAATTCATAATATAATGTTCTTTCTTCTGTGGCTGTGATTTATAGGTTTTACTGCTCATATGTATATTTTGATTAAGGAGAATATAAAACATTCATTGCACTCATTTTATATTTCCCAAAATTTGTAAATCTATATCAACTGGCAAGTGCATTGGAGTTAGATGCTAATCTTAGGTCAGCCTTACTGTGGGGGTTGGGGGGGGGGGTTGAATTGGCTAGGTATTGGCTGGATGTATGATAAAACTGAATACATGTATGTGTGTGTGTGTGTGTGAGAGAGAGAGAGAGAGAGAGAAGGAGAGAAGGGTAAATTAAATGAATTATTTAAATTTTGGCAAATGAGGCCAAGATATATGGCCATAACTGATTTTTTCCATTCTGGTTACATATGTCTTAGTATTGCATATAGATGTATTAAGTATTTGATTTTTTGTATACAGGAATGTTAAAGCTGACACAGAACATATAGGCCTCCATAAAGTCAACCTGTGCAAGTTTCAGTAAAGGTTGATTTTACCTGACTTCATATTAATTCATGTTTTTATGTTGTACAGGATATTTTCAAATATTTTTCTCCTTTTATTTCAGTGCCATACTATGAAAGCCATCATCTTATGTTCACTTCTTCCTGCCCTTACATATACCAGAGTTTCCTTTTCATATCAATCAATATGAATCAAACCTGGATATACTTAAAACCTTAAAAGAAAATAAAAAGTAAAAGATGTACTGTATGCTGTTATAATGTTTTTCAGGGACACTTTTTTTTTTTTTTTTTTTTGCAATTATTCCCTTAATTAGAGGGAAGGAGAAATCTTCACTAGTGAACCACTGACAACTGAACAGTTGAAGCTTGAGAGTCACAATACATCAAATGGTGTTGTGATGCCATTTGGGGTTCATAAGATTGGCAGCTCCTCGCCACTGTAGCGAATATACATCCCACTGCCTCAAAGAGAATTTTCCTAAAGAGAGGTATTTCCTATGCTATGTAGCCAGAGGGGAGAAAGTTCTCCTACAACCCATCCCTTTCCAGGTGGATTATTTATTTATTTATTTGGTTAGTTGGTTTATTTGGTTTATTTGCTTGTTTTGGCAATTTTCTGACAAAAGGGAGACAAGCAAGAAGCTGTGTACCAAGATGGGCAGTAAGGTGGGTTTAGGGGCTTAAAAAGGACAGCTGAGAATGTGCAAGAAGAAGGATTTTCCAGGTAATATATTGGCACAGAGCTAATATCTGTTCCAAGGGTCATCAATTCTTCAGAAGAACAAGAAAAAGTTAGCTAAGAACTGTGTTTTTTGTTTTTAACTGTATGCATTTTTAAGTCCAATTATATTGCTTCTATACAAGCTCAGTCCTTGTGTGTTTTATGCAAAATCACACTTTTTTACATCAACGTTGTTTTTAAATGGGAACAGACCAGCAAAATCTTGAAATATGCTTAAAGCTTTATCATTTCCTTTATATTTTCTATTGGAGGTTGTTCTAAGATGCTATCTGTAATTTGAGGAGTTCAATAGTTTCATCTCTTCTACCGCTGAATATTTTTATACCATAATTTTTAAAGTTTTAAAAGAAGGTTTAGCCTCTTTAGTTATTTAAAATAAAATTTCATTCTATTTATCTCTTGTGAGATTGGTCCAGCATTGCACAGAGAAGCAAGGGCTGATTTTCCTAGCCACATGCCTCAGTGCTATAAGGCTAGGGAGTGGCATTAGAGATCTGATTTCTTTCTTTATTATTTTCTTTCTTGTTAGTGAGGTGTACAGACTGTGGGAGCCCTACCTCTCTCAAACACTGGGGTTAATGGGAATGACATCAGGTAAACACATCCTTCTGGAAGATAAGTAGTGATTGCAGTAACTAGCAATCCATTCTATAAGGCAGGAGGTGGACCTAGGGTGGGTGGTCCCAAAGGATTTCTGGGAGAGGTGGGTTGATATCTCTAGCCTTTTACCTTATGAACCTATTCCCATATGGGCATGTTAAAAATGCAAGCCTATTATAATTTTGAACACACTTTGCTCTTACATGAAGTAAGTTTAGTTCTCCTTTTCATCTGATTCAACATTCAAATTCCCAACTCTAGACATAAAGGCTTGCTTAACTGTAATGGTGCTATATTCCTGGAGACTGGATGTTCCTGATCTTACCAGCTCTGCATGGAAAGAGAGAGTTGTTCACTGCTTCTCATGTATTGAGATATACATGTCTTTGTAATGCCTGAATAGGGCTTCTCTCAAGGGCAGATTTAAGGAATTGGGGGCCCCAATATAATGCCAGATTTGGTGGCCTCCTCTATCAAAACCCTAATCCTATCTCTAGATTAAGACTGCAAATGGATTCCTGAAAAATGAGATGATGAAATTGATTCCAAAATGAAACTCCCATAGAAAATTAAACTAAACTAAAAATTGAAGTGGTATCTAGAAGAAACATACTGGATAAAAAGTCACCATGCAATAAAATCCTACTTAGCACAATGGTCTTGTTGACTCGACCTAGCCTATGGGTGAACATGACCCCTGAAAATCCCCGCACCTTGATCTCCTTTTAATAGAATTTGGAATTTGGAGATTTTGGAAGTAACAACTTGAACTTCTCCTGATTTTTATTAGCCAATGGGTAAACTGACCATTGCAAAAACCCAGTTGGCTGAATTTGCTTTTTAGTTAACATATTGGATGGATGGATGGATGGATGGATGGATGGATGGATGGATGGATAGATAGATAGATAGATAGATAGATAGATAGATAAATAAAATGGATTGTGTTAGCCTATTGGAGGCCCTGACCCCTCTCCTTCCCTCCCTCCCCCACTCCCAGCCTTATCTATCCATTGGATAACATGGAGTTACATTAGCTAATGGAGAGATTGGACCAAACCAAACACAAGGGGGAGTGGGGAATTAAGAAAGGAGGAAGCTAAAGCCTCCACACTTTCATGCATTCATTTTCCCATGGTCTAATTCATCCTGCCTTTTTGCTTAGGCCTCCAATTTTTTGGGGCCCAATGTGGTTGTGTAATCTGCAAATCATTTAAATCAGCTCTGTATCTCAAAATTATAGCTGGTACAACTGGTACTGAACAAAGAGACCCCGTGTATTAAAGTTTTCTCAGAAGTGTTAGAAAACTGCTGTCAGACTGCTGAATAGAACCTACTGTATGGAATGTATAAATTGATTCAATTTCTTTAATTACTTGCTTATATGGAAATGCAATATGACCTTATAAAACTATCATTTATAAATCTATCATTTATATTGTCTACTCTCCCTGCTTTACTTTACACTATTTGTATATTTATACTTTATCTCCATTGTTATTTCATATTTATTTTTGTCTGTTATAATCTCCAAGTTGATTTGAACTGGAGAAAATATTAAATAGCATGTATGATGTAATTTTGTGGCTCCAGTTTAGTTGATAAGAATTATATGTCCCCCATAGCTGGAGAGAGATGTTTTGTTAATGTTATATCTCCTTTCTATTTCAAGGAGGTGAGGCACAAATGTTCCAACTAACTTCTTCTGAACATAAATCTAAACCAATTAAAAAGTCAATTCTTCTTAATTATGACCAATGGCTATGCACAGATTTCTAATGACTTTTTCAGATAATTTGTTCAGAAAAATTATATCAAGGATAGAAAATAATATAGAAGTTGCATCTGAAGATTTTATTGGGCAGCTCATCTTACACAACTACTCTGAATTTTCTTTTCTCACTCTTGTTTGTTTTATTTGTTTTTTATTTTGAAATAACTAATTAGGCAGTTTTATTATTTATTTATTCAATTTATATAGCTGTCCATCTCACATGTGTGACTCTGGGTGGGTCACAAAGTTAAAATGACAAAAAACAAAACTCATATAAATAAATAACCAAAAACAACAATAACAAAAACCATTAAAAGCAAGTTAAATCAGTTAAAACAAATTAACCAAAAACATAAATGTGGGAAAGTAACAACCATATGCTTACAAACAATACAGACATCTCAGAGGCTCCATACCTTCATGGGATCCCCAGACCTGATGGCAAAACCATGTCTTCAAGTTCTTCTGAAAGGCCAATATGATCAAGGCCAATCTAACCTCAGGGATGATGTTCCAAAGGGCAGGTGCCATGGCAGAAAAGGTTCTCCTCCTGGGTACCATCAGATGAAACTCATGAGTTGACTGGACCTATAATATGACCCTTATCCCAGACCTAATAATATGTAATTATTTATTTAATTGCTGATTCAGGCTAGCCTGAATAAATTTGACTGTTTCTTATGTTTAACTCCCAGAACATGGATTAAATCTAAGATGGGGCTTCTTCTGAACAGAGACAATCATACTAGTTTATCAATGAGGCCTCCTATTTGGCTATACAAGAGTGGCAATTATTCTCTTCTAATAATTCAATGTGCACAAGCTTATAAATTTCTTATTTGCTAATTGATGTGTCCTTTCCTATAGGATCCTGAGGTGTGGAGACTATTACCTACTCCAGCTTTATCCCAGTGAGAATCCTTTGCTGCTAATTCATCCCTTATTCTGTGAAATTGGTGCAACAACAGCAATTAACCATAGCTTTATGATGCATGCAGTGCTGGAATTGTAATTAGTGGTTTCCAAAGAAGTCTAATCTGGAAACCAACTTTATTTATTTTTATTTATTACCAGTATTTATACACTGCCGACTGATGTAGCTCTGGGTGGTCTTCAATATACAGAGCTAAACGCATCCATAAAAACAATTCAACATTAAAACAGAATTTGTTGTGATCCTAATTAAAATCTTCCTGTCCAAATGTCCTGCAGAAGAAGACTTCATCATTAGGTGACTGCTACTGAAAATGACGTTCTCCCAATCCTCCATTCTCTTCCATTATAGACACCCACAGTATCCACTAAATGTTAGACCATGTAGAAAATAGAATCTAGATAACTTAAGATCAAAATCTAAGCTTGTCTTCCTGAACTTGCATCCCTCTAGAAATTTTGACTTGTAACTATCTGTTGAGGTGCCTGCCTTATGGAACAGCCTTCTCCATGTGATTCAGATGGTTCCAATCCTACTGGGATTGAAGACTCAGCTCTTCCCTCAAGTGTTGGGGTCAGAATGTTAATGGTGCCCAGTATGTTTGTTTTCTCTTTATATTTTAGATAATTTTCAAGGGTGCCTCAACTACAGGTGAAACTTGAAAAATTAGAATATTGTGCAAATGTTCATTTATGTCAGTATGGCAACTCAAAAGGTGAAACCAATATATGAGATAGACGCATTACATGCAAAGCAAGATATGTCAAGCCTTACTTTGGTATAATTGTGATGATTATGGCGTACAGCTTATGAAAACCCCAAATTCACAATCTCAGAAAATTAGAATAGTGTGAAAAGGTTCAATATTCTGGGCTCAAAGTGTCCCACTCTAATCAGCTAATGAATCCATAACACCTGCAAAGGGTTCCTGAGCCTTTAAATGGTCTCTCAGGGTGATTCAGTAGGAATCACAAGCATGGGAAAAACTGCTGACCTGACAGTTGTGCAGAAAACCATCATTGACACCCTCCATAAGGAGGGAAAGCCCCAAAAGGTAATTGCAAAAGAAGCTGGATGTTCCCAAAGTGCTGTATCAAAGCACATCAATAGAAGGTTATGTGGAAGGGAAAAGTGTGGTAGAAAAAGGTGCACAAGCAGCAGGGATGACCGCAGCCTGGAGAGGATTGTCAGGAAAAGGCCATTCAAAAGTGTTGGGGACTTTCACAAGGAGTGGACTGAGGCTGGAGTTAGTGCATCAAGAGCCACCACACACAGACAGATCCTGGACATGGGCTTCAAATGTCGTATTCCTCTTGTCAAACCGCTCCTGAACAACAAACAACGTCAGAAGCGTCTTACCTGGGCTACAGAAAAAAAGAACTGGTCTGTTGCCCAGTGGTCCAAAGTCCTCTTTTCTGATGAGAGCAACTTTTGCATCTCATTTGGGAACAAAGGACCCAGAGTCTGGAGTAAGAATGGAGAGGCACACAGTGCACAATGCTTGAAGTCCAGTGTGAAGTTTCCACAGTCTGTGTTGATTTGGGGAGCCATGTCATCTGCTGGTGTTGGTCCACTGTGCTTCATTAAGTCCAAGGTCAACACAGCCATCTACCAGGAGATTTTGGAGCACTTCATGCTTCCTTCTGCAGACGAGCTTTATGGGGATGCTGACTTCATTTTCCAGCAGGACTTGGCACCTGCCCACACTGCCAAAAGTACCAAAACCTGGTTCAATGACCATGGGATTACTGTGCTTGATTGGCCAGCAAACTCGCCTGACCTGAACCCCATAGAGAATCTATGGGGCACTGCCAAGAGAAAGATGAGGGACATGAGACCGAACAATGCAGTGGAGCTGAAGGCCGCTATTGAAGCATCCTGGTCTTCCATAACACCTCAGCAGTGCCACAGGCTGATAGCATCCATGCCACGCTGCATTGTGGCAGTCATTGCTGCAAAAGGGGTCCAAACCAAGTACTGAGTACATATGCATGCTTATACTTTGCAGAGGTCTGATATTGTTCTATTTCCAATCCTTGTGTTATTGATGTCATGTAATATTCTAATTTTCTGAGATTGTGAATTTGGGGTTTTCATAAGCTGTACGCCATAATCATCACAATTATACCAAAGTAAGGCTTGACATATCTCGCTTTGCATGTAATGCGTCTATCTCATATATTGGTTTCACCTTTTGAGTTGCCATACTGACATAAATGAACATTTGCACGATATTCTAATTTTTCGAGTTTCACCTGTATGTTTTTCATTGGTAGTTTTTCTTTTTTTAATGTTTTTGTTAGCTGCCCAGAGTTATTTGGTTAAGACTGATAGACATATACATTTTCTTAACAAACTGCTATCGGTTTCAACCAAGGAATGCCCACTAGTCAACGTTTTATGGAATATCTATTTTAAAGCAACTGGAGGGACCCATTTTCAGCAAATCCTGCTTAAAGCATCAACATGTATTTAGCATATTAGCTAATGCTTTCTATGTAGTAAAACTGTATATGTAACTATAGCTGTTCACATATTTATGCAAAGGGAAGAGATAAAGGTGACCAAAAACAGTGTGCAGGTGCTTGGAACTCATACATATCCTATGGATTAAGTCAGGATTTGCTGTTTGATCTAGGCCAATAATCTATGGATACATATTCTGCTTAAAAAAATTGCTCCCACTCAGGCCTTCAGTTTGCAAACCTGAAAGCTGAAGAGATTTACAGCACCTTCCCTGTTAGCTGCCTACATATCCTGAACATTATAGAACTGCATAATAGGGTGAGAAAACAAAGACAAGGAAACAAGGGATTTCTTTCTTTTATTCTTCCAAAATCTCCCTACATAATTCAGGGAGGGGAGGTTTTTAGTCTCATGGTACACATCTTTCCCACTTATTTCCACCTTATCCCCTAGATGCTTATTTTATGTAATTAAGTGTCTCAAGTAAGTTAATAGCATCTCTATTTTCCTTAGAGAAAATAGAGAAAGAGAACATTTTCAAATCCAAAAGTGTTCCATATTTTTTTCCCCCTCCTTATGGACTTATTTGTAGTTACTACATGAAAATCTTGAGATTAATTTTACTTTTCAAGTTCCTTCAATGATAGACTTGGTCAACAGATTCAAACAAACTTGACTCACTTCTGATGCCTTCTGTTCCTCTTTCTCTACAACTTTTTGGAGAAAACAGTAAGAATTGTCAGAAGAGAGTAATGGAGAAATCCAGGATGTTTGGATTTGGGTGTGATTGGAAAGCAGTGTGTCCTCCCTTCTAAAAAAATGGACCAAAGGACGATTAAAGCAATGGCACTTCTGAGAAAAGGATGAGAATCCTGCCCCTGTTTGTTTTTAAGAATTAAACATTCCTTCGACTCAGTGGAAAATACAGTATATCTCTGTATGAATAGACATGACCTTTGAATGTATATTTTCGTTCAGCATAGCATTCCACTCAGTCCATGTACCTCTGATATTAGGAATAAAGGTTTTCAGGTCAGATGGTTTGACTGCAAGGCAGCCTTGAATTCTGGACCTTTCATTTTGGAAATTAAGCATGCTATCTGAATTCCCATGGAATATTTCTGTAACCATAAGAGATTTATCATGATTGTGCTGGAGGCATGAGTATACATAATGCATTTCAACATCAACTGACCTCTGGCAACCTATTATTCTCCCTAGCACTTGGAGGCACTCTGAGCAACAGCCTCAGGCAAGGTAGATTGCACTGGAGCTTTCCTATTTGCACATCCACTTATGGGAGAAGCTGTTTTTTCTAGCAGAATTTGGATTGACAAAGATAGTTTTGCACTCTTGCTTAATTGAATTCATCCAAACTACTATTAACTTACAGCAGCTTGCAAACAAAGTATAACATACATGCAGCCTGAGAACTATCTATATCCAGTAAGAATGTTAAGCATCTCTTAACAGCTTTGGACCTGTTACCTTTGCCATTTTTTAACACAATCCTTTAAACACACACACACACACACCCCAAACTAAGTCTTTTGAATTCAAAGGAGCTTTGGTAGGTGGATGGTGGATACAGATCTGCAGCTCAAGGGGGGGAAAAGGGGGAGGTTTTATTTCACCAAAACAAAAATCCAAATAATCAGTAAATGAAATATAGGACACCTACTTTGGATCTTTCATGCCTAGCTGACATTCAGGGAACACCATGTAGCAACAGATACATAATTCATTCAGTCAGTCCCTCTATGGTTGATATCAAACCAGTGCAGTAATATATAATATTGTAAATTCACTGTTCCTGTTCCATCTTTTTTAAGTGAGCTATTTAATAGTTCTGTTTGCTAGAGATGTGTGGAGAGTTATGCATATTATTTGTTAATCATTTGTGGTTTTGAAAAGATGTCAAACAAAACTCCAGTCTCACACAAAATAAAGTTGATGAATCCCTGTGTGCATGATGTATGATTAATTTCCTGCCCAATGGGCTCTAAATAACATGCATATAGCTTGGATTCAGCATGCTGCCCTAATTGCTACTTGACTGCTTTTACAGACATGGATTTTTTTTTTCCTTAGAAAAGGCATCTCAAGAACAATGTCTAATTATATGAAGAAATATAATTCAATGGCCTATTGGAGCCTTTCTGAATATTCTGATTTCGACTGAGAGCCATTGGCCTGAAATATCATGTAGTACTCTCCTGCCACAATTAACATGCTAATCCCCTGCTTCCCACATTAGTTTATTATTTATCTTCTGCCTCATTCTTTATCTTCCTAATTCTGTGTTTGAAAAAAGAGGCTGCAATTTCTATAACTCTACAGAGACCCGAGATTGTTCATAGATTAATTTTTAGAAGCTTATTTTCTTTTCAATTGCCTTGTCCCATCCAAATTGGTATTTTTTAATTCTAATTTTACTTCTAATTCTATATGTTCTTATTTTCCAGATAAAGAACATCTTAATAAAGAAGGAATTCATAGCATCCTCAAAAGATATGAGCTAGCTAGCTTCCTTCCTTCCTTCCTTCCTTCCTTCCTTCCTTCCTTCCTTCCTTCCTTCCTTCCTTCCTTCCTTCCTTCCTTCCTTTCTTCTTAAAAAAAAGGAAAAGAACAGTTTTCATTGTCTAAAGATAAAGTGCTTTCCAGGGTCTCCTGTAGCCAGGCCAGCTAGAATTGCCCTGGGTCACATCCATCTTTGACGTTTTCTTCCTGTAGTTCATCAGTTACTTGAAATCTAACCATTTTATTGTGCTGGAACAGAGCTGGTCAATTCATGTGAAAGAAGATAGGCAGCACTAAGCAAGATATTCCTTTTGTGCTTCCTAGTACACTCTAAACATAAAAGCCAAGGTGTGTCTGTAATCTTTCCTGCTTAGTAGACTCCTGCTTGCTGTAAACTGAGGAGTTCAAGATTCCATTCAACTTGTAATGCCTCTTCACTGCTGAATTTCCAGAGGGATGGGAAGATTGAAATGGAATAGTTTTTTCAAACATAGGCAATGGGTACCAGACAAAGAGGAAACTTCAAGTTACTATCTTGAAGGAGCACAATAATCAACTATGCAGGAACAGAATTGGAAGGGTATAATATGATAAGACACTTCAAAAATTTTATTTATTCCAGAATTCTTATGAAATTGCCAAATTTCCACCTGAAGCACCCATTTCCACAACTTCTATTGTGTTCTAAATATCAGAATAAGAATGAAAGCATAATGATGATTTCTACTGAATCTTGTAATACATCTATCCATGAACATTCAAGTCTTATCACATTATGAGCACTGGATTCTATATTACCAAGTTCTGCAGTTTCCCATGTTAGATGAAGCTCTTTAAATAGTCCTCCTGAAAAATAAGTCCCCCCCCCCCCCCGCTTTATTCTCCATTGAGCCTAGCAAAGAGTTGGGCTGCACTCTGCAGCTCTGATGGGAAAGAAATGTTACCTCAAGATGTTATGTACAAGGCTGCAGAGTGGGAGTCTTGCTGTCACATCTAAGAGAGAAACTTCATTCCAGTCCTGCCATCTAATTGCATCTGTTGTCAGGAGCAGGGCTATTGGAGACTAACCTAATTTATTGTATTTGATTCAGTTTAGTTATTTGATTTATATCTACCTTTCTACTCTGGCAAGTACTAATTTGTATTTCTTGGACTGGGTGGATTCTAAAACAGTTATTCTTCATACTTCTCAGCTCAAAACTGATAGATGATAGATAGATAGATAGATAGATAGACAGACAGACAGACAGACAGACAGACAGACTAGAGATATATAGATATTTCCAAGGCGGGGGGGGGAGGGAGAGGGAGAGGGAGAGGGAGAGGGAGAGGGCGAGAGGGAGAGAGGGAGAGAGGGAGGGAGGGAGAGAGAGAGAGACAGAAATACATGCCCGGAGGAAGCATGCATTCAAAATAAACTTATGAAGAAATGTTGCTTATGAAAATGATGGCAGTAACTAATGGAATATAGTAACAATCAAGTATATGCAACACTGAAATGAACCAGATTTAAACTAATTAGTGCACCTCTACATTGCTCCAAACCTACATTACAAACACAAATCAAAGAAAGAGCACAAGTGTATTAATTTTGATAATGAAAATAAAACAACAACCACAAACACAAAACCCTAGATATTAACAAATGAGAGCTCACAAGAACAAGTAGTTGCCCACTATATAGCAGTAAACTGCTCCAATAGCACTTGTTTCTATAGATTGCTAAAGGTTTTATTTTGATAAAGTTAATAATAGAATAAGAAGACAGATCAGACAAAATGGCTGAAGAACAGAAAACAGAAAAAAAGAAAAGAAATGGTCAGTTACTGGAAATCGAAGAAGGTGAATGATGTGTTTGTATAAACATCCGTATTGAAAGTAATGTTTTAAATATATCCATAACAGATTAGAAACTGAGGAGAGCAGTGAGGTGACATCAACTAACTTAGTGGGGTTAACAGTAAGGAACAGCACAAAACAACATTTCAGACTGGGGAAGTATTTAAAGTAGTAAATATAGCTTCCTACAAGCAAGGTCAAGTGATGTTGTGACAACTGATTTTATTTTCATACATATTTGATTAGTTCTAGCAAAAGAGACCTTAGGCTATGTTGAATAAAAACCCCAGACCAGTTACCATTTGCCATGAAAAAGGTATAAGAAAAGACCTATTGCATTAGGCTGAAGACCCTCTTGGTCCAGCATTTTGATTTTCACTGAAGCCAACAAGATACTTCTTGTGTACTCATAAAAGGAGATGAAGACCCCAGGCTCATATGGATTACTTTCCAGGGTACCAAAGGAACTATTGGGGATGATTATAGAGCCAGTTTCCAAACTTTTTTATTTTTTTTGTTCAGGTCCAAAAAGATTGGAAGAAAGCAAATGTCACTCCCATATTCAAAAAGATGAAGAAGGAGGAACTGGAAAACTGTAGACCTATGGTATAACTGGACCTCTAAGCCTTGCACAGAGTGCCTGATGATATTCTCTGTGATATAAATGATAAGGTATAGGCTAGCTGCTGCTGCTGTTAGATGGACTCACATTAAGTTGCATGTCCACCCATACCCAAACAGTACTCATTAATGATTTCACTTCAGCTTGGAGAGAATCTGTCCTGGGCCAAGTAGTGTTCAACATTTTTATTAACAGCTTGGACAAGACAGTTGAGAGGATACTTTAAAAATCAACAGATGACCAAAGCTGGCAGGGGTTGCTAATATTTTAGATGAAAGAGTAAAGATTAAAAAAAAAAAAATAGGCTTAAGCAGTGAGTTGAAATGTATAGGATGAAAATTAACAGGGAAAATGATAAACTTCTGCATCTGGGTAGGAAAAATGTAAGGCACAAAGATGGGAGAGCCCATCAGTAGTATATTGAAAAGGATATGATTGTTTTGTGAACCACAGGTGAAACATGAGCCAGTAATGTGATACAGCTGCTAAAAAGTCAAATGTAATCTTGGGATGCTTTAACAAGAACAGAGTCCAGATCGCAGGAAGTATTTGTTCTACACCACTCCACCCTGGTCAGACCCCAGACCTACAATGTCCAGTTCTGTGCACCACTGTTCAAAGCTGGAGTAAGTTCGGGGGGGGGGGCTACTAAGATAGTGAAGGGCCTAGAGACTAAGCCATATCAGGAACGGTTAAAGTTTAGTTTAGTTTATTATTATTGATTAGCCATTTGGCCATAGCAAGATAGGAACAGTTAAAGGATATGTTTATGTTTAGTCTACAGAAAGTATGACTAAGGGGATGCATGATAGGAGTCTCAATAAGGGTTGTCATACCATAGAAGGAGGGGATTTATTCTTTATTGCCACAGAAGATAGGACGAAAACCTGTAGGGTTAAAACTACAGAAACCCTGGGTTAAAACTACAAGGTTTAGATTAGACATCAGGAGGAATTTTGAGTGTATTAGTTGTCAGCTAATGAAACAAGCTGCCACATGATGTAGTGAGTTCTCAGTTGCTAAAGCTAGATGTCTGAGATGCTGTAGTGGATCTTACACTGAACAGCAGTTTAGCCTAAATAACATCTGTGATCCCTTCCAACTCTATGGTTTTATGATTAGGTCCCTCTTATAGGGGCATCTCCCTTATTCTCAAAGCAAAGTCCTGTTTCCTGAAGACCCTCAATCTCTCTGACAGCAAGGGAGCTATTATCTTGGCAATGGGATGAAGTTATATCATCTTTGAAGGTCCTGTCTACACACTTCTCTACCTTTCTAAGCATCTGCAGCATAACCACTTTGTTCTCTGAAAGTCAGGAGCTCATTGCACCAAGCACAACCCTCAATTTGTGCCCAACAGGTAGAAAGTTGTACATTTGATACTCTGTGCAGTAAACTGGAAAACATTGTTTCCCCTGCTGGCTCTCTATCTTGATAACAGTTATTATTAATAAATTTGCTATTTTTCTTGTTTAGAAACTGGTTGACCTAAAAGACAGCCTCTATGGTCCCTGAATTCTTCATACAATAACTAAACTTCGCTTGATACTTAGTCCCTGAAAGTGGGACCTCACTGGGCTCCCTCATCACTGAACTCCCTTGAAAAACTCACCTGTTCCTGCTTGCCCATCTGTTACTGATTCTAGTCACAATCTCTCAACTGCCTCTCTTTTGTATAAATTGTATTGGCTTAAACTAAGCTGTTGTCTGAGGAATTTGATTCCACCCACTAGCTGAACTTGCAGCTGCAGGTGGAAACCTTTTCTTCATGAGGGGAAAAAAAAAAAAAAGCAATGCATTCAGCCAAAGAAAACAAAGAACCCTGCCCAATTTGCCAAGAACATTTCCTTGACCAGCTCCAGAAACACATCCTTTTCTTCACAGAATTCCCCTGTTCTTGCTCCTCTGTATGCACCTTCTGGTCGCAGGTTCTGAACCATCTCTCCTCTTCCTAGAGTGCTGGGTGAGATTCTCCTATTCAAGAACATTAGCAAATAAATAGAAATTATGCCAATATCATACAATTCTCCGTCTGTCTGTCTGTCTGTCTGTCTGTCTGTCTGTCTGTCTGTCTGTCTATCTATCTATCTATCTCACTCATAGGGGTGACAGGGGAATTCTCTCTCTCTCTCTCTCTCTGTGTGTGTGTGTGTGAACATTCTGGAACTACTGGGCAGAGTTTTAGTCATTGTACCTCTCTCTCTCTCTCTCTCTCATTCTGTGTGTGTGTGTGTTGGAGAAAGTGCAGAAAAAAAGAAAGCCAAGAACCTATCAAGAAAAGTTATACAACCCTTTGAAGCATTTTGATAACAAATAGAAAATGAAGAAAGAGGAATGTGACAAAGAAGTACAAATTGATGCATGATATGGAAAAAGTACATTAAGAGATGTATTCTTCTTTCTTCCTAACATGACAATCTGAACAATTCTTTAAAGTTGCATGTTCAGTGATTCAGGACTAGTGCTCTATGCTGAAACTGTCTTTTGCATTTTTTTTTTTTTTACTCGCTTGCTCACTCACTCATTTTTCATTTGGGAGAAAATAAACTATTTAAAAATAAGTTACCAGGAAAACATTCTGGAGAGATATTTTATATTTGTTTCAGTTATAAAATAGTAAAGTAGAAGAATATTATGGACTCCTGTTTCTCACTGAAATTCTCCAGTGGTCTAAAGCTTCCCCTTCTTCAATGAAATACCAAGAGAAGACACTGTAAGATAGCTCTTCTTATGGGCCTTTTTTCCAAGTTAGGGGGCAAGGGCAGCCCAGGGGTTCTGCAGAGTGATGGTGAGACTCTAACAAGGAAAAATAAAACCAGAACAAAGCTTCATACCGGTACCACTTGTCATATTGCAGCAAGAAAATAATGTCAAAAATAGTACCAAAAAAAAAAAAAAAAGAAAGAAAATTATGCAATACTGTAAGCACAGGAGAGAAAAATAGAAATGCCTTTGGCACTGAAAGAGGATTTGGGGGAATTTGCATGCTGGATTTTAGGACAGTGTTAGTGAATGGAATATATAGCTATACTCTATATACCATTCATACAACATATGAATGCAACACATTCCATTCATAGTGAAGTTATGAAATTTGCTTCTAGAAGCAAGTGGATGAATTTCTGTACCTCGATTGAGTGTTTACTTTAAAAACGGCTGTGTCTAAAAATGTGCTTCTTCACATTTTGTTATACAGAACTGGGAGTTGAATGTGTCGGAGCATGCGCATAAAAGAAGAGATGGGGTCAGAAGAGATTGGATGCTGAACGAACATGGACTGAATGCTAAACTGAATGATCAGAATGGAAGAAGTACATTGAGATGATTGGGTCATACAGAGAATTTGTGAGGGTCAGATAAAAGATCAAATACATGAAAGAAAAGTGAATGGGTTAGGAGGAAGTAGAAGACTGGGAAAGTCATAGTTGGAAGGAGTTGATGAGTTCCTCAAAAATGATGTGGGAAATTTAAAGGGCAAAAGGCAACGCATGAGTCAGAATATGGTAGAGGTGGAAGCAAGGATAGTGTGTAAGGATACAAAGGCATAGAACTTAAATATGTTGGTATGAAGCTACATTTCTTTTTCTTCTCTTTTTTTTAATTTAATTTAATTTAATTTAATTTAATTTAATTTAATTTATTTTTGGTTTCCTCTTTCTTACTCTGTAATAGGAAAGGGAGTAGCACATGCTGCCCCAAAATGTTA
This sequence comes from Liasis olivaceus, assembly GCA_030867105.1. Lineage (NCBI taxonomy): Eukaryota > Metazoa > Chordata > Lepidosauria > Squamata > Pythonidae > Liasis > Liasis olivaceus. The sequence goes on along the minus strand of CM061348.1, from coordinate 90,965,102 downwards.
ATGATACTTGCCAACTTGGATAGTTTCAAAGGCAAGATTAGACAAATCCCCGCAAGATAAAGCTACCAATGACTGCTGGCTTTAATGATTCTATGTTATCTCCTGAGAAAGATATTATGATAGAACAGAATGCTAGTTCAGCAACAGAGTTTATCCTATACAGATTAGATTTGGCTTTACAATCAATACACTGTTCAGATTGGGATTATTTTTCCCTGCATGCATGTCAACATATAGCAGACATTAACACAGGAGTACACAGAGATTTTCTGTTATGTACAGTGTCTGCATTTATATTTATATAACTGGGCAGGAAAATTGGGAGTTGTATATTAATCACATGCAGACTGAGTAAAAGTGGTCTATCTGTGTCAAGTGACTGTCTGAATAAAGCTCCAGTGGGTTTACAGCCAAGTACTTGGACAACTGGATTGAGGATTGGAAAGTGACTATTTTAAATTTAATATGCCTTGGACTAATACCAGATATACAACCCAACCAATGTATATGTTGTTATCTCTGCACCTGCAAATGTATAACTCTATATAAAAGTAATATTGCTTCTTGAGAAAAGTATGAATTGGTCTTTGTTTCTAAGTGTCCTTAAGGACAATAGTGCAATGCAGCTATGAGATTCATGCTATAGCAATCAAAACATATTAATGCCACAACAATATTGCTTCAACTGTTTTTCTCTGCAGCAATATAGCGGCACCCAGTGGCCATCAGTGTGAAAACTTAACCTGCAAATGAGTGGTGTTTTTCTCCCCATTTAAAGAAACAGTAAACACTACATAGAAATAATTCAGAATTGTTCATTGGGGTTTCTTCCCAAGGCTGGTCACCTTAATATTCTGTTTGTTTATTTGCTCCAAAAACTCTTAAACCTCGAAAGACAACAAGTAGCGACATTCGTGATGTAGACAATGCTGGAAATAAAGGTGCAATTACCCATAATAGCCTGCTTCCTCTGCAGAGGGAGGATACCTAGCTGCCAGGAACATCAACTGTGTCCATTTTGCAGGGAAACATCCATAACTGCATTCTTTCCAATTCTTAAATTTGAACTGTCTGAAAAGTTAACATGGTATCATATTCTAGGTAATATATATGGATCTGTGGATGGAGAATAAAATCCTGGACTCATTTCATGTGCTTTTGTTTATTGAAATAATGGAATCAAGAGTTTTTAACAATTGTGCTCTATGTGCAGCACTGATGTTCCATGTAACGGTTTGCTGTTACACATTGTAACTGATGATAGCTTTTTTTAATTGACAAAAGTAGTCAATCTTTTATTTTCTTCTCATGAATTAAAAAAAAATTGGGCTATTATTCCTAAAAATCATGAATGAGGAACAATTATGATTCCTTTTGCAGCAAAGTGGGCAACAAATTAAAATAAAATAGTCATGAGTACTAGACACATGTCTGTCTGGATTATCTCAAGCCATACAGTACTGCATTTTCCCAAGTGTCAGGTAATAGCAGTGCTTATTCTGAAAACAATATGTGCTACCAATAGAAGAGAATATATGTAGCTCAGGGTTGAACTGTGGAGTCCTTGGGGTTCTCTGAGCTTGGTTGAGCTCAAAGAACCCCAAGGACTCCACAACAATGTGTGGTAAATTGGATCCATTGCCTCTTTATTTGAGTATGTGATAATATACCTACCCAACATTTCCATTTATTGGTGGACAGCTGGTGTGTTTATTTAGACCTTGCTGAGGAAGAGGAAAACCTCCTTCTGCTTTTTGCTCAACAGTAGATGTGCTTCAGTAGCAAGTCAGGCACTATGGGGTATCAGAGAGGAGAAGGGATTGGAGGTACCATTAATGAGAGCTTCCAGTCCAAAGATGCTCCCAATTTTAAAATGAAAATATTGGGTAACCACTACATGCAAAATAAAATATTGCATTACTACTGCTATTGTGAAGTCCAGAAAAGAAAAGAGGAGAACTTATAAGAATAAATGTCTGTTAAGCTAAATACTGCTATAATATGAATATAATGGGGTGCCCAAAGGGCCCATAGTTTAGTAAACAAAAAACACCATTTTTGATACTGTATCTTAAAATATTTGTGTGTGTTAATTTTCCCTTATACTGATTAAAAAAAAAAAAAAAGTTTTAGGATTTTTTTTCCCTGAGTGATTTGCTCATTCTTCTTCCCCCCCCCCCCCTTTCTTTTGAAATCAAGGATTTCGCTGTGGGGCTTTTGTAGAACTTCAATGTATGCATGCCTCCCTCCATATTTATGATATTCATGTTACTAATAAAAGTTCAGTGGAGTTTTATCACATAATATGTATATTATGCATAGTATGTTGTTGTTGTTATTTCCCAAATAAAAATATCCACCTTCTGACATCTCTTCTTTCTCTGCAGTCAGTTAATGATTGTAGAAACATAAACAAAAACAATTGCTTACACAAGAGATAAACACAGGCTAGCCATTATTCCCCTTCTTCCTCCTTTTTTAGTTTCTATTACCATCTTTCAATTTGTTTAGTTCTTTTAAAATTATGTTACTCATTACATACCTCTAAGGAGGTCCAAAGGCATATGTAGCATGGACTACTTTTGAAGAAAGTAAGAGCTGTATGACTGAGCTGGAATCTAGACATTAAAAATGGAAGGGTACAGCCGTATTCAACTAGTGGGTAATTCAGCCATGCATAATTGCATACATTTTCATATTCTTTTTGGATTTTTTTAAACTTGGTTTTGCTTTTAATTCTATGTCCAGTGGTACTTTTTCAATGTTTGGGTGGGTAGGCATGATTACTTTTAACATAGTATGAATAGAAGGTGTGTGTGGGAGGGCAAAACTAAAATGCACTTCCATACCTGCCAACATATCAGAAGCAGAAATAAGAATGTAGTTTGGACAATGTACTATGCACTGTCTTCTCTAAACTAATCTCAAGAAATATGTCTAAATAAGTAAATAAGTAAGAAGCAAAAAGAAGAGACTACATAAAACAAAGTTAAATTTTATTTGGGCGGTGTTAGGCTTCAGGGTTTAGTGACCGTGGTTTAGGCAACAGATTTCCTGACATTTTGCTGGCAACTGTGGCTGGTGTCTTCAGAGCATCTTCAAATGCTGCCCAACAAATACTGACCAAGGCTACACCAGTTTTAATTTAATTTAATTTAAGCAATGCCCTTACTACTGAAGAGGAAATTGCATACTCAGGACAATAAGACTCTTCAAACTTGTGCTTGAAATAAAAAAGAAAATAAAGGAAAAGCAGTACAACTATACTTTAAAGATAGGCTTACAAAATTCAAGTTTTGCCCTCCATTCTGGGCATTCTATCCAGTTAATAAACAAAAATGTAGGGTCTATAGTACCATAAATGGATAAATGCAGGTTTAGACAGTACACACAAACAAAACAAAATAGAAGAATTAATTCCCCTAAACAAACAAGCAGGCCTTGGTGAAGTGAGGAAATTATTTGTTGGGGGGGGGGGGGGAGAGGGAGAAAACTGTTTTTTTAACTTAAATGGAATCTAATTTAAAAAGAAAAGGGGTGGAAGAGATTAAAAGAATCCTTCTCTTTATCTAACTAGAACCACCTTCCACCTCAATACACTGAATCAAAATTGAAACTAGAAATATATAAAATAAAATGGGATTATAAAATGGGATTAGGCTTGTGGATGTTACCTCGGAGACAGGAAACCAGATACTTACCAGTACCAATAGTCACTGCCTCTTCAGCAGGGACAGCCATTCAGAAATGAGTCCAATGGTCCCTTCTACCAATTTTCTCTTCTGAAGGTCACTCTCCAGAGGTCTCTCTGAGGGTCACTCTCTATTTCCAAATCCAGCATTGTTCCCATTTTGTGCCAAATGCTTCTTAAATGCCCACGGTTGGGCTCTACATCCTTATCCCTGGTCACCCCTCCACCAGCCAAAGTCAATATGATTGAACATGTTTTACAGTTTAGGGTTTCCAAACTTTTTGGATCTGTGAGCATATCCAGATTTTTTTAAAAAGTGTTTTAACCCCACTTCCCACCTCACAACAATCTGCCCTGCCAACAACAGTTCCATGCAGTAAAAAAACTAATTTTACAGAACACATAATACTGAGACTTAAAAGCAAGCAATTCCTTTGAAGCTGTGGAGATTCTATTTCTTTGAAGTCACAGAGTTTGGGTCTGAGACCTGAGGAAGTGGGGGAAAGGAGGGGAGGCATTCCTTGAAGTGCCATATTAAAGGCAGCTATGGAAAACTGATTCATAGCAAGCCATAAGAAACATGCCTCTGCAACTGCAATATATACATTTGGTTATCCCTCAGAAGTTAAAGAAAATAAAATCCCTACTCACTATTTAAATAAGTTACAACATATTTCCTAGCAAAGACCCAGCATTTGAATCACAATTTATGCCTTATCCCTCTACAGCATTGATATAAATTCAGATTGATAGTAAACAAATGAGTCAGGATCATACACAATAACTCCACTTGATTTTCAAATTCATTTTTTTTCTTTCCATTTTTTACTGCTGAGACATTGTGCGAGTTTAAGATACGATGCTATCTCAACCTCACCACCATCACCACCACCACCAAAATCTCCAGAAATTTGCTAATGTAGACATTTAATTGCTCTAAAGAAAGCTAACCATCATGAAGAAACAGGCTTGTCATTTTCCAACCCAACTTAAAAATAGTATTGTATACCCATGTAGTGCAGAATACTCCACCAAACACTAAGGTAACTGTTGTTCCATGAGAGCTGGCTAATTGGTCAACTGTATCATCAAGTTCCACCTTTTTCTGTGAGACTGTACAGAGAGTTCAGGGAAAAGGGATATTGTGAAAGGATTTTCAGGTTTAAATAAATATTCAGGATGAGTTGGCATTTCGGAAGCATTGTTACACTTACCATGTCCCACTGCTTTGCTTTCTTAAAACACCTCCTGCAGTGTGAATGGCTATTATTTATTTATTTTTTGGCCCAGTAAGGTCAGAATCTTGGACAATCCTTAGAAGTGCTAAATATGACCTCTGGTTCATGTTATTCTTGAAGGAACCTTTTGAAGTATCCCCAAGGTATGAAGAGATAAGAAGCTTACTGATGATTCTGTCGTTAAGCTACCATCAAGAATTTGATATGCCTCCGAGGCATTACCTTTCGACTTGAATCTGTAGGATTGGTATGAGCTTTCTTCAGTGATTTTTGTGAAATATATAGGTCCTCTCCCCAGTAAAGCAGAACCTTTAATATTCCTTTTGACTTTGTCATTTCCTGAGAACAATTAATCTGTTTTATGGGTCCTACCTTAGTATCTGGTTTATATTGACAAAGTTGAGCAAAACATGAAACTTCTTTATTAGACTTTTCCCAATTATGTGATGTGCCTGACCTCCATTTTTATGGGTTCTCCTTAAGAATTTAGGCAACATTATAGTTGTGCTTTCTCTCCCTCTGGCATGGTCCTCCAAGCTAGCACAGGAGGCATTTCTGCATCAGGTTCCAGGTTGAAGTTACCAAGTATGTGAATATTAGCATTTGACTCTCTGAATCACTTTCACATAAGGATAACCAAGGCTGATTCTGTAAGCCAGTTCTGCAGTCCTTTCGGCTATGGACTGGACAAGTCTGTTTCATTTATCTGTTAATATTATGAGTTACATTTCTGGGCCTGTGGCTTATTCTTTTTGTTTTGTTTTGTTTTGTTTTGTTTTGTTTTGTTTTGTTTTGTTTTGTTTTGTTTTGTTGTTTTGTCAGTGTAGGGCTCTTGTAAAGGCTTGTCCATTACTTCCTGGACTGACCATAGAGGAAGAATTAGAAGAAAAGAAGAAAACACCTAGGCAAAGCTAAGAGCCTACAAGTTATTTTACAGAAAATGGAAGCTGATCAGGCATATAATTTAAAAAGCAATGACACACCTTGTCCCCCAATTGTAATTTTACCAAATTAGCTCCCAGTACAATCTGTGATGGCTTCTTTTTAATCCCTATCTTAGATCAAGTTTGTTTTGGCTTTGCCATTGAGATGGAATTGACCTGGCATGTTTTATTTTCTTTTATAATCTACTCTGTTCTTTAAGAGCCATTTAATAGACGATTATATTTACACAGGTAGTACAGATAACATATGTAAAGTACTCAGTGGGCACCCAGAGATGCATTTGGGGTGAAGCATGTAAAAATTGACACTTTGGATCTTGGGTCTTTGAAATGGGAAATGTATATGCAAACTACATTATGTAACTCACAGGCATGTCTGCCTGCCTGCCTGTATGTATGTATGTATGTATAATTGGCTTTTAATCCCCACAATTGTACAGGCAGGTAATTAAAAACAAGAACCACCTAGGTTGCCTCACCTAGGGATTTGAATTAAATTATTTTTCCAGTGTCCTTTGTGATCCAGACACTTTTCCTGTAATAAAAGAAAACTGAAAATATCATAATACAATACCAACTTTATATATCACTTAGTCCATCCCTTAACATATTGAGACATAGGGAAGATACGTGACAGGCTGACCCCCAAACTGGGAGATAAGCTGTGATCATCTTCATCAAGCCTACATTACCAAGAGCTGCACAGTTTCAGCACTGCGGAACTTTCTATTAAAGCTATAGTGCTAAATTACCCAAGCCCAGCGTACCACATCTTCATTTCTCTCCTCCTATATATTCTGTCTACCTGGATCCTTCAGGGAGACTTATAGCTACTAGAAATATCCAGACTAAATGAACGTACCTCAGAACATTAATTCATCCTAATTGGAACATATTTTGGGGGTAGTGAAACTAGCAGCTTTTGAATAGATGAAAAAAGAATCAAATACAATTGCCAGCAGACTACTGGGACCTGAATTGCAGATTGTCCTATTTCCTCTTGGGCTCTAACATATACATTGTGAGCACAGCTGCTAAGCGCATAGACAAGGAAGTTCATCTAAGAACCCGTTATATCAATCAGATTGGGGTAGCATGTCAAGGTGGTGCGTTTATCTTCATATTTACCACATACATGTTTTATTATTGTATTTTCCTCTATTTTACCCTGGAATTAGATCCTGTATTTTACCTTTATTTTGGTTTCTTTGATAGGGGCATAAGACTAATCAGGTAATAAACCACTACTACATATAGTTACCAGTTTGCACCCGAATCATTCCTTTAATTTAGAAAGTATTGCTTCTGATGCCATATCAAAATATATCTTATGCTCAGGAAAGATGTGGCAATTGTTCTGTTCCTGAGACTGAAAGCCCATGTCAATCAGTTGTTACAAAGAGGGATGAGTGTGTGTGTGTGTGTGTGTGCGATAATTAAAAAACCACATCACCAGCAGAGCTCACCTGACCTCCTGGCCTAAATACCTGGGGAAACCTGGCTGTCTTCAAAGCTTTTAAATAGCTAACAGGATCATAAAACTAGCAAGTTTTAATTTGTTAAAACTAACTAATAAAACTAACACGGTCAGCCTGGCTAAATTAGTTACTTAATGCTTCCCTGAATATGCCTGAGTTCTGCATGGATCCATTGCAGAGTGACTGGCTGTAGTGAGATGGGCCTTCTGCTGGTAGACCTTCCTTCTTTCTTCTTAGATTGGGAAAGATATACTCTGTAGCAGCAGTGGCAAAATCACCCCTGGAAAGGCATACCCAGGAGAACCTGGCAGTGGAAGCTGTGGAAAAGGCTATCCAAAGTGATGGAGCAAATACACACACACAGGAGAGGAAGCAGATATTGAAGATGCTGTTGATTCACCAATCAAAAGTAATTACCATAGCTTAACTTGCTTGACTCTAACTAGAGCCAGCAAAAGGGCTGCCAGTGTCAGAGAAGAGCTCAAATAGGGCATGATCTGGTTTATTGTGATAAATTGCAGGCATTGGGCTTGAAAGGGGAATGCTATGTTTTCAGAAATAAAAGTATGAAAAAGAGTGGAAGAGGCTGTTTCCAGTTTGCAGCAATGGCAAAATACCCTATGTACACTTTCCTTTGCCTGAATCTTTAAAAGACCCAGAAATCTTTTTTTTTTTTTTTTGCTCAGAAATAGATGATCAGCCTAAAGAATGCTTATGATCTCCCCTCAAAAAGTCAACAAAATATTACTGATGGAAGCTTCCCACCCCCACCCCCGGCATGGTACAAGCTTAGAACAAATGGCTAAATATGTCAGATAAATTATTCATTGTGAATTGCTGGCCTATATCTATAGCCCAAACTAGGAAGCTTAACGTCATTATGAATTTAATCACAGATATCATTATTCATTAATTATCAAAACCATCAGAAAGTTTTCATTCAAAATTCATCATATTCAAATAGCGAAAGGAAAAAGTTACTTAAGATACACCCTGACTATTAAAAGGGAAGTGTAATGTTACTTAGATGTTAAGCTTTAAAAGGAAGTGCTAGCTGGCTGGAAGCAAGATGATGTGAGCTTGCCAAAAATTCTCCATAAAGCAGATGGAGAGGTAACTAGCAATCTTGCTAAAGTGATGTGGCTCTGTCTTCAGAATATCCATAAAACTCTCAGAGTTACTTTTCAAATTCACTTAACCACAATAATGTAGAAGGCTTCTCTTCAACATAATCTCATTTTTTTTCCATTTCTTCTATAATCTAGTTTAAATAGTTAAATCCCTGATTACATTTTAATATATTTTTGCTTAATTAGATCCACATGCTTAGCAGTAACCTTGAAAAACTTTGATGAGATATTCAAGGTATGATAATCTCTTCATCCCCATTTCTAAAACTTTAGTTCTAATTCATTTAAGAATTACATTAAAAACAATAGGACTTATTTGTAAGTAATATATATAGAGGGCTGTTATTTCTAAATCTTCACAATTACACTAATAACTTCCTCTAATGAAATGATTAATTTTACTTCTGAAAATAATCTGATTACCTCATAAATTGGTGGCTCTGATGACAATATAGTTATTCAGAGTATAGCTATTTTGGGAGGAGGGGGAGGGGAGTGGGAAGAGGAAACCGTTATCTGCCAGCTGACTTTAGCCATTTAATTTTTGTTTCGTGGGCTTCACACATAAATCAAAGTTAGGATTTCCTCTATTATTCACCCAGCAAAACCTGCTTGTGGACTCTCTGTGGGCTCCAGATGGTTTGCTACTGTAATAACAGAATGTTAGATGGGAAGGTCCTCTGGGCTGGTCATGGCTCTTTACTCTTTATGATCATGATTGTTATTGAAAAGTATTCCCAAATATTTGAGGCACTTACCAGCTTCTGTAACATTTGATTATTTTGTTTCCAGATGGAAGTCTTTAGTACATATTTTGGGGAGTTGATGGCTTTGCTGTGCTTCCATATATAATCAAACTGATCCATTCAAAAATGTATTAAAGACATCCACATAATTAATTACTAACCCTATCAAAACTCTATCTATCTATCTATCTATCTATCTATCTATCTATCTATCTACCTATCTATCATCTATCTGTATCTATCACCAGCTCTGTATCTGAAAACTGCCAGATATTTGACTTACAAATATCAGTAGTGAGATAATCTCTTCTTTCAAGCTTACAATCTGAAACCCACAATCAAAATAGATGGAAAAAGAACAAAAATGATGATCTTTCCATGACCGGCTAAAATGAAAACTATTTGGGTAGCTCAAAGGCTATAATACAGTCATTGTGCTCAGGTAACAGTGTGGAATGGCTGCCAGTTGGGGAGGAAACATAAATGGATTGCACCTGCTCTTTTCTCCCTCTTCCTATACTGTGTAGCTTGTTGGAATGGGAGCCACCCCACAATATGTTACATTATCTCATAATATATTGCAATAGTTATAAAATATCTTGGGCCAAAAGCACCACAAGAGACCAAGTAGTTCTCCTTTCATTCTAATCTTACTGTTGCAGGCTAGATGCAGGAAGACATTGATCTCTCAAACCGGAGACAATTTCCTGTTTTCAAAAAGAAACTTAAAATGAGATGGAGAAAGAGAGAGAAACACAAATAAATGCAATAAAACCACTGAGGAGATTATTGACCTGAGTGAAACTAGATGAGCTAGAAAATATATTTCCTATTTGTCCCAAATTGTAGCTTTTCATTATTGGTTTGTATCATGTTATCTAGGGAAGAATTGTTCTTCAATGCATATTTAGTACAGGAAATCAGACTCATTTACTTGATATATCTTGGGAGATTCCTATCCCTCCACAGAGGCAATGCAGTGGATTTTGTTATGAAGAATAATGAACAAAGTAGCAAACTTGAAAGAATATTCTTAAACAGATATAATTGAACTAGCATTGTAAAACTGAATCCTGTCAATCTTAGGCTGCAAAAATCTACTGTTAAAACCCTGCAGGAGCAGTTAAAAATGCTATTTTGTCTACCAAAAATTACAACCTGAAGCCATTGTTATTTGAAGTTTAAAGGCTTGGTGGCATTTCTTTAAGAAATGGATAAAAGTATATCTCTGTGATTTTTCTCTAAGGCAGGGGCTGGCCACATATGGCCCATAGATCAGATGTGGCCTGCCACCTTAAATCATTTGGCCTGTGGTCCCCAAAATATTCACCCAGCCTGAAAGAGAAAGGGCACAACCAGCCACCACAGCATAGGTGGAAATGGCAGCAGCAGCAGGGCCTCTGGCCCTATGCAGGGGAAAGTTGCCAACCCCTGCTCTAAGGGGCCTATAGTGGCACATAAAGCTATTCTGAAATGACATCCCATGTTGGCTTCAGGCATAGGGACTGTACTTTCTTCTTTTGCATTGTTTTGTTTGTATGATTTACATTACTGCCCATCTCATAAAGTAACTATAGGCGGCTTACAAAAATAATAGCCCCACTCATAAACAAACAAACAAACAAACAAACTACCATCAATAATAACAGAGTTCATCATCCCACCTGACTCAAATGCCTGGGGAAACACCCAGGTTTTCAATGCCTTGTGATAGGCTAACAGGGTTGAAGCCATCTGGATCTCTGGATGGATGCTATTCCACAGGGCAGGCACTGCCACCAAGAAGGCATGACTCTGGGATCTAACAAGATGCCATTGTTTGATAGAAAGGACCTGGAGCACGTCTTCTTTACTGGATCTGTTGGGTTGAGCAGAAACCATGGGAGAAAGCTGGTTCTGCAGGTAGCCTGGCCCTATCCCACGGAGGGCTTTATAGGTGATGACCAGCACTTTGAATTGTACCTGGAAGACTAGTGGGAGCCACTGCAGGGCAGCAGTGTTATATGGGTGTAACAGGGAACTCAAAAACTACCCACACCACTGTTTTCTCGACCAGCTGCTATTTCCAACTGATCTTCAAGTACACGGCATTACAGTAATCCAAATAGGAGGTGACTAAGACATGAGACACCATGAGCAAGGCCACCTGGTCCAGAAATAGATGCAATTGGTACAGAAAATGAACCTGTGCAAAAGCCCCCCTGGCTACAGCTGCCACCTGCTCTTTGAGCAGGAGCCAAGAGTCCAGGAAGACCCCCAAATTGTGTGGCAACTCTGACTGGGAAGTACACCCCCATGCAGATTTTAAAATGGAAAATCCTTGGTGATGAGGAGCCTTGAAATTCCCCAGTCTTGCCAGGATTCAGCCATGGCCTGTTCTCCCCATCCAGATCCTTACAGCCTCCAGGCACCAGAAAGGATCTTGACAGCATCACTTGGTTGGCTCAGGAAAGAGATGTGCCACTGGGTATCCTCAGTGTACTGATGATACTGCACCCCATGCCAATAGATGACTTTGCCAAGTGGCTCCATGTAAATATTAAATAGAAGTGGGAAAAGGCTAGAGCCCTGGAATAGCCCACAAAGTAGGGGCCTTAGGCTCAACCTCTTCCCCCACTAACACCTACTGGAACTGTGTCCAGGAGGATCCAGATCTGAAAGATTAGGCTTATATGGCTTTTCTGTCTACAGCTACTGCTTGCAAGGTAAGTTTGGCATGGGAAATGAAAGCTGCCTCAGAAAGCCAAAGTAAGCTTTCTTGAAAGTTTGGAGATTTTTCCAATAATTTTTGGGAAAATGTTAATATTCTGAAATGAGAAGGGGCATATTTGTCATTTTTCCTCCTCACTCTCCTATAGGAAACTTAGCTGTAAGTTATAATAGTGGGTGCAAACATAATTCTGCTTTATAATATTCATTAGTTCACTCTCAAAACCTTTCAGCCACAACTGAATAATTATTTTTTTTTTGGGGGGGGGGGGAACAGAATGAGAATAGCCTTAAACTTTTTAGATGACATAAAAATCCATTTATCAAAAGCAATTTAGCACTGGTCACCTTATCACTAGCTGTGATATCTTGCTATATATTCCCTGAAAGACAACAATCCAGGTATTTCAAGTAACCCTTCAATCACATCGAATTCATGCTATTTAAAGTTTTCATTAAAAAAAAAAATCTTGCTATGATGCAACAGTATTTACATATGGTAACAGATTTCCACAAATGGATCCCATTTTCCCACGTGCACCAAAGGGTGATGACTTTAGCCAACAGTGCTAAATATTATATATTTGTTATATACATATATTTAATATTGTAAATATTAGCACTACCAGCTCAATTTCCTCTCTGATCTCAGCATGGAAATTTTGATAGAATAGATTCTCTGTGGGAATTAATGGAACTGATTCCACTCACAAGTGTACTGTACCTGTTTCCCAAATGAATGAATCGATCCTAGAAAAAAATCCCACAATGATCATGTCTTCCACTTATGTTAGTTGGTAGACACCCACATATGCCATGCGTGCATGGATCCTGCTTATGGGCATATTGTTTCCTGTATTATATATTAACCTTGTAGCAGTTTACGAAGTAAAACATCATAACATTCATTTTTCAGAGAAATAAAAGAAAGAGAATTGCTTGGGGCAGCTAAGTTCATAGCTGAATAAGGATTTGAATTTGCTGATTCTTCTAGGTTACAAATAAGTATTCCTTTGCTTGGATAGAAGCACTACTCATTATCCTTCTCTTAAATCATTTCGAAGCTTCAGTAAGTGATGCACCACATCATAATGACCATTGGAGCAGTTAAAATTTTATTTTGTTCCCCTACATTTTTGACCTTAAGCCATTTTTATCCAAGGCTTGTAGACTTGGTGGCATTTCTTTAAGAAATGGCTAAAACATAAAATTCTTAAACAAAATCTAATAAAATTTTCACTGTTTGGAGAACTTCCTGGAAACCTGTATTACTCAGCTGCTATATCCTAAGTGTCTAAATAAAGTGACTTTTTTGATAGATTTATTATATGTTTCTAAGTGAAAATGCAATGGAAGAATAGTGATTTAAGGGCACAGCAATTGTTTACTGACTGTACTTCACATTTGACCAGAATGTTCAACCCTATTTTTCACCTCTAAATTATAGTCATACTGGCAGAATCATTATATTATACATACATACATACATACATACATATATATATATATATATATATATATATATATACACACACATACATACATACACACACACACACACACACACACACACGTAGAATATATTCATTCTACTATAAACTGGGTGGCTGATGCTGCTCTTCACTAACTATGCAGGCTTAGTTATTTAAGCATTACATCTTATACACAGGTGGTCATTCATTTAAATACTAACTAGATTTAACACTATTCCTTACATTTTTTTGAGGTTAGCCAGGGTCCTTTAGGTGCAGCCACCTGAACTTGACAAATGACATCTAGAAGACAGAATATTATATGCTGACAATTTATACTTATTATATTTAATTTTATTTTATACATAATACATGCATACAGTATGAGTAGGTAAATCCTGACACAGATATCCCTATTTCTCTGAAGTATCTTATTTTGGGAAAGGCCACTTATGATAGTTGTACATTTCCTCTTCACTGACTTGTCCTGCATTATATGGGAGGAGACCAGACTGGATATCTCATCATGAAGGGCACCTTGAGGATCTGTCAAGAGTCCTAACACCTGACCCACTATCATGAGTTTGCACTCTGTGCAAATTTGATTGATTGATTATGTGCCATCCAGCTGGTGTTGACTATTAATGACCACATAGATAGATTTTTTTCCATGATGATTTGTCTCAAACTTGGTCTTTCAGGTCTTCCAACAGCACACCCATTACCACTGTAATCGAGTCCATCCACCTTGCTGTTGGTCATCCTCTTCTTCTCTTTCTTTCTACCTTTCCCAGCATTAGAGACTTCTCCAGAGAGCTAGCTCTTTGCATATTGTGTCTGAAGCAGGATATTTAAGGCCTGGTTATTTGCATCTCTAGTGAGAAGCCTGGATTGATTTGTTTAATGATCCATTGGTTCATTTTCTTGGCTGTTCATGGTATTCTTAGAAGGCTTCTCCAACACCAAAGTTCAAAAATGTCAATACTATATTGCAAGTTTACTGAATGGTAAACCCATCTGTACAAATGAGATGAACTGCTGAAAAAGAAAACATGCACCAAAGGTCAGAAAGTGAAGTGAACCTAAAAACAGGGTTAAAACAAAATTTATAAAGTGTTAAGGAAGGTGTTCCTGAATTGTTGGTATTGTTTAATAGATACCACTGAAATTGCAGGTAAGAACAAATGTAGCACTTTCTTGGCAGAACTGATTCTACAGTGCTTTTATTTCTATTTTCTTAATTATTGTTTCATTTGGAGCTCACACATTATTTTACCTATTCTGTATGTCCTCCGGGACTTTTAGAAACCTTGAAAGCTGCATTTTTGCCTTGTTGGAGGATGCAGGCTAATTGCTAGTTTGACAACGTATAATAACAGAAGAGTATCAGTGAATGGAAAAAAGGAGCAGAATATGCAATTATTTTATAAAAAGCCCTTTTTCCCCTTGAGGGAAAAAAAAATCTGTGCACTTACCATCTGTGACCAAGGAAATGTTGAGCTCTGTATGTGAATTACTCCCCCCTTTGTGTTTATTGGAATGGATTGAACTTGAAATGACATTAAGTAATTTTGATATTGTATGTGGGGAGGAGATGAACTAAAGTTACCACTGTGCATTACCATAAAACCTTGTTCTTCCTAATAAGTGAATCTTTGAGCCCAAATCACAAAATATAGCAATGCCATCTTTAGTTTTTACTTAAACATATCTTTATTTTGCAGTAATATTGATATCTGTGCATCCAAACAAATTTTTGTAATAAATGCCCAGTCTTTGTGCCCCCTTCCCAGACTTATGGCACATTCAATTTGTTTGTTTCTCTTTGTTGATTTGTATCAGGGATGGGCAGAGACAGCTCATGGGGCACAGGAGTTCCCATACTTCTCCTTTTGTGGCCCTTGAGGCTTCTTCTAACCATGGGGGTTGAAAACAAGCAGAATAATGTTTTAACTATTTTAAGATGGGAAGCAGATGAAAACTGTAATACAAGACCTGAAACAAAGTATATTATGGTTTTAAAAACCTATACCCATAACAAATCCCATCCACAAAAATGATATGATCTCACCACTTTTCAACCCTTGGTGCCTCTCCTCTAAAGACTAAATATGGTTGTTGGCCACTGAAATTTACCCATTCCTCACTGACATCATTGTACAAAGTAGTGGCCTTTGGAAAGTTATAATCAGATGGGGGTTTCCTATGAAAACAAGGAAAATAGAAACGTGGAATTAAGGCAAAACAAGGAGAGAATGCTGATATAATTTGGACTTCACCATACTCTGAACAAATCCATCAAAGTTACTGAAAGTTAATCCTAACTCACCAGCTCCATTTATGTCAGTAAATGCTTGACTCAGGATTATATGTGAATACAGTTAGTTCAGGAAGGGATAAGGATTCTTCCAAATGACTGATGTTACTAATAGGGTTTGATGGGATGGAAGTAACATGTTTAATGTAAGAATATATATTTGTGTTTGTGAAGTGTCTGCTGCATCCAACTAACTTCCATAAAAATTGGGATGCTTCCTAATTGTAGAACTTTGGATTCAGGCTAGGAAATTTTATGCTTAAAAATGTCACAGCTTGTATGATCTTCATTCTCTTCTTTTCTTGCAATCTTACTGGTCCATCAATATATTTTATATTTATAAATAAAGAGTAATATATGTTAACAATTATCAGTGCTAGGTGATGCTAGATGATCTTGCTTTAAAACCTAAGAAATAGCTTGGAGGAATACTTAATCCAGCATTCCTTCCAAAAATCCATGTATATCACAGATCTGGGTTATGGGACAGTCCTTAACAAATCTAAGCTGGCAGCTCTTGGATAATCTGAGATCATAAAAAGAGATCAGGAAGAATTGCATTGCTTTCTACTGCTGATGTCTTAAGTGTAAGGTTTACCCTGTTCGTCTCAGAGAAACTCTCGTGACACGTGTGTTCAGCAAAGAAGTTTACTGAAGCGTAATGTAAGTAAGTACAGACAAAGCCAGGGTTGGCTTGGCATAGCTTACATGGTATTTTATAGTTTCCCCGTTCCCGCGCTTTACCCATTGCTTAGTTACAGATTACCCACAGTAATCCCCCCTCGCCCAAATGGCAGATTCAGTCCGGTGCTTTTGTCTTTTTGATTGCAATCTATGGGTTGTGCCGTTGTTGCCTTTGTTGGGTTTGCCTGCTTGTGTGCAAAGCCAGGAGTTCTCAATTGCTTTGCTTCGGAGCCTCTGCGCTTTCCTTTGTTTGCAGCGCCCGAGGGAATCCGTGCTGATACAAAGTGTCCACTTGCAGTTTTGAGTTAAGCACCGCCACCTGTCTGTAATCAGCTCGCAGTTTCACTTCCCCTTTTTCTCTGCTAGCGCCTGGGCAGTGAAATTGACTAGGCGAAGCTGAGCAGCGCGTTCGCCCTGCTGTTCCATGTCGGCTGAATCTGACATTAAGAATAAAATGTGAAAGATGAATGGATATGACTGCAGTTATAGCCTGCATATTTTCATTCCTGCCTAAAAAATGGGCCTGGCTGGTTGGCTGGCTGGCTGGCTGGCATGTTAATTTACTGTTAGATTTATATCCCCCCTTTTTTTTTTCCTGCAGAAGCTCAAGGCAGCATATAAGTGAAGTGGAGCAAGCTTGGAGAAGTGCTTGAAATAATAAAAAAAAAAAAGGCATGATGATTGGAAATCAGCTTATAGGAGTGGATGAAACATTTCTTATAGCAAGCAAAGGTGATGCTACACAGGAAGTAACAAGAGGAAGTAATTTTCCATAAGAAAGAACATCAAAGAAAGGAAGAAGTCCAAAAGATAAGAATAACAACAAAGAGTAGCAGTTCCCATGGAAAATTACAAAGATGGTGTCAGAAATGTTGTAGAGTGAATTGAGGTTTATGAAAGAAGCTAAGGACCAAAAAAAAAAAAAGGCTTCCTTAGATTAATTGTTGTACCCAGAGTCACCTTGTGTGAGATGGGCGGTTACGTAAATATGATAAGTAAATAAATAAATATACAAAATACAAGAAAGAAAGGGGGAAATCAGCATTGCAGCTTCTTACAGGAACTGTGAAACTCAAAATGGTAAGTGGTAACAAAGAAAATTACTCAACTATTATTTTGACTCAGTCTTCTATGATAAACAAAAATGCATTTCATGGGAAATTGTAGAGAGCAAGATAAAGGTGCAGGATTGAAGCTCGAGTTTGAAAAGAACATGGTCAGGCAACATCTCTCTACTTTGTGTAATTTTAAAACTATAAGGTAACATGAATTGCAATCTAGAGTATTAAAGGAATTAGCTGATAGCCTGGCTGAAATCTCAGATATTACTACTGATAAATCCTGGACAGTGAATGAGGTGCCAGTTGACTGGGAGAGAGCAAATATTGTTCCTGTCTTAAAAAAATAAATGAGGAAGGAAAAGAAAACCCAAAGATTTTCAAAGCATCCAGCCTAACATTATAAACTGGGAAGATTTAAAATATATATTATAAAATATATACACACTTGAGAAGAAAAGACTGAGAAGGGATATGATAACATGCTTCAGATACCTGAAAGGAAGTCACAAAGAAAAAGGCCAAAAACATAATCTATTGGATATGAAATAATGAATTGCAGTTACAAGAAAGCAGAATCTACTTTAAAATTTGGGGAAATATTCCTAACACTAAAAGCAATGTGGTGATAGAACCAATTACATGGGGTGGTGGTTGGCTTCTGTTCAATAGTTGTATTCACACAGAGGTTGGATAGCCAACTGTCTTATATACTTTAATCTGGATTTTTGCATGGAGCAGGAGTCTGGATTCAATTGCCTTACTGCCCCATCCAACTCTATGATTCCATTATACCATAATTCCTTCTACTGGCTTTAATTTTATTTCATAGAATTAAATCTGCAGTGTAGAATTATTCTTTATTTCCAGCAATGGAAAGAGGAAGAAGAAGGAGTGTGTGTGTGTGTGTGTGTGTGTGTGCATGCACGCACCTGCATGCTTCCTACTCTACTGATAAGCTACGGTCTATGCTAATACCTACAGACTATACAGTGTAGCACTGGATTATATCAGGCACTACTAGACCACAATTGACTCTGCCTCTCCAAAAAGAACATCCAGAATGGGCCTTTTTGAGTCCTCAGTCTACATGAGTTCAGGGGAACATGGATGAGAAGGCATCATTTTTTGTTGTGGCCCCAATGTGTGCTATTTCTAAACCTCAAAAAGTTCATGTAGCACCTTCTTCCTAGCATTCTGTATGATAGTGACAACAATTCTGTTCCACTAAACTTTTAATTCCACTTAATTGTGTTGTGGTACCCTTCCAAAGTTTACATTTTGGTGTGGGTTACAAAAACTGTAAAATAACTAAGTCAAGAAATATATGATTTCATGTCTCTTACTTCTACAACAGAATTGTCTCCAGCTGTTGTACGGGACAATTTCCAACGTCTGTTGGAAATGTAATCAACAAGAAGGGTTGTTTTACCATATGTGGTGGACATGTAAAATTGCAAAGAAATTTTGGACTCAAATACAAGCTTTGATGCAGAGCATACTACAGATACAAGTTCCATTTAAACCAGAACTATTCCTGTTGGGGATAATGGACTTTCAAATTGGAAAGCATCTTATCAGAATTACTCAATACAGTGGTACCTCAAGATACGAACGCCCCATCTTACGAAAATTTCAAGATACGACCAGCTCCGGCCGCAAAAATTTACCTCAACATGCGAACTCCGCCTCAAGCTACGAACCGGATCCGCGGCCATTTGCCCTGCTGCCAGGTGGTCGCAGCTTCCAAGAGGAAGTGCTAATGAAATCTGAGCAGGAGGACAAAAGCCCAAGGAAAGCAATGCAGAAAGAGGAAGTGCTAATGAAATCTGAGTGCGCTGGGGGGGGGGAAGCTCCCGCTCCCGGCTGTGCGTGCGCACTGATATTGCTTTCACTGTGCTTTTGTCGCTATGGAGAAAGGAAAGAGCGCGGAGGAATCAGTGGGGGGGGGAAGCTCCCGCTCCCGGCTGTGCGTGCGCGCGACATAAGCCTTCCCCCCCATTGCTTTCAGTGTGCTTGGGCTATGCACAGAGGAAAGAGCGCGGAATTAAGAAGCAGCAGCACGGGGGTGGGGAAGCTCCCGCTCCGCTGTGCGCGCGCTACATAAGCCTTTCCTCCCCATTCCTTTCACTGATATTGCTTTCACTGCGAAGGAAAGAGCGGGGAGGAATGAGTGGGGTGTGCGTGTGTGTGCGAAAGGAAAGAGGGGAGGAATGAGTGGGGTGTGCGTGCGCTTGCAGAAGGAAAGAGGGGAGGAATGAGTGGGGTGTGCGTGCGCTTGCAGAAGGAAAGAGGGGAGGAATGAGTGGGGTGTGCGTGCGCTTGCAGAAGGAAAGAGGGGAGGAATGAGTGGGGTGTGCGTGCGCTTGCAGAAGGAAAGAGGGGAGGAATGAGTGGGGTGTGCGTGCGCTTGCAGAAGGAAAGAGGGGAGGAATGAGTGGGGTGTGTGTGCGCTTGCAGAAGGAAAGAGGGGAGGAATGAGTGGGGTGTGCCTGCGCTTGCAGAAGGAAAGGGGAGGAATGAGTGGGGTGTGCGTGCGCTTGCAGAAGGAAAGAGGGGAGGAATGAGTGGAGTGTGCGTGCGCTTGCAGAAGAGGGGAGGAATGAGTGGGGTGTGCGTGCGCGTGCGGAAGGAAAGAGGGGAGGAATGAGTGGAGTGTGCGTGCGCTTGCAGAAGGAAAGAGGGGAGGAATGAGTGTAGGGTGTGCGTGCGCGCGCGGAAGGAAAGAGGGGGAGGAATGAGTGGGGTGTGCGTGCGTGCGCGGAAGGAAAGAGGGGGAATGAGTGGGGTGTGCGTGCGCGCGCGCGCCACATAAGCCTTTCCCCCCATTGCTTTCACTGTGCTTTTGTCGGGCGCGCCAAGGGCTATGCACAAAGGAAAGAGCGGAATTAAGAGGAGGTGGGGAAGCTCCCGCTCCCGGCTGTGCGCAGGGAGCCTTTCTCAGATTTGATTAGCACTTCCTTTTTCTCCGCTGCACCTGGGACATGTGCTTCAGGATGCAACCAAATTCGGAGGGCGGATTAGCCCTATTTACATTGAACCTTATGGGGAAATTTGCTTCAGTATGCGACCAAATTCAGAGGGTGGAACGGATTAACCGCATTTACATTGAATCCTATGGGAAAACGTGCTTCAGAATGCGACCAATTCGACTTGCGATCAGAGTCACGGAACGGATTAAATTCGTATCTTGAGGTACCACTGTATATGATTACCGCAGCAAGACTTTTGTATGCACAATTTTGGAAAACTCAGACATTACCAACAATACAAGAATGGTTGCTAAAACTGATGGGAATGGCAGAAAATGATAAACTTACTTGTTTATTAAAAGAAAAATCAAACAATTATTACCTTAAGGAATGAAAAACATTGATGGGCTATTTGCAAAATGCAGGCGGGGCGAAGCTTACATGGGGATTTGAAGATTAGATTATAAATGTAATGGGATATGTTTTGACAAAGAATTATTCCTACTAAATGCATTAAAAACTAGCACCTATGACATTCTTATTATTCTTAAGACCAGAGATAGATTGGAAGCTATCTATTTTTCATGTCTTTCTTCCTTTTCTTTACTTTATCTCATGTTTTCTTTTTCTTTTTCTTATAATTTGTATTTTTCATTTCCTTTTTCTATTTCTAACTTTTAACCTTGTAATTTTAAAACTTCAATAAAATATTATATATATAAAAAAAGAATTGTCTCCAGCTGTATATGCTGTTGCCATGTATCAGATAATCCAAGAATTTCACTTGACCTGGGTTGAAGAAGTTAAGCCTAATTAACATTATTATTTATTATAACCACAATTTAAAACATAGGGTTTTCTTCTTGGCATTCTTATCTGCTCAGTTCATAACCTTTTGAGGGTCAAGGGCACAATGCTGGAATGTTGCTAGAGTAGGTCTACTCAGTCCTCTCCAGTTTAATTTCTTGGTATTTCTCATTGTGGGCTTTGTGACTCTATATTTCTTTCTGTTATTTATCCAAGTACTTTAGCTCCGTATAATTGTGCACTGTACAGTGCATTGTTTAACATGTTGATTTAGAGATATTATTGGCCCGTAGGGTAGTGCATGTTTAAAAGCTTTCATTAATAGGGCTACCATTTCTGTGATTTCTGTATTGCTTTGCTGCCTTCTACTGGTTGCCCAGATTTCTTTTAAGAGTGTGCACGATATCCCTAGTTGTTGGGAGCAACCCATGGAGAGGGGAAGCAGTCAGCATAGCAGGCTTCTGGGATTAGCAGTGGACCCTTTAATGAAGCAATGGCCTAAGTAGAACTTAATAATACCCAACTCTAATGTGAAACTTGCTTCTCACTCCAAATTGTAACATTCAGAAAAATGAAAGCAAAAACAAAAACTGACTTTGACCCGGAGACTTTTACCCACGTGTTATTTTAATTAACCTTTTCCTCTTTTGGATCTATATTTAAAACAGCTATAT
The DNA here is from genome assembly GCA_030867105.1 of Liasis olivaceus. Lineage (NCBI taxonomy): Eukaryota > Metazoa > Chordata > Lepidosauria > Squamata > Pythonidae > Liasis > Liasis olivaceus. The sequence goes on along the minus strand of CM061348.1, from coordinate 90,943,182 downwards.
GCAAAAGCTGTGTTGGAGGTCCAGCTTATAATGTTATCTGATCATGATAGATGATACAAAGGCTCTTGAACAGGGATTTGAAGAGCGGCTGTGTTGATATTGAAAGTGGCAGGTATACTATATTCAAATCTGTCTTTAATTAAGAATGACAAATGAAATACAATTCATCTAAGGAAGAGTATCTCAAGCTATTTACATTACTTGAGATAATATTAACTGATTGCCTCTGTTCGTCTTACGTCTGTTGTCTTACCTCTTCCTTTTCAGAAGAAGAAAAAAAAAAAGTTATCCAAAACCACTGAACAGTAAAAGACACATTTCTAAGGTCCAAAAAGAATCTTGTCCAGGATATATATTTCCAATTTTGCATAATTATACATGAGAAAATGTCACCAAGCTGAAATTAGTTGAAAATAAGGGGCCATGGGAGCTTTAAATCATCCCATTTATGAAATAGAAATGTATTAATTTTCACAAATATCTAAATCCTTCACAATTGTGTGTGTGTGTGCATGTGTGCATCTTTGTGTGTTTTGCACATGCAAAAAAGTGAGACTCATACTAAATATACCATACATATATGCATATGTATCATTCATGCTATTCCTTTTTGGGGTAAGTGAAAAATAGAGGGAGATAAAGAGAGAATAAGAGAAAAGATAAGGAAATGCAACTAAGACAACTTTACATTAAATTCACTATATCTCTCCATACCTTTCTCTCCTTCCAAAGCATGTTACAGAAATCACCTTTTCTCTCAACTACAGCAGTTTAGGCTACATAAAAGAGCAACAGAGACTTTGCAGCTCTTCTTTTGTCTTTTGCAGTAATTGAGTAACTTACCAGGGCAGGCACTTCTTCATGGCCAGGTTAGCCACTGTGTTAGGTGTATGTTAAGGTTGTGTTAGGAGTACAAAAAGAAATGAAAGTCCTTCTGGACTGCCATAGGTTTGTATGTTGTTGTGACTGCATTGTGAATGGTAAGACCAAATGGACGCAAATTCAAGGGCTGGTCAAGGCAGATAAATCAGACTTGAGATAAAAAGGGGAGAGAGAAAGAAAGGAAATCAGGGCAATGAAATGTTGTGGGAGAACCAACATGTTTACTTTGGGCTTCCCTTGGATATGGCTGTCAAGCTTTAGAAAGCAATGGTTCTTCTTTCACAATTTCTTCCTTTCCTATACAACTGTTCTTTACATTAGTTAGTTGCCCCAGCTAAAGTTTTCTTTAGTGAGTAAGTTTATTGTTGTAACCAGAGGTGATAACATATAGTATGCCAGAAAGGTATCATAAAATAACAGTAAACTAGTAAGATTGTAAAATAAAGTAATAAAAAGAGTATTAGATGTAAGGAGGTTACAACAAGATAAAGCCAATGCTACAACTAAGAACTTAAGTATTTCTTTTTAAGTTTAAATGACAGTAGAGGAAAAGTAACAGCTTGGCTGCCAACAGTTGTGAACACGTCTGCAAGAAGATTCTCTACTACAGAGGTCTGAGCCCTTGAGTTCACCTACCATCAATAATTTGACCCTGATCTCTTTGTAAATGGGGCAGTGGAGGACATAGTGGATATTGTCTTCCATTTGACCAACACCACAAGGACAAAGATGTTGTTCAACAGTGAGCTTACAAAATCTCCCTTCAAGATATGCAGGTGAAGGAATGTTAAAGCCCTTCTCAGTGAGGCACTGATAATATTAACCAGGAGAGGTTATTGGCATTCCTTGCAAAAAAACCTAGCATTAATATTTTCTCTGTTCCAAGTTCTCCCAAAGGTGGTAGGGAATAGATTTGTAGGATGGGTGACAAAAGTTTGACTCACTGATTCCCAACTGTGTAATGGAGATAACAGAGTTTGGCCAGGTGGGATTCTTGAAGGCATTCTAATTTCTTGTAGTGCCCCAACAATGAAAGATGTATTCTAATGGCAGTGGAAAGTAATTCTACCTCCATCATTAAATAGGTAGTGGGGGTGTCCTGGGAGAGGCCCAGATCTTCCTTGTGAAGTCATTTTGGATTACTTCCAACTGGGCAATAACCTGCTTATCCCACCCCCAGATGTCACAGACCTCATACAGCTTCTGGGCTGTCACCTTGTCTTGGAATATTTTAAGTGCAGTGGCTACCAGCTGTCTTTATATAGAGCAATAATATTTGTCTTAAAAGACAAAGAATGTGAAAAAGCTTCCTAGAATACAACAAGCCCATCACTGACTGAACTTGAGGAAGGCTGTCATAACCACCATCTTATAGGAATTTTGAGGAATCTGAAAGCATAGTGAAAAGTTACAGTTACATCATCTGCTACATTTTAAACACTCTGCTGAAATATACAAACTGAGAGTTTAAAAGTCCACTGGGGAAACAAACAAACAAACAAACAAACAAACAAGAAGTAGCATTCTACCTCTCAGTAATTTGGTTTGATCATCTGTAAAAAAAATATGATTAGAGATATGTTAATCATATGCAGAGGAGGGTAATATTTTTGTAAAAGAATTGAGGAACATTTGATTATTATTACCCATAGCCATAACTCTCAAATTAATGTAGCACCATGGACTAATTTGGAATGTTACACTCATTTTAGTTGATTTACACATCTGCTCTTGAACTGATGAATGTCATTCACACAACCCCCTTCAATTATGTGCTATTTACAAAAATGTGAGGGGAAGGTTTGACTTCGTTATTGTCAGAGCAGATATTTTAGCTATTTTAGAGGGGATTAAAACAAGGACAGACTAGGAATGGATTAGAACTGCAGGCCTGAGGGAGTATTCTGGGGAAGAGGTAGGAAACCAGATGGCTTCCTTCAGTATCCAGGAGATCAAAACACCTGAAAGAGTTTAAAACTATCAGATCATCCCCTTGACTTTACAGGCTACAAAGATTTACTGGTTTGTTTCCCATGTGGAAATATGTGGCATTCTTTTTGCTGGTCAGTATACTGTAAATATAATATAAATATAAATATAAAGAAAGCTATGTCTCTCTTTACTTCTGGTCTGCTTCATAAGAAAGTCACCAGTGCACCACAATCTGAAGATTTAAGATGTTATGTTTTCAAAATAAAGTGCAACCTGCAATTGCTCCTTTTTTCTTTTTCATTTCAGCATTTTCAGTGGATCTTGAACAGAGACCAATATAATTCACTTGGCCTGTATGTCCTATAGTATCCTATAAGACCCATAAACAGAAGACTTTTATTTGTTGCATGTTTTTGAAATTATAGTTAATGAAGAATTTTATTTATTTTATTTATTCATATTTCAAATTTGTCACCGCCCATCTCACTGCAGAGCGACTCTGGGTGGTTTACAGTAAAAAGAATAAATGTTAATTAAAATAGAATAAATATGAATTATAATACATTACAAGAAGACTTCCTATATAAATAATAAATATTTTCCAAGGAATTATTAGACTCAGGGAGTCTTCAAGGTGCTAGCCACCCCCAGGGTTAGTTATATCCCCTCTCGCCCCACACGAGTTGACAGAGCCCAGTCTTCAGCCCTTTATGGAAGGCTGGGAGAGTGGGGGCCTGCCTTACCTCTGGGGGATGGGTGTTCCATAGGGCAGGGGCAACAGCAGAGAAGGGTCTCCTCCTGGGCCCCACCAGTTGACATTCTTTCATAGTCAGGTTCTATAACATACCTTCTCTGCCTGACCGGGTGGGATGGTTTGACGTAATGGGGATGAGACAATCCCTCAGGTAACCTGGTCCCATGCCATGTAGGGCTTTAAAGGTGATAACCAACACCTTGAATTGGACCTGGAAGCAAACTGGTACCCAAAGCAGCTCCTGCATCAAAGGTGTTACCTATGCCATCCTTGGGGCACCCAAGATTGCCTGCATGGCCACATTTTGTACCAGCTGTAGCTTCCAGATACTCTTCAAGGGTAGCTCCATGTAGAGTGCATTGCAGCAGTCTATACAGGAGATGACTAGGGCATGAGTGACTGACTGGAGGGCCTCCCAATCCAGGAAAGGACATAAATGGTGCACAACAAAGTTGAACAAAGGGCCACCTGGCCACGACTGCCACCTGATCCTCGAGCAGGAGTCATGAGTCCAGAAGGACCCCCAGATTCTGCACCAGGTCTGTCTGGGGCAGTGCCACCCCATCCAGAACCAAAGATGGTAAGGATACAGAGGAGGCCCCAACCCACAGCCACTCCATCTTACCAGAGTTCAGCTGAAGCCTGTTGTTCCCCATCCAGATCCCCACAGCCTCCAGGCACCTTGAAAGAGTGGTCACAACATCACTCAAATCACCCGGAATGGAGATATATAATTAGGTATCTTCTGTATATTGATGATACCTCATTATATGGAGTTGGATGACCTCATCCAGTGGTTTCATGTAGATGTTAAAAAGGAGCAGAGAGAGTACCAAACCCTGTGGTTCCCCACATAGAAGGGGCTGCGGGCTGGACCTCTCATTCTCTATCAACACCAATTGGGACCTGTGTTGAAGGAAGGAGATGAACCAGTGCAAAAGTGCACTGCCCATCCCCAACTCCCCAAGCCAACCTAAAATGATACCATGGTTGATGGTATCAAAAGGTGCTGAAAGGTCAAGAAGAGCAAGGATGGATGCACTAGCCCCATCCCACTTCCACCAGAGATCATCCAAGAGTGCAACCAATACCAGTTCCATCCCATATCCAGGCCTGAAACCTGATTGAAAAGGGTCCAGATAATCTGTTTCATTCAGGATCCTCTGGAGCTGCAGTGCCATGATTTTCTCAACCACTTTGCCTAAGAAGGGGAGGTGGGAGACTGGATAAAAATTGTCCAGTATGGTGGGATCCAGAGATGGTTTTTGAGGAGACGGTGCATCAGTGCCTCTTTAAAGGCAGCTGGAAACACTCCCTCTCTCAAGGATGAATTCACCATCAATTGGACCCACCCACATGTCACCTCCTGAGCTGCCTTAACCAGCTAGGAGGGGCATGGATCTAACTGAAAAGTGGTGGCATTTACAGACTGGAAGACCCTGTCCACTTCCTTGGGCCTGTTAGGCCTATCAAACTGTTCACAGATAAAAGGGTAAGCACTATCTGCAGGCATCTCCATAGGCCATGCCCCATGTTGGCATCCAATTGAGAATGGATCCTAGCAATTTAATCCTCCAGATGACCAGAAGACTCCTCAGCACAGCCCTGCAGGTGGGCCACTCCTTTCCAAAAAGACATTGGGTGATCTTTAACAGGGCCACTGGGCAGATTCTGCTAACGCAATAAGAGTGGAAAAATATTGGTGTTTCACCACTCTTACCACCACAAAGTAGGCCTTAATAGTGGCTGTAGTCTGTGGAGAATAGACGATGGTGATGATGATGATGATGATGATGATGATGATGATGATGATGGTGATTTTATCTTTGGCTTCAAATGGATCAGCATGCTGACTTTTGTATGACAAATATCCAATAAGCTCACATGAAGTGGCTTGAGTTTATTTCAGGTGCTTTGGATAGTGATGCATCTTGTTAAGGCAGAAAGCATTGAGGTAAACACAATTTACCTCAATGCTTGTATTGCCTCATAGCCTCTATTGGCATTTCCAGTGGCCATATTGGAAGCCCTTTTTTTTAGTACTGGAATTACTAGAGAAGGCAGTCAGTGTTGAGCTGGGCAAGTTCAAGTAAGCAAGAATTATAGAGACTTCAATAACCTATCTTTAATGCTAGTATTAGATATAAATACAGAAACTGCAAGGAGGGGGTTACAACCTCATTTATTAGTGAGTTCAATAAGACAGAGAACTTTGAAACATATTGAATTGATTCTTGCAATGCTTCTTGCTACCTGGACAATGGAATCCCCTCTTACCTCTTGATTGTTAATGCCTAACATTCCTTCCATTACCCCCCAGGCCTCCCTACAACCTCTCACAGTCAGAACAGGTGAAGCAAGTAACACCTCTGCTTCAGCCTTAGAAGCAAGGGGGCACATTATTTCATAAAGCATCTTCAGGAGGTTCTTCAGTTGAGCCTTCATTGCAAGACCTCCTCAAAGATCTGCTCTGCCCTAGCAAGCAAGATTTGAAATGATAGTACCAATCTGAACTGATAGAGAGAGATGGAGGGGGATTATGCAGATTACCAAAACTATAGTGGAAATTACTATAGAACCCTACTATTAACTCAACCTCAACATTACCACTAAGAATCAAAAAGGCTGTCACAATGTTACCCTAAAAGTAATTAATAACACAGACTTTTACAGATTCATTGTGTGTATTTCAGCCATGGCAATAAGGAATGGTCAGCTGAAAATAACAAAGCATCAGTTTATGAAAATATCTTGGATATTTACAAAACTGCCAGTCTTGTTTTACTTTTTTCCTTGTACTTTAGTGCTGCATAATTCTTCTGGGGTATAAATTCCATGTCTGAAATGCAGTCAATGTTTGTGTCAATGAATGGGAAGAGAATGCATTTAATCTTTTGCTTTATCTTTGTTAACATAACTTTTATGGTAGAAATACCAAAAAAAAAAAAAAGCTTTTGACTATAAAGTAAAATACACTTTGGTCATACTTTTGTTTCATTCAACCAATATTTCACACCGATAGCTTTGTGGTCTTTTGGGAAAGTATGGTTTAGTCAATCGGTCAACTGATCTTAGATCTCCCCATCTGCCAAGAAAAGAAAAACAATTTCTGCTTGTAGCTAGTAGGTTTTTTTTTTTTTCTTCCTCCCACTGAAATGTCCATATCACTTGTCAAGGGTTCCTCAAATATTGTTGTTTTCAAACTATTGGAAATAATACTTTTAAGGGACAATTACTATGTTTCTGAATTCCCATGGCAGCCTTTTTTGCACAATAATGATCTAGCTCTGTGTCTAGAGAGCAACATAAGCTGAAATATACAACAGGAATATTGTATTAAACCCAACATTTTTCAGGTTACTGTATGCATGAACTTGAAAGAGTCACAGGAATTAATTTTGATGAATCAAAAAAGCCCAGATAGAAGCCTGAACAAAGGGGGGCTGTTTTAATAAATAGCAGAGAGATGCTATGCTCACCTGAGGGCTGAAGCACTTTTTCTGAATCATTTTTGAAGTATGCTCAGCACACATGTACAGACATACACACATGCAAGCAAGCACACAAATCCATACCCATATTTATATATGGATTGAAAATGTTTGAGGTTTATGTTCAGACAGAAAAGTATTAACCATTATGGAATGTTTATTCACAGAGTGGCCAAAATTGTCTCTGGACTGAGATTTGGATTGAAGGTTCATTCAGTTTGGTGTTTGTAAATTGAAGATGCAATGCACTATGTAGCAAGGTACTGACAATATCTGTTTTTTTTTTTTTTGGTCTTAGGTGATAAATATATAGAGTAGTGTAAGAGCTGATTACTATTGAGCTCATGTCTTTAGATCAAGACCATTCTTTTTAAAAATAAAAATCCAGCAATAACAAGTCCCCACAAAGGTCCTTCAGTGTGAATTGTTGTGCAGTCCCACAGGCACAGTCACTGTTCCCTCTGTTTTTTTTTTTTTTCTTCCCCCAACTCACACATGATAATAGTTTCCATTAAGACTGTTTTTGCCTTGTAACTGCTAGGAGGATGTTACATGGCACTGCCTCCACAGTCACAGATTTTGGATTGATTCAGAACTACCACGTTTAATTATGCCAAATAATTTTGGCTAGCGGGGCCCAGGTAGAGATCCTTTTCTGCCATGGCACCCACCCTCTGGAATATCATCCCTCCAGAGATTAGATTGGCCCCATCCCTGCTGACCTTCCATAAAGCCTTGAAGACTTGGCTCTGTGCTCAGGCCTAGGGCCCTGGGTGTGTGACAGAGCCTGTTTTTTGGTTACATTGAATGATTGCTTGACGTTTTTGTAATGTTTCCTGACTTCTGTGTGTTTTATGTTTTTGTATAAGCTTTTATTATTTTTGATATTGTTAGCTGCCCAGAGTCATGTATTTGAGATGACCATTTAAATCTAATAAGTAAATAAATACATTCTCCAGGTGGTCAAGTGGATATTAACATTTTAAACAAGCTCATTCAAATTTGCAAACTAGTTTACAAAATACGTTACAACTTATGTGTGGTGGGTGCTTCTTAATGGATGCTATAGATGATGGAGAAGGTGAAATACCCCTCAAAGAAATTTATTTACATAGTATTGAACAATGTTAATTGTGGCAGACTTACAATGCCATTTCTGAATGTCCATGAAAAATGTGGCAATGGGAAGTCTTGTTCAGAAAAGAATAATCAAAATGTATGAGGATTGCTTTGTCCCCCTTTTCTTTTAAAAGGTAATTTACCTTATCCCATAATTATATCATGAATACATAATTTAGAACCTTTTTTAATGAATAAAGGTTCTAATCAAAGAACTATCAGAGTGTAGTTCTCCTTTCTTTTTTCTGGAAGACTATTTTCTTCAATATGTACTTTTCTCTCCGCCTCTTTTCTCAACTTGATTATTTTATTTTCTGTTTCCAGTCACCTCTTTTCTTTAGGCCCTTCCATTTTCAATCTTATTAATTTCTTCTTCCTTCTACCTGCTCCTCCAGCTGTAATGCTTGCTGTTTGTGGAGCCATTTTATCTACCAGGCAAACATACTTATTCTTATAAAGTATGTGTATGGGAAAAGATAAACAAGCTGATGCTTAACTTTTTTTAAGTGACCACACTTAGATCTTAAATAATATTTAGAAAGCAGGAAAAAGGGAAATGGAAAGGGAAAGGGAAAGGGGGAGGGGGAGGGGGAGGGGGAGGAAAGGAAAGGAAAGGAAAGGAAAGGAAAGGAAAGGAAAGGAAAGGAAAGGAAAGGAAAGGAAAGGAAAGGAAAGGAAAGGAAAGGAGGTCTTAATGGGTAAGCATGAAAGGGAAAAAAAGCAATGGAGATTTTTTTTTTTTAATCTTTAAAGAAGCCTAGCCAAATAAACAAACAAACAAACAAACAAATAAATAAATAAATTTACACTTAGAAACTTGTTCATACTTCCTAAAGACAAGATACAAGCAGTAAGTGTGCTAACTGTTGCAGAACTATGGACATGTAGGCCCTTTTGATTTAGCCTTGTCAGAAGCCAGGTTGAACTTTTGCCCTGTCTTCACCCCACAGCAACTTTGTCTCACCTAAATCTGGACAGTTCATGTATCTATGACAGCAAACCTTCTGAATGATAATTTGGGGGCACCTGCTGAGTGAGACCTAAAGTTTTAAAAGTAGTTTATTAGCTGTCAATTGTTACAGTAAAGTCCTTGAGCACATTTTTTTAAAAATGTATTCCTGTCTAAGACAGATGCTTTTAATAATCAAATGTGGTTTGTTCCTTTTAGTTTAAATGGGATTTTGGTGCAAATGTCTGCTGAATGCAAAATTTTGCTCATGCCTTAATTCAGAAAATAGCCAAGTTTGATCTGGACTAAATTCAAAGTTGCCTGCTGTAAGTGAACAATTAATTCAATGAAAGGTTGAGAAATCTAGAAGTTTGCTTCCATTGACTCACATAGAAAATTCCCGAACACAGCTCATGTTAAACTTTTTACAGATCTGGATTATATTTATACGCATAATAAACTTTACTGAGGATGATGAGGTCAGCCAAATTGCAGGCAAAGAAGTTTATTGGTTTATTTGATTTTTAAAGCTGAAGAAAGCACATAACTGTGGATACCATATACAGTTCTAGTTTGCTAATCCCACAAGTCGTGACTTATATTAAAACAGTAAACATTATATAATTGCCCCTTGAATAATAAGGTGCTATTTTGGTACACTGGCTTTTGCATTAGGCCAGTTAAATGAAGAGAAGATAATGGATTTCTTTTTCCTGTTAGCAAGTTGACTGCCTTTTTGCAGTCTTTCAAAGTACAAATTACTCAGGAATCTGTATAAACCAGATTTTTTTTCTGGCCTTTTTAGAAGGAATCTTGTGTTATCAAAGATTACTATAACAGCTATCTGAAGTGGTATGCTTCAGAATTCATCTGAAGCTGATATATATCACTAGCATTAAGCAAGGCTTGGAATTCATGGATGTCATGCATATGATCTGCTACAATTAATAGAAAAAGAATAGGATAAATAGTTGAATGAACATGGTGCAGTCTGCTAAATATATCTTTTACAAACAAATGGCTTCTTAATCTGCACCTAGTACATAAGGCACAGTGGAAATGTAAAATTATTTTCTTCGTAACTTACTCTACTACTTATTTAAAACATAACCCTGTAAGAAACTGCAAGACTCAGATCCCAATTAAAGCAATTCCCATTGAAACCATTTAAGGCTCAAAGAAGAATTCATTTATTGAGAGACTAGTGTACAGTTGTAAGCATTGCTGAGACTAAAGAGCCCGCACGCGCCAAACTTAGTTTTACCCCCTTTTCCTTCCACCTCCCCCCTTAATGTCTCATAACCATTCTTGTGCATGCCCCTGGGTTTCTCCTGGTCTCATGTTGGTACAACCTTGGGCATTCCTGGGAAACTGATAACAGTCCATCTGCGCCTCTTCATCTCTCCCCCCCTCCCCATTCTCTTGTAATGGCAGAAATGAAGCAAGCAAGCTAGCAGGATAGGTTAATTGATTGTGAGGCTTCTGACAAATCCATGGGCTATTTTATAGGAAGGACAAAATTCAGAGAGATATTGGGATTGAAGTGTTGGACAAGGGTTAGGTGACCCAAGTTCAAGTCCATCTTCAGACATGGGAGCTCAACAGGTAACCTTGAGCCAGGCACTCTTTCTCAGCCCAACCTGCCTTGCAGGGTTATTGCTGTAGGGAGAAACTGGAAGGCTTTATTGCTGTAGGGAGAAACTGGAAGGCTTTATGTGCTGCCTGGATAAAAGGGATAATATAAATCAACTGACTTATAGCTATTAAATAAATCATGTTTATTGAACTATTTGTTGTGTGGAGATTTATTTCCATTTGACAAACAAATGGCAATGGATGTTGGATACCTGCAATGCATTTTCTGCCTTGAAGAGCTTCTTAGTAATTATAAACATTCGATTCATTACTCTTCTGGATCTTTCTTTTTGTAAAGTTTCTCTTGATCAAGAAGTAGTCTGTGACTCCACCAGTGCTTTTCATATGATTATTTTTTTCAGACTTGACCTTCGGAAGATAAGAAGCATTAGCCACTGAATACTAGCTGTTAAGGAGTAGTGATTGGATATTACTGCCTTTTGCTCCTGCTTTTGAACTCATGGGAGTCATCTGTGGGCAAAAAGAAAATGGATTAGATGGACATTTGGACTGACTCAGTGTAGCTATCCTTCTGTTGATATTGATAGCTTTAGAAGGAAATGAGGCACATTCACTAATGGCATTCAGATGGGGCAACTAAACAGAGTGCTTGCGTTAAGAAGCAGTGTTGCTCAGTCTGAATACAATTTGTCAAAAAAAAAAAAATCTCGGCAGGATATTGCCATTGCATCTTGTTTGGAACTTACTAAAATACCTAGTTGTTTCCCATTAAAGGTAATGGAAACTTGCCTGCTTCTCTGGGCTTCTGTATTGAAAGGGATGTAGAAAAATGGATACTCAGCAAAAAAGCATTTAGTGTACTACTGCATTAGTCTTTAGATTTTGGATAAGTGGATTTATTTTTCTGAACAATATCCTCTTCCTGGGAGAAGGCCCCATAACCATGTTGATGTTCAATCAAGTTAATGTATTACCCTTGCTTTTGTGGAGATTCAAGGTGATACGTAACTGTACCACTATTATATTTAGAAAGAGGAATATTTTTCACTTTTCCCCAAATGCCACTAAATTGCCTTTCTGCATGTAGGCATCATTTTGTTCCCATATTGGTCATTTAAGTCAATCAGTGTTTCAACAGGAGTTTCCATTTTTGCCACAACAACTTTAGTATTTTGATTCTGGGAAGCCACTTTTTTTATTTTGTCTAAAGACAAAATCTCTCCTTCTGAAGTCTCCAAAATGTATCATTTTTGTCATGGTCTCTTTATTATTCCACATGCAGTTGCAGGAGATGAAAACATTTATGAAGCCAAACGTTTTTTTAATCTTTCAATTTGAAATGCAAAAGTACTTAATATAAAAGTATTTCAAGGTATTACAGTATCGATCAATCTTTTATTTTATAGACTTTAAAAGATTGGTCTTAAAATCTCCACACACAACTGAATTTAAATAGGAAGGATTGGTAAAGGACAGCAGGCAAATTCAATGTATAAAGGTTACAGATCAGCCTCTTTACTCAGCTAAACTAAGGACCCAATAAGTTGAAAATATTTTACCATCCATGTATGGTGGCCAGTTTTCTCTCTTTCTCTCACTCTTTAAATCCAAAAATAAGATACCCATATATAAGGGGATAGCTGTGATTTACTTAATGGGGCAAAAAATGTGCAAGTGTGTGAATGGTAATCAGTCTTGAACAGAAATTGCTACAAGTGTTTTCGTAGGTGTTAACACTAGCCAGAATCAGATTGTATTTAAACTCTAAAAGTCCTAGAGTCAGAACATTAACTTGAACCGTTTCTCGTTACATAAAGATATTATTTTCATTGCATGTCATGTCATTGGAAGTTTCTTTCCTCCACTGATTTTTGTCCATTGAAGTCAGTAGTTCTCTAAACAGTAATATGCATGTAACCCACCTACTGGTTCAATGCATATTCCTGTTTACAGAGCCATTGAATTTTGGGGGAGAATATATCTGAATTGATTAGTTTTAATTGAACAGTATTAATCAAATTTGTCATTCAAATATTGAACTGTACTTTGAATAGGGCTCTTATTATGGGAAGAACTGGGGCACTTATTCCCCTTACCCCAGTCAATGGCCCTTATATATTACCAAAATTAAAGATGCCTCTTTACATTCAATCATTGAGAGAATCAAACTGGATTATACTAAAAACCCATTTGTTACAAATTTCTATTTCTAGCAGTGGCCAAGCAGATGCTTATCCTGAAAGCCACAAGCAAGGTCTCCATTGTCCACCATCCCATATTCTAAGTTATCATGCCATCTTTGAAAATGAAGGATTTTTTTTTCTTTGATATCATCAATACTGATGGTCAAGAAATGGAGAAATATTTTGTATGCAGAAAGTTCCAGGCTACCAATCTGGTAACTCAGATTGAAAAGATCTTATGTTGCAGGGGAGACTGACACGTTTGAGAAAGCCTAACATTAAGTTAGTTAGCAGGGTGCTTGCTGTAATTCTTCCATTTACTGAATTCCACTAAATCATAATATCTCAATTCCAAATCCCAATCTGTTTGGCACAGATGCAGTTTAGAGTAAGATAGTTCTTGTCTGTTTTTTGAGCATCATGGCAGATGTTTTACCCCAAGGTTAATATCTGACTTGCTTTAAATTCATGTGGGAAATCTGAAAGTTCCATTTCCTATTTCAAAAATCAATGGAAACAAATCCCACTTCTTTTGTAACATAGAACGTAAACAAGGTACAAAATTAAAAGTGACAGAATATTTTACAAGAAGGATGTGGAATATTCCACCAGTTCTAAGAGGATGGGCTTTATACCTTCAAAGTTTCCAGCTGATTGGAAAAGGATTAATAAGATCAAAACCAAGTGTTTCAGTGGTCTCTGTTTTCATGAGAATGTGCTATGAATAGATAAATATTTCAAGGTGCTTCTAACATGTGCAGTATAAATGATTCAAACATCCTTATCAATAAATTTCCTAATTTTATATGTTAAACAAACTGTCCTCACTGATAGATAATTTCTCTTTTGTCAGGTTGCACTGAAAGTTACTGGGGTATTTACTCTGCTTTAATATCCTATTTAGGTAGAATTGCTATGCAACTGGAATTAACCCTGGGCAATAAAGCAGCTAATACCCCTCTATGGGTCCATATAGCTAGGGTTACCAGATGTCCGGCAAAAGGAGGACAGGTCATGTTCTCTGTCCAGCAAGCACAGCCTTAAAATCAAATATTGCCTGGCTTTTCAAGTGTCTTTTTTTTTTCTTTAAAAAAAAAATTGCACTGTTTTCTCAACAGTCATTATTCAAACTTTCGTATAGTGTGATGTGACCTTGTAAATTGTCTGCTTCTTTCTTTCCTTTGTCTGTTGAAATACTCAACAGCCTAGATTTATGTTATTTATTTTATTTCCTGATTCCAGCAGTTGGAATCAGGGCTTCAATCCAGCCCTTCAAATCTATGATCACTATAGTCTGTAGATCACATGACTCAACATATGTTTCTATGGTGAAACTTGAAAAGCACATCATCTGTTGGCCTTACCAGATAGATCAGACAGGAAACATGACCAGATAAGCTAATTCTACTTTATTGTAAAGCTACATTAACATAATCTTGTGTGTCTGAAAGTACAGTTTTCCTGCCATCACCTTTACAGCCCAAGAACTTAAGGAGGGTCCCTTTGGAGCTTCTTGCCCCACCCACTATCCAGCTGTGGGCTATGCTGTCTCTTATCTGAACATTCCTTAGACAGCATCTCTTTGCCCTGTCTCTCTAGGTCATTCCCACATACCATTACATCATTACTGATTCTATATTATCACTAGTATATGTTTTTGAAAATTAAAAATTTGTTCGAAAAATATTGTGATTGAAAAAAACAGTCTTTCTGATGCTGGAAGGAGAAATTTCATATACATGTAGGCCCAAGCACATTGGGAAGTGGACTGAAATGGACCTGCCAAAATGGTAATACTGTCGATGGTGAGAATGCAGTTGTATTGATGTATTGGGCACATCCACACAACTCCCTAACATCCATTCACAGTTGTCCATCTTTCTTGAAGGACATGACAGTCTTTTGCTGTAATTTTTGTCAAGGATGCCAAGAAAGTTAAACAGTTAGTGTGTCCTCCTCTACACCCCCGCCCATTTGTTCTCCTTTCCAATTGTTCATGTCCTCCTCTGCCTGTTCATATATAAGATGACCCTACATAGAGCAAATCAATGACTTTATCTAGTAGATACATCATTCATTTTTTCTCCTAATTTTAAAAATAATTTTATACACAAGGGTTGGTCAGGTGACCATACACATGTATGCAGATGTTGATGATGTAAATATGTTTCATAGCTAAAGAAACACACATGACAGTCTAAATGGTTTCCCATAAAACTATAACTTATCTACAAACTAAAATGATCTAGCTGTATCACTGAACTTGGAACAAGGGTCTACATTATTTAAGAGGGAGTACAGGCAGGTAGGTAGAGGTAAACCAATTGATAGCTAATATGTAGACTTTGAAAAAGATTTTGACAAAGTTTCTCAACAAAGCTTAGGAGAGTCTGAAGTCTTGAGTAAACTTAGGAGTTGTGGGCTGAGTACTGGAAAGATAGCTGAAAAAAGGACAGGAAGCAGAGAAGGAAATATGTGAACGCTAAAATATTGTAGAAGTAGTAGCACTCCCATGGTGTTGGATATTTTTTGCTGTTTTCTTATTGTGGCTGAAACAGAAACAATTGGCACAGCAATTTAGTAGAAATATGGAGGGCAGAAAGCAAAGAAAATAGCATTTCAAAAAATAAAAGCAGTGGAGGAGGAGGAGGAGGAGGAGGAGGGGGAGGAGGAGGAGGAAAATTCAGTTCCTGTGGGTATTTTATTTTGAATACATTTTAGCATCTCATTTGCAAAATCCAACTGCAATGTTAATCTAGGGCTGTATAAATGGGATGGTAGGTCCAAACTTGGTGTTACATAGGACTCCCGTATTCCTTAAACTGGCCCTATATAGTATAAACAGACACTTCTGGTCTGGAAGCAGAGGCCTTCAAGATCTGCAACTTGAAATTCCAGCATGAACATATTTATAACAACTTTCCTTCAGACTGAGTGTCAGTATTTGCCTGATCAATAATTTCCTAAGGTATAGAACTGTACTTATTTGTTGCATTTTTTCTTTATGGTCTCAAACTGAAACCCAAGTCCTGTATATAGGAAACCACTGAATAAGGCCATCTAATAGCATGGATGATACCCAGTGATATTTCTGTACCCCAGGCCAATCAAGTTATTCTGTCAAGGTTCTTCCTAAGAGTCTGGAGCTGTAAGGGTCTGGATGGGGAGAGGAACAACTCTAGCAAGACTGAAAGGCTGTGGGCAGGACTCCCTGGTTTCAATCTACCATTGGTTCTGCATGAGCTAGCACTCCTCCAGAGTTGGCACACAGTCTGACGGTCATCCTAGATTGTTGGCTCCTTCTCAAAGAGCAAGTGGCAACCATGGCTCAGAGGGCCTTTGCAGTGATCCATCTTGTGTGCCAGTGGCTCCTGTCCCTAGGCTAGGAGGCTAGGTTATTCATGTTTTGGTCAATCTCACCTGAATTATTTCAATTTACTCTACAAGGGTTGCTCTTGAAGACCAATCAAAAGCTACAACTGGTCCAGAATGCTGTGGCCAAGGCAGTTGTGTGGGAAATTCAGTATACCTATGCAACACCTCTATTTCACAAGCTGCACTGGTTCCCAGTAGGCTTTCAAGTGCAATTCAAGGTGTTATTACTTATAAAGTCCTTCATATTTCAGGGCCAAGTTATCTTTAGGACAGCCTGTCCCCACTTATTTCTGTCCATCCCACAAGCTGGGATGCTTCCAGTCCCTTCTATCAAATAATATCAAATAATATCATCTGATGGAACCCAGGAACTATGCCCTCTGTGTCATAGCACCTGGCCTAGGGAACAGAACACTCCCCAAAATCCAGATGCCCACTTTTCGTAAGGCTTTGAAAATCTGGTTATTCCCTAGGAAGTAGGCCAGGATGCTGGGTAAGCCCATCTTTGGGGAAGTGATTGTTGGATTTTGAAAATCACTCTGAGCATGATGTGTTGTTTTGTTTTAATTGTTACTACTACTACTACTACTACTACTACTACTACTACTACTATTTGATGGTTGCTTTTCAACTAGTTGTTAGCCACCCAGTGAGTAACCATGTAAATTCAATGAATGAATGAATGAATGAATGAATGACAATTCCTTGAGTATATTCTTCCTTGCATTATCACCTGTTTGTGTTACGGGTATTTTGGAATTTCTACCTTTCTTTCAAATGACTACTTTGTAACTAATTAGGTCACTGATTTTATATGTGCTCTTAATATAATGTAAATATGGACAATCTACCTTTTTCTTCCTATGACTATGACAAACACAGCATCTTTTTACTCAATCCTTATTGTTTCTTGGTAGCATCATATTATGTTATGCAGAGTGCAGCTATAACCACAGTTCATGCCAAAAATACACACCAGCATTAGAGAGATTTAAAGAATACAATGTCCTTATCTTGTTCTCCAAAGAAATCCAGCCAGAAAGTATAAAACATACCTGGTGTTTATTAAGAAAAATAAAAACTACATAAAATACAAATTTCATGCAAAACATAGAAAAAATCACTTCTTCTCATGTATGTGGCATCCAAGACTTATCCACTACACAAGTTTAACAAAGTCTTTAGCCAAAAAACTCTCAGAGAATAGGTACACTACTTAGTTATTAGTTACTACTACATATCCTATAAAACTGATTGTTGTTGTTTAGTCATTAAGTCGTGTCCGACTCTTTGTGACCCCATGAACCATATTGCGCCAGGCCTTCCTATCTTTCACTGCCTCCCTGAGTTTGCTCAATTTCATGCTCATTGCTTCAGTGATGCTATCTAGCCATCTCATCCTCTGCCGTCCTCTTCTCCTTTTGCCTTCCATCTTTCCCAGCATCAGGGTCTTTTCCAAAGAGTCCTCTCTTCGCATTAGGTGACCAAAGTATCTGAGCTTGAGCTTCATTATCAATCCTTCCAATGAGCAATCAGAGTTGATTTCCTTTAAGATTGACTGGTTTGACCTCCTAGCAGTCCAGGGGACTCTTAAGAGTCTTCTCCAGCACCACAGTTCAAAGGCATCAATTCTTCAGCGTTCAGCCTTCTTTATGGTCCAGCTCTCACAGCCATACATTACTACTGGAAAAACCATAGCTTTGACTATGTGGATCTTTGTCGGCAAGGTGACGTCTCTGCTTTTTAATATGCTATCTAGGTTTGCCATAGCTTTCCTCCCAAGGAACAAGCGTCTTTTAATTTCATGGCTGCAGTCTCCGTCTGCAGTGATCTTGGAGCCCAAATAAATGAAGTCTGTTACTGCTTCCATTTCTACCCCTTCTATTTGCCAGGGATTGATGGGTCCAGATGCCATGATCTTAGTTTTTTTAATGTTGAGTTTTTGGCTTTGGCCCAGCCGCTTCACTCTTTCTGGAGCTACTTGGAATTGCCCTCCGCTCTTCCCCAGTAGCATATTGGACACCTTCCGACCTGAGGGGCTCATCTTCCGGCGTCATATCTTTTAGCCTTTTAACATTGTCCATGGGGTTTTCTTGGCAAGGATACTGGAGTGGGTTGCCATTTCCTTCTCCAGTGGACCACATTTTGTCAGAACTCTCTGTCATGACCTGTCCATCTTGGGTGGCCCTGCACGGTATAGCTCATGGCTTCACTGAGTTACACAAGCCCCTTCGCCACGACAAGGCAGTGATCCATGAAGGGGATAAAACTGATTACATGATGACTAAAATCCTACTAAGACAGTGAGGCATACAGTCACCCACAATTTATTGACACTATGCACCTCCCCTTAGGTAACTAGCATACAGACGTCAATAGGTGGCAGTAAATAGCAGTATATGTGCAAACTAGAAAAATAAATGCAGATGGCAGTCAAAACAATGTTTGGAGATAAGCAATTTGTTCTTCTTCCCATGAGAATATCCTAACAGTTTATTGCTTAAAAAAAAAAAACAACAACAACTGGGCAAGGGAAGGGTCCATGGAAGAAAAGGCTTTCCTCCTAGGTACCACCCAGTGAAATTCCCTGGCCACAGGACCTGCAACTTGCTTCTTCTGCTGGACCTGGTGGGATGGGTAGATGTAACCAGGGAGAGGTGGTCCCTCCATCAAGGTTTAGATCATGTTACATAAAAATTGTACACATGATCCCTTGGGGAGATTGCACATTTTTAGCTTATAAATTGCCTTGGGAAACTTAAGATTGGTAAAAGTATATCTGTATAATCACAGAAATAAACAGCAATGTAAACTCTACCCAGTATTTATTTATTTATTTATTTATTTATTTATTTATTTATTTATATTTCAAATTTGTCACCACCCATCTCACTGTGAGGTGACCCTGGGTTAGGGTAGAATAAATATGGATTAAAATAGATAAATATTAATTAAATAATTACAATATGTTCAGTATGTTGCAGCACCACTAATACATTAGAAAGATAACTCCCATAATTCCCATCCCATACATTTTATTCTGTATTTATCGATTACAATTATTTCTAACCTCCTTGTCAGGAGAACAATAAAATCAATCAAAGAGGCATACAAGCCATTTAAAAATAAAAACACAATCACTTTTGTAGAACCATTCCATAGGGCGGCTGGACATTAATGACAACGTGAAGGGTGAGGGACAGGGAAAAAGTCCTTCTTCAGGTTGCCTGCCTGCCTCCTCTCTCTTTAGGGTCCTTCCACAGTAGAGTGGAGTGTATTGGCTCAAGAAAGGGACAAGAGGTACCAGGCTGAGGAAGACACATTCACAAGATCATTTTTCCTAAAATGAAAAGGAGTGTCACCAGAGACTCTGATCTTTTTAGCAGTTGATGCATGGCAACACTGCATAATAAATCTTCAGGTGAAATAAGTTCAGGATTTATTACACTGGAATCATCACAAAAGCTAAGAGTCCTAAGAAAGGTTAGACCTCTTATTCCTCATGTATTTCCTATTATTCATTAATACCTACTTACTATTTTATAGCTCTCTGGAAATGGCCTTTAACTGTTGCCATTTTTTTTTAAATGCGATCAAAATAAATCTTGCTTCTTTTCCCCACCTCCCCTCCATATTAGCTAAGACAATAAGGGAAAAAATTCTCAGAAGCAGGGCTGCAACATGCAGGGATGATGTTCTTTCTACTTGCCAATTCAGGTCAGACATGCTTTAGTCAGGTTTTAAGACTCCATGAGGAAGGAGGGATATTGTGAATGTGTGAACCAGCACTAGATGCTCTAAAAAGTGTGAAAACATTTTCATAGGTGGAACTTCAGTATAGATTAGATTCTAAGAAAGTGCTCTGCACCAGCTGTTTTGTTGGGGTTCACTCACTGTCATTGTTAAAGAGAAAAGAGATATAAGATGGCATCTTTTGATCTCTATCATTTTCCTTTAACACATTTCTTAACCAGAACTATGTTTTTCCCCCCTCTAGGCTTATTCATAAATCACTTTTTCACCTCAACTCTGTGTATTTATTGCATCCAAATCTGAGAATTTACCACCCATAATTTACTGGGGCAAAAAGCCATCACTGAAATATTTGTTACAGCTTTATCAGAAATAGCTCTGGTGCAAAAGGAAATGAGCACAACTACATGGCTCTACTATCTGAGGTTCATTTAGTGGACTAATTGGGCAGGATGTCCATTACTGAGGAACGTCCTTGAATTGGAGAATAGGGCATCTTAAGTGTTTACATAATTTAAGTGATGACATTATTGTGCAAATAGTCATTATCCCAAATTACATTGTAATATAAAGCATAAAGAAAGTGGATCCTCTGAATATCAAGGTCTAATGAAACAAGGTTTGACTGAACTTCTGAAATAACCTGAATCAGATCAGTTCATCTGTAAGACCCACAAGTAAGATATGGTAACCTTTGTGTATCTCTGTCTGATTAGTTATTTACTCATATGTCCTTAATGCTTCACTGACATTCTTTGCCTCAATTATCTGATATTTAACACAAAGTGCATCAGATAAGCTGAACCACTGTAAGCTTTGTGCTGCCAACTTTCTATTTTTTTTATCAAAACTTTTATTAAGATATATAAAAAGTACAATTAAAATACAAATCAGAAATTATAGAAGAGAGAGAAGATAGAACTAAAAGAAAAAGACAAAAACTAAAAGAGTGAGATCAAATAGAAAGATGAAACAGAAAGTGACTTCCGACTATCTCCAATACAGATATGAGTACAAATTAAAAAAAAAAAAAACCTCTTACCACTATTTAATCGTAATTCATATTATTTCCATCAACACAAACCATCTAATCATTAAATTCCACAATCAAAGCTTCGTTTTTTTCCCAACCTAAGCATGTAATCTAGAAGGGTTGCCATGAGAAGACAAATTTAAAAACAGTATTATCTCTTATTAAAGCTGTTAGCTTTGCCATTTGAGCCACGTCCATTAGTTTAATAATCCACTCTTCCACTGTAGGTATTTGTGAGTCTTTCCATCTTTGCACATATAACAGTCTTGCAGCTGTGATCATATATAGAAGCAAAGATCCATATTGTTTCTCCATCCTCTCTCCATCAAACCAAGTAGGAACAGTTCTTTTTTTTTTTTTAATATTCACTTTAAGAATTTTTTGAACAGCAATGCATATCTGGTCCCAAAATTTTTTAGCCTTTTCACAAGTCCACCAAAGATGATAAAAGGTTCCTTCACCCTGTGAACATTTCCAACAAACATTTGTTATACCAGTATACATTTTTGATAACTTATCAGGAGTTATATACCAGCGGTACATCATTTTATAAAAATTCTCTTTCAAGTTATAATTCAGTGTAAATTTCAAACCTTTGTTCCACATATTTTCCCATTGTTCCAACATGATATTGTATCCAAAGTTTTTAGCCCATTTAATCATACATTCCTTGACTTGTTCATCTTCTAAGTTCATCTGTAACAACATCTTATACATTTTAGCAATAACATGTTCATCATTTATATAGAGTTGAGTCTCAAAATAAGACATTTCATTAACAAATCTATAATTCTTTTTATCCAACTTACAACATTCAAACAATTGCCTTTGAGTAAACCAGTGACATTTAAAACCTTCTAATTCTAACTGTTCTCTTGTTTTAAAACTTGGTTCACCCTCCTCAAAATTTAATAAATCTTTATATTTTAACCACTTCATTTCTCCCACATTTTCTCTTCTAGTAAATGCTTCCTGAGGTGACAACCACAGAGGTATATTAGGAAACAGTCTTACCTTATATTTATTTCAGATCTGCAGTAAGGCATTCCTAATATAATGGTTCTTAAAATCCTTATTAAATTTATCATACCACAAATAGGCATGCCACCCTAATCTTAATTCATGGCCTTCAAGTAGTAATAATTCATTATTCCCCAAGGTTATCCACTCCTTCATCCAAAGCAAACAACAAGCGTCAAAATACAGTTTTAAATTAGGCAGACCCAAGACTCCTCGTTCCTTGGCATCTTGTAACAATTTATATTTAATTCTCGGTTTTTTGCCTTGCCAAATGAACTTCGATATCTCTCTCTGTCACTGTTTAAATGGTAAATCTGTAGTCAAAATCAGTATAGTCTGAAAAAGAAACCACATCCTAGGCAAAATATTCATTTTAATCACTGAAATTCTCCCCATGAGAGACAATTGTAATTTTTCCCATCTTACCAAATCTTTTTGCACTTCATTCCAAATTTTGCCATAGTTATTCTGGAACAACACACTATTTTTAGTAGATAGAATCACCCCCAAATATCTCACCTTTTTTTCAGTCCTGAAACCCATCTTGCTCATCAACACATCTTGATCAGGCAGGGTCATGTTTTTAATTAACATTTTTGTTTTGTTTTGTTTATTTTAAAACCCATCAGTAAGCCAAATTCCTTCAGTTTCTTCATCAAGTCCTCAGCAGATACTAGGGTCTTGTAATATCAAAACTAAATCATCAGCAAAAGCCCTCAATTTAAAAACCTTTTGTTTAATCTTTAAGCCTTTTATTTGTTTGTCCCTTCTAATGTCTCTGTTAAGAACTTCAAGAACCAAAATAAAGAACAGAGGTGACAAAGGGCAACCTTGTCTTGTTCCCTTTTGTATATGACATGATTCAGTTAATTCTTCATTCACAATAATACTAGCCTTCTGAGGTGTATAAATTGACTTTATTCCCTGTATAAAATGTTCTCCAAAGTCCATACTTTCCAAAACTTTAAACATAAACATCCAATTCAAATTATCAAAAGCTTTCTCTGCATCCAAAAAAATAAGAGCCATTTGACATTCATTATGATATTGTAAATATTCTGTAATATCCAGCACAACCCTAACATTGTCTCTTAATTGTCTTTTAGGCAAAAATCCACATTGATCATGATGAATAAATTCCTGCAAATTTTTTTTTAACCTTTCTGCCAACACTGAAGCAAATATTTTATAATTGTTCTTCAACAATGAAATTGGTCTATAATTCTTGATTAAAAAAGGATCCTGTCCTTCTTCAGGTAGAAGCGCAATGTTGGCTTCCTTCCATGAGTCAGGCATTGCCGCACCCAACAATGTAGAGTTCATCAATCTTTTAAAAGGTAAAAGAATCTCATCTTCAAAACATTTATAATATATTGCAGGTAATCCATCAGGTCCTGGTGCTTTACCCAGTTTGATTCTCTTTACAGCTTCAAATATTTCAAAAGTAGTTATAGGACTGTTCAATATTAATTTCTGTGGCTGTGAAAGTTTTGGTAATTTTTGCTTGTTCAAATATTCATCAACCTTTTCTAAAGAAATTTCTTGTTCTTTATACAAGTTAGAAAAGAAATTATGAAATGTTTTTCTTTAATTTTTTCATTGTCCAATAGTTCCACATTTCCTTCTTGAATTTTAGAAATCATTTTCTTGTCTCTCTCTTTCCTTAATTTCTTTGGTAACCATCTTCTTGGTTTATTTGCAAATTCAAAGTGTCTCTGTTTAGCATATCTTCATTTCATTTCAATTTCTTTTGCAGTCAGTATTGAAATGTGTTGATGTAGTAACTTGAGTTGATAAACAATATTATTATCAGATGGTTTTTTCTGGAGTTCCTTCTCCTTCAACTTAATCTGATCTAAAATCATTTGTAATTTTTGTTGAGACTTTTTCTTAAGAATATGATTATGATAAATAAAATTTCCCCTCATAACCACTTTACTGGTATCCCACACTGTTTTTAAAACTACACCTTTATTTAGACTGATCTCAAAAAAGTCCTTTAATTTCTTCTTACAGTTCTCCACAACATTTTCTTTTTGCAAAATAGGTTCATTCAGTCTCCACCTAAAAGACCTAGTGAATTTTTTAATTATTAGGCTTACAGGATTATGGTTTTGAAAAAGTCTTTGGTAAAATATCCACAGTAGAAATTTTATTTGCCAAGTCTGTTGAAACCCATATCATATCAATTCTTGAAAAAGATTTATGTCTCTCTGAATAAAAAGTAAAATCTTTTGCCAGTCCATTTGTATATCTCTATGAGTCCATCAGTACCAAATTATCCATTAAATCAAAAAAGGACTTTGGTAATTTTCCTTGCTTGATTTTAATTTGCTTTTCAGATGTTCTATCAATTAATGGTGAAGCAACTCCATTCCAATCTCCCATCAGACACCAACTTTGGTATGAGAAAGCTGACAATTCATTCAAAAGCTGCATAAAAAAATTGCTTTTGTAATCATTTGGAGCATATACTCCCACAACAATCATTTTAAGTCCATGAATCTCCACTTCAACAACTACATATCTACCATAATCATCTGTTAACAATAAACATGGTTTCAAGTAATTTTTAACATATAATACAATTCCATTTATTTTCTTCGAATTGGCTGAAACAAATTCCTGTCCCAAATTCTTATTTATCAAATATTTTGTATCTTTCTTCTTTATATGTGTTTCTTGCAAACAAATTACATCATATTTCAATTTATTCAAATAGTGAAAGACCTTTTTTTCTTTTCTGTGGAGCATTTGCCCCATTTCTATTCCATGTAAGACATTTCAAAGCCATCTTTATACAGATGATTCACCACAATCTTTAGGAATGACAGCTGTCTCTTCCCCATATGTAACTACATCCGTTTGCTTAATTCCAGATGTATCCTGTTCCAAATTGGTTCCAAATCTAGCTAAAAAGTCCTCAGCCTTAGAAATCGTAATTAATTTAAATCTTTGTTGGTGGCAGGAAAAACTTATCCCTTCTTGTTTTTCCCAGTGAAAAGGATTTTTTTTTTTTCTTCAAAACATTTGTCAGAAATGCATATTATTTTCTCTTCTTAAAATCCTTACTAGTATTTCTTTGGGGACCATTATATCCACACTCTCAATGTTAAGTTTAGAGTCAAAATGCACTTGCAAAATCAAATCCCTTGTTTTTCTCCTAGGAAACTGTACCAGCACATCTCTTGGCTTGCCATGTATAATTGCATATCTGGAGTTTATACAAAAACTTCTTCTATCCCATCTGACATTTTATCTTCTTCCCAGTCAATTAGTTCCACCATGGCAGATATAATCATATTTGTTAAGTTTTCTTCTTTAACTTCAGGGATTCCCCTAAGCCTCAGACAAAACTCAACTCCAGTAATGCAGTTTTGTCCACCTCTTTTCCCCTTTCATTTTCCAGCAAGTCAACTCTATCATTAAGATTTTTAATCCCTCCTTCTACTTTCTTCTCCATTGTTTCAATTTTCTGATCAATTTTTTGATCCAATTTTTTTTCAAGTTCAAGAAACTTTATATCAAGTGCTTGAGTAACAGTTTGTGTGATCATTTGTGTTGTTTTTAAAGTATATTCTTCAAACATACCTTTTATCCAGTCAACATCACCAGAGCCACATCTTGTTAACTTTCTGGTGGCCATTATCTTTATATCTACCTTCTTCTTCCCCCCCCCCTTACTTGGAAGGAGAGAGAAAAAGGCTATTTCTCCCTTTCAGTAATCCAATTGTCCAAATATAATATAATATAATATAATATAATATAATATAATATAATATAATATAATATAATATAATATAATAATATAATATAATAATATAATATAATATAATATAATATAATATAATATAATATAATAATATTCGACAATACACCAAATATAATACTTTAGCTCCTTCTTGTGGCCCAAGATAGTATTCCCAGCAATCAGATGTAACCAGATATCCACAACTAGAAACAAAGCAGAGGGGAAGGAAGTCTACAGCCAATCACAGCTTAGGAAAATTGGCAGACCAAAACTTTCCCACAGCATCTAAAAATAGATTGCTCCAACTCCACAGGAAACCACTTATATAAAAATCTTCCTTTTCAAGAACAAAGGTAAGGTATACATAGAAAAATATACAAAACTTTCTACAGCACTTTAAAGCTTCCAAGTTGCGTGCTCGTATTTCAATCCTTCCAATCCAGTACAATGCACTTAGAAATCCCAAAAAAATAATGAAAAGCCAACCAAGAGAAGAAGTATTTCTGTAATGGGGATAGCCTTTTTAAATTCTTTGAATAATAAACAACAAAGGTGATTTTAGAAGTGGGGTGGCCAGAAGTAGTGTCTTTTTAAGGAAGCATTTAACACAGCTCTGACAAGCTGTCCCACCTGCTTCTCAGCTGGTCACTCACTGTCCGGTTACATCTGATGAAAGTTCGATAAGCTATAGCCGTCCGGAAGACAAGAGGTGCAATGCAAGGCTTCTCCCTGCCCAGAGAATGCTTTGTGTCTCAGAAAAAGTTCCTGGGACACCCAGTCTACTATGCTGGCATTCAGCAAAGCTTCAGCCAAAATTAACCTTCCATCAGTATTCCTCCATCGGAAGTCTGTGCTGCCAACTTTCTAGACCATCTTGTCTGAGCCTTCCAAAAGGAACAAAACAATCTTTTTTTTTCCCCCTGATCTTGTCTCTTGGACTCATTAATCAAAGAGAAAAACCCAGTGAGGAAAAAATCATCACTGTCAGGTTAGGAAGCAATCCTAAAAGCCAAAAGATTAGCAGAGTATATTTGAGATTAACATGTGCAGGCACTCCTTGGGCCCCAGAAAATGAATTCTCCTTGTAATTCTTCCAGTTTTAAACCATTTTGGATAGTTAGATCAAATTTAGCTGCCAGTTGAATTAAACATACCCATTATTAATTATTTTATTTTTGAAACAACTAATACTGAGTCATGGATAGAAGTTAAAGAAGGATAGAAGTTAAAGTTAAAATGTAGGAAAATGAATGTACTAATTCTACAATTAAAATCACCTGCCCAAATCAGTTCAGTGTTAGCACATTGAAAAGTCCTGTAGTTAGTCTTTAAACTGATCCAACAAGTCATCTGCCTGCAAGAGCAGTGTATAGGAGAACAAATGTACATTAATGAACAAGACGATTTGGTGAGTCAATGAAAAGATTATAGCAATGGCTGAAATATGACATAAAATAGCCACAGAAGAGTCAAAAGAAAATTAAAAGCAGTTAAGATGTTGAGGCCGCCTTGGATATTTCTACCTTTTAGGCTAAAGCTTTCAGAAAATGGAAAGCCTTTATATTATTTTCTGAGATTTAATGGAGAAATACAATGCTGAGAGATTATAATATGCAAACAGAAGCAAGGCCACTCATACTGGAATGTCATCAAGCTACATTCCATGAAATGAATCAGACAGCAGATGTATTATTCAGATATCATGCATCAACCATCGTCCTTGGGAGATGCATTGTTGTGAGAGGGGGAAATGGCTCTTAGTTGCTTCTAAGTAACAAGGTAATAGAAAGGGAGGAATGGTTGAAAGAAATATCCACTGAAATGAGGAGTCATTTATTTTGTCAACAAGATTTATTGCTTTACAGTTAGCTCCTTAGCAGGGCTGCAGTGGATCAAGGCTCTCAGAGAGATGGCAATGAGAAGACCTTAATCCTTTTCAGTGGTCACTTGATTTTTAGAGGCTATAATGTATTATATTCTGCACACAGTTCAGACTGATGGGGTATAGTGGCAGTAGAGATAAGGTTGAACTGCTGGGTTGTTGGTGTTCTCTGAGCTTGGTGATGTTTCATTACTAAGTAATGCATTGGTGTGCTGATGATATTACCTATCCTGGTAATGAAACATCTTCAGGAAAACAACCAAGTTCAGAGAACACCAATAACCATTAAAGAGGGCTTGGCAATCAATGCTTGAGACTCTCTTATCAGGCTTCCTTATATGTTCAATACAAATATTCTTGGTCCTATCTTTTATGTTCAGTAGTAATGATTTAACCTGCCAATCAGTTTACAGCATGGGTGAATTGGCAGCAGTTCCAAATATTTCATCATTTTGAACAAAATAGATGGAATTATTAGTGTCTTGAATTTAATTAGCACTCTAAAGGTGTTAGGAGAGGCTGGTAACCATTCCACCATATCAATATCAACTTGAGAGACTAGAATGTGCAGCAGTAGGTTCAGAGATAAGGTAAGGCTTTATGAAAGAGCCATCTGTCTTAGTTAAGAGAATCATTTCCTAGTGTAAGTATTATTTGAGAAAGCTGAAGGACACAGGGAGAATCAACTTCAGGCAGGTAATTTTTACTTTACAAAGTCATCACTGCTATAGCTGCTTAGCTTGTTAATTAATTCAGAGTCTTCAGATGGAAGTATGTATGTTTATAGTGGTTTTGTTTGTTTTTTGTCCTCTGCTTCCAATAATACTAATGGTTCAAATTTATACCAGGACTGAAGACCAATTCTGAATATCCACTTCTTGTTGGGGATATGGGCTGGTCTGAGCCCAAGATTGTACATTGTATTAGCAGCCATATCCACTGAAATTTCCAAGAAAGGAGTTAGGAGCCAACAGAAATCAAAGAAACAGAAATCAAAGGGTTTAAATTTATTTAGGCCAAGACTGCCTCAGTACTGTTTACTATTGAAATAAGCAACAGAAGAAATTAAAAAAAAACAAACTGTATGATAAAATGGATGCAAAATTTCAAAGAAACAGTTACAATGCAAGAATGGGAAGAATTATGGATTAAATATATAAAATGTACTCCAAGCTACAACTTAAAAGAAAATTGGTACAAAAATGGTTTATAGGTGGTATACAACCCCATCAATAATCTCCAAGATAGATAAATCATGTGGTAATAATTGTTGGAAATGCCATGAAACAGAAGGAACATTTTACCATATGTGGTGGACATGTAAAAAAACTCAAAAGTACTGTAAAGATCTACATAATACAATGCAGACAATTTTGGAAATTAAATTTGAAATGAAACCACACTTTTTCTTACTAGGTATAAATCCCAGAAAACATCAACAAGAAATATCCTAATTTACTGAGATACATGCTCACGACAAGTAGAATAATTTTAGTTCAACACTGGAAGAAAGATACAGTTCCAAGAACATCTGATTGGCAACTAATGCAGCAATGGCAAAATTCACAGTATATATTCACAAGGGAAGTTTAACCAAATTTAAGCAAGAATGATTCCCATTTATACAATTTATTGTGCAACATGGCAAATAAAAACATTTACAGTTTGGCTTCTAAGGGGGCTTAAATGTTTTTTAAAAATCCTAAATTATCAGAAGCACAAAAAGGGGGAAGTCAGAAATCAAATAGCATTTTTTTCTTTCCTTTTTTATTAAAATTTTAAATCATAGTTAATACTGATTTTTCCCCCTATCTCTAATGGTCTAAATTATCTAAACATTACAGTATTAATCTCTAGTCAACACTATAAATAGTACTATACTGAAATAATATAATGTATTACATATAACTTGTAACAATATAATGAACATTTAAAAAAAAAAAATTCTATCACTACCTTACTATTTATGTATACTATCTTACATACACACTTCATATTCTATCTTATTTGGTTTTAACCTATTTTACCTGTTATTTTGTCTCATTTGCTACCTCTTTTGAACTATTTCATTAGTCTCATAAATATATATATATATATTAAAAAATGATCTTTAACTGTGAATAAATAAATAAAAAAGATAATCAGTTTAATTTGACACTTCTGAAACATTCAATCTAAATTTGGATATTGTTGGAATACACAACCTTGGGTTTTTGCAATGAATTGAATCAGTCTGATTCAAATGTTCTGATCTAATTTGAAGGGTCAGATCAAATTGATCTGATTCTTCAAATTGATTCAACAGTCAAGACTGGACTGACTTAAAACTGCTAAACAATGAAAGGTTTCAAATTTTTGCACCTTTACCATTAATTAATCAATGGAATTTTATTAGTATTAAATACAATTTAGAGGCTGCCTGACTCCAAATGACTCTAGGCAGTTTACAACTAAAAAGTAGGAAAAATGCAATACAAGAAAAAGAATCATGAGCAGCCCAAAAAAGAAAAACATTTAACAGGGGCTCAATTCTCACCCTACCCCAAGGCCTGGGAGAATAGCAGGGTGTTTAATAAATTTCTGGATGTTACAAAGTTGTAGTTATCTGGATCTCTGGAGGAGCATTATTCCAAAGGACAGGCACTGTGACGGAGGAGGCACAGTTCCTGGGTCGGTCCCACTAGATGACACTGTTTAATCAATGGGACATGAAGAACACCCACTTTACCCAATCTCGGCTAGATCCATATATCACAGGCATTGCTTATTCTAATATTGACTTGTTGAGCAAGCTGTTGAGATGTGGTTCAAATCTAGTGCTATACATTAAACTGTAGTGGTTACTCCATGGGCTGCATGCAGCTCCCATATCCTCCTAGAAATGTACAACTCACAATTCACTAACTAGGTTGGATATGTATGCATGGTGTGTAAATATCTGTCTA
The DNA here is from genome assembly GCA_030867105.1 of Liasis olivaceus. Classification (NCBI taxonomy): domain Eukaryota; kingdom Metazoa; phylum Chordata; class Lepidosauria; order Squamata; family Pythonidae; genus Liasis; species Liasis olivaceus. Next base: position 90,912,517 of record CM061348.1, on the reverse strand, counting down.
AATGGAACTTTTAATTAAGGAAGTAAGCACTGAATGTTGCAAATATGTGTTTCTGCATGTTTGAGAGCTCTTCTGTCCTGTAGCCTTTGGCTGCTTGTTTTCTGTGTATGAACTTGTTAGAAACAATACCTTTTGGAGTTCAGCCACTTCTTCCACTTTGGCCATGGTAAGAGCTTGGTGTTCTATCTGGACCAGGCCTACCATGGTTCCTGACTTGCAGATTCCCTGTTTCTTTACTCCTCCTACCTGTGCTGGGAAAGCAAGCACCACTTACCTTCCTTTCTTTGGACATGTGTTTTGAAGACTTGGGGGAGGGGGGGGGACAGCAATTTTACAGTTTTCCTGTCATTTCAGGCAGATGGGAAAAGTGACAGAAATCAGATAACAACAGAGAAAAGGAAAGGTCTATTTTTTCACTGTTGCACTGTTCCATCTGTGTGCTTGTAATCCAAGAAAATAAACAAACAAACAAACAAACAAATAAAGTAAGCAAGCAAGCAAGCTGTGGAGGGCAGTGACCAATGACCAGAAAGGAGTGGACATTCTTCTATAGGACACAGTAGACAGTTGGATTTGCCTATAATGAAATTAAGTACAACAGGTGAACGGGACAGCATAAGTCAGAAAACATTACTTCTGATGTGTAGCAGAAAAAGAGAGGTAAAGTTGTCTTTGTGGTGGTAGGCCTGGTGGGTAGAGGATGAGATCATGTGATCCTGACTTCAAGAAATGGTCAGTTGTCCACACTCATCCTGGGGCAAAGTGGTTTTGTGGATCATCCCTAAGTCTGTGGATTAAAAAAGGGGGAAAAAAATAATATTGAAGATGTCTGCCAGCCCTCTATTTGTCAGTGACAATCTAAAATTAAATAAAATATATTATGATTTAGCACAGTATGTGAGGTTAACTATTTTGTTGTAGTCCTACATGGAAATGATACATGATCCAGGATATCTTCACTACAATGGGCTACTGAACAGCTCCAGCAAGAGGTCTTGAAAACTACTATTTATTGATATTGAATGGGTATCACATTTAACATTTTTTCATCATGGTCAATCTTAACCATTTCTTACTCTCACAACCTTCTGTTCTTTAGAAATATTCTGTGTGTGTGTGAGCATATGTGTGACAGGCATATTTCTATCCCAGATCCTCCTTCCCATTCATTTTTGCCCACTCCAAGCAGCTACATATTCCATGTTCATGTGCATACCAACCTTCCCACCTTAAGTTAATTGATCACAGGTCCTCTAATAAACTCACTCTCATATCTATCTCCATTCATCTAAAAACAACCCTTTCAGACCAAACTTTCAGAGATGGCTGGCACTCTGTCAAAGTTTCATTAATCAATCATAATGTGAACATAATGTGAACATAAACACTCACAGAAACATCTTTGGGAAAGATTACCGTCATTCAGATCCATTAAGTGTTTTGCATTTTACAAGGCCAAGTAACTAGAGCAACATTATCCCACCATCTTTTCATTTTTGACTCTCTGTGAAATATCTGAAGGCTTGTCCATTCCCCAAAGGATATCTTAGACTTGTTGTTTCTCTAAGAGCATAAAATTACCTACAGCTTCAAGGCAAAAGATATTTAAAACCCAATCATTATATGGCATGCCTCTATTTTAGCTGTTAAAAAGTGTTGATTAGTTTTATTGATAGAATTCTCAGTGGTATTTATCAGCACCATGAAATGTTGTCAACCAAATGGGTTAGCCTGGGTTGACGAGGTCCCAAATTAGGAAATGCACAAGAAGATGGATTGTTTATCAGTGTTAATCTAAACCTATAATCTTGGTTTAAAACATCTCATTTAAGAAGAACAGCAGGGGTGAAGTCAGGTTTACATTCAGCTTGATTCACAGAGTATAACAGAACAATCTGATACGTCCTACGTGAACATTAAAAAGGTGAAAGTAAGAAGATGCTGAACACACTGGGACTATCTTTATTATTTAGTGAAGCACTGAAAACAAGGGTCAGCCATTCACCATATTAGTTTGTGAGTGATGGAGGAAAATAGATCAAGGACTATGTTACCCTTGATAATATATCAACTGTGGCTAGAGCCACAGTCATACCTAGGGCAGAGGCACTTAAACAATGGAATTTAAATTAATCCTGAAAGATTCAATCTAAGATAATATCTTTAAATATTTCTGACACATTTTCACAAAATGCACATTCTTTAGCTCCAATAATTCTATATCAAAGACTGTGTGAAATATTTTACTAACCACTAATGCTGTTTTGACCATTAAAACTTTTCTTTAAAAAAAAAAAATCTGTCTAAACCAGAACCTCCCAAGATATCTGGAAACTATCTGAGATATCTAAGATATTTGTGATTTTTATTTTTTAAAAAAACCTTTGTTTTCCCTTCAAATGTCTGTTTTATTAGAAGAGAAAGCACTATGTCTTGCTTTAATTTTAACTCTAGGCAATATTTCAGTGGTGACTAATTTTATGTTAATGTTTTACCAACTGATGTCTGCCCTCATTTTGAAGCCACTGAATTCATATGGCTTTGTTCATAATAAACATTCTTTTAAAACTTTAATTTAAAAGGATTAGATTAGATTAGATTAGATTAATTAGATTAGATGTTTAAAGCAGACAAATCAGAACTGCTATAGATGGGGAAGCCAGGTCTGGGACTGGATTACACTCAAAAGAATCAAATGACTCTCTTGCTGGTCCTCCTGGTCTCAACCCATCTGTGAAAGCACAAGTGAGAATAGAGTTTAGGAATGCTTTCTTCACCTTAGACCAATTTTTGCCATTTTTTGCCTTCTATAGAAAAAAAAAAAATGGTCTGTGCTTCAGCATGGATACAGAAGGTACTCCAGATTAGATTACTGTAAAACAGTATGTATTTTAGATGGACTAGCTTTGAAGAGTGCTCAACACTTCACCAGGTGCAGAAACTGGCTGTTTGGGGACTTATTGGACTAGATGGTCAGGATGTACCACATTATCACTGTACTTGTTACCAGGGTATTTCTGCATCTGTTTTACAGTGCTGGTCTTAAAACATTAAATTGTTGAAGTAAGACAATCTGAAGGACTGCTGTTACCTACATGGACTTGTCTGTGCCCTAACCTCATTTTCAAGCTCCTGCTTGCTTGCTCATCATGAAGATGTTACACTGGCAGATGCAAAGACAAGTTCTTTTTAGTAGTACTTAAAAACCTACAGAACTCCCACCCATGTAATGTGTGATCAGCTTACAATTTTATCTCAAGGGAGTGGGGTGGGGATTCTGAATTATAGAGGCCTGAGTAAAATCTTTCTTGATTCCAGACTCTGCTCTGATTCCCTGAAGGTAGTTTCCATTCTTCTTCTACACTCTTCTTACCTCCTCTTTCTCCATATAGATATTGGTAGAAAACAATTATTCTCTATCAAAATGTACAGAATGGTACACTTTGATGTAGAAGATAGGAATTGGTTTCTCCTCAATTCCTTCTCCATTGAAAATGTTTTCTGAGGATGATGAATTAAGAAACTAAGAAATGAAAAAAAAAAAAAGTGTGTGTGTGTGTGGGGGGGGGTGATATCTTCATTTGATAATTTTTCCTCAATTGCCAGCAACAGTGAGAATTAAAAATATATATATATACTGGACTTTTTTCTTCAGTAAACTTCATGAGTTCCTTAATGTGCCACAAAGTCTGGCTGTATTTTTACTAAAACCAAATTTCATTGAGTTTGCTGTTGGGCTATTATAACTCAGACTACATCATAATCAGATGCCTAAGCAGGCTATGGTATTTAAGCAATATGCAAGAAAATGTGTAACAGGAAATAATCTCTATTACTTAGAGGAAAATTATGCTATTGCCAGTTAAGAAGAGACATTGAGACATTGTAACCTTAGATCCCAATTACATGAAGGATCCACAGTCTTGCTATAGTTTGTATAAGGCCTAATTGCGTACAGCAAAAGACACGTCTTTCAATATTCCCTCTAACTGGTTTAAGGTCTTGACTTTGTATGGGTAAGAAGATTATAGGAATGCCTGAAGGATAATTCTGGGTCTGAAACCAAATGCCCCCATGCAAATTAAAGCTGCAAGAAATCCTTTTCATCATATTATTAATTGTGTAATTAATGCATCCCTGTGTACCGATAAGGATAATGCCATGTAATTAATTTTTTAAGAATTAAAACCTCATCTTTATCAAGTCTCATGGTCCACTTTCATGTTTATAGCTATGAATATAAATCCGCTTATCTAATTATGACATGACTAGTTTCATTGTTCAAAAGAAACCACTCTACAGTTTGTTTTATTTTATGTTATTAATAATCAGATGCTCAAATTTAAAAATCATGGAAGACCAAAGAACTGATTTTTAAGAACCTTTTTTAAAGCATATCAGTAAAATTTGTCTGCTGGTTTGGATAAGGTGTAGTTTAGTTCATTGGTTTGCTGTGCCTGTTTTCTCGTCCATGATTACCCATTCTGTTTACAAAAAGTCTCAATTAGCATTTGAATAGGAACTCAAAGAGCAGACAGGTTGAGAATTCTTATAGAACTAATTTGGCAGGGCTCCTTCATTCTCTTTTCTTTCCCCCTCCCTTTACAGTCTCTTTCTTTGCCTCTAATCAAGTTCCAGTTATTAAAGCCAGAATAAAAGGACTGATTTTCCATTACACTGATGCAAGCTGAACAGAGCCTTTTCTTTCAGCTATGCTAATTGGACTCAAAGGAAATATTTATTTTATAATAGCAAATGAAGAATTCATTACTTTATAGCAAAGGAAAAATATGAAGTTACCAACAGCAGTGGGCAGTACTTTTTCAAAAGAATCCCTTCTTATTCAAGGACACTTTCTTTAATACTTGCTTACCAATAACAGCATTATAAAATTACAGGTAGTCCCCGGGTTAAGAATGCCCAGTTTACAGATGACCCATAGTTAAGAATGGAGCCTATAGTAGCAAAATACACAATGATTCAAGTTAAATACACAAAAGTTTGAGTTCATTACACAATACATACAAATTCGAATTAAGGACAGACCTTAGGAACGGATCTCATTCTTAAACTGGGGACTACCTGTTTCAGACTTAATGACTTCAAGTGGAGAACTCTGGCCATCATAATAACAAACATAGAACTGTGGAAAGACTTTTGAGGGGTTCAACTGAATGTACTTTATGAAGAAAAGTACAGTGGAAGATAGTGCAATTTAATTTAGGTTGATAGTATGCCAAAACTTAGGTTTTCCTACATATTTTCAATATGTTTACATATATGAAAACTAGGAGTGAATCTGACCAAGCAGAGCTATGTACACATGTTCAGGCCTACACCTTGGTGATAAGGGAGGCAAAATGTTCTTACATCTTCTTCCTTATTATATCAGGTAATGCCATCTAGCAGCTTTGTTTAGGATTGTCAACTCCCTTGTGGAGAGGGGGGAGGTGTCTGATCTTTCTCTGGGCCATTGTGACCAATTTGCTTAGCACTTTGCCAATAGTTGCTCATGTTAGCTGCAGTCTTGACTCTGCATGGACTGAGTCTTTGCTAGGGACTGGGGGAGAGGTTTACTCCGTTATCTGAGACTCGTTCTGGTCTGTGACCTCTAAGAAAATGGATAGGACAAAATTTGGCCCCTGTCCCTTCCTGGCTTTTTTGGAAAGCAGGCAGAGTGGAGGTCATTGGATCCAAGAAATTATCAGTGCTTTATTATGGGAGGGGGAGTTCATGACAGCCTTGAAAGAGGCTGTGATCTGCCCTCTCCTGAAAAGGCCATCCCTGGATCTAGTCATGTGGAGAATTATCAGCCAGTTTCTAAGTTTCCCTTTACTGGGAAGGTCATTGAGCAGATCAAATTTGTAGTACCCTACAGAAACCAGATTATCTGGACACTTTTCAGTCAGGGTTCAGGCCTGGGTTTGGGAGAGAGAAAGCATGGGTCACTTTCTTAGTTGACCTTTGTCAAGACTTCAGTGGGGATAGTACACCCCTTTTGGTCTTATTGGACTCTCTGTGAGTTTTGATGCTATCAATAATGTATCTTACTTGACTGTCTGCAGAGGCTGGGGATAGGAGGCATTGCTCTGCAATGATTCTGCTCCGTCTTCAGTGGGTTATCCTAGTTTGTGTTGGTGGGGGAGGAGAGGTGGGCCACAAGGGTTATATGGGGTGCATGGGATGCCACAGAGGATTGGTCCTCTCTTCCCTGTTCTTTAACATCTATATGAAGTTGTTGGCAGAATTCATCCAATGGTTCAGGGGTGTATCATCAGCATATTGAAGATACCCAACTGTACATTACTATCCCAGGCTATGACGGAGATGCTGTTGATGCCCTTCCCCAGTGCCTGGAGGCTGTCAGGGTTTGGATGGAAGAAAACAGGCTGAAGATGAACCCTAGTAAGCCTGAATTGCTGTGGGTACACCATGGTTCTCTGTTGCCACCAGAGTTGTTCCTTGATGGGCAAGTAGTAACTGCCAGGGAGCAGGTTCACAACATGGGGGTCCTGCTGAACTCATGGCTCCCATTGGACAACAGGTGGTAACTGTGGCCTATGCTCAGCTTCAGCTAGTACTTCAGTTGTGACCCTACCTGAACAGGAAGACCTAGCTATAGTAACTCATGGCCTTATCACCACTTAGGTAGACTACATGGTCTACTTGGGTCTGCCCTTAAAAACTACTCAGAAAATATAATTTGTTCAAAAAGTGGCCCATATACTTTTTTGTTCCTATCACCGAAAGCATATAATGCCAGTTTTGCCAACTCTGCATTGGGTAATGATTGGTTTCTGGTACAATTTAAGGTGCTGGTTCTAACCTATGCAGCCCTTTATGTTTTTGCAGCTGTTTACACCAAACAATACCAGCCTGACCAGTTAGATCTAACAGAGAGAAACCATAACTGATTGCACATTTCTGAGAGGTCTGAAGGGTTGAAGCAATGAGGTGCTAAAATCAGGCTAACCCCCTCCTTGATGACATTTCAGAAGCTTTGAAAACAGAATTGTTCTCAAGAGTCTTCTTTTGATTTTAGCATGCCAACTTCTTTACTGTTTTTATTGTTTGTAGTTTTCTCTTTGGGTGGTGGTGTTTTACTGTTTTTATTGCTGTTATACTATCAGTGTTTTACTTGGTTTTTATACTCTGTGTAAGCTACTGACAGTGGCAGGGTAGAAATGTGATGGTAGATAGATGATAGATAATTATTGGTAGAAACCCTTTTTAAAGAACAGACTGGTATATCACTAAATAAATATTAGAGCTAGGTTTTTTGTAAGGGATGCCAATAAAGATGCCATTGCAGTACAATTGTCCAAATTTTCATTTTGGTACCATCACTATAAAAAGCATAGAAGTCTCTCCCAGTACCTGGTTAACATTACCATTGTTTCACTGAAAAGGGTTTTAGCATTTCTTCACCTGCAGATCATGCCCTCCGCATACCTCAAAGGGAGATTTTGTAAGCTCACTGTTGAACAACGTCTCTGTCCTTGTGGTGTTGGTCAAGTCGAGGACATTATCCATTATATCCTCCACTGCCCCATTTACAAAGAGATCAGGGCCAGATTATTGATGGTAGGTGAACTCAAGGGCTCAGACCTCGAAAAATTGAAATATCTTCTTGCAGACATGTTCGCAACTGTTGGCAACCAAATTATTACTTTTGCTCTGCTGTCATTTAAGCTTAAAAGGAAATACTTAAGCTCTCAGTTGTAGCATTGGCTTTATCTTGCTGTAACCTTTTAACATCTAATGCTCTTTTTATTACTTTATTTTACAATCTTACAATTTTACTGTTATTTTATTGTATTTTTTGGCACATGATATGCTATCTCAGGTTACAACAATAAACCTACTTACTTACTAAATAAATTAGCAAATTGAGACTGTAATCCTAGGTACATTTACTTGGGAGTTATCTTGGTGCGATTTACATTTGAATGAGTGGGCATGTATAAGATTTTATTTCTTCACTTCTGTTATTTTCTTCATTTTAATATTTCATCTTTTTCTTGTAGGCCGTATTCCAACCAATGAGATCTAGGATCCAGGACATACTTTGAATCAGAAGTAAGTAACTTTGAGTGGTACACTGGGGCTGCATTTCAAGGAAGTGTGCGAGGACAGAGTGACAAACTGAATTCATTTCATTTTTATTTTTTATTTTACTTTAAATATGATTATTTCATATACCATGTATTTAGCCTTCTTCCATTTTATGTCACATTAATTATTTTTATGTTTTGGCAACTTTTAGTGGAAATGTGGGGGCTGATCCCAACATTTTAGGGACTACATGTGACCCTGTAGCATCATAAAATCATAGAAGAGGTCATTTAGACCACTGACTTCAACTGCTGCTCAGTGAAGGAATCAAAATTAAAGCTTCCACCACAGATGGCTATCCAGCTTCTGCTAAACATATCCAGGAAATGAAAGTCTACCACATCTCTGGTTAGGTGGTTCCAGTGTCAGAAATATCTCTGAAAATTTATTTATTTATTTACTCTAACATCTGTAGCTCCTGTTTTAACATAGTAGCTGGCCCCCACTACTGGAGTTGTCTCCTTAAGGAACCTCTAAAGCAGGGTCCCTCAATCTCCTCTCCAATTCATATTCAGCAAGCCTGCTGCCAAGTGGTTTGGAGAAGCCAGTGGTAGAGGGAGCTTTAAAGGGGTGATTTCAAGTTTTTGCCACAAATCTAAATTTTAATTTAATGTCTGGCATGTGTGTGCATGTGCCTTCAAGTCAGTGTTGACTCCTGGCAAGTGCCTGGACAAATCTCTGCAGTTTTCTTGGCAAGATTTCGGAAGTGTTTACCATTGCCTCCTTCCTAGGGCTGAGAGAGAGGGACTGGCCCAAGGTCACCCAGCTGGCTTTGTGCCTCAGGCAGGACTAGAACTCACATCTCCTGGTTTCTAGCCTGCTGCCTTAACCAGTACACCAAACTGGCTCTCCTTGTCTAGCACTTCCCTTCAATTTCCAGCCATGTTTCCAGTCCTGACTTTCTTTTTTTCATATATAGAATACGCCTTGAATATGAATCATGCTCACCATTAATTGGTGTGTGTGTGTGTGTGTGTGTGTGTGTGTGTGTATGTGTTAAGAATGATACTTGGAAGAGCTTGTGTGAGCTTATTCTTAGGACAGGCAAAGAAAGTTCTCATGGATTCTTCAGTCTTCCAAGGGCATTTTTTATCCCAATCCTAAAAACCAATGAGTAACCGATAATATTTTCCCTCCATGGTTTCTAGACTTAGACAGCTCTCCTCTTGATTTTCTTGTTAAATGCATGAAGCATTCAAGGCCATGTGAAGGTTCAATGGGGCTGTTTCATGTTTCACACTTCCCAGCATCCTTATAGGCAAGTTACTGAATGCATAGAAGGCCCTTCTGCTCACAGCTCTGCACTAGTCTAATAGCTTTCCTACAAAAGCAGTGAAGAGAATGAATGATATTGGAGAGAACCAATAACTCCTCCTTACAGAGCAACAAAATATCAGAGTTTAATATTTTACTCACCAAAGGAAAGGGTGATCTGGAAAGAACATTTGATAGCTTGATTGCAAATGAGAGATTTCATCACAGTCCAGCTGGTGCTAGCCACAGAGACTATTGAATCATTTGTATTAAACTAACTGATTAATGATGTTCATTTTCAAAGAGATGTTTGCCCTCTAGCACTGGTAGAGATACGTTCATATTTATTGCCTTCTAACAAAAGGTTTTCAACAGGCCTGTTAGCATAATCAGAATGTTTTATAGTGTTAAAGAAGATTAAGAAGACAGCAAGGCATTTTTTGGTTGTCATAAGAACAACTTTTCATGAATTTTGTTTATTGAGTTCACTGTAAATTAATTACATATACTGAAGACAAAGATGCTGATTTAATTTGAATATTTGCTTCATTTTATTTGAGCAGCCTGAAAGTCATTTCAAGATTAACTACTTTAATTAAATTAATAAAACAATTTGATATAGGGTTACCTTCTAAAGTGGAATGGGAATAGCTTTAGAATAAATGTGTTTCTCAAATGTGTAATTAAATGTCACATTATTGTTGGCAGTCACCAACAAATAAATCTTAATTTTTTAGAAGTTAAACCACAATTAAATATTATTACCAAACTATATCTAAATAAAAAAAAATCTGGACAAAGTTGGCAAGAAAGTTGCTTTAAAGTCAAATTGAAGACTGAAAATGTATTGGAAAGTGATAATCTATGTATGATATTACTACAATAAATAGGGCTATACAAAGCTTTGAATGAGTGCTTCAGTTTGACAAAACTTTCATCAAGGCAGATTCATGAATCAAAGTAATTGTAATAGTTTACTTTGAAGCAATGAATTAAATTAGATAGCTTTGAAGTCCTTCATAGTCTTTCAAAGCACTTTGCAGATTCAGTTGCTTTTTTATTCTGATTCTGGGGTTGTTAAAAAAAAATACAATGTTGAACTACAATTCTATATTTGGAGAATGCTGATGGGAGTTGGGTATTGTAATGGGATTTCTAATGTTGTCAAAAGCAGTCAGCCAATGAGATTTATCACTTCACTAAACCCTCTACCAATCAGAACTCTTTTAGTGTGGGAAAAGTAGCATTACTTTCAGCTTCATTCAGTTTCTTAGCTATCAATTTCTTCAGTGTGAATGGACAGAAGTCTTAATTTTATTCTTTTTTGAGCTAGTGGAATTACACCTTTTTATGTTAATTCTGCCAACTTAACTGCAAGTTCAGCTCAACTCTCAACATCCTCACAAGGCCTCAAGACTCACCTTATTTTGAAATTCTTCATGACTGAGGCAGGTTTAAGTCTCTTGACAATGAGTAAATTGGTGCCAGGTGCTGGTCCTGAAGTTTTCTGTTCTTAAAAAAAAAAAAAAATGTACATTTGCTACAAATGTATTCTCTGTGCCAGTCTTTGTCACTGGCAGTGCATTTCACTATGCAGCCCTGTTTCTGAAGTTTCTGATAGCTAACTGACTAACATGGAATTTTGCCAGCAAATCACAACTCTAACCCAAACAAGTGCTGCAGTGATGAGAAGACCCTTTGCCAACTTGTTATGCCAGCCTCCTGGTATCCCAGAAACCTCAGTGATCAGGCTTAGTAAAATTATACCAATCCACACAAGATAAATCAGTGGTCATTCCAAGTCCTACTCAAATGGAACTAAAGTTTGCCAGTATGCCCTGTCCAGTTTGACACTCATGAAATCAGCGATAAGAAGTCCTTACCAGAAGGGGACCATGCTTGTCAAACAACTATGCCAGCTCTCTTAGTACTCTAGAAATCCCAGTGTTAAAGGGAGAAAAGTTACATTACCTCATAAAGGCCATGCTTCAGTATGATGCCGAGTCTTGCTCATAGAAAGACAAGTGAAACAGGTTTTGAAAGTTTGTATTTTTAAAGTGGAATATAACAGTATCTACATTGGTTCTGTCAACTTTTCTATAGGCTCTTTGGAAGGCTTTGGCACTGTCCTTTCCTCATCCCTGGTAACTTTGCCTAAGTTAGTGTGGTATTGTGGTTAAAGTCCTGAACCAAGACTGGTGAGACCTAGGTTCAAACCTAACTTCAGCTAAGGAAACATACCATATTTTTCCATCAATAAGACACCCCCATGTACAAGATGACCCCCACTTTTCCAAACCAAAATTAAGAAATCAATATTTTAAAGATAGTGCAGAACACATTTTTATTTAGTAATTAGTTAACATTTACGTGATACACTCGGTGGGAGGAGATCCAAACCATCTCTCTGCAGCTCTATTTCCATGCTCTTTTGCATAACTGATTACATTCAATCACGAGTGAAACTGCCAATAGCTTGTCTCTGCAAACAGACTACCTCTAATTGGTTTGTTCAGCATCAGCTGACGTCAGTTACATAAGGCTCGTGATTGGAGGAAGTCTGTTTGCAGAGACAGTATGGGCAGTTTCACTCGTGATTGGAGGCTCATGATTGGAGGAAACCTGTTTGCAGAGTCAAGCTATTTCACTCGTGATTGGAGGCTAGAAATAGGAGGAAGCCTGTTTGCAGAGACAAAGTATGGGCAGTTTTGCCACCGCGTGGTTCTCTCCTCGGCTGACTTCCTTGAATAAGACACCCTTCAATTTTTAGCGTAAGGATTTTAGAAAAAAGTATTGTCTTAAAATCGGAAAAATACGGTACACTCTTTCAGCTCAGCCTACCTGTAGTTGAAAATAAAATGAGGAGAGATACAATGTAAGCAGTCTTGAATTTGTGGGTATAAATCTAGCAAACTTAAATAAAATGAAAGTGGTGTTGGGGTGGGGAGGTTATTATGGTAAAATCCTTGAAGTAATCTCACTGAAACTTGGTAGGGCCAGAAAATGAGTTAGCTTCAGATATTTTTAGATGTCCCCATTATATCCAATGGAAATTTCCCACCCCTGCTCCCTGCAATGAAATCACAAATCACAAATTTCAAAACACCTTGAATCAAATTGAATCTTGAATCACAAACTCAACTCAAATCATGCCCTCCACAAATATTAGTTCTTCAGTCTGGATCGAATCAAGTCTGAGTCTCATAGGCTTAATAATAAGCAAATTAAAAATAGACAAAATGTATTTTATATTTATTGTAGTATAAAAAATCCATAAATAAAAGTCATGCTTCTCAGAGCATCATTCTATATTAAGGCATTTAAACTAGTTTAGGATCACTGAATTTGGCAGAAATGGAAAATAAAAAGGATATGCCAATAAAGTATCCCAACTTTATCAGAAGAAAAGTACAAAGTTCAGGCTTTATTTTGAATGGGCACCCATTTTAGAGCACAACTCTGGGCAGCACACAACAACAAAACTACAAAAGTCATAAAAACCATAAGACAAAAACTAAAAACCTGGCACCTCAATCATCGTCCCAGGGTGCCCCACCAACCATGCACAGGCTTCCGCCACTCTATCCCCAGGTAAAGAGCCAGGTTTTGGTGGCCTTCTAGAAGGGTAAAAGGGTAGGCTTCACATATTCAATGAGGGCATCAGCTCTACTAAAGGCTAAGCTACATTTTACTTTAAAATATTGAGCAAAGGAGGATCTGATCTGGATTTTGGTTCTAGTTTATGAAGTATAAAACTTTTATCCTTTACCCTATGTTATGTCTCCCAGCAATAAAAAGTCAAGAAATTGTAACACTGATTTGGTTTGAAATTGCGACAGAAGAATAAAAAGGCTGATGCCCACCCCCACATTAGGTTCCCAGTCTTAATCCAGTATCCTGTACTTATTTTGTAGCATTAACAATAGACATTGATTATTGACTTGATTGATTGATTGATTATGTGCCATCACATCGGTGTTGACTCTTAGCAACCACATAGGTAGATTTTCTCCATGACAATCTGTTCCTAACCTTGTCCTTCAGGACTCAGAAGGGTGCACCCATTGCCACTGTAACTGAGCCCATCCCCTTGCTGTCAGTTATCCTCTTTTTCTTTTTCCTTCCACCTTTCCCAGCATTAGAGCATTGTCTAATAACAATAGACATAGCTTCTCACTAATTGTTCACAGTAATATATAACTGGCTCTGAATCTTCAAGCAAGAGCTTACCTTAAAACATAGGCTGATAAGAAAAGGCAGTTTATTGAAGCCTTCTGGCCCCTGAACTATTAAAGGACTTTAAGGCATATGATTTTCACAGTCTTGAGTACTTTTTTTTTTTTAATGGTGAAGGGTATAACAGCTTGTTTTGTAGCATTATGGACAAAGTAAACTAATCTGAGATCAAATTTATTGCTGACTGAAAGCTTATCCATCTAGACTCATTTTTATATCATTGATATGAAAGCAAACACTTTCACTAAAGGTTAGCATGATTTCTTACATTCTCCTTTGCCTTTCTGGTCATGTTTCCCATTATTGCTTTTCTCAGTCAATTATAGTTGTAGAATTTCCACTAAAACCAAGGGGGAACTGATTCAAGAAAACTCGGAATGCAGGCCAGATATGAAGCATCAAAATATTTTACTGTGGAAAAATACTTGCCTACCCCAAGGTCAAGTTCATTTTGTACTCTATAACCTCTTCTATCAATGCCATTGTTTGTTTTCCTGACACAGAGTTTCTCTTGGCTGTTGAATCTCATGGTGTCTATTCTCTCAACCTATTGTGCTGCTGGCTCTAATAAGCATGTGGCAGAATGAAGGAAAAAGAGGTCACAGCCTCTCTTAGAGGCCAAAGGAAGAAGGCAGGCTAGAGATTATATTTTCTGTTTGGATGTTTGGAGTGATATTGATGTAAATGCTAACAGAACAAGTGGAAATTGCCCAAAAGGAAGTTGGAAATGTGCATTTTGGAGCATAGGGGAGAGAGGAGAGGGACTTATTAGTAGTTCATAAATGCAGTAGACAGAAACAACTTTTCATCTGTCTAAACAATTTTACTTGATTCTCTATAAGCTATTTTAATTAACAATATTGACTTTAGCTACAATGCATAGCTATTAAGCCTTTTCCTTGGAACAGAATATATTTATATAGGAAAGCTAGAGTGATTAAGCCACAAAATATGTAGCTGGTTTTAATTCTTATATCCTTTAATAGTGAAGAGGACTTTGATGTTTATTAATTAGAGCTATGACATATTTAAATACAAAGAGCTGGAAAAAAAAAACAGTAGGCTTTTGTGCATTGTTTAAGATTTTATACAATGCATTTATTTATAAAGACATTACCATTATCTTATTGACTGGATTAAGGGGAGCTTACAACAATTTAAATAATACACAGTAATGTATAATAAAAGATGTCAATAAAATACATTCACAATGCCAATTTAATGTTTTTTTAAAAAAAACATAATCTAATGTCTATACAAAAAAGCAGATCATTTCGGGTAAATGCTCTTTAACCAGCCAAAGACAAACAGAGAGGGAGAATCCATGCTTCAGCAGGCATGGAGCACCACGATATTGATAGAACCAGTAATTAAACTTCCTTTAGATGGGAAGCAGGGATGGGAAGCAGAGAAGGTCTTTCTGATTATTGGGAATAGGCAGGAGGTAGGCAGCATGATACAAAAGCAGAAATGATATCCTTCTGGCATCTTTGATCTAAGTCGGCAGTCAGTTCTGATTTGCAGGGTAGATACTAGTAACATATCCGCCTACAAAAATGTTGACTTTATAGAGGATAAATTGGTAAAATCTGACAAAGAGGCCAAATGCATATGCATATCATTCATGTGCATGTATGCTTGCACAATCATATATGCATCCCACACGTACCGATCTGAGTATAACACATAAAACATGAAGAACAAAATCATTTCACCATAGACTGACAGCATTTATGAATTGGAAGGCACCTAGTCCAAGCCCCTTGCTTAGTTCAATAATCCATTAATTATCCTAGGAACACCTTCAGCAAGAGAGAATCCACCACAGTTCTGGGCTAGCTGAACACTGCTGAACAGCTCTTACTCTCAGGAAATTCCAGCTAAATTCAGCCCAAATGTCCTTTAAAAAAAAAAATCACCCCAAAAAGCTTTGTCTCCCCATGAACATAGTAGCCTTTTATCTATTTATAAATCACTATCATATCTCTCCTCAGTCTTCTGATTTGCAAGATAAGCATTCCCAATTCGTTTAAGTGTTCCTCATAGGTGGTAGACTCCGTAACAGCCTGATAGTTGGATTTGTTTGTTTGTTTGTTTGTTTGTTTGCCTTCAAGTCAGTTTTTGACTCCTGGCAACTGCCTGGAATAGTCCCTGCACTTTTTTTTGACAAGATTGCAGAATTGGTTTGCCACTGCCTCCTTCCTAGGGCTGAGAGAGAGTGACTGTTCAAGGCCCCCCAGCTGGCTTTGTGGCTAAGGCAGGACTAGAACTTATGGTCTCCTGGTTTATAGCCTCCAAATCCACATTCAACTCAGCCTCAATCTCTGTTTTGTTCCATAAAATCTGTTGTTCTTCATTATCCTCTGTTATAGTATCAGACAATCTTGTAAGTAATTTCTGAGTACATTGTTCCAAACAGCCTTAATTTCTTCTATAGTCAAATAATATTGCTCCATTGTATTAATGGGTCTCTTCTCCTTTATTTGTAATCATTTGTTTTCTCTGGTTCCCTCTAGGCAACTTTCAAGTCCCCTATTATCATCTGTTTATTTTCCAGTCAACAAAACTTTCCCATGGGAGGATTTTTTACAATTAATTCCAGAAACTTCATATATTCTTTCATAAATTTTTAAGCACCCCTCAGGAAATATTTTTTTCAAATCCATCTGGCCCCTTAACTTTCCAAAATCCACATTCTAGTTTCCCTTTTGCTGTTTCCAAAAAGTAAATCTTTTCTTTTTAATCCTTACACTTACATAGAGTTTCTTTTATCCAGGGTTGAAGGTGATTCTCCCGGCATAGTAAAACTTGCCCTTCAGAAGATTCTTAACTTCTAAGAATGAGTAAAAAGCAGCCTTCTAAAGTAATTAAGAGCCCAGTGTCTCTTTGAAAGGCACCAAACTGTGGTGTAGGCGCAATATTTTTCCCCCAGCTTCCAGAACTCTCAGAACTGCTGGGAATTGCTATTTTATGATCTCTTCACAGGGAGATTCTGTATGGAGCAAACCTATAAGCAATCCTTGTCCTCTCCTTAATCTGGAGAGGGATTCTGAGCAGCCGATCCATTCACAAGCTCCTCTTTCCACCACGGTCATCAGCTCCACAAAGGCAGAGCTGTCTTCAGCCCACCATTGCTATCCTCGGAAGTCCTCCCAGTTTCTAGCCTGATGCCTTAACCACTACACAAACCTGGCTCTCTTTCAAAGTGCAGGTCCTGTAACTGGTCAAAGTAGTCCATGTGCAATCTAACCATGTAGGATACAATGGAATTCTTGCAACTTGTGATCTGTATACAATGCAAGATTCAACTGGGTGTCTTAACTGCTGGATCACTCAATTTACTCATATTCCATTCGTAGTCTATTAACACATATGTTGCTGCCAACTCAAATCCCCCCAATCCTGTATCAATGAATCTGACTTTTATCACACAGTAGATCATCATCCTGTAGATTGGCACAAAGTTTAAGCCTTTTGAAGTCATTTTGAAATGTGTCTTTGTCCTCTAAGATTAACCAGACTTAATCCAACATAGAATGAATGGTAAAGGAAGGATTATGATGATTTACCTTATGATTTAGGGATGTAGTTAATTAATCAGGAAAAAAAAACTGTTTAATATTTATTGGACTCCCCAAAGAATGTTTTTAAAAGGACAGATATTGTATTTTTGTGCAAGTATTAGAAGAAAATTGAGACCTTTGGACTCATACAATTTGGTCATGTTCTTTTATGCCTCCTTTAAAAAAAAATCTAGTAATTACATACGTTAATACAACTTTGGGGGGAAACACATCTTTTTTTAATCTTGAATTAGAAACTCCCACCACACTTTCAGTCTTATCCTGTCAAACTAAAACACACTAAGAAAGATAATAAAGTCAGGGTGAAAGGAAAACAATAATTTATGGAAGGGGCACTGAATTGCATTAGGTCTCAGGTCCCTGAAGCATACAGGTGAAACCCGAAAAATTAGAATATCATGCAAATGTTCATTTATGTCAGTATGGCAACTCAAAAGGTGAAACCAATATATGAGATAGATGCATTACATGCAGAGCGAGATATGTCAAGCCTTACTTTGGTATAATTGTGATGATTATGGCGTACAGCTTATGAAAACCCCAAATTCACAACCTCAGGAAATTAGAATATTACATGACATCAATAACACAAGGATTGGAAATAGAACAATATCGGACCTCTGCAAAGTATAAGCATGCATATGTACTCAGTACTTGGTTTGGGCCCCTTTTGCAGCAATGACTGCCGCAATGCGGCGTGGCATGGATGCTATCAGCCTGTGGCACTGCTGAGGTTTTGTGGAAGACCAGGATGCTTCAATAGCGGCCTTCAGCTCCGCTGCATTGTTCGGTCTCATGTCCCTCATCTTTCTCTTGGCAATGCCCCATAGATTCTCTATGGGGTTCAGGTCAGGCGAGTTTGCTGGCCATCCCTGTTGCTTGTGCACCTTTTTCTCCCACACTTTTCCCTTCCACATAACCTTCTATTGATGTGCTTTGATACAGCACTTTGGGAACATCCAACTTCTTTTGCAATGACCTTTTGGGGCTTTCCCTCCTTATGGAGGGTGTCAATGATGGTTTTCTGCACAACTGTCAGGTCAGCAGTCTTTCCCATGCTTGTGATTCCTACTGAACCAGCCTGAGAGACCATTTAAAGGCTCAGGAACCCTTTGCAGGTGTTATGGATTCATTAGCTGATTAGAGTGGGACACTTTGAGCCTAGAATATTGAACCTTTTCACACTATTATAATTTTCTGAGATTGTGAATTTGGGGTTTTCATAAGCTGTACGCCATAATCATCACAATTATACCAAAGTAAGGCTTGACATATCTCACTTTGCCTGTAATGCGTCTATCTCATATATTAGTTTCACCTTTTGAGTTACCATACTGACATAAATGAACATTTGCACGATATTCTAATTTTTCGAGTTTCACCTGTAGTACTGAGCAGCAATTTTTTTTTTTAATGATGACTCAAAAGTTGGATGAGATGAATTATGCTTTTTTCCTTGAGGTCCAGATAGCTTGTTTCTTGAAATTCGCTAACACTCATCTGGCTCCCCTGAAATTATTAACCAAACCCATGCACAATATTATGATGTAGGGTTGTTATTATTTGTTTTCTTTACCCTTTTCTTCTTCCTTTCCTTGCCATTCTTTCTGAACTTGAATTGTTTTTTTCTGCAATGGAGGAAAAAAGGCAATCCCCAAATATATATTCTCCACTTCTTGAGGAATTAATAACCAAGGCAAAGCTACTAAGTTATGGTTAGAGTTGCACAGATTCATGAATTTATTAGATCCCTGGAGACAATTTGCCATTTCTTGGTCCTTCAGCTTAATCTTCACCTTGGTCCATCATCCAGCTCATAAACTTCCTTGTTTTTCATCTCTCCTCCCAGTTCAAATTGGCCAATCACTGTTTCTAGGAAACAAGTGATCTCAGGATCCACTCCTGTAGATAAACTACTCATGCAGGGAAACACAATCATTAAGTAATCATCATCATCATCATCATCATCATCATCATCATCATCATTTTGGTCAAATCCCTCCTATCTAGACTTGCTTTAGGAAGACTCAGAGTAACAAGTCTGTTCATGTTCTTCAGCAAGTTGTTTTTTAATTCCCTGAAATAGAATGGAATAAGCGAACCAAAATACTATGATTTCTTCCCCTCTCCCATTAAATTCAGACTTGTATAGACCTCACACGCTCTGCAAGTCAGAGAATGAAGAGTCACCATATGCTATCTGTTACAGCTTTTTTGATTCCCAGTACTGGAAAATAGCTGTTGTAAAGACTTCATAGGAATTTCTCCTTCAGTTTCTTTTCTAAAAAATAATGAAGTGCTCAATAGGTTAGAGATGTCATGGAGATATACCTCACTGCAGTGAATTATAAAAAGTAGTAATTCAATGTAAGGTGTAATCACTATGTCCAGAAGCAAGATTAAGACTCATAGGCATGATATAAAATAGATTTATCTCTCTATACGGCATGTCTTTAAACCACTTGCCAAGGTGAAGCTTTTAATGAATGCTGCTCTTGTTCAATTGCACATTAAGTTACTATTCGCAGAAAGTATTCTCAGACAGTGTGATTCATTTGGCTTTTTTTGACCTAACAGGCTTGTAAAATTATGCATGTGTGTATATTCCACAAGTAACAGTAAAGCCAATTTATATTTCAAACCAAAATCCAAAGGTGATCCAAACTTGATAATGACACCTCCTTTTCAAAAAACCTGTGTGGTTAATTTTTGTAATTCAGTTGTGAGAAGAAAGTCTGCATAGAAATAATCCAACTTTCATGCACAGCTTTTTTTGCTAGCCACACTAGCTTGTGAGTGTTTATTGGCTATTTATCTTTTCTCTTACCTCTCTCAAAAGATACTGTGTGCTGTTTGGCTACTGTGTGCTCCATAGCATGGAGAAATGTTCTGTTTGCAAAGCATGGTCACATATGAGAGACAAAACTGACTAGTTTTGTGTCAAAGCTTGGAAGCATCTCAACATCGCTGTGTAGAATCTTTTTCTTTTTTTGTCAATGTGAAAGAAATAAATGATTTTCCCACATATTTCCCAGAGATAGGTCTGTTTCAGTTCCCAAATGGTTTTCTTCTGGACTTTGAATTTCAACAAAGGGAGAATTACTTTTGCCATAATATGATCTTCAGCCAGGAATCGTCACTTCCCAGCCAAATGCATGTGGGAACTGTCATGTTTCTGACATTAATACTGTCATGTGGAAGGTTGTTATTAATATTGGTGTAATTAATCCTCCTCATTTTTTTGTGACTCCCCATGGAATTTCTAATACAACTGAAGCCCATAAATAAACTCCAAAAAAATTACCTCTACAGTAATCACTTATTATTGAAGTACTACTAGTGAAATAAAGGTGAAAGTGTTAAAATGTACTGCAGCAATCTGAGTCCAAGTCTACCCATGGAAGCTCACTGAGCCTAACCTACCCCACAGATGCATTTTTGTGAGGAAAAAACTCAGATAATCCTGATCTTTTGTAGGGAATATGGGATAGAAATAAAAGCAATCAGGATGGAACAATTTTCATGCAGTCACCTATCGTCTTAGCACTTGCATTTCAGAACTTCATGAAACCTTTGGAAATCCAAAGTTCATTACTGCTAAGAAGAATAGTGCTGCTGAAATTTTTGCGTGACATGGTGTGTCAGGTTTTTTTGTTTTTGGGTTAAGGCAAGTTACTTAGTTTATTTTAGTGGTATCTTCCTCTTTCTTTACAAATATTGAAACTAACAAGAGGTAAATGTGGTTTTCTATTAAGACATTGATTTTATCCAGCCCATACCTGTTTTGTTTCAATATGGCTACAAGGTTATCTGATCTAATTACTCAGAGATTAATTGTAGCACATAATTACTGATATTATCTTAATAACATTGTACAATTCTCTCTAAATTTTCCTTTCTCTCTTTCACTGATAATATAAGCCCAGAAAGTTTTGTGGGGATATCTGCCAATACCCTTATATATGTATCCTATTGGATCATAAAAGATGGAATAGAAATGGCAAAACAGGGCAGGACAGCTAGAAGAATTTGTTCCTTTCTTTGTTTCTGCCCAATCATTTCCTTTAAAAAGGTGTAACTACTGCATTTTTATATGATTAAACTTAAATGAATAGGCAAAGGCAGAGTTCTTATGTGAACATTTATGTCTCAGTGATGAGATGAGAGAGAAAGTAATAAGGTGCTCCTGACAGTGATTGCACAACAAACAAACAAACAAACAAACAAACAAACAATAAATTGGGGGAAGGTTCCTCCCCCCCAAAACCCGTTCTAGGAAAAATATGTTCATCTTGAAATTCACGTTGTGAAAGATTGAAAAAAAGCCATTTATCATTGCCCAGACCTCTTCATTCATGCTTTTCCTTAACTTTAGATAGTATCAAATCCTGTTCACTTTGTAGCAATAAATCACAGCAATAAATCAAAGGGAAAGTTCAGTCAGATCTATTGTTTTACTGAACATTTCTACAGGATGAACAGAGTCTGCACTTAATGAAAAATCAGGTTTGTTGTTCTTTCAAGGGATAATATCCTGATGAATTGTGTAGTAAATGCACATTCTAACTGCACACACAGCACCCTCACACTGTCAATTCATTGTTCATCTTGTGATCCTTCAAGACACCCAGATCTTTTCACATAGACTACTACCTCACCAACCTACATAGATGCCTTTAATTTCTATTGAAAGAAGGACTTAACATGAATTTCTTCATGAAATTTATCTTATGCCTATTATTCTAGCTTGTCCTGTAATTGCTATCTCTTTATCTTTTTGTCATCCACAGATTTGATATCATATTTCCTAAAGTCCCATCTAAATCATTTGTAAATATGTTCCTCCCAGCATGATGCAGAATCGCTGACATTCTCATGTCATAAATGATGGTTCTACAAGCTCTTTATCTATTGAATGGTGGTGGCAGATGATGAAATGTTATTTGCAAAGTTCCAACATCATCCCTAAGATGGACATCCTTTCTCCCTTCTCCCTCAGGAATCCAAAGACAGGACAGTAACTCTTAGAGAGTAGCTTAGGTTCAAACCCTGTGTAACTTAGATACACTCCTATTTAATGGTGTTAAACATAATCACAATCCTGCTAAACATTCGCATTGGGTTGGTGCTAAACCTTCAATAATTGATGATGTTACTATTGTACCTTCAAATATAGCAGGTACCTCCTTCAAGTAATTTGTTTCCCAGCCTTATTTCTATTTCAGATGATAATTCTTGTCCTATGCATATAAAACGGTCACCTCAACAGGAACCAGTGGTAACCAAAATATATGTGTCAGATTCAGATAGATTTATCTGAGAATCTTGGGTAATGCTCCAGATAATACTTTACTGGAGCATTTTACACAACTTGTCAACCTACTTCAGCCATTGCTGCTCACTACCTAATCAAGTAATTGTAAAAGGAAGTTCTCCAGTTTTTGCCTTGGTTTGTCTATGAATGTCACGGAGCAAAGAATGGTTTGGTGAAACATGTCAGGATATATAAAGAAGGCCCCACTTTATTTTCCACTTAGGAAATACTAAATTTGAGGAAGCAGTAGAGTAAAAAAAATGGAAGGAGAAGGAGAAGCCATGGGACTCCTTAATAGCTGCATCTCAGTTAAAGAACTCCACCCTTTTCTGGTGATTCATTCATCTTTATTCAAGGTCCTCATCCCAAATCTCCCCATGATCCTGGATAATTTTTGTACACTGTACACGTGGGTTGGGGCATCTGACTTTGTTTTGGACATAGATGTTAATTGCTTCCCTCAGTGGCTTCCAGTTACATGCTGTGAAATAGAGGCTACAGCCAAGCATTTAAAATCTGGAAAGGCTCCAGAATGTATTTTATTACTGACATAATTATAAATAAGAGCTTGATGTGGTGAACTGGCTTCTTTTTTCACCACTATTAACTACACCATTCAGATCCCAAGGGACTGAGGTCTAGCTACAATTATTTCAATTTTCAAAAAACATAACAGAGAAGTTCCAGCAACTTACTGCCCTATCATGCTCCCTTGAGCATAATTAGCAAAATGTATGCAAAACACCTAACATTTATTGATTTGAGGACAACTTTTGATAATCTCAAGAGACAAGCTATGGTTCAAACTAAAACAAAAACAAAAACAAAAACAACAAAAAATTATTGGCAGATGCCTATTGCTTTTACTATTGTGAGGAAGGAGAACTTAGGTTTTACTATTTAGATCCTATGAAGACTCACAACTTAAAGTTAGGTGCATTGTGCCAGATCATCTTAAAAAAGAAGTTCCCATGAGGAAAAGTATCAGACATGACTATATCTTGGTACCCTTACTATTAAGTGATTATTTAATTGGTGGTCCACTTAAGCAAGATTGGCCCTAAGCCAGGAAACAGACATATCTTTCTATTTCTGTATACAGATGTCACAGTAATAATATCATTGACCCCAGCTGGCATGAAAAGAACCCTGTGTCCTCTTGTTCTACATTGCAGATAGGAGGTCTTAGGAATCAATTATTCCAAGACATTTTTTCCGTTTTCTAATACTGCAAAGCTCAACAGTTAAATGGTCATGCAATAGAAGAAGTTAAACTTTCAAATGTTAGATAAAAATAAATGGATGAGATATAAGGACTTATTAGAAAAAGAACAAGGAGAATATAAAATCAAATCAAAAGAGCAATTGGTTTTAGAAGGACATACTTTTCAATGGCTTTCTTATATGCAATATAAAGAAAAATTCAAAATCGATAAAAAAGAATTTGGATTTGAACAGAATAAATCGGAATTTGAAATTCAACTATGTGAAACAGATGAGCACTTAATAGCAAAAATGTATAAATTATAGTTGAGAGAAGAAATGGTTGAAGAACAAGTTAAAGAATGCATGATTAAATGGGCAAAAAATATTGGACATAATATACATATGCAGCAATGGGAAAATATGTGGTCTAAAGGACTAAAATTTACTTTATGTTATAATTTGAAAGAAAACTTCTATAAAATGCTGTATCGATGGTATATGACACCCCAAAGATTATTAAAGATGTACGGGACAATTTCCAATGTTTGTTGGAAATGTAATCAACAAGAAGGGTCATTTTACCATATGTGGTGGACATGTAAAATTGCAAAGAAATTTTGGACTCAAATACAAGCTTTGATGCAGAGCGTACTACAGATACAAGTTCCATTTAAACCAGAACTATTCCTGTTGGGGATAATGGACTTTCAAATTGGAAAGCATCTTATCAGAATTACTCAATATATGATTACCGCAGCAAGACTTTTGTATGCACAATTTTGGAAAACCCAGACATTACCAACAATACAAGAATGGTTGCTAAAACTGATGGGAATGGCAGAAAATGATAAACTGACTTGTTTATTAAAAGAAAAATCAAATAATTATTACCTTAAGGAATGGAAACCATTGATGGACTATTTGCAAAATGCAGGCGGGGCGAAGCTTACATGGGGATTTGAAGATTAGATTATAAATGTAATGGGATATGTTTTGACAAAGAATTATTCCTACTAAATGCATTAAAAACTAGTACCTATGACATTCTTAAGACCAGAAATAGATTGGAAGCTATCTATTTTTCATGTCTTTCTTTCTTTTCTTTACTTTATCTCACGTTTTCTTTTTCTTTTTCTTATAATTTGTATTTTTCATTTTCTTTTTCATTTCTAACTTTTAACCTTGTAATTTTAAAACTTCAATAAAATATTATAGAAAAACTTTCAAATGTTTAGGAGTGGTCTTTCAAACAACAGGGAAACCCTGCCCATCTGGAGTATTCTAGTCAAAATGCTTTAAGATCAGCCTTATTATAATCTGCAGAGATGATACATGTGGCATGTGCAGAATTTATTTCTGTGCACAAAAACTGTTCACAGCTAAAGCTTCTGCACCATCACAACATGGCCCAGTTGGGGCCTGTTGGAGGGTGTGGCAAAGATAGGAACCAATTCAGACATACATCTGGGAGATTAATCAAAGTATCATTTATTCCTATTTACAACAGATTGCAATAAAGAAGTGGTGCAGTTTCTGTATATATAAGTGAGTAGAAAGAGAATACCTAAGGCAAAACATAACAATAGTGTTCTGCATACACTTATCCAGCCCCTGTTGATCTGTTCCTTAATGTTTATTCACTTGCATACCACTGTAACCTACTCCCTTCCTCCAGAATTGCTTATCTTAATTGCCAGCTTTCGCATGTTAATGTCTCTCCTCTGCTAGTCTTGCTGCTGCTGCTGCTGCTGCTGCTACGAAAGAAAGGGAAAAAGAAAGAGAATACCTTTGTTTTCCTCTTTGGAACCAACTTTCTCTCTCACCAGAACGCGCACCACCTGGGTTTTGCGGTACAACAGCACTCAATAATATGAGGCTGCCTTTCCTCTTTCCTGTTTCTTCCTAGATTCTTCCATCAGGGCTCCTCAGCCATGGATCATCGGGGCTCCCTGCACATTCAGTTGCTGTTCCTTCTCAGTCCACTTCTGATCTGGTCATCTCTCTCACTGGTGGCACTCCCTGCAGAATCTGAAATACTTCCCACCCACAACCCTCTAAAACTTCCTACTCCTGTTCTTATTCACTTTAACTCCCCTAAGCCCTACATGGCAGCTTGCAGATGCTCCCAGTGAATTTAGGCTTCTTCTTCTTCTTCTTTTTTTCCCTACCAGGCTAAGTTCCCAGGCCTTGTACTGTTAGACCTCTTGGTAGGGGGCGGGGGAGGGAAATCCTTACTCTTGTTATATACAATACTGCAAAGAAGAACCACGTTCTCAAGCATGGCAGGTCAGCCTGCCAGAGGGCCAAATGACAAAATGGCCATTTTAGAGGGTGTACAATATCTGCATAATAAGTAATACGTTGCCTGCTGTGCACCAAGCATGGAACACTTTGTGTTCCTAAGGTGGAAATTATTCTTTGGTTAAATATATTTGCTTATTGGCTAAGGTTTTATTTCTGCTAAAAGAAAATAGGTCTGGTTTCCTTAACATTCATCAACAACTTCAACTCAAAATTGAAAATACTACTCTGTCAAAAATTAGCTTACTAGGGCTTCTCCAGTGAGGTACTCCTGTTGCTGGGATTTGAAACTTCCAAAGAAGCACTCAGACAATGGATGCTGGGTTTGGAAGGTCAAAGGAACAGGCCTCCCCACCTAGAGATGCTCTTATAAACCAGCAATCCATATATCTAAAATCAGCCCAATATTTATATGAAAGGGAAATTCCAAAATTCAGAATGGCTTTATCCTTAGCCTGCTTTAACACACCCCATAGTGGTCATGAAGAAACCTAAGAAAATTGCTTATGTGACTAGACTTTGCCCTTGTAGTGCTGGAGTCATTGAAACTATATGCCATGCCATTTTATATTGCCATTTTTATGGGGATATCCACTTTCATGTCATAACCCTTTTAATAACAACATTTCAGGGTGCTCAGATCTGACTTGAATTATTTATTTTCTCACAGAAATACATACATTTTGGAAAATGTTATTTTATAGTCTAAACTTTGACACTCCCTCAAGTCCTGCTGTGCTGCCTCATTGTGGCAGTATATGTACAATTGTGTGTGTTCATGGGAGGGATGAACAAAGAATGCTGGGAGTGTATGCCAAAATATATATAATCCTACAGAGTTGCTCAAGGGGTGAAGGTCATTCTAGTTGCCCAGCTAAAGCAAGCAGGCACCTCTATTGGGCAGCAACAATATAGAAAGATACTGGAGGCACATGATTATTTTACAGACAACAGCAAAGGTACCATTTCATACTATGTGGGAGAAGGCAATGGTAAACCACTTCTGTATTTCTACCAAGAAAACCATTTGGATAGACAGTACAAAGCAAGAGACAATAGAGTGCCAGATGATAGAGCTTTCAGGTCAGATGGCACTTAACAAGCTACTGAGGAAGAGCTGAGGATCTTTCAGAATACTAATGGTGACTAGATTAAGGGCTATGGGGTGTCCAGTTACTGATGTTACCATGCAGGAAAAGAAAATCTAAAGCTGCAAAGAGAGAATTACAGTAGGAACATGGATCATAGAAAGCATGAAAGCTCAACAAAGTGAAAGATGAAATGAATCAGCCACACATTAACATTTTTGGCATCAATGAATTGAAATAGATTGCAATTGGACACTTTCAGTCACAACATCATACTATGTATTACTCAATCCATGAAAAATAAGGAAGAAATGGTGCAACTTTCATTGTCAGGAAGGGTACAGGCCAATACTTGGGTATAATGCAATCAGTGATCAAATAATATCAATCTGACTTTGCAGGCAATCCTTTTATACAACAATTACCCAAGTTTATACTCGAACCACTGATGGGGAAGAAGAGGCTGATGAGTTTTACGGTCATGTTCAATATGAAATTGACAGAACACACAAGCAAGATGTGCTCCTTCTGCAATGCAAAAGTTGGAAATAGAAAGGACAAAAATGTACTTAGAATATAGTGCCCAGGAAACAAAAGAATCAGGAGAATGACTTATCAATTTTTGCCAATCAATGATTTCTTCATTGCTAACAAAGTATTCCAACAAACAGAATAACAAATATACTGTATACATGGACATGGAGTACATAGAAATAAGACTGACTCTATGATTGGTACAAGCAGGTGGAAGAGTTCAGCTATAACACCAAAGAGATGGCCAGAGGCTGACACTGGAACAGATCATGAGCTGCTCATGTGCAAGTTCCAAGTCAAGCTAAAGCAGAAGTTTCTACAATGTGATCTTTAGCACATACTCACCATTTTCAAAGAGATCATCAGGAATTGCGTTGAAATTCTGAACTTCATTGGTAGGGAAACAGACAAACTATGCAATAAAATTGAATAGGTTGTTAAGGATGAATATGAAAAGAGATAGCCAAACATCAAGAAACAGAAGACAGCAAACTGGATGTCAGAACAAACTGTGGCAATTGCTAAGAAGAGAAGTCAAAGCAAAAAAGACAAAGTTCTGTGGGAGAACCTTAACAAAAATAAATAAATAAATAAAAATTCAGAGAGCTGTTAGAGGAGACAAGAAATAGTGTCACAAAGACATCTGTATGGTATCTGTAAAGAGATCAAAGATGGAAACAGACATGGAAAAACAAGGAAAAAATTCCAAAAGATCTCTGCTCTCAGGAGATTGCAGTTTCAGACTGGTATGCTAATGGCTGCAATGGAGAGATAGTAACTGATTCAAGAAATATTGTAATTAAAGGAACATACCGAAGAGATGTCAACATCCAAGGTGCCTTAAAGATATGTGCTACTTACAAGAACCTCTAGTACTAGAAGATGAAGTTAAATCAGCACTCTGGTCATTATCAAGTCAAAAGGCTACAGGAATGGATGGAATATCCACAGATATATGACAAGCAACAGAAGAAGAATTAGTAAAGGTTCTAACTAAGTTATGCTAGCAAATATGAAGAATGACACAATGGCCAACAGATTGGAAGATGTCAGTTACACGCCAATACCAAAGGATATTTAACAGAGGGTATAAACTGTTATACAGTATCCTTAACTTCACATGCTAGAAAGATAATGCTTAGGATTATTCAACACAGATTATGTAGAGCATTATGTGGAAAAAGAGATGCCAGATTTCAAGTTGGCTTTAGAAAAGGCTGAAGAGTAAGATATATTATTGCTGATGCACACTGGATAAATGAAAAAGAGCCACACAATAACAAAGCAAAGTCAATATGCGCTTCACTGAATATAGAAAGGCCTTTGATTGTGTCAGCCATGTGAAGCTGTGAAATGTGCTTCTAGTTGTCCTCATGCAAAACCTATTCCATGGAACATAACCATCAAGACACAATCTGGAGAACATGGTGAAACAGAGTGGCTCCAGGTTGACAAAGAGGTTTGACAAGACTGTATACACTCCCCTTGTTTATTCAACCTATATGCTGAATATATATTGAGGGAAGCTAGAAGAAGATGAATGTGGTTATAAAATTGGAGGAAGAAACATCAATAACCTGTGCTATGCTGATTATGCTACTCTGATAGCTGAAAATGCAAATGTTCTGCAAGCTCTGGTAATGAAAGTCAAGAAGCACAGTGGGGGAAAAAAATAGGACTGTGATTAAATACAAAGAAGGCCAAACTAATGATTACAGGTACAGCAACCAGCTTTAGAACTGACAAGAATGATACTGAAATGATTAATAGTTTTTGTCTTTTAGGAGCAACTGTCAGCAGTAAAGGAACCAGAATTAAAAAATATGGCACAGATTGACACTTGGTAGAATAACAGTGAAGGTCTTGGAATAGATATTCAGATATTGTGATGTGTCTATACCTACAAAGATTAGAATCCTGCAGGCAATGTTTTTTCCTTTTGACACAAAGTGAAAAAGCAGGATAGAAAGAGTATTGATGCTTTTGAACTTTGATGTTGGAGAAGATTCCTGAGAATACCATGGAACAAATGATTATTGAACAAATCAATTCAAAGTTCTCACTTGAGAGGCAAAAAGATCAGGTGTGAGTTATCATAATTTGGGCACATCATGAGAAAGCCTAGCTCTCTTGAGAAGTCTCTAATGCTGGGAAAGGTGGAAGGAAAGAATAAAAAGAGAATGACCAGCAGCAAGGTGGATGAACTCAATTATAGTGGCAATAGATACATAATTGGCAGACCTGAAGGATCAGGTTAAGGACAGATGCCCCTGGAGAAAAATTACAGCATGTATGTGGTCCCTAAGAGTTGACACTAATTTGATAGTACATAATCATCAAGTGTCATCAATCAAAATTCAGCAAAAGTTAATGTGCTAATCTCAGAATATATGTTATCATGTTGCTCTATTATCTACCCCAAGTGCTTTTCTGTTTCTGTTGGCTGTCACTTACTATAATAACAAATATCTATCCATCCATCCATCCATCCATCCATCCATCCATCCATCCATTCATCCAAGCCCAGTGCATTCTGACATCTTTTTTTTTACTAAGAGATCCTGAGAGACTTTATTGAGTGCTTTGCTGAAGTCCAGCTACACAGTGTTTCCCACATTCCCATTGTCATTGAAACTGTATTTAAAAAAGAAGAAGAAGAAGAAGAAGAAGAAGAAGAAGAAGAAGAAGAAGAAGAAAGAGAAAATCTGGTTGGTTTGGTATTATTTCTTCTTGATAAACCCATGCTAGTTCCTGCCAAGCAACACATTCTTCTTGTTTAAATATTCACAAATCAACTGCTTAATACTGTTCCAGAGTTTTTTCCAAGTATCAAAGTCAAGCTGAGTGTTCTGTAGTTTTCCAGGTCCTTTTTTCCTCTTTATGAAGAAGGGAACATTTGACCTTCTCTTATCCTCTGACATTACACCCGTCCTCCTTGATTTCTCAAAGTTCTCAAAAATGGACTCTCAGATGGTATCCACAAGCTCTTTCAATGTTTTTGGTTGTAACTGGTCTAGCTGGAGACTTATTGTTCATGACATATCCTAACCATATCTACACACCTTGGATTGCTATTCCCTCCACACATCAATCGTTTTGCCTATGTCCATTTAAATAAAGTTCCACTTTGGGGCAAAAACCAAATCAAAGTAGGAGTTGAGAAGCTCTGCTCTCTCCCAGTCACCTGTTATTATTCCACCATCTTCTAGCAGCAGACCTCCTTCCTTTCCATCCTTTTATTCCTGATACTTAACCTGCCCAAACCCTTTTTACTGCTTTATTGCTTTCTTTGTAGCCCTGAGTTTCTTTGGTACTTCAGCCTTCCCAATTTGCTTTGTGCAGATATTAGCTATTTGATGGGACATGTCCTTCATCATTTACATTCATCTTCCATTGCTTATACAACTTTCTTTTAACCCTTAGCTCACTTTAGTTTCCTAGCCATCCATATAGGTTTACTAAGCTGCATACACAGTTTTCTTTTTCTCTCATAGGGTGTGATTGTACTTCCTGTATCTTATTTTTCAGAAGTGACATGAATTCCACTTCAACTAGTACTTGTTGAAATTCTAGGTTGCTGAACTCACCTCTCCTAAAATCTAGTGTGCATATATGGCTACACTCCAAGTTCTCTTTCTGCAGTAACTTGAACCTCAAATTGACTTGATCACCTCCTCCCAAATTTCTCAGTGCTTTTATCTCTTGAACCTGCTCTACCCTAATAATTATG
This sequence comes from Liasis olivaceus, assembly GCA_030867105.1. Taxonomy (NCBI): domain Eukaryota; kingdom Metazoa; phylum Chordata; class Lepidosauria; order Squamata; family Pythonidae; genus Liasis; species Liasis olivaceus. Next base: position 90,881,155 of record CM061348.1, on the reverse strand, counting down.
AACTTTTTTTTCTTAGTATGTATTCCAAGATTTTATTATTATATTTTCTGTGAGATAGATAGATAGATAGATAGATAGATAGATAGATGATAGATAGATGATAAAGTGAATGATCTAATATGTAGTCTAAGATTTATATGTCTGAAATATGGCAATCTCTATTCCTAATAAACAGGTCACTAAGACTACAAATGGAATCTTTTGACTGTAAAACAAAAAAGATTACAGCCATCTTCCATTAGAAACCAAACAAAGAAACAAACAACCCCCCCCAAGTTAAAAAGTAAATAGTGCCAAAACCCAGCACTTTTTTTCTGTAATTGAGCAACCTTTCTCCCCTTGGAAAATTTCATTCAATTTGGTGAAAAAGTTAAAAAAAAAAATACAGCCATTTTCTCCCAATATAGTCAGTGGGAGACACATGGCTTCAGAGCTGGCAACCTTTAATTTCTTTCCATTGACTCAGTTTTTTTCATGAATCATTTAATTATGATTTATAACTAACTGTGAGGTTAGCCCTTTCCCACATAATTTTCTATTTTTTCTGCAGTTTGGGGAATAATGCTATTTTAGAGCTCAACATACTCATCTCAAAATTATGAAGAATTTCCTTGCTGCTTTTTTGGCAGTTGCAGTCTACAGTGTTGGAGGGTTATGTAGTTGAGAGAAATCTTCAGATCTCTCATCCATGCTCTAGAGACAAAATTATTAAATTGATTATTTGTGTATTTATTGATCAATACACTTTAACTGATGAAAAATTACAACAAAAATATTAAATAAAAATAACATTATAAAACCGTTCTTGAGCAGTGTGAAATTATCAGTATACATTTTCAGGAAGAACTTTCCAAATTGTCTTGCCTCTTAAGCTTCTCATTAGTTTATGTCTCTGCAGATGTATGTGATTTGTAAAAAGGGTAAGGAAGAATAATCTATTCCAGCATAATATTTTTTTTTGAGGGGGGGGATTCTTACCAAACCTCTTAAAGCACTGGATAAGTTAACCTGTTTATCCTATTGCCGTGCTGGTTTTTATTTTTCCTCAATCATCTTCTTTGGGAGAAAATATCTTTTTTCAAAACTTTGTTTCATTTTTAGCAGGGTTTTCAAGGAGGGGGTTGACAACACCAAAATAAATTCTGAAGTACCCTGAGATTGAGATTGATGTAAAAAAACACTTCTGAAGAACAGCATATCTGAATGTGGTTCTAAGCAGTCTGGGGAACATCTGAGTTTGCTGAAATAACTTTTCATATGAATAAAAGGGTATTTATTATGGAGTCCTTGGTGCTCTCTGAGCTTGGTTGTTTGCTTGCAGACACTTCATTACCCAGCTAGGTAACAACCAAGCTCAGAGACCACCAAGGACTCCACAGTTCAACCCTGAGCTACATATATTCTCTTCTATGGGATATCTACTGCTCACACTAGCCATAATGTATGTGTTCTGCTGAGCTGAACTCACCTGATTAAGGATACAAGTGTTAATCAGCATTCTTCATAAACTAATTCCATCTTGAGTACTTCTAATTTCTATTTATAGAATAACATTATTCCCTACAAGTTAAATTCAGCTTGTTGAAATACACACACATACACACATATATGTATTCATATACATATACATATACATATACATATAGTGTCACTGAAATTATCTCTTAGGAACAGTCTGGCAGGTCAATCACTGCAGATGGTAAGTGCTTTGCTAATTATACACACATTTTTTTCAGAAACAATTGTAGAATATCTTGCCTCTGGAGAAATTTCTTTCTCCCTCATTGTTGGAGAATAGATCCTCTCTGCTGAATTAATTTTGTGTTTGTGAGTAGATAACAAACTCTCTATGCTGCATTGTAGGAAGAACTCTTGCTCCTTGTTCAAATATGCAACTGTAAATAAGTAGAGGATATTGCAGATCAACAATGCCATTCTTTTTAAATAATGCAATATGTGTAATTAGGATACTGCAATTACAAGAGTATAAGAGCTCTCAGTGTAACAATTAGTTTTTCAGGGGGGAAAATGTAATTTGTCCTAATGTAAATGTTTCCCCTTAATTCATGTGACTCCCTTGAGTTGTTACAATAATAAACTAATTTCTGCAAATCTATGCAGTTGTTACAGCATGCTCCACATCCCAATATGTTAATCAAAGGGGAAAGCTAACTATAGTTTAAGATGATCAGCATTTCATGATGAAAGGAAGATGATATGTCCCAAGCATTGTATTAAAAAGACAGCTGGCTTTTTAAAGGAACAGGTAGAGCCAAGGCGGTCCCCCCACCCCCCACTGTTCTATTTCTATTATATCTATCTTTTCTCTCTCTCTCTTGGAAAACCGTTGAACGTATGGTTCTGGATTTATACAACATAATCTCTCATTTGCCAGTCAAGGTGTCATTTTTTAACTAAATGCCCTTGCTTATAGGTAAGTCTCATTGATTTCTGTCAAACCTACTTCCCAAGAACTATGCATAGGGTTGTGGCCATATACTATTTTAAAAGGCAAGCTAGAAAAGCTGATGCTGCTTTAAGAAAATGTAGCAAAACTGATTTTTTTTTAAAGTATTCTTTGGAGTATGTAATTTTTCAAAAACAGAGAGGGAGACAGATCAATAAAGAGAGAAAACATATCTGGGTTGCAAAGTTATGGACAGCCATCACAGAATTAGAGTTTTTTGTCTGTCACTAGTGCCAGCTAGTGGTCATTGGAACATTTGCGGCCCAGGTAAAGAAGCCGTAATTAAGAGCATTTATTTTCATCCTGTACCCTTTTTATGGTGCCCCACAAGATAAAAGGAGACAAATTCCAATAACAATAAAAGAGCAGTAAAAAAAGTATAAAACTACATAAAAACCACAAAGAGAGTAAAAGCAGTATAAAATTGTAGCAATAATGGGTCCAGCTGAATACTCTAGAGAAATATTTTTACTGAGTTTGATAAATATTATTGGCTGCTCTTGCAGGATACCTTTGATTTCATTTATTTGTGACCAGGGGGTTTTGATGGTCAAAGACGACACTTTACCAGTTGATATTGCAGTTTTATATCACAGAGTAGCTCGTTTTCTAGGTAGCAGAGCAAACCTTAACATTCCCTTTGAAAAGTCTCATTTTGAATTTAATTTCAATATTTTTTAACCTCATTTGGGAAGGCTATATATTTTTGTGATGTGTTCTGTACACTTAATATTCTTCTAGAAAATCTGGGTTAAGTCACTATACCTACACCTCTGTCATGACTGGCCTTTTAAGACATTTCTGCAGTGAATTCAGTGGTCCAAAATCATGGGTAACAACATGTAGTCATTGTAGGACTGGGTACTTTTCAAAGCATTGCCTTTGCTGGTTAAGTTGGTGATAATAAAACATTACAGCTCAATAGAATGACTGAAAGGCAATTGCTCAGTAGTGCAACAATTTTCTTTTTTCTAAAAAAAATTACAGGCATACTGTTTCAAAATATTATGAATGTATTATGAATCATATTATCCATGACACTTAGTATTTTAAATTTTTGTTTCCTAATTATTTGATTGAATAAGCAGATTTCCCCCTAATTCAGATGGAGTCAAAACTGGAGGGCAGGGAGTCTAAGAAAGAAAAAGATTGGATTTAGTTTAGTTGTGTGTGTGTGTTTTCCCATACGTACATTGAATGCTTTTCAAAAACAGTAATAGTGATCAGAACAGCAACTTCTGATCTTTTGGTTTCATGCTGTTAAATGGCTTGTTAATCACTATAATTCTGGGGGAAATAAAGGCAAAGCTGCCCCAAGAGCCACTACAATCAGTGCCACCTTAGTACAGACAGTCCTCTACTTACAAACAGGTTACATTCCAAAAGGCTGTTCATAAGTCCATTTTGTTTGTAAATCCAACCAAGTATAAAAAAACATACACAGTACAGTTCTTACCTTACCTAAGTGGTGGATGTACCATAACACCTAGAACTAAACACTATGAGATCAGGATGGGGTAACATCCAAAATGGTGTATGCTCAGCCTCCCAATGTGCAATGGTGTTGCCAAGCATATGTATGTGGTGTGCTGTAAACTAATTCTTTCCCACTTTCTCCCACTTTCTGGGACCTTCTAGGTTGGAGTTGTGGACAGGTTTGTCCATGTCAGTGAAAGTTTGTAACTCGAAAGTTTGTAAATAGAGGACTGTCAGTACGGTATAAAGCCAAGGCAAGAATGAGCCAAAGCTCATTCCACATTGAATGAGAGATAAGCATAGGTGCAATGTCCTTCCAGGGAAAATTTACCCAGCATATACCCCCCCCACAAAAAAAAAAAAAAACCCTTAGGCTCTGTTATGTTAACACAGGGGGTGGTAAGACAATGTTCAGCCATGTTACTCTTTGTTCTGGAGATATAGTTATTTCAATCTCATTTAAGTAGTAAATATCTATAGAAGTCCTTCAATGATGACTCATATCCAATTTTCATATTAACCTATAGTCTACCAAACAGTAACTCCTATAATTTTGGACAGGGTTAAGTATAAAAATAAGCCTGATCTATGCAGTTTTTATAGCAGAATGGCTAGTTTTTCTTCTTTTGGAGTGGGGATGTTTCCCCTCTTTTCTACAAAAAGTGAGAAACAGCTGTCTGCAGACAAGGATTTGAGCAGTAGCCAGCTGTTTTATAACTGTGTTAGCCTCAAACCCTCGTGAGAAATTTCATTCTTCTGGAAAATAAATTATAACATGGCTAAGTGGTGCCTGATAAAACTAAACAGAAGCCCTACTTCTCTATTTCAAATTTGCTCATATTCTCTTGGTAGACAGACAAATAAAAACACTTCATCAAAATCAGACAGAGAAACTCAGGAATGCTCACTGGAGACCACTAAACCTGAAATACCAATCAATTTTGCCGACTTTTTGTCACACTCGTGAGTCTCCTTAAGCACTGTCTTCTGAAGCTGCCAGAAAGCAGCTGCTAGTTACGAGAGTTCAAGTTAGGTGGGAGACTCTTACAATCCTACCTTGGAAAGCTGGTGAATCTGTGTGTATTCTCAGTGCTTCTTTTGTTAAACTCCTTCAAGTGCCATTTGCACTAGGCTGATCTGCAGGCACTGATTTCCTCTGAAATGTCTATTCTGTCTTTCTGGGATCAGCTTTCAAGTTATTGATGACTGATTATAATTAGCACAATAGTACACATGAGGACAATATAGCCTAAAACTGACAGAACAGCTATTAAGATTACAAAGGCTGCATGCATATCCTTCCTAATTTTAAAATTACAAGAAACATTGATTGTCATGTGCTTTCTGTTGGATCACCAATGCTGAGAATGGCTAAGCATTTCCTTAGAATATACAAGCCTAGTACTCTTTTCCCTTTACGTAGAGGTTTTGTTGCATTGAAACAGAAAGTCTGAAAAATGTTTTTGCTCACATTCTACTGAATGTGAGCAGAGAACTTGACATAATTGTGCCACAGTAATGAATCCTATTTTAGTACCAGGGTCCATAATCACAAGGAGGATTCCATTTGAGATCAACTCAACCAATTTAGAAACTCCTGGGAAAAAGTAATGTTCTGGGTGGAAAGTTTTAAAACTGAGAAAGTGGAATGTATATTTGCTAATTTTTTAAAAATTTTATGAGATCAACTGTTCAGTCAATGTGTGATTCAATGTGTACATAATTAAAATCAGTAAATAATACTAAACATTAAATTTAATAAAGCATATTGTACCAGAGACAACTGCAAACAACTTCAAGCAATGAAAAACAGCCAAGATGAGCATAAAACCTCCTGACCTGGGAGATGCTTGGGAGAAAGTCCTGGTCTTCGGGGCCTTTCAAAAGGCAGACAGGGCCAGGACCACCCAAATCTCATACGGAACACTGTTCTATAGGGTAAACATGGTGACAGGGAAGACATGTCTCCTAGGTCCCACCAAATAACATTAAGTGATGGAATCCAGAAAGCCTGTCAGATCTTATCAGATGCCCAACAGTAATTGCAGACAAGAAGTCCTATAGATAACCAGGCCCTGTGCTCCAAAAGGCTTTTGTAGGTAACACTTTAAAATGCACTTGAAACCCTGATGGTAACCAGAGCAGCTTGCAAAGCAGCAGTATTACGTGGGTGCCCTGAGGTTTCTAACTAGCTTATTGAGGCTCTGAATCACCATTACTTACATCTGTTTTTAATGGTTTTTCATCTTACTGGATTTATAGAGGTGCTGTGGTGGTGGTGATTTCCCTGGAAAACCGGTGAGGAGGAATTGGCTAGCAATGTGTACCTCTTTCCCTTAGATGTATGATACACAGAACTTTATATTCCCATATAATGGTTAAGTATGTAATACAGGATTAAACAAATTTTAGGCATTAGAGGATTATAACCTGAGTTATACTTTCTTCTGCCCTGTCCTGGTGGAACATCTGTGTAAAGTAGGATAATTGTTCTCATCTTCAATCCAAAAACTCTGGAAAACAGATACTTCTTAACTTTGAGATGGTCTCATCACCACCTCATATAAACAAATACTCTCCAACCTTGATGACCCAAGGTTATGGATTCCTTAGCAGGGAACCTTGAACCTTGATGGACTCATTACTGGCAGGAGCAGGCAACACATTCCAGATAAGATAAACTAATCCTCCTTGTCCTTGATAGAATCCAGTGAGATGAATTCATCAAAAATAGGTGTGAGTAATGGTGGTTCAGAGCTTCTATAAGTTCGTTAGAAACTTCCATGGGATGAAATTTCAATGCAGACCTAACCAGAAGGGTGCTACATATTTGCTGTCTTGGAAGGAGTCTGCCTGTTGCTATCTTTTTAGAGTTCCTTGATTGGCAGAAGAGGCATAAGGATTTTTTCCCCCTTTGACTTATTATATTCTTGTATTCTTGAATAATCTTTGTTTGCCTTCTTGTGTTGTATTATATTCTTCAGTATTCATGAATGTTCTTTGCTGTCTCATGTTATGTTATATTCTTTTCTCATGCTGTCTTGGAATAAAATGTAAGTACTCCTACCAGTGTAGTCATTGCTTCTGAATCCAAAAGAACCTGTGACCAAACCTTGCTTGGGTCCCCACCAAGCAATACAGGTGCTCCTTTCAGTCCTATAGCTCTTGAGATGCTATTCTGTAGGTTTAAATCTTTGTACTATAATTGATCTTTCCACACCTGTTTGGATAATTTCTAAAATATTACTTTACAAATGCTTTGCAATTTATTCTGGCACTAAGTAAGAAAAAAGCCTCAGGCTGCACTAAAAATGAATTGTTGATTTCTAACTGTTCAGGTTGGTTAGACAGAGCATCCATTGGAACAAGAGTACTTATTTTTCTTTTCTTTTTTTTAAATACAAGGCTGTAAGGTTGCTTGCTGTGATTTGTTTTTGTGTGCATGTGTGTATATATGTATTATTTGGATGTTCAGCCTCTCCCAGATCACCCTCTACCAATCCCTGCTTATTAATGAAGATGAGAGGCAATGTAATATTTAATGATAAAAACTCCATAAGCTTTTAAGAACTAATAATGATACTGAGATAAATACATATTAATAATGCCCCCTATTCTTCAGGAGAATTGTGCTGCGACATTTAAAGGGCAGGTCTCATGAGGGTTTGTTTGTTTTTTTTTTAAATCATGCTCTGAAAATGATATAAACACTGAACATGGTTTTCATATGTGTTAAAACTTTCCTTGAGGAAAATATATTTTATTAAAATTAAAATAATCAAGATGAATTGGTGGTTGGTAGATTTTTAATCTTTCTTTTCTAGAGAGTCCCCAACTTTCTGAATCATTGCTTAAAATGTTAGGGAAACAAAGCATGGTAGCATTAATCATGGCTAAGAATTATCTTTGCAATAAATCTGTGTGGGTTATTTTTAAGCCGTCATCATTGACATCTGACTGAAATGCCCCTAGTCAATCATATTTTTTATCTCTCAGATAAGTCATCTTTAGGAATCCTCATGGTACTGATCTGTCTCAGTCATAATGTATAGAACCAGCTGACCTAAAATCAAAAAGGTTGCTACCCTGTCTTAACTTTTCCACAACAATCAAATTACAATGTCAGCAAAACAGAGCAAGTGATAGCTAGGAATGGAACAAGACAACACATACACTCACACACAACTTAGACATTTGGGACAGGACTCCGAATGTGTCCCATCAAAGCTAATTAACATTCACTCTGTCTCACCAGTTTTACAAATCTTAGAGAAAATGCATCACACTCCAAGTGCATCACACTCCAAGATGTTATATCAAGCCGTTTTTATTACATTTCCAGAGTAGTTAGCAAAGGAAGAGAAGCCAGTGCATCAGTAATGGTACACTGCTTCTTCAGGACAAAATTATATTGTTTTAATATGTATTCCATTATCTGTTGCAGAGAAGCTTGAATGACTTCACGTGGCTGATGAACTAAGGTTCCAGTTTGTCTCCCAAATGTGTTTAACACAGTGAGTAAACTTAACATTATAACAAAAATAAATAAATAAGCAAGTAAGAATAGATCAATACCATTATTGAATTCAAAATTAAATCACCATTGAAATAAACCTGCCAAAATAAATTGATAGTGATATACCAACTGGTTCCCTCAGACTGAGTCCATAAATCTAATACCTGAGAGATGTTGTAAAAGTGACCATTTTTTTCCTTTGTGATAAGCAATCAGAAGCAAGAGATGTAGAAGATACTCTGTATCCCTGGAATTCAGAAACAATTTTCAGGCTTTTGCTAATGAAACAGAGTCTAAGTACTCAGGAAGAGGAGGAGGAGGAGGAGGAGGAGGAGGAGGAGGAGGAGGAGGAGGAGGTGGCACTGAACAATAGAAGACAGTATGGATAATCCCTGCACAGCTGAGAGGATGCACCTATGCCATATAAGAACAGGCAAACCATCACAGTTGGTGACTCACTATTATAAGAAATTAAAACAGATACATGCCAACCCAACCTTCAACTCATGAAGCATGCTGTCTGCCAGGAGCAAGGATTAGGGATGCAACTGATCATCTTTCAAGACATACAGTATTAATTCCTGCTGATACAAGTGAGGACAAATGCTACTGAAAGTAACAACTGTCATCATGTCATCACAGATTCTGAACATCTCAGAAGGAACTCAAGATTGTGGGGCTCAGGTGGCAATTTTGTTTATCCTTCCAGTCTATGAAAGAGGATGATAAAGAGAAAGAAAGTCACTGACTAGTGCAAATCACTGACTGGTGACATAAATGATGCCAATGGGAGAGATCTGGTTTTGGAACGATGGTCTGACCAACCCATATGATTGGGACTATTGACCCAAGATGGACCCAAGATTGGCCAAAGCATGGTGAATTTGATTAGGAGGGTTTTAGACTAAATCCTGTGGGGTATGGAAATGAAAACCCTGATATAAGGATATCACATAAAGATGTGAATTGTAGAAACTGTTAGTATTGATAAATGGAAGATACTGTATGAAACAACTACTTGTAAAATCAGAAAGAACATTGAGTCATAAAATTCAGGATTTTTATTATCTATATACTAGATCTATAAATGTTCAGGGAATGGAGAATAAAGAAGATGAGCTTGAGATCTTAGTACACAGTGGCAAATATAATTTAATAGGTATAATGGAGACCTGGCAGAGTAACTCACATGAAATAGGAATAGGAGGATATAATTTGTTCCAAAGGAGCAGAAGCAATAGAAAAGGGGGAGGAGTTGCATTGTTGTATGTAAAACGTATGCATTGTTGCTTAGAAATCCAAATGAATTAATTTGTCAATGTTGTAGAGATCTTCTGGGTTAAGATAAGTGAGGAACAAATAAAAGTTAGACTGTTGCTGGTGTCTATTATTACTGTTCCTACCAAGGAGAAGATGCAGATTATGCTTTCAAAAGCAAATGCAGAGCTTTTAAAAAAAAAACAAAAAACAATGAAGTTGTACCAAAGGGACTTTAATTAACCTACCATCTGTTGGGAGCCATAGTTCTTCAAGTAAATGTTTGACTTGTCTTGCTGATACCCCTTCAGACAGTAGAAAAAGTTGCAAGAGTATCATCACTGACTTGCTCCTAAAGTCTACTTTACCCACTTCTTTGCAGATAGCTTCATGCTGGTGAACCTCTTTAGTGATTATGTCTATCTTTCATTTCCTATGCACATCCCTTTTAATTTATGGCTCATTTGAAAGCTCCATATGCATCCACACTGGCTTACTAAGCTGATCCCCATTTTCTTCCTCATTAGAATTATGTATAACTGTACTTCCAGTATTTTATTTGTGAGATTTTATAGATAATGTCACTTCTCTTTTGTTTGGCCCCTTCTTTTGAATAAGTTGTTCCCTTCCAGCTTGGCATCCCACTCCTGAGTTTTTTCCCATTAGGTTTCAGCAGTGTCTACTGAATCATATTTACCTTTTTGCATTAAGACTTCTAGCTCTTTCTCTGGCATTTTTGAGACACTGGGATTTTTGAATCAGGTTAGTTGTCCTATTTATTGTTTTCTTTATATATTCAATGGTAGGCGCTTCCTTATCCTACATATCCTTCCTAGTCCTGTCCTCAGTACTTAGAATCACACTGTGTTCTCCCCACCCACCCCCTCAACATTCACAATTCTTTGGTTTATGTCTGCAAGTCACTTTCCAAACACATTCTTCTCAGTTCTCATGGTCCATCTCTTGTCATCTCAGGAATATGTCTCATTATCAGAGAATCCAAACATTTCCCACTGGCTTAATCTGTGTGGACCACTGTTCATTTGCCACATTTCTCTCCTTCTTCCTGCATCATATCCTTCAAGAAAAGGGAATGAATACTGTACATCGTTACTTGTGCCTTCAGCTTTTTCTTCATCCTGCCCCATGCTTCTTAGTCCTTTACAGGGTTTTCTAAGGCTGAGTATGTTGTGACATTTGTTCCCACATGGATCAGAAGAAAGGATTTTTGTCAGTGGGTTTAAAGAGTCTTGAGAGTCATTCCATCACATCCTAAAAGTTGACCACAGGAAGGCAGCACACTTCTCTTAACTGGTTCTCCAGCTGACTGCTTGCTTCTTTAGTCCATCCCAGTAAACAGTCTCTGATTAGTACCACCCATCACCTCCTCTTCCTTGAGGCACAGATCTTTCCCTTTGCAGGACCTCTAGCATCCTCTTCTTTAGTCTCTAGATTTGCTCTTCATTCAGAAGTCCTAAAATATTTCACTGTGAGGCTGCAGAATCTATTCTGAAGCTCTGGAACATAAGAGCTCTTCTTGACAAGCTTGGACCTGTGGAGCTTTGGGGATATTTTAATTCGATTCCTGTGGTCTCTTCCAATTTATAATCTGTGAAGGGCTTGGTCAGCAACATTGTTTCCTAACAAGTTATCAAGCAAATATAGTGCTTGTTATACCTACAGTACCTCTGAATTATCAGTTGTTCTCTGACATAGCAGAACTAAAATCAAATAATATCTGTTATAAATATCCATAGAAATAGCATGTATGCAGAGACATGACTTGACTCTCGTCTGCATATGTTAATTATAGAATCAAATAATGTTACATGAAATTTATCATGAGAAGATGAGCCTCTCTTTGCTTTTTACTCTAAAATAAGTGTATGACCACAATCAGTATCAGACCCTACACTGTAAGAAGAATATTAAAGCTTTACCAGAATTGCTTGCTTTCTGAAATCATTCCCTCCCATGAGATAATGGTGGGAACAGAATGCACAAAGGAGAAAAAGTGTCCAATTGTGCATATTCACCTCTCTTTTTAAATGTCTGCCTTAGATAGAAAGGGAGAAATGGAAGAATGCATGTTAGAACGCACTAGGAAGAAGCTTCAGCCCTCTCTGTTCCATTCGATAATCCAATTCCTTAGTGAGGCTTGAGCATCTTTCTTAAAGTGAACAAACAAAAGGTAGATCAACTGCACTCTGTGCATTTAATGTAACACGTAATGTTACCCGTAAGAAAGGACTTAGAATTATTTCTTAGGGATAGGAAAACTGTGACCCAATGGCTCTTATTCTACTCCAACTCACATCATTTCCAACTTATGGCAAATTGTCAGGCCTTGTGGGATTTGGAATACAATAAAATCAAAAAGGCGCCTGCTCCCTACTTTCTCTTAAGTGAAGGGAAAAATTGAACCATAAAAGGCATAATTTTCCTGTACCCAAAGCCAAAATATTTTTACTGTGTTACTGTTAATAGTCATTCCAAAAAAAAAGTCTACATAAAAGTCCCCTAGAGTAACAAAAAGGTTAAATTAACAGATCTCCTGCACAATCAGTGACTACTTTAATTGGTTTTGCAATTTTACCTAATAAGGGGCCATGGTATATGTTATACAGGGAACATGTTGACAATAATCATTAAATCTTCATTTAAGTACTTCTGTTGTGCAACGATAATAACATTTGACCTAAAAATCTCTCTAAGGTTTATGAATAGAGGCCATCACAACAGATTGTGCAAAATATCCCCTACCTTGAACCAGTAAAATAAAACATGAAGTATTTTAGAATTCATCTATCTGTTCTCTCCAAAGACACTGTGGGCAAAATGTCATGATTGAAATATATTTTCTCAGTGACATAAAAGTGAATGTTTGCTTCAGCTTTTTCATGATTTACCTTAAACAAACAATATTGCTGAGAAAAAGAAATTGGAACATTTAATAAAGTCTAGATCTATGTTATTGTCCAGCAAACATAATAATCTTTCAAATTCATCTAGTCCCCAGGAATCATAGAAGTGATTTGTGGCATCATTGCTGCTACTATAAAACAGTAGCTACTCTTTGTTCAGATCCATCTCATAATCATACTGATATCTACCCACAGTAGTAATTCTGTGATTCCTTTCATTCTCCTCTCTTGTCCTTTAAAACAGATTTGTTTCTTCATTTGCTACGTATGTCTGGATGTAAAACCAAAATTAAATAATATAAATGAGATAAACATGCATTTCTGAAATACTGACTTTGTCCTGAATCTGTTGTGCTTAAGGGGCAGGTCTTTCAGCCACAGTGTCATTTTTACCTGTGGTAGAAAATCATCACCTAATCTTCAGGAAACATATGAAACCATAATGTCACTTGCATTTTAATTGCAAAAGCAACTCTAGGATCAAATACAGTAGAATGGAAAAAAAAAGTAGAATAGTAATTAAGAATAAATCAATAAATCAATTTAGCCAAGAAATCAGTTCAGATAGTCAGGTGAAATACATGAGTTTTAGGGGAATGACATTTTTAACCATCTCAGAAATTCTGCTGAGTCTTTGTTCTCCCAGGACCTATATCCAACATTCATCACACAACACTGCAAATAAACAGATCCAGGTGACAGTATTATAATAAGATTTACTAGGTAAATTGTACTGGAGTATTTTTAAAAACTTTTAAATTTTTTATTATAGTTTTTATTTTCAGTACTGTTTGTGATATTTAAGTAATGCCATGATCTATTCAATAATAATGATAATTATAATGATAGTGAAAATGATAATGATAATGATAAATATAATAATAATAGTAAAAAACAACAGCAACTGATGTGATGAATTTGAGTTCAAGCATTTCATCTTGAGCTGTGGAATGAAATCAAGATAATCAGTGATGGATTGTTACACAGAAGACAAAAAGGAAAACAAAGAACACAACCCCTCCCCCCAAAAAAAATTCAAACTATCCCCAAAGAACAGTTTCCCCAACCAAGAAATCAAACATCAAAGATCCTTTAATAAGACATTAACATACGATGTACCGTCTCTGGTGACTGAAGAGGCCAGATTGAAAATCCCCTTTTCCCTTAGCTGATAAGCAATGGAACTGAATTTCTAATGAACAGTGACATTTCTTACATAAGCAAGGAAACGGGAATTTAGTGAAGTGATTAAACAAACGTAATTTATAGAAATAGGAAAAATAACTATCAGGTGATTTGAATGAATCAATTTCTACATCATAACTGATAAAAGCAGCTATCATTTTGTTTCAGAGTAAAGCAAGCCACAATACCTTATTTATGCCTACTTCTGTTGAAATATATTGAAATGTAATATTCGATTCTAGTTGTTCATAGCTTTTAAAGAATATACATTATTGTAACAATATGCATCATTGCTAATATACAAAAGAGAAACTGGAAAAAAATATTAAAACAAAATAGGAACAAAAATAAACTGAAAAAGAAAAGAAAAAAGGGAAAGAAATACCGAATTCAAATGATTCTGCACAATGGTAGAAATAAGTCATGACATTCAAGATCTGCAGTCATAATCTTTTACTTTGATGAGTATCAAGGAAATTGTGGTGAGGCAAAGGGACTTTTTTTTCCTTTAACCCATTCTGTTTTAATAATCTAAACTCCCACAACATCCACCTAGTGTGCTGTGTACTCTTCGGGGATAACTCTGAAATTTATGTGTTTACTCTCTGGGTAAAATAGCAAACTTTGAGATACTTAGACAATTACATTGGTAGAAAAAAAGTGAGAATTGGAGGGGCCTGCCATGCCCTTTCTAGAGCTGTTCATTCGCCTTTGGTCCTCACCTGGTACTCAGCTCTCCCCTGTGGCTCCAAGTAGCTGTAACATGTGCAGCGGCCACACCCTGGTAAACCATCTTGGCAGATGGGCCAAACCAGGTGAGGGTAGCTGACGGGTCTTCAACCCTCAGTGAGGTAGGGGATTTGTCTATCCCAGCGTGTGAAGTCTGGCCCTGGCAGATTGAGCAGAGGAAACTGATCAACAGTCCAATGATCAAGAAGGCAGGCCCAGCAGGCAATGTGGAGTGCTAAGATCATGACAAGACACTTATATGTCCTGCTCATCCACTGCAGCAGTAGAGGTCTCTAGCCATAACAGTTCTCTGTGCCACTGGATTAAGGTCTCTGATGCTGAGGGAGTGGGACTGCTCCTGTGCAACAGCTGTTCCACTTAAAGCTCCATTACACACAGGTTTCTGTTGTGCAATTCATCTTCATCATCTGCAAATCATCTCAGCCCAAACCTAATTTGTTGAGCCCTGCAGTGATGGGGGAGTGGTGCAGCAACAGGTAGAGATGACCGCTGGCAGTTATAGCCACAAACCTCCATGTGGGCAGCCTTTGGAGCAGTGGTCATTTGTCTCAGTACCTGGGGGAGCAGAGATGTCCAGCAGCAGCCAGTGACACTGGGCAGCCCTTCTAGGATAGCACTGCCCACCCTCACATGAGGGACGGGGTTAGAAAAGGTATCCTAAACATTGCCTGCCTCATAACATTTAGCTAGCTAACTGCAGCTGGCAGATCATCTCCTTAGTGGTTGAGCATCAAGAAAAATGAATAAAAGAAAACTCATTTTTGGACCCTGGAACATCCACACCTTGCTAGATAGAGACAAAGTGTCAAGGCCTGAAAGATGAATAGCACTCATAGCAGCCAAACTTTACCATTTTAGCATTGACATTGTTGCATTCAGTGAGACCAGGCTGGCAGACGATGGTTCATTACCAGAAGCAGTGAGTGAATATACATTATTTTGGAAAGGGAAACCACAGATTGACAACAGGATTCACAGAGTAGGTTTTGCAATTAAAACTGCTCTGCTGAAGAACATCTCTACTCTGTCCACTGGAATAAATGAACCCAGTATGAAGTTCCGCTTTCCTCTCAGCAAGTCCTCTATATCACCATTGTCAACACCTATAGACCAACTCCCATGAGTCCAGATAGGAAGGAAGGAAGGTTTCTATGAGGACCTGGA
Source organism: Liasis olivaceus (assembly GCA_030867105.1). NCBI lineage: Eukaryota > Metazoa > Chordata > Lepidosauria > Squamata > Pythonidae > Liasis > Liasis olivaceus. Next base: position 90,865,416 of record CM061348.1, on the reverse strand, counting down.
CCAGGTTATTCGAACAACCCCCACCAGTGACAAACTTGTCATTCTGGATGACTTCAAAACTAGGGTGGGGACAGACAACAACAACCAGAATGGAGTACTCAGGAGACATGGGGTGGAAAAACTAAATAGCAATGGATTGCTGCTTCTGGACAAATATGCTGAGCACAATCTGTGCATCACTAACACGACTTGCAAACAAGTACAAATCTACCTGGATGCATCCCAGGTACAAACACTGGCACCTACTTGACTATGTCACAGTACATCAGTGTGACCTTAAAGACATCACCATCACCCAGGCCATGCGAGGTGCTAAGTGCTGGACAGATCACAGGCTGATCTGGTTGGTCCTCAACTGCACATAGCCCCTACATATTGTAAGCAACTAAGGACTGTCAGAAAGTCATTAAACATTGGCAGACTGCAAGACCCAGGCCAAGTCCAATGTTTCCAAGATGTACTTAATGAAAAACTCAGCTAAATTATGTAGGAATATATTATGTATCTGTTAGTGCATTAGATTATTGTGACTTGCAAATGGGATAAGTAAATGCTTAAATGCTGTATGTTGAAAATGCATCTCTAAAAAGAGCAGTAGAAAGTAGTTCAGATTAGTATTGTTTTGTTTTGGGGTTTTTTGCCTGACTTTCTGGTATCCTTCTTTCCCAAACTATCTTTACCAATGGAATTGTGCAAACAATTGAAATCTTCATTCTCTGAGACCACAGATACTAGAATTTGTATCCCTTAAAATCTCCTTGCATCCTAATTGTTACAAAGTGTGTTTTTATCTGCCACTCTGGCAGAGGGTTCAGAAATCCAAACCATACATGAGGAGGTTGCAGGCCCAATCATATTATTCTGGCTCCCAGTAAAGGACCTGCAGCCATCTGCTCTGGTACCTACAAACCTGACACCTGCATTTTCCCACATGTGATTGACATGGAAGAAGCTTACACAGAATCCTAGAGTTGAAAGGTATCTTAGATACCTTCTAAGGTATCTAGTCATCTAGTCCAACCTTTTGCTCAGTGCAGGATCCACCACAGTAACTCTGACAGATGATTATCTAACCTCTGTTTGAAGGCTACTAGAAGAAGAACTTGCCACTTCATGTGGCAGCCTATTCCACTGACAGAGAACTTGTACAATCATTTTCTCCTACTATTCCTGAGTATTGGACTAGATTACTGCTTGCCAGTTACATAAAAAAGGGGTAAAACAAATTCAAATATGCTATTATTAGCAATACTTCCCTAATTTCTAATTTCCCCCTAAAATAATAATCAGATACTGCCCAGAAATTTACAGATGATTGTTTTGCCAACACTGCACACAGAAGTGATTACTTTCTGTCTCTGTGAAATATTTGACATGAGAACAAAAAAATATTTTATACTATCTTGAAGCCAGGGAAATGGGATTGTTTTCCTTCCAACAATCATTGGCTTCTTCTTTTTTTTTTAAGGTTTTCAAATAAATGCCATTTTTAGAACTGCTTTTGCTTTCTTTAAAATAAACTATAAGCATATAGGGAAAGCCAGATAAATAATGGAAGATAAACATTATGGTCTTATAATCCTACCATTGTAGTTTCCCACCAACTAGACTTCATAATTCTTGAATGTATTTCTCCATTGGAAATCTTGGCTGAAGTCTTTGTATATGTACAGCAAGCAAACCTGCTCTTCTTAGCCCAAAGTTGTTCAACACAGTAGTTAAACAGAATTAGTTGGGACTGAAAAAGAAGGAATGGCTTTTGAAGAAGGATCTAAATCAATGTCAATTTACATCCAACACCTTAAATTAACAGAAGTGTGGACTCTGATGTGTCATCTCATAATTATATTAAGACTGAATATGTACAATCAGGCATCTGCTTTAAAGGAACAACATACATTTTAACTAATCTGTTAAACATTTCCACAAAGTATGAACCTGCTTAAAAAAAAAAAAAAGGCAAATAACATTTTTGGGAAGTGGGAGGGGGCTTTCAATCCATCCTCTGTTATTTTCTCCTTTCAGCTATGCTACTTTGGGGAGGCACAGAACAAATGTGAATTCACTTTGGAATGCTAACAAAATAAATGACTTTGCAACTACTTAATTATAAGGGTAATTTATAATTTATACTTATCATAAGGTGCGTGTCATTTTGTAGCCAGAACAGAAAAGAATGAACAAATACCAAGTGCTGAATGAAGTTGAGAGCAAGACACCTGCAATCCTCCCAAGATTATGAAACATTCAGAGCCCCAGAATAGTGAGGGATGCTGGCAATTACTGTTCATGCTCCTTTGAGCTGTAAATCTATGCCTCCTCCTTGATCATCCTTGGATGAAAACAACATCAGCAGCAATAACATTATGCTAATGTTCCTAGAAATGTTAAAAGGTGACAAAACAAGAGGTGATTGAAAGCCTTCCTCATGATAACTTCTTGATTCATTAGTTGTAAAACTATCAGTATTTTTTTTTTCCTTCTACCCACAGCCATCTCTTCCTCCATCAGAGTTCTTAAGCAACAAATGGTGGCCATCTGACATACTGACTTCTCTCATAATCCTATCTTAGAAATTAGATGAGTTGGCTTTGAGAAGGGGGAACTGGGTTTTGAGACTAACTTTCCTCCCATAAGATCTTGGTTGGAAACATTGATACATATTTTATCCCCCCCCCAAAAAAAAATCACCACAAATCACTTTTTTTCCCAAAATGTAGGATGGAAGAGCCTGAGATTTAGAAAAAAATAAATGTATAAAAAAGCTTACATCTGAAGCATTTATGTTTAATTGGACTAGGCATGCTTCAAAAATTACTTGGATGAAGAGCTTTAGACCTTGGCTGAACACAGCACTTTCTCCTATTCATTAAAGCAGCCCATCTTTTTAAAGGTTTCCATGGAGGGCATAGAAAATACATACCGTTGTTTTAAGGAATCTGCTCATTATATTTAATGTCACTTTCAAAGAACTTACACTTTTTTTTTTAGATTTGTGCAACAGCTTGAAAGATAGTCAGTTTTAATTAATAGGAGAGAGATGGCACATGTGCACTTGTCTGGGCCCCAAAACAATCATTCCAAATCAATTTTAAAGAAGGCAAGCCCTAATCTTCAACCTCATTTGTGGTGATGACTTAGGCTCTTTTTTGTCTTGAGCCATGATACGGCAGACAGATAAAACATAGACTAGTTTGGGGATTAGCTGTATCTATTTAATTTGGTACAAAGGGGCGAGAATGCTATCTGTTTCACTTTTTTTCTGATAAACCTAACAAAATGTGTATTTTGCTTTTTGTAAATTAAAAAGAAAAAAATGTGAGGGGAAATAAAAGTGGTAGTATCATGTATTCATACGCCAAACAATTTTATATAGTAAATAATGCAGGACTTTAGTTTACAGTAGCTTGGTTAGCCAATTTTTCCTACAAGTCCATAGTAGAATAATACTTAGGGTTAGTGTACAAGTCTCCCAAAAGTCCTGAGAATATACCAGATGCTCAAGTCTATGAAGGCAGACCATTTTAAACAATTCACTGCAACAGAACTGACTCGCAAGAATTAAGTTCTTTAATAGGGTCTTTATCAGAGGAATTTCTGATTGATATTGGAATAATACCTTTATTATGCCAATTCAAAGACATGAAACATCATGTAAGTTTTTGAATTCTCAAAAACTCTTCATCAGGTAATGTGGTAAATGATGCAGGAACAGAGAGCAGAACAGGCATTTGAATTGGTTTCATGTGCCCAAGATACAGAGGAAAAGTAAAATAGTTGGTATTGTCAGATTCCCATAGAAACAAGAGTAAATAGAACTTCACTCTATTCTAAGAAATGGCAGCCATAACAGATGGTTGATAGCTTCTGAGTGATTAGAAATGGTAGATCAGAATGTATACTATGATATACATTTTATTAAAAAATGTGATCTATACCAGTATAGATCAGAATGTATATCAGAATGTATAGCTTTCAAACTTTTTTCTGCTGCCTTGCAGCACACCCTCTTTGAAGAAGAGACTTTGAATTTCTCTTGTCTCTAGGCTTCATTATGTCCAGCCGTTACATTCTGTCCATTTACATTCCCTACATTCCTGCTCTCTCCCATTCAGATAAGTCTTCCAACTTAGGCTGGAATTCCCAACCATTAACTGAGCCTGAAAATGTAAAATCTAGCTGTTAACTCTCTTCGGTTTTCATCCTTTACTTAAAATATGCATGTCCTTGGTAGCTGGCAAAAGAACATATAAAATTACACAATTACTTGTATTATCAAAGTTGGAAATAATTTTAGAAAGTATGGTAGCTGCTGCTGCTGCTGCTGCTGCTGCTTGTGATTTTAAAATATGTAATAGTAACCAGGTTGCTTTACTCTTTAGGATCTGATCACTTGCACCAGCCCAACCCCAAAAAATCCTACAAATGAGACTAGAAATATGATCAGAGTTGAACTAAATCTCTAAGTAGCCACCAATACTAGATAAGTGACTTTACACATCCACTGCACAGTTACAGTTGAAAAGAAATAGCAGTTACAGACAAATTGCTTTACATCTTATGGTAGCATAAGCATTATATACAAATTATATATATTACCAGCAAAAATCTTCACAAAACAAATGGCAAGTAGCAAAAGTACATTCCTTCAACCCTGATGACTTCAGAGATAACAATTACTTAATTCCATTGGTTACTTAGGAGTTTCTGCTTCAGGCCCAGATAAGTAATAATATCTGTCACTTGACTCATTAAAGCACGCCAAACCATTTAGTATTGTTACCGCAGGAGTTGTTAGGCGCATTATGTCAGTATGAGATGTTCTGCTTCAGCAGAAACAATTGATCAATCCATGCTAATTTCAGATATCTATGAATTGGATCATGATGCCTTGTAATTTCATAGCATGACAGACATACAGAGTATTGTTTTCACTGGGTAATTCCTCATTTTTGAGCCTATTATTGAGAAAAAAAGAAGCTTCTATATGATCTGCTTCAGGCTATGTAAATAAATGTGCCAAACACTTTTCTTAATAAATGAGCCACCGCTGATTATTTTTGGTAACATTTGCTGTCGTTAACGGTATCATCCATCTAAGGATCCCCTACATTTATCCTGCTCATATGATAGTTGAAACCTTTGTGGAAGAGTCATTAATATCTTTGCATATGTCGTCAACCCCAAATGCTTTGATCATACTACGATTTGCCCACCCCTCCTTGTCATCACTAGTCTCAGATGAGTTTCGGCTTATTTGCTTTGTACATCAAAGGCATAAAAGGACCTCTCAGGCTCTTTGTCTTTCGGACAGCACTTTTGATGTCCTTTGAATATACATGAGCCATATTGTTGCTGCAGTATGAAAAGGAAAGGGCCGGTGTGCATATGGTGGACAATCTGACTCTGAACTTGCACAGTCTTTCATCAGAGACAAGTGATACACCTGCAAAATCCCAAAGGCCATGGGATTGGACCATAACCATAACAGATCCTGCTAATATTTTAAAATGAGCAGCAAATCCTTTCAAGAGTGTATTGTACCTCAGGGGATGATGGGCTTTTTATCATCTGGGAAACAAAACCTGTCTTTCCAGTTTCCATAATACTAGCTGAAAGTAGGTAGCTACAGCATTCAGGTTCAAATATCATCAAAACCTACTGGAATTATGAATAACATCTTATGATAGCATGAACATCTTGTGTTAATCTCAAAGTCTGCAAGCACTTGTTAAATCAGTTTCCTACTTTGGATGCCACGAAAAATGGTGGTTTAGAAGTCAGGATATCAGACCAAAGACATTTGCATAAGGAAAACAAGGAAGGGAAGATCAAGGGGAAAGCACACAGTTCATATTTCTGATCTTATGGTTTCTTGGACGAGGGTCATGATTTCTGAACTCTGTTGCAGCTCATGTTTTATTAAATTTTAGTCCTACTGATTTATATCTGCATTAGAATAAATGTCATTGACATTTGAGTTCCAGTGCAACACCTACATATTTGATTTCCCCCCCACAACCATAAGTTTGGAGACAAGAGAACCTATAAAATTCCCATCATATTTTCCCCTGGGAATGCTGCATGATTTGCTATTTTGAATTACCAATTAATATTTGGTAATTCTCCTACATTATACAAACTAACTCTCAGCTTTAGAAAAAATAAGGTTTTCTTCATATTTATCCTCACCTTATAATTTTTTTCAAATACCCACTGAGTGCATGGACCAATGTGATTAAATGTATTACAAAGATGATCAGTTTTTTCTTTTCCCCTTCTTACATCAATAGTCAAGATCACTTTCCTTAATATTTTGACTTATTCTCCATTTTTGTCTCTCCTGCATAAAAATTCCCATATAGCACAACTTATGTAGCACTAACTATGCGTTAGACCCCAGCTCAAGAAAAGACAATAGGAAGTTGCTTTATATTAAGTCAGACTATTGATCTACCCAAACCAGTACTGCTGACACTAATTGGTTGTAGCTCACCATGGTTTCAGGCAGCAAAGTCTCAAACCGTACCTGGAGATGTCAGGGATTGAACCTGTGATCTTCTTCATTTTTTTTTTTTAATTTTACCTTGTTTTTCCTTGCACTCTTTGTTGAGCTCTCTGCCCATCTTAGTTCATGATATTCAGTAAAAAATATTATGAGCACAAAATCATGATCATAATTAATCAATGCAAACTTTCAATAACTGTGCTTGATTGTTAATGTCTTCCATTAAATATTATTGAATATTGGTCTCCACTGAGACCAATAGGAGCTTTTGTTAAACATTAGCATTTTAAAAACAAAACAAAACTCACTTTTGCTTTTAACCCAAGGAGTTTGAATGCAAGTATGTCAGTGAGGACTAGAGAAAATATCAGCTTGTTACACAAAGTGGCTTGAAGCTATCCGTGTTGAGAGGAAGGCTCCACATCATTGAGAGACTGATATAACATACTTTGTTCTGGACACTTTGGGGTTGGCAAGACTTAGATAAATTAAAGGAAGACCAGTACAACTGATTAGGTAGCTGGAGGGATTGATTTAAGTGCCTTAAAATAATTGAAGCAAACATCAAGTTTGGAGGATTATTTAACATTGTACAAAGAGTATTAATTAGGGCTAATGAGATAAAACTAAGAATAATAAATGTGAACTATTTGGTAAGGCATCCTAAAAGCATTATGCTGCAGGCTAAGCTCCCAAAGAAAGAATGTGACTTGCCACTCAGTTTTTGCACTTTAAAGCAAACACATCAGAGCATAGGCCTTCATATGATTAGCCTCCATTTGTGTGAATGGCAACCAATTACAAATGTTAAATATCTAATTAACAGCCTATCTTTCTACTCAAATGAGTGCTCAGGTGATTGACAATTATTTAAATATAGAATACAAATGTTTAAAAACATAAAGTTAATACTAAAACACTTTAACAATTAAAGCCTGGTGAAAGAGATGTATTTCTATAGATGATATAAATGAAGACACAGTAAGGGCTGGGCAGTGACACAATAAAAGGCCCTTTGTCACATATCAAATAACTGAGCTCTGTAAATGGGGGAGGGGGCATCTTCAGAAACATTCCTCTTGTAGATCTTAATATCCAGATTGGTTCCTGTAATTGCTTCCAATTAGACTCTCTCTGATAACTTATCTGAGGGAGTTCCTCAGCTTCCTGAGGGCTTCCATGAGATGAAGCAGCAGAAGAGATGCCCAAAGCACTGGTGGAGAAAGTTAATGAAAGGCCATGTATTAGCACTTTGTAGCAATGATAGTGGTGAAGTATTCATGTTTCTCTGCTCTTACTGCACAAGTGGATGTTGGTCTTCAGCAAATTTTGCCCCTGTGATTTCTCAGGTTAAACTTTGATCCTTATCTTGAATAAATATTAGCAATTAAGAAAATGGGGTAAACTGATGAAAATACATAAAGGCAAAGAATATTAATTCAACTTGCTAACTGGTCTGATTTAGTCCAGCAGGATGGGCATGTTCTGAGTCCCATCCATTAAATAATGTCATCTTGCAGGACCCAGGAAGTGCACCTACTCTTTTGCTATCCTGCCCTCTGGAATGATTTCCCCCCAGAGTTTCAGGTGGATACCACCCTTGGTCATTCAGAAAACTACTGAAGACCTGGTTGTTTTCCCTAGCCTTGGGAACAGGGTGATTGTGGAGCACTTTTTTGTCCTTTTGTCTGTTTTTGTTTTGCTTTGGTCTTCTTCTGAATATTTTGCTTTTCTTGTCAGTTGTATCTTTTATAAGCTGAGAGACGGAGGGAGGGAGGTTCTAGATGTAAGCCACCCAGAGTCATTTGGGAGTTGGTCAGCCAAGCAAACATATATTTTTACCAAAAGCAAGAACACGAGGGATCATCTTGAGGGAACTGAAGGATCTTACTGTCCCATCTGGATATACAGATGGGTTTGAGAGGTGATTGGACCAGGCTATTAACCAATGAGGTGGCTGACCTGACAATAAGAGCTCTGATGGTGTGATGGAATGGAATTATGAAGGCCAGGCTCAGGGAGATAAGTTTCCTTAGTTCACCGAGAGAGCGTGGGAACTCTAAGAGGATGAGGCTGGCAACTTCCTGAGGAATTCACGGTGTTGTGGCTGGCTGGTTTGGGAGCTCGGGTTTCAGTCTGGGAAGATTCTTGCTAGAGGTTGTAGCTAATAAACATAGCTGAACTGATTTTGCATTGTCTCTTGGAGTTCCTTGGGCTAAATCTTCCCAGACTCAAACCCTAGCTCCCAAACCAGCCAGCCACAACACCATGAATTCCTCAGGGAGGTGCCAGCCTCATCTTCTTATAGTTCCCATGCTCTCTCGGTGAACTAAGAAAACACTTATCTCCCTGAGCCTGGCCTTCGTAATTCCATTCCATCACAGATGGACACATAAAGGAGATACCAGCATGGAACAGCAGACCAAAGGCAAAGGGTCAATCAAAACCTTGGGATGGTGTAGGAGGTGACCAATCAGCTGGAGAGGAGACACTGAAAACCTGGACTCCTGAAGGGACTTTGAGACAGGAGGGCAGAGAGCTTCAATCACCAGTGCAGCTTGGCTTGGATTCTCCCCTGCATCTGCTTGTGTGTGTTGGATTTTTCAATTGGGCAAGCTATCCAGTTAGTGCCTGCACCCTTAGATTTACTTTTATCAATTATGTAAAATTACATAATTGATAACAGTAAATCTAAAAGAGGGTTCAATCCTGAATTGATCTTATCTTGTTTTGAAATGTTTTACTTGTTTGATAAGTAAAGATAGACAAAAGCTTAACAGAAACTTGGCTATCTTGCTCTTGTCATTTAAGCCAGGTTGAGGTTGAACTTAGCTGGCATTTTCCAGTGTTCAAGAGTGTCAAGGAGAAAATGAAAGAAGTGTTGGTGATTGGTAAGACTTTTCTTAGCTATTCCTCTGGTAACTCACTTTGTCAATTTCTAAGAAGGTCAAATAAAGATGTAGTGTCTGCTGCTTTAAGCCTGAGAATGTTCTTCAATGCTCTAAGTCCAGGAGCAAAGGACCAATGCCTGTCTCTATCTATCTATCTATCTATCTATCTATCTATCTATCTATCTATCAATCATCATCTATCATTCCCCCCTCTACTAATGTATTAGCTTTGTTTTTCTATTTTTAATGTTTTAAGTAACTAATAATGATAATGGTTTTAGGTATTTATTAATTGTTTTAGCTCTCCTTGGCTAAATATGCCATCCAGAGTCACTGGCTTTGTGAGATAGGTGACTATATAAAATAGATAGATAGATAGATAGATAGATAGATAGATAGATAGATAGATAGATGTTATAGCCAACATCTACCAGTGGAACTCTTGATGGCAAAAACAATAAAAATATTATACAATTATCAAAATCAAAAGGAAAAAAAAATGGGGAGGGGGAGAGGAGAGAAAATGTCAAGGTTCCAATAAAAAGGTCAACATCCATAGATCACACACAACCATAGCAGAATTCCATTAACATCCTGGTCCCGGCTCCTAGTAGAAAAAGTAGATCTTCACTGTCTTCCTGAAGGCCAATAGGATCAGGGCCATCCATATCTCCAGGGGAGGGTGTTCCATAAGGAAGGCACCATGATGGAGAAGTCATGCAAGTAATCTGGATTAAGGTGACAATTGGTGCCTTGAATTGTACCTCAATGCCCACTAAGGGCCAGTGCAGCTTATGTAGCAGCAGTATTATGTGGGCATACCATGGTTAGGGTTATAAACTGAGGCTCTAAGCTTCTTCTTTGGAGAAAGTTGACTTTGAGCACAAGATGTCAATGTTGACAAGACTATTTGAGTTTGAGGGGTCAAAATTCTCTGAAGAGGTGGTTGAGTTATTTGTGGGTGTGCACTTGAGTGAGTGATTATTTGGACTTAATACAGGTTACTATCCAGCAGCCTTGTTTAATGTTGCTCATTGTCATTTATGGAAGAATTAGCAAGTAGAGTTGCTGCCTGGCCACTGTGTCCTGTTAAAATTTTGCTGCTCTCATTCACCACAATCTTGATTCTTCACAGCATTATCAGATGTCATCTTGCAATGTTATCTGAGAACATTTTGGCTTCTGGACTCTGATGAAGTGGAAAGGGTGCTCTCTACTGTGTTTTCTGCCACCTCTGGGCATGACCCATGTCCCTTCTGGCTTCTTTGGGTTACTGGAGGGGACTGTGATGGGCTCAGCCCAGGAGGTATTTAACACCTTTTTGAAAGAGGTGTTGCCACTTGCCTTGAAGGAAGTGTTGGCATGACCCATCTAAAGAAGTCCAGCAGTTTTGGAAAATTACAGCTTGGTCTCCACTTTTTTTTCAGGAAAGGTTGTTGAGAAGCTGATGGGAAAACATCTACAAAGTGGATTACCTGGAACACTTGTGGTCTGAATTCAGGTATGGCATGGAATGGAACAAAATAACATTGATCTTTCTGGTTGATGACATCTAATAGATTGTGGGTGGAGAAATGCATCCATCATTTAAAACTCTGAGTAAATTTCCAAACTAGTATTGATTTATGGAGACCCAGAGGAAAGACAAAAAATACCTAATTACTTTCACTTTCAACATTGATGATGATGATGATGACGACGACGACGACCTCTCTTGGTAAAAAAACAGAAGTAGTGGATGGTAAACTTTGACAAATGATTGCTTAACTAAATGAGTTTTTTTCATCTTCAAAATCCAAGTGTTATTTTACAGAAGACTGCCCTGTAGTGCTACTTTAATACACAAAAGATGTCACACTGAATCAGAGTCCATTTGAATCATACTCTCTGTGTTTATTATCTTGCCTTCTCTTCTCAGGGCTAAATTTATTTTAAATCTGTGTCTATATATTAATGAAAAGTTGCCATTCTAAAATATCATCCACTACTTTTTTTCTGTAAAGTTTGTAGGAAGGATAAATGCATCAGAGAAACTCCGCCTGACAATAGATGAATTTAAGCTTGTGAAGTTTGCATTCTTTATTTTTTTTTAATTGTTTTCATGATGAGTGGATGCTTCATTAACCCCTTTATTGTTGATATCCTATGGAGACTTGATGTGTAGTCCTAATTATTTTAAAATAAACTTCTTTGTTATTTAGCTGGTGATTAAAAATACATTAAAATGGCAACTGAAGACTATTTTTGTTCATTAGCTGATCTTAAAAAAAACTAATCATCTAGTAAAGGATTAATTTTCATATAATTCTTAAAATAATAAGTACACAACTGTAAAAATTATTTGTGCTACTTCTATCAGTTAATTAACTAAATCACAGGAGACAAGGAACCAGAGAAAATGATTATTTTCTATTAATCAAACTGAAAAGGAATAAAAGATTATTCTGGTTTCTAATAATATTTCAACAGTTTAGCACTTGAACTAGCATAGTGGATTAAGCACCAGATTGTTTCTGTGAGCAAAACAAAATTCTGATCCAGAAAGACTAAGGCAGCTTTATGAACATAATTATTACGTTTAGTATTTATTGTGGGTGTCTGTTTATAAGAAAAAAGTTTGCTGAACAGAAACATGTGAAGAAGAGTGCTGTCTGGTTGTCAAGCCCTGGACATAATAGACTTTTGTTGTTGTTTTTTTCTTTTTGAATTAGGCAAAAAGAATTAGAATCAATGGGTGGCAATTATTAAGAAGCATATATTCTGTTAAAGGTAAAGAAACATTACATGGGACCTAGGGACTAAAGAGCAAGGGATGTGGTGGCGCAGTGGCTTAATGACGCTGAAAGTTGCCGGCCAGAAATGGCTGACGCTTCAGCGGTTCGAGTCCAGCCTTCGCATTAACAGGGTGAGCTCCTGTTTCCTCCACAGCTCCTGTCAACCCAACAGGTCAAAAACTCACGTGAGTAGATAAATGGGTACTCTCACTCCGGTGGGAGGAAAAATGCTGGCAGCGCCTTACACAGAGAGACGGGACCAGTTGCCAGTAAGCGCGAAACCACACTCGCCCGAAAAGGGTGCGAAGCAACGGAAACCCCGCCTCCTGCGCTCGGCAGCTGGGCTCTGCTCTAGGAAGGAGGCTCTGGCAAACCACTTCCGAAAAACAATTGCCTTGAAAACTGCAAGGATTTGTCCAGGCAGTCACTGCAGGGTCAGTAATGACTGAGCGCAGACAAAAAAAAAAAAAGGACTAAAGAAGAGCAATACTGGTTCAGGACAAGGTCTGCTCAACAGAAGCAAAAGTTCTGTATTTTGTAATGGATTCTTGCAATCTTTCCTTCCCTCCTGGCCACTTTTTAAATTTCTCCAGTAACATTCATACTGAACTTCTTATTTGCTGTTCCTGTTTATTAGCTTTTTTTAGCCTTGCAGACAATTTAGAGAGCTAGGTCATTTGTCCCCCCACCCCATCCCTCGCACAATAAGCTGAGTGACATACTTCAAGCAAGACAACCCCCTCCCTTTAGAGAACAGCTCCTGTACATAGGTTAGAGAGAGGTCATGTTCCTAAATCTACCACAGCAAAGTTTAATCATCCCAGATGGAAAGTAACTGATTAGATCAATTCATTAAATTCCCTATCACAATTAAAGTTCTTTTTTAAGACCAGATGCAACAGCCTTCCTTCAGCACTTCTGTATGGAAAATTTAATAAGGTTTCTACAGCCAGTCAAATTTGCCCTTGTGATGAAGGACTGTTACACTGTCCATGTTATAATGATACTCAAGGAAGACTCATCTTTCCTCTGTTGTCATATATTCCAAGTCAGGCTGAGGAATTTTATTTTGACTTCTTTTATTTTAAAGTCCTAACACGTCAAGCTTTGTGTAACAGCAGTGAATGCATATAAATAATTGGTCTCAGGCTAACATTAGTAATTACATTTCTATTTCTATCTTAATAATTATTTTCTGTTTTGATTAATAACCCAGTTTTTTTTTTAAGTTACGGGATGATTCATATGTACATTGTCAAATTATTTTAAGTCAAATATGTACTTCCCTTTTACATTTAGGAACAAATTTTATTCAAGAATTTTAGCTTTAATAACATGTACTGCTGTATCATTTATTTTATTCTGTTTACTAACCCTATATTTGTACACTTGAATGTATTGTACAGTACTCTGTTTCTCTCTCTCTAAATGCTGGTCATTGACTAAAATTAATAAACCTATCTGTTGGTCAAGCCCCTTCCACAAAGTCATGTGCCAAAACTAATTAAAAAAGCTAGAAAACTAAATTCATATAAAATCAGAATCCAAGAGGTTCTGGTACACCCCACCCAAACTTCCACATCTTGATCCCTTTCACCATTACTACATAAAACATCTTTGTTGTTCCTCACCTTAAATATCTCTATGGCAACAACTGTTCAGATATGAGATGTCTTAAGAAAATAGTGGACTGATCCGCTCTGAAGGTGCACCAGTAAAGTCTGGATATCAGATTGGATAGCAGAAGTGTTGAAAAGATGATCAACATACTCCTTCAAATACATTTCCTTCAGTGCACACTTCAAATGAAATAGGGACCCTTAAATTTATTAAGTGATTCAATAGACTTTTGTGCATGCACTTTTATTTATTCAAATCTTCAGACCAGTTTCATGACTCTTCAGATCAGATATTCAGAACAAAATAATGATTTAAATAGGATTTTGCTGATTCAGACACCCTTATTGCATCCTGTACTGAAATTACTATAATGAGTGGAACATTGGATTTAGATTATCTCTTAAATCCCTTCTAATTTTATGGCTTTGTGTGTGTGCGTGTGGGGGGGTTGACCCACAAAAACTCTCTAATGTTTGAGAGTACTGAGCACAAACATAAGCAAGGGGAAAAAATGATGATTCAGGAAGTCAGTTTTGGGTGGTGCTTTTATTGTAGAAAATAAAACTCTACTGGGAATACAATCATATATAAGACAGATCCATCAAAGGCATACATTCCTAGTCCTGTCCTTCTGACTGGAAAATCCTGTAATTTTTCATTCTGAATAGAAGTGAAAATGGGAAAAGGGTGCTTGGAAATAACTTTTCCATAGAGCTTTCTGGGCTGATCACAGACCAGTCATTATATTTATCCATAATAATGGATAAATTATGATTGGTAATGATTGGGCAACTACTAATGAATGGAAGTTTGTGTCTAAATAGCTGGATAGGAATCACAGCATCTTTCCCATTCAATCAGAATCAGTATTTTCATTTATACCAATGGAAACAATTCAACACTAGCTGTTTTTTATTTTGCTTCAGATGGATTTCATATGAAATAACAGGATGATCTAGACAACATCAGTGAGTAGGCATATCAATAGATAAGACACTTGCCAGATAATAAAACCAAACTCTGGACTGAAATCATTTTAAATCCAAAATGAAAAATATCATACATAAAGGGGGCCATCAGAAATGTAGTCAGGATGTTTAGCCCGTGCTATTAAATATTACTTTGGTATAGGTAGCACCCATGATTAACTTATAGAAATTATTCAGTGATCCATGTGAAACAGAAGGCAAAGTCTTCAGATTTCTCAAGGATTTTGGAATGTGTCCCGGGAAGGGGGGGGGAGATATATTGTTCTTTTTGAATCTTTCAATCTTGCATAATATTACAAGCCCCAACCTTTCTGTCATACTTCCCATTCCACTTCTTGGTCTATCTCTTCTTTTAGTCACCAATGATTAAATATTTTCCGACTGAAGAATTTGAGCATAAAATATAACAAATCTCAATATGGAACAGCATTTACTCTTATTATACACAATATCACACAACACTATATTAAGTCAAGTTTGGAAAAAGCAGATGGCATGGGTGAGAATGTTTAGAACTGATATACTAATGAAACACAACTTGTCAAAATGATGGAGACAAGAGGAAATTTTGCTTCTATCTGTGAGTCGCATAGATCATTCTGCACATTTTATTACATATCTGCTCTAGATATGTGGTATATTTATCCATCCATTTGGTTAAATAGTAAAAATTCATATCTGTTCAGTTCCAAACTACAATAATTCTACAACAGCTTCAAATGGCTGTTGCCTTTTCCACTCTGCTTTATTTCTTAATGCTTAGCATGACAAGGAAGGAAGGAAGGAAGGAAGGAAGGAAGGAAGGAAGGAAGGAAGGAAGGAAGGAAGGAAGGAAGGAAGGAAGGAAGGAAGGAAGGAAGGAAGATTAACCTCAACTAGATTTATATTATTAAACTGTCCAATGGAGCACATTTTCAGAGGAAACATGCTGTATTTTAATTTGAAATCTTGGCAGCTTCAAATTATTACAGAACAGCCGCAAGAATGGAAACATAAAAATAGATAATAAGTCAACAGCCTGACTATGAAATATTTATCTAGAAGAATGTCCATGTGGTCACAATTCAGCATTGTTAAGAGTTCTTAAATTCATTGTCTGAGTTCTCTGCAGAATACTAAAATGTATTAGAATTTTTTTTTTTTTTTTACTAAATTAAAGAAAGGAGAACATTTCCAGATCTGCTTAAGATCCTCATTTAACATATAAGTAAAACCTAAATTATTGGCTTGTGTTTTATAGCTAATAAGAGTATGCACCAACAACAATATTCAGTTTTGATTCTGACTCATCAGTTTGGCAAATTGGGTTCAGGACAATTTAAAAAATGCCTATTTTGGCTTGGGACAAAATCTGAATTGGATCCATTGATTTTCATGGGAAATCTATAACCACATATAGATAGACAGACAGACAGACAGACCAGCAGGCAGGCTGACAGACTTTCAACCTTAAGCAAGTGATGATTTTTTGAGGGGGAGGGCAGAGCTCTGCTTTTCAGCAAACTTCCAGAAGGCTGGTTCTTATATGAAACTAGAAGGGTTGAGGGCTGTATCTGGCAACTTCAAGGGGAATTCTGCTTTACTGTGGAGAGCAAAGTTTTTTTTTTTTTTTAAAGTGGCCTGATTTAAGTTGAGATATATAATTCCATTAAATCCGATGCGTAGCAGTAATTTACACTCTTATTTGAAGATAATACAAATTAATGAAATGGAAAGCAGGCTTGTGAAGGAGAAGGAATGCAATAGATTTAAATATGTGGAAGCAACGGAATCTTACTATTCAGGCTTTATGAGAGCAAAGTGTCTTCTCTCTCATTTCCCTGCAGCATTATATTAGTGATAGGTATATCGGAGGGAGAGTCAGTTCAAACTCATTATGCTTTTCTTCAATTTTACAGTATTTGGGGGGAAAGGCCATATTTCCTGCAACACAATCATTTACAAATGCAGTCATATACACTGATTCTCAAGTATAAAAACAGGCATGTGTAACAGTGTGTATTATTTTATGTGTATATTTGGGAAGTCTTTGATTCCACTGAGATAAAAAAAAACTCATCAACTATTTAACAATCAAATACTCTGTTAGTATGGAACATGGGGAGAAAACAGTAAAAAGTTCTGAAATTATCTGTCTATCCACCTATCCAACTATCCATCTGCATTTGCCCTCTGGAATGATAACTCCCTGAAGATATGAAACGCCCCAACACTGCTATGCTTTAAATAGTCTTTTCCCCTAGTGATGGGTTAAGAAGTGTGTGCCATTGTGGGAATTTTATTAATGTGTTTGTGGGCCTGATGGGCTGTTTGTGTATTGAGAGCTGTGTTTGTGGGGCCCCAATGGTGTAGGAATTTCCTGTGTTGCTTCTGCTTGTTCTGGTTTGTTTAGATGCGTGACTAGTTAAAAGTTGAACTACAGTACCCTTTGCTTTATTATAATAGTAAAAAACACACCCCTAAGAGTGAACATGCAACGTTAATGAGACCCACTCATGGCTTATTATGGGGTACATAGTTGTAGTACGCATGTGCCTGATGTAATTCACCCATGATTTGTTTTAGCCAATAAGAATTGTGAAGAATGTTACCTGCTTAGTGAAATGTATAAACACCTTTGGACAACACCCCCTTGCATGCTTGATTTGGATTTTGGTCCCGAGGGCGCTTCTTTGCTTCTGTACAAAAATAAAGTGTGAAAGCCTTCACTCTACTCTGTGCGTAATTAGGCCCTCTCTTGCACCGGGTAAAAATGTGCCTCAATCAGTTGGTCACCCCGTGGCCAACATGTTTAGTACATTATTCTCCAGGTTATGGCCTTCTTTTGTTTGTTTGCTTGGACTGGATTGTTTTTTTTTTTGTATGCCATCCAGAGTAGGTTTGAGTTAGACCACTTATAAATTCGACTTATCAATAAATACATGTATATAAATAAATAACATGGAAAACATATTTAGAAAGTACCAAGAAGTCCACAGTTCAACCCTGAGCTACATATATTCTTTTCTATTGGAATCGTTTTTTTAGTCAAACCAACATAAAAAAAAAAAAAAAAAGATAGATAAATAAATATTTGACCAGTAATTTAAATAGTTTTTACAAAAACAATCCAAGAGTAATATGTTGGTCTGTCTCCCTCTCATTATGTATAGATATCCAAATAGCCTTTTCTATGAACCTGTGAGGAAAATACATCTTTGGGTGAAGGAAGGAAGTTTTTAAAGGCCTCAGATGAATGGGGTAGCCTTAATAAAATTGAAATATAAAGGAATGTGCATCACCCTTGAAGCTGACTGGTTGTGAAGAATTTATCCAACTGGTGTGAACTGAGCTGGTTGTAAAAAGCCTCATCTCAAAGCCTTATCACAAACATCCCAATATACAAGGCACCTGTCTTGCAGTTCTTCCTGGCATTTGGCACTTTGAACTAACTTGTTTCTTTCCCTTAGTAAGGTTATTGCTTTCCTTGAAGATAGTAGATAAGAAGAGGGGTAAATACACAAGACATCTGTCTTGAAGAAGGATGAGATAAGAAGAGTCTGCTATTCGTTCTTCAGCTGGAGCCTACAGGTGGTTTATTAACATAAGATGACTTCTACTTATCATTATGAGTAGCTCTTTAAAATCTGCTTTAAGGCACTTAAATTCTACTTCTTGCCAAGCTATTCCAAAGTATGCAATTGTCCTACTGTAAATCAAACTTCATAATTCTAACAACCCTTCAGTTACCAGAGTTGGAGGGATGCACATTATCTTTAACCAAGGTCTGCTTGCTCATCTCCTTGGGAAAGCAAGATGGCATATGCCAAGGCAGCACACTAGAGATTCCAGGGAGTGGGAAGCCCTAGAAGACCTTCATTAAAAGTCCCCCTTCCTAGTTTGTCAAGAAGTTCAAGCACTCAAAGCTAAATGGAAGAGAATCTGAGAAGGGAGATTTGTGGTACCTGCAGATCACCCCAACTGTATTTTCTGCATATCCATGGGCAAAGAGAATCAGAATCAACAATAAGCAAGACACTTGAGCTGTTCAGCCTCTGTAGATAAAAGATTATGCTATTGTAGTTTAAGGATAAAATAACCTAGAAAGCAAAACTTTTAGATTCCTGGAGAAGCATCTCATGAAACTGACAATTATCTTTTCACATTCAGGTCAAATGGGGACAAATGATCTACCTTCACCACCTCAGATCCTTCCCCACTTGTAGAGGGTAAGTACCTGAAGAGGAGAAACTCCTTTGTTCAAGGATACTTTCCACACAATTGAGACAGGTCTTCAATCACACGCAGAGACTCCAGAAACAGGTAGGCCTCATCACTAGACATGCTCACCATCTACATGCAGGCCCAAAGGGACAAAATTAGCATACTTTTCCCTGTTCCTCTTAAACACAATGTGGCGGGTGAAGGAGATTTTTTTTCCTTTTACAGGTACATTTAAATCAGCGACCAAGACAATTACAAGTACCAATTGAAAGGTTTAACACTGGAGGCCCGGAAGCAAAAGCCTAAAGAGGGGTAGAATTACTGGCCCTCTTTATAGACTTAAGCAAATGTTTGCTTCACATAATTGGTTACATGACAATTACAGAATCAGTTAGAAGCAATGCAATTGGACATTGCTGGGGTTGATAAGATTAACCTTACTAATTTGGTTAATTCATATATGTATAAATATATAATGAGGGGTAGATAAAATGAGATTATACTTCCCCTATACAAAGGAACCTTGAATTTAAACAAAGTGTCTAAGATTCTGTAGATAAATGATTAATTTAGGTAAATTATTATCTGAAAACCTTGATTTCCAGTGCTTAGTGTTAATGGTAATTGTTAACTTTTGTGACTTCCTTACTTTCTTACAATTAACATTTTCAGTATCTTGTTAGCACCTTGTTACCTCAGGTGCAGCTAAGAATTCTAGATGCCTGATTGATTTTAGCTGAATTGAGTTGGGGTCAGAAATCAGATTCCCTTCACATTTTCCTTACACAGGGCACCTTAGAAGAAACAGGGAGAGATCAACCAGCTGTAAGTGCAGGAAGACAGACAAATAACACTTTG
The DNA here is from genome assembly GCA_030867105.1 of Liasis olivaceus. Taxonomy (NCBI): domain Eukaryota; kingdom Metazoa; phylum Chordata; class Lepidosauria; order Squamata; family Pythonidae; genus Liasis; species Liasis olivaceus. The sequence goes on along the minus strand of CM061348.1, from coordinate 90,845,573 downwards.
ATAGACTGGCTCTCTCCACTTTTGTCAGAATGAAAAAAGCACTGTTGCAGCATTGTGCCACAAGGTCTGCCTCTTTGGGCATGTGTGTGACATCATGACTCAGGTAGAAAATTATGGGACTGATGCTATGACACTGCCTTCATCACTTTGACCCCCTTGCTTCCCTGTCCATGTTGCTGCCAATAGATTATGGAGGGAGTTGAATATATTCACTTCTGTCCCTCTAAACTCTCATAGTTACATTTTTTAAACCAATACAGCCTTCTTTTTGAAGCTCCAAATCAAACAATAATTTTAATGAAGCAAACAAACCAGTACTGGCAATGGAATTCAACATACTTTTGTCTTCCTGTCCCCAACATGAAAGTTATGAATGCCAACAGCTAAGGGAGTTTAAACAGTCCTTTTTTACTTATTGTAGGCAGTTTTTTTTTTTTTTTTTTTTTAAATTTCCCAATTGGTATTCCCTGAGGAACAGCTCAGAGGAGATGAGTTATTCCATAACTAAGCGTCTTGAAAGGTTGGGCCTGAGCAGAAATTCCTGAATGCAATAGAGGGTTTTGTTTTTGTTTTAACTTTTCCTTCCTTTTCTGCTAAAAGCCCTCCTCCCCAGCCCCCAGCTTTTAACCTTCTAGGTAACTGAGCTGTGAATACTTACTCCCTGCTGATGAGTAACAATTGGGTTTACTCCTGAGGAGGCTGATGTTTTTCCTCACCCCCACAAAGGTAGAATATCTAATTTTCCTGAATAAATATTGAGTAAGCTTGCATATGTGTGCATATAGATATACTACATATGCCATTCACAAACAAATTTAGTCTGAAAATCCAGTGCAATCCATCATTGTGAATTATCTTCATTGGATGCAATCCACAAAAGCATAAGTGTATGGAAAAAGAGATTATACACATCACACTCTGTGGTTTAGCTAGGTAATTTTAGACCATGAGAAGATCTTATGGATATGCACTTTAGTCTGCCATATCTATGCATCAGTTCAGTTGTGAGGCATACAATCAACATTTTTATTTTATGCCCTACCCCACTTCATCTTATTGTTCATAACACTTTCTATACTACTGATATGCTGGAGAAGGAAAAAGCCTGTTTATCAACCCTGATGTTATTACTCTAATCATGAGCAGTTTTACATGTTGATCTCACTTGTTTACAAACTCCGTATGACTATGGGAATATTATGTTTTCAAATATTATACATATTTATATGGGAATAGGTTCGATGTCATACAGACCAAAGGATTGTTTTAGAGATTATGAAGTATAAGGATTATTCTTTTAAATAACCTTCAAATTAAAAAAAGAAAAGAAAAGAAATGTACATACTGGTGTCTACCACTTAACAGGTGCTAGCGCAGAATCTGCTTGCTACTACCACTTTCTGGATAATCGGTGGTACCGTTGGACATAAGGCTTGAACTTTAGATTCACATTCCAACTTTAGATGTATTATTATGAGCATTCATAACTATAAGAGAATTCTCTTAAACAAGATTTAATGTTTGATATTTCATAAAAAGAAGAGCAAGGTTAAAAGACCTTAGATCTTGAGTTCAGCGTTTCACTGAAAAAGAATAGAACTCCCTTGAATTATCAGTAATTAAATATATGAGAAGGCAGTACCTTTCTTAGGAAAAAAAACATATTCAAAATTGTAGGCCCTATTTTTGCTGAAATTTGTTGTAAAGTGGTTGGCTAATTATTTAAATAAAAGTTGTGACACTTATAGCCACATTTAAAAAAAAAATCTAACACCAACAAGGAAGAAAAAGTTATGGATACCTTATGTATAACAATGCAAACATGGATTTAAAGGACTTGTATGGAGATATGCTTCAGCCTAAATATGGCCCATGTCATTGCTGCATGTATTCATGGATTATTGTGTCCCATTATGTACTATGCATTAATTAAAAAGAAAACAACTGCAACTCTATCTGTATTATGGTACCCATTTTTTCCTAACATGTTGTATTGCATCTTTCCCTAAATTCTAGCATTTACCCCTATTCGGTTATCCAGAAAATAATTTTAATGCATCTTTTTCAAAAGTATGCTGTTTTATACAGTTTGAACCTGAAATAATGGATGCTTAGCCATGCATTAGTGTTATCCTTTTCATGACAGAATCCACACTAGTGGATCATACTATTTCATTCAAAAGAATCCACTAGATTCATAACATTTATTGAGCTGAATGCTTTTCAAATAAAGAACCATGAACTTCAACAAAAAAATGGCTTGGTGATTTGTCAGTCCCAATGAATTCTACAGTAAGATCAATAAAGCATTGGCTTACAGTGTATCCTAACACTTAAGATGGTTCTATCCTTGGCAGGCAGAATAAGTTGTAATATGTTATGAAAGATAATACCTTCCTTCTAGGTTCATTATGAGGCAAAAGCTGGAGTCTATCTTTCTTTTAATCATGGAACTGACATAATATTAACCTCCCCGCCACAAAAAAAAAAAAAAAAAGTTTTTTAGGGGCTTTATCTTAAGTCGATTAGGAGAAGTAAGGAATTAAAGTATTAACAATTGAAGCCTTTTCTTTCAAGCTTCCTGAGCATATGAATTTCTGTAGAGAATGAGGCCAAGTTCTTCATGTTTGTTTTAATGGCTGTAGTCTCATGAGACCATAAACTCTCAAAATATGTTGATATTTGATCAACAATGATGGTTACAAAAATGTGGGTCCTTTTACTCCTGTGAAATTTCAATGTGTGTGTATACACACATACACACAGGTAGATCCCCCTGGACCACCAGTAGCTGTTAACCATAGGTTAGAAAACACTGGTGAGAATCATATTTCAGTTCTGAGAACAAAGTCAGATAAAATCAAGGATGACTCTAGGTCAAGCCCTCAAAGCAGATTAAGCAGACTACTCAACTCATTTCTCAGTTGGTATCTCTGACCTTAAAAGAGTAAATGTGCATATTATATAAGTAGATGTCCTCTTTTATCTTCTCTCTGAGGAGGCTTAAGTGGTAAGTGCATATGAATCAATCTTAAGATAGAATGGTTCTCCAAAAAATATATTTATTTAGTCACCTGTTTCAGAAGCCACATGCTGATTCTGAAATTGCATAAACTTTATCAGACTGGCTTTCAAATGATTTTAAACCAGTCAAATTGTTTTCATGCAGCTTGCCCACTTTCAAGATGCTTTAATGTGAAGTTGCAAGGCTAATATTTCTTAATAAGTAATCCCATTCCACTAATGTGAGCAGACTGGTTACACCATTAATTTTACTGAGTGGGAATAATTGGAATACTATAATTATGCATAGAAAGATATCATAGAGCAATAATACAGTAATTGTCAGAATACATTACGAATGAAACCCAATCTTAGATTAACAGTTCTGAAATGAATATCACTACACATGGATTTTAGTCAATACTTGTAAATCTAGATGTTTAGAATCACAAGGACTTAAACAAAAAAAAAAATCCAGTGTCAACAAATATAGTGAGCTTCCCCCCCCCCATTTTAAATAGGCGTTGGTTGGAATACACAATCCAAATGAGTGTGCTGTTTTGTGCATTTTTGATTGTTTTTGCATAATCAAAATGAGAATTCCGAATCTTGCTGCACTGAAATTAATTGCAGTGTACCTACACAAACTGTACTTTTACCACTACTACCATGGGCATAGAGAAAATCATTATGAACCCACTTTTGCGATGTTCAGCTTTATAATGGGGTCATCAGCATTTTCTTCTGGTTTGGCAGTAGAGAAAGGAGAGAGAGAGAGAAAAAAAAAAGAATGATTTTATTTAGAGTAATGGAAGGCAGTAAGCTGCATTCCGTGGTATTTTTCCTAAATACAGGGGTGGGAATTTTTCATGCCTAGGGTCTCATAATTTCCAAAGAAGTCTGCAAGGAAACAGTTCAAATGTTTGGCCATCTGTCCAATGAAACTGATTGCAGTGCCAGGTGACAGCAACAACAGGAAGAAGGAGCATGAGAAGTTGGAGAAGTACCAGGGCCTGAAGGAGGGAATAGAGAGGATGTGGAAAGTAAAGGCCAAAGTGGTCCCAGTGGTGGTAGGACCACTCGGGGCCGTGACTCCTAAGTTTGGAGAATGGCTCCAACAGATCCTAGGAACAACATCCGAGATCTCTGTCCGAAGAGTGCAGTGCTAGGAACAGCTAAGATACTGCGCAGAATCCTCAAACTCCCAGGCCTCTAGTAGAGGACCCAAGATTGAGGAAGACACGTACTACCCACAGGGATGAGAGGGGAATTTTCTTTTTACACACATGCGCACACACACACACACACAGAGCAATGCTCAGGGCTAGAAGCAAAAATGGTGGGAGAAAAACCCATTGTTTCTCCTTGTAACAACCTCTTTAATCCCTTTCTTATTTTATGTGTGTGTATATGTATGTATAATATTATTTTTATTAAATATTATACATATATATACACACACATAAAATAAGAAAGGGAATAAAGAGGTTGTTACAAGGAGAAACAATGGGTTTTTCTCCCACCATTTTTGCTTCTAGCCCTGAGCGTTGCTTGCTTAAGACACATCTACCCTTCACATAAGTCTTTCTGCAAATTCCTCTCAAATAAAAATGGCCCTCCACACACACACACACACACACACAAACACAAACACAAACACAACATCTGATTTAATGTCATTTTTATGCACCAGAAAAAGCTATTTAGTGGAAAGTATTTCCAGCCATGTAATAAATGACACCCAATTTCAGTAGTGTAATCTTCACCTTTTAACACTCCTAATTTGATTTTAAATTGCAGAAACTTTAAGGGGTATGGTAGATTTGAATGGTGCACAGAGAAGAGCATTTCTGACAGATGGTCACGTAGTCTCTGTTTGCAGATCTCTAATGAAAGAAAACTCAACAACTCATATGGCGGTCTGTTCCATTAATTGACAGCTTGCATAGTCAGGAAGTTGTACCTGATGTCCAGCCTGTCAGGCCTAGCCCAAGGAACTCCAGGAGACCATGTAAATTCAGTCCAGCAATGTTAATTAGCTACCACCTCTAGTAAGAATCTTCCCAGACTGAAACCCCAGATCCCAAGTAATGCCAGCCACAACATTGTGAATTCCTCAGGGAGGTGCCAGTCTCATCCTCTTATTTCTCCCTCGCACCTCAGGAGATGAAAGAAAATGTTTTTCTCCCTGAGTCTGACCTTCATAATTCTATTCCATCACATCGCCTGAACCTCCGTCCTTTTAATTTTAACCGATTGATTGTGATTCTGTTGTGTCACAACAGAAAATAAGTCCACTCCCTCTTCTGTGTTATAACCCTCTGATATTGGGAGACTCCTTTCATATCTCCTCTCAATCATCTTTTCTGTAGGCTAAATATACCCAGATCCTTTAACATTCCATATAGTATTCATTTTCCAGACACCTCACAATCTTAGTAGCCATTCTCTGAAGTTGCTCCAATCTGTCACTGTTGTCTTTGAACTATTGTGAACAGAACTGGACTAAATATTCCAAACAGGTTGGAACAGGGCAGTGTAATGTGAAACAATAACTTCCTGTAAACTGGACTCTACATTCTTGTTAATCCATCCCAAGAAAGGATTTTCCTTTTTAGCAGATGCCTCACACTGCTGGCTTAAACCACAAGGTTTAACTTGTGGTTGACAAGAATACTCAGATTCTTTTCAGATATACTTTTGCCAAACCAGGTCTTCCCATCCTACCTAGATGCAGAACTGTACATTTTTTCCTCTGTTAAATTCTATCCTATTCATTTTAAACCACTGCTCAAGCCTGTCTAGATCTTTTCAATCTTCTGTCTTTCATCTGAAGTAATAGCCACCTTTCTCAACTTGGCATCATATGCAGATTTCCTAAACATCCCCTCAACTCCTTCATCTAAGTGATTGATAAAAATGTTCAATAGCAAAGGGCCCAGGAGAGACCCCTGTAACATTCCACTCAATATTTCTCTTCAAGCTGAAGTGGAACCATTAATGAGCACTCTTTGGATGTGATCATTCAGACAACTGTGAGTCCATTGAACAGTGGTCTTATCTAACTCATATGTTCCCTTTTTATTAAGGAGGATGTCATGAGGCACTCTGTCAAGGCTTTGCTCAGTCCAGGTATACTGTGTTTATAACATCCCCCGCATCTACTAAACTAGTAACTCTATCAATCCTCCAGGAATTCTCAAAGATTATCAAGAGTGGCCTGCAATCAGATCCTTAGTTCCTTCAGTACACTAGGATGTACCGTAGGATGTACCCTTGTTCATCTGAATTCATTTAAATTAGCTAGGTTCAGTCCACCTTCTTCTCTATCCTAAGCTGCATTTTCCTTATTTCCCCAGTGGCATACAGGGCCTTATTTCCCTTCTGAGAGAAGAAAGATGTAAACTAAGAGTTAAGAAGTTCTGCCTTCTCATTGTCACCTATTACCATCACTTCCTCCTTGCAATGGACCTACTCCCTCTTTAGCTTTCCTTTTATTTCTAACATAGCCAAAGAAACCTTTTTGATGTTGTTTTTGGTGTCTCTCTGAGCAAAGGCCTTTCTGAAACAGTTCCTATTTTCTGGAGACTACCATGTACAGTATTTTCTTCAATTATGTTCCCCTCCTACCATTTCCTGTACATTTCCCCTTTTCTCTTCATTATTTCAGAGAGTTCTGCATACATCCATGCTGGCCTCCTCAAATATTTCCTATTTTTTCTTTCTTGTGTAGATTGTTTGCCATTGTGTCTTCAGTATCCCACAGAATTTTCCAGCTTTCTTGGGTACTTTTCTCCAGACTTTCAAGTGACAGAATCTGCCCTAACATCCCTTAGAGTTCATAAAGAATTATCTTCTGAAATCTGGTATGAAGGTCTGGCTTTTCTCAATTCCTCCTCTAGGTATTACAAATTCAAGATAACAGGATCACCTTCTTCCAAGGTGCCAATCAACTTCATTTCTTCAACCAATTCCTATCTGTTGGTGAGGATTAGGTCCAGGATAGCATTTCCTTTGTTTGTTATTCTGGCAAATGAAGTTACCATCAAGAGAAGACAATAATTTATTGGAGTCTGACCCCTGGCATAGTTAGATTCCCAGCAAGTTCTTGTCTTCTCTTGCTGACAGCTTCATTTTTGTGCCAAGCAGTTCCTTCTTCATATTAGGATTAGGACTAGTGTTTCTTAAATCATGTATAAATTACCAGAAGTTAGGTTAGGGTCTTTCTGAGAATGATCATTTGAATCTTCCCTCCCTTTCCTTTCCACTGCATCTGACATTTCTCTCTCTCTCATCTTTATTGTTTTTTGCCAATTAAATCAATAGCCCAATAATTGGGATAAGTATGGAAAGTTGAAATACTGAAATAACTGTTAGTATTATACTGTAATTGATCAGAGTTTTTTTTATTAGAGTATAATAATAAAAAACTTCATTTAAAATATTGAATTACACATTGGTTGGTCCCCCTCCATGTGTGGGGCTTGGAACAACTGACCTTGCTTTTATGCCTTCCATACCTAATCCCTCATGCACTTTTCCATAAAACAGAACTAAGACATGCTGCTTCTTTCCATCAAACAATGCCTCCAGCAGATGATAATCAACTTTACCTCATGCCTAGTTGGAACTGCACTGACAATGATCAGCTAAATGGAAGCTTCATAAAGTTTGATGGAGAGAACAATGAGAAATAGCCTTCAGGGAAATTGGTCTTTAAAGCCCACATCTGCTTTCACAACAAGAGATGAAGAATTTTCTTACCTGCATAAGGTCCAGTGAGACCAGAAGAGATTGAAGTGTTCTGACATTTACACCGGTTGAACGTTATTGAGTAATTCACACTGGTGACACAGCAAGTCTATTCTAAATTTCATAGTTTTATGTTATTTGACTGGGGAATTAATTGACCTGTAAGTGCTTCAATTAGTGTGTGTGTGTGTGTGTGTGTGTGTGAGAGAGAGAGAGAGAGAGAGAACACATTGCTTGTAATATAATATGAATTTTAATCATCATGAGTTTGCTGATGGATGACAAGTTATAATCTCTTTTAAAATAACAACACCATCATCATCCTGGATTAAATAAATATGAACTAATGAATGTGTGTTTAATCTAACAATGTAAAAAAGTTTTAGTTTTTCATAATGTCCATAGATGTTTTCCAATTTCTTTCTCTTCTTCACTCTTTCATGATGTTTTGGTCATGATATTAAGTGGGTTTGTTGAACAAGCTTGTCTGAAACCATTATGACTGAAACTTTGGCCAGTGTTATTTTGTTAGTTTTAGAAATCTTTTGCATACAAATGTCTGTTTTTTTCAGAAAAAAAAAATCAGATTGCATCTTTTACAGGATTAGCAATTCATGCATCCCTGAAGTCTTAAAGCTAAAGTGATGTCCTATCAGTGTAGCATAGTACTTAGCAGGTTGCCAAAGCCAAATCAAACTAAAAACAAACACCTTCTAGGACTACTCCTCTTTTTTTGTTGTTGTTCTTTTTTTCAGGATCTAGTTTCAAACAGAATGTGTGGTTTTGCAGGAACCAATTTGTCTGTGTATTTATTCTGCTTTCCCAATTCTATACTTGTTTCATCAAACATTTATTTCTTGGTCTGTTGCTTTAAAAAAGGAGGCAAAGAGCTGATGTTTCTGGTCCCTGTGAGAAGAAAATTGAAGCACTTGTACTGCTGGTTTGCAAAGCAACTCACTTTTTTTTTTTGTTTAAGAGTTTCCTTTCCCTCACAAAATCATCCCACTAATTTGACATGTTTTTCCTTAGAAAATTGCAGGTGATATTTATTTGACCTTTAATGATTGATACAGAAAAATGCAGAGCTTGCCCAGTTTGCCCTTCCATGAAGTGGAAAAGGCCCTATTTCTCCAGTTTATTTATGGCATTATTTATTTATTAAATCAATTCATATAGTCACCCAATCGAGGTGTGACTTAGAATCTGGACATAATTAAAAATAGCAGATAATGACCCCTCCCGATTAAAATATCATAAAATATAACTCCATCCAGGGGTGACTCCATCCATCCACCCATTCATTTATTCTGGTGCCAGACTAGAAACCAGGAGACTGAGTTCTAGTCTCCCCAGCTGGATGATTTTGGGCTAGTCACTCTCCCAGCCCAACCCACCTCACATGATTGTAGTGGTGGGGGAAATAGGAGACAGGAATATTATGCTTGCTGCCTTGAGTTGTAAAAAATAAAGGGAGGACATATGTTTATTTATAAATAAATAAAAATAAACTTCAAACTTCCAGAAACAGTCTAAACAGGCACAGAACTCCTTACCTGGTACCCAAAGGAAAAGCCAGGTCTTTGGAGCTTTCTGAAAGACAGGCAGGGCTGAGGCCATCCAAACCTTGTAGGGAATGCTCTTCTATAGGCAGAGAAGAGAAGAGACAGCAGAGAAGATACATTCCTGGGCTTGCACCAAATGAAAACTTACGTGATAGAACCTGGAGCATGGCCATCCTGTCAAATGTTATTGGATGGGCAGAAATACTCAGAGAAGGGCATTGCACCTGGAAGCCTACTGGTAACCAGTGGAGCTTGCAAAGCAGTGGGGTTACATGGCCACACCAATTAGTCCACCTGAGAGATGGATTTCAGTAATCCACTTCCCGTCTCAATTAGAGTACATTGCAATAATCCAAGTGAGAGATGACCAAGGCATGAGTGACCATGCATTGGCCTTCCTATAACTGAAATCATTACTTTGTGCCCTGCACTGTGAAACAAGAGACAACAGCTCTTGCCCTTTTTCTAGATGACATTTTTCCAGGTGTTTGAAGAGTACCAGCATATGCCCTTGCCACTCCTACCAATTTCTTTTCTCAAGGCTAAACATACCTAGGTGTCTCAATTTATCTTCATAGCATTTCGTTTCTAATCCCCTCTTGATCTTCACCTTTTTTTTTCCTGAACCTGTTCCAATTCCTCTGAACTTCTTCAGGTGTGGTGCCCTGAACCAACCAACCAACCAACCAACCAACCAACCAAACAAACAATAACAACAACAACAACTCAAGGTGGTTCTAATCAAAGCAGAATAGAGTGGAATGATTATTTTCCATGATTTGGAAATTATGCTTCCACTGATGCAACCCACAGAATCATAGTTTTTGAAAACTGAATGATAACTACCATACTACCTGAGGGTAAAAAAAGTTAAGTCATGCTTGAGTCAAACTCAATTTCTGGTGACTATATGTATATATCTGTAATTTCTTGGCAATTATTCTTTTATTTTCTTATTGGATTTGTTAAGGCCATCTAACTCCATGTAGGCAGCATAGAATAGTTCCAATACATATATTAAAAGCACAGTGAACCCCACTTAATTGCCCAGACAAAACAACACTCCCCAATATGCAAAAATTCAGCACGGGTTCCTCAGTGACCCTAACCCCAGGTTTAGAAGTGGCTTGATATAACTTACTTCTGGAGCATTTTTTCAATCAGTGTATACAGTCTTGGAACTTCCTATCTCAGAATTGGACTGTCTCATCCAATCCAGTTTAGTTTTTCATTAGCCGAAGATGGCTAGATGCTGCCACATACTATTAGCAAGTGATTCACTTCATGAGATTAAATCGGCAATCACAGCCCTAAATTTCACAAGGCCCTCTAAAATATAATAATTTGGATTTTGACAATTTCTTCTTCTTTGTTTCATGAAAGGAGTTTTTTTTTTTTTTTTTAAGTATGGGGGTAGGGAGGAAAATAGAGATTTTTTTTTCCCTACAGTTCCACGCTCTTCCTACTCCATGACACAACCTTGTGGAGCTAATTTCCTTAGGGCAATAAGAAAAAGGAAGAAGTAGCAAAAATTCAATTTTCTTCCTGTTATGGGATATTCTCTACCCAGTATAATAAGATAATATTTAGTCATCCTGTTTTATAGACTACAGGTGAATGTGACCTCACAGCTCTCCATGCAAAATCTTGCCTGAAATCTGCTGTTTCTTATGTCTATAATAAGCTATCATTCACATGTGTAATGCTTGCTGAGATCTGTGTAAATGAAGTATGAAAAAAGCAAGTAAACTGTTCTGCTCAGCCAGTCACTCTCCCACTCATAACAATTCACCTGAGAAGATCTCTTTCTATTGTGCCAGTTGTGTGTGGCCTAATTTCAGACACTTAATGCAGTTACTTCTTTTTGAAAAAAGAGCTTTTAGCAATGAATCACATAGCTGCAACAAGGTAGATATACCCCATTGGACTGAAAGGGATTTTAAAATAATCCTTTTTATTAAGTATGAAATGTCCAGCTCACCAAATCAGTCAGTTACAATGGAAAGTAGCTTTACAACATTCCTTTCTTGCTATCTTATCTCGCACCTGCAGGATGTCCACTGATAATACCATCTTCATGTTAGACAAGCAGTCAAATGATTTGATTGTTCTGTGCTTCAGAGAAATGCTTTAAAAATGAAGACTGTTGTATCATCCAGTGGGATGACATTTTTCATGTTTGTTGCTGGTGAGTTTTGAAAGCTTTGGTTTTTATAGTATTTCCTTTCTTCTCCTCTTCATACAACTGAAGGTTGCTGTGTGTTTCCTTCATTGCATTATTCCCAGCCTCGTCTGGCTGTGAACTTTCTTTCTCTGTTTGAATCTTCTCTGTTTGCTAAGAAAGTTAAACATGGGGTTTTTTTTGGCCCATATGATGAAAGGATGCAACCAAGCTGAATTCAGTAGATAGACAGATTGCCTTTCTGTCTGTATGTGTGTGTGATTTCATCTCTGTCTCCTGAGGCCACATATAGTAAAACAAAAGGCAAGGGGAATAACTCACTTTTTCATTTTTAAATGGTCAGTAAAGAGTTTAACAGTACTTGATTTTTAACTGAACAATTGTTTCTGCCAGGTCACTTTAAAATAACTTTTCCCTAGATATGTTATAAAGTGTGTTGTGTTCATTAATTTCAAACTCTCAGTAGTAACACTTCTGTAATAAGAACATGCAGTTTGTTTGTTGCGATTTAAGGAGATTACTACTATGCCTACTCATATGCAATCAAGCACATGCCATGCAGCAAAAAATACATACTAGGATTTTTCATCCAATGAAAGTAAAGTGGCATTAACGGGGAACAGTCAGATAGTTAAAACTTACTGTATTTATTTAAGCATTTTAAAAATGTTGTCAGATGAAGACAAAATGGCTAAAATATGAACATCTTGGAAAGAGGGGAAAAATGCTTCCTCACAGACCTGTATAAATCTTTTGATGAGGCACTGTGCTTTTAAAGAAAGCAACCCTCTGGATCCGCTCCTCAAAGCCACAAAGTAGTTCCCTCAAGATTCAGATGAGTCTTTGAGTAATATACTCCATAGCTTTGAGACCAGCTCCAGAGGAATGCTTTGCTCACAAGTGGAGCATGTCGGAAATGTTTTTTGAGGAGGACTGGTTGTATAGGGCATGGGAAATAGCCAAGAGCATTATACTGAGATATTAGAAAAGTCAAAGACTAGATTCAGTAAATGTGTAATTCATCCATTTTTGAACAGGCTATTTTTTTCAATTAACAATAATAATATTTTATATAAAAATAAACAAATTCTATGCACAATTTGATATATTGTTATTTTATGTTTAAATGAATATGTGATATATTTAGATTTATATTTATTTAGTATGTTAATTTTTAGGGTTTTTACTGTTAGTTGATTTATGTTTGTTTTAGAACTATAATTTCATAATTAATTTGTTGAATATTACTATTTTTCATTGATTGATTGGCTAATTGCATATTGTTTCTCCCATATTTCTCTTTTAAAAATTGCAATAAAATGTAAAAAAAAAAAATAGTGGAGTGCCTCATCAAATGATTTCTATGGACCACCTAATGAGACAATAGGAGGGCAAAAAATGAGTCAGAAATGAAGAACAGAACGGTCTATGAAGACATGGACACTTTTCTAAGAAATGAGAAAGAAAAGCAAAACAAAAAAAAAAAAGGCATTTTATGCATCATTTTTCTGCCTCCCTGTCTCCATTTAAAACTTTTTTTTTTTTTTAAGTTACTATGGGGTCTTATGAATATGCTAAGAGTTGGTCTCTAAGACCTGGAGTACAGTGTTTTATAAGTTGTGGCTTTCATATTATGGATGGGTACAATTACTGTGGAACTTAGACCTCAAAATTCAGTTGTGTGTGTGTTTAATCTAGAAATAGAATGAAAATTACTAGATTAGAAGACTGGAATTAGGATGAAGCTTTGTAGGTTACCTTAAGCCTCACTTGGGACAGACCTTAGAAAAAGAATTTGAGTTCACCTTGAAGCCTTTAAGTTAATACACTTAAGGTAAACTAGTAAACTTATGATCAAATTCTCTTATTGAACGGGCAAAGGGAATGTCCCTGTTTGAGAATTTCTTATCACACGTGTCTGATGGAAAAAGGGAATTATGTGCAGATCACTAAATGTTACAGATCTTGAGGGATGTTAATAGATGAAGTATAGTATAATTATTCATGTGTTTCTGTGTCCTTCCTGTATTATGATTTTTATCTTTAGGACACTCGATAGACCAATTAAAAGGGTATGCCAGATGATTTGATTGCATTATGAAGCACAGAGGAAGTAAGCCAAATCAGAAGATGTTCATATCAAAGCGGATTTTCTGCTCTTGAAAGACACTAAATGTACACTGTGATTTTATCTTGGTTTGCTAAGTCCCTGTCTGATTATTTCACCTTTTCAGACCCTTCCCCCCAAAATTCCACTTATCATTTACCTTTGCACAAATGGAATGAAAATACAGGTAATTGGGGACTACTTTAGTATTCCATTATTTCCAGCTGAGCTAAACTGCTATTCACTGATCTGAAATTTTAATTAGTTCCCCACTACGATGGTTAGTCAAGGGGCCCATCCACTCCAGTCAGTGTTTATGGAGTTTATACTTGCACAGTCCAAAAATCCTTCCTTTTCCCCATACTCTAAAGTGAGCTAGCACCAATTGGTTGGGATAGTTACCTTCATCCAGGAGGTCCTTCAAATGCTTACTAAGGGCAGCCTTTATTAACTGCCTCAGTAGGCAGCACTAACCAGTTATGAGCAAGATGTTATTAGTAGCCAAACAAAATGATCAACCACCGTGCTGCCAAGAGTGTGGAGCAGGAGAGAAGGTATACCCAAGACACATTAAAATGCACCAAAAAGGAATCTCTATACAGCTGCTCAATTAAGGTATCAGTATGCTGAGAAATAACAATGCCAAAACTGCTCAATTCCTCTCCCCCTTTCTTTCCATATCCCCCCCCCCCCTTAATAAAGTATTTCTTCTACCAGGACTACGAAGAATAGAATGAAGAGGCAGGACTACAGCTTGAGACTGGTAGTATTACAGTTAGGGAATACCTCTTTACTGTAACAAGTTCAGATGCATCCTTGTGTACTGAAGGAAACTTGCTGATTATCTGGCAGAAGTTTTAGGTACGTGCTATATGTACGAGGGACCTAGGAAGTGTGCCTTTTCTGTAGCTGTGGAACACCCTTTCTCTTGAGATGTGCCAGGCCCCCACCCCCTTAACCTTCCAGAAAGTTGTGAAGAGATGGCTTTTCCCCCAGGCATTGGGATCATAAGGTTGGAGGCTGGGAATTGTAGAGATCAATAGATGTAGTTGATAGATTGGGTATTTGATTTTTTCTTGATTTTGTGTTGTTGTCCTGTATTTATTACTTGTTTTTTTACTAAGTTGCTAGCCACCCAGACTTGTGTGCCATAAGATGGGTGGCCATATAAATCTTTTAAATAAAACTAATTAATTTTAGAGAAATGGGGAACTGATGAAGTGCCAGTTGATTGAAGAATTATTATTCCTACTTTCAGAAAAAAGAAAGATCCAATAGACTACAGACCACTTTCTCTGACACTGATATCTGGGAAGATTGTAAGCAGATTTTGTAGAAATTGGTCTGTAAACACCTTAAAAACAATGTGGTAATTACCAGAAGTCAGCATGGATTTGTCAAGACTATGCTAATCTTACCTAATTTTTTTTTTGGATTTGATAACTTCCTTAGAGTGTGTGAATGTGGTGGGCCTAATATATTTTGATTAAAGCAAAGTATTTTAAAAGAATACCAGTGACATGGTGATTAGCAGTCTCCTGAAATGTTAAATGCATATATCACTGGCTTGGAAATCATACTCAAAAGAGCACATCATTTTTTTTTAAAAAATCACACTGGATAAAAATAAGATGCTAAACAAACTGGACTGAATGAGATGCTACAAGGTTTAATTCTAGGAACTGCCGAGGAACTATTCTTTAAGGTTTATGAATGAATTGATTTTTAACAAATCTTCTAAATTATTAGCTATTCCACTAATGGTATCATAACTTAGAAGACATAAATTTAATTCAAACTATTTGATGAGTTAGAGAGATGGATGGAAAATAACAATATGAAATGGAACAGAGACATCTGCCAAAGCTCTTTTCTTATGAAACAGCTTTGAAACATAGATACAGAGGACATTTCCACATGTCAAAGCTGGTTTTCTCTCATAGCTTTTCTTTTTTGTTTTTTAAACTGACTTCAAAAATTCCAGTCCCAGGTCAGAAGTTATCCAACAAATTGCTAGAGAAAAGAAAAAACAAAGGGCAAGTATGAGCGCAATGATGCTCAATTTGGTTGAGTTAAAGTTGAAAGTCTACCTGCTTTTGTGACTAGAGACAAAAGCAAAGTATGATGCTGCAAAGATATGTGTAGAAAAATAGAGTAGCATAATTATTAAAATGTTGTTAAAGTCAGTGCTTGGATATACCCTCCCCCGCCCCCAAATGATAATTATCTTGGTTGGAATTTAAGACAAGCCAATTAATACTAAACTGATCTGAGTCTATGGCTGCAATCACAGATTCAGAAGGAACAGAAACTGAACAGTTCTGTAGTGACTTTTAAAACCTTATTTGCAGAACACGCAGAGAGAGAGATGTTGGGTAATGAGATTAAGAGGAGACAAGGTATATAATACCATCCTTTATATCTACTTAAAATATACAAAAGGTAAACTTAAATATAAAATACATCCTCAACAATACAAAAGTAACAACAAAGAATATAAATAATACAATACAAATATACCATACAGCAGGGTAAAAGCAGTGAGCATAAAAAGGTAAAATCAGGAAAGCAGCAGAACAAGTAAGAGGAAGGATACTTCTCTTATACAGAGTTTGCCAGGTGATTCTAATAGTTCACAGCCAAAAACAATCACTATGGTTAATACTGTTAAAGGTGTAGATCTTGCAAATGTCCAACAAGAGAGAGAGAGAAGACATCATATTAAATATAACAGACTGGGATGCTAAAGCTAGAAGTAAAATAGTGCCTGGAATAATGGCAAAATTTGGTCTTGGTGTGTGAAAAAAACCAGGAGACAGAGTATTGGAGTTTTGCCAATATTTATAGTAAATATTTCTTCACACCCTGTAACAGAAATCTACAGGTGGACATCTTCAAGTGGACAGTACTAAATCAGACTGGCTGGACTATAAGAAATAAAAATTGGAATTAAAATTGCTGAGAGAAACACCAACAGATATGCTAGTGGTTCCACTCTGATAGCTGAAGCTGAGAAATAATTAAGGAATATCTTGTTGAAGTTGAAAGAAGAGAGTGTAAAAGCTGGTCTGCTGCTCAGATCATCATCATCATCATCATCATCATCATCATCATGGTGGGCATGATTTTTCCTGTTGTAACATATAGCTGTGAAAGGTGGAACATCAGAAAACCTGAACAACAACAATAACAAATGATGCCTTTGAATTGTGGTGCTTGAGAAAATTTGTTGAGAATTCCTTAGATCAGAAGAAAATAATAATTATTTTTATGAAATAAAATGAAACTGATCATTGGAAGCACTAATAATGAAGCTAAAACTTAAATATTGTGGACATATAACACAAAGTCAAGAGGCATTGGAGAAGACCCTGATGCTTGGAGTAGGGGAGAATGAAGATGATTTTTAAAAAGCCATGGAAGATAAGATGGCTAGATATCATCATTGACAAGGCAAGTATGCACTTACCAAACTCAAGAAACAGTTATTGATAAACTGTCTTGATGAAATAAAGTCCATCAGGTTTCAAAATTACACAACAAGAACCTGCATATTGATTTGCATAAATTTGCTTTACTACCTAATGGATGCTATTGCAAGAGTAAAAATTAGGATTTTTATTACAGTTTTATTCTGCCTTTTCTCTGAGAGTTGGACAAGTTCTACATAATTTTATACCTACAAGAACAATCCTGTGAGATAGGTTGTCTGAGACAGAATCTTTAAAGGGATATTTTGGTTGGACAAAGTATTAGTAGAAGCACAGATCTAAAGCAAAACAGTTCCCCTGTTCATCAAGGCAGAGCAGCTGTTTCACTTGGTAACAAGTTCTAGGTGCAATACAGTGGCTGATCAAGACAGCTCTTCATCATGGTGGAAAAATGCACAACCATGAGGATTTTCCTGCACTGAGGAACAACATAGCTCCATAAGAGGAAACAAATTCCTGATTGATGCAATTCACAAACTATCCACACACCAATATTGTTCATTACTTTGGTATGAATGGTTGTTTATAGGAATAGCATACAAGTTTTAGAGAGTGAGGAGTCCTATCTCATTTAAACATTTGCTTTTGCTGTGGTAGGGCTTTACAATTGCATTTCCAGCTCAGCTGTACTAGTGGGTGTTTGTTTTAGAAAATGGACTTGGTATTAATTTACAAATCAGGAAGGAAGGTTGCAATGACAACTATTAATTAGCTGGCACATCTGTCAGGAAGGTGTTTCCACAAGCCTTGTCTTAAGTATTCTCCAG
This sequence comes from Liasis olivaceus, assembly GCA_030867105.1. Taxonomy (NCBI): domain Eukaryota; kingdom Metazoa; phylum Chordata; class Lepidosauria; order Squamata; family Pythonidae; genus Liasis; species Liasis olivaceus. The sequence goes on along the minus strand of CM061348.1, from coordinate 90,827,709 downwards.
CCTCCTCCATTTTGGGGATCAATGCTAATTTTCCATGCTTCCTAGCAATCATAGATGACTAGCAGTTAAAAAACCATCAGCCCTGTCACGTTTTCCAGTGAACAGAATCCCTTTCCAGATGGCCCATCATTTGGATAATGGACAGCCTAAGAGGATAAAAATATCACCTGTTGAAGCAAGTCAATGTTACTAACAAAAACACTATTCCTGAAATGTGCAGGAATCTACAGCAGCTTTATGAATTCATAGAGCAACTGTTAAGCTTTTCTGGGATGGGGGAGGATTGCATTTTACTTTAAAGATTTTATATAGAAAGAAAATGCTTGCATATTCACAGTTCTCTTTGTAACATATGCTACTTCTCCATGGATCAAAATGATGCTCAATTAGACAGTGTGTATATTATGTAAACAATGATAATTAAAACAGATTCTACTGTAAAAATCAATCAGTGGGTCAGTATTATTATGCAGAATAACATATTTAAAAATACTTCACAAGCACAATATGTCTGTGTGTGTATGTATATTATACATACACATGCAATATATACAGTATGTTATATAATAGATTTCCACAATAGATGCACTCTATTTTGGAAAAAGCTTTATGGTCTAATCAAGTGTATAAATTATTCTACAGAGAATTCTATGAAGCTGTTCCCAAGGTATTAGTCCTGCTGAATGTGAAAACCATTTATATTATATTCTCAACCCAAACATGTAGACTTAACTGTATTACAGTAGCTGCATTGCAATCACTGGAAATTTTGTTAATGGCACACCTAGCCACATCACTGAGTATTGTCTAAATGTATAAAATGTAAGTAATTATTTAATTATACTCTTTATTTTCCTCTGGTGCCCTCTAGTGTCCAACATTCAAAGACCCATCTTACCTTGTTGTTTTTCTTCTGAATGCAAAAAAATGGATAGTTCCCATGAGAAGGATTCTTATATTTAATTTCAGAATGTTATTAAATCTGTCTGGACCCTTAATCCATTTATAACTTTCTAAAATCAACACTCTAATCTCCCTTTTGCTGTTAACCCATAAATAAATAAATAAATAAATAAATAAATAAATAAATAAATAAATCTTTAACTTGTACTTAAAACTTCTTTTGTAAAGGATTGAAGGAAACTCACCAAGTGAGTTGCCATTCCAGAGGTTCTCAATATTTAAAAAGCAACAAAAAATTAATTCAAAAGTGGTTAAGAAATGAGGAGCGGCTGAACCTTATGTCCTTGGTTCACATTATACTCATAAGCTTTGATGGAATCCCCAACTCCCAGCCTCTCAACTCACAGATGTTGGTTTCTGCCACCCACTCACCAGAAGCCGCTGTCCAGCATACGCGTGGACAATCTCACAATCTCTCCTTTATCCAGAGAGATTTTGCCAGACCAAATCCCACATCTGGACAGTGATTTCAGCCAAAATGTCACCGCTTCTTCTTCTTCAGGGGCATCTTGAATTAGCCATGTCCTCACTGGAAGTCCTCACGTTTATGGATCTCAAATAATATTTTTGAATTGTACAGGTCTACATTCAAGCAGCTGATAGAAGCTGATGATATTATTCCATCCAGTCTTTTACAACTGGATTACAAGTATAAAAGACTCTAGATATGTTAGAGTATTGACGCTATTCACTCTAGTCAGCATGACGATAGAGAAGTTGCACTGACATGGGATTACAGTCCTACCTATATTAACAATTGGGATGGGGAAAGGCAGACTAAACTGTAGTGTTTCAGAGCGCTAACTTTCTTCTTATCTAAAGAGATTAAATATTGAACCTAGGAGCCCCAGCTGGGCTGATTTCTCTACCACAATGGATAGTTTTTGATCTTGTTGATGGACACACATGATAAGTAAAATTCATCTAATCAGTCCATCTCCTGAGTTCCTGTTGATCTGGGGTTTGTATAAGACCAAGAACATTATTAGGCAATGAATTGGAGATACAAAGCAAGCCGAGCTACATGTCAAAGATCTCCCAAACACTGAGAGAAATGCAAAGGCTTGCACCTGGAAAATATTTGTATTAAATCACTTAGTCCAATTATAGATAAGCCATTTCTAGGGATCACTTTAATGCTCTCCTTTCAACCATCCTGGAGGGCAGATTTCAAAATATTGCAGTGTCACAGAGACAATGCCCATGTGCGTAGCTAGAACTGAATCCATGGAGATCTTTTTGGTGCCTTTTATTCTTATTTAAAGTGACAGCTATCCCAGCCATTTTTTAATATTCTTTTTTCCCATCATACTTAACAATTTTATTTAATGTACTTTATAGTGGACAGAAACTCCAAAGTCCTCTACTCCGTGACAAACATAGGAGAATTTTCTCGGAGGTATGTTTGAATTGGACACCAGGACACATTAATTAAAGCACAAATTAGTTTATTGCCTCTGCTGGTGGAAAAGACAGGCCTAAAGAGGGGAGGGCTTACATTCCCTTCTTACAGACTTATGCAATTTAGAATATACATGCAATTGGATACAGCAGCAAGGTATTAAATTGGGTATAGAAAACTGCAAGTATTTGATTGGATCACCATCTCATCCCCATTACATTGACATGTCCCACCCAGTCCAGCAGGAAGGGTATGTTACAGACCCCATTACCTAGAGAGTTTCAACTGGTGGGGTCCAGTAGGAGAACCTTTTCTGCTGTGACTCCCACATTCTGGAATATCTTGCCCCTTGAGGTGAGATTGGCCCCCACTTTGTTGGCCTTCCAAAAGGACATTAAGACCTGGCTCTGCCAACTTGCATGGGGACCCACCGGGGGTTCGCAGCACTGGGGTGGCTGGTAGCCAGAGGATGCTCTCTCCACCTTTTTAGTTTGCATTGTAGTTTTAAAGTTTCAGATTAATTTAACCTTTTGTAGTTTTTTAATCTATACATTTTTTCTAGGACTTTCCGGTTTTTTATCTGTAACACCGCCTAGAGTCACTTGTACAAGGAGATGGGTGGCATATATAAATCTGAAAAATAAATTAAAAAAATACATTTTTAAAATGTACCTGTTGAGGTCAATGAGGCCATTAGGGCAGAATTATGAGGTAATGGGTCAGGACTACAATGACAATAGGGTTTACTATATTGTAATAAAATCCAGTTGTAGCTCCAGCCTGCACAATATAGACAGACAATGTACTATAAAGATTTCAGAGTATTACCATGAATTTGAATTAAACACTAACAGTTCCAGATTTCAAATTTGTGAGTAATTTCCATCTGATTTTCTCATGTTTTCCTTATGTGTGTATGTATACACGTAACGTACACACACACACGGAGGTTTTCATGTTGTTCAAAGGAAATGATGGGAAATTTAAAGACTGCATTGACGTATAAGCTCTATTTGTCTTTTCCTATCAAATGTAAAGTAATATAGGAGTAAGCAGAGAATTCTGGATTCTGCAGAGACTGTAGAAAGAATATAATGATCCAGTTTCAAGGGAAGAACAAACTGAGTGAGCATATGAGGAAACTTAACAGGAGTTTGACAATGGAGTTCAACAGGGGAGTAAAAGGGGAAGAACCCTAACAAATGAACCAGCAATGTGCACTTGGTGAATTTATGAACCTAAGTACAAAAATAAATAAAATCCTTTCTATTAGTACTGTAATAGAGCTTGTAATGGTACATGTAATTTGAAGGGGGGGGGGGGAAGAATGGAACAATGAATGACCATACTTCAGGTGGTAAGAAAATGTGATAATTTATTAAATCACCCAAAGGAACTCTATAATGAGACCCGTCAGAAAAGTTTATGCAACTTTATATGTAGAAGAGAATGAAACTAAGGAGCAAATCCAGAGTGAAAATTAGAAGCAAGAAATGCAAAAACCATCTACCAATGGAATTCAGAAAGAGGTTTGAGGGCCTTGCAGAAGAAATAGGCAGTGAGCCTTCAGGAAGAAAAGGAAAAGCAGAAGAGTTGTTCCCTGAAGAATAAAGGGGATTCTCTTTTGTACTCTGCAAGAAGACAACGAGGAGAGCTGTGGTTTTTGGCAACCCATTACTATGAGGAACCAAAGCAAACAAACCTATACTAGTTGGATTTGTCACTTCCAGAAACATGCTAAGATTGATCAAGTCTGCTGAAAATTAGCAATTAGATTTATCAAGTCTGCTGAAAATTAGCAATTCCTTTCTTACTAATCCACGTGGAGACAAATGATATAATTGACTAACCATGGATTATGGAGATACAGCTAAGAGGTTCAAGATCTCCAGATGGTGCTCTTAATCCTCCTTCAGTCCATATGAGCACACTGGAAAAGGGCAAGGAGAGAGTGAGGAGTCATACCTAACACTCCAGTGTTACAAAGCACAATATAGCCAAGCTCTGGACATCCATTAATACAACCTCCTCCTTCTCAATTAAAAGAAAGGAAAAAAAAAAAAAAAAAAGAGCCAAGTAAGTTATAATGATAAATGCATGGCAGCACAGTTAAAACAAAAACAAAATAACAGCTGGTTAAGTACTGCTAATTATATATAAATATATATATTATATTTATATATTGCTGTCATCAAATGACTGACTCCTGGAAGTTAATTATCACTAGTTGCTATCTGCATTATCAATAGTTGCTATCTGCATTTTAAATAATAATGACAAATTATTGATATGCAAATATACATTTTGTTTTGGCTCCAGCCTGTCTTTCAGACTACCGTATTGAGAAGATGACTATTTAGTTAAAAGATTCATTTGAAACACCACCTTTTCTTAAAAAAAAAAAAGTGCAAGAGATCTAATATCACTATTAAAACAATAACAAAAATAAAACATAAGAGGCATAAAGTAATAAAATAACAATATATAAAAGTACTTGGAGAAAATGATATAACAACTACAGCTCATAATTTCATTCTTTCTGCCATTAAAATATACAATATAGACAAAAAGCACCAGGCTAGAAACTAGGAGATTGTGAGTTCTAGGCCTGCCTCAGGAATGAAACCTGGCTGGGTGACTTTGGGCTAGTTCCTTTCTCTCAGCCCAACTCACCGCACAGGATTGTTGTTGTGGGGGAAAATAGGAGGAAGGTATGTTCACTGCCTTGAGTAATTTATAAAAACAAGAAAGGTGGGATAAAAAAAATCTTTAAAAAATAGCATAAAGGCAGGGACAGAACAAACATCCATCTGCTAAACAGATGCTAACACAATCGAAGAACAGTTTTCTAGGAATAAGGCTCACTACAAACCACGTCACATATTTCCATCTACAAGTTATTGGATTAAAGCCGGATTTTAAAAGATTTTTTTAAAGCATAGCCTGATTTTAAAAGATGTCAATAATTATTATTTCATGAATTAGTTTATTGTTTCTTGTTGCCAGAGTTTTTTCTCATAGCTCTTTCACACAAATCTGAAAGACCTCCCTTAATTTATCCTCACAAAAACTGCCCTGGGATATAGTTTAGACCAAGAACGAGTGACAAGCCCAAAATCACCCAATCAGTTTCAAGGATGGATAAGGATTTGGAAGTCCAACATTTTAACTGTTACATTTTATTGTATTCAGATTTAATTTAAATTCTGTACACTTCCAGAAGAGCCACTAGATAATTGACAATATACAAATATTTAAAATAAATACATTTAATCCATATTACTACTTTGTCCTATGAACACCATTGATGTATTATAGTTGTTAATCAGGATATAAAGACTTTCCTAATGAATGCACTCTTATAAATTAAACACTGCTGCCTTAATTGGTCATTTACTACAAAAGACTTTGAACTGTTTATATTAAATCCATTTCACTGCTATGAATAATGCATTGCTTATCCATGTTCTTAGCAGATATCCATAGAACAGTTTTTCTATTTTATCTCTTCTTCGCTAGATCTGGTGCAAAAACAATGGGGAAAACGTCTTGCAAATAGCTTGACCCTTTGCCATGTAGGGCTTTATAGGAGACAACCAGTACCTTGAATTGTACCCTGAAGCTTGCTGGGAGCCAGTTCAGCTTGCAGAGCAGCAGTGTTATATGGGCATAGCAAGAAATGCCAAAAACTGCCAGTGCCATTACATTCTGTACTAGCTGCAGCTTCTGAATGCTCTTCAAGGGCAGCCCCATGTAGTGTGTATTATAGTAATCCAGATGGAAGGTAACTAAGGCATGAATCACTGTGAGCAAAGCCTCCTGGTCCAGAAATGTGTGCAATTGGTGCACATGCAAAACCTGTGCAAAGTCCCCCGTCCCACCACAGTTGCTACCGCTCTTTGAGCAGTATCCATGAGTCCAGGAGGACCCCCAAATTTCATACCAACTCTAACTGGGGAACTGCACCTCCAGGCAGGGCTAAATGTGGAAAATCTTTGGAACCAGAGGGACTTAAAATTCACAGCCACTTAATTTTTCCAGGGTTGAGCTAGAATCTTCCCCATCCAGACGCTCACAAGTGAACATACTGAGGATATCACACCCCATGCCAACAGATGACCTCACCCATAGGCTTCATGCAGATGTTAAATTGGACTGGCACCCTACAAAGCAGGGGCCTTGGGCTCAACCTCTCTCCCCACCCCCACCCCAACATTGATTGCAACCAGACAGGAAGAAGGGAGAACCTTCTAATGCAGTGACTCCAAATCCAAATCCCTTAAGCTGGGCCAAAGGATACCATGATCAGTGGTATCAAAGGCCATTGGTAGATCAAGAAAGGCCAGGATGTACTACCTCCTTCCTGATCCCACCAGAGGTCATACACAAGCATGACCAATGCCATCTCTGTACTATAACAAGGATGAATTCTGACTGAAAAGAGTCCAGATAATTCACTTCTTCCAGGATCCTCTAGAACTGTAAGCCAAACATCTTCTCAAGAACCTTCCCTAAAAAGGAAAGGATGGAGAATGGATGAAAATTGTCCAGATCTGTTGGGTCCAGCAATGGTCTCTTAAGGAGGGGATAAACACCTCCTTAGAGGTGGATGGAACCAGCCCCTCCTGCAGAGAAGCCTTCACCACCACCCAGACCCAACCACCTATTACCTCCTGGGAGACCTTAGTCAGCCAGAAGGGACAGGATGTAAAACACATGTGGCCCAACTCATAGCACCAAGGATCCTGTCCCTTCATGAGAGCCAACAGGCATAAACTCTTCCCAGATAACTGGACCAGACTGTGCCTTAGGCAACTCCAAAGGACCTGTATAGCCAGAGCAACTCCAAGAGAGTTTATCCAGCAGATGCTTGGAGTAGTCCTCACAGTGGTTCTGAAGGTATTTCTAGATAAGCCCCACTTACTTTCACAGGGCTACTGCTTGGTACTCTGTGGATGCAGTAAGGTGGAGAAATAGCTATGTTTCACTGCCCTTATTGTCATATTATCTTATCTTATCCACTTTTGATTGAGTTCACTCTTTGTTTTTCTCCAGCAGCATTCTAGATGTCTCTTATGCTATTTCATCACCTGAAGCTCCTCTGAAAATCAGGGGACCCTTCGGGAGCCATGTGCATAGAAAGGCTGCATAGGCATGATTTGATCCAAGGCCAAGGTTGCCCTCTCAGTCCAAGCAGCAACTGAGGCCTCAGTCAAATAATGTACCAGATACTCAGGAACAACTTGAAACTCCCTCTGGAACCCAATAGGTGTCTGAGGTGGATTGTTCAAATAGGTCCTGCCTCCCTGCAGGGAGGTGTAGCACCAGAGAATGCCACAGCCAACAGGGATTGATCTGTCCATGACAAGGGATCCTCCAACTCAAGATCACTTTGACATTGCCCCAAAATAAAAACCAGATCTAATGTGTGGCCTCTGCTCTGCTATGAGTCAGACCAGAAATAACTTGGATCAGGTCTATGGTTGCTGTGATGGCCATGAACTTCCAAGCCACCCCCAAGTCCACGCCCATAAGTCTTGGGAACTCCACTGTCAACCCAGCCGCAGGCTTGAACAGCTTAAGTGAGGAGGTTGCTATGCTGGTACACAAACAATAGTCCCTTCTGATCCCTACCACACAACTTCACAAACAGGCCCTTATACCAGGCAATTTGCAGAGCAGTGCACCTGAAAGTCACCAGGGTTTCTTGGATAATAATATTTTTTTGGATAAATGATGATTTTTAAAGTCCAGTTCACATATTACAGTTTCGCTTTTCTCTGTGTAATTGATAACATAGAAATTATTGAAAAATGTGCTTTATCACCATTACTGCCACGTTAATTCATTAGACTTAATGCCTCTTTCCATAGACTTAATAAAGACCAAGATTTCTTGTCGCAATACATGTTATCTAAATATTCAGTGCAACACTGGCTGTGTTGCATGAAGTGCTTCATTAGTATTTAGTCATATCTCAGTGTAAATATATGGATACAACTGCAAAGGTGCTATGCAATTCTAGTGTTCCTGTAAGATCCAATACCCCCTCTGGCAGTTGATCTAAAATTATTCTAAATATTTTTCAAGTTGTGTTTCCTCAGAACATAATCTATTAAATTACTTACTTTTGGGTAGGTGTGCATGAAATTGTAACCTGTATCACTGGGAGACTGACTTTATGAGCCAGGAGAAATTTATTATAGTAGTCCTATTTATAAGCAGTGTTACCATGCATAAATGACAGAATGCTGGACAATCTGGAGCACAGTTAATTAAAGAGTTCATAAATATGAATATTACCAAATTATTCATCCATTTGGCTGTGAACTCCAAAAAACACACCTAAGATTTTTTTTTTTAATAATTGTTTTGCTTTTATAACTAACTACAATACTTCTTATGCTGTGATAAATTCTCTACATTATCTTAGCTAAGGCAGTGTAGCACAACCTCTATCATAGAATCAACGTGAGTTAATATTCTTAAAGGATGCTAGGCTAAATCCAATCTACTTTGGCTATATACAATAAACACACCTATTTTCTTCATGGTTTATCTGCAGGCAGAGCACAGTGTGGAAGGAAAGCCTTGCATTGGCCAGTATGAGCTCTTCCTTCCCTTTGTTTTCTCCCCTGGGAGTTTAAGGCAGCCTGAAGAGCCTTGCACCACATCTGCTTTCCAGTTATCAAAGGAGAACCCTGAGAGCATCAGAGTGGGGGTATGTGGGTGTGTGTGGAGGAGGCTCTGTCTTGTGTGGGAGAGCAGAAAGGAAGAATTGGCAGCCCAGAGAGGGAAGCATCTGCCAGCTCAACAGGCAGTTGATGGTGAAGGGGGAGCAGGCTGGGACTTCACCAAACCAGCAGCAGCAGCAGCAGCAGCAGCAGACAAGCGGAAAGGAGCAGCAGAGCCCAGCATCTTCACTGCTCCAGCAGCAATGCTGAGATGCTCCAGCCAGCCAGCCAGCCAGCCACTGGTAAAACACCTTCCTCTTCCCACCCCAGCACAGACCGAGAAACTGCCAAGCCAAAGCCCCAGCAGCAGTTTAGAACAGCAGCTGATAACAACAGAAGCCAGCTTGAAAGTGGCTAAATGGTGGCTAAAGACTTTGGTGTAAGCTCAAGCAACAAAGGAAAATAGGCTGTTTAGGGAGAAGATATACACATAGGGATAGATGTTAGTACAGGTATAGCATAAGATAGTGCAGGCTTAATAATAAATAATAAGGTAGGTAAGTTTGCTTTTTTTTCTTTTAATAAAAGCCTCCCTGGTAGGGAGCCACAGGGAAGATAAAAACAGTCTGTTAACTGGTCTATACCATTTCTCAAAGAAACCTCCTCACATATCAATTTTTGGGATGGGAGAATTATATATCCTTATTACAGTACATTCCTGAATCCTTTCTGCTTCATTAATGAAGGCAAGCTCAATAAGATTCAATGGAGAAACAAAAGAGAGATACCTGCAAATGTTAAACAAACTCTCTATGGAGATCCTTCAGCCTGGTGATATTCTACTCACAATGGTTAATCCAATTCCAAGAAATAGAAATTCCAGATGACAGAATCGCCTACCTTCGCATTATATGTATTCTAAGACCAATGCTTTGTTTTTATTTTTTTGGTTCATCTAGCCTCTTGCTTTCATTATTTTTATGAGCTTCAAAAAATATAAAATATATTTTTCCAAGAGAATTTGAAACCAGGATGAGTCTTGGAGTCCTAAAACAATGTCACAATGCAACACCATGAATGTGTACTAGAGGACCAAAAGCAAATACTTTGTTATACAGCCAGTTGGGTTTGCAGAGAAGTCATTCTCTTTGGCACCTGGTAATTGCCACAGAGAAATTGTGATTCCAAGACCTCAGGTAGACAGCACAAAAGTTTCTGGTTGCTAGGGATGCATAGCAATTAGGGCAAAGAACTTGGCAAAGTCAGGACTGCAGCAAAGAGCAAACAATTTTTTTTCTTCTTTTCAGACAGTTCTTGATTTAAGCATATCCAGCGTCTTCCTCGTTGATGACCACAGCAGGGGGAATGGCTCAGTGTTGCAGCTCATAATGTCTACCGTATGCTCAAGCCAAAAAAAGGGCTGCATTATAAGAGCACATTTCCAACATGTCATAAATCTACCAGCTGCTTGTCTGCTTCTTTTGCAGGAAGTATAAGCCAACAGGTGAACATTCTTGTCTATGGAGCCTCACGTCCTGAGCTACACGTTTCCAAGGCTTTAGAATATTTTATTTCTTGGTTCTATGCTTGCTCCCACTGATTTTGTTTCTCAAAACACCAGCTCTGTTTCCACACTGGGAACTTCAGGGGCCAGTCAATCTGTCACTGCCTATTGCTGTCTTTAAAAAAAAAAAAAAAGAAAGTCAATGGCTATGTTCACACACTACCCTAAGGCTTAAAACAGAGTTCATATGTTTTACTAACCACACACCAACCTCATCTATCATATGATTTGTTTGGGTTTTGTTTGCTGTGTTGTGTGAAACCAGCCTGTCCAGTGTTAAACTGATGGGTAAGACAGATTGAAAAGTGACTCCTGCTCTTCTGGGATTCAAAGGACTGATGCTAAGGACTAAACTATTAATGGCCTAACTGTAATAAAAAGGTAAACATGTTTATTTCTGAAACACGTACCTCTCTAAAAACTTGTTTAATTTTGTTTTAAAGGAAAGTTTTGAACACTAATGACTAAATAGACAGGTCTTGGGGGGGGGGGGGGGAAGAACTATGGGAAATTACCATTTAAGAATGATGCTTACCACTCCCAATTATCAAAGTTAAAATGTAATAGTAAAATGTAAATGTCTTCTTGCAACCACAACACTCAACCAGCTGAAGCAGAATGAATTGTACAAAATTTTAAAAGAATGCAAATTTTCTTACACATTCTTTTCTCCTTATGAAGATTATTTTGTCAAGAGCAGGGCTTCTGTTTTTAAATATCGCCCTGTCTAAAGGCATGATAAGGATGGTGAAATCAACATAATGGAACTGTATGCATTATATGGAAGGTGGGTTTTGAACAAGAATTTAAATTAATACCTTAGCCATTTTGTTCTATGATCAGTGTTGTACGAATAGCAACCACGAGACATCATTCATTGAGATAAATGGTTCTGGCATAAAGAAATGGTGGGCTGCAAGTAACTCTCAATGTTGTTATCACATCATAAGGCAATTTTTGCAGGACCCTTTTGGTTTTTTCTGAAAAGAACCAGCACAAACTTATTTCTTTACTGAACAAGGTAGCTCATACATCGCTGCAGATTAGGAGAGATGAAATGAATGCATGTGACATAAATTAGGAAGAAATGTGTTGCAAATGCCAGATGCTGAAAATAGTAAAATATTCATGTGTCTCACAGGCTGGTGCTTTGCTTGTAATCACAGCTATCTAAATTATAGGAAATAGAGCGTGTGTAGCAATCTTCGTTGCTATTTTTAAGCAAGCAAAATTAGATGAAGTATCTTGCAAGCTGGAGTTTGAAGGAAGATTAGGCTGCAATATTCGATTACAAAAATATATCCCATGTTTATTGATTCCTTAAGAATATTATCAAAAGAACCATGTCTGCATTCCTAACTCTGTGCCAAGAGCTAGGCTTCCAAATTTTAAGTTGAAGCAACAAAACAGGTAGTAGATAGAAATGAATTGACTTGATATCATCAAAAAGGCCAGAGGGACTGGATCAATGCTGAACTCTGACAGAGTTGTAACAGAAAGCATTGTTATTGTTATTTAAACAATCACAAAACAATCACTAGAGATAGAATGCACATTTGCATGAATTGATCTGTGTGACATAAAAATAGTTGGACCTGCCCTTGAGAAAAATAATAAATCTAATAAAAACAATTCAGAAAATAAACGTGACTATTACAAAGTACAGTTTTGGATCTGGCAATTATTATGAATGTTGCACAATTTAATTAGTAGTAGTAGTACCTTTCATACATTTGCATCAATCTAGGTACACTCAGTCAGTGTACCTTGTGTTAGGAACAAATTTTCTTGACATTTTTTTAATTTTTGTTTTTACAAAAAAAAAAAGGAAAAATACATAAAAGTGCTTTAATATAAAAGTGAAAAAGTACAAAAATTAATATATCATTATAATAGTACACAGTTCCAATTCTATATATGTTTATCTAATACAAATGTTATTCAAGTACATATATATTTCTAATAGAGTTATATGACTATCCTGTTTTGTTTTTTTTAAAACCCAGTGTATTTTGTATAAATGAGTCCATATTTCATTATACTTATCTATACAAAGTCTACATCTATAGGCAATCTGCTCATAAGTAGCAAGTGTAATCAGGTCTTCAATCCATTGACTAAATGGAGCCATACATTTATCTTTCCAATGTTGCAATATCAGTCTTTTGACTATAGTAAGGGCATGGAGAATCCATTTATGTTGTCTGCTTGTCAGGTTCCATGTACTAAGTAGATATATAGTTCAAAAGAATATTATCCTCTGAAAATGTTGGCTTTTGTCGCACATATTTATATAGTCCAGTAAACTTTCTTTACTTGTGTTAGGGACAAATTTTCCCTTTCAAAGGGTTGATATGGGCACTAGGGGATCTACTATTTTGGATTTGATCTTACTATCAAGAATGAGTTGATTGAATATGTTAAAATGACTGGAACTTTGGGTGCAAGTGATCATGCATTGTTAGAGTTGTTGATTTTAACAAAAAAAAGTTTAATAAAAAAATATCAAGCACAAGCTATGGATTTTAGAAAGGTAAATGTTAAAAAAATAGGAGGATCTTTGTTTCAGTTGGGTCCCATGTAAATCCATGAGGATGTGTGTCTCAGATTCAGTTTTTGCACATTAGTAGCACTCAAAACCGCATGGATCTGACTTTCATCCAGAGCCAATAAAATCCAAGTAACCATTATTTTCTCTCAAGCACAAAATCTGTACACTTTGTTCCTTCATTTCATGATTCTTTCAAGTAGATGCACACAAGTGTAGTAGTGATGGTCATTGACTAACCAATGACCATGAATTCTAGAATGTGTTCAAGAAGAGTGCATTAACTATCATGAACCTAAAAGCTATACTTTTTCTATGAGCACTAGAAGGTTTCCAGAATGAACAATAAAATGTTAAACATCCACTTCAGTCTTTTATGCAGGAACATAAAAGTGTTAAAGTGCTACATTTCTTATATTGGTAACAATCATTTGCTCAGACAACTTCTGTAACCCTTCTAGCATAAAAAAAGAACTGGAAACTATCCTCCATATCTCTAGTGACACTACCTCATATACTAACATTCACACCCATATACAATTTTGAAGAGAATTTGGGTGCCATCACCTTCTCTTTGCAGTATATCAAATGTGCTTCTCCCATCTCTGTGCTGCGGTGAAAAAATAAAATAAAATCAATAATAAAATGCCTTGATTATTCCCAAGAGAGATCATTACTTGTCACACAACCCCACAAAAAAGATACTAGATGGAAATAGGGTATGACTGCAATGACAATAAATCACTCTCCCCACAGTTTTACCAGCTGCCCAAATGGGATAAGTATTTAGAAAGTTCACTCTGACTTGAGGATGAACCTATTAATCCTAGAATCCAAGTGTCCAATGCATTATTTTTATTTTCCTCTTTTGTTTTTTGACATATAACACAACACTCCGCCTATCCCTGCACACAATTCAGTTTAGAACTCCATGGAAGATTTTGAATCAGGGACAGGATGAGTTAGATGCTTTTATTCTACCTCAAGTGAGTTACAGTTGAATCGCTCCATCAGTGTTCACAGGTCTTTATTTTTAAACTTGTGGTAAACCACTTTCATGCTGAACTCTTCCCAATGACATAGAAGAAGACAAACCTACACCCGGTAGCGGGGTAAGATTGTTGTAAAAGTAGCATACTTGTATTTTACAAAATTACAACAATAATGTTATAAATAATTGCCAAAAATTGTTGTGAAACTAGAAAACACAATGAATGAACAAACTGTCTAGTCACTCTGCAGCTGCAGACCAGTGGGCTTAGGAAGGCATTCTCCATTGTCTAATTGGGCTCCATGATTAATCGTCTATTTCCACATCCTTTAGGGAATGTTATTGCCTTTCCCTTCAGTTGCTAACTTTTCCTAAGTCTGACATTTACAATTCATTGTGGGCAAGGAAGAAAGGGATTAATTCCTGCAGGGTCACAGACTGGATCCTAATGGAAAGCGTATTAATGTTAGATGCCCACAACTTTCTGAACTGCAGATCTGGAGTACGCTTTGAGGGATCTATATTAATTAGGGTAAGAAATGTATACATCTGTCTGCATTTTTAAGTAAACCAGCCTAATTCACACCTCCTGGCTATTATTCAGATCAGAACAGGTAATCTTCAAATCAAACATTTCTTAAATTAAGTAGTGCAGTTCTTAACTAAAAAAAAAAAAAAAAAGTAAGGAAAAAATCATACAAAATGAATATATTAGAGAATCTTGCATATACAACTGCATATACTGGGACAGTTTATATTACTGTATTGTATAATATTTGTATCACAGAAAATTGCGTTGTTACATCCTATATATTAGGGATATGCACCTACAATCACAATACAAAGAAAAGGAAAGTATCTGTAAAAACCTGAAACATAATACACTGCACCAGTACATTGCTTCTAATATATTCTTTTTAGAGACATATTTTAATTGATTTTTATATTGCCTCAAAAACCACAGCAAAAAGTACAATTAATTAATTAACTACATAACTTGAGCCAAATTCAGCTCTCTGTTTAGAAATCCAAAACCTCAGTCTTCTTTCTACTGTCATTAGAATAGAATAACATCTCTGTGTCTGTACATTGCATTTGACAAGGGGAAAAAAAAACAGTTTTGACATTTGAAGTTATAATGATCAGTCAAAAATGTGTTGTTTTTTAAAAAGAAAACTGCCATAAATGTTCTATTTTCTTGCAAAATTGGATGAATTTTGCTGGCTTTTTTTCTTCTTCTAATGGGATCAATTCTGCCAGTTTCAGATAAACAAATACTTTATGGATTAAAATGGACCTAATAGTTGTGGGAAGGGAGGTTCAGAAATGGAAGAAGTTATCTTCCTTTGCTTTTTTGTAAGTAATTGTTACTTGTAGGACACAGAACATAGGAGTGACCCTTGCTAGTGCTACAGAAACAAGAAGAAACATATTTTTATGAACATTCATGACACAACTAGATTTGTCAAGATGTAACACACTTTTACCCTGTAGCTTTTTAAATGTCTTTTGAATCTCATGATTTATGTCAAGTTCTTCACTGCATCAGCTCCATAGAAAGCAAGCTTGTTCCAGAGCCTCTTTACCAAGATTTATTGAAAAAGGCCAGGAGAGGTTTAGAGCAATCTTAACAAGTGGTTTATTTTCCCCCTTTGAAAATGTGTCTTGCTCCTGGCTTCTGTGTGAACTAGTGAGGAAGCTGATTTCTTAAGTGATAATAGTTCAAATCAGTTTATTACAGCCATAAGGCCATATACAATAAAATGTCCAATAATAGAACTGTATGTGTATATACAGTTCTACATACATATATGTGTATATACAGAAAAAAAATGATTAGTATAGCAAGATCTAAAGATAAATAAGAACACTTATTATAAAATAAAATAAAAAGTGATAATAGATGAATAGCTAATTGGTTAGAATGTGAATCTCTCTCTAGTTCAAAACATAACATTATAGCTTGTACTTTGATGAATTGTATCTGCTAAGTATTATTGTAACTGTATTTCATAGTTTAGCAAGATATATTTTCCCCAAAAGAAGATTGCTTATATGTCAATGATTTCGGTCTCAGTCACTAATTCTCAGTCGCTAATGTATGTTATCAACTTTTAAAATTGTTTAGTTTGCTGTTTGGTAATTTGGTGGGCTGAATTGGGCCTTACAGTCAAATGTGTCTTGTTCTCCAATTTCAGAAAGATTCCAAAGGGTGTTTTAGGATAATTATTTATTCAATCTCTTTTTATTTCCAAACAAAGCAAAACAAAAAAGCAAAAATCAGAGAAGAAATTAGTTATTGGGAAATGTTGGTTTCCAAATCTATTGGACTTCAACAATTGATAATTCAGGAAACATATTTTCCCATTATAGATTCTGTTTCCTGTATAAAGAAAATAGGCCTTAGTCTCCTTGATTGCAAGGAGATTATCACAGACTACTGAGAAGATGGACAGGTTCCATATATTCCATTCTGATATAGCTTGGAAAATACACTGGGTATTCCCCCTTCTCCCAGCCAGGTACTACTCAGTTCTGGATTATACTTCTAAAAAAAGAAAGGAAATCAGATAGTGAATTTTGGCAGAATGCATGTGACAATCTTGTTGCTTGGAAGGAGTGCTTTTGAGTGAGACTCTTATTGCTTTCCCAATTTTCAGAGCCATTTCACAGAAGTTCAACATTGCTATAGAATTATTGTCCTTCTTCACCAAGTGGGATTATCCCTTGATACTGTACTGAGAGAGCCTTGGCAGACATTTTTCTTTGATAAAAGCAAAACATTAGCCACCTTGTTGAGGCTGTTCGACTTTCCAAAGAAATTATCTGTGAAGGTGATGCAGCCAATTTTGCAGTTACTTGTATTACTGTCTCTTCCACACTTTCTTTTTTCCTTGAACAGCTATGGTTTAGTGACAAATCTTATACTTTACTTACAGAAGGCCAAACATTCAATCCCTGGCATCTCTAGATAAGGCCAGCCAGTGTTGATGGACTAAAGATCTGATTCATAGAAGGAAGCTTCCCATGTTCCTGTGTTACGCAGAGACCTCATACTTTCAACACTTGAACTTCATTCATATAGACTGATTACCTGAGAGCAGACCCTACTAGATACTAGCACAGTGCTTATGCTAAGCCTTCTTATCCTGATTTATTGGAAGGGGATATGAAGATAATTATAGGAAATTTGTATCCTGCACCACCATTTTTCCTCCACTGAACTGCACTATCACACCTGAAACCGTAATAGGTTTGGGTTCTGTCAGATATGATTTAAGTTATACACAATTACCAAGTTAAAACATGTTTCATCTTGAATATAATCAGTAACGTAATAATGAAACTGCTTATAAAATGTGTTCAAGTGCCTCTAGATAAACACTTGAACACTATCTACCTAGAATAGTATTTTGCAGTTATACAACATAAGCCTGATATTCCCCCCCCCCCTTTTTTTAATGTAGCAACACAATGAGCTCCTTGGAATGAATGACAACTAGCAGTCTTATCTCAGAACTCCAAGATTGTTATTGCCCACATTGAATCCTGTCATGTAACAATCCTGAAACATTAGCAGTGCCCAATGACGGGAAGTCAAGTGCTTCTAAAAACGGCCTCTTAAGTAGAGTACAAAGAAAAACAACACTCCAAAAGAGATTTCTGACAGAGGACAGCATATTAAAATGCGATGAGATAGTATCCCAGCTTAGGTTTAAAGAATTAATGAAGAACAAATGTTCCAACTGACATGTAAGCATGAAATTCTCTCTGTGGGTTGACCTTCATTCTTCTGCAGTTAGCTAATGAGGGCTTTCTTTGTTATCTATCTTGCTGGAGGACCTCTGGGCCTTGTATCATTATTGAATGAGCACAATGTCACCTCAGCTGGCAGAAATGTTTTGTCTTTTGTCAGGGAAAGAAGTTTGCTCATGTCAGCCAGTGAAAAGCATAATACGGCAACAGGCAATTGAGAGCAGACATTTCAATTCAGTTAACTTAGCCCCATGGAGATGTTTAACCTGCTGCTGTTGTTTTGATCAGAATATTTACACTAGCTTGTTATATGACTCTTGTAGCTACTTCTGGAGTTTGGGAAGGGCTGTTATAAATTAATGATAAGCCAAAGCAATTTATCTTGAGATCTGCTCACCACAGCCCCTTTTAGCAGTTAATTATCATCAGTGGACTGAACTGTATATATTTGGAAAATGAATGCCCGTAGAGCAGCTGCTTTTTATCTTATTCATAATGGCAAGTATATCATTTCTATTAGTGATGCTTAGAGTTTGGAAAAACACATCTGCTCAGAGAAAATTCTGGAGACCTTGTAAATTGCATTATTAAGCAGTTCTACATCCAAGGGAGATATACCCACCCCATATACTTTGATCACATCTATGCCAGATTCACAGATATATAACATTTATCAAAAGTTTGTATAGCGGCAGACAATTTTCAATTTGAGTCTTTTTGGAAATGACACTTCCCTTTAGCTTATCAGATCAAATCGGAAGGCCTAACTATAATAGAGCAGAAACATTGTTGACTACCTTGTTGTTCACTGTCGTGTCTACCTATACAAACATGTTGGTTTTTTCAGCTTTAATTACCCTCATATTTGAAATCTTACATCACAAAGTATATCTTTGTATACTTTGTATACTGTACAAACTGTATAGACTCCACACTGGAGCCTTAATGTGTTTGGAGAAGAATGTTCCCCATACAAATTCATTAATATTATTATTTATTGTTATGTATCACATAAGCCTCTATGTCAAAGGGGGGGAAAGAAGCTTATAACAATAGAATTACATAATTAAAGGCCATGTTGCCTTTTGAATCAAACCTTTTCCTGAGTGTAGAAATGGAAATGAAAACATCCCTGGCAAACGTCTGCATGAAGACATTCCATGAAGGATAACCAATCACACACATCCACCCCAGTAATTTTTGGCCCAGGGGTCACATTGACACTGAGGGAATAAGTGGGGACTGATGTGCTACCAGAGGAAATAGCTAGAATTCTATCATTAAATATATTATCATGTAAAACATCATTTACCCAGATATCAAGCAAGGTTCCTCTTTGTCCATTGATTCTCATTTTCATATAATTTTCATAACAAAATCAATAGCTATCCTAGGATATCAGTATATTTACCCCAAATTTCTCCAAATCAAGGATTTCCCCAAATCATGTTCTCCTTTCTTAAATTTGCTAAATCTATCCAGTATTGGCAATGCCCATTTCAGAAGTAGCTGATGCATTGCTTTCTTGGGAAGCATTCCCTATTTAAGAAAATCTCCTTGTTCCTTTTTATTCTTATCCTGGGATTTTTTTTTCAAGCAGGTGGTTAGAGGGGGGAAAAATACCAGTAAGAAAAGTTGGAGAACTAGATAGAAGAAGCTAGGATTACGTATTTCATTTAATGGGGCAGCTGGGTAGTTGCATTGAAGAGCCTTGTCTCAAGCAAAAGAGGGAAGAATGACAGCAACTTGCTTGCCTTGTAAGTGGCAGAACTGATGAGGATGTAATGAGCAGTCAGGTGGAGATGCCAGGAACCTGTGACAAATTTGAACCATTAGAGTGACAGAGAACTATTTCTTCCTTATTGGAACATTGTTCCACTACTAAAGTCCCACCAGTAAAGATGTCCTCAGGCACATAATTGATGGCTTCTGAAGATGATCTTATGGTCAAGGCATGTATATGTGCAAAGCATCCCCTGAGGCTCTAGGGATATCAAGGAAATGATCCTATTACCGTAAGTGTCATCCCTTCCTTTCCATTGTCTAGGAAAGCAAATGAAATTGCTACCCCGATTTGCCACCTGAAAAATGAAAAGCAACAAACTAGGGGCAGCTGTTTCACTTCAGTTCTTCGGTACTTAATCATTATCTCAAGGAGGACACAAAAATGAGGTAGGCATGAAAGACCACTTGAAATCAAGATAAGTGTTTTGTTATTTTTATCACAGTAGAACTTTTTCTGCCACAGCTTGTAGAAAAGTTTGGATTAATGCTTAAAGGAAAACCTTGATGCCACTACTATAGCCTCAGCCTCTCTCTCATTTATTTCTCTCTCAGTAGGTCTGTGCTTAAAAGAGGTATTTAGAAATGTATGGGGCACATACATTCCAGATGTAAAAGCAGCTATGCTTGTTAAAGACCTGTACAGTAAGCTTGCTTAAAAAGCTGCTTCTGGCTGCCTTTACGTCAATGTGTACAGTGGAAGACCAAATGGTGAAGTGCCTGTCAATGAGCACCCACATTATGAAGAAAGCGCAAATACTAAGAAACCTAACCCAGTCACCCTTGGGGTGGGGGGTGGGGGGAATGGGTGGCATATACATTTAATAAATAAATAAATAAACTTAATATATAAGAGGACTTGTATAAGTTGGACTAGATAGCACATTTGTTGGACTATACTAAGTCCTTGTTCATATCTCTTTTTAGTCAGGAATATATAATGCTGTATCAATAAGTCTACTAAGCAAAATTTTCTATTTCTGGTTATTATGATACATATGTTTAATAAATATTCATTTCATAGACATTCAACTTTTAACACAAAAGAAAAAGAGAGAAAACTAACAGAACATTTCTTACATTGAAAAAAAATGTACATTTTTTTAAAAATGCATATATTAATTATATAAAAGAAATTCAAGAGTTACCAATCCCTGAATGAAATTCAGACACATCATTTTTAATGGTGAAAAAAAATGGTGAAAAAAAAAAAAGTACAGTATCTGCATTTGGAGGATTATTATGCTTGAAGTACTAATGAAAGAATTCATGATCAAGAAGCTTCACATTTCTAATTTTTAAAAATCCCCAACTTCACTATTGGTGGACATGCTTTCCCTTTCTTTATCTGGATGCACAGTTTATTTTGTAAATGCTAAAGCCTGGGATGTGTTCTGTTGTAAGTGTATAAAGTACTAGAAAGTAGTCATGACTGGCTTTTATATGAATGTTTATTGCAGCAACCTGAAGTACTACAAAAATACAGATAATATGTTCAAATCATGTATTTAGATTACCTATAACTTGCTTTCTTAGGTATCCAAAGTAGTTATACTAGGTTTAAGAGAAGTATCACATGACAGGAAATCTCAACACAATATTTAAAAGAGCAACACAAATGTGCAATATACATTTAAGGTGAGTAATATGATATAAATAATTATGAATAGAGTTATTCGACTGAAATGGCACAGAGGTTGCAGTAATATATAAATAAATAAGTCATTGAGGGAAGTGGGAGCAATTCCCTTCCAAAGAGTTTCTCTTTAAAACAGCAGTGATAGTTTGGAAGGATCAGACATTTGGAGAGATATAGGGAATAGTGGTGGAGGAAACTAGATCTTGGTAGACTTGTAATGTTTCATCCCAACCCAAAGCAACAATAATTATTTTCTCTGGCTTCACTTATACTGTGACCTGAGATCTAGATTAGAACCTTTGAATGGAATCTGATTTAGCAGAGACTGACCAGAGAAGCAAACAGAGTCAGTAGACAGTTCCATGAAATGTCCATCCAGTGTGCAGCAGCTGAAGGAAGGGAGGAAGGATGAAGGAAGGAAGGAAGATTCTACTATTGAAACACATATTCTATTCCAGAAAAGTAGATGGGTTCAGCAGGACTCTTCTTACATTCTCAAGAACTTTGGCTTCTTCTTTTATCACATATTTACCAATCATTTCATTAAATAGGCATCATAATAATGGAGCATCAATAAATATGACTCCCCATTTTTTTCTCTACTCTTTCCCATTCCTCATTTGTATAGATCCCTACAATTGCAACTATTCATGTGCCAAACACCTCTGAGAGCAAAATATTTCTCAAATATCTGACAGTTGCATGTTGATTAGAATAAAGCTGCAACACGTTTAGCTGAAGTTTGGATCAGTGTAATTTGTAACTTTCTCTTCTGCCAGTGTAGGAAGACTAGGTTCATGGGTACATTTGGGTTAGACTCAGGTATTCTAGTCATAAAAAAAAAAAAGAAAAAAAAAGATGTACTTCTTGCCCTGATCTTACAGATGCAATCATTTAGTCCCTAGCTTACATAAAATGTTCCAAGTAATTTGGAGGTGAAGAAAATTCACTTGCAAATACTTGACCTTCCATTATAGTCACAGCCATGAAATTCCCACTTTCAAAATGTGTTTCTTAGTCAAATGAATTGATTAATGCAACTGTACTTGATTAAATCTTTTAGATCTTTCCCTTCTATTTATAACATTTTATCCTGAAGCAGTGTAATTATTAAAACAAATGCAAGCAATGAGTTACAGAGTACATGGACATTTCCTATGCTATCCTGATATCAGAATCTCAATCTTGTTCTAATTTATTTTGATCAGTAAGTGCAAAACTTTATAAATCAAGCATAGACAGAAGGCAACAACCTCTGTATGATTCTGGAGGGCACTCTGACATCCTGAAATACATTTTGGGGAAAAAAATACATTTTCTATTGTTAATAATGAAAGTGTGATTCATTACTCTGAAGAAGGTAAACCCTGATCTGATTTTTGTAACATATTTTGCTGTCTAAAGTTTTTGCTGCCTCTCAACTTCATACAGTAGGAGAGTTTTAAAATCCTTGATATATAGTTCCAAATATGAGTACAATTTGTTATAACCGTAGCTCATTCACACTACAAGTCAGAGCTGATACGATAAAAAAGCAATAATCAGAGAACTGTCTTGTTTGTCTACCTACAGAAATATCATATAGACTGCAAACATTTTAATGCATATTAATTTACAAGTCCTGGAGGGACAGTTTCTTTGTTCGTATATAACAGCAGATGCAGCAGCATATGGCTTATCTGTTCATATTTATGGTAATTCAATGTACATCAGATTTTAATAAGGTAACATTAGTTTATGTGTTTTTTTAATCACATTCTTTTTTTTTTTTTAAGAAAAAGGCAGCAGAAGCAAAATTTCATCCTTGGCAAATGGTGAAAGAAAAGTCCTCTTTTGCAGCTATTGTTTCTTCAGAAAAAAGTATGATCCTCTACTTCAGTAACATGATTTTTATCTGAATTGGCTTCATTTTTTAATTTTTCTACCAATGTAATTTGATACTCTGTATACTGACATCTCTGTTTAAAACTGTCTGATTTTATTCAGTCTGACAAAAACTACAGGAGTCTGTGTGTCTCAAATGCACTTCTTGACCTCTTATTTTGCTGAAATCTTCCTTTCCCCAAATTCCCATCTGTTACATTAATACAATCAGAACTATGACGACTTTCTGTTTTGTTCTCATTATTTATGTCTGTATGAATATATTTCCCCCATCTGGGTATGCAAACCATATATAAACCAGACAGGCATATAGCTGAGAGTGAAACCATGCCTTATCTGTCCCTATTCTTATAATATCTTTGATAATTGAAATTACCTGTAATACATAAGTACCTTGATAACAATGTATATTTGACTGCATCTTTTCAGAGCTAGAGTTTCCGGGTCAAAAGCTATTGTTCTGGCCAGTTTTTCCCAACCTGGTCAGGTCTTTATCACCTGCAGTTGACAGCCATGCAGTTGACAGACATAACCAACAGCATGGTTATGATGAGAGTTTGGGGAAATGGTTCATAGGTCTGGAAGTGGTGCAGGTCAGAAGAGGCTAGTTTGGGAACAGGACATTGTGAGTCAATAAAAGCATATGCGTGGAAGTTGAAATCTACATGTCTCAAGAGCACTCAGGTTGGAGAAGACTGATCTCTATTTGCAGAATAAGTATATGGGAATAAGTAAATGCAACTGAGTATATAATAATATAAGGGATCATCCAAGCAGTTCAGGTGATGTAATATAATTAGTACTAGAGCTTCCACTTCAGAGGTAATGGAAATTTTTCTATGAAAGTGGTAGAGAAATTAGACAGAGGCAATGAATCCAGCATTCTTAGATGAACAGAAGAAGCTGCTGAAAGCATAGATGTAATAGATTAGTTTTGTACTATTAGGTTGGTTATTGCTTAATAAAACTGTTCAACTCATTGCTATGTAAAGCAGACTGCAATATCTTGTATGTAAAAGAGCTTTATACAAAACAAATCTCTATTCTGTTCGCTAATCTAGCCTATCATCTCCCCTGCTCTGTAATGGCACACATGTTCTGAATAATAATTTCCTAGCAGCACAGGATTCTACCATCAGATTCTCATTGCTCATAATAGCAAAAAGCCATAGCAATATCATAAGGAAAATGCTCAAAATGCAAAACTTGCACATGACCAACTGGCTAGAAAGTTGTACAATGTATACTGATGTTGACAACATTTTGTGATCTATTCCCCAGCCAATACAGCTAATATAAGTAAAGTGTTCCAAGGCACTGAAATGCAACAGAATAGAAAATAGATGAGAAGAGGCAAGAGTAATAGAAATGTACAATGAACCAGGTACCTCAATTGGTCAATAAATTATGCC
The DNA here is from genome assembly GCA_030867105.1 of Liasis olivaceus. Classification (NCBI taxonomy): domain Eukaryota; kingdom Metazoa; phylum Chordata; class Lepidosauria; order Squamata; family Pythonidae; genus Liasis; species Liasis olivaceus. The sequence goes on along the minus strand of CM061348.1, from coordinate 90,803,094 downwards.
TCCTCTCTTACCCTGAGCTCTATATTTGTGCCAGTTTGTAAGAGTGGGATACACTAAAAATTCATAATCTGTCCAAACGAAAGCAACTGTTTGTGTCATTAGTGGCAGGGAGATATCAGGCTGCATATCTTCACTCGGTAAGAGGTGGCAATTTAATCTGACAAGTTTCCTGCCAATGAGGGTGGTTTTAGGAATTCAACTGCCATGGTAAAGATTTGACATGTCATTGAGCGATGTTGTGCAGAAACTTGACAATGAACTGGAACTTGCTAATGCAGTTTAGAGTTGTTGTAAAAATTATCAGAAACTAGAGACTATAAAATTGCTATACTTTCCAAGACCGACCTTCCTTCCTTCCTTCCTTCCTTCCTTCCTTCCTTCCTTCCTTCCTTCCTTTTTCCTTTTCCTCTTTATTTTGCTGCATATTTATGTGATGTTTAAAACGTAGCACATGTTTAAAATCTTGTTTGCTCATTGACTAGAATGTGTTCTATAAGGCATGCAAGCATGCAAGAATTCCAATAACACTTTGGTTGCAATAATAAAGAGTCTGTAGCCATTTCTTATTTGTGGTCACAGGACTGGATAGAAATGCTCTTAGACTTAAACTTGTAAAAGACAATGCTACGTTGGGAAAGGCAGGAGGAAAATCCATCAGTATATTTTTTTGGAGGAAAACTAGCACTTTTATAACAATTAGACTAATGAGATAAAACAGTGTCCATCCACTTCATCCTTAAAATAATGAAGAACAAGATGCTGAGCCAGGAACCAATAAGGGAGCAACAAAAGTTTCAATTAGGAAATTGTTAGGAAAGAACAGTACAGGAAAAAGCAAATGCCTGGAAGAATGAAATATAGGGGTGTATAAAATGTTCACAGAACAGCCATTTGGAATATTTTGGATTCAAAATAAAAGAAACTTCCAGAGTTCTATTCCTGAGCTTGGGCTAAAATAGAATGCTTCCTTCCATGTTTTTTCCATTATCCAGAGTTCCTGTAATTACATTAGAATATCGTGCAAATGTTCATTTATGTCAGTATGGCAACTCAAAAGGTGAAACCAATATATGAGATAGACACATTACATGCAAAGCAAGATATGTCAAGCCTTACTTTGGTATAATTGTGATGATTATGGCGTACAGCTTATGAAAACCCCAAATTCACAATCTCAGAAAATTAGAATATTACATGACATCAATAACACAAGGATTGGAAATAGAACAATATCGGACCTCTGCAAAGTATAAGCATGCATATGTACTCAGTACTTGGTTTGGGCCCCTTTTGCAGCAATGACTGCCGCAATGCGGCGTGGCATGGATGCTATCAGCCTGTAGCACTGCTGAGGTGTTATGGAAGATCAGGATGCTTCAATAGCGGCCTTCAGCTCCGCTGCATTGTTCGGTCTCACGTCCCTCATCTTTCTCTTGGCAATGCCCCATAGATTCTCTATGGGGTTCAGGTCAGGTGATTTTGCTGGCCAATCAAGCACAGTAATCCCATGGTCATTGAACCAGGTTTTGGTACTTTTGGCAGTGTGGGCAGGTGCCAGGTCCTGCTGGAAAATGAAGTCAGCATCCACATAAAGCTCGTCTGCGGAAGGAAGCATGAAGTGCTCCAAAATCTCCTGGTAGATGGCTGCATTGACCCTGGACTTAATGAAGCACAGTGGACCAACACCAGCAGATGACATGGCTCCCCAAATCAACACAGACTGTGGAAACTTCACACTGGACTTCAAGCATCGTGCACTGTGTGCCTCTCCATTCTTCCTCCAGACTCTGGGTCCTTGTTTCCCAAATGAGATGCAAAAGTTGCTCTCATCAGAAAAGAGGACTTTGGACCACTGGGCAACAGACCAGTGCTGTTTTTCTGTAGCCCAGGTAAGACGCTTCTGATGTTGTTTGTTGTTCAGGAGCAGCTTGACAAGAGGAATACGACTTTTGAAGCCCACGTCCAGGATCCGTCTGTGTGTGGTGGCTCTTGATGCACTAACTCCAGCCTCAGTCCACTCCTTGTGAAAGTCCCCAACACTTTGGAATGGCCTTTTCCTGACAATCCTCTCCAGGCTGCGGTCCTCCCTGCTGCTTGTGCACCTTTTTCTCCCACACTTTTCCCTTCCACATAACCTTCTATTGATGTGCTTTGATACAGCACTTTGGGAACATCCATCTTCTTTTGCAATTACCTTTTGGGGCTTTCCCTCATTATGGAGGGTGTCAGTGACAGTTTTCTGCACAACTGTCAGGTCAGCAGTCTTTCCCATGCTTGTGATTCCTACTGAACCAGCCTGAGAGGCCATTTAAAGGCTCAGGAACCCTTTGCAGGTGTTATGGATTCATTAGCTGATTAGAGGGGGACACTTTGAGCCTAGAATATTGAACCTTTTCACACTATTCTAATTTTCTGAGATTGTGAATTTGGGGTTTTCATAAGCTGTACGCCATAATCATCACAATTATACCAAAGTAAGGCTTGACATATCTCGCTTTGCATGTAATGCGTCTATCTCATATATTGGTTTCACCTTTTGAGTTGCCATACTGACATAAATGAACATTTGCACGATATTCTGATTTTTCGAATTTCACCTGTAGTATTTTTTTTTAATTAATTGTTCAAGACATAGAAACTTGGAGAGTGCCTTTCTCCTGTTTGTGGTGTCACTGACTAGATCTAATTGAGAGAAGGTATGGAAGTAAAGAAGAGTCTGTTTAACACATCTTCAAAAGTGTCCACTGGGCATGTGTAGTTCAGAACATGTTGCCAGATGCAATGGCTGGATTGCCAGATGCAATGTTGTTATGGTTGTTCTTGTTTCTGTTCATGAGCTGTGTTGAAGTGAATCCATTACCTATGTGCTGGGCTTCCATTTATACACACACACACATACACACAGAAACACACACACACACACACACACACACACACACACTTATTTACTTATTTTCAAAATCAACCTCTTGGCCCTTTCTTCACTAGGTTGGTAACAGCCAACATGGTAAGTAAAAACCAGCATGTATTACTTATTATGAAAACAAAGCAAAACAAAGGGAATAAAGAACTTGTTTCAAATTGCCACTGTTCTCTATGATGGAGCATTTGAATTATTTTACATTTTGGCCTGTGAGAACACCATAAGCCTAACTGAATCATTAGGTATTTTGTGCAAAGATTAGAACCGAGATATTTGCTTCTAATATTTACCTTCAGTGCAAGGAGGCACTAGGATGGAAATAAATCCTTGAACATGCTGTGAAGCGCAATTGACCACCATCAGTTTATGAGTCCTCCAGCTGTTCTATTTTGGGAAATCCTACTATGTGCAAGAGATCAGAACTGGTCAAGCCACTCTAATCAGGGTGTCTCTGAAAGTGTGACACCAAAGAGGATGAAACAAATACTATATGTGCAAGATGAGTTTTTCATCCTTCAGAGGCATTTGTAAATGGCCACTGGCCTCTGGGGTGAAAAAACAGAGGAGGTGGACATAAACGTTTCTCATTTATATCACTGGTGGGCTGTCATTTGCTATAACTCTTGCTGGTTTATAGTTGGCATTTTAAATTTATCATTAGGACTGAACCAGGTATATACAATTAAGATATGGATAGAACTCAGTATTGCAGATTTGGATGTGCTGTAGATTACCAGTATAGCAGTTAGGACCAGGGAAAGGATTCTGCTGTCCTCTTTAACCATTTTATAATTCTAATCAGTAGCTTACCAAACCTAATTTCTAAACATTGTGGATCATAACTAATGTTTAAGAGAGACCTTCCATTGCAACAGATAAATAATTTTCTTGAGGCTGTTCCTTATCAATAGAAGCAAATATGTGTAGCTCAGGGTTGAACTGTGGAGTCCTTGGGGTTCTCTGAGCTTGGTTGTTTTCTTGCAAACCTTTCATTATCTGACTAGGTAGCATCTTCAGTGCTAGAAGGGAATGGGGTTTGCTTTCTGTTTATATATTGTGGCATGCCATGCCAGTGTTGGTGGGGGTGGGGGTTTTGTTTTGTTCTATCCCCCCCCCCCCATAGTTCCTTGATTAAGGTATTGTTTATTGCTTGTATGTCTTGTGGTTATCTTGGTGTTAATTTCTGCTTATCTGGGTGATGATTGCTGGTGAGGAGATGTTCTGGTCTTTTGTTTTATTTTCTATTGTCTCTTTTGAATAGTGTGTACATGTTGTTTATCTATGTGTGCCTGTTGATGGCTACCTTGTCTGAATACTAAGCTTCCAAGAATTCCCTTGCATTTTTGGATTTAGCTTGGTCTAAGATGCTGGCAGTTTCTGAACAGTTCAGAAACTATGGTTAAGTCTGTCCATGTGTTGTGAGATTAAGGAATTTTCATCATGTTTTCTGACTGCTAGTTGGTGTTCATGGATGTACTCTGCAAGCCTTCTGCCTGTCTGTCCTACATAGTGGTTGTTACAGTCCTTACACTGTATGTTGTAGATGACTCCTGTTTTTTCTTCTTGGGCTACTGGGTCTTTTGGTTTGCTTAAGATGTTTTGGAGGGCTTTAGTTGGTTTGTGTGCCAAGGAAATGCCATGTGGTTGTGATAGTCTGTTAGTAGTTTCTGAGACATTTCTGATGTATGGCAGTGTGATCCTTTTCATAGCTTGTGCTGGTTGTGTTGTAGTAGGTTGAATGGTCAGGCACTTTTTGATAAAGTTGCCTGGATATCCATTTTGTTGGAAGATGTTGTATAGGTGGTCTGTTTCCTTTTTCTCCTGTTCTGGGTTGCTGCAGTACATTTGTGCTCGCTTGAATAATGTTCTTACACAGCTCCTCTTGTGGGAGGTTGGGTTGTTACTTTGGTAATGGAGTACTTGATTAGTGTGGGTTGTCTTCCAACAGACTTGGGTTTCTAATTTACTGTTGTTTCCTCTGCTGATGAGGATATCCAGGAAGGGTAGCATGTTGATTTCTTCCTCTCTGGTGAATTTTTTTTCCTTTGAAGATGTTGTTGATGGTTTCATGTGTCTTCTCTAGTTGTTCCTTTTTTATTATAACAAATAAAATATAATAATGTTATATTTATAATAAAAGTATATAATAAATTATATATTTAATATATAATATTAATATATTATAAATATATTTATAATAAAAGTTATAATAAAAAAAGAGGAGGAGTGGAGGTATAGTAATTGTCATCCAAGATACCTGGGTGGCTTTCAGAGGCACTGATCCACAGATTGCTAGGTGCAAGACCTTATTTTTTAAGTTGGGCTCTAGTTGGAATTGTTACTAACATACCAGATTCCCTGCTGTGTAGCAACCTCCCTGCCTGAGCTCCTTGACTCGGTGACCAGGCCGGTGGTGGAATTACCCAAGTTGCCTTCTCTGGGTGTGAGATCTGAGTGTCTCAGGAGTTCATGGCTGCTATGGGAACCATGAACCTGTCCCAAGTCATATAGTAATAGTACAATACTGAAACAATTCTCAGTTACAAAATAAAATCTTTAGGGCAGTGTGAGTCTTAATTGCTGCTCCCAACCATGATTACTAAGAACAAGTCTCTCTTGAGTTCAGATTAGTAAGGAGTCAGATGTATTAAGATGGAAATTAAAGGAACAACACAAGGATTCTGAAAAGTACTCTATTTTCATACTGAAAATCTATATATAGGCAAACAGGGTATGATTTCTCTGTCTGTTTCTCTTTCTCATGCATTTTCCATTAAAGGGAAGGAAGCCAGTCAGCTTTGTGAAAGAGGGACAGACTCTACCTATTGAATGTTTTGGAAACAGCTGCCAAATTTATATGTCTGAGAACCATCTCCCTCATGTTTGTCCTCTTGCTGTTTCTGTTGCTTGTCTTGACTTCTCTGACCCTGATCCCTCACCACTCAGCTGGGCATTTCCCTGCTGGCTGCCCTGTCAGTCATCTTCCTTCTGCTAGCCACTTTCTGCCGACCAATCTCCTGCTTCCATGCGCTCCTAGGCTGCTTTTCATCTGTTGCGTGGAGATAGGAATCCTGCCAAATATACACACTCTGATATTCTGTTTCCTGTAGAATAAAGAACCCCAATTTCTCATCTTATGCCTCTCCTTTTCTTTAAACTCACACACATTCTGCTTGATCTCCTTCTTCTCCTCCTCCTTTTATCCTCCCTGCTTAGTTTTGAGTTTCCACTTCAATTTCATTTCTGCTCTTTTATTCTCTGGAGGGGGGAATCACCCATTCCAAAATCTTTTAAATTTTTTGATTCTTTTCTTTTTCCTCCTAACCTCTTGCCACAAACTCCCAAATTCTATCTGCAACGGGAGGGCTGAATGCACATATAATGCTGTGTGTTTTATAATATTGAGCTGCCAAGGTGGATGAAAAGTTTGTATTCATGAATTTGCTGTTATATGCCATCTGGTTCTGTAACTCTTTTCATGTACTACTTCTATATTTATAGTGTAAATTCCATCTTCTTACCATAGTGGCCATATGGTTCAACTGAATGTGCACTGCCTACTCTAAAAGCCTTTTATACTTAAGATCCATAATTTCAGGAGCAATGTTCACCTTCCTCAGAGGACCCTTCTCAATTTATTCATAATATCTACAGTAAGTGTATATTTTTTAGCTCTGATTATGAAATCTCCATTTATAACAAAAGAATGCATATCATATTTCCATCACATAAATACCCAGTTCTACTGATATGAAGTGCAAAGACTTTTACTAGAGTGTTTACCCAGGATGAATATACTATATCCAATACATTCAAATGGTGCCCTCCCTAAGTTAAAAATAAGGATAGATGATAAAACTGACTGTGTCCTGCTTTTTAATGTCATTCCACAGTTCTGAAAAGGACTCACAAGATGAGCTGATGGTAGGAAATACATACTATGCCATATTATTTTAAAAAAATAATAACCTACATTTCCTTCAATAAAAATATGAAAGATTTTCATTCCTCATTCTCATCACAATCTGTAATGAAACTCAGTGGGAATGTTTGGCTCAAGGTCATCTGGATCTCCTCAATGCTTAGTTTGATTGTTTGTGTGCCATCAAGTCACTGTTGACTCTTAGTGACCACATAAATACATTTTTCTCTGTGACAATGCTTGTTTCCCCTCTATACTATATTGGCTACGTGAATCAGTTTAACAGTGTTACCAGAGTTTCTAATTCCTTGGCATGTTCATTGTTCATGGGCTTGCATTTAACACTACACAGTGATTTAACCATCATTGGTCCTAATCTTCATATTTACACTGTATGTAACTTTGCCAATCTAGTTATCTATTACAAATGTAGATTGTTTTCTTTGTTCCCATCCAGTTTTGCCATTTTTGTCATCTTTGTCATCACACTTCATTTTTATTTTTTTGTTTTTAATGTTTAAACAATTTGTAAACCACCCAGAGCTGCTGGGAGTTGGGTGATATATAAATAATAATAACAGTAATAATGAGCATCTAGAACAGCACAAAAACAACAGAATAAGGTTGCCTGCATTGAAGCTTGTTACAAAGAAACAGCTAGCACAAGTGTTAAAAGATGCCAATACTGTGATACCAAATATGAGCACCAGCTCACTGCAAAAAACAAAGCAAACGATGTACAGCATGGCTGCAGTTATAGCTGAATACCTTGGATGCAAAATCAACAAACAAGGAAAAAACAAACAGTGCACCATGAAAATGGAAGATCAGGTTGGAAAATAAGATCAGCGTGCTAAGATCAGATGCAAGCAAGCTAGAACAGATGAAAGAAAAGAAGCTGAAGAACAAGAAGACCAAGGAATACCCAATCAAGAAACAAGGAAGATCAAGGAAGCACTACAAATAATAAAGCAGCAAGTAACAGCCATAGCCAAGAAGATCAGCAGATACAAAGCTTGAACTGCACACTGTAGGCAGAATCTCCAATTTCAGTTGAATCAGAAACATTTCTACCAATCTATCAATGGAAACACTGCAATCAACCAGTCAACTCCTGACAAAGAAGAAACAGTGCAGTTCTGGGTGCATCTATGGGACAACCCAAAGAAATAAAAGAATGCAGCTTGGATAAGGGAGGTAGATAAGAATAAAAAAGACATCAGAAGCTTTATGCAAATATCAATGGCACAATGGAAAACACAGTTGCTGGTCAATGGTGATAGACTGGGAGAGGTTAACAGTTGAAGAAGAAAAAAGGGCATTGGAAGAATATCTGAAGGGTAGTGAAGAAGATGAACTGAAGCTAGTATACCATGAAGGCTTACTGAATATTAAAGAAAGCAAATTGGCCTATAAGAAAGACCAAATGAAGAACAGAAAAGAGACATGGCAAGGCAAAGTATTACATGGCCAGTACAAAAAAAAACTAGCAGGCAAAGCAAATAACAACAAGACATGGCAATGGCTAAGAGCAGGAAAGGTGAGGAAAGAGACAGAGGGGCTAATTCTGGCTGCACGAGACCAAACCATAAAAACAGATGCATATAAAGCCAGAATTGAGAAGACAGCAACAAACAACAAATGTCACCTCTGCAAAGAAGCTGAAGAAACAGTGGGCCACCTAGTCAGCTGGTGCAAGAAGATCACATAGACAATGGCATTACAAAGTAGCAACAATGGTACATTGGAAAATGTGCAAGGAATACCATTTGCCTGCAAGCAAGAACTGGTGGGACCACAAAACAGACCAAGTAATAGAAAATGAAGAAGCTAAAGTGCTCTGGGACTTTAGAATTCAAACAGACAAGCACCTGCCACACAACACCCCAGACTTAACAATTGTTGATAAGAAAGACAAAAAAGTCTGGATAGTGGACATTGCAATACCTGGAGACAGAAGAGAAGAGAAAGAACTGGAGATAATCACAAAATACAAAGACCTGCAAATAGAAGTAGAATGACTGTGGCAAAGGAAAGCAAAAATAGTATCAATAGTAATAATAGGCACTGGGGGGGAGGATCCCAAAACATCTGGAGACCATCAATATTGACAAAAACACCATCAGTCAATTGCAAAAGGCAGCTTTACTTGGAACAGCTTACATCCTGCAATGATACCTTTAACACTATAAAACCATCAAACAACATCTGCCTATCCCAGGTCCTTGGGAAGGACTTGATAGGTGGATAAAAATGCAAAATCCAGTCTAAACCTCTGGTTGACTGTGCGACCAACCATAACATAACAACAGCTCAATGTCCTGACCTTGGTCAAGATTAGATGGTAATGCTACTGATACTTCTGGCAAGCCTAATATTTCTTCTCTTGATGGACTTGAGTCTTTATCTCATTCTCTGAGAAGGAATCTTCCAGACAATTCACATTTAAATTGTAAAGAAGCTCAAATGTGAAGTCCAAAGATGTTGTCAAAGAACTAGAATGCTTTGATAACTATCGGACTGTTTTAAATAAGTTGACAGACCTGGAAAAATAGAATATACATAAGGGGAAATAAAGATCTCATCTGACTTTCCTTATAAAAACTTTATAAAGATTGGCTAGGCATTTCACTGCAGTATACAGAAGAGCATAGTCTATTACAGAATGTTAAGTGCACTTGAGCCAGTGCCACTGAAGCATTATACAACAATCTTTCCAAAGTCCCTCTCACCACAAATAAGCTTTAATAATATGGATACATAAAAATACAAAATGTCACTTGGTTCAGGCTGAAAACACATGGCAGTGGAAAAGGTAACATGCAACCAATCCAGAGAAAGCCCAGGATACATTTTGGATTTTGAAAAGCTATTTAGGGAATCAAAACTTATCAACTGGTATTAGCTTGTTCGAGGAAGTGGCTCAAACAGTATCTGTGGCCGCAACACTTGTGCATAGATCTGATGCTAAGCAGCCGTTCTTCATTAGCCGTATCTGTGAAGTGCCCTGTGTCAAAGGCAAACAGAAGATGGCTTTTCCAATGCCTCCGTCTCGCTTTCTGTTGATCAAACTGTAGCACCTTCATTGCTTCTCAGGTTGCTGAAACAATGGAGCAGCTTTTCATTTTAAAATGTCAATTTTCAGCAGCCAAATCATTTGCTCCAGCATTGATGTGGAATGTCCATCCAGACTCTTCTAGATCAAATGCAATTCTCTTTTGCATCACTACATGCCTGATGATAGATGATGGTGTTAAGAGAACAGATGAACTGAAGTTTGGACCGTTGGAGAAAATGTTAGGAAATTTCCATAAATGTTTAGTTTATGGAAAGCTAGTGTAGTTAGACTACTAGCATTTATGACACTTCATTTTTCTCTCTCTCCATGTTTGTGAATTTAGCATATGATATGCATAATCCATGGTCAATATGTGTTTTCCCTTGGAATTCCACTATTGGAATGTATCTCGTATGAGTGACTCCTACCTGACTATTGTGTCCAGTTCTGGGCAGCACACTTTAGGTCTCAAATGGGTGGCTAAATAGCTTAAATATGATGAATAAAACAAAGAAAAATGGAATATGTTCAGAGAAAGTTAATGAAGATATTTAAGGGAGTAGAAACTAATGGAAAAACAGAAAGTTGGGAGAGCACAACAACAAGGCAATTGGACCAGGTAGCTTGCAGTCCAGATTGAATCATTCACAATCTGTTGCCAAAGCATCTCAGTCAGGATAGGGTTTTCTTAAATCCCTTTCTTAAAGTTAAGCTGGCAAAAGCACAGGACAGAAGCAACTAAGACCTATCATGGGAGACTGAAGGAGCCTGATATGTTTTCCCTTGAGCAGAAAAATCCAAAGCAGGGACATAATAGCATTCTTCAAACACTTAGAAGTAATATAGAAGGCTGAGACGCAGTTTCTATTAACCCATCCCAGGTCATGGAATAAGGGTTTAAATGAGGATGGCTGAATGTTAGGAAATTTTCCTAACAATTAAGAGCATCTTAACAGTGAAGCCAGTTACCCCAAATACTGGGTGACTCCCCTTCATTGTATGTGTTCAGACAGAAGCTAGATAGGCATCTATGTGAGATGTTGTAATTTGGATTCCTATACTGTGTAGGGGATTGACAACAGTGATGTAAATGGACCTTCCATCTTGATCATTCTATAGTAGTGGTTCTTAAACTGGGGGTAATTTGGGCATATCCTGGGAGTAATGGTACAATTTGTAACTGCTTGTTTATGAGTTGAGGATCCAGTTTGGAACTGCTGCTGCTGAGAGGCTGGTGTAGAACAACAGATTCTGGTGTTTGTTTTTGTTTTCCTGTCTGTGTGGAGGGTAACAACATTACTGGAGAGCAGGAGAAGGGGCCATTGTGTGAAACAGTTAAAGAACCACTATATACAGCTGAAACTCGAAAAATTAGAATATCGTGCAAATGTTCATTTATGTCAGTATGGCAACTCAAAAGGTGAAACCAATATATGAGATAGACGCATTACATGCAAAGCGAGATATGTCAAGCCTTACTTTGGTATAATTGTGATGATTATGGCGTACAGCTTATGAAAACCCCAAATTCACAATCTCAGAAAATTAGAATATTACATGACATCAATAACACAAGGATTGGAAATAGAACAATATCGGACCTCTGCAAAGTATAAGCATGCATATGTACTCAGTACTTGGTTTGGGCCCCTTTTGCAGCAAAGACTGCCGCAATGCGGCGTGGCATGGATGCTATCAGCCTATGGCACTGCTGAGGTGTTATGGAAGACCAGGATGCTTCAATAGCGGCCTTCGGCTCCGCTGCATTGTTCAGTCTCATGTCCCTCATCTTCCTCTTGGCAATGCCCCATAGATTCTCTATGGGGTTCAGGTCAGGCGAGTTTGCTGGCCAATCAAGCACAGTAATCCCATGGTCACTGAACCAGGTTTTGGTACTTTTGGCAGTGTGGGCAGGTGCCAAGTCCTGCTGGAAAATGAAATCAGCATCCACATAAAGCTCGTCTGTGGAAGGAAGCATGAAGTGCTCCAAAATCTCCTGGTAGATGGCTGCGTTGACCCTGGACTTAATGAAGCACAGTGGACCAACACCAGCAGATGACATGGCTCCCCAAATCAACACAGACTGTGGAAACTTCACACTGGACTTCAAGCATCGTGCACTGTGTGCCTCTCCATTCTTCCTCCAGATTCTGGGTCCTTGTTTCCCAAATGAGATGCAAAAGTTGCTCTCATCAGAAAAGAGGACTTTGGACCACTGGGCAACAGACCAGTGCTGTTTTTCTGTAGCCCAAGTAAGACGCTTCTGACGTTGTTTGTTGTTCAGGAGCAGCTTGACAAGAGGAATACGACTTTTGAAGCCCACGTCCAGGATCCGTCTGTGTGTGGTGGCTCTTGATGCACTAACTCCAGCCTCAGTCCACTCCTTGTGAAAGTCCCCAACACTTTGGAATGGCCTTTTCCTGACAATCCTCTCCAGGCTGTGGTCATCCCTGCTGCTTGTGCACCTTTTTCTACCACACTTTTCCCTTCCATATAACCTTCTATTGATGTGCTTTGATACAGCACTTTGGGAACATCCAACTTTTTTTGCAATTACCTTTTGGGGCTTTCCCTCCTTGTGGAGGGTGTCAGTGATGGTTTTCTGCACAACTGTCAGGTCAGCAGTCTTTCCCATGCTTGTGATTCCTACTGAACCAGCCTGAGAGACCATTTAAAGGCTCAGGAACCCTTTGCAGGTGTTATGGATTCATTAGCTGATTAGAGTGGGACACTTTGAGCCTAGAATATTGAACCTTTTCACACTATTCTAATTTTCTGAGATTGTGAATTTGGGGTTTTCATAAGCTGTACGCCATAATCATCACAATTATACCAAAGTAAGGCTTGACATATCTCGCTTTGCATGTAATGCGTCTATCTCATATATTGGTTTCACCTTTTGAGTTGCCATACTGACATAAATGAACATTTGCACGATAGTCTAATTTTTCGAGTTTCACCTGTATGTATTGAGAGAGAGGTGCCTCTGTATAGCACCAGGACTATTACACTTTATATACTTGCAAGTACATTAAGTGTTAAGTAGCCCACAGATGATGTGCTACATGTGGAGAATCTTAGCCTCAGTTTTACAACCCCAGCCAGATCTCCCCATGATTACACCACTCAGGCCCTCATGGCAAATTCAAAAGATACAGATACAAAGGGCCAACATTTCCAGTTGCATTCCTTACAGAGAGGTCACTGTGTCATTGCCACTGCCTCCGCAGGCCCTGGGAGGCCTGGGAGGGAGGGAAGGAGGGAAAATGTTATTCATTCATTCATTCATTTGGTTTATATATCATGTTTCTATCCACACAAGGTAGCCCCATGGTGTAATGTCACATACAAAGAAATATGCCCATGAAATAAATCTCTTATTCAGGCTTTTTCTTCTGCCATAAGCTAATAAGGACAACAGGAACAGTCATTGCAGAAATGTCCCTTACACTGCACTTCAAACATTATAGTCTCCCTAGTTCCTCCTTTGTGGAAACTGATCACTATCTAGGAACTGTAATGGATATAACAGCGAGATCTTATTCTATTCCCAAATTTATTTGTTTTCTTCCACATTTTATCTCAACTTTTATATCTCAACCTCTATAGATTTTGGAGGCTGATTCATGCTAGTTGTTTTCATCAAGGGAACAGAGGCTAGCTGATATTAAAAGCATTTTTGTATGAATTAGACAGTTAATGGGAAAAATACATATTTTATAAGTTAATAATAAATACATTTGTTCCAATTACTGACTATTGCTAGGCAGATATTTTTCCACTGCAGGCTGATACTCTTGGACAATAATCTAGTAAACTTTAAAAAAAAAAACATGGCCCACCTATGGTATCAATTACAAATTATATACTGTGAAATTGTGGGATGGCAGTGTATTCATTTAAAACATATTTAGAATTTGCAATGGATGTAGTGGTATGATTAATGAATATTATTTTGTGTGATGAAGTTTAATGAGTTATTGAAATATTCAGCTAAGTGATCTATATAGCATGTGATATGATTTTTTTAAAATATGCCTTTTTTACACAAATACATTTCTTAGAAGATATGTATGGTGTTACTGTGTAAACATTTTTTTTTTTGTAATGAAGTATTTCATATAAAAACCCATTAAAATGAATCACATTAATTTTGTTTGAGGTGGAAATCATGGCTACTAAAGCTCAAAGCAAATAGAGATAACAAGGGAACTGTAGATGTGATTTAAAAACTAGTATCTTATTTTTGGATATTTAAATTTTGGATATTTAAACTTGGTATCTTCTAGTTAAAACAAAAAATATTTTACTCCAGGTAACTAGTGGAAATTTAAATGAAGGGCCAAGGAGATATAAATACAAATTCAGCCTCTGTTCAGTCTACCTCACAGGTAGGGGGAAAATATAGATGGAGTGTTAACCAATTCCTGGAGTAAAGGTGCAATATAACTAAGTTTAACGAAATTCATTTTCTTCTGTTTGAGAAGACACAAAGCTATTGCTTCAAGGACAACTTTTTTGCTATTAATTAGCTGGCATCAGTCTTTGTTATCAGTTCTTGTTTTAGGTTCAAGACTCTTGTTTTAAGTTAAAGCCCACAGGTGCAAAGAAAGTCTCCTTAAAAAAAAAAAAAGAAAACCTGAACAGGTTCAAGTAAAATGCCTGGGGCTTGGTCTTGTGGGATTAGAGAGTCCCCCATTGTGGGGAGATGGGCGGGGACAAGTCTATTAAATAAATAAATAAATAAATAAATAAATAATCTCAACAGAGTTTAATCCTGTGACTCCTGAGGAAGTAGACAAGGTCCTCTAAGCTGTGAGTTTGGCCATCTGTTTATTAGATCCAGGTTCTTTCAGGGTTGTGAAGGCAGCTTGGGAGGTAGTTGGTCCATGCAATGGTGTTGACCTCTAGGTTGATCCCTCTACCCTTGAAGGAGGTAGTTGTGTGCCCCTTCATAAAAGGATCTCACTGGACCCAACTCTTCTGGACAGTTATTATCCAGTCTCCAACCTTCCTTTTTTTGGTAGCCAGATAACAGTTGCAGAGGCTCTTGGAGAGACAGCATTTGTCATAAATGTCACTGACTTTTGGGGGAGTTGAGATGGGGGTAGTGTGTTTATTCTTGTGTTCATTGATCTCCCAGGAGCTTTTGATACTATACCATAGCATCCTTCTGGACTGACTGTGGGGATTGGGAGTGGGAGGCATCATATTGTAGAAAAGGGGAAGAGGTTGTATCCACAGCCCCCACTCCTTGTGAGGGGCCTCAGGACTCAACACTGTCACCTCTCCTGTTTAACATCCATATGAAACCACTGGGTGAGGTCACACATCAGTTTGGGGTCTGGCTATGATCAGTATGCTGATGACACCCAGTTGTACATTTTGATCCCAGGCCATGATGCTGTCAATGTCCTGACCCAATGTCTGTGTGCTGTTCAGGTCAAGATGGGAAGGAAAAAACTCAGGCTTAATCCTGCCAAGACTAAGGGGCTGTGGCTGTTCAAGCCCTGTGAATATGAGAAATTTTCACCTTTGGTCACCTTTGGTCATAGATGCGATAACACTTCCCCATTTGAGATTAGTATGCAGAGTCCAGGTTTCCCTGGACTTACAACTACTGCTCAAAGAACAGGTTGTAACTGTGGCCAAAAGGGCTTTTGTGCAGGTCCAACATATGCACAAGTTGCTCCCATTCCTAGAGTGACTCTTCAGATGGTCATTCATAATCACCCCACAGCTGGACTATTACAATTTGTTGTACATGTGGCTGCCCTCAAAGACAATCTGGGAGCTACAGCTGGTTCAAAATTCAGCAGCATGGCGATAATGGCTGCACCTCAATTCACCCATGTGCCATCAATGATCTGTGAGCTGCACTGGCTGCCAATTTACTTCTGGGTACAATTCAAGGTGCTGGTTGACACCTATAAAACCCTTCATGGCATAGGGCCTGGTTATTTGAGAACCACCTGTCTCCAGTGGTTTCTGCACATATAGTAACATGGGGCAGAGTGGGAGTGCTCTGGGTCCTTTCTATCAAGCAATGTCATTTAGTGGGATCCCAGAAGCATGCTTCCTCTGTTGTGGCATCTGCCGTCTGAAACAACATTTCTCCATGAGATCTGCATGGCCCCCATCCTACGAGACTTCTGCAAGTTATTGAAAATGTGACTGTCCTCCCAGGCCTGGGGTTAGATTGGCTGTTAAGCTCTTGGCAGATTTTTTGTCATGTAAAGTGTGTTTTGTCCAGGCACACATGTTCTTCTCTTTTTAGTTGTGTTACTATATAAAAAAATATGCAAGCTACCTAGAGTTATTTGGGAGTTGGGTGGCCTTCTAAATATAAGCAAATAAACAAATCTCTGCATAAACCACTTTACCTTTTTTCTAAAAACAATAAAAAAAATATTATCAAAATGTTAAAAGTATGTCAACAGAGTCCTATATTCTAACTTGCTATAATAAATCATAGGCACTTGTCTAAGAAATAAGTAGTGTGAATGGAGAAAAAAAGGAAATGCAATCTTGTTTCATGTAAACCATTTAAACAAATTTTAGCACTACAACGGCAGCCACATAATAATGGGAAATTGGCATATAAGCCAGCCAAAGTAAACCTCTCTTACATTCTAATGGTTGCAATGGAAATATTACTAAGCATTTGTTCAAAACGCACCCACTGCTACTAATGGAACACTTAAGTTCTTAATTTTTCTTCATTCAAGGCCTTGTTTTTAATTTAGACCATTCATTCTCTACTGAGAGGGTGATGCTTTGACTTTGAAAGTGTACTGGAGTTGAGCAGTCAATAAATTTAAATCATCATCATCATCATCATCATCATCATCAAGCTACTAAGGCTGCCACCTCAAGTTCCCTAGAGAGTGTTTCAGGAGCCAAAGCATACCTTGGATATTTCTTGTAAGTATGGAGAGGTCCATCCTCCATGGGCGAGATCCAACAAAGGAAATCCTGTCCCTGGTCATGCCTCAAATTGTCCGACAGTCTATGCAAACCTGCTGCTCTAGATTTATAACTTCCTATTTATTTCAATGAGAGGGAATTGACTGATGGAGGGATTGCTGGGAAAGATAACAAGTGTGTGTGTGTGTGTGTGTGTGTGTGTATACACACACACACACACACACACACCTGCACATACCATGTTCTCACTTCCAGCTTCCTGGAAGGTGTCCAGCAGGAAACTGGATTTGTCAGAGGCTTCCCTGTTGGCATTTTCTGAACCAGGTTTATCATGGTCCTCTCCTGCCTTTGATGTGTATGTATATCAGCATTTTAAAATGTATGCATATAGGCATTCTTCAGTGCTTGGTTATCAGCTAACACAAAGTTTGAAATAGAAATAAAAAGTTCCTAATATTTGCAAAACAGATTCTAGCCATAGCTGCAGAAGTTTCCCATCTTTTCCATTGTATAAGATGGAATAGTAACAAGGTTTATGGCTTTTTCCACCACTAATTTTAATGGTTGTCATAAAAGTTGGTTTCTCACTCTACCTGTAGAAGTTGTAATTTGCCACAGGCTGAGTGGTGTTATTTGTACAATTATTTTAGGTTGACCATGATTTCTTATGAGCTATTTGGCAGATTTACTCCCCAAAGCAATTCCCTGAAGAGAACAGGTCTGACTTATGGCCAGGGAGCTTGCTAGAGGGCCTGTACTGGTACTTATCATCAGATCCTATTTCAATCTAATTGCACATTTCAAGGGTCACAAATATAAAAAGAACACAGCCAGCCACAGGAAAGCAACCGTCTTAAACCATCTACCATCTTAGACCATCTCAATAGACAGACAAAATTTTTTGCACAGAGGGGAGGCACCACCCCAATTAATAATCATGCTTTCATCCTAAATGTGTCTTGGTCTCTGAAAGATCTGTGTTACTTATGAAAAGGAAAGAGAGAAATATACATGAGAGATGCTTTTTGAGGCTACTGATGAATGCAAATCCAAAACCATTCAGTCTTCTTCAACTTGATGCTCTTTGGAGAATAAATCATTTCATCTGATAAAACAACTCCCAGAAACATTGACTGACACTTTCTGCTAGACCTGGCAGACTCAGAATTAATTTTGGGCAATATAACATTTAAATATCAAATATACAGAAGTTCATTTACAGATTATCTTAGACCTAATGACATGATTCACTGGCATCTGTCTTCGTAAAGTTAACTCAGCAATCATTTTGCCTGGGTCCCCTATTTCCCTTTAGAATCAGCAACAAAACTGGTTTCCAAAGAACCATTTTATGCTTCTCCTTTGAACTCTGGCCCCAAGAGATCCATAAAGAGCTCAGTATCTTTCTGTTAGGAAGGTTAACGTAACATGCTACACATAGGCTGCAGTGGCATTGATGGAATTGCACTGGGGAATAAATCAACATTCAAAAAGACTTATTAACATATTTTGAGGTTTGAATGAAATTGGGGGAATTTAATTAAGGTTTCTATGGTAGCATTATATGATAATTATTTATTCCTTGCTATGGCCAATGTGAAACTGGAGTGGAATTCTAATGGGCTCTTCAGTCTGCTGGATGCTAACCAGGAAAGGGAAATAAGCAGAATTAAAGTTTATAGCTCTCCTAGTTCAATTGCACTGGCTGTGATTAAACTCTGCTCTCTCAGTTTCATGTACAAAAAACAGTCTAGATAGTTAATGAGATAGAGATAAGAAAATATAGTTTGTTAATGGTATCATTTAAAAGCACCCGTTTTATCTGTGTTCATCATAAGAAAACAATCCAAAACATATGTTAGGGCCATATCGTCCATCTTTTATTCAATATCAGCTTTGGGGTTCTTTTCCAATCAAACAACATTTTGAACTATGCAAGGCGTAACAATATCTCAGTACCTGAGCCTGATTTGAATGTTTGCAGCTCCCCATATATTTGGACTCCACAATGAAACTTTTTAATTACTTTTCCTTTGTTTCACATCTTACTAGGCTTCAGGAGAATTCAAACACTTAGGGAACCTTAACTTTTGTGACATTGAATCCAATGCGGATATGGGGATTTGTATATCTGTAGGGCAATATTTGCTTTATGTGTATCTTGAGCCATTGAACCCTAGATGGGAGAAAGGTGTTTTATAGCACCAGAAGCTGGAAATTTATTGATTGGCAGTAGATCTCTGAATACTAAGAAAAGGCTTCTATTGTTATTTACCCCAGTTTAAATTTCCAATTATCTACAATTTTTAAATATAAAACATCTCTAGTTTCTTTTTAGTTTCTGTCTTCTGCAAATGAAGGAACCTGTATGTTTACCTGACAAGTTAATGTGCTCTCCTAATGTGCTCACATTTATTTTATATTTTTCAGAAATTGGAAATCAACAATTAAGGTTCATTCCACTGATCCTTGGGAAGTTCCAGGATGCAGGTGAAACTGTCTTAGCATCTGAGAGTTTATAATTTGAATGTTTACAATTGGAGTTGTGCAGTATTCATATCCAAAGTGGGCAACAACCATCAATCCCTAGGAATGTTAGCCACATGAAAATGCGTAGACTATGAGAACAAGAATGAGAAGGGGAAACACAGCTTTAAGCTGGTAGCAGCTTCTTAAAGAAGCTATGCCTTCTCCTGGTCTCACATAGTAATCCTGTTGGCTCAGGATAATAAGAGTTTAAGTCAAAGTGTGCTAAGGAGGCAGCAGTCCTATATGTGACTACAACCCATGCCAGGTATAGCCTGAATGCTACTAGTGTGGTTTGTAAACACAAGATCTAATCACTTTGAGAAAGAAGTAGATTTATTTTTCAAGTTTCACTGTGGATATTCATTAGAAGCGAATATGTGTAGCTCAGGGTTGAACTGTGGAGTCCTTGGGGTTCTCTGAGCTTAGTTGTTTTCTTGCAAACGTTTCATTACCCGACTAGGTAACATCTTCAGTGCTCAAATGGGATGGGATATTCATTGCCTGGAGAGTACATTGGCTCTACTTTTCTGGGCATACTATAAAATGAGAGCTAATATTATTCATTGATTATACTGCCAAAACAGAAATGGGGAACTCTATTCCTCCCTTGCCTGGAAGTCTGAGGAAATATCTCTCAGTCTCACCTATGTCATAGAGTTATTATGGAGTGAACAATGTTTACTCCATAACACAAGTGTAATATGTACAATGTATACAAGTGGTATAGGGACCATTTCACAAATCACTGAAGACCAGAGGAGATTTTATATAAACCTTCCAATTCTGATTTGGGTACAGTAGCAAGGTTGCTGAAGATGAAGCTGGAATGGCTTCTGGTGTGACTTCCTAGTATTTGCTACTGGGAGAACATAAGAATTATGACTAGTTTAAGCACTGTGCAGCAGCTGATATAGCATCACGTGATCCCAGAATGCTTGTTAGGAGACCAAATAGCTTCTCTGATCCCCTCCAGTACGGGGACAGTTTCAACTACAATTTATTATAATATTATGGAATCAGGATAGATGTTTGCTTCCATTCTCTGCTGTATTGCATTCTGAGCTGCTGTCCATGTTTGCTAATCACTTTACTCCCAACATAGCTCCTGCCACCTGTAGGGTTCTCAACACGCAGATGCCAAATGTCATGAGCGTTCATTTTCTGTATTCTGCAGGTGCTTGCTATTTATAATGAGTTAGCCCTTTCTCTTCTCATTCTTGTTCTCATAGCCCACGCATTTTCATGTGGCTAACATTCCTAGGGATTGATGGCTGTTGAGATAACTGTACCTGTAAAATGCTGCTTTATATTTCTTTCTTTGTTTATTCATTATAATTATAACCTGCTTTTTCTATAGAAGTTCAAGGCTACACACATAGTACCCCTCTGATGTCATCTTCATAACAACCCTATATATTACTATGATTGGCTCAGAGTCACCTAGTGAGCTCATGGCTGAGTGAGGACTTCAGTCTGAGCTCCCCAAGTCCAAATAAATGTTATTCTAGCTCAGGGATAAGTAATATGAGGCCCACGGACTGCAACAGTTCCATATTTTTTTTCCGAAGCCTTCAGAGATCCTGTTGTTGCTGAATATGTGTTATCAGGTTGCTTTCTTGTGTAGAGAAAAAATGATAACAAAAAGTGCCCCAAATCCCCATGTTCTCCCCATTCATGCAACATCATAGTGTCATCATTGTTCATGGCAACCATCAGCTATTGAAAAGTGTCCCTGGTCACAAAAGGTTGCCTCTCCTGCTCTAAATAGAACACTATTAATTCTCATATGTCCTTAGAAATATGCATGTTCAAAGTTAAAGCATATGAGTGAACAGTGGACATCTGCTTCACATATAAGCTAAGTGGAATCACTTTCCATTTTCAAAATGTATTTATTAAAAACAAATCAAAAGATATAGCATTAATAAGTGGACAAAGAGAATGACTAAAGTTATACAAGTAATGCTCAGGATAACATTACTGACTTATTGACCATACCAGACAAAGTACATTGAGTTATTTTCATGGTATGAAAAAAATATAAATCTTTGATCTTAGTACCACAATCTATGCAGAAATAAATAAATAAATAAATAAATAAATAAATAAGCAAGTAAGTAAGTAAGTAAGTAGAGGGAAAAATAACCTACTAAAGCAGTATAGCTAAGTATTTGGTTCTGACCTTCCCCTCTTTTGTTACTCCAACTGATTTACAGTGTTTATAAACATAAACCTTAGAAACCGTAATCTACATGTTTGTATTTGCCTTGCTATATGATATGTAATATATATGAAAGTCATTTTTGTGTAAATTTAAAGTTCCATTAGTGTGTGTGTGTGTGTGTGTGTGTGTGTGTGTTAATTTTGTCATTGCTGCATGTCCTCCCAGTTTAGGTTCAGACATTGTCAGTGTTGTATTTTCCCCAATGTTGTGCAAAGTTTGTCCACACAGCCATGAGCATGTATCTTACTCATCAGCCATGAGTAAGTTATGGTATTATTTTATTGATATGGTAAACCATATCCTTCCTTCCTTCCTTCCTTCCTTCCTTCCTTCCTTCCTTCCTTCCTTCCTTCCTTCCTTCCTTCCTTCCTTCCTTCCTCCCTCCCTCCCTCCCTCCCTCCCTCCCTCCCTTCTTCCCTCCTTCCAAGTCAGCTTATCATTTAGATTCAGAGAATGACAACATTTCACTCAAATGTATGTGGGATAGGTCTCATTCAATTTTTTTTAATATTAATTTTTTATTAATTTTTTTAATTACAAAAAATGGAAAAAAAATGCAAAAAGTGCTTTAACATAAAAGTGAAAAATATAGAAAAAAAGTTAATATATCATTATAATAGTACACAGTTCCAATTCTATATATGCTTATCTAATACAAATATTATTCAAGTACATATATATTTCTAATAGAGTTATATGACTATCATTTTTTTTTTAACCCAGTGTATTTTGTATAAATGAGTCCCACATTTCATTATATTTGGCCATACAAAGTCTATGTGTATAGGCAATCCACTCATAAGTAGCAAGTGTAATCAGATCTTCAATCCATTGACTAAATGTGGCCATGCGTTTATCTTTCCAGTGTTGCAATGTCAGTCTTTTGGCCATAGTAAGGGCATGGCAAATCCATTTACATTGTCCAGTTGTAAGTTCCATGTACTAGGTATATAGTTCAAAGGAATATTATCCTCTGAAATTTTTAGTTTTTGTCACACAGTCATATTTATATAGTCCAGTACTTTCTCCCAAAACCTAATAAGTATAGGACATTGTAAAAACCTATGTTTGAAAGAGGCATTGTCCTTATTACATCTCCAACAAAATGCTGTTTTTGACAATCCTTTTCTATATAGATGTAGTGAGGTCCAATAAATTCTAAATATTATAAGTCATAATTTAAGGTCTGTTGACACTCTTGGTATAGAAGTTAAGACACTTTCCCATTGTCTAGGCAACATAAAAATCTCTAATTCTTTATTCCACTCATCCCTTAGCATCTGCATATGAAATTGATTTATTGATAATAAATATCTATACAAATTATTACTATTATTATTATTATTATTATTATTATTATTATTATTATTATTTAGTTTTAAAAGATTTAACAAGTTGTTCTAATATCTCAGGTGTCTCAGAAGCTGAAAATTCTGATGGTCCAAACAAGGTTGTTAACAAAAGTTGTAAATATTGCCATTGGGTTACATCGGCTAGATAATATTTATCTCTTAACACAGCATACATTTAAAAAATTATCTTCATCATCTCTCAGTTGGTCCAAAGTCAATATCCCCACTTCCATCCAATTTTTCCATATCACCACCTTTTTCCCAATTTTTAAAGTTGGGTTTCCCCATAAAGTCAGTTTGGCATGGGAAAAAGGGTTAAATCTTTTTTTATTAGAGAGTATGTTCCATAGCTTTCTAACTGATGAAACTGTTTCCAGAGATATTAGAGTTTTAGTGTATTTCGATCCTAAGACTGTCCACCCAACCAAAGGTGTTATGTATGTATATTCCAAAGTTGCCCAAATCAGAGAATTAACATTGTTGGCTTCCAGTGTGTAGTACTTAACAATCAGTAAGCTTTATGATATAGCTCCATATTTGAAAGACCAAATCGTCCTTCATTAATTGATAATTGCATTTTCTGTAAAGATATTCTCGGAATTGAAGAACCCCATGGAAATGTTCTAAACAAAGAATTTATTTTCTGAAAGTATTTTCCAGATATAAAAACTGGAATTCCTCTCAGAATATAAATGAATCTGGGAATAATATTCATTTTGAGACTGTTCACCTTTTAGGTCTCATTCAGTTTATGTGCATATCTCAATAACTTTTTGACAGAAAGCAGCATTAGTCCATTCAATGAGATTTTATACAATTTGACATCAGGAGGGGGCATCTCTATAATTTACATCTTAATCTGCTTTCCCACAAATATAATAACAGTTTTGTGACAACATAACCTATGTATCAATTGCTCTCATAGACTGACTAATTGACGTCTTCTCTACAGGAATGTTTGTGCAGAATTTTAAGACGCTCCTTTGAAATATATAGTGTATGAGATGTTCTCCAAATGCATCTGTAATCCAGAATCCTTTTCTGACTACAAACTTTCATTAGTGCTCAGATTATGTTAAAAAAAAGAGAGAGAGCCTTTCCAAATCAGACCAACAATCAGAGAATAGGCTAGGCCTGTTATAGGCCACAAAGCAGTAAGTCATAGCTTTATTTCATCAATAATATTTTGCCATTAGCATCTGTAATGGAGTGCCCACTTAACACCTCCATTCAGAAGGATCTGGTGTTTTAGTCCCTCTGGGTCCTTCAAGGGGTGGAAGGTCCAACACACTTTCTGCACAATATCTACTGTTGCAGTCTCCCACAATCTGGGGGGTGGGAGAGGCTGTCTGTAATTGTTGCCACTACCAATTTAATTCAGGGACAAATTTTCTCTTTCCTTCTTTCCTTCCTTCCTTGTAGTATCAGAGTGGCAAGACGTTGTTAAACTACTTTCCTAGCAAAATGAATATACCAGTATAAAAGAAAATATAAATATATTGCAGTTAAGAAACCAGTTAACTTATGTATTTGCATATGCAGCTAAGAAACCAGTTAACATTAAAAGGAAAATGCCTACATTTTCCCTAAATAATTAATTTCTTCTGATTCACCTATCCTTATCCTAGGATTGGGGCAGATAGTCCTTACCTCACAAAAGCCAGTTGGGAGAAATTCGTTCCTCCTGCACTGGAAGATAAAGAAGAAAGGAAGAATGGATTCCTGCCTTCTTGTATTTACCAACAGTGAGGCCAGAGACTTGACACCTCAGGTTCTTCCTTCCCACATGCACCACCAATCATTTGTCTAGACCAAAACTACTCAGTATCTCAGTCCCTGTCTCCCTGCATTTACTCCTAATCAGTTGACTGAACTAAATTGCAATTGCAGAAAGTTTGAGAAGCACTGGTTTAGACAATGAATTATATTAAAAAGTATATTCTATAAAATGGAAAAATGAAACTTTCAGATTTTAAGAAGTGAGTGTAATCTTTTTAGGATAGGTAGGTAGACAGTTGAATGACAGATAATCTCACAAAAAGTCTATCACAATGTTTTCCTATTACACCCTTGAATATGAGAGATGGTAAACTCTACAATTTGAAACTATTCATACAAATGGCTATGAGAGAAGGCACAGGTATATGTTTGTTTGGGTATTTTTATAGCTTGCCTTATTTCCACTGTGGTATTTTTTCACTTTGCAAAGTTAAAATATCATTGGCAATTTAAAACATCAGTCTTAATGCTTGCTAAGCAGGGATTGGTTTTGTAAGAAGCCAGTGGCTGCGCAGCGTTTAGAAATGTAAGAATGAACAGCCTGGGAATTAAGCTGCTTTGTGTAAACTTGTTTTTCACTGAGGTCCTATGTATTTATAGGTACACTCTAGACTTTAATATGAAAACTTGTAAAACTGCCTAAAGGCATAAACAATGTTTGAAATGCATTTTAACACAGTTGGCCATGAATTATAAGCATGCTGTGACCTTTTGCAAGCAAACTAGTCACCAGGGTTGCCATCTCTTGAGTGTGCGTGCGCGTGTGTGTATGTGTTGTGATGCAGTGGGAACACTGTCTTTGGCCTGCTTGGAATTCCATCTTTCCAGAAGAAGCACAAAGCAATTATAACTTCAAAATTGAACAGACTACAAGGCAGCTCAGCTTCATTTTCAGGGCATTAATCTGTAGAGATGTGCTTGGTCATAAAGAAAGAAGAAAATAAGCTTTCTCCTACTCCTTGTAGCAAAAAGTAAATTTCAGCCTCAATGGTTCTTATTCTTTAATGTTTGCTTTGCAATGTTAATTTGCCCATGGCCTGAAGTAAATTCATTACTAAAAAGAGATAAGTGTATGGAATCAGGCCATGAAAAAAGTGTATTCATTCAACAGACACTGATAACCTTCTATAATTCAATCGACTCCTACTGATTTTAGCATAACTAGAATTCAGCCAGTGTTTTGGTGATCACACAAACTCAAAGAGATGAAAAGGCCACAAAAGATATCTTTGCTCTTAATGGAAAGCCCAGAAGAACTGAGATGAGAGGTTTCTTAGAAAAGAAAGAAAGCCATATTGAATATGGCATATAGTATATATTTCAAGTATAGATGCTAGGTAACCCCACTGTATGGACCCTCCCCTATATACTACTAAAATTATTAAACAGGGCAAAATGGTGCATCATAGGGCAACAATTTTTGAACCAAGGTACCTCAAATGGACTAACTTACAGTATGTGTCCAAAATCTGGGACCATTACTCCCAAGGGATTGAAATTTGGGGAATTTGTGGCTGCTTCAGCACTGCTGCACTGCCACGTAAGTCTAGGTCACATGATCATTATGGGCATATCCCCAACCTCTTTCCTACACCCCTCTGTCCCCTGTGCCCAATCAGCTGGTGGCAAGGCCCAACAGGCAAGCAGTGATTGGCTGCTTTGGAAATGAGGCAGAAATCTGAAATCTCTTAACAGTGATGGGCATTGAGGGAAGGATGAGGGAGAGACTTGGATATCTGCTGGTGAAGTAGGGCTGGCTGGGGGGTGCTGGTGGTCAATGGATGAGCTCTCTTCTTCCCTCAAGGGAGGAGGCCCTTAGGGACACACCAGAATGAGGATCATGGGTACAGTTTTCCTCATGGTCTGTGGCTCCCTTTGTTCCACCTCCCCCCAGCAAAGTGGCAGGCAGTTCTGCAGGTCAGACGATGAGGAGGAGGAGGCTTCACCGGGGCTCTCCTGAGGGTCATGAGGGGAAGGCAAATGGTCCAAGCTTATATTATGTGTGGAAAGGGAGGGAAGGAGGATTGAAGGATCGAAGGATGGAAGGGGAGGGAGGGAGGGAGGGAA
The DNA here is from genome assembly GCA_030867105.1 of Liasis olivaceus. NCBI lineage: Eukaryota > Metazoa > Chordata > Lepidosauria > Squamata > Pythonidae > Liasis > Liasis olivaceus. Next base: position 90,776,313 of record CM061348.1, on the reverse strand, counting down.
GATGAAAGGAAAGGAAAGGAAAGGAAAGGAAAGGAAAGGAAAGGAAAGGAAAGGAAAGGAAAGGAGAGGAAAGGAGAGGAGAGGAGAGGAGAGGAGAGGAGAGGAGAGGAGAGGAGAGGAAAGGAAAGGAAAGGAAAGGAAAGGAAAGGAAAGGAAAGGAAAGGAAAGGAAAGGAAAGGAAAGGAAAGGAAAGGAAAGGAAAGGAAAGGAAAGGAAAGGAAGATTTCTGAAGCTTGCTGCCAGCTTCCTACAAGCAAAGTCAGGGGGGAAGCTGGCAGCAAGTCAAAAGTTGGTCATACTCCCACTGCTTTTTTGCCCTTGGTCATTCTGTTTCTCTGTTTAGATAAGGAAATATCTCTGAAACAATGACCCAATTGGTCACAGGTTGTCTAGTTACCAATATGAAGTGTAAAAAGGTGTGATATGGCCTTCCCATCTAGTATATGGCATCACTGATAAGGTTCTGAAACAATTTTGCTTCCCACTGTCTAAGCAGCTTGATCTGCTTACATAAAAGCCATCAGAAAGGCAAGTGGAAAGCAGCTGCAATGGAACAAATGAAAGAATGAACAACAGTCGTTATCAAAGAGAGAATTTCTGAGTTGAATGTGCAGTGTTTTCACAAGGAAAAGTGTAAGATCAATCCAGAAGCATTGGCCCACCAGATACAGTAGCTAGTATATCTAATTATAGCTGGTTTCCCTTTGGGATTCTGTTCTAACAGGGTTACTAAAGAGTAATAATTGCCAGTTTCTCTATTGGTGACAGTTTTAAACTTGTGAAAATTCAAAAGTAAGAAATGCATTCATCAAACTCATCCGGTCAGTTTCCAATATTCACCTTATAAGTTACTTTACTAGTTCCTGGCAGAAATGTTGTGGAAGAAAATGGGAATGCTGCTATAATATATGAAAAACTGCTGATTTTTCTCATCATCAGCATTAGAACCAGTGATTGCCCTATATGAAATCACATTTCCACTGTACTGAATTGGTAGAAGAAGGAATTCCAATCTCAATACCCTGATTACTACACCATGTATCTTTTTTCCCAATTCCTTTATCATTTTGAGAACTAGAGCGAAAGGGGTTAAGCACATACTCTTATCCCCAGAACAAAGAGGAAGAGATAAGAGAATGAGACTGGCACCTCCCTAAGGAATGCAGGATGTTTGTGGGGTGACTCTGGGAATTGCTTTCACTCTGAGAAGATTTCTGTAGCGGGAGTGAAGCCAATAAACCTTGCTGGATTGAATCTGTACTGTCTCCTGGAGTTTCATAGGCTAATCCTGACAATCATCTTTAATTAAGCCTGATTCTTTCTGTGACTTATTCAATATGTGGGTTATGAGATGCACCTATTTAAAGTCTGAAATAGGGTCAAGATTCTTGGCATTTCCAACTGAGTCCACTATTAGTATGCACCAGAAAGGGAGAGGCAGTAACAAAATACTTAACATTTTCTGCATTAAATATTAATCTGATTAACATTAAATTAATATAAAGCCTGTACTAAAATTTTAGATCATAGATTTGGAGAGAACATATCGGTCATCAAATCTAACTCATGGCTCAGTGCAGGATCTGACATTTGTCTATCCAACTTCTGTTGGGAGACCTCTAGGAACTGAGTACATACTAATACTGTTAGTATTAGGTTAGTCAAATACTGTTTAAGGCTGGAATCTAAAAAAAAAAAAAAAACTACAGGTGCCCTCTAAAGGCTATAACAGAAATTGATTTCAGTGTGAGTACATTGGCACAATCCATTAAATAGGATTCTGCTGTGGTATGGAGAAGTACTGGATGGAATCTGTTATATTTCATTCTCTTTTCAAAAATCGACACAACACCCTCCCCCACACGTAGGAGTACTGAGTATAAAAAAAGATGATATATTGGGAAAAATTGTATATTATATAGCTAAAAGCTAAAGTTGACCATAAATCAAACTCATGGTGACTACATGAACAGACCATTATTTTTTGCTGGTAACAGAATAGAAGGGATGTGCCACTGACCATTTGGGATTTTTGGGATATTTTGAATTCCCAGGCTAGTCTACAGCTCTAAAATTCCAGGATGGTTTTCCTTCCAAGGATTAATTAGGCCCAATCCTGCTTATCTTTGAAATCCAGAAATGTCAGCCAGGTGCTATACCTATCAAGACACTATATGCAGATTTATATTAGGATCAGTTTATGTTTTTAAAAGTTAACATTAATGAAGCATTATAGGAAACTCTGTATATTAGAAAAAGTTGTAAATGACAAGGAATGCAGATTTTTCAGTGTATTTTTTCTTTGCCAAATGTATGATTATTTATTTAGGTTATTTTATTTATTTATCATATTTATATAGCCGCCCATCTCACACAAAGTGACTATACACACACACACACACATATACACACGCACACATATAGTATATACACACACACACACACACACACACAATTTATATGTACATAAAATCATGTGAAGCTGATATTAACTGATTTAAACTGATCCTCAGTCTCATATTGACCTAATGTACTTTGATATAACATGGAAAAATTGCCAATTACTTATTCAGGCTTCTTATATTAAGAAATAAACCAATTACGATGAATAATATTTCTCTTCGGGATCAGGTTGAAATGGGTGAGTTTGTTTGCAATGAATGTACTGAAGGGAAACCAATCCTTTCATTCTTTACTAGTTACTAGTTATAGCCTTTATAATGAATAGAATTTGTGCACTGAAGCAAGTGCAGCAAAGCTTATCAGTTGCAACTAACAGAGAAGAAAACCTGAATGCTAGTTGTGCAAGCAAAAGAGCTCTTGACATGAAACAGTCATAAATGCTTAGGAAAAAAAAAGTACAGGAATACAAGGGCCAATTAATGCCCTCCACAATCATGGTTTGAGCTACATATTGCCACGTTGGACTCATAGATGAAGGTTCCAAATCACTTCTTTCTGCATTAATGTACTTATAGCATTTGCCTTATTCAGATAAAACAACAGCACAGGGCCTGGTTACTTGAGGGACCTCCTATTTCCCATAGTATCTGCCCAGCCAATTCAATCTGGCAGGGTTTGCATGCTCTGCGTTCCTTCAATTAATAGTGCCATCTATTATGACCCCAAAGGTGTGTCTTCTCTGTAGCAGTATCTGCTCTCTGGAATGAGGTTCCTCCCAAGATCCAAATGGTCCCCCACCCTGCTGGTCTTTAAAAAGGCCTTGAAGACCTAGTTCTTTACCCAGGCCTTTGGCAAGGATGACTGAAGCTTCTTTTTAATCTGGGTTGTTTTTCTTTGTTCCCATCCAGATTCTCATTCTGCCTTCTCTTTGTTTCTTGTTGTTTGTGCTTTTTAAAAAAAATTAATATGTTTATTTTTTGTAACAAAGCAATATTTAATAAAAAAATATTTTTTAAAAAATTAAAAGTACAAACTAAAAATACAAACCAAGAAGGAAAAGATAAAATATCTATTTTATGTTTTATACTTACCAATAGTCACTGATTTACCAATAAATTCACTACATAATATGAACAATACAAGATATTATTGAAAGATATTGCAGAATCTCTGCCATAGTAACACATATTGCTACATCCTTTGATTAGTAGAAAACATTGCCTTTTCCAAAACATATCACATATTTCTGACAACCATTCCTTGACATCTGGAATCATACAATTTTTCCAGTTTCTTAATACAAATCATTTGTAAACCACCCAGAGGTGCTGGAAGTTGGGTGGCATATAAATCACCACCACCACCACCATCATCATCATCATCTGAGTTTAGTTAATACAACTATTACTGATGTAACAGCAATATTGGAGAAAGAATGGATCAAGTCACTATTGGCATTTGCTCTCCTCTATCAGCTGTTTTCTAGACTTGGCCAATGAGATATCTGGATCATCATTAATAGAGAACTTAGTTTGCTAGCTCAAATAATTCATCTGCTAAGTAAACACTGACCTTCCGAGAAATAAAGTCATCTCTAGGTTTCTGCTGAAGCCACAGGCTTCCAGTTTTCCACTTGAGTTCTTGCTGCCTTTTATGCCATAGTGTGTTATTCTTTGCCTACCCCAGCTTTGTATTCTTTTTTGCTTCTCAGATCCTTCCTCACTTTTCCTTGCACAGACTTTCTTCAAGATGAAAGGCAGCCACAACAAAGTTGTGACCTCCAATATTGCTCCAGGAAGCTCAGAACATGAGAATGTGGGAGTAGGAAATCTATCATGTCCAAACACCTCTCTATACTGAAAACTAAAAGACAGCATTACTTGGTGAAGGGGACAAAATCATGCTAGATTAGTACAACTCAAACTCTTCTCCTAGTTGCTTTCTGGTGACCAGTTTGGCTGCTGGCAGTAACATTAAACACTTCTGAATGTAATATTCTTACCACAGAAATTCATAGCACTTCCTGATAATTCAAACCTCCTTTGCTAGAAAAAAGTCACAAGGAAGGCATGCAACACTTAGGATCTTAGATCCTAACTTAGAAGACCTCTGTGCCTTGCCTTGCCTTGCCTTGCCTTGCCTTGCCTTGCCTTGCCTTGCCTTGCCTTGCCTTGCCTTGCCTTGCCTTGCCTTGCAGAATATATAAAATGAGTGCTTTCTCCATAGACTCAAGAAGTTGTTCTGTGTTAGCAGCTGTGATATATGTGTAATAATTTTTTTTATTACACCAATGCAATAAGGCTTGGCTAACCAATGATATTATATAATTATCCAGCTTTGCTAAACTGTGAAGAAATTCTACAGCATAATTCTGTCCATAATTTATTTGAAAGTAAATCTCCTTGACTTCAGTGGAGTGTATTCATTAGTAAGTCTGCATAGGTTTGCTGCTTTACGGTGTAATACTGTATATATTTGGAGATGGAACTCACCATTTCTTCATTGTTCTGCAACATGATACATATGTTTTCTATATGTACTACCTGCTAGGGCTATGTAACATTTGAAGGGCAATAGTGTCTGTCCACCGTATGTACATAAACTCCATGTCTGGAGTTTTGGAAGAAGTATATCACTTTGCGCAACCCCCCAGTGGAGAAGTGTGTTGCTCCCTTGCTTCAGCAAAGTGGAATACTTTGCCTTCATAGTGTAAAGCATCTCAGTGACGGATGGTGCACTCTCTTCACTCAGTCCTACTATCTGCCTTGGTGTTTGCATTCAGTTTTTGGTAAGGCCAAAGGAAGAATAGTTTGGATATTGGGGGTGGGGTGGGGTGGGGGGGAATTTATATATCGTAAATCCTTGAGGAAAAAAAAAATCTAACTTTGAATTTAGGGGTATTTTGCATATAATGTTTTCAGGTCATATATATTCAGTAAAGGGATTTTAGGCAGCAATTCAATGACTATTTACATAGGTACATTGGTGAATTACTAACTGATCATGCTGTTAATCCTTTGAAATCATCTCCAGGAATGCATCTTAGGTTCCCATGACAATTTTAGTTTCCTGATTATTAAAACATATAAGCATATGAAAGCTTATGCTGGCGCATTGCATTAACATTGAGGGGATATAAAGGAAATCTGTCTTTTTACACCAACATAGTGTAATTTAATAATAAGGACCTACTTGTAGAGTAAATTGCAACAATGCACAGAATCTGCAAGCCAATGTTTCAGTTTTCAGCTAAAACATTTTGGTATTGAACAAACTGGGTTTTGCAGATCTGCAGGTTCCTAATAAAAAACTATGCATTATACATTGTAATGGAAGAGATAGAACTCCCAGAATTGGACAGGGGCATCTTCTGTTAAATGAGATCAATGTATGAAAAATGTCTATTGTCTAGGATCATCTCCATCAAACACTACCAATTCTATTAAAAAAATAAAAAAGGCATTTGGTGGAAGGAATGTTAAGGTTGTCTCCTGTTAGTCTATTAATTTAGTTGCACACTCCAAAATCTGAATGAATCCAATTACTGCATTAACCCCTGCAGGTGAAGTATAGTGCTTTGGAAATAATGCAGAAAATTTGCTTCACAACAAAAGGGAGTATGAGCATAGCACTTGTCTATAACTTGTCTATAACTGCCCTCTGAAACTGTCATCAGATCATAGGAAAAGATGATTAAACTTAAAATCAGCATGCTAAATAACCTAAGCTTGATATGAGGGAGAGAGAGAGAGACAGAGAGACAGAGAGACAGAGACAGACAGACAGACAGACAGACAGAAAGAAAGAAATTTCTCATACACCACCATGCCATCTGATACATTTGTATTTACCTCAATGAGCTTCCCATGCCATCTGCCTGCCCATATGGTTCTCCAATAGCATACTTAGATAAGCCTGGTCCACTCTGTCTTATTTTATTTACTATTTTATTTAGTATTTTGAAGATAGTCTGTCATTCATTAACAGTCAAACACATATGTACCTGTTTATTGTAATCATATGGGAAAGCATTTCAGATATTCTTGAGTGGTTCTGTAACCTTCCCATTAATATTTTTCTTCCAGAAAGGGTTTATCTTGTCTTGCCATTGCAGTTTTAGATCTCCTGGGTTTTGTCAACATCACTGGCTGGCTTCTGCAGCATTCCTTTGAGTGCTAATATGAGCATACTCTGTGTATCTGTACGCTGCTTTATTTCTTTTGCTTTCTTTGGCAACTTTCTTTCGATGTAGTCTCTGTGTGAGTCAAAATGCTTCTTTACAATCCATAATGATATTTGATTGTCAGTTTTTAATCCATGCACTATGCTTATAGCTTCCCGATTGACTTGGCTACATCTATTTGAATGTCAGAGATTGCTCACAATTAAATTGCAGTTTCTCTCTTTAGGCAACAATATACTTGGCATCCTTAATTAAACAGCGTAATTTGCAGATTCAGCATCATGCATTGTGTTTGGCTTTGATTTTTTTTTTAAATTTCAATAGCTTAGTGAACAGAAAAATACAACTTGTTGAATCAGTAGAGTAGTACAGTACATAGCAAAATGTACTTGAATTGTACTCAAGTCCACCCCCATCACCACCACCACCACCACCACCCCAGAAGCTGCAGGTGGACTGGGGGCTAGTCTGCAGGTGGCAGAGTTCATGTTGCAGAGAACCTTGTCCAGTTCCTCTGAGGTCACATGTTTAAAGAAACCCCAGATGATTTCACAAGATGTTGCCTCAGTCCCTTTATTGGAGTCTGCTCACATAAAGTCCAAACCTGAACTGATATAAGCAATTGCATTTGCAAAAAGGTCTTGCAAACATATCACAACAGCCTACAGGAAGGTTATTCCACTCATCCCTCCCCAGCAGAATGCATGTTACCTGGAAACAGTGCAACTGGATGACATTCTGCCAGTACAATAAGAGTGGAGAAGTATGAGTGCTGTACCCTTATCCCCACAGTGAAGGCCCATATATGAGTTTGTACCTATCTTCAGTCATATTCTCTCCTCTTCGTCGGCCACCAGCATATTCATAAATTCAGATATTCATGGAGGCATGTGTGAGAGAGAAAGGTGCTGATGTGGCAGTCTTCATTCCCATTCTTCATATGTCCATCTGATTATGTGAAGAAGCCTATACATTTTTAAGTAGGACATCTTCACAGTTCATCTCTCTACACAAGCAGGAGTTCAGATCTTTCATAGAAACATGGGAGTGGAGCCAGCAAGTGTGATCGTCCCCACCACAGGTTCTGTTCACATGAAGGAACATAGAGAACAGAATGTTGTGTAGCTCTCAATCTCTGTGCATCCTATGCCACCTATGTATGCATGTTTTTACCTCATAAGTCTCAGACTCTACCAATGAAATTGGAAAGTCTGGATTGAGTTCTAATTATTTACCAATTTTAGGAAGAGCTTTACTCCACTTTAGGTAAAGAAGTGTGTTAAAACTTTGCAGCTCAGCGCAAGAATGAGACTTATTGGACCAAGAATGCAATGACAGTACTTGAGGGGCATATAAAAGTTAGAGTCAAAAGTCACAGTCCTGCCCCTCTATTCATTTTATGTGATCTACAGAATGCACGAATCATGTTTACATGAATGGGACTTTTTCTCAAACCCAAGGTCTACATTTCTATTCAGGCATTCAGCCTGTTCACATTAGGCCAAATGGAAATGACATCAGTACACATCCAAGCCTTGTCCCTAACATTCTCTTCTCATCAATCTTCATTCATCTCATGTTCAAATGGGAATGGCAGCCTATGTGTCATAACTGCACGCATGCTTCAATTCAGCACAGATAGAAGGGGTCATCAGATCTCCATGCTCCAGCAAGACGTGGAAGATCTGAGGAGGCATAGTTGAAAACCTATAGAAAGGATGTTATATGTACACCCACATTCCTTTCAAAATTTAGCTAGCCCAGGAACCAACTGAAAACCTATCTAGAGCTTTCATTAGTTGCAAATAGAAATACCATTTTACTGGTTATATAACAATCTTTGGGACAGAAACAGTACAAATGTGAAGTATCTCGGTTTATTCAATGGTATCAGAAAATAATATCGGTAAATAATATAATAGGAAAACATGGGGCAAGTATAAACTCACTGGTTTTAATCTGAATGAGTTTTCATTACTGATATAAGAGTAGTGAAATGCTAAAAGCTTGCTGGATTCTTTATGGTTCCCTAACTTTGGAATAACTAGCTTTTTGGTCAACATGATAAACTACCTTGTGAGATACATGGTAATAGCAGGCCATCTGGAGATATTTACAGATTAATTTCAAGTAACTGAATTATTATACCTAATGGATATTTATCCCACTATATCACTAAGGAGCTCAGTGAGTTAACGTTATTTACAACTGATTGCACTGAATATATGATATTTATGAGTTTCCCCCCCACTTCTATTAGAAAATAAAGCAGGTTTATTTTATATTAAATTCACATTTTGGTGATCACAATTTCTGCCATAGATATTTGAAGGCATGACTTAAGCATTTGCATAACAATTCAATTTCTGCCATCTCAGCAGTAGACTCTTTTGAATTTAGTGACATTTACTCCCAGGTCAGTGTGTATACTATGTGCTGCATAGGGTTGCACAATTTCAGTAGGGTTGATTTAGGCTGTTGAAAATATATATGTGACTGAAGCCAGTTGAAAACAAAGAAGCTTTTTTGGAAAAGGCATGTATAGAATTGCACTATTGATTGTGTGCTTAATTTTTCTATTTAACTAGTAAAAATGAAATGCTCTTGACTTTTGTCTGGACTGTATGGTTAATAATTTGAATATTTTGTTTTTGTTTTTATTTTCAGGAGGAAAAGTAAAGCATGTAAAAATATGAACCTCAAATCTTGCTTTGATTAATTGGTTCCACCATTTACATTATTTTACTGTTTTCTATCTGTCCACTTCTCTTTAGCATTTAAAATCTAAACGTTCAGAGTATAAAATAAGAAGCTATATTGGTCCTACCAGGTTAGTATCCTCTATACTTACTGCGTTTTTCAGTTTCTCAGCTGTATCAGAGCTGTATTGATAGAGATCAAAGTTGGTTCCTATAGCAAACCCTGCTCCATTTGTAGTGTGTTTTAGATTCTGAACCTGCAAAGAATGGTGCAATGCAACTTCATGACCCCAGGGACATATATGCTGAAGTATATAGAAGTTAAACCTATTTGTGGTTGCTAGGAAGTTATGATACAGTGTTGACTAAGAGTGAGAAAACTCAGAGTCAAATCTCAACTCAGTCATGAAGCTCACAAGGTGATTTGGACCAGTCATTGTTTCTCTGCCTAACCAGTCTCAGAATATGAGAACAGAATTAGACTGGAAATATATGCAAGTTGCCTTAGGTCCTGAAGGAAATGAAGGACATTAGTGCAATGGAATCAAGCAGTACTGGTCCTGTGAATGTTTTGAATGTTTTTAGAGTCTCCTGTGCATCAGAGATGTTGCATATGGGACTTATATATCCCAACATACATTTAATTATTACATATAGAAACTGCTGAACATGACTTTGAGGACAGAACTGGACTTAAAAAAAAGAGAAAAGAATAGACAGACAGATAGACAGACACACACACACACAGAGGCACACAGACAAACACAGAAACACACAGACACATATACACAGACAAACCTTTCTCAATATAAAAACCATGAATATAGACTAATCTGGAGACAGCATCATGAATGAAGTTGATAGTCAATATATGCATTTTAGAATAATTATATAATAGATTTCAAAGCTGCTAAATAACTGTTAGGATGAATAATTAATACAAAATGGGTTCTACAACATTTACACTTAATATTTGCAAATAGTAATATCTCTGTAGGTAGGTGTATGTGAAAGAGCATGTTGTTGTAGTTGTTGTTTAACTATGCACAATGTACTTGAAAACAAGTCCCTGCTTCTGTTCTTTGTCCACTGGGTGATACTATTGCTCAATTTATTCATTTTATCAAGGTCATTTATATAAAGATTTTAAATGTTACATAGCAAGGTTCTTAAAGAATATAATTTGATGAGCAATAATGATCTCTCCTGAACTTCAGGCCAAATTGCACTTAGACAAGTTAGAGTTATACATGTCCTTCACCATCACATATAATGCAGTAAGCATCTACTCAGCTATGCTTCCTGGCAAATTCCATCTTATGTCAGAATGGAAATGATGAATAATGTGTTGAAATCACATTAGAAAAATCTATCATAATCCACATAAAATCCATTTCAGGCAGGTAGATTAATTGTTGATATTTCTTTGGAACTTTAAACCTCTCTTACATATCAAATAGCACATTCTTTCATTTGTGCAAGAAGAAAAGCTGTCCTTGAAGAAGCCAAATACTCACAGGAGGTAAGAGGTGACACAATTGTGTCTGAAGAACAGAGGATGAAGAAGTGTCTTCTCCTTATTGCAGATATCTAGCATACTGGATAAATCATGGTTAATTGAGAAAATGAAGATGGTAATCTTGTCTCCCTAGTACTGACATAGCAGAATTACCTACAGGAACTCATGGGGCAGTTGCTTAGAAATTGTAATACAGAGTAGGGTATAAGAAAGGAGGTATCCTTGTTTAAAACTGCATAAACTCAAATGATGTAGTTGAGGAACTACAAAATGCTGAACAATAGACATTTCAAAATTTTACTGGGATTTTTGAGAGTCTGGCAGGGACAATAAGTTGCTTCCTTCCAAATCTATTGAACCCTGTCCTGTATTTATACAATTATTAATGGGGATAAGGATCCAAACAATTAAACCAGTACCAACTTTGTGGAAATTTTGTGCTTATCGATAAAGGGAAAGGGGGCTTTAGAAATTAGCATTCTAAATTATGAAGATTGCACCAGAGGTATGAGGCAAGTAAGCTGTATTTGACTGTCCTACTTTTGAATTGTTCAACCTGCGGAAGAAAAGTATGTTTAGACTTTCTCAGCTCAACAAACTCACCTGCCTTTGACCACCATGTCAAACAGGACTTTAGAAAGATAAAGGACATATTATGATAATTACACCCTTTGTAGTATTACATATCCTTTTCACTGTTCTACTATGCAAAATATGTGGATGTATTAGAAAACCTCTGTTTCTGACTGATTGACCACATTAGCAAAATGAGGAGAAAGGTAGCTGATACTTCGAATTTCTTGACTGAAATGAATTCAAAGTGAATTTAAATAATGTTACTCAAGTGAAACATCTGCAGAAATTTAAAGTGAATTAAAATAATTTTAGTAAAGTTTACTAGAGTTTTGGGGAGTGGGAGTGGAGTAAGGACATTTCTGAGACAGACAACTCTTTTAGAGCTTGAGTTAAAAACAACAACAACAAAGCTTTCCTATGCTTGAGCCTCACCTTGAATACTCCATTTCTGGGCATCACAATTTAAGAAAGATGGAAAGGCAGTAAAGATCATCAGAGGAGTGGAAACCAAGTCTTACAAGGAGAGATTACAGAACAGGATATATTTAGCACTGAGAAGCAAAAACGGAGGAAGCAATTACTGAGGAGATAATGAGCTGCTCTTCATGGGATGTTTTCAGGCAGAGGTTGGATATTCATCTATGAATCTGATTCAGTCTACATTCCTACACTTAGCAGGATGCACTTAGTGGATTTGAAAGGCTAAATCAGTGTTTTTCAAACTTGACAACTTTAAGCTGCACGGACTTCAACTTCCAGCATGTTGGCTGGGGAATTCTGGGAGTTGAAGTCCACACAGCTTAAAGTTGCCAACTTTGAAAAACACTGGGCTAAACGATTCCTTCTAATGCTATGATTCTATGATTTCATGCTTGAAATGTACAACTGGACACTATGATGAAAACCTCCTCCCCAAAATATAAGTAGCTAAAGACATCCAAACATAATTTGGCTTAAAGCAAATACGGAGCCACATGGCAAGGACTGCTAACTTGTAATGGAGTTATAAGCATATGTGCAGATTTCTTCTCTTGAAAATCCATTCAGTGATAGGTTAAAGGTACCTCCACTTGGACTAAATTCATGGTTTCTTAATTTGAAGGGACCGAACTGCCACCCCTGGATTATTTCATTAATGTATATCCTGCCTTTCCTCCCAGGAGCTCGAGACAGCATATCTAGCACTTCTGCCTCCTTTTTTTTTTTTTTTTTTGTTTTGTTTTGTTTCTTCCCCCAACAGCAAAACCCCTATGAGTAGTTTGGGCTGAGAGAGACAGGGACTTACCCAAAGCCACTCCATGAAAATCAGAATAAAACTTACACATTTATTGAAGGCATACTGAAAACATTACACCAAGGGTGGCTTGGGCATAATTAGAAGCTATGTCCATTTGAAAGTCCATAGGCACAGCTTTACTCTAAGAGACAAAGGATGTAGCATAGTATTCAGTTTCCAAAAGTGGATGGTCATGACCCTCCAGGCACTGTGCACATATATATAAAATAACTGAATGCAATACAGATATGATATGATTATTTTACATGCATAATTCCTGGTCGAAAGGTGCATTTAGAAGCTATTGGGATTGCAATGCTTCCATCCTCTGTTTTTAAACTGTTTTTGTAAGCTTTTGTAACTGCTTTTTAATAAGCCAGAACTGCACCATTATTATGCTTAGGAAAAAAGAATAGCATAATGCACGTTCCACCAGGAAATACTCTTCCAAGTGTATTCCACCCAGCTACAGCAGAACAATAGCTTCCTCCTTTGCAACCTCTTTATTATTCAAACAATAGAAATTTCTTTGCTTCACCGGGTTCTTGAAAACAGTTACATAGTCCTTGATTGTTTCTATCGCATTGCTAGAGAAAGGAGACCAGAGATGCAGTTAGGTAAATTTAGGATCTGTACTTAATGGCTTTTCAGTCAGAGAATGATTGAAGTCTTATGGGGCAACATGGAAAGGAGATTGTGGTGCTTACTAATAATCACGTTATCTTAATAAATTCAGAATAGGATCAGTTTCAGACAGCACCATGATAATTTCTAAGAATGATCTACAACTGATAATATGAAAGCATTCTAAATCTATGAAAATGCCTTAAACTGATTCATATTATCAGTCACTCAGTTCAACATCATCACTTTAGGTTCTCCAAGTTTCAGAAGAGTTTTCCAAAATGTTGGACCTAAGGAGAGGCTTGAGATATTTTGTGTAAGTATATGTGCACTACTACTGAACTATAACCAGTTTCTCTATACCTCATGGGAAGAAGTAATGAAGTATGTCAGAAACAAGATGGGAAATATGAAAAGATAAACACAATCTAAAGAAGAATCATTAACTGATATTTTAAAAGGGCAGAGGAAGTAGAATGTTGTGCAACTGTACTTTGCTGTCAAGGCAGATTCAAAGTGTTGGTTATAACATTCAAGGCCCTAAACAACTCGGGACCAAGATGCTCTGCTTCACCTTTATACAATCAGTTGTTCACTGAGATCATCTGGGGAGGTCCTTCTACAAGTACCAAGACCTGCTGAAGGCTATCTGGTGGTTATTTATAAATAGATCTTCTGTGTGGTGGTGCTCATCCTAGCAACCACAGCCAGAGATAAGAAATTATGATGATATGAACTATAAGAAATTATAGTACTTCAAAAATATGCCCTGGCTTGGCTTAAGACATCAATAGGCAGGTATATATCTTCTCCTATGTGGTGGCATTCATTATCAGCTATTAGTTGTGTTCTTCATTGTTGTTCTTTCAAGTTATCTTCTGTTTCCAAATCATCTTTTTGCACATTGCAGCAGCTAGGACTTTCTGCTAACCATAGTTGAAGTACCTGATTGTTAGCATTTTGGTGTAAAAGCTACTGAGACATTTCAATTGGCTTTTGCTTTGAATATCAGTTCTTTTGAACTTTTACTGCAGAATGAAATATATGATTTTGTGTTTATTGGCCTGCATGGATACCGTGTGATTGAAAGCAAGTTTTTCTCACTTGTTTTGTGTTCTGGATATAATTTTATTCAGTATGACAATCTTTTCTTTCATTCATTGGATGGTGCATAGTTTGAATTATTCTTCTCAAATGTCATATAATACCACTGTAAAATGAAAACAATGCACACACACCAAAAAATGTGAAGTATGTCTTTGCCTACAAAACACATGCCTTATTCTGGGTGTTCCCTCACTATTAATATATAACGCAATCTTCTTGCTTGACATAAAGATGACATCTTTTGCTGTGCTTCACAAAGTAAGTGATCTTAAACTGTGTTACCTCATTTGTTTTTTTGTCTCAGTATCTGATATTGTAAGATGCTAATGGGAAAGAGCTGAAAAAACAATTGCTGTCAACATTTAGAATTAAATCTGTTTTGTTTTAATCTTACATAAATTTGGTGTTTATTTATAGAAGGGGAAGTTAAAAATATGTAGACAAATTCAGTTGTCTGTTTCCTTTGTATTTTACTCTTAATATAAAAAATGTTAGCATAAACAGGGCTTATAGTTTACAATATATGTCTTTAGATAGCTGCTTCCATTTTCAGAACGCATCCTGTAACTTGTAGGAAGTATTTCTGAATCACAAGCTAAGTATTGACTCATGCCCTAGAATTAGGCACAAGAAAGGGATTAGTCTAAGAATATTATTAATCAGTGATTAATTAACTTAAAAAGTAACTAAATAACTCACTTTCCCTAGTACATCTGAAGCTGTGAAACTATGTACGCCATCATCTATCTTGCTCATCTAAGCCATGTGCATCTCCATAGTGTACACTTTTAAACATAAGTTCACCCAATGCTCTTAAAAACAAAGAAGCAAACAATACCAACAATTATTTGCATCATATCATTTTGCAGGTAGTCCTTGCTTCACATCCATTTGTTCAGTGACTGGCTGAATGAAGGGACTTACAACTGGTCCTCTAAGTTCTGGCTGTTGCACTGCCCCCGTGGCCATGTGAACAAATTTCAGGCCCACTCAGGCCCACCCGCATTTGCAACTGCCATCCACCTACCCACTGTCACCAGCTGCCCCTGCTGCCTGGCCCTACCCACTGCTGCCAGGCCCACCACACTGCACATCACTGGCTGGGGCCTTCTTTCATGCCACCTTCTTTCATGTTGGTGCAGTGGGAGCTTCTTTTGCATGCCCACCAAGGCCTCCATTTGCAAGTTGGCCAGGGCCTCATTCATGTCCTGCTCAGGGGCCTTCTTTGCGAAAGCCTGATGCATAAAAGAAGGACCTGGCTGCATTGGCATGAAAGAAGGACCCTTCTAGCCAGGGCCTTCTTACATGCTGGTGCAACCAGGGCCTTCTTTGAGCACCAGACTTCTTTTGTGAAAGAAGGCCCTGGCCGGTACACAAATGGAAGCCCTGGGCAAGGTGCAAATGGAGACCTGGCTGGGGCACGAACAAAAGTCCTGGGCAGGTGCAAACAGAGGCCATGGCTGGGTGCAAATGGAGTCCCTGAGCAAGCCATGAATGGAGGCCCTGGGCGGGGCACAAATGGAGGCCCAGGCAGGGTACAAATGGAAGTCCTGGCTGGCATGCGAGAGAAGCCCTGGCTATACCTGTGTGAAAGAAGGTGGTGTGAAAGAAAGCCCCAGCTGATACAGTAGTGGCATGCAGTATGGCGGGTGTGGCAGTAGCAGGCAGGGTTGGGTGGTGGGGGCAGTTGGTGGCAGCAGGTAGGTGGGTGACCAAAAGGGCAGATATCGGGGGGGAGATAGACAGGTGGGGAGAGTTCAAGAGGAGGCAGCAGAAGCAGCCTCTTACCTAACTGAGGCTCAAGGCTGGGAGGGACCAAGCCGGGAATGGCTTGGACTGGGGAGGGTCCTTGTCTAATGACCGGTGGGATTCAGTTAACAACTGCAGTGGGGGCTGCCAGGATTGCTGTTGGTAAGTTATGTGGTCACGTGATGTTGTGCTTTATGACTGCATCACCTACTGTTGGAAATTCAGGTCCCAATTACCATCATTAACCAAGGACTACCTGTATTACTTTTTTCAGAGTTTTGATTCAGGAAAGATGAATATTAGTGTGCTTTATGTTAGAATTAATGCCACTGCAAACTTGGGCAGAATCACAATGCTTAAGGATATTGCCAGCATATATAGCTTGTATTATTATCCCAGCTAGGGATGTCAGTGTTCAAGGATGGTTCTAAGAAAGGAACACATGAACATCTCCTCCAGCATGTAAGGTTGGAAAGAAATAAGAAGATTGGTGCTGGATGAGATCTGTTCCCTGCCAGAACTTTTTCTATATACAGTAGTCTGTTTCCCAGAATGTCTAGCTGGACAGTTATGTATCTCATAAATTAATTCTTATAATTTCTCTTTGTGAGAGCCATCTATCATTTATTCCTACCCTTTACCTCTTTTTTGCTTCTTACCAAGTATGCAGTCCCTAAGAGAAATGTCCACTCATTCCATGACTATTATATTTATTCAAAAGCTTTCTCTGAGGATCTGATCAACCCATTTTTGAAAGTTCAAGTAAGAAGCATCTACTAGTTCATCCCTTTACTCATCCAGATAATCTCAAATAAATTATTATATTTATCTTGACAAAACTCTGCTTATTCTTCTTCAGGAGAATACTTTTCATTCATTTATCCAGAGCAAATACTAAGGTAACTAGACTGTAATTTCCTATATCACCTTCAAAAACTGGTGTTACATTGGCTTTCTTCCAAATTTCTTATACAGTGGCCACTCTTAGAGATAATGCAAATATTTTAATTAGAATAAGAATGCTTTCACATTTGAATTATTTAAGAACCTGCAAGTGGATACCATCCAAATCTGGTAATTAATTTATCTTTAATTGGTAAAGAAAAGAGAATTTCATCTCATCACCATATCTGGCTCAGACTTTATATCCCCTTTCTGAACCATTCACTTCCATGGGGAAAACAGACACCAACAATTAAATCAAATTTCCCTGAGGAATATTATTCTTATTTTTAAATTTCTAAACCTCAGAACTGAAACTTGTGTGGTAATAGATGAAACAACATTGGCACTTCTTGCCTAGTTTTTATTGTTGGGTTCTTTGCTGGTTGTCTGCCCCCATTTCTTCTAGAATTAACAAAGACGACTTCAGTTGAGCCCTGCAGGAGACGGGGGCTGTAAGAAAGCAAAGGTTAAGCTGGGATAGAGCATAGGAAACAGCAGGCTATTTTGCTAAAACACATATCGGCTGAGATTCCATTAACCAGGATTTTGAAACATGGATTGTCAGGTAACCCAAAATGCTTGTACTTGCACACTGAGCTAAGCCTAAACCTAACAAGCTACATTAAGAGTTAGCATGATATGTGAATGTAGCTTTACAAAGGAGTAAGACATAGCTGGATTTATTTCTGAAAGAATGTGCTGTTAAATGTACTGTAGAGATCTTTAGCTTTCATATTCGGAAGCCCTGCTGGGTTGCCTGAAAAAAAAAAAAAAGATTAAAATACAAGATTTCTTGTTAAACAAGCATGAAGCATGATGTTATAAACAGCCTGTATGTGGGAAATACCAATAATTTAAATAAAGCTGCATAATTTCATTATTTAAAATATAGGTATGAATGAAGACTTTCTAAGACATGTATCAACACCTCATCAGAGCTACTTCTGCAGTATAACTCCTAAAAGATCATATACTTTTATACTGATTTACACATCCCAAGGATTCCAGTAAGTCACTTGGAACAAAGCAAGACTTCTAATCTTAACACACAAATCATAAGGTAGTCAGCTTATTAAAAAAAAATGATATGATACATCTTTTTCCCACTGGGTATAAAACCAATTAAGGCTACCCAATTTTTCACCAGGAAAAAATGGCCCAAGAGAAGGAAATTAAGTATTCCAACACACCACAGCTTCACTGTTTTTGATATGAAGCTTCTTGCAGTTACTTTTCATTTTAAGGGGAAAAAAGTATTACATGGATCTGGTATTTAACATCTACTTTGGTCTTTATACAGTTTACAACATATAAACGATTTGTTTATTCAGTAATATATATTGCATGTTTTAATGGACTTTAAATATTAATTGTAATATATTTTATGAATTTGCACTTTTTAATAGCCATTTATGATCTGCTTATATGATTTATGTAAAAAAAAAATATATTATTGAGATGAAACAGAAAGTCAGTATTAAGATTTGGTCATCATCAACTTGGCCTCGTCATGGCTTTAAATATACCATTCTTTGTAAAACAATGTGCAAATTTTCACTTGTATCTACTGGATCATAAATGTCTTTAGATTTAAATAATCACATTATTAAAACTGAAGACTGACTTCACTGCTTATGCATATTCAGAAGTATCAATGCTCCATTAAACTCTCCCCATCCATTCTTATTCATGGTTTCCCTATTCTTTTGGAGAAAGTCCAGCTTAAATTCCACCTACAATTTGATCAGCTGTTCTAATGAAGGCAAATTACTATTAAATCGATTCCATGAATTCCTAGCTGCTCAAGAAGTTCTAATGTAAATATTATTTAGGAGCTAAATAAACCAAACTAAACTTGGTAGGTCAGTTCCTAAAGTTTCTAAATAACTGCTTGTCACTATGATTGGAATAAACCATCCTTTGCTTAGATTATTTGCTTGGCCCATGAAGAATTCAACTGTAGTAATTGTTACTTTTTTGTTCAAGCCTTTCTTAATGGCTTGGTTGCTTTGTGCTTTCTACCCTCAGTTTCATTTTTGGTTTTTTTTTGCCCTCCCGTTTTCTTTACACTTATTTTTTGTTATTGAATGCTACTAAGTATGTTTGGGGGAAAATATCAATCAGGTATCTATGAAATTTAATTTAATTTTATCTTATTTTATTTGCAGAAACAAATGAGCATCTTTGGGAGTAGCATTTACATTTCACTCACACACACACACACCAGTAGCAATATCTAGTTTGCTATCTCTCCTCTCCTTTTCCTTCCCTCCTCTTCCTTCTTGCCAAGCTTGTTTCAAATTATGGCACCTCCATACTGCTATGGTTTCTACTCCCCCAGTTCCTTGAAAGCAGCCCAAAATTAATTTGTAATTATTTTTACTGCAGCTAACTCTTGAAACTCAGAAGACACCATGAGTCAGTCAATTCAGTCAATTCAGCTGAACAATTGGAGAGTGACAAAAATTATTCAGTCACTGCCCCACCCCATTATACCATTCATCTTTTTCTTTCATGGTGCATGCATACATTTGCTGAGCAATTTCTCACAAAAACAAAACAGTTGCAATGGAAGAAGCTGGGTAAGGACTGTGAAGCCAAGACATAATTATTTTCTTACATTTTAAAGGGCTGTGGATTAACTATGGCATAGCAAGTTCCTGAGGAGGATCCTGTCTGGGGTGGGGGTAAAAGCTGGGATGAGCCTAGGAGATGGAAGGCTGTGAAAGTTCCTACTAACAGAAAGCAGACAACCAAAAGATGTCCAGACTGTTGAACAGCAAAAGGACAGTTGCTGTGAATGCAATTTCAAATAATCCAAAGCATAGCTAGGAATAAATGGATTCAGTTCTCAGCTATGACCACTGTTGTGGGATCTCAGATCTGGCATCAAACTGTCAAGTAAATTGTAAGGGTGCCTACTGGTGATATATTTTATATTTATAATTTATAAAATACATGTTTTGTAATATTTATAAAATACATATTTAATGTATATAAAATATAAATATTTTTTTTATATTTAAAAGAATATAAACTATTATTGACCTCTATCCCAGTTCTTCTAAGAAATGTTCTATTTGAACGTTGAACAAATTAAAAGGGTTTCATTTCAGATTTCTGGAAGTATGAAGCTGAGAGTTCCTTTGTTTAATAAAACAATAATCACAAAAACAAAAGGCTAGTAAAATTCTTCATCATTCATTTTCAAGCTCACAGTTCTTTGGACTGCAAGCCTAATACCTTTATAAAGTTCATATTACTGTCTGCTTCTCCTATGACCTGCAGTTTTCTTCTTCATCAAGGCTATCTTTATTTATTTATTTTTTATTTTATTTTATTTTATTTGCATCTAGGCTAAACCAGTTCCTTCAATAGAAGCTCTTGTTCTTTCTTGCTCTGCATCTTACAAGAATATTGTCTTAAGATCCTCTCCCTATTCACTTGTGAAGTTGAATCCAATCAGCTGTGTGACAGAGGAAGCACCATCTGCACAATTTAATTTGTATAAGAAAATTAATAAATCAAATATAGAAAATCTCTGAGAAGAAACAATTGGTTATACAGCTTCTGGGAAAAGATTGACAAGTTAATTTGACAGAAAGCATCCTATATTCCTTACTCAAACTGATATCTGGTAAAATCAGAACTAGAAAGGATTTTAAAAATGGGCTGGGGAATGTCAGTGTCAAGATGGCTTACAAAAATCAATACAAAAGATACAAAGAGTCAACACCAACATATTAAATTGTGCCTAGTAGGCAATTGGCAGCCAGGGCAGAGCTTTAGTACCAATATCATGTAAAACTCATGCTTTTTACTGGTTAGCAGTCTGGCTGCTGCATTTTATGTTGTTTAGTCCACTGCAGTATCTTTTATTCCCAGCATGGTTTCATTGTGAAATATGGAGAAAGAAAGAGTTTGTTGTTCTTCTGTTGTCTAACATATGCCTAATGTGACCTAATACAATTCAGGCTCTGTTTGTGAGAAAAAGCTCGTGCCTACTGATTTTGTAATACAGTTAGTGGCTTTAGGTATAAGGCTTTTGGCAAAAGCAAATCAGATTCACACATAGGCCAGCAGTTATGTAGTATCTTGCCTTCAGTTGGACTAAAATGGCATAAATCCAAGTACTTTGATTAAAGTGACTCATAAATCGAGTTGCTCATGTGTAACCCATGAAATATGTAGACAGCAATAAAATTAGAATTTTTGTCTATTTTAGGTTTCTGGTGGTTTTTAAAGTTATGCATGAAGCATTTTTTCCTATTTATCCTTAAATATGTATACAAATGATTGATCCATCAATAAGTCAAAACTTTTATGTATAGGTGAGTACATAGAACTTATTTCAAGTTATAATTTCTTCTGTAAGATTTTTTTTGTGCAGCAAGATCTTTTTTTCTCTTCCACCCCTTTTTCCACCAAGTCATTGAATAATTTTTAATTTTAGACTATGTTTCCTTGTAAACTAAACTGACTAGCTTAGATTAATTATTATCTAAATTAAATCAACTTTACAATTCAATGAATTCATTCTCAACACATGAGTCCAATTCAGAACTGTGACAAGCTCATTTCAGCCTAAGGGAACTGCATCACTTTCTGAGGCTAATACCTAAAAGAAACCGGGAAGATAAAGTTCAATGCTTTTCCAGCAGCTGGCTCTCTAGATGCAGAAACTGATAGTCAGAAAGGAATTTGATATCTGACTTTCACTTGGATTTTTTGAGGTTATTTTTAGCATCTTTTTCTCCCTCATTCTTGGAGGTCTACCTTGTATTCATGTAGCTACAAAATGGCCATTAATTAAAGATGTGATATAAAGAGTTAATTATTTATAGTTTTATAAATAACATTTATATAATTATAAATAAAATAGCATTACAAATAATATATAATTATAAATAAGCCAATAAGTTATAGCATTGTTTAGGTTGCCACCCAATAGGAACCTTGAGATAACTTATCTGATATTATGTGTAATTATTATTACATAATTTTTCATTTTCTGAAAATAGAATGTTTCTTGGCTTCAATGGGACATGCAACTGGATTTTAGATACAATTGCTAAAATGACTGGTGTTGTGGAACACAACTTCCTCAAGTAGAAATCTAAGCACTTAGAAATAAGTTAGCAGTTACCAATCTTTATAAAGTTGAGCCACCTGTTATCTAATACTTCAGGCATTAATAATTAATTTATCACTATCTACATGATACTAACCAAGCAGACAGAGACTAGATACTTGTTTTTTAACCAGGAGGAATTTGCAGGCTTTGAAGACAATCCTGCTGTAGTATGCATTAAAATAATACAATTCTTGTTATAACTGAAATACATGTGATTGTGGCTAAATATATACCTGACCAACTTAAAGCTGCAGAAAAATATTCCTGGCTATTAGTGCGATCTGAGGATCCAAGAGGAATTTGATTTTTCCACTCTGAATTTAATTTTTCAAGATTATTGCTATGTAGTCAAGCACCAAAGAAGTCCCTTCTCAGTCAGTAATTCTTTGAGTCAAGAAAACTTTGCATGTCTTCTCTGAATAATTATCTAGTAGGTAATGTGGCAGAGAGAAGTGTGTGGAGAATACTTCAAAATAAATAAATAAACAACCGAACGGGTCTTAATGAATATCATGCTGTTCTAGTTTTTGAAGATTCTGTGCAAGATGAATTGGTTTTGAAACTGGCAGTTATTAGCTAGCTGGAGGCAACAAAGCAAGTCTTTGAACAATAGCGAGTGTGAACTGTAGAGTTCTTTTTCTGGGACATTTTGATGAACTTTTAAGGCCAAGTGTTTGTGTGCCATTGCTGAATTGTTCATGCAAAAATACTAGGGAAATTCAGTATAAATTGACCTACAGTTCAATTCATAGGTATAATTTTTGTTTTGTATTGCAATTGATGCCAAGCTAATATTGACTATAAGAGTCTGTGTATAAGAGTAGCATGGCTGTTTCAATGAAACACTTTGTTATATTAGTCTATTAACTTCAGCTTCTGAATCATTTTATTCATAGGTCAAGAGAAGTGCAATTGTATAAAATCTGCAGGAAAGCTGGATCAGCATCATGGAAATGAATTCCATATTCATGAAATGAGTACAGTGATACTATTAGAACTGCCATGTAAACAGCTGCCCTGATTCCTTTATTTCAATATTCAATTTGATTATGTCTATGCAGTCTTGGATCTTGTGCCTTGCTTATATGTGCTTTTGGCATTATTCTATTATTATTATACTATATTCTGGTAATAGAGCATGCCACATGTTCCTCTAGGTAGTGGTGACACAATGACTTTCCTTTTGACTTACTGAATCCCATGTAAGAATCTCTCAGAATATTATTCATTCAGACTGATGTGAATGGAGGTAAATTAATTTTTGAAAATGTTAAAAATGCTGCCACATTTCACACACACAAATGGAAATAGGTTTAGATTTATGTGAATAGAAGTAAGTGTATTTTTAAAAATTGTTAAAAATAGTGCCAAATTTCATTTTAAAAATTGAATTTAGCTTCCAAATTGCAGTTCTGTTAAAGCAGAGTAGTGTTTCAACACATCTGGCACAATCAACAATAGTTGTAGCTTTATGTATAGTCATTAATTCCTAACCTTGTTGTTGTTCCTCCTCATCCTTTCAACAGGACGGTGGTAAGTTGTGAAGCATACTTGCCTTTTCATTTTGGCTCTGAATAATACAGAAATATTTTATCTATCCTTACACCATAAAACCATACAATCACGCAACTGTGAATCAACAATATATAATGAAAATATCATTAATAATCAAACATCGGGCTAAGGAGTTGGAGGGGAAGAAACAAGTAGCAGCTTCAGATATGTTCACACGTGATGTTTTCCTGTTTCCTGTCCAGCCTTCCTTTTTGTAGAGCAGTCCTTCTCCTCCAGCTGTGCCTCATTGGTTCTTGTAACTCAGAATGCATTACCAAAAAAAAAAAAAACACCTCAGGTTCTTAGCAGGATCTTAATAGGATGAGAGGTCTTCTCACAAGGAAAGATCTGGAGCACTCAGCCAACACATGAAAGGGAATGATAATAGTAATAGTAATAACAAATCTTATTACAAAAAGAAGTCCAGATCTCCCTCATGTTGTAGAAACATTGAATCCAAGGAATAAAAAAAAAAATTGTTATAGCCATTGCCGTGGTCATTCATTCTGAAAATGTTATCACCTCCTCTCCACGTTCAAAACAGTCTATTAGTGAACTGCTAACCATTCTCCTTTTCTGCTTTTTATAGTGAGCTACCTGGGGATCGTGCAGTGTAAGAATTAGGAAGGTAGGAAGCAATTTGCCAGCCTTAATGTCTTTGGCTCTGTATTTTCTTAAATTTCTTAACGTTTAGTGCCTTATGAATAGCACAACATTTCCCCCATTATGTGCTAACAGTGGCAAGTGTATACCTTCATTTTTAGCATTTAATTAATTCACTTCTCAGTTCAGCATTCAAAGAACTAGGTTTTGGTGGTGGCTGCCCTGTTGGATTTATCAGCTTGGATTACCGTGTCATATTTTCTGCAAATATTTTGTGCTCCTCATTAAAAACAATGAAGTGTGAGTGTTGCATTTGTATGATGTAAGTCACAGCTAGGATCCTATCCTGTGAGCTATCCTATGATAGTTTGAGTTTATTGCTACAGAGAGAAGTGGGAGAGAGATTTATTGCAACATTTTAAGATTATAATGTGTGCTACCCTTCAAAAAAAGGTACGCCTGATATGTAGCTAGAAGAGAAACTAAAAGTCAGAGCTAATATTGTAACTCTTTGCTGATTTAATCCCCTGAGGAAGTAAGTGCATGAGTGAATCAAGCATAGTTTTGCAAACTTCTGCCTCTTGGTGGGTCCTGAATAGACTTTACTCTCTGTTTTCTATCAGATCATAGAGAGGATAGTGTTGCCCTTAGGCATCCAGCCAGCTGCTGCACAGAAGCTGTGCCAAGCTCATACGCTCTTTCCTTTGACTGGCCCAGGACAGCATTCTTGCTCACATGAAATTGCTGAGAGACATCATCTCTTTCTTTTGCAGCTGCTTCTTCTTTTTCCCAGATGTCCCCTTTCAAAAGGCTGCTACGCCTTGGTCCACCAGGAATACCTAGGCTCATGCCTAATGAAATCTAAACAGATGCATCAGAGATCCAATTCAAACAACCCAGTTCAAATAAATAACTCATCAGGAGCTATGTGGTCTTCAGCTAAGTACATTAGACACAATTGCTGAATGGATACTTTTTAAAGATATGAGAGTCTGTACAGTGAAATCGCAATTTAATAAACCATTGGGGGAAAGGGGTGTCCACTAAATGAAAATGTCCACTAGCTACAAATTTACATCTCTAATGTAATTTCTATCATTTCTGAGGTTATGTAATTGTCATGTTATTTCATTTGCATCAATTTATGTCATCTGCATCCATATATATTATCTGCACCAATGGCATAACTGAAACAAATTATCTTGCAGGTAACCAATATCAGTATAGCCAATGATAAGAAATCAGTGAAACATGAATAAGCATGAAGAGTATGAGCAGACATCAAACAAAACAACCCCCTCAAGCACTCCTGCTGGAAGGAAGGAAGG
Source organism: Liasis olivaceus (assembly GCA_030867105.1). Classification (NCBI taxonomy): domain Eukaryota; kingdom Metazoa; phylum Chordata; class Lepidosauria; order Squamata; family Pythonidae; genus Liasis; species Liasis olivaceus. The sequence goes on along the minus strand of CM061348.1, from coordinate 90,750,613 downwards.
AAGGAAGGAAGGAAGGAAGGAAGGAAGGAAGGAAGGGAACTTAATCCACTTCCATTCCACATGCCATGATTTCCATGAAATCATTTCCTGATTTCCTGTGCAAGGAAATTGATTCTCTGATCTGAAAGAAAGAAATGCTAACATGGAAGATTTGCATATAATATTGCCAACGTTGTATCACTGTACTTTGCACAACTTTTGATGTAATGTATTTTGCAAATGAATTTATAACTCAAAAATGAAGCAGTGTCACCAGAAACTTGAGAAATTATTGTTATTGAAATGCAAGATGCTCAAATACATTTGTTGTGAGAGGTTGAACATATTGTTTGGTTGGTTTAAAAGTATTTCATTTGAAATAAGACACAATAAACATAATGTATAATATAACAAAGTTCAACACCCACTTTTTTTTTTTTTAAAAGGAGCTTTATTTAAAAATAATTTTAATTTTATTATAATTCATTACAGTATTACAGAACAAAATTTACTTTAAATTTTATTTAATTTATTTTACTGAAACCCATTATAATATTATGGTACAAACCATTTCTTCCAATGCTTCATTATACAGAGGTAACATATATGCTCTCCTTCCTTTGGTGGTGGGGGGAAGAGGCAGCTAAGCCTGAAAGCCCCTTTATGCCATTGTCTGATTATTCTGCATACTGATATCTGCAAATTATACTTGTGTGATTTATTCAATATCTTAAACGTACAAAATATTCAAAGTAAAAACATAGCCTTGTGGGAAAATGCCCAATTTCATCTGATTTTGCATAAAAGCTATAATTCAGTGGGAGTATATAATCACCAGCTGTTTCTGTGTGAAGCCACTACAGACACTGTGACACAGCACAGAATAGATCTTGAATGATACATTACAGCTATAGCACACACACACACACACACACACACACACACAAAATATTCACTCCAAGCTCCGAAGAAGGAAAGATTTTGGAGTCAGCTGAAAAAGATCAATGGTGTTATAACTAAAATGTTTGAACAATTGGTAGCAATTTTTTTTTCTTTTTTTCCTGGAATGGAGACATAAAAATCTGAGTAAGAAGACATTACCTAAATGTGTTTGGCAAATCTTACTTTCCATTTCATTTATCTTGAAGTGTCAGCCCTTCCAGATAGGCATGGTCAAAAAACAGGCATGACAGGGATTCTGGAAATGCTTTTTTTTTGTAGTAAAATAGAATAGAGAGTCAGTCTGGTGTAGTGGTTAAGACAGCAGTCTAGAAACTGAGAGACTGTGAGCTCTAGTCCCAACTTAGGCATGAAGCCAGCTGGGGAACCTTGGGCTAGTCATTCTCTCATAGCCCTTGGAAGGAGGCAATGGCAAACCTCTGAAACCTTGCCAAGAAAACTGCAGGGACTTGTTTAGGCAGTCACCAGGAATCAAAAACTGAATCAAAGTCACACACACACACACACCCCAATAAAAAGAATAACAGAACCTTGAAATTGCTCTCTGTCCCATCTCATACTAAATAAAACCAAGGCAAGATTGTTTTGAGTTTCTTTTTCAAACTTTCCTCTTAAAGTTTTCTCAAAGTTCCCTCTTAGCAGTTCACTCATTATTTCCCAGGTTTCAAGGATATTCTTTTATATGATGTCTTTGTAGAAATGCTGCATGTGTCGTAGGTATGTTAAGGCAAGTGTTCATCATATTTTTATAAAATATTAGTCATTTCAATCAGTTATCTTTGCTCACCCCTTCATGGATCACTGCCTTGTCGTGGCGAAGGGGCTTGTGTAACTCAGTGAAGCCATGAGCTATACCGTGCAGGGCCACCCAAGACGGACAGGTCATGACAGAGAGTTCTGACAAAATGTGGTCCACTGGAGAAGGAAATGGCAACCCACTCCAGTATCCTTGCCAAGAAAACCCCATGGACAATGTTAAAAGGCTAAAAGATATGACGCCGGAAGATGAGCCCCTCAGGTCGGAAGGTGTCCAATATGCTACTGGGGAAGAGCGGAGGGCAATTCCAAGTAGCTCCAGAAAGAGTGAAGCGGCTGGGCCAAAGCCGAAAGGACGTTCAGCTGTGGATGTATCTGGAAGCGAAAAGAAGGTCCGATGCTGTAAAGAACAATATTGTATAGGTACCTGGAATGTAAGATCCATGAACCAAGGCAAGCTGGATGTGGTCAAACATGAGATGACAAGATTGAACGTCGACATCTTGGGAATCAGCGAATTGAAATGGACGGGAATGGGTGAATTTAATTCAGGTGACCACTATATCTACTACTGTGGGCAAGAAACCCTTAGAAGAAATGGAGTTGCACTCATAGTCAATAAGAGAGTGAGAAAGGCAGTAATGGGGTACAACCTCAGAAACGACAGAATGATCTCAGTGCGTATCCAAGGAAAACCATTCAACATCACGGTAATCCAAGTCTATGCCCCAACCACTGGTGCCGAAGAAGCTGAAGTTGACCGGTTCTATGAAGACCTACAAGACCTTCTAGAACTAGCACCAAAAAAAGATGTCCTTTTCATCATAGGGGATTGGAATGCTAAAGTAGGAAGTCAAGGAGTAATCGGAATAACAGGCAAGTTTGGCCTTGGAGTACAAAATGAAGCAGGGCAAAGGCTAATAGAGTTCTGTCAAGAGAACAACCTAGTCATAGCAAACACTCTTTTCCAACAACACAAGAGACGACTCTAGACATGGACATCACCAGATGGTCAATACCGAAACCAGATCAATTACATACTTTGCAGCCAAAGATGGAGAAGCTCTATACAGACGGCAAAAACAAGACCAGGAGCTGACTGTGGCTCAGATCATGAGCTTCTTACTGCAAAATTTAGGCTTAAATTGAAGAATGTAGGGAAAACCACTAGACCACTCAGGTATGACTCAGATCATATTCCATGTGAGTACACAGTGAAGGTGATGAATAGATTTAGAGGATTAGATTTGGTAGACAGAGTGCCTGAAGAACGATGGACGGAGGTCTGTAACATTGTACAAGAGGCAGCAACTAAAACCATCCCAAAGAAAAAGAAATGCAAGAAAGCAAAATGGCTGTCTGATGAGGCTTTACAAATAGCTGTGGAAAGAAGGAATGTGAAAAGCAAGGGTGAAAGGGAAAGATATAAGCAACTGAATGCAGATTTCCAGAGAATAGCAAGGAGAGATAAGAAGGCCTTCTTAAATGAACAATGCAAAGAAATTGAAGAAAACAATAGAATGGGGAAGACTAGAGATCTCTTCAAGAAAATTGGAGATATCAAAGGAACGTTTAGTGCAAAGATGGGCACGATAAAGGACAAAAAAGGCAGGGACCTAACAGAAGCAGAAGAGATTAAGAAGAGGTGGCAAGAATACACAGAAGAACTCTACAAGAAAGATCTTAATGTCCCTGATGTCCATGCTGGTGTGGTCACTGACCCTGAGCCAGACATCCTAGAGAGTGAAGTCAAGTGGGCCTTAGGAAGCATTGCTAACAATAAAGTTAGTGGAGATGACAGTATTCCAGCTGAGTTATTTAAAATATTAAAAGACGATGCTGTTAAAGTGCTGCACTCAATATGCCAGCAAGTTTGGAAAACGCAACAGTGGCCACGGGATTGGAAAAATGTCAGTTTACGTTCCAATTCCAAAGAAGGGCAATGCCAAAGAATGCTCAAACTATCGCACAATTGCACTCATTTCACATGCTAGCAAGGTTATGCTCAAAATCCTACAAGCTAGGCTTCAGCAGTACGTGAACTGAGAACTACCGGATGTACAAGCTGGGTTTCGAAGAGGCAGAGGAACTAGAGATCAAATTGCCAACATTCGCTGGATCATGGAGAAAGCACGAGAGTTCCAGAAAAGCATCTACTTCTGCTTCATTGACTATGCAAAAGCCTTTGATTGTGTGGATCACAACAAACATCAATAACCTCAGATATGCAGACGATACCACCCTAATGGCAGAAAGTGAAGAAGAACTAAAGAGCCTCTTGATGAGGGTGAAAGAGGAGAGTGCGAAAGCTGGCTTGAAACTCAACATTAAAAAAACTAAGATCATGGCATCTGGACCCATCAATCCCTGGCAAATAGAAGGGGTAGAAATGGAAGCAGTAACAGACTTAATTTATTTGGGCTCCAAGATCTCCGCAGACGGAGACTGCAGCCATGAAATTAAAAGACGCTTGCTCCTTGGGAGGAAAGCTATGGCAAACCTAGATAGCATATTAAAAAGCAGAGACGTCACCTTGCCGACAAAGATCCGCATAGTCAAAGCTATGGTTTTTCCAGTAGTAATGTATGGCTGTGAGAGCTGGACCGTAAAGAAGGCTGAACGCCGAAGAATTGATGCCTTTGAACTGTGGTGCTGGAGAAGACTCTTAAGAGTCCCCTGGACTGCTAGGAGGTCAAACCAGTCAGTCTTAAAGGAAATCAACTCTGATTGCTCATTGGAAGGATTGATAATGAAGCTCAAGCTCAGATACTTTGGTCACCTAATGCGAAGAGAGGACTCTTTGGAAAAGACCCTGATGCTGGGAAAGATGGAAGGCAAAAGGAGAAGAGGACGGCAGAGGATGAGATGGCTAGATAGCATCACTGAAGCAATGAGCATGAAATTGAGCAAACTCAGGGAGGCAGTGAAAGATAGGAAGGCCTGGCGCAATATGGTTCATGGGGTCACGAAGAGTCGGACACGACTTAACGACTAAACAACAAATCTTTGCTCAACCTGCAAGCTTTTTCACTAAGTGGAGTTCAAGAACAACCTTGATCACTGGGAAGGGGATACAAAATTCCCCATTTCTCTGCACCCCTTCCACCACTTATATAGCAGGACCTTTCTAAACCTCTTAGACAGATTTTGGGGAAGCATGGAAAACTGTAAAGAGACTGAAATGGCTCAAAGAGTAAAAATAGTTGACTGAATTAAGACTTTATATGAAGAGAAAGCCACATTTTGGATGTGGTACAAATCCATATATAAAATTGTAATCTAGAAATGATATCCAAACTGAATTAAATTCTGTGTCAGATTTACTTTTAAGGTACAACATTATTTTGGGTATTGAAGCATATTCCTATATCTTGGCCATTCCTCCTAAGATCCTTTCCCATGACAAGCGTAGAGCATCCTTGCAGCATTCGCATGTACAATTTATAAAAAGGGCCTGGCAAGCTCCACATTTTGTGATAAGTTTTTCAAATTCTTTAACTATCTTTTAAGTATAACATTGTTTCTGCAGTTCTTTCAATACTATGTTAATATTACTTATTTGAAGATCTTTGACAGAAGTCTCAAAAGGTTTTTATCTTTCTCTTATTAATAATCAAGTCTTGCAATCTATACAAATCAGTATCTCTCCATTGAGCAAAATTTTCTACTTTCCTCTTTATGAAAACAAACATTTAATAATGAAGCAAAAGGGAATAGACCTAGACTGATACTTTTTGTGTCTTTATCCCATTTTTTCAATACACCGCTTATTATTGCATAATCTTTTATAAACTGTTTCTTAGGTTTTTATAAATTATGTGTTTCATAGTTTTTCGTGAGAGAAAAGTTCTCTGGACAAAGGGATTTTGATGAGGAGATCCAGACAGTGTGTTCTGATTTCAGTAAGTATGCTTAAAAAAAATAAAATAACTACTGTAAGAATTATTCAAAATGGTTATATTGAACATGTAGCATTAGATTCTTCTTTCCCTTAATTTTCCTACATATTATAAGCTAAAGAATGTAAAGTTAGATTATCTAGCTCACAGGATTAAGGAACAATAACTCAGTACTTCAAGTAACTAGGAAGAAAATGTCAAAATGTGATACAATAATATATAATAAAATTTCTATTATAAGTAGAATTTTATGACTGGTCAAACCTTGATTTTTTTTCTCTATAAGAGGATGGCACTATGGTATTCAATAAAAATGTGAAAAGTCACATTCAGAATGATGGCAAGAGTACAGTTACATAGAGGACATTGGGATTCTTTCTTTCTTTCTTTCTTTCTTTCTTTCTTTCTTTCTTTCTTTCTTTCTTTCTTTCTTTTCTGGTATCTGTTTCGTAGGAAATAGCATTGTTACAAGGACTGACTAGTAGGCACATCCCACTTTCTGAATGTTCATGTTTAATAATTCTCAATCCTTTCATCTAACTGATTGATAATGATAGATAATGATAGATAGATAGATAGATAGATAGATAGATAGATAGATAGATAGATAGATAGATAGATGATAGATGATAGATGATAGATGATAGATAAGAATCAGAACTATTTCCAACCCTTGAAACTACTGCGCTTTTGATTCAGGTTTTTTATAACTGGAGAGCTAAGATATGTGTTTTAGCTTCTAGGCAAAACTTGAGTTGTGCAGCCCTGTGGGAAGTAATACAAAAGAGGGTTGGCGGTACAAAGAGAAGGGCCAAACACCAGCACTGAGCTGGTTTTCTAGCTATTCAGGATTGCCTTTCGCATCTGCTACATGGCTCTGATGGTCCAAGCGAGAAGGATGAGACGCTACCTCCTCTGAATAATATGAGACATGAAAGATGCGTGCTACGCTTTTCTGAAATGCTTTCTCCACAAACACATGTTTTTGAACATCCAAAGGAAAGAAGGAAAAGTGTTTTTTTTCTTTCTTTAGCTAACAAAGCAAGCATAACCTCAAGCCAAATTCCAGCATTTTTTCATCTCCAGTCTTACCCTATTCCCTTCTCCACTTCTAGTTCAGTTAGATTGTGCCAGCATAGAATTTGTGTGAAAAGAATAGATGATCTGTTGCTGTGTTCAATTACCTTCCCTTGCATAGCATAGTGTGAAAGATTATGAAAATAAAAGAAAGTGGGAAAAGAAAGAGGACAAGTAAGACCATTTCTTTTTTACCCCCCCCCCTTTTTTAAAATATTTATGGAAGGCACAAGTATGGGGCTCCTATTTTTCAAGTCTATAGACTTGAATCTGAATGCCAAGCAGCACTTGGTACAAGTGCAGTCCATGTTTCTTGGTAGCCATTCAGCTTCATATTGTTGGGAGCTTCAGCTTTTTGTGACAAGGCAGAAGTTCTGTTGGACTGCAGGAAACCTCATTTGATTTTTAGATTAGATTATCCATGTAGCTGAATCTCCTTTGAAGGACTAGGTTCACAGTGATATGTACCCTTGCCTCAACTTCATTCCTAAATAGATATGTAAGTACAGCCAGGGCTAGCTGTGTCAACTTGACTTTTTTCTAGATAAAGCAGATCTGACCACTGTCATCCATGGATGGTCAGATTGGGATTCAAATCATGCATGGTGGCACTTCTAAACATTATTTAGTAATTGCATGTAGTGAAAATGTAGCAGTGTTCACTTTAGCACACATTTTACTATGGTTCTTTCAGTCTGGAGTAGCTTTGAGTTAAATTCCATTATCCCATTTTACATTACCTATAAAATGCATAGATTGGAAGTAGAATATTTAAAGAATTGTCTTTTTACCAACAACCTGCTCTCCCCTGCACACTTCAAAGCATTCCATCCCTCTACATCTGATCAAGTAGCAGTGTCTGTGAAAACAGGCATATGTGTGTGAGAGAAAGAAACCACACACGCTGTATTCTAATGATAGAATATGGGACAACCCTTCCCACTTATGACATGTGATTCTTTTTTTAAAAAAAAAACTTTCCACTAAGCAGAGAAAAAAGTAAAAGGCCAACAGTTATTTTTTAAAAAAAAAACCCAAAAACTAAGAATATATTGCTAAGATTTTTCTTTTTATCAGTGTCATCTTTCCTCTGGGTACTGTGATTTTAAAGAGAAAACTCTTCATTCACCAGACTCAGTTGCTACTAAATACCCCTGTGGGAAGGAGATTAAGTTAGCTTGGATATCCCTGAGCCATTACTGCTTCTTGAAGTCAAGTCCTGTTCCTTATAAACAAAGCAATCGCATCTACAAATAGAAAAGAAAGAAAAAGAGAAAGAGGGGGAATCCACAAGTGTGTGTGTGTGTGTGTGTGAGAGAGAGAGAGAGAGACTACTTTTCTTTGAAGCTGGCTGGCTGTCAAACATACTGTGATGCTGGTAAACTTAACCACATTTGTGCTATTCAAAGCTTCCATTTTTGTCTCAATCCTTGTAGCTACCAATTCTAAGAAATTAGTAGAGTTTAAGATCAAGCTAAGCCCTTATTTTTAGCACCCTAACTGAAAGTTCTTTCTCTCTCCCCCTTCACATGGTTGTACTGGCATGATTTTTCCCCTCCTAACATAACTTTCTATCTCAGTCACTGAGACAGTCAGTTCCACCATAGAATGAGTTTCAACTTAGTTTCAAAATTTAATCACTTTCCACTGAATTAAACTGCCACTTCCTGAGAACAAGCCATCAACCATTTCTGGAAGGTCATAAAAGACAACATTATCTTCTAAACATCTGCACTTCACCATAAATGCAACCTCCACTCATGTTTTCCTGCTCCAAGTTGAAACTACTGTTTTCCAGCTTGTGCCAGCTTTCCCCCCAAAATCTGGATACTACGCAGAGGCAGGAATGTGCACTCACCTCCTTTTCCAGCTTTTTCTCAAGAAAAGGTCTGTTGCTGCTTGTGTGTAGGTCCTCCTAAGCAGCCTAGTAGTTGTAATATTTAACTGATGTTCAGAACACCCCATGACTGAAACCCATCAGAAATTTGAAGATAAGATATGGTATAGACAGACACACATTCTTTTTCTTTCCCTTAGTAACCACTTTTCCTTTTTAAAAAATCAACTGATGCATCATTTCAGTTATTTTAGTTTGGGCTAATAAGCCCTTAACAGTGGGAAAGGAGGTAAATGAACACTTTGCTCAACTGGAGATATGCCTCTTCTTTTTCCTTTTATTGGTCCAGTATTGGTTAAAATTCAAACTAAGTTGATAAAAAATAGTACATCCATTCTGATTAGATGGGTTCAGTTATGAATGGAAGAGTTATGCTTATTAGCATTACAAAGAGGTTGGAGAGAGGTGATTGGTTGAGCAGAATAACTGGAAGAACTTACAGAATGTCATTTCTGTGACAATTGCCCAGCCAACGAATCTGTCAGGATACAGAACAAGAGATTGAAAGAGCCAAGGCATTTGGCCGAACAACACAGCACAGAAATTGGGACATGAGATAAATATAGCTGGAGAAGTTCAATCCATCTTGGTTCTGAACATTAAAACAAAACAAAACAAAATCCTCCCTGAATCCAACTATAGGTCCATCACAGTTGGTAGCTAGAGGTTTCTGAGACATCTAGAAGGAGAAAATTGAAACAATACATTATTCATATATCCAGATAGAAGAGTCATGTGGCAGGATGAATTCTCTCTCTTTCTTAGTATGCAGAAGGTATAATATTGATTAGGGAAAAATTAATTTGATCCTTCCATCTGGTTCCTTTATTATCCCTGCTTCCACATAACTTTAGAAAGTTGGTCTATTCAGATGTTTCTCGAAATCACAGGGTGTTGTTGTCATATCCCAACCAACTCTAAAATCTTATCTCATTTCTTCTGGAACCTTCTGTATTGTGACATCAGTACTATGTTCCAAGTCTGTTATGTTTGAAGAAATAACCTATTGGAGCACTTTTTGTGACCCAAAATCCAGTCTGTGAATCGGACCATAAAAAGTCTTACTTCAGAATTTGCTCCTCAGTCTGAGTAACTTGTTTTTGCTGTAAGATCCATGTGTGTCTTTTGGTACTTTGCTGTTGCCGGCTGGGACTAAGCCCTTCCTTCTAATCTTCTCAATCCATTTTTGCAGTGAATTTGATCTCTGCCTGATTATGACCATCTCTCATCATCTTTGTTTGTTACACTGGAACTCACTGTATATTGTAGGCCACGCATCTGCTTCCATCTCTGTCTTCAAAAGGCTGATATTCAAACACTTATGCCCTGACATTATAGCAAGAAAGGAAACTTCAAAAAAAAAAAAAAAAGTTCCCTTTGCTCCAGAATCCTTACCAAGAAAGTTGGTAATTCTTGGCTAATTCTCACTTTGCTCCAGAACTCTACCAAGAAAGTTGGTAATTCATTCTCAATTTGTTCTAGAACAGTTTATATATTAGTAAGCTTATCCAGCTGTAGGTCTGCCTGAATGACCTCATTTAACTTTTTCTTTAGTTTTTAATGTGATTCATATTTAAGGTTGGAAACTGTCACAAAGAGCTGTCTCTACATTGTTACTCATTTTTCCACAAAAGTAAAGATGGGCATCTTGGTTTGTTTAATCAGTTACTATGTGAGGGAAGCTAGAAATCATCTCTATGAATCAAAACTGATACATAGTGGTGCCCGTCAGAGGAGATTAACAGCCCATGTCAAGATAGAAGCAGGGTAGAATAAAACTTGAAGCTAGGTCAAATAATTGGGTTCTCATTCAATAAAAGTGCCTTGTTTGTGTGTTGTAATGAAAGATCTTTGGTTCAATAGATGTCTGGATCCAAATACCCTCTGGATTTTCTGATAGCTAAAGGGATAAGATTGAAAGAGATTTAATTTAGAGCTATTGAAAAACCTTAAAGAGATTAGAGGAATTCATAAATGTACTTTCAGGGTGCCTTTTGTTACTTATCAAAACAAGTTTTACCATTGAAAAAAAATTGACACACAAGGATTTCTGGCTGACTGCCATCACTTGCAAGTTGCTAGCATTTTGCAGTTCAGATGTGTGGGCAGAAAACGAAAAAGAAATTTTGTTTTCCTTCCTGAATACTCTGAACTAAATTTAGGAAGATAGTAAGGCAATTGCTTCCTATTTGAGTGACTTATCAAAGCCAAGGAGAGCAATTCTGGCAAATGGAATACTGTCTCTCTCTTATTTCAGATGGAGGGTGTTCCCAACAAGGTCAGGTCATTTCAGGAAGTTCAAGCTCTTGTTTAAAAGCTCTAGCAAACACATTTCCTAGCACTAAAGAGTGCTTTGTTGAATTGAAATGGTTGCTTGCCTATTCAATATTTTACACAACCACAGTCTTTCCCTCCTGATCTCTCTGAAAAGCATTCACACAAATATTAGACACCTAAAGCTGTCTTTTGGCATGAATATATATATATATAAAAACACAACGTACCCATAATTAAAAGCAATTGTTAATTCAATCTAATTTTTTTTTGGAAATGGGGTATTCCAGCACTATCCTACACTTGGGTTTATCACTGAAATAAGGCCACTGAGTTATTCAATTTAAATGGGTTCTCAAGACTTCTAATTTTTCTTTGATCAGAGGTAAGCAACTTCTTGATTCTCTGGTCAGAGGACACAGAGTCCTTTTGGTGCCTGAAGGTCACAGAGGATGTTACTAAGTGGACTAATTAAATTATATATAGATAGAGTCAGCATTCTGTTCTATGCTAGAATTTTGGGGCAATGATATTTCCTCACTCTTTTAAAATAAATAAACTTATGTTAAACTGTTTATATTATAATTTGGTGGTGTTTCTTGACTTGAAATTGCAACTTTTTAGCAATTGTGGCATCAATATTTGATGATGCAGTCAGAAAGATCAGTATGACAAAAATGGGGTTCAGGGCTAAATTCAATTCTAGGGCTGCAAGTTGTCCATCTTTTAGTAAATTAAATAAACATAATAATATACTTCAAGATCAAGTTTATTATGGTCGTTGACCAATGTTTTGTACAAATCTAAAATTATAAAATACCAAGGAAATTGGGAACCAGATACATGTACAGTCCTTAAGATACTAAAAAGAGAATGAAATAAATTTATAAAGAAATAAGATGTTAACAAAACCATATTCATAAAATACAATTATTTGGGTATTAAGAACTAAATTAAGAGCTCCCTAAATATTAGAATATTAATAAAAACATAAAGAAATCATAACCTCCAGGGAATCAGTGACAATGAGCTTCTCTCTCTCTCTCTCTCTTTCTCTCTCTCCTGATACCAGGAGGAGGAATTTATATACAATTATTTAACATTTGAAAGGGATTGGCCTCCATTGAGTGCAGACTATCAATATTTGTGGTGGTTACTGAAAATAGATTTTAAAAGAACTAGGTACTTGGAAAAGAATTCACAAAACTTTGTTTGTATAGGCTCAGGTGATTTATAGTGAGGGAATGGTTCCAACTGAGCATCATACAACATTTGGGCCAGGAGTTTTGCTGTAAAAAGTTTCAGAGCTGTGTGTATACATTCCCTACCCTTTGCCTGGAGGGAGAAAAATCATAATAGTTGCTGCATGGTCTATGTACATTTTCCAGGAACCTGTAGAGTGGAGCACTATCCTCCAAATACATAAAACTTTTAACCTGCTCAATTTCCTTCCCTTCAATGGCCAATTTAAGTCTTTTGGGTTTCTTGGCAAAAACCACCACTTCAGTTTTTGGGTCATTAATTGCCAGTAAGTACTCTGGGTAGAAATGGGTGAATATTTTGAGTTCTTGCCTGAGTCCTACAGGTTTTAGTGAAAGGATAGGCCATCATTATATAGAAGAAGCAGAAAATCCACCCTAGCAATCTTGTAGTCTTGTCTAACCCCATTCAAACATGGATTAGATTAGACAAAATATTTTGAAGGCTGCATCCAGTTCCAATAGAGGTATTATTCTAAAGTTATTGAATTAAGAACAGGAGATGCCTGTCCATATACATGTCATTCAAGTTCTACCAAAGGATTGATCTCAATATCAAATTGAAGGCTAATTTAACATATATAAAAGTTATATATAGTGCAGCTAAACTTTTCAATAAGATGTCATAGATCTTATGACATGATCTAAAGTGGAGTGGTTGGGATGAAAAACAGTCTACTCATTGACCAAAGCTGATTCTATATCACTTGAATCCTGTGATCTTGTTCAGATGGCAGGTAAAAAGTTTGCTAACAATAATCAGCAAAATTAAAGGGTGGTAGTTAGGTGGAACACCTCATCCCTCTTACTAACAATGCTGGTGACACAAGAATGAATACACACAAACACACACACACACACACTATATAGTTGCAGAATTATCTGGCAAACACTGGCTATTATTATGAGGGACAGAGAAATGTTTGATACAAACAAAGATGCTGGTCTCAGAAACTAGAGGATTATATTTTTATATAGGTTACCCTGCTATAGGATTTTGATTGGGAATATTTTATGTGTATGTGCATTAAGAAACTTTAAAGAATGTGTAGGAGATTAAACTGAGGGGAAGGCAGGAAGGCAGGCAGGAAGGCAGGAAGGCAGGAAGGCAGGAAAATGACATCACCTGCTATCAATCTTCCACTCATTGTCAAAGTGACCTCAGAGTATATCTTTCTGCTCCAGTTCGGAAGTACACTTTTCTTTCTTACATTGCCTCCAAAGCTATTGTCCATTTAGAATAATGCATTACAGTATACAGTTTGTTAAATGTAAGCCCAGGAAGTTCATTTCTACTTTGCAGAAATCAGTGCTTACCAGGATTCCTAATAGGTACCTTTTAAATCTTTCTTTTACTATGAGTGCTGAAATAGCACAATGGCTATAATTCTTATCTTGCAAACAGAAGGTTGCTAGTCTGAAACCTGGCAGAAATGTTGTTGTTACTATTATTATTTTTCCTCCCCTGAGTTTCCTACTTTTCCTTTTTACCATTTTTCTGGTCATCCAAGAAAGAAGAGCTTCAAATTCAGATCTCAAACAGCCCAAATAAATTATGAATTATTTGGGAGATGGGGACGAAAGAATAATACTAAAAAATGAACCTATCCTTCTTATAGGAGATGTAGGTAAGAGTTGTCTAATGTTTATATTATGTCCTTTGCATCAGCTGAGATTTGCTGTTTCGAGCTACAACTTTCACTGCAACTTCTGACATTACTGCTTCTTTTCACTGATTGAAGAAACTTCAGCTACTAAGCCCTGCCTGCAACTATCTAATAAGGTCTCTCTGTTGGGAGAATATATAATTCATTGAAATCTGCCTACCAGTCAAAAATTGTCCATTTACTTACAGAATTTTGTACTGAAAATTGACATTTTAAGTCCAATTTCAGTGTATCATGCTACGTTTTGCTTCCCTCTACCCACACTTATTATTACATAGATTTCAATTTATGAGAGATTCAAATGTTTAACAGTGTTGAAAATATTGAATGACACTCAAGTTGGCTCTCATGATGAAGCAAATAATTGATTGCTTAAACATGGTATTTTGACTGTGACCAAATATAAATCAGCACTACCTTTTCAAAAAAAAAAAAAAAAAATGGGGTGGGGAGGAGAGAGATGGAAGGCATAAGACAAGCAAAATTAATTGAATGAGCCACAGCTCATTGAAAAGATTGAAAAGATTTTATATCAGACAGTGAGTTAATCCAAAGTATTATGCCAATCCACTTCACAGCATCATCAGTCAATATTGTGACAACACCCTTGTACTTGGTATGACACATCATTGCCACCTAAAGCATCTAGTAAATCAATCCTTTGTTAGAGCAGTGGTGTATTCCCCAATTTGGATCTGTCCTTCCACCTGCATTTCCAAAATCACTTTTTCCTGTTCTTTTATCCTGCTGGAATGTAACTGGGGGTGGTGGTGGTACATAGTGTTGATTTGCAGTCCTAAAACCCAAAGATCACAGACTAACATTTCTGGTTCCCAACTGATGGAAACAATTTAGAGAGCACTCAATATTGGGACACCTTAGAGTGTCAAAATTGAGATAGAATACAAGAAGATACAAGAAGAAAATGGATTCCCTTCACACTTGGGGATGGGATTCAACTGCATCCAAATGGAAAGCAGTAGAATAGGTTGCCTGCTGAACCCCTTTCCTCTCTATATATTCTATGGATAATCTTCCACTAAGTTTCTTCAGGGGTGGGGTGATCATAATTGCAGGTCACCTATGGAGATGAAGAAGGGGCAGGCCAAACTTGCAGAGGTCACAGATAAAATAAAAGTGATGGAAGAAATCTGGGTGTCAAGACATCCGGTGAGGAAGGAACTGGCTCCCTTCTGCCCCAAAGAATGGAGAGAAAGAGAGTTGCCTTTATTCTGCAATTCTACCTATGTTTTACAGGGAATAAATACCATGTCATGAGGCCCCTGAGGAAACCATACAGATCAGAATTATCACACAAACCAGTTGTTGTCTAATTTTGTTATATAGTATAGCTTCCCTGTTGTATAGTCCAGGATTGACACAAGATTGCCATTAATATTGGTTTTAGGCAGCAAGATCCAAAGTACTTTCCTTTTTATCTTAACTAGGACTGGTCTCTCTTTTTTAAATAGTAATTTTATTAAGGATTACAATTACAGCAGTAAAACCAACACAAACTGAAGAAATTGAAGAATAAAACGAAAGAGTAGAAGGTGCAGAAAAGAAAGGAAAAAAAACAGGGAAAATAGAAAAAGAAATAGGAATAAATAAATAAATAAATAAATAAACAGTAAATACAAAGAAAAGAAACATAAAAAGAAGTGACTTCCCACCTTCATCACACCAGTATAAACAATGTAGTAACATATCACCTTCTCTTAAAATACAACAAATGATTCTTCTTCCCATATCCCATCTCTTATGTATAAACAAATCCATCAAGTATCATCATTTCAGTCTTGGTGTCAGCAAAAGTCCATTAAGGGTTACTAGAAATAGCAACATATCTATTTTAACCTTGAACAAATAAACCAACTTTATATTCCTTCCTTTTACTTCTAACAATCTTAATCTTTAGTCCCTTCAAATGATGTCATAGAACTTGATTTCTTTTCATTTTTTTCTTCATCCCTTCTCACAAAATTCTTCAAAGCTTTAGTAAGCCTCTTTTGTAAATCCAGTATAGGAAAATTATTCAGGTCACTCTATTGGTTTGTTGTTTGTATATCCCTTTTAATTATTAAGACATCAGCTGGTTTCTTTTGTATATCCAGTATAACATCTTTTTCAGTCAGTCTCAATCTTATCAGGTAGAACTTGTTCCTCTCCCATAACGTCTTTTAGACACAGTCTATCTATAGAGGCAGACACTATTAAAATTAACTTCTCGGTCCATTGTTCAAAAATATCCTTCAATATGTGCAATGTTGAAATATTTTGCTTTGTTCTATAATTATAAGTCAAATTCAAGTGTTTTTCTCCTTTAATTGTAATCTTTATTCCCTCTAGTTCCCTCTAGTCTCCAATTTTTAAAATCTTATTTTATTTTTTTTTAATTCAAAAAAAAAAAATTCCCACAGGAAGGATTCTTTATAATTAATTCTGAAATATTATTTCAAATTTATCTGGATCCATAGTCCATTTGTAGCTTTCTAAAATCAAAGTTTTAATCACCCTTTTGTTGTTTATTCAAAAGAAGGAGGAGGAGGAGGAAAGAAGAAAAGAAAAGAAAAGAAAAGAATTAAGTCCTTAAACTTGTATTTAAAACTTTTTTTTTTTTTTTTTTTGCTAAGGATTAAAGGAAACTAACCCAGTTCTATAAAACCTGTCAATCCAAAATTTCCTAATAACTGAAAAGCAGTTAACAAGCAATTTCCAGAAATGATTAGAAAAGGAAGTATGTGAACCCAGTTTCCTTTCAAAGGTGCCAACCACAGGTTGAGGAAGATGGCTGTTCCCTCAACTCCCAGAGCTGTAAACCTGTTGGAGACCACTATCTTACAGCCTCCTCACAAGGAGCAGCTGTCTGGAGCACTTGTGGGCAATCATAAGTCCTCTTCTTGTCCTGAGGAAGTACTGAAGAGCCGGTCTACTTGCCAGCTCTTTATTCTGCTGCAGTCATCAACTTTGCTTTTTGCAGAGCTGTGTTCACTCTGCCATTTCTTCCCTGGAAGTCCCTTAACTAGGACTGGTCTCAAAGAAGTCCTGAGTAAAAGTACTAAGAATGTTTGAGACAGACCAGAGTACATCAATATTTTAACGTGGCAACTGTGAACTCTTGAAGAAAGGACGTGAAGATGTGGTTTTAAATTACCATCCGACTGACCTGATGAGCTTAATTTTGCTGTTCCCCTTCCACTTTATACTCCTTGAAGAAATACATTTGACTTTGTAAAAAAAAAAAAAAGTGACATTGACTCTAGAATTGGAAGCTTTGCAATCCTTTATTTAAAATCCTTTTAAACTTAAATTCTAAATTTTGAATTCCAATGATATCTAAAGTTTCTCATTGGCTTTCCTAAATCAATTCAGTCAAGCCAAGCCCATCTTAAGCATCATGGTTATGGGCAATTGGGTAAATAGTCAGATTTTATATATTTATATATTTAACTCATTATAATGTTATAAATGATCTTGATTAATCTAATCTTAGTACATGTTAGTGGTGTACATCTCATGGTCTTCATAATACACATGATTTGCTGACCCCTTTTTTGAGGTTCCACCCACAATTGAGCTAATGCATATTACATCTGGACTCAGATATAATGAAAAAAGGGCAATTTCAATACTTCTTTATCCATCTACTTCCTGAGACACATTCTAAATGACTGTGAATTGGTTGTGATTTTTCCTGAACAGTGTGTCTTATAAACTTCACTCTGTGTTTCTTCTATTTAAAAATTCCTTTTGTATGATTGGATTTGAGCATGAAATTGAGCAAACTCAGGGAGGCAGTGAAAGATAGGAAGGCCTGGCGCAATATGGTTCATGGGGTCACGAAGAGTCGGACACGACTTAACGACTGAACAACAACAATAATTGGATTAGGTCTGAAAAGTAAGGTGGCCATATTTCCATTTCCAACTTGTGAAACTGAAAGCAGAATATATTGCTTTTTGATTTTGATAAAATGCTGTTGTGCAAAATAATAGTCAAAAGATTCAGATGGTGTCATGTGGTTATATATAAATGTATAAATGTGTATGTATGTGTATGTGTGAGAGAAAGAAAGAAAGAAAGAAAGAAAGAAAGAAAGAAAGAAAGAAAGAAAGAAAGAAAGGGAAATAAATAATCCTTTTTGAATGTGGCAGTTGAAGAATTACAGATTTACAATTTAGTGTTTTTCACACTGAAAATTGATGTACTATACCCATATTCTTCCAACTTAGTTTAGTCTAACTCCAGAAGTAGACATTTTGAATTCTTGAAAACCTTAGAGCTTCTGCTTATTGTGTAAAGCAAACTCTGAATATACAGCTTACATTTGAAAAGAAGCAATTTATGCATCTAATTATTCGTAATGAATGTCCAAAGTAACAGTTCAATAATAATGTAATAGTTAAGATAGTAATAGAGGAAATGGATATTTCCCAACAAAAAAGCAACAAGGCAAACAGATCAGTTGTATGTATTAATTTCTATCCTTGGCATTATAACAGCAACATAAAACTGCAACAATTATTACTACATTGATGTTCTAGAAATCTTTTTCTTCATTCTTCATTTCTTCATTCTTCCTGCAGTACTTGTCTAGGGAAGAATGTTTGTAACTATGCTTTTAGTAATAAAAAGGTGCTCCATTATACTATAATCTGATTTTGCTGGATTTGCTTGAATCAGTTTTTCTCTGAAAATATCACTGAAGAGAGAAAAGAGAGCTTTCCTTATTCCTGTAGTGGTTATTATTTCTTGTAGTGTCTGATTGTTAACATCAGTTCTAAGTTAACTCAAGATGGAAGGCAATGGAGTTTTGTTTTGACCATTGTCAGATGCAATAAAATTCTGAAGGGTGTGTATGTGTACACAGATGCCTAAAAGTGGGAATGATAGACTGAGGAAAGCCAGGAAGGGCATCTCAGCAAGAAGTTCCTACTTTAACCTCCATATTTTCACTTGAGTGTTTGAAGCAAGACTCTGTACATAAGATTCTTTCAGGTATTAAATACATTCTGGAGGTCAAGGACAGAGCTTGCTACAGTGCTGTGTCTTTCCTTACTTACATGTTCTCACACTCCATCCATTCATGTCAAAAAAGCTTTTTCATCATTCATTCATTCATTCATTCAGAAAGAGAGGGAGGGAGGGAGGGAGGGAGGGAGGGAGGGAGGGAGGGAGGGAGAGAGGGAGATGCATTGTTCAAGGACCTATGCCTGAAAAGACTTAATGACTGCAACCCAAATAAAATATAGGAAGTAATTTTTTTCAGGGGAAACAAATATATATATATATTCCTCTTGTATGATTTCTCAGCTCCCGTGGTTTAGCTTTGCTGTATTGATTGCTGCCTATGCTTATCTCAGAGGCTTCACATATCTAACCCAAGTAGTTATCTGTTCAACCCACAAGTCCACCATGTGCTTCCTTGAGTTGACCTTGGTTAACCCCCTTTACTTTGTGAAGCATCAAACATTAGCAGTCAATTCCTGACTCCCTTTTCTGCTGACCTCCTGTGGGATTATGATTATATGACTTTTATATCAGGCCTTTGTTATTTACAGGGAGGCTTATTGATACAGGCTTTCTGTCCAAGCACAAGTAATACAGTGGATATACTGTATATGGCAGTATTTCTTTTATGCTCTCAGTCATGGAAAATTTATTTTAGCTGTCTAAATCAAAAAAATCTTGTTGCTGTTGCTTTAGGAAACCTGACACTTCTTTGGTAGAATGGTGAGGATAGTATTGGGCTGAAAAAAGACCAATTCACACATAAACCTGTGATCAAAAGTTTGAATACATAAGCTTCTGGAAAGCTATAACAATCATCTATGGATACTCCCCTCAATCATTCCCTTCAATCACTCATTCAGCTGGCAGAATCATTTTTTTCTCATAAACACAAGTTTAAGCCCTGTGGGAACTATTATGACTTTGTGAACCAAATCTAAGATTAAGAAGTGGCATGATGCAATCTGATTTTTGTGTTTCAAGTAGAGATGTGCACTACTCAGGTCCAAAGTTAGCAAGGGCACTTCAGATCTGCCTCTTTACCTGTTGGCTGTTCCTTAGAGGGGCCACATCTTGTCTGTAGTCTGCAGAGTTGCTGCTCTGGAAAATATATTTTTGAGTTAAGGAGGCATTAGGGAGGCAATTAGAAAGTGAAACCACTTGTTGCCACCCTGACCTGGCCTCCTTAATTCAAATGTGTATTTTCCTTAGCCCATGTGGCTACATCTGAGGCCCAGAAAAGACACAGTCCCTCTAAGGAGCAGCTTCTGGACATAGGAAAGATGGCCATGCCAGATCTGAAGTAGTTCATATCAACTTCAGATGTGAATAGTGCACACCTCTGATTTCAAGCTTTGGAGTCAACATACTTTAACTTAACCTCCTTACATTTTTTGCTTGAAAAAGCCTTGATGATTAAGTATAATGGGGAAGCATAAATTTTTGGAGGATATTAATCCTGAAAGCTTTTATCTGGATAGAGCTTCAAAACTTTCAGTGCAACTTAAATAATAATAATGATGATGATGATAATAATAATAATAATAATTATTATTATTATTATTATTATTATTATTATTCTCCCTCTGCACCACTTCTAAGGCAGAGATAGAAAGAAAGAGGAAAAGACAACGTACCAGTATTCAAATTGCTCTGCAAAAAGTTCACAATTTTCCTTGGTTTCTATGGTCTGGCAGGTTTGTTGATATGACTCATTGGAAAGGTGAGTTTCTTCACAAATGATTGGCAGGAATGTTAATTGACAGCATGAAATACAAACAACACAGCAATCCAGCTTTATCCATATATGGAAGAGAAGTTGCAAGACTGTTTAAGAGAAAGCCAGAAGGACTAGGAAAATCCATCCACTTGTGGAAGCTCTTTGAAGAGCCCCCAAGACACTCAGCTGTTATTTACAAAGAGCTTAGTATATACACCAACACAAAATCTGAACAATAAGGTAACACAGATACCATAATAAAACTGGTAATATTACACAATGGAGTAATGTCACACAATGGTGACTGGAAAAAAAAATCAACCATTCTGGAAATTGCCATTGATTTAGCACCTATGGAAATAATATTTTTCTGAATTTCCATGAAAATTGATTAATAAGGGTGTTATTAAATACTCATGCCAGGTATGCAAACATGACCAAGGACACATATTATGACATGTATATCCCCATTCTTGCAAAGGAACGTTATTATGCACCCTTATCAGCAATTCTGATGACAAGACATTAAATTTAACTAGGTTGAGCAAAGATTTTCCTGTGAATCAGACGTGAAATATTAGCAGAGTATGTAGTAGTTGCAAGGGGTCTTCCAAACAACCTCAGCATAAATATGGAAGAGCAAGACTTTAAATCTTTCTTCTGTTTCAGTTCAGCTGAAGTTCAATTAAAGTCATATGTTGAACGGATTAGTTTGCAAAATTTTAGGTCCAAATTAATACTTGTTACCCATGATGATGTGAAGGTCAAGGATACCAGAGCACTCTCAAATAACATTAATTTAATTGAAAATTTTAAATGGCAGAGCCACATATAAACATCTATAAGCCAGATTCCAACCTTGGGAGGAGTTGAGGACACACCAGAAAACTGTCAATGAAGTCCTTCAAAATTTAGATTGGACAACTTTCAGAAGAGACAAATTACAGTAACTACAGATCTAAGTGTTCTAAGGCTGACTGTGTGACCAACTATAACAATAACAACAACAACAATAATAACAACAACAACAACCCAGCCATAAAATTATGTTTAATCTGTCCCAGTCAAACTTGCAATTCCACCCAAATCCCTCTCTCCAGTTCCCTTCCTCTGCTGGTATATAACTTGGGAGGAGGTACCCAGTGTTGCCATTTTTTAATAGAAATTCCTCCATCCAATAATGACATGTACCCCCCATTTACCCAAGGTTGGCAGCATCATTCACAAGCCAGTGATATGAAAACAGCATTTTTGTCAGCCCTCTGAGATAGGCCAGGTCAAGAAACAGTCATCACAAGGACTACTGGAACTCTTTATTGTTATAGGGTATAGCAACAGAATCATGAAAGCCTGACGAGTCTCTCCTGGATGCAAACTGATCTTGAGTTACATTGGTCATCATCCAAGGTTGGCACACAGTTTACACCATTTCATGAAGACATCAGATCTGGTTATAGTCAATAATATATTAATTACATCTCATCTGAACTGTTACAAATCTATCCATGGGGTTATTTCTGAAGAGAGCTTAGAAATGGCATTTGCTTCTATATGTGCAACTGTTTATCAGAACTAATGAGTAGAATACAGAACTCCCATTTTACTAATTTTAGATTTTTCACTAATAGTTGGATCATTGACAGCTGCAGTACAGGGTGCCTAAAGCCTGAATAATTTGGAAAAGTGTTTATTGGAAGGACTGTATCCCCTGTATGAGCTTTCTCATGAAAATCACTTTGCTTAGTGATATCAACACCTGAAGCACATTTGAAGAGAATGTGAGATACAGAGTTTTTTAGTTTCCGTGTTCCACTGAAGTCTCAGAACATCTTAGAACATCTTCACTCTTAATTATCTTTTTGCCCCAACAGTAAGGTTTTGTACGTGTGCATGCCTGTGTGTGTGTGTGTGTTTAAAGGAAGACTTTGGATTGTGAGTAAATAACAAAGTTGCCCATAGATACCAGAATAGCCATGATTTCCCCAATTTCATCAGCAGAATCCCCAGATTAGCTAAACATCAAATTTAAATAAGACCAAACACTTGTGACTTTGGCAAAGTTTGTGAGATGTTGGTGTTCTTGAATGAGATTGTAAATTAGAATGCCAGCTAGGATTTCTGTCATTGTGATCCACACCCTATCGTGGTACCTGAAAATATGCAAACTCCCACTTTGGCCTTTCCAATTAATATGAAAGCATTAGTAGTTATGCAGTGTCTGACAGTCTATGCATAGGGTATAATATATTTTTAATAATTTATTGGCAGTATTCAATTTAGTTGTTTTGGTGACATGTACGTTCATGCTTATACAACAAAAGTCCAATAAATTGAATGATCAATTAGATTTAAATATTTATTTATTTATTTATTTATTTATAAAGAAAACGTGTGTTTCTTTGGCAAACTGTTTCAATTGAAGTGGACAAGAATTATATAACCCACATTATGTGTGAATGATCTGACTGATATATTACTTTCTTTAATCAAGTAACTATAGAGAGATTGCAGCAATCTTGAGGTTGTCCCCCCCTCCCCCCCCCCCCCCCCCCCGATATGGAGGTCTTTAGAATAAATTTCAAGGTTTTGGTACTTCATAGACTAACTGATAAATCAGCATGTCAATCCCTACTATATGCTTGTGGGGCAATATATTATTCATTGCCAGAGTTTTAAGATAAAGCACACTGCATTTTCCAGCAAACCAAAACTGGTAATAGTCTCAGCTTCTAGAGAGCTACACCTGATTAGCATTCACAGTTGGAACTGTTTGGTCCTCTTAGCATGATGAATACTTTTAAAAATTAAAAAAATGTTAACTTTTCCATCATTCATGTTTACGTGGAATCACAATGTTTTTATTCAAATAAAAATAAAGGAATGTAAGAAAACTGCACAAATTACAAAACAAACAGAAAAAAATAAAATAAAATAAAAGGCTACTGGCAAAAAGCATTTGAAACTACTGGAATAAGATGTTTGACTGACTGACTGACTGACTGACTGACTGACTGACTGACTGAATTTACACCCTTCTTCTTATACAAGATCTTATTGCAGCTTATAATTAAAATAAAAATGCAGAATTACATTAAAATCAATGCAATGTCTTGCATTGCAAATAAAAAACAGATTAAAATTATTAATAGTTAAAAGCTTGGAAAAATGCATTTTTGCCATTTTCTTTAATACTGGGGGACTGGGGGAGTGGGGGCCAAACTCACCTTCCTAGGAGAGTATTCCATAGCCTAGAAGCCACACCAAGAAGGCAGTTTCTCACATACCAGATACTCAAATTTGTGGCTGTAGTAGTGGTGGTGATAGCGCTAGTGATGGGGATCTTCAAAAATGCTGTGCAGGATCATAGTGGCCCAGGATCCCTAGACATTCAGGCTGTAATTACAGTTTTTGGATAGTTTTCAATGAAATATAATATATAGGGTGTATTGCCATATTCAGGGCAGTTTTAAACCACACATTACACATAAATGCCATAAATCACAATACATTCACAAAATAAAATTATACAATTAAAATTATATATACATACATATGACTGCCTTATAATCAATGGACTAAAGACACTGAATACAAAAACATTCCAGAAATGCTAAATGAATTTACATTCCAAAAAATACTATTGTGCTTAATTTCAGAAGAGTAACCTGGTTTTCTGGAGCATATACAATCATGTGGTGCATGAAAGACCAACTTAATTGTGACATGACCTCTCATAAGCCAGTGTCAACTTGTACAGATGGCTATGTCAGCTACCAATTTCACAGGAAAATATATGTTGGCTGTTGTACATAAAGACAATAAATTTGATCATGTGAAATATTGCAAAGAATCCTTGTTGTTTATATACAGTAAGAACATAACATGAGAACTCTTAATAGAGTCTGGAACAAACTTAATTCCAGTGGTGGATATAAGGTGTCTGATTTAACTTGCACATCCATTTCAAACCTCACCAGGTGCTTCCAAGTCTGAAAAATGAAACTGATTGAGAGCTGGGCCTATTGGGTGACTCTGGTCTTTTGTAAAAATTAATGATGCCATCAGAATATGACCTGGGGGGGGGGGGGGAACACTTCTGATTAGATTACACTCATTATTCATATGAAGTGCTCCATAATCAGAGTCATATTTATTGAACCATGTGGAAATGATGCATGGATATACCCTAGCTTGAATGAAAGCTGTCTTCTAAGAAGCAATGCCAATATCAAGGTGGACACTATAGTGGAACACAGCCAGATTTTTAAAAATTTGCCTCTGTTCATCTATCAGAAATATGGTCATTTATCTGCAGAATATCACTGAGTTTGTGTCAAAGGATACACACACACACACACACACACACACACACACAGAACTAACTGGTTAAGAAGCAGCCTTTCAGTAAATAAGATTGTGCCATTGAAAAGGTGATGTCACCAAAGGGCATTATATATTGCTACATATTTGCTTATGTATGAATGTATGAATCTGTGTAAAATCAACAAAGGAGGTTGGTTGTTTTGTAGTATCTTTCTGTTTCTTCAGCAAGACCTAATAACTTCTCTATACTACACAACACTTTCTTGCTGTTATGAACAAAGAACTTGTTTGCAGCACTTTAACAGTACAACTGAAAAAAGAACAATCACTGAAATGATTGTTCAGTTTTACAAGGTGTGCATTATTGTGATGAAAAAGAAAGACCATTGTGGACTGGAACTTTTAAGAACTGTACTTTAAAAGCCAAGAGACTGTTTCCATTTTCAGAATGTCATATCATATTAATACCAACCTTTCAATTATCAGGCGTGACTAAAACTATGCTTCAAGTAGCCAGCTGATTATCTTCCATTTATACTTTGGATTTCTATTTAAGTTTGATTTGTTTGAGGTTAGCATCAAATCCAACTAGAGTAAAGTAAATCACATTCCTGAAACTGCAAAAAATAATGATCAATTTGCTAAAAAAAAAATGTATTTACAATACTTATAGTCCATCCACTATCCAGAGGACCTTATTGCAGGTTACAATTTATGTAATCTCTACATGTAAGACTACTCCCAAGTGCCCAGGGTGGTAGACCTAGGTCGATTCAGCTCCACCAAGCCTGTACAGTCAAACCTTGATAAAAGTAGTAACTTAAGATTAGAAGGCAGACAAACCAAAGTACCCATAATCTTAGGTTGTGGAGAACTAGAGAAGTGACCAAACTATGAAATTGCACTCAAATATCTAACCTGAGTTTTCCTTTCTGACTAATTCATTTCACCTGTCCTGAAGCACTTCAATACGAGCACTCCATTTTCAGTTTCTATCATCCTTCATGATATACCAGTAATAGGGACAACAGCATTCATATACATATTCATTCATTCAACCATAGTACACTCTGTATTACACAATCATAGTATCAACCCCAAAAAACAAGCAAAAATACCACAGTGAAATATAAAACTAAATTAAAACGGCCTCTGGGACATGCCCTCCAATGCCTGGGTTCCCTGAGGAACTTCCCTACTGGGGTCATCACTTCGAAGGCAGCTGGACTGGTGCTGTCCTCACTGCCTGAGGGCAGTGATGTGTCTATTATTCTGATCCTAACTAGAGCTAATAGAAGGAGGGCAAATGGAAAAACACTATTCTAGGAGCAGCAGCAAGATCTCTTAGTCCAGAACTCTCCTGAGGTGTCTCCCAAGCATGGTAGCCCAGGCAACGCACAACAGACCAAAAGGACTCACTGATCAGAAAGAGGTTGAACCTCTTTCTTGCAAGGTTGGAATTCTGTGTTGCAGAAACAGTGATGGGGGAGAAGGGGCTAGCAAAATGTCAGGTTTCACAGAACATTTCTAAACCATGTTTTTAATTATTAAAATATAATATACTAGCCTGAAGACTATATTATAAAAACCATTTAAATTATTTGGGAATGTTCTAGTACATGCTTTCATAAAGCAACATATGAACCATGTAGGCGGAACATACAGAAAACTGCCAAGATGTTCTGCAGTCAAGACTTGGCTCATGAATATACCACTTAAAATTCATTTTGCAACTAAGAAATAGTTTCTTTCACCAGGTGATCCCTCATTTTATTTCTCAATAGCCCCTGAATTTCTTCAGCCACAACTGTCACAGTTTTCCTGAATTACTGTGCTTGCATAGTTAGCAGAGACTGTGACTGTTTTCAGCAGAAAATAAAATTGCTGGGGGCTGGGGATCTTATTCAGCTTGAGAGGATCATTCTTTGTGACTAATTTCCCAAGAGTCGCAAACTGGTGATGGACAGAGCCCAGCTGATTCATTCTTTCTGTCACACATATGAAAACATCCTACATAAGACTGCACCCAATACTCATATCATATATAACTACAAGCCCTTTTGAGATATTTGATAAGAATGTGTAAGGAAAGGACTGGGGCTAAACATATTCCCACAGCTCCCAGTCTTCATAGCTGTCAGATGCAGCCTGAAATCTTTAAATCTGGATGAGCATATATAATCCTCGACACCATTTGGGGACCTGAACATCTCTGAATAGGTAAATGAAATAGTAGCATTCAAAAGTCTTACAAATTATTTCTGATTAGACCTGTAACAAAGTAAAGACATCCAAACAAGTCCTAGCAAATCTTGGTATGGTTTAAAGGATTTTAAGAATGGCACTTTTCATATTGATTTTTTTCCCCCATTATACTGATGCAATTTGGTTAAAAAAAGGACAAAAGCTTCTAAGTATCCCACATTTCTGATTATTACTATTGTTTTGGATCTGATATTTTACTTCAAAGAACTCTAGTTCTGGGTATTGGTTCATTCAACAGAAAGCAATGGTAGAAGAGCAGAAAGAAATTGGCATGTTGTTCAATGTAACAGTCTTCCAATGTCTGCCCTGAACTAATGCTTAGAGATGCAAGTCCAGCATCTTTAAGCATTGTAAGTAGTTGCTTAGTATGGGCAAGAGGTATCTATTCCCAACAGTACAGTAATAATATGTGGTCTCTATAAAACAATCAATTATTTCATGTTTAGAGATCAATAACCAATTCCTAAGCTGAAAGTTGCCCCTCCACTGCAGCTTGGCAACAGTGGCAGAAGGTGTCAATTGCACTTAACTTGATTTATCACTGTTATCAGCAGATTAAGGGAGGTGACAGCCTGATGCCAACTCTGGTTATTAATGTTCATAAGGGATGGCCTCAGCTCTTACAGTGCACACATTTTGCTTTTCTCATGTTTCAGAAAATATCTGCTGAAAATCTATTTAGTAACTGTTATTTACTTCTTGCATAGAATTGTTGCTATCAGTTGTAACCACAATGGACAGCCAACTTAAATTTCTGGGATATTAAGCATTTAATTTTATTCTTTCATCTTCAGTATACTTCCAGACTTGGTTAAGATATGTCAAAATGACCAATTGTTCTGATAATACTAAGGGAAATATAAATGTCTATTGAAAGATTTGTCCATTTATTTGCCATTATGCAGAAAAATTACTAATTTTTCACACACACACAAACACACACACATCTCATTTGATTCTATCTGGAGAGAATTGGTGAGATTGGGAAAAAATGCTGGTTCAGAATCCCAACTGAACCTGAGGCTTTCTCATATTTGAACTCAATCATAATTAGTTCAGCCTGAGCACCACCATGATGGCTACTATTTCCCATTTTATGACAGTATTAGTGAGATCATGGTTTAGCTTCCAAGAATTTCTGATATGTAACATTTTGGGGGAATTTCCATTCCTAATAAAAGCATAGAAGTTGCATGATCATCATTTTTACCAGATTAGTTCTGTGCAAATTAATGGACAGTATGCTCACAAAAAGAATGGAATTTAGTTGAGTTTACAAGCAAGTTAGGGGAAACCTGTAGATCTTGTCATATTCCAAATGACATCACTGGAAGAGCCAAACTTCAAAATGCTTCCAAACTTAAACGACTTTGGAATAAAAATCAAATTAGCTTGTGCAGGGCTGTTAACCTTCTTGGCACATTGTCTCCCAGACAAAACAGGATAGGGTTCTGCCACCAAATACCTTCTAAAATAAATAATGTGGGATGATGTACATGTGGTAAAAGTGGGGCAGCAAAACAAAAACAGAAGTACTTGAACTGGAAAAACAGAACTCTGCAGCATAATGAAAACAGGGTTCAAGAGGTAGGACAAGGCCTTAGAGGATTTTAAATAAATGGCCCAGAAGCTGGATAAGAAGGGAAGAAGACAGTGTAGAGACCTGGTTTAAGCATGATTTTTTTTTATAGCTTTTGTGCCAACTATGCCCATTCCCATTGTAGCCGGGGGGGGGGGGTCACATTTATTCACTTCTTAGTCACCAAGTGTCTGCCCTTGAAGTCCATCCAGAACTTTCAGTTGGTCCAGAATGTAGTGGCATGTGCCTCTTTTATGCCAACATAATAACTCAAGTCTGCGAGCTGCATTGGTCTCCAATAGGCTTCCAAGTACAATTCATCATGCTTGTTACCACCTATATGGCATGAGACCAGCTTATTTATGGGATCACCTACTTCCAAGGGTATGTGCCTATCCAACATGCTCCAACAGGGAGGACACATTCC
Source organism: Liasis olivaceus (assembly GCA_030867105.1). Classification (NCBI taxonomy): domain Eukaryota; kingdom Metazoa; phylum Chordata; class Lepidosauria; order Squamata; family Pythonidae; genus Liasis; species Liasis olivaceus. The sequence continues at coordinate 90,721,521 of CM061348.1, read as the reverse complement.
CCTCATTGAAATAATGTCATCATGCCTTCTCAGTGGGGCCTCTGCCCTTTGGAGTAATCTTCATCCCAACATGCAATTAACTCTGAGCCTTCAGGCCTTTAGAAAATCATTTAAGACCTAGCTCTTTCTATGGGCCTTTGGATCAGGATGAATAGAGTTCTCAATTTAATGATTGATTGATCGATTGATTGATTATGTGCCATCAAGTCATTGTTGACACTTAGCAATCACATAGATAGATTTTCTCATGATGATCTGTCCCTAACCTGATCTTTCCGTTCTTCCAATAGAAGAACGTAATTTAATGAGTTATATTATATTTTAGTTCTGACTCTATTTTATTGTGTTAGTTGGTTTTTAGTGGTATGTGCTATTTTCTTTTATATTTGTTGCCTGATTATTATTATTATTATTATTTGTATGCTGCCTAGAGTCATGTTGTCTGAACTGGGTGGCCATATAAATGCTATCAATCAATCAATCAATCAATCAATCAATCAATGGAGTGAATAATATTGGCACAGGAGTTTGGGTAAAAGTGATGATGGCTGAGCTCTGAAAATGGAAGGGTAGAAGAAAGAATGTTCAAACGTTGTAACATTTCGCTTAGCAGAAAGGAAAACTAATATTTCTGTAGAGATGAAACAAGATGGGCTCAAAACCTGCATAATTTTGTATGTTCCGCTCATTTGAAGCAATTCCCGCATAGCATTCTGAATTACCATAATCCTCTTCTGACTCAGTCAGTGTTGTTGCTGCAGTTCTACTCTTGCTGTCTCCAGCATTTCAGGCTGCAGCTTAAATGTTGTAGAATCTAGGACTTAGACTAACCAACTCAGTTTCACATTATATCTAACAATTCTTGAAACAAAATCTTAGATTCCTAGTATTTATTCATAGCAAGACTTTTTAATTGTTTTTCAAGTACCAAGCTCTGTTAAGGCATTTGAAAAATAAATAAATAAAGCAGATCAAATTATTTTGCATTATACTCATAAACTTTACATCTCTAATTACATCTGAAACTCATTTTTAATTTGCATGTCAGCTGGAAATTACTTTGCTGGTTCAAAAGCTAAGTTGCTGACAACAAGAAGCTGTGACGCATGGCTGATAAAACATGTATTGCTTTACAAATGTTTGCTTTATTCACCTGGCACAGAAATTCACGGGGAAAAGCTTTTTCTGTATAAAAACAACCACATTTATAATTTGCCCAGGGCCAAAACTACTTAATAGTAATTCAGTGCACAACACATTGCCCTTGATTATCTTTGTGGGCATTTAGGTGTGTATTGGTTTTAATATGAATTAAAATACAAGCATTGCCATCAACTTCTTAATTTTGTAGGAAGATAGAAATTTGCATCAAACATGTTCATCTGGCTCATGTAAAGTTTACCATGCTCTGTGTGATTATCTTTCAACACATAAATCCATGATAATTATTTTTCTGGTCCTCTATGGATACTACCAGATACTGGTTCCAATCTGCTTCCAGAATGAATTATCTGCTAATTCATTATATATCATCATAGCATTCTTTCCCTTCTGCTTATTTCTGTTTTCCTACTGCTGTAGTTGCATGCTTTTCTTGCAAATAATAATAAATTATTATGTATTTCATCTTTATACCACCTTTCCTAAATGTCTATGAACCAGGCAGGATGGCAGGACAATGTGGCCACTGGTGAGGACTATTCCCAGCTCCCCACAGCTGCTTCCCTTTCATAAAGACCAGTTGGCAGAACTAGCTAAAGTGACCAAAATACAGAATTGTCATCCAGGATATATGTTGCAATTAGGTAGGTGGAGGGAGAGATGATAAGTGTTCACTTTACTTTTTATTTCTTTCTTTCAGAGGAGAAAGGGGAAATTATTCCTTCCTTCCTTCCTTCCTTCCTTCCTTCCTTCCTTCCTTCCTTCCTTCCTTCCTTCCTTCCTTCCTTCCTCTCCTTCTCCTTCTCCTTCTCCTTCTCCTTCTCCTTCTCCTTCTCCTTCTCCTTCTTCTTCTTCTTCTTCTTCTTTACACACTAAGTGAGAGGAGTAAGGTACTCAGCTCCTGAACAATAGCTGAGCACTGAGGCTGATGAGACATCTATGCTCATTTATTGATGAGGAAGGGAAAATACTTGATTAGCTGTTGATTCTTAGCACTGGAAATGCGTAATATAAAAGTGCCTTTAGGGTCATAATGATGAGAACAACCCATGCAAGCCCTGCTCATTTCATTTCATTTATGAAATCAAAAGACCTGGACAACTAAACAGCTGCTTGCCCAGAAATATTCTCTGCATCAAAATGGAGAGAAGAGAACTACTGTTTCAGAGGAAACAGACAAGCTTACAGCTGTCATATATATGAAATGGGCAGCTATATAAATTGGAGTAATCAATCAATCAATCTGCTTTCATAGTTCTTTGGAAATGGACTTTGCAGAGCCTGTGTGTTCTACTATAGAGAGTATAAAGCATATTTGCAAATAAGAAACAGTGTGGGAAATTTGGTGTAAGACACTAGGCAGTTAAACTAGGGCATTTCAGTAGGGAAGGTTTTCTTTTCATGGTGGTCTGTATGTCTCTCTAATCCTCCTTTCGAAACACAATAATGTTGACAGAAAAGCTAGGATTAAGGCCTTGGAGAAAATAAAAGTTTGGCAATCATTTGCTGTCTTCTCGGCTTGACCTTACTCACACTGCTGATAGTGTCGTTGAACTGCTGACTCCTCTGACTGAAGCTCCCAGCTGAGGAGGCTTAAAAAGTTGACAGGGCAAATGATTGGGGCCAAAATGTCAGGAAAATGAGCCAGGATAGAACTTGCATAGTTTGTGAGGGGTATGACAGTGTTTTCCTAAATATGGAAAAGGAATGGAACACAGGCTATCAACATTGTCATTTAATTGACCTTTCTAGGCCTGCAGCCTCCTAAAGGTTTCAACTGTGCTATATTTGTTTGACCATGTTTTGCTCAGCTTGTCATCCCCTCTCCCCTGCCCCCCCAAATGTTTCCCTATTTGGAATAATTGCTATGAGGGCTTGCAATATTTCCTTCAAAAGTGTGCTGTCCCTTTCAACAGTGAAGACCTTCGATCTGAAGTTTGAAAAGTTTGGGTTTTTTTCCCTTCAGCATCCGTGTCCCACACCCTCTTCTCAATAACAAAGCATTTCTTTTTCAAAGTATTAAAGGGAAACAATAATATTTAAAAATCACCTTTTACAAAAAAGGTGTCATGGAAATTTAGCCAACAAAGTCAGAGAAAATGAAAGCATATATTCCCCTGACTTCATATTCTGAATCTCTATATTTCTCAGCAAGTGGACAATACACTCTAGCACGTCAGTGTTTCCCAAAAGAAATAAAAAGTATTCTTAAAGAGGAATATATGACAAAAGATAATAAACAGATAAAGAGGCTGACACTTGAAATGGTTCACTGGCTCACAGAAAAAAAGTTATGTTTCTGCTTCCATATCTGCTAAGTATTCCAAGGGGTGAACAAGAGTGAAGATCCTTCCAGACTGACCATACATGGATTGGACATTGACTTCTCCTGGCATGCAGAAATATAAGTGGATTTCTTGTCTTACTGAAACTTTGTTTTAGCAACAATAGTTAACTAAGTTCCAATGTCTTCTATTTCTGCCTTCCTCTTTAGCCATAGTTTGGGCTTTGCCCTCTACTCCTTTTCACTTATGCTCTTGGTCCCTGGTCTTAGCTTAGCTCAGAATATGGGGAAATAGCAGTGTTCCAGAAGAGAAACTGGATAATTCAAAAAGTAAAAAAAAAAGAAGAATTTGGAGAGGGGACCTTGAATGAGAAGACATCCAAACGGGAAATCTTTCTAAAAAAAACAAAAAAACAAAGAAACCTGTTACATTTTTTTATAATATCAAAAGAAAGATCCAAACAAACATTTTAAGTAAAATGCTAAAACCTCACATGTCATTTTATATACATAGTTCATTCCATTCCTGCTGCAATCCTTCCTTGTATCTGATTTTTCAGTGAGGAGAAGCCATGACTAGATGCACAAGTTATGGGGAAGGGAAAAAAAAAAGATAAATGTACAACAGAAATAACATCTCCATTTCAGCTGGAGCCTAATGCTAGAGGGATGGTGAAGGGAAGGCTTACCCAGTGACATTTAGAAGCGTGTTTTGCTTATCCTTATAAAGCATCAAAAGGGCCTCATATAGACTAACAATAATAATGAGAACAAGTGAGGAGGCTTTCATTGAACTGCTGGATAATATTAGATATATCCTGTACCATATACTTCAGATTTATTTAATTCTAGATAAAGGGTTTTGAAATTTCCTTACTTGTAGTATTTTACTGAAAAATGAATAGTCATAGCTATATACCTCTTTTTAAAATTTTATCTCCAACATCTGTCTTTGGTTTTATCATACTACAATATGGCTGTCATATATAGGAACAAGGGCTGTATCTCACAGAATAGAGTTTAGGGATGGTTTTGTTGCAAGTGCAGACAATAAAAAAAAAAAAAAAAAAAAAGCCACACATCCATATAACTACACTTCAATTTTTTAGCTGGGAAATAAATCTAATTCACCATTTGTTACTTACCATATTTTTCCGACTATAAGACGATACTTTTTTCTAAAATCCTTACCCTAAAAATTGAAGGGCGTCTTATTTAAGGAAGTCAGCAAGGAGAGAACCGCGCGGTGGCAAAACTGCCTATACTTTGTCTCTGGGGCTTCCTCCAATCACGAGCCTCCAATCACGAGTGAAATAGCTTGTCTCCCAAACAGACTTCCTCCAATCACAAGCCTTATGTAACTGGCGTCAGCTGATGCTGAACAAACCAATTAGAGGAAGGCTTTTGCAGAGAGAAGCTAGTTTCACTCGTGCTTGAATGGAATCAGTTATGCAAAAGAGCCTGGTAATAGAGCTACAGAGAGACGGTTTGGACCTCCTCCCACCGAGTGTATCAGGTCAATGTTACCTAATTACTAAATAAAAATGTGTTCTGCACTATCCTTAAAATATTGATTTCTTAATTTGAGGTTGGAAAAATGGGGGTCGTCTTGTATATGGGGGCGTCTTATTGTCGGAAAAATACAGTATATCAGATCATAATATGAGGACTTAATTTTTAGGGGAAATAATCAGCTTCAGGTACAATATGCTACTACCTCATTCTTCACATTCTTCAAGCAATCTGAAAATACTTTTTGTGGTAATTTCCTATACGAGTTGCATCATTTTTTTTTCCTTTTATATTTTTTAACTACGATAACACATTTCTGTTTGAGAGGAAAGCTCACAGGAAGTTGCAACTAGCCACTTTTACTCTCTTATCCATGAATGGTTAGTCTATCAAAAGCTAGAAGTTAAGTGGAATCTCTAAGTGCAGGGAAAGGACATCTCTGCCAACACAGAGAAAACACTAGTTGCCCTCTCACAAACATCCATTTAGCCAAAGTTTGAAACTCAACAATTCACGATGTGAACTAGTCTGATGTGATCCAGGGAAGCTCTAGTTTTATTTAGAGTGGAAGGTGTTGAGGTCTTAACATGCAAAAAGGTAGATTTCAACTGAAGATGGTTCTGTTTTTCCTGTTCTCTAGAATTGAAAAGGCTATGTATCAAAGTGTTTTATAAAATAGCTTATATCATTGTATAGAAAGCTCTGTTTTTGGGCAGCCATGTTAATATGGTTACACATTTTATGGTGACTTTATTCACTTTTTTCCTTTCCAGTCACATCATATACTGAGCTTGGATGAGCCTGCCATTTGATTCAAGACCCAAAATCTATAAGCCGTGTCATTTCAGCATCGTGATAAAGCTCCCACTCCCTTATTAGCCAAGCAAGGTGAAATCTCAAACATTTTGCTTGACTACTGAGAACCAGAGTTAGTCCTAATTCATTTTTTGTCTTGGTTTCTTATTTTACTGATCATCATCCCATTACCTGATGGATTTGAGCTTTGCTTTTCTTTTTTCTTTTTTCTTTTTTCTTTTTTCTTTTTTCTTTTTTCTTTTTTCTTTTTTCTTTTTTCTTTTTTCTTTTTTCTTTTTTCTTTTTTCTTTTTTCTTTCCTTCCTTCCTTCCTTCCTTCCTTCCTTCCTTCCTTCCTTCCTTCCTTCCTTCCTTCCTTCCTTCCTTCCTTCTAAGTTTCAGAAGCAATTATACACACACACACATACACACACACACACACACACACATATATATATATATATATATATATATATATATATATCCTTCTTCCTGTGCATAGGGGTGCATAGGGGTGAGAGGGGAATTTATAATTCCCCTCTCACCCCTATGGGTGGTATGTGTCTTCCTCAATCTCAGGTCCTCTACCAGAGGCCTGGGAGTTTGAGGGTTCTGCATCTTAGCTGTTCCTAGCACTGCACTCTTCCACACAGAGAGCTCTGATGTTGTTCCTGGGATCTGTTGGAGCCACTCTCCCGGCTTAGGAGTCACGGCCCCGAGTGCTCCTACCACCACTGGGACCGCTTTGGCCTTGACTTTCCACATCCTCTCGATTTCCTCCTTCAGGCCTAGTACTTCTCCAGCTTCTCATGCTCCTTCTTCCTGATGTTGCTGTCACTTGGCACTGCTACATCTATCACTACCGCTGTCTTCTGGTCTTTGTCTACTACCACGATGTCTGGTTGATTAGCCAGTACCTGCCTGTCCATCTGGATCTGGACATCCCACATGATCTTAGCCCTGTTATTCTCCACCACCTTCTGTGGAATCTCCCATCTGGACTTTGGGGGGTCTAGCCCATACGCTGTGCAGATGTTCCTATACACAATGCCAGCTACTTGGTTGTGCCGTTCAGTGTATGCTGTTCCTGCCTGCATCTTACACCCTGCCACTATGTGTTGGACTGTCTCTGAGGCCTCTTTGCACAATCTGCACCTTGGGTCCTGTCTAGTGTGGTAGACCTCTGCTTCTATGGACCTGGTGCTTAGTGCCTGTTCTTGTGCTGCTATGATCAGTGCCTCAGTGCTGTCTTTTAGTCCGGCCCTTTCCAGCCACTGATAGGATTTCCCAATGTCAGCCACCTCAGCTATCTGTCGATGGTACATCCCATGCAGGGGCTTGTCTTGCCATGGTATTTCTTCCGCTTGAACTTCCTCCCATGTCTGCTGCTGCCTGAGGCATTCTCTCAGCAGCTCATCTTTGGGTGCCATCTTACTGATGTACTCCTGGATACTCTGGGTTTCATCCAGGACAGTGGCTTTGACACTCATCAGACCCTGCCCGCCCTCTTTGCGGCTGGTGTATACATACATACATACATACATACATACATACATACATACATATATTGCTTTACCTCATGGCTTGGAAGTGAAAAATTAGAAAGTTTGCATTAAAACATTGTGTGAAAGATGCCCACTTTAATAAGGAACCAAAGCAATTGAAGATAGCTGGAACTAAGTACCTTTTATTGGCATGCTCAACTACAGTGATCACTGGGCTGAAGAAACACAGGAGAGTCCTGAACGAAGCAAGGTCACAGGTTATATACCTTTGGTTTGTTACATATGAATGATAAAGAAAATAGTGTAACTCATACTATGGCCTCTCTCTTTGATAATATTTAGGAGATAACCTTACTGTGGGGCCCCTGCATTCCTCTAAACTAATGGGATTCTATTCCTGCCTAGATACTAACACCAGGTACCATCAACAACAGCATTTATTGTGCCCATATGCTGCCTCTTTCATGCCATGAAAAGGCAACTGTCTGGTTTAGTCCCTTTTCCAGGGTCAGAGTGCCAGTCCCCTGCTTTATACTCTCATGATTTTACTTATGTTTAAGCCTCATCCAACATCATACATGTCATTAAACCTCCACAACATGAATCAATTTTCTCCACTATTCCTGGTAAAGTAGGACTGGTAAACATGAACATTCTGAGGCAAAATTTGAAGTGACTTGGAGTTCAGTTAAAGCAATGTAATTTTCCTTCTTGTTCCTTCCTCTTGCATCTCTAAGCAAGTACCTATTTCAAAATACTCCAAACCTCTTGAATCAATTTCTTGGGTAATAGGGGGCTGCAACTAGAACTAGATAAATTACTTAACCATATGTTTATTGCTGACATGTATGAACTACTCTCATACAACAGATTTCATTTTATTACCTTAGATGGTTTGCTTTGATTCTGGAGAAGGCCCCAATGGCTGATTCCGCACTTTGGTCATACCTGAAGGTTGTTGTGTCCCATTCAAGGCCCCAGAAGTATTCCATTTTCCTCCCTCTCAAATGTTAGGATCCTCCTAATGCACACATAGAAGTGAATGCTTTATGACATAGGCTCTGCTATATTTGGACATACTGGCAATCTGCTAAATTGACTATTCCTCAAGGCTGGCAAAATTAGGTCCTCAATTGGATTTAGTGGTTCTACGCTGTTCCTTCACAAGCAAGAGTGAGATGGCATATTTTTCAAAGACCAGCACAGTAGAAATAAGGAAAAAGAACATGTGAAAGGAGCTTTTTATACAGTTCTTTCTCCCTCTCCCTCTGGTTTCCTTCTCTCTCTCCCTCTTTCTCCCTCTCTCTCTCTCTGTCTCTCTCTTGGCTGTGAGATAGATACTCTGTTTATATTTGATTTGATCATTTCCAAAATGAAACACACATTAAAGATACTATGTTAAAAGTGATGTATTGCTTCCTGTTATAACTAGTTTTACTAATAAACATAACAAAGGAAACATTGATATAAAAGATGTTCCTAACCTTCCTGATCTATTAGGCATTTCTTGAAATGTTTAAAAGAAATAATAATTTTGAATCGTTCTTTGTAAAAAGTGTGTTCTTATAGTTTTTCAAGTACCAGCTTTTAGGCAGCCCCATTTGTTTATGACAGCTATTTGATTGTTAGTCAAGTGCAGTGAAACCTTTGATGACACAATGAGAACATTCAGCATTTCGGTTTGTAATGTGAAAGCAGTTGATCATAGAGGTATTAACAAAATATTTGATATACATCCAGAGCTCCTTTCTACAATAAGCAACTTCTTTTTCAGTGAAACAATTGCAAATGTTTCATTAAGAGGCAAAAACTGAAACCAAACTAGTATTTTTTATCCCACTATTACAGGAGACAGAAAAGAAAATATAAAACAATCCAGGGCAATTTATCTTTCTAAGTTAGCTTAGCTTAGTTTAGCTTAGCTTAGCTCAGCCGACCTGAGCTAGCTTTTATAAGATTTATGAACTGCCTCACTCCAGCTAAGGGGCATGTTCAGGACAACATCCTATAGACAATATCAACCATCACATCTAAATTGGCCACAACACTCATTACCATACCGAGTGGGTGAAAGTAACAAGAACTGTACTTTAACCTTTTGTGAAAGTGCTATATCTACACACACACACACACCTTTTTTATACTCATTACACATTCCACACTGTAGAATTTACAATCATTACACATTCCACACACATTCCACACACTGTTGGAATGGTATTGTGGTACTGATTTTGATGTGGAAGATCTGACATAATTTTATTATTAATTTGCAATCATTATTTCTGTGTCATAATAAGTTTTCCAGATTATATTTTCCTGAATCCATCCTGAATGAAATAGACAATTATTCAGTGTTGCTCAAATGATAGCTTACACTTAGAAGTGTTTCTGTTAATAAGCTGTCTTACAGGAGATTTGTAGCCCCTAAATAAAGTTTATAACCTAGGCCTTATAGATGGCATTGAAAGTAAAGTTAATGATTTTACTATGTGCATTACAATAGACTTAGGCAAAGCTGATATACCAATTCTTCCAATTTTTGTTCTTTATCATTGATGTGATCAGAAATATATTTATAAGAAAGGAACAATTGAAGAATGCCAGTGCATGAAAACAGTGTGGAATTTTGTTTCATTTTTTACTTTGTTGGTCTTCCAGTATCTATGTGTTTATCCTGAGTGCACCACAACATTCCCAGATGTTCCCTTGAAGAGGAACATCTTTCCACTACCAGACATGTCCACTGAATCTGGAGGTTTCATCATAAAGACCAGCTGCCCAGAGTCCCCTGTTGTGGGGGAGATGGGCAGGGGAGAAATCCAATAAATAAGTAAGTAAGTAAGTAAGTAAGTAAGTAAGTAAGTAAATAAATAAATAAATAAATAAATAGACAAAATGTACATGGTGACATCTTGATATAAGCTCTGCCCCTTACATCCATGTATCAACAGTGTTGCATGTAGAAAATGGGTGGAGTTTTCATTGTGACTTGGCAATGCACATCTCATCATTTGTTCTCCTCATCTCCCCTACAGACCCATATTGCACATAGAGAGGGGTCAGCAACTTTCTCTCATAGCAGGTGTAACTGCATGATTCCATGTGATGTTGCTAGATCTCTCTACCTGAAACAAACAAGCAAACAAGAAAATTCAAACATAATTTAAGAAATTTAAACAATTAAAAAAAGATTAACAGATCTTGCTATTTTTAACTTTTCTTTTTAATTGGTAGTTAAGGGTTTTATTTAAGGATATAATGAGGTGCTATGATGCTCATGAGTACAATACTGAGTACAACTATGTAAATCAAATAAGTAAAAAATAATGCCATCCTCTAGCACTGAAATGTTCAGTATCCTTTATATAGGTTTACTAGGTCCACAGCTTTTAAGTTACTGTCAACTGAGCTTTGAATTTTTTTAGAAGGCTGCATTTATGATGGCTTGTGCTGCAGATTATTTTCAATTACAACATTAATGGAAATTTAGAACAAAACCACCACCACTACCAACAAGTTTAGAACCACACAACCTATTTTCCCCTTTTCACACAAAAGGAGGAAAGAGATAAAGTTTAAAGAATGATTCCAATACTTTGACAAGGTATGGTTCTACTTTGGGATGATATGAATGTCAGAATGAGTGATATAAAATAAGATTTTTCATCTCTGCATGCAGTTACTCAATATGTGGAGGGAGATACCTCCTTCTCTCCACATTCAATAATTAATTATTGAATTACATCATCCATTGGGATGGTGACATTGCTGAATTTTGGAATGGAAAAACAACAGCAAAATTATGAGCTGATTCCAAAATGGTGGTGGGTATATTCAATATCAGCATTTCTAATGGTGTTGCCTGTATCCATATCAATCCATGTTGTGATTTTCTTGTTTAGGGAAGTTACAATTTTGTTCACCTCTCATTTCTAGCTCAAATATTATACATTTAATCTAGGCCCAACCTTAGAATGTCCATTCTAAGCACAAGGCATAGTTTAAATGTAAACTGCTGTGAATCAAGCAGCAAATGTAATTAATTAATTAATTATAGTTAGAACACAAACAAATAAATGGTTAACAATTATTCACCGTAAATAAGTATATGCAGTGTAAATGTAAAATAGTGATTGATAATATAAGCTGTCAACTTTCATTTTATACCTGCTGTTCAAATCCTACTCTTATCAGCAAATGACTTTAAGCTAGGACTTCATTAAGGGAATCCTTGTATTTAAAATCTAGGAATAATAATTTGAGCTTCCTTTTGCTCTAAATTTTACAAAGATTGCAGAGAGTATATATGTAAAACATCTAAACACTTTGAATTGTCTGCATAAATGTTAAATATGGTCATTAGGAGCAAATAGGATGAAAACAGATAATGCAACTTTTGAAATATAAAACTCGTTTACAAAATTACCTGGTTGAGATTAATCTGGAAAACAAAGTATTTATAAAAGTGGCATTTCTAAAGCTACACCTTTCTGTTATGGAAATTCTATACAGTAGCTCAATTGTCATTATACCCCTTAACCTTTATATACCATTTTCCAGTGGACAACTTGTAAAATAAATGGCTTTGTGAGAGATGCTGTGTTGTTAGTGATCATCATGCACAGTAGGTACAAATGAATAATTTATTAAATATTTTTTCATTACTTTTTGTCTGAGAAAACATTGTCGATTTATCCTTTACATCTTAACATTTGCACACTGAGGAAGTCTTTGCTTAGGCAAATATTTGTAAATTGATAGTCATGTAAAAATGAAATGTCCATTACTAATTCAAACACTGTGCCATATTGTGAAAATGAAATAAACATAATTAGTTGGCAATTAAGTCATTCTTATAAACCACACTTTCTTATATGCCTTCTTTTTGAAAATGTGGCATTGCGACATACAGTATTTAAGGAATACCTTGCATATCCAATAGCATTTGCTTTTAGTTTCTAAAATGGAAGGATTACTATAATACTAAGCAATGTTTTCCATGTGGTCTACGATTTTTTCTTTTTCTTTCATTTTTAAATGTGAATCAGAAATTAGAAGACAAAACCATTTCTAATATTATTTTATATTATGTGTCAATAGCCCAGCACACCTTATAATGAGATTTAGAAGAAGATCAAACCCAAAGTAAAAACACAACAAGTTATAATACAGAATAATCTGATTTAAAACTATTACCTTGTTAGTGACTGGAAACCCTTTATGCACTTTTTGCTGAAAACAGAAAAAAATGTACTTGTGATTTACAGATTTGATTATTAGAAAGGGTAGATTATGGAAAGGAGGAGTTATGATGTAACTGTAGAGATAGAGGATAAAATTTGGATGCATTTATAACTGATGTAAAAAAGATTGGAAATCACTTCTTTATATTTTGTCTTACCTTTTTATCTCTTTTTTTAATTTCTCTCCTTTCTTTTTTATTTCTTTATTCTTTTCTTATCACTTTTCTTTCACTTTCCTTTATTTTCTTTTTCTTCTAAATATTTTTATTCTGTAAAGATTTCTTTAATAAAAACAAATTACTGTAAAAAATAAAACCATTACCTCAGGAATAAAAAGCAGGATTATCTCTCAAAAAGCAAGACTGTTTGTGGAATTTTTTTAGAGAAATCTTTGAGGTGGTTGAGAAGGTGGTTGGGCAACAGCCCAGGAAGTGCCTGGATGATACAGATTAGGTGGACCTATTCCAGTTGGGTTTCACTCCAGGGTACAGTGCTGATGCAGCATTAGTTGTGTTTGTCAATGAGTTTTGGCAGAGCCATGATAGGGGTGGTGTATCCATCCATGCTGCTCCTTCATTTCTCTGTACTTTTGACACTTTGATCACAGTATCTTTCTGGACCATCTGGTGGTACTGGGAGTGGGGGGCATCATCTGATCAGTTCCAACTGCTGTTGGGAGGAAAGGGCTTTCTGTGGCACTTCACTTGTGTGATGCTGCAAGGCTTGATACTCCCCTCCCCTCCTGTTTAAAATCTACATCAAACCACTGGGTCAAGTTACCCATTAGTTCAGGATTTGGTATTATCAATGTGTTGACAATATGCAGTAGTATATCTTGAACCCAGGCTGTCCAAGTATTGCTGTCAATATTCTATCCCAGTGTCTGGAAGCTGCGCAGATATAGATGGATAAGAATAGATCTAAGCTCAATCTTGAACAAAAAGCTGTGGATTTTTGCCTCTCCTCCCCTCAGCCCTGGGGAGCTTCCATATTTAGTCTTGGATGGCATAGCACTTCCCCATTTGAGGCTGGTGCAAAATCTGGTGATCTAACACCCACAGCTCTTGTTGAAAGAGCAGATGGCACTGGTGGCCAAGTGGGCCATTGGCCAAATTTATCTAGTGTGCCAGTTGTGTCCATTCCTGGATCAGGAGGCCCTTTAGATAGTTATTCATGCCCTATTCACCTCACCAACTGGCTATTTCAATACATTCTACATGGGATTGCTCTCAGAAGCTTTAGCTGGTCCAGAATGCAGCACTACAGGCAGTAAGGGGCAATGCAATAGGATGCCCATGTGACACCATTACTCCATGAATTGCAGTGGTTACCAGTTGGCTTCCAAGTCAATTCAAGTTGCTGGTTACCACCTCTAAAGCCCTTCATGGCAAATGCTCTGGTTATTTGAGGGACCACATTTTTTTAATTGTTTTTGTCTGTTTGGTAAGATCTGGGAGAGTGGGTTCAATTTGGGTCTCAGAAGTGTGTCTTCTCTGTCACAGTGTCTACCCTCTGGAATAGTATTTGCCAGAGATCCATATGGCTCCCATCCTGATGATGGGAGGGGTGAAAACCTGCCCCAGGACAGTAAGCCCTTGTAAATTTTTTATTGTTCTTATCTGGATGTATGTCATCTGTTTCTCTATTTTATTGTTCTGACTCTTTATTAAATAATGTGCCCAGATTCAGTTGGAGTCAGGTGTTCTTTAAATCTATGTAATAAATAAATAAGCAAGCAATAATAAATAAATAAACCCATAGGCAAAATAAAATAACTTGCATCTTGTCCTTGTTTTTTTCAAAAAAAGTTAGCATAAAATGGATTTTCTTTGTTATGGGACTTGATTAATGATGTGACTCAATGTTCAGGTGAGAAAAACTCTATAAGTTAAATATGGGTACTGCTTTGTGTCAAAAAAATGCAAAAACCTTTTATCTGAAGAGTGAGAGAGTAAGGGTGGTGCCTAGAGAAAGTGACATCTGTAGCAGATGATATGCCAATAACGATGTACAGTACCTGTATGCAAAAAGTTCTCATAGAAAATGGTCCTATAGTAAGGATATTCATTAGTGCATATGTGTGAGATGTCAGCTTCAGCAAAAAAGGTATTAGCTCCCCCCTCCATTTTTTTTAATAGGAAAGACATCTAAGAATAAATGTCACTCAATTTGAGACACCTGGGAAAAGACAATTAAACTAGATTGGGGACATTCTTGAGAGTTGTATAAAACTGACATTCTGTTCTATAAAAATCATCCAAATGAAACCTGACATAAGATCAGTAACTTCAGTGAGAGGAGGAAAAAAAAATTACAGGCATGAGAAAAGTAAAAGAATGTGTGTTTGTTATCTCCTGAGAGTAGCAAGTTCCTCTGAGGAGTGTACAGGTCAGTTTCTGAGTTACACTGTCTTCCATGGTTGAGGACTTGCATGCATTTCAGATCTCATGTTAAAAGGAAAAGTTAAAAGGTGAAGGTTACTTTGAAGATCTTTATATAGCATTCCATAAGAAATACACTTCTTAGTTAGAAAGATAATTGAGAATACATGCATACATACATACAGATTTTTGACCTCCTGGGCATGCATAATCACCCCCACTTTTGATGAGCCAAGATTTCACATATAGCTAAAGAAAACTAGAGCATCTTCCCTTGCCAAAGTATCTTCTGCCATCATTTACTGGGCTGTTGTACTTTTTTCCCCAGCCCCAACCTTTACTTCTCCTTAACCTTGTTCGCTTTTTATATAATCTGGAGTGCTTGCTATTGTAGCCTTCTCTGGAAAAAGCTCTCCTGATCCTGAATGTTATTTGAATCTCATATTTTCCTGCAGACATTTATGCCATCTACAGAAGCCTGGTTCATTAGAACTAATAAACCTAACAGAGATATGCTTAGATATTTCTCCTGGAAAAATACCATTTGAACAAAGCAGGTGGGGAAGGTGTCTTATATGATTAACACTTTACAGAATTCTTCTTTCCATTCATTTAATTTCTGTTAGAAACTGATGTGTGGACATATATTCACAAAGGTTTGCAGTTGTACCAGGCATATTTTGAAGGAAGCATTCCATACTGAATAATTTAACTTGAATTCTAAAAGTAATATTTTCACTTGAAAAATTAAACAATTGTTATAATCTCATTGGAGTCTCTTGATGATTTTTTCAGCGCTCAAACATGAATGTTGTATTTTGGCTTTCAAATAAGGCTTTCCAACCCCACCATATACAGTAGCATAGGAAGGGAACACTTGTAAATGTAATCATCCAAAACAACATTCCTCATAAAAACAATCTCTTCTCTCTTGCAATTTCAAACTGTAAAAAGATGAAAGGTGCAATATTCTGTGGACTCCTACTATTAGAAATTCTTGGCTGAAGAAAATTATTCAGATGCAGCTGGCACTTCTTTATCTATTGGTAGAACAAAGGTCCATCTAGTCCAACATGCTGTTCTCAAAAAGTCCAACTAAATCCCTCCGGGGAGCCTACAGGCAGTACAAAGACATTTTTGCGCTTCTGTTACCCAGCAGCTCTTAAACTGTTTTAGAAACTGGAGGTAATGTCGTGATTAGAAGCAGTTCATCATGAATTTGTCTAATCTCTCTTTAAAGTCACCCTGTTTATTAAATATCACTACATCTCATAGTACTGATTGCCATAGCTGAACAATATGATCCGTAAACAAGTACTTATTTTCATCAGTCCTGAATCTCCTGCCATGTAGCTGCATTGAATACCCCAGGAGACATATTTCTGCTTAACTGTTTTCCCCAACCACCCCATTTTACATTAAAAACCTTTTTTTTCTCCATTTCACCTCTAATGCCTAATACTGAGGATACTTTTTTTTAAATAATTTTTATCCCACCTTTATTATTTTTTAAAAATAACTCAAGGCAACGAACATACCTAATACTTCCTCCTCCTCCTATTTTCCCCACAATAACAACAGCCCTGTGAGATGAGTTAGGCTGAGAGAAAGGGACTGGCCCAAGGTCACCCAGTAGGCTTTGTACCTAAGGCGGGACTAGAACTCACAGTCTCCTGCTTTCTAGCCTGGTGCCTTCACCACTAGACCAAACTGGCTCTTCCCTTATATCTTTAAATTACTGTTCAATATGCCAATACTCATCCAATAGAATGTTGTCCTCACTTTCATTGGTTCCAAATATCGTTGATGCTTCTAATTATGAAATTAGAGTTATTATAAAATTTCATAATTACATTTATATAATATGCTATAAAAACCTGATCTTTATAGATAATGTTAGAACTTTGCTTTACTGAACAAACAATTCTTAAAAATAATACATAAATCAAATAAATCATTTATGAACACATGGAATAGGAATTTCTTACTTGGATATTATTATCATCTTTACAGACATGTAGAATAATCCTCACTTTTATATTTTGCTTCTTTGATACTTCAACTGCCCTTGATAAATGGTGGTACCATGTTGTTTTGAATGTATATATTAGAAATTATTTACTTTTATTTATTCATTTATTTGTTAGATGTATACCCCATCTTTCCTCCAAGAACTCAAGGTAATTTACATGAAGATCTTCCATTATTTGATCCTCATAACAGCAACCTTGTCTGCTAGATTGTCTGCTGGATTGGGGGGGGGGGGGGAGAGAGAGAAGGAAGGAAGGAAGGAAGGAAGGAAGGAAGGAAGGAAGGAAGGAAGGAAGGAAGGAAGGAAGGAAGGAAGGAGGGAAGGGGCCCAAGGATAGATTCAAACCTGAGTCTCCCCTGGCTTAAGCCCCCACTTTAACAACTGCACCACACTAGCTTTTATTATTTTATGTTATTCAGCTGTTGTCTTTGTTGTAAGACTGAATTAGGAGAAGAACAGTTCAATACCGCATGACATCATCTCCTTTTTCCTCTTAGTATAAAGCCTTGTCCATTGTTTTTATAATTCACAGCTCCTTGCACACAGACACTCTTGGTTTCTTTTATATTACAAACCATCCATGACAGTTTGCAATTAAAACTGAACCCAACATACCCAATAAAAGTTATAAACAAATGTAACTTGAAAACAAGTGGTGGAATAAACTGAAACAACCGAGCAAAACACACCAAATGTTAAAATAACAGCAGTGGAGATGAAAGTGATAGTTAATGAAATAGTTCTTAAAAGCACATCATGTTAAGCAACAGTCTGTTGACCCTTCATTTACTGTACAAGTCAGAAACAGAGTAAATATTGAAGATAAACAAAGTAAGCATAGATTGTTTGCACAAATCTTGGTTTGTTTCTTCTCATTATGAGCTGATACTTGTGGGGATTTGTCAGGGCACAGAAAAAAAAAGTCAGAAAACCACAAATAGAAATAATTGTGTTCACACTTATGTAGCATACTGAACCACAGTTGCAGTCAGTAATGTTTGTCTTCATGCTGGAAAACCCTAAGGAATTTATTCTGGTTTATTTATTTTTTAATTTCTCAATTTTGTTATTTTTATCTATTTGGATTGTTTCTGAGGGGAGATCACTTAGAATTATTTTCATTTGTTTTTGAATGTTGTGGCTTCAACCAATTCTTGCAGATTCTTGAAAGTGGAGGCTCATGAAGAATTGAATGACCTTACTGATAGCTGTGGAGCTCGCAAGGTGATGAGCTGCAGTAACAGATTTTAAAATGGTCTGGAATGTGAAGGTGGAAGAAGAATGTTATTGAAGGATTTAAATGTGATGGTAGAAGAAGAAAAGGGAAGATGATGTTATTAAGATGAGTGGAGACAAAGGTGGGGGGATATACATAAGGAAGGAAAAGAAAAGTATAGCAGAAGATGGAGAAGAAATGGGAAGAACAAAAAGGATGAAACATTAATTGAGAACCGAGAATGGCCACGCTGAAATGACTTGATCAGGTTTTACTCAGTTTCAGCTGGTGTGACAGTTGCAGCTTTACATATAAGAGTGATTTATGCCCCTATCACCACTAGTATAGACTACTGTACTGCAATCTACATGGGACTACCATTGAAAAGTGCTTGGAATCTGCAAGTGGTGCAGAATGTAGTTGCTTCCATGCTAGCAAGAGAGAGCCATTAAAGCCAAGCAATGTCTACATTGTGGGAAATGCATTGGCTTCTATCAGGTTCTGGATAGAAGTCAAAGTGTTTAATGTTTAAAACCTTAGATGACTTGGCTCCTAGGTTCTTGAAGGACTGACTCTTCCAGGTAGAACTGACCCATCCAGTTTTCTCATGTTAAAATGTTAAAGATACCCAACTCATGGAAGTTGAGATGGAGGGGACGCTAGGAAATATGCTTTTTTCTGTGATGGCAACCACTTTATGGAATAGATTCTGACTGGAGGTTAGGTTGGCACCAATTCTGACATCTTTTTAGAAAGCCACCAAGACAGGGTTATTCAATAGGGCCTGTGGAAGTTGCCAATAGTTGGGCTGATGCTGTCAGAAGTGTGTTATGATTATTGGTTTTGTCTTATGGATTTGGATTATTGGTTGATATTTTTTTCACTGTTTTCTGTTTTGATGTTTTTTTAAATGTAAATTACCATGACTCGTGTGATTTTGGTAGTATAAAAATACAATAAAATAAATGAATGAAGCAGGAAGCCAAAGCAAATTAAAGCTTTGAATAGTGGTTCACTTCCCTAAAATAATCTATGATTATTCATTGATGTCATTTGCATATTACAGTAAATCCCAAATCAAATGTTATGACCCAATGTAATGTTTGAACCAATCACTGAATAAGATTGTCTTATCTAATTTTACAGTAATGCTCTCTAATACTCACTTTGAAAAGGCTGTTTGGAAAGCAGTTACCAATTTTGAGCACCCCAGTAGATAAGACCTACTCTTGCACATCTACCTACTGAATATCTAAATATCGAGGGTGCCCAAATAAGTTGCTAATGTATAACATAATTATTAGACAGGTTTATAGGGACTGAAACAGTTCTTGAGATTTGCTGAATCCAGACAATTCAGGGATTAAAATATGAGAAGCAACAACTTAAAAATGAACAAATAAATAAATAAATAAAAGGCAGTGACAGCAGCAAGGTCAGAAGGTGAATGGAACAATGCTGTGTGTGTGTGTGTGTGTGTGTACCAACTGAAGTTTCAGCAGCGTCTCCATGTAAATTGTTTTACAATATTTTAATGTGGAACATTTGTTCCCAGATGTTTGAATAAATTTAGGCTATCCAATCTTCAGTGTTATTTGCTTTCATAACTTAGTCTGGGAAAAAAAGACTGAACCATTAATGAATTGATATTCCAGACAACAAGTAAAATGATCTTTTGTGTTATGGATATAATCCTAAAAAATGTTTCTTGAAAGTATGACACATCGATGAGAGAGACAGATATAGCAGCACACTGTATTTAATTAAGACATAATAAATCTGTGATCAATATAAATTTCACTTTTAAGCTCACTTCTCTCCTACATTCTGAAAGCATTCAAAACCGTTTCTCTTCCTTGGAAACTTTTCAGCATTGTACTTTTACACATTTTAAACATGAAATGTGTCGTGCTGAGAGAGATGACTGCACTTTCTTCTGTATCTTCTCTAGTACTCTCCTTATATTCATGTATTGATTGGAATGCTGGGAAGCCAAAGAATCAGGGAAAAATTTGGTGTCTGTTCTCAAAGCTCTTATGTCAGTCATGGAATAGCATTATAAAATGGATGCAGAACTCAGATCGTGCCAGCTGTTTGACATCGAGGCAGGTGCTGGAGCCTTAGGAAATGTCACACTATCAGATGACACCTCTGAACATGTGACTAGCAGGAAAAGCACCCAGGCAGAGCTATCACCCCCCGGCCATAGCTAACACCTCAGGCCACTTCATCTCTTCTGCTTGAAACAATTGCTGAGCTGTCAGTTTAATAAATGAGTAGCCACTTTGTTGTGATCAGCATTGTCAGAGTTTATTTCAAAAAGTGATTCTGATTCCTTCTCACAGCCTAGCTCAGCCAAAGTCAATTGGTACAATTTCAAGGTGAATTTATTCATACTTTATAAAGGTTCTGTGCACAAATATATCGAGACAGTTGAATAAATTAAAATAAATAGACTTGGAGTTATGTATTCCTTCCAGTAATTGAAATAGTTTTTCCCTTCAATATATTGTAGCAAGAGTACTAGTTTTATGAAAAACTGGACTATCTTCAGAGAGGAAAGCAAAGAATTACCATTTTGATAACATATTTGGAAAACGCAATCGAAGATAATTTGATAAAAAGGGCAATGGAATGATGACCTTGTGCCTTTAAATTTGTCCATCTAAATATGATGAAGAGAGTGTGTTACCAGGAAGCGATCATGCCCAATTAGCTGATATTAGTATGTGACTTAGCAATCTTATTTGTTTTCCTGACAAAAGGGGCTATCATTTCCAGGAAGCAAACGATAATTATTCAGTAGTATAATGTTAGCAAAGGTGGAGGCTAGAATGTTATCAGAATGTTTGTTATAGAAATAAGAAGCTAAAGGAGTGGGTTGACCAGAAAGAAAAAGAAATGCACAATCTGTATTAAGTTATTTATTAGGCAAATTGAAGGTATACAAAATAGTGCTTGAGCGAAACTATTCCTTTCAGCAAAATAGTTAAGAATCCAAAAAGAGAGAGGGAGGGAGGGAGAGGGAAATTATGCCTAATGTACAAAACACGGCTGGACCAGATTCATTCTTGGATTGAATTTGGGAGAATGCCTGTATTGACAAGCACAAAAGTAAGATTACATTGAACACTTTCTCAAAAGTTACAAGGAGGGAGATAACAAATAAATAGTTATTTGTACCTCATTTTTGGAATCATACAATCTAGCTAATATGAAGTCTAACATAATTATTCTTCATTGCAATATCATCAAAATGGTGAGACAAGCATTGCTACCTCAAAAAAGAAAAGGAAAAAAAAGGGAAAAAAAAACGTTCTAACCTTTCATATTTGTTATATCACAGACAAGGACACTGTGGGTGAGCTTTTCGTTGCACCATTGTGACACATGTTTTCTCACTTGCCCTCCCCTGTAGATGCCTATGATTAGCAAGATGCACAGATCCTTTAGCAGTGGAAAATGTTAAGGAAATTATTAACTGCTGATGGTGTTCTGGAGTTATCCTATTTTGGCATATTCAAAAACTCTACCAAGAACTGTGATAGATCAATAACAGCACTTCAATCCTATGCAGGTTTATTCAGTGCTGAATTCACTCCTGAATTCAGTGGGATTTCTTCAATTCAGTGAAAGTACATGGTGTTGCAGCATCACTTTCAAGCAGATTTTGTAGACATGCTATATGGAGCAAGGTACTTGAATAATTCTGGATTTGGCCCACATGTGCATTAAATGACATATTTTATTTTAAAGTGCAAAATATCACTGGAAAGGATGATATTTACTGATTATAACAGAAAGCTTAGAATTAGTATCTAAGGTTATGCTTTGAACAAGTGACTTGTAAACACTGTCTTGTGAGATAGCATTTCTGTACCATTCATTCATTCACTCATTCATTCATTCATTCATTCATTCATTCATTCATTCCTGCATACAGAGTTTTAAAAAAAGGCTAAGTTATTAGGTCTTGAGACTTTTTATCCTTACATGGAAGAAAATTGCTGGCTCCTTCATCAGTATAATATGATGAATAATGATGTTATGCTGATATCCTGGGCTAGAAGTATCCAAGGAATATTACCCTATCCAAATGAATTTAGAAATTTCTTCCCATACCTAGTTCCTGAGGTTTCAACAACACTAGCATTTTTTTTAGTGAACTTTTATTCTCTTCTGAGCTAATACTAAATACAAATATTGGTCTCCACAAAACCTTAAAATCATGCTTATAATTTGCCACAAATATATTTTCACTGCCTGCTGAGGAACTGCGTAAGTTGACTAGTATTATTTTCAGATGGCTAATGGAAAAATGCAAAAATTGGTGCTTCAGCATGCACCCATTCCCCAGTGCCACCTTTGCTAGGTTTGCTTTATACTACAGTAGAGATATCAAAATGGCCATCATTTGGTAAAGCCCTAAAACTGAGAGGGGCAATGGGGCAAACATTTCTACTAATGAGTTTTACCCTCCTTGCAGATCAGGAGGAAACATTGCAGCAAAGTATTTGCAATGGCTTTTTTTTTTTTTTTTTTTTCTGGAACAGCAACTAAACTAGAAATAAATCTTGAACCAGCCTTTGTTTGTGGAAGAGGTCTCATACCACAATCACACTGTAGAATAAGCCCCACTGAAGATAATGGGACTTACCACCAAGTAAACATAGATAGGATTTAGTATAGCATTCTGTATTAAATATAGTAATATATATGGCTCCTATACTCTGATTTTTATATATAGTTTAATTGCAGAATCCAGTTTTTGGTGTGGTAGATATTCTTCCCTTGACAGATCTAGGATAGCATGGTTTAAGCATTTTGTACTAGCTGAGAACTGTACCACTGAGATAAGAGAGAAATATACGTTAAACTAAGAGATTAATCTTCCTCTCCAATCATGATTAGAAGGAGGCAGACAATATGCAAAGATAACCCAGGTTTGAAATATGAATCTTTTGCTAGAATGAAAGATGGAAGATGACAGTGGCAATCTCTTCAGATTCATAATTTACTGAATTTTAGGCAGGGCCAAAGTGATTGATAGTCTCTTGGAAGGTTTGAGCAATTTGAGAAGCATTTTATTACAATATGCAAATTTGAAATCTAAAAGTTTTACCCTACTCTTCTTTGAAACTTTTTAAAAACATCTTTTGAAAATGTACCTACTTAGGAAAAAAACCTAAAGATTAAGAGAGTAAAGATGGTATGCTAAATCCTACTATAGTTTATCACTTTGTACATCATTGCCTATACAGTGGGTTATACTGTGTAAATTGCATAACTCTCAAGAGAACCATGAATTCTTACCTTCTCTAAAATCTACTAAGCTAAAGTTGAGTTATGCATTTATTAATGTACAATCCAATGTGATAATGGCACAATTAACATTACAGAATGTTTATGTAGTAAAGGTTTGATACTCATTAGTCCTATATTTGTATCAAACTAAAGGCACAGATCAACTAGATTACCTCTAACCCTTAAACAAATAAAAAGGCAACAATCTAAACTTGTTAGAATTCCATTCATCCAGTGAATAAATAATCCATTTTAAATGTAAATTTATGTATTCATTTGTTCATTTATTTATATGCAGCTTTTCTTCAGAAAAGCTGCATATAAATAAATGAACAAATGAATACATAAATTTACATCTAAATGGATTATTTAATAGTTGATTATTAATGATGATTAATAATTATTAAGGAGTCCAGAGAGATGTATAAAGAACATTTTTTTAAAAAAAACCTTCTGCTTAAAAAAGCTGAAAAGATTAACATTAACGACACAACAGCACCACTACATAAATCAATGACTTGCAACAATTTAAAAACACTGATTTAAAAAGCAATCAAAAAGGCAATCTGGTCCTAAGGTAATTGTAGCCTTGCAAATGAATGAATGTGATTTCAACTGGTACATAGAGATAAGACAGCCTAGGGGACCACTAAGAAAGGTCTAATTGCAAGCCATATCCACCACTTGGGTTGAGTGGTGCTGAGAAAAACCCCAACCCTAACTCTTAAATACTTGGGCCCTCAGCCAGGTAGCTTAATATCAACCCATTGAATTAGACCTGGAATG
The DNA here is from genome assembly GCA_030867105.1 of Liasis olivaceus. Classification (NCBI taxonomy): domain Eukaryota; kingdom Metazoa; phylum Chordata; class Lepidosauria; order Squamata; family Pythonidae; genus Liasis; species Liasis olivaceus. Next base: position 90,697,300 of record CM061348.1, on the reverse strand, counting down.
TCCTGGGTGTGGTGTGGCCACTTTAATGGCAAGTACAATATGTTGCCTTTTAGCCATCCCCACCCCCCACAGGAATCAGGCTGCTGGATTGGTACTGACGGCATTTAGACTTCTTCAGCTGGGCAGTGGTGAAGAACTATAAAACCTATAAACCTACACTTCCTCTTGGTTATGTGAAAATAATTCCTTTTTTCATGGTTGATGGGCACATGTTTTCTGACTGGATAGACTTCCCTGATGCCCCTCCACCTTCTAGCTTCCAGATCATATTTTTCCCAACAAACCCTGGAGATCATCGCTTGACTGAGGATATACTACTATAAAAGCCAGTAATCATGTGACATTCATAAGTTCAGCGGGGTTATTTTACATTTTAATAGTTCCACTGATCCGCCATGAAGAGAAGAAGCCATTTTGTTATGTGTCATAATTTGCTGCAATTGGTTTCGGCCATCCACAGCGTGGACTATATTGGTGAATACTTTTAAATTTAAGAGAAACTATACAGGGAAAAATTCATGGGCTGCGTGCATTGGAATAGGGGCACCTGAAACAGCACTTGGCCTCCTTCTGTTGTTGATTAATGCATGGAGCACTGGAAGTAGGAAGAAACTTGCAAACTTGCAACATGACTGGAAAGAGTGAGCATTGACTGCCTGAAATTCTTAAGTAGGATGGGCCATTGTTCTCTGCTACCTTAGGCTGAACTGCTATTGGCTGAAGACATTACTGGGGCTGATCCACCTGACCAGCCTGCCCTAGCCCAAGTATAGACCACTATTTCTTTCTTGAGGGTATCCTCAAGATGATATGACATCCTCTGCCCAACCTCAGCTCACTGGGAAGGCAACTTCTACCCATCTTTTTTCTTCTATGGATCTAAAGTAGTGCTTTCTGACTGGTACTGGCTTAAGCAGTTCTAGTTAGCTCACCTGTTGTGCTTCATTTCATTGTAGGCAAATACTTCCACTCCAATTTATTACTGCACACTGTGGCAGGAATGCACTTTGCCTTCTAGTCTTTAGTCACAGCCCTCTGAAATTTTATTTTACAAGTGGAACTGTGAAAAGCTGTTTTTGTTTTGTTTTCCCTAATTCACTGATGGAACACTGAAAAAATAGAAGAGTCTTTAAAAAAAGATGAAATTGACAAGAGTTCTGCTACTTTTCACTTCCACATGACAGAAAAAAATATGTAACACTGCATGTTTCCCTCCCTCCCTCCCATGGAGCAGCAGAGGTAAAAGGGTAGAGGAACCCACCATTAGCGGTCCTGGTAAACAGTCTGAACAGAACATCCAGCAATCACCATTGCAAAAGCAGAGGAAGTGACAGATCCAGAAAAGGATTTCTTAAGCTGGCTTCACTTTCAGCCAGTTTATGCCAGGGGATCCAGTACTTAAGGCTGTGTTCGGAAAAGCTCTCAGTGAGTCTCATATGTGAGAACAGAAGGCTAAAGAAACTTAAGAATTCTCTAGGGTGAAAATGAGAGGCATAGCTGCAATAGCTATAAAACCCACAATAGATGCTTTGCACATGTAATGGATTGTCATGTAGCAGGACCCTATATTAATAGAAGTGGGGATTAAGTTGCAGTAAGTGTTTGAAAGGGGAAAAAAGTGGTAAGTGATATTATTGCCTAGTACAAAGATAGGAAACCTGATGCCATCCAGACCTGACACCAGCTGTAATATTTTCTTGTCATTGATCATATTGGCTTCAGTTGGTGGCAATTGAAGGCCAAAACATTTGTAGTGTGCCAAGTTTCCTGTTCCTGGATCCCCTAGAATAAGCTTTTCTGGAGAAATTATACATTGGGAGATCATCAGGAAATTAAATGCAAAAGTTAAAGTGATATTTCCTTTAATTAAAAAAACAAAAACAAAAAACTTCTGTGCATTAGCAAAATTTCACCATTTACCCAGCAATGAAGATAGGGGGCATATACTGAGTTTAAAGCCACCTTGTTAAGTTATAAAGTAAAGGGTTTTAATAAGAAACACGCAAAATCTAAAATCTAAACCTGGGCCTAACCTGTATGTACCAAGTTAAACCAATTGCATGGCTCAAAATATCATTTTAGATCTCATGACTTGTTCTCTGAAAGTAATAAACCAAAGGGATTCCCTTCCATCTTCCCATTGGTCAGTAATTGAAAGGATAAGCTTCACAGTTCTAAGGCCTATCTTTAGATGTGATAACCTTTCAAGCCAGTTAACATTAAGAAGTTGTCAAACCAAGCATCCTTTCAGCTAATGGTGAGCGTGGGTGCCTACTATAGTAAACTATTTAAATAATAAATCCACATTGGTCTGCAAATCCCATAAAATATTTGTGGGGAAAATAGGAAGAGGAAGAGGTATTAGGTATGTTCACTGCCTTAAGTTATTTATAAAAATAATAAAGGCGGGATAAAAAACCATATCTATCTATCTATCTATCTATCTATCTATCTATCTATCTAACTATCTATCTATCTATCATGAGATAAAGATCAGTCAAACTGATGAAAATTCTAAATATCAGAAACAACTAGTATGGAGCACAGAAACAAAGAATCCCATGGACCACTGATAAAATCATCCAAAATAAATCATTAATTAAATAAAATCCCACTCAGCTTGTATAAGAGAGGAGAGGTGAGCTGGTAGTGGCTGACCAGAAAGGGATCTTGGAGCCACAGCAGACAGTCTGATGAAAATATCAGCCCAGTGTGCAGCTATTGAAAGAAAAGAGAAGAAAGAGAAGAAAAGAGAAGAAAATAAAAGAGGAGAGGAGAGGAGAGGAGAGGAGAGGAGAGGAGAGGAGAGGAGAGGAGAGGAGAAGAGAAGAGAAGAGAAGAGAAGAGAAGAGAAGAGAAGAGAAGAGAAGAGAAGAGAAGAGAAGAGAAGAGAAGAGAAGAGAAGCAATTTACATGTTTAGATTCATTAAGAAAGGAAACTAGAATTACTGCTCTAATAATGTCCGTATTCAAATGTATTGTTTAAGAGGGAAGAAGTCTATTATAAGGTGGAAAAGGCATATGTGTGTGTGTGTGTGTTTCTCTTTCTGTGTGTATGTGTGTAGTGTAGAGGAAGAGAGACAATTTGGTGTAGTGGTCAAGGCATCAGGCTAGAAACTGGGAGACCACGAGTTCTAGTCCCAGCTTGGGCTGAAAGTCAGCTGAGTGACCTTGGCCAGTCCCTCTCTCTCTAGCCCCAGGAAGGAGGCAAGGGCAAACCACTTCTGAAATCTTGCCAAGAAAACTGCAGGGACTAGCCCAGGCAATCACCAGGAGTCAAGAATGACTTGAAGGCTACAATATACATAGAAAATTAGATTTCAGAGTGGCTTGCCATTGCCTCTTTCCTAGTTGCTAGAAAACAACAGCTGGAGGTGGTCATGGTGTTACACACCAGTCGAAACTTGTGAGCTTCTGGAAGGCATCCAGTTGGCCACTGCAAGACATGGAAGACTAGACCATATGAGCCTATAGCCTGATCCACCAGAGCTTTGTTCTAATTATATCATCTTCAGTAAAAGAGGCAGATAAAATGGTGGCTTATAATGTTAAGGGGAAATAAGGTTCCTCTTTCATTGGCCAACAAACTCTCTCATCTCTTATTCCAGTCAAATGACTAAGGTATATTTGCTTCTAGTTAATGTTAGTGGTGTGTTTTTCTGCATGCTTCATTATAAAATTAATTTGCATTCTGAAAGCAGTTGCATATACTGTATAGACATTGTGTTGCAGGTTTGTATGCATATGGGGGGAAAGAAAGTAAAGAGAAATGAGTAGAAATACTTACTTCTATGTAATATAATGTATAAAAATAATAGAGTTGAAGCAATTACAGCCCTATCGAAGGTGCTGCATGAAATCTCCAAGTCTGTCTCAAGTTCCAATCTTAGCCCATTTTTCTATTAGCATTCCTGTGGCTGTGTTAGGTCTTATTTCTCACACAATGTTCCATTTTATTTTAATCTGCCAAATGTAAAAGTATTATTACAGAATACAGCCCTTATCAAACCAGACATAGGGGGAAAGAAACAGAAGGTGAATTATTAGCTACACCTTCCAAAAAGAAATTCATACATATTGGTCTGAACAATCAGATAAATTAATTTTTAAAGTTATTCAGAGAAGAAATTAAACAGATGAATCCCCTCAGCCATGACCATTAGGCATTTCATGTCCACAGAGGAGTGTCAGGCCTGATGCATTATGAAAAGAATCAGATTAAGATTCAAAGAAATTTAGGTAATAAAAGTAAGAGGAAAAATAAATTCCTTCATATAATTGCTTGTTACAGTTTTCAGCTTTTTGCCTATCAGCTGCTCTGCTCCATTAAACTGTACTTTATGAAAAGCCATCACATAATAATTTTTTTGGTACTGGAACAAGATTTCCGTGTGTATTGGCATTCAGGTACAAGCTTTTGTAATTAACAGTTGAAAGGAATACATATCCAAGGAAATCTGACTTGTGAATTGTAGGTTTCTTTACAGTCAAACACATGTGCTTTTGAGCTATAACTACACCTTATATATGCCGGACATACAGGAAAAGAGCAAAGGAATAAACTATAATGTACAAGTGGGCCATGAGCTGTCACATAAGGGACTCTGGTTTTAAATTTGTTTTATTTCATGCTGATATTATTTGGTGAAAACTCCTTGAATGTGGGGCAGGGGCTGGGGGAGAGATGAAACAAAGTGGTATTGTCTTCTTCCTAATGGTGGTCACACTACATTGCTTCTTGCCAATTAAGCAAGGGAGTCAAAAAAAAAAAAAAAAAAATGGCTGTAGTATCTGGCAGCCTGTATCTTTACAGCTACCATATTTGAGCTGCAAAAATGTGGATGACCACTATATGACAGCATTTTTACCAAATATCTTTGCTCTAATGTAATAGTTGTCCAAATTTCTGCAGTCCAACTATGTTACCTCTCATATCTTGCAAAAGAAAAATGTTGCTCATGAGGTGGAGTGAGACCCAGTCCTCAGCATGAGTTGCTGAAGACAAAAGTTGTGGCATCCTTACTAAGGTGTTTATAATTACAGCAGAACATCTTCCCCTATGGCAAAGTGATTAAAAACTAGGAAGAGCATGGAAGGAATCACACAGCAAATATTTGTTTCTATTATGCTGTTGAAGGAGAAGGAAAGCTGAAATCTGATCATATTTTTTTACTCTGCTTGAGATTAGCACCAATGCACATTTATATTTGGGGTGTAGGAGGATAACCCAATAGTGTTGACTTCCTTGGTTTCCCTCATTCTTTTAACAGGTGTGCCACAAACAATATTTAAGCAGACAGTGTTTTCTCTGGTACCAAAAGAAATCTATTTTCCTGCTTGATAGGAAAAAAAAAAAAAGGATCCGGGTTTATGGGTATTCTAGGTAAATATTCAAAATCCTATGAGATGTAGTTAGATCATTTTAGACCTAAAATGGTTTTATGTCCCCATCCCTTTAAACTACCATATCTTCTTCCCCAACCCTCACAATTTCATGCTTTGCAGCTGCTGCTGTATTCCCAGAGTAAGTGCAACCTACTCCCCACTTTTTAAAGTGTGTGTATTTTGCATACCAACAAGTCTGTCATGGCCTCTTCTGCTTTTGCCTTCCCAGCCAGTTTCTAGTCCTTTCTGAAAATGGTTTCTTCAAATGAAAAACAATTGGGAAAAACATTTGAAGCCAGAAATCATACTCCTGATTTCTGAGTACAAGATTATGTAGAAAAAGTCAGTTGGAGATGCCATGAAATTAGCTGTCATTTATGAACCATTTGCTGCAAATATTGGGTAAGAAAGCCGAAACCTAAACTGAGTCAAGCAAAACTGAAGGAACTGTTGCCTAGGGAAGTCATTCTTATTTTTTTCATGAATTTATCCAATTTTCACTTCCTGAAGATCTACAGATTAATTTATTGCTTAGAAAAGATGTGTACAAAAGTGTGCATTTATTAAGGGAACGACAGAAATGGTCAGTGATAAAATAAATATGCACACTTTAAAATATATATGAACACTTTTCAGTTGAATTTTTTAACACATTTCAACCTGCCATGGAAATGAATTGAAGCAAACTTATGTTCAGAAGGATGAGGGATCAACCAGTAACAACACTGATGGCTTTGTCTATCCATAGCCATATTTACTTCAAGTTAGACAACTATAATGTAAGCAGGAAGCCTTTTTATATATAAAAAAGCCTCCTTTCTAATCTTTACTGCAACTCCATTTTTTTCAAATATAGGAAAAATAGAATCCTAGCTCTTCTTTGGATCTTACCAGAACTTTCTTCAAGGTGAGGAATAAATAAAGGCATTGGGTAGCACTATTATAAATTATTATGGAGCTATAGCTAATTCTATAATGAAGCACATCATGTTAATTTTTAGATATGGTAAGCAATATGGGAAATAGGTTAACAAACCAATAACAACACAAGCATGATACAAGGTAATGGAATGTAAACTCCTTAAGATGCAATACAGGTTAAGTTACTAACCACATACTCATTGGAATGTACTAAATATTATAAGAGAAATCACTACAAAATTCCACTTGCACTTTGTGATATAAATCTGTATTGACCATGTTAGAACTCCATGTGCTTTTTCTAAGGAATTGTTAAGCAATGGAATAATGAATTATGTACTTCTACCTACAAATGCCCTATAAAAAACTGGATTAGGTCAACAATAGCAATTAATACCATGAGACAGCAGGCATGACTGGATGGATGTTTGGGATGAAAACAGAGAATCCTAGAAGAATATCTTATGTGAACTGAAATCTTCTTGAACTGAAGTGACACTATTATGAGAGAAGGATAAATTACATTTAAGAAGACTACAGTTGGAAGTCTTCTACTCTATGTAGTAGTTCTGATCAAAATCCCAAACAAATGATTTTGAGTTTGGGGAATGGGGTTTGCAAATAGATAATCTGACAATAGGATTTTACAGGGTAGTTGTAACCACCAGCTGCATCAGCCTTTGGAATGTAACAAAGATCACAAAAATATTTCATTTTCTAGTTAGCCAAGGTGCTGGACTTTCAAATCTTCAGCAGGTAGTAAAATGCCTAAACTTCATAAAGTGGAAAAATCTGACTACCTGTGAAAAGAAAGAAGAAAAATCATTGCACATTTTGTGAAATAGTAATCAAAGATGTGATAACTAATTCACAGTTAATATGCTGCTAGCAGGACCTATATTTTAAGTTGTATGATTTCTGGATATTTATTTACCTGTGTCTCATTATATTCCATGTTCAGCATTGGTAAGCTTTAAAATTGGGAGATACTATGCTACAAGGCATTAGTAGGCATGCTCTAGGCAACTTATCCTACCTGCTCCAAGCAGCTGAGGTAAACCATAATTTAATCATGGATTTTATAGCCAAGGGGTAAAATCCACTGGGAACGGAGAACAGAAAAATGTGTACACAGAAGGCATTTTTAATATCAGCAATAATTTTCACCAGTTTTCCTTCTTACAGTTATAATACCATGTCAATGGTTCCATATGAAAATGTAGTACCCCTCTATGTTCTTGGCATGCAAAATGCAAACTGGCTCTCCCCTTTTTACTTAAACAAATAAAGTGATGCATAGAAGAGGGAGTATTCACTAGGGAATGACACGTCGCATGAAACTAACAAAGTAAAAAGGAACAAATTACCACAGATCAATACATTCATCAGAATTTTCTCAAATAATTCAAATGGGAAACTGATTAAATGGGAAACTTATTTGGTATTCAGTCAACTAGTTTAATGAAACCTATCTTCTTTCTAATAAGGCAATGTTCTTCTCAAGAAAACCATACCAAGGCTACTAAGGCTATGTTCTACTAAGTAAAACAACAGAAAGACTAAACTTTAGGGGTGGGGTGGGGTGGGGGGCTGTTTCTGTATTAATATGTATGTAGTCTGGCTGAGAAATTAGTCTGGCTTTCCAAAAGAGAATCTGAATTTCACCAATCTTTCAAAATTATCTGAGACTGCTGTCATATCTAGAGCTAACCCAGAGGTGCAGGAACAAGCTTTCTGCAGGAATTCACCTGAGAAATGAGTAGAGCTAATTGAGAAGAAACATGCTAGTGCATGTTAGCCCAATTCCTAATGTCCATGCCCACTAAGGTGGCTATTAAATCATTAAGCAATGCCACATAAACATATGTATTTAAAATAATAATTAATAACGCATTATTAATATGAAGAAATTCTAACATGGGCTTTGAAGATTAATCAGTGAGACTCATGAATGTTTTACTAGTTTGAAGAAAATATATGGACCCTTCCAGACCATTAGCAGGACAGTTTTTGAACCGTTTTCTACAGTTTCACGGGAAAATGACTGATTCCTTTAGTTTCCATTTTATAAATGCCATTGGCTCAGGTAGTTCTCCTTGTCAGTCATCCAAATCTTGAATTGGCCTACGAGCATTCCTGGAGAGCTGTCAATACCAGGTTTTGCTGTGCTTTCAGTAGGGTTGATAGAATTTCATTTTATGTTTTCTTATTACTATTTCCAGGGTCTCAGCTGCTATATCTCTGTGCTTTGTCTAGCCCAGTGGAACTAGTGCAGTATCACAGGCTCCCAGAGACTAAATGCTAGCCACCTGCCTTCTTGACCAGTATCACTTTCTGCTATAGTAACATAGTTGCTTAGATTCTGTTAAAATGCCCTAGCTAGCTGATGCTGATATTGAGATAACATGAACAAAATGCCATTCATTGGATATCCTACCGGCAGGGGAGAAAAAAGACAGCTGGCATCAAACCCTCTTTCCTCTTTCCTTTATATCTTATATTTTTGCATGTTCCTTTCAAAATGAATGTTTGCTCAAACTTCCACTTTTTACGCGTTTGCTTTGCTTGGAAAACGAAAGCAACAGAATTAGGTTGCTTTATCCTTCAGTGCCTTGTTAGAATATTTTCTGATTCCTGTATGCAGTGTAAAGAAATCTAGTCTGAAAAAGCTGTGAGATTGTGCATAGAGTTAGGTGCATTACTTACTGCATTTTCCCTTAAAACTTTGTCTCCCTTGCCTGTAATTGGCCAACAACATTAAAAGCAGAACAAACAACACAAAGCTCTCCAGTTTCTAAGATCAAAGAGAGATCTAAGAGGATTGTGTTCTTCTCGCAAAATCAAACACATTGAAAGCAGCAAATGATGTCCGAGACAAAACTGCCCAAGGGCTCAGATGAAAGAGCATGGCTTCCAGTCTGTTCCACATAAGCGGTCCTGTCGTGTTAAGACTGGGGCTGGAGGAAGAAGCAAACGACAGCAACATCCAAAAGAACGGAGGGCTCCTGAGCCTTGGAATACACCGGAGATCCTGGTGGATATCATCTAGGGAAATTCAGACATTTCATTTGGACTGAGATCTGTCTCTCCCTCTCTCTCTCTCTCTCTCATACAAACACTTATAGAATGGCCAAAAATTACGCTGTAAAAAAATGTCAGCGCCAAGATAAAAAATAAAACCCGAATTAATAGATACTGTAAATATAATTAGCATTATAAGTACTATTAAAAAAATAGCTACCCATTTATAAAATGAATTAATCCAGCTGCATCTGCACCTGTCCTCTCTCTCACACAATCCACTCTTTTGCATAGACAGAGTGTGCACATATACGTATACTCTCTAGGACACATATACATTTCCCTCCTTCCTTCCTTCTTCCTTCCCACAGCACCAAAAGCCTTGTTCTTACTCCTACCCCACAGAGTATATTGGTAAAAAGAACTAAGCTGAAGATATACTGAAAAAAACTACACTGCTTGAGTTCTGTAATTTTTAGATTGCTGCTGAAAGAACAACATGAGGAACAGATATTTATACCTAAAGTTTTGTTTTACTATTCACTCAATATCTGCTATTGTATCATATCCCCACCCTCCACAAGAGGGCTAGGTTTAGGCCCCAAGCATTTGTCAATTTAATAAATCAATCAGGTTTTCTCTGAGCTATTCTCAGTTGAAATAATGAATTTTATTAGTTGACATGGCCTTATCTTACAAAGGTTGCTATCTGTCCATCACTGCCAGCCTTGCTGATGAATAACACAATTAATTTTTCTGTTGTTAAAACAATAAACTCTGTGTGTGTGTGTGTGGGTTGGTATAGTACTAATGCAGAAATAATTCAAGAATTACCTCCAATACATACAATGTATATTTGTATATTGATATATACAGAATAAAAAGGGCATGAAAACTGAAGAAGTAAAATAAATCTGAATTTATATTTGATATAAAACTGCTTTTTGAAAACAGCTAAAATCGAATGCAATTATTGGATCAAGAATCTTGTTTTAAAAAAGCACTCAAGTCTTATTTTGCAGGTACAGATTTCATCGGGGGAGGGGGAACATAAATTTTCCATATGGTCATTAGAAAATATTCACAACAGAGCATTCAATAATACAAAGCCAATGAACAATCATATGGCATCTTGAAGTTTTTGTCTTTAATAAATATTTTGCAACATTAAACCCTGTACAAGTTTATTATTCTCCAAATGACAAAATCGAGGAAGCATGGATAACCAGCAAGCCCTGGTGGCCATAGGGGCAGTTTTTGCCCCAGTTTTGGCAGTTGGAGGGGTTTCACCAGGCAAATTATGTGCTTTACATCTTGCATAGGCTTAAAGCACAATTGTACCTCTGCTAATTCTCAGACAATGGGTAATTTGGGAGTGGGGAACAAATAGATGGCTTAGCCCTCCAAAGGGTTTAAGAAGACCATTTTACCCTTGAAATTTCCCCATACCATCATTTCTCCCAAGCAGCAAAAGGAGAAAAATGCCCCCTCTTGCTCCAGTGACTGCATGTTCTTACTACCTATGCTCCCTACATCTCTCAGAAGCTGTAAAATATAAATATCACTTTAAAAGACAATTTCCAGCTTCAAAGAAATTGCCCACCCTTAAAATAAAGCCATATCCTCTTATGCCACAGTAAAGTTCTCACTCTTAAAAGGCCAGTGGAGTGGATTTTGCAACTGGAAGTAGGTTGTCCAACTTGACTGTCTTAAAAAGCTAAGTGGTATCAAGTAAGGTTAGAGTTATGGCTAGGTTAGGAATAGGGAGACCACCTTGAGTGGGAGACCTATCTTGGGGGACTAGGGCTATATGATAGAGTTGGAAGTTGGAAAAGAAAAACAAAAGGGAAAAGAGAAAAAGCAATAGCAATAGCAACTCACTTCTCTATAATTTGCAAGAAGAGTGCATGGGTGTGTACATAAAATTTACATAAAATATAAACTCTCTTCCTTTCCACTCTTGAAAAGTACTACTTCATTCTGAATTATGCCCCTATCTCTTTGAACTTAGATCAGACTTGATATTAAGCCATAAATAAATTTTGTGGTGAACATTGTTGTTGTTGTTGTTATTCTTCCTAGTGTTTTTCTTGCAGGCGCAAGGTCCACTCCCCCCCCCTCCCCTGATCAACCAAATGTTGATCCATTGGTTGTGACAGGAATTCACCAGCTGGCTTGTCACCTGAGCCTGACATCATGGACTGAGAGAGAGTGACTGACCCAAAGTCACCCAGCCAGCTTTCATGCCTAAGGCGAGACTGGAACTCACAGTCTCCTGGTTTCTAGCCTGGAGTCTTAACCACTAGACCAAACTGGCTCTCTTGTGGTGAACAATATACCTTTAACCACTGTATCCTGGACAGTCCACCTCTTATCAGAGAAAATTCTGTCAAATACAACAATTTGGAGGTGAGAGAGAAATGGAAAGAACCAGAAATTCCCAGCAACCATTGTTTTTAAAGTGAGATGACATAATGAGGAAGAAAAATCCAAGAATAATAGATATATAAGAGTTTGTTAGGGCAATCCAATCCTCCTGCTCACTACAGAATTCCAGATTAAAGCATCCTTGACTATTGGCACCAAGGTAAAATGGAATTATATCCTTTGAAGAATTGCAATCACTGTCAGCTACCTACACCTTGGTACAACTTTGCACAGAATGTCCTTGCTTGGGTTGAGTAGATCCAGGCTGTGATGTGGCCAATTAATTATTTCCTATTCCACTAATTGTATGTCTTAGCAAATTGTGTGTCATAGCCAATGTTCTTCATGATTCCAACTCTAGCCAAGGGCTTTGGAATCATAAACAGCATTCAATATGTATGATGTGCCCAGCTATGTTGTTCTTTCTGGTTGGGCTGCATAAGTTATTCTAACTTTAGGCAAACTAAATCCTTTTAAAATCTTCATTGTATTGCACTCTGTGCCCCAATAACAATTGATACTACTGTTGACTTCTAATTTTTTGTGATTTCTATTTGCCAATCTCAGCATTTGGTAATCTTTTCAATTCTTTGTCTTCAACAGTTTCTTGGAGCCCCTCTTTTGGAATGCCATCAATAAACTATGCAGTTTTCAATGACTGCATGTTATGTTCCAGGTAACAATCAGCCTGAATTGTAAAAACCCATAAATTTTTTGCTCTGTCATTTTCAATTACTTTTGCTGTGATTTCATGCTTCCAGTAATTCTTATTGACTATCAATCCATACTTTTTCCATAAATGCCAGTATGATATCTTCCTAACTCAATCATGCCTTTTTTTGTGATTAATTTGTGTGATTTTGCTGCATACAGTTATTATACAGTCATTTTTCTTTTCATCCATATTTTGGCACAATAGGCATTTCCTATCCAAACTAGCCTTTTCTATTTTTGCCTTGATGACATTTGTGCAAAATGCTTTTTTCTTTGGCAGCAAAATAATAATAACAACAACAACAACCATCAGTCAACTGCAAAAGGCAGCTTCACTTGGAACAGCTTACATCCTGTGATGATACCTTTAACACCATCAGACAACAACATCTGCCTATCCCAGGTCCTTGGGAAGGACTCGATAGGTGGATAAAAATGCCAATCTAAACATTTGGCTGACTGTACGACCAACCATAAAAATAATAATTTTATTTCCTTTTTAAACATATCTTTCTTAACTCACCGTCATGTTCTGATATTGCCTGATTTCCATATCTTTCTGTATCTTCAGTATCTTTCAAAAAATGCCCATGTAGTGCCTGTTGTTTTTTATAATAGTGTTTATATGCCATTTCTTCAAAACCTATTTTCAGTAAAGTGTCTTTATTTGTCTTGATGTAATCATTTAGTCTTTGTTTTTCCCTTCTACAGCTTGTTTTACTTGGAAAAGTTCTTCCCCCCCTCTCCTCCTCCTCCTCTTCTGAACAATGCTCACCAAATGCTGGTGTTTTAGGAACAATTAAAGCTTAATTCAAATGTATTATTATTATTATTATTATTATTATTATTATTATTATTAAATTATTAAACTTGTATGTCACCTATCTCCCCCAATGGGTGACTCTGGGCAGCTCACAATAACAATTATTATTATTCTGAAATGAGATGAAAAGAGGAGAGTACTAGAGAGACAATGAATAAATTACTAGATTATGAGACAATGCATAGATTACTAATGTCTTAGAGGTATCAATATTGATAGTGGTATCAAACTCTTAACTAAGTGAAGTGAACTAATAGAACTAAGAGTGTGAAAGAGCTGCAATTGAAAAGAGGCCCAAGTTTGCTCAATGGAAGACCAAGTCTATGTAACCCAAATCCAAAAAGGCAGAAATTTTCATTGCATAGAGAAGAAAGAAGAGTTAGCCCCAAGACAGACATCCAAGTACACATGGAACTTGATAAGCCATTTCCCTCCACAAAGGCTCAAGGAACAGGAGGAGGAGGGGGAGGAGGAGGAGGAGGAAGGGGTGGTGAAGGAGGAGGAGGAGAAGGTGGACAAATTCTAACATTTTTCAGGAGTTGATTTTTATAGATTAGGTGGCAGAACATTGACTGGTACAGTGTGGAGTTTTATTATCTTGGGCATTCAGATATGAAATAAAGAAGAGACTGCTGATGCTGAAGAAGAAGAAACAGTTGCTGATTTGATTTTTGGATTCAAATAAGAGAAAAACTTTTTCTGTATGGATAATTCTTCTTCTCAACTACCTTTAGGAATCCTTTGTGCATAAATCCTTCAATTAACAAAACTCCCTGTGCCAAATTACTTTGTCTGCACATAAAAAGGACAGGAAAGAATAAAAAGAATGTTTTGATAACCTGAAGGGCTTGGCCCAACCAACAGATTGTGGTCATCAAAGAAAGGGATTAAAATAATTCCTGCCAAACTAATTTGCTTGGCTTTCCACAAGGAGAATTATACACTGACGCAAAGTAAAATGCCATGGGATAACTCTGCTAATATCACACTTAATAAACCAACCTGTATGTTACACAAAATCTTATTTTATTTATAGTGTCGTTAGCAGTTATTTTAGTTTTAATCCTGGGCCTAAGAGAAGAGTACCCTTCAAACATAGTCCTTTGTAACTTACAGATCTTAGTCTTCTGCAAATACCATGGAACCTCCAAGAACTGTATCTCTTTTAGAACTATAGCTGTGGAAATTAAATTAAAAGAATGTTGGAAGTTCACCCATCCAACATGGTTCATATTATTATGATTAATAATATGGTATCTTACCATCATCATCATCATCATCATCATCATCATCATCATCATCATCATCATTTTATCCATAAAATGTAACTATTTGTGTTCATCATTCTGGGTACTGTTTTTTTTTTAAAGGATCAGAATAATACTTTCATTTCTCCTTGTTTCAGTATGCTTGCACCTCATACATAAGCATTATGATTTTCAGACTTTTGTCAGACTTTGAAAAAAATAACCTGAAATTAGCAACTGGACCTTGTAGCATCTTGTCTACATCAGATTGTAACGACAACTGAAAAAAGGGACTGGGATTAAAAAACAAGGCAGAGATGTTTGTGTTGAAACAGTCTTAACTGCTGAAGGCAGCACTTAAATTATAATACTTTGATATGTTAATTATTTATTATTTTAAATTATGCATCTTCTAACATTAAAGAGACAAGTAACCTATAATTTATCTTTCATTCAATGTGAAATGGTGTCTTTTTGTAGTTCCTTTCTCTGCTATGTACAGAATTTTGTTTTGATATAAAACATTAACTGGTACTATGAATAGAAAGTAAAAGTGACATTCACTTGACAACTTGATTCTTCTAGCTTTATTTACTTAAAAAAATAAACCTGACAACCCACTCAAAGATAAGACTTTAATTCATCCATCCATTCTAATAATTTCACAAAATCACTGAACACAAAGGATGCAACATAAAATCCTCAGGGTAGAGTGGGCTTTTGTCATTGTCTGACCTCATATGTCACTTGAACATGAATGACAAGGAATCATAGTCACAGTCTGTCTGTCTGTATGTACAGATATATATATATATATCTGTGTATGTATAGGTATTGTGGTTATAGTGGAATGTTATGTTGCTTTCCTTTTTTTTTTTTTAGCAGCTTACTGAAGTTTCATAAGCAAAAAAGTAAATTAGAACAAAAGTTGATCCAATCATTTCCATCGATGACTGAATGCCTTAAGAAGATCCCTCATATTCAAGGCAAATGGACAAGACGATTGTGTGATTGCCTTTTTCATGAGGCATTCATTTAGCTTAGGTGAAGGCATTTTGTAAAATGCACATAGTATAAGAAGACTTTTCTATTTGCTCAGCTGAAATCAATGCAGTGATCTGTATAAGGAGAGCACAAGTACTGTACTTTCCTTCCTGAATGCGGACAAAGGGGATTAAAGATTTTGAAGAGCACAGCTTTGGCATCTGGCTTAGGAACACATATGTGATTAGATGTGATTGCAAGTGCTGGGCAGAGACTGCCCAATTCTCCCCAAGACCTGAATCTGATGTCTGAAAAGATCCTGGATGAGGTTGTCCATCCTGAATCACCTGTTTAAAGGTCTTAAAGGAGGGGCCTTTTCCTCATGGTACTTCTTTAATTAAATAACTGTTCTGGAGTATGAGTTGGGGGGAAAAGGAGGATTTCCCTTACATTAATAAAAGACTAACAAACCATCTTCCCTTTCATGAGTTTACCTTTCCCCTGTTCCTTAACTGAGAAGGTAGTTGAAGAACAATCACTGTGCTGCAGCCTTGTCCCATTCTATTCTCTCCCTTCTTTCCAGGGAACTATTTGCTTGGAATTTGCTTAGAATAATTCTGTCCAAGAACACTCACTCAGAATAGCTGCCTCCATTGCAGGATTTTGCAAGAGTGACTTCAAGTTTCTAGCGAGAGATGGAAGAGGATGGCTGTTTGCATAAGGAAGGAGGGAGAAGCTATATAGTTTTTGTTGATAAGGTGAAGAGAATGATCCAAAAGCTTAGCAGACTGATGAAGATGATAATTTGCTTGACTTGTGTTGGGAGAGTTCTCCTCTGCTCCACAGCAAAATACTGTGGGATGGCCCTGTTAATATGATACTTAATAAACCAACCTATATGTTGCACAAAAACTTCTTTTGTCCAGAGTATCTCTAATAAATATGTTCAGTATTAAGCTTGATCCTAAGACTATAGTGTTATTCAGACAGAAACTAGTCTTGCAACTTAAAGATCAGGTGTGTATGATGGGTGGGATTGATTTTCCCACTCAGGATGGTCACCTTTCAAGGCAATATTTGTTTTTGTTTTTTTTATTGCTTTTAACCTTGTAAGACACAGAGTTCTTTCACAACTTACCATCCTTATGAATTTATTAAATACATAAATTCTTTTGAAGGATAGCTTCACTCATCCCACATCCTTGCAAAGATTCAACATACAGGTGAAACTCAAAAAATTACAATATCGTGCAAATGTTCATTTATGTCAGTATGGCAACTCAAAAGGTGAAACCAATATATGAGATAGACGCATTACATGCAAAGCGAGATATGTCAAGCCTTACTTGGGTATAATTGTGATGATTATGGCGTACAGCTTATGAAAACCCCAAATTCACAGTCTCATAAAATTAGAATATTGTGAAAAGGTTCAATATTCTAGGCTCAAAGTGTCCCACTCTAATCAGCTAATGAATCCATAAAACCTGCAAAGGGTTCCTGAGCCTTTAAATGGTCTCTCAGGCTGGTTCAGAGGAATCACAAGCATGGGAAAGACTGCTGACCTGACAGTTGTGCAGGAAACCATCATTGACACCCTCCATAAGGAGGTAAAGCCCCAAAAGGTAATTGCAAAAGAAGTTGGATGTTCCCAAAGTGCTGTATCAAAGCACATCAATAGAAGGTTGTGTGGAAGGGAAAAGTGTGGTAGAAAAAGGTGCACAAGCAGCAGGGATGACTGCAGCCTGGAGAGGATTGTCAGGAAAAGGCCATTCAAAAATGTTGGGGACTTTCACAAGGAGTGGACTGAGGCTGCAGTTAGTGCGTCAAGAGCCACCACACACAGACGGATCCTAGACATGGGCTTCAAATGTCGTATTCCTCTTGTCAAGCCACTCCTGAACAACAAACAACGTCAGAAGCGTCTTACCTGGGCTACAGAAAAAAAGAACTGGTCTGTTGCCCAGTGGTCCAAAGTCCTCTTTTCTGATGAGAGCAACTTTTGCATCTCATTTGGGAACCAGGGACCCAGAGTCTGGAGGAAGAATGGAGAGGCACACAATGCACGATGCTTGAAGTCCAGTGTGAAGTTTCCACAGTCTGTGTTGATTTGGGGAGCCATGTCATCTGCTGGTGTTGGTCCACTGTGCTTCATTAAGTCCAGGGTCAACAAAGCCGTCTACCAGGAGATTTTGGAGCACTTCATACTTCCTTCCGCAGACGAGCTTTATGGGGATGCTGACTTCATTTTCCAGCAGGACTTGGCACCTGCCCACACTGCCAAAAGTACCAAAACCTGGTTCAATGACCATGGGATTACTGTGCTTGATTGGCCAGCAAACTCACCTGACCTGAACCCCATAGAGAATCTATGGGGCGTTGCCAAGAGAAAGATGAGGGACATGAGACTGAACAATGCAGCGGAGCTGAAGGCCGCTATTGAAGCATCCTGGTCTTCCATAACACCTCAGCAGTGCCACAGGTTGATAGTATCCATGCCACGCCGCATTGCTGCAAAAGGGGCCCAAACCAAGTACTGAGTACATATGCATGCTTATACTTTGCAGAAGTCCGATATTGTTCTATTTCCAATCCTTGTGTTATTGATGTCATGTAATATTCTAATTTTCTGAGATTGTGAATTTGGGGTTTTCATAAGCTGTACACCATAATCATCACAATTATAGCAAAGTAAGGCTTGACATATCTCGCTTTGCATGTAATGTGTCTATCTCATATATTGGTTTCACCTTTTGAGTTGCCATACTGACATAAATGAACATTTGCACTATATTCTAATTTTTCGAGTTTCACCTGTAATTGCTTGCAGGATCTTCTCCCATGCACAGAAGATTGTTCCATTGTGTTCTAAGCAACGCTTTTCTCCACTGGTGCGCCTAGCAGAAGTGTCTTTTGTGCATATAAATCCATGCATGTGAAATATTGGAATACCACAAAACAGCCATGATGAACTATCAGTAAGAAGCAGTTGCCCCAGGACTTAAAGGAGGGGGCATTTCCTCATGGTACTTCTTTAATGAATGTACCTCTCCAAATGCTAGTATTATTATTTTTAAAAAATTCTGAATGTTTTAGTTTCAAGATATGCATACATAACTCATACAATGCATGTACGTATATATATATATGTATATATTTATTTATGTGTGTGTGTGTGTGTGTGTGTGTGTGTGTGTGTGTATGTATGTATGTATGTGTGTGTATATATATATATATATATATATATATATATATATATATATATATGCGGCTGGATAGCGTAGTGGTTAGAACACCGCCTTTGATGCAGGAGACTGGGGTTCAAATCCCAGCTGGCACCTACCTTACCAGTAGGGGTTCTTGGGCAAAGACCCCCTAACGCTTTACCTGCCTTCCTCAAATATGAGAGTGACACGAACTAAGAGAGTCATGCCGGCTCGGACGTCGCTCGGATTAACAAGGTCCGCATCAGATGTTGGGGAACCAGGACAATCTGATGTTAAGTGGGCTACTGGAACAAACCATACATGGATGAGACAAGAAAACTTGGAATTGATGGAATGGTACTACAACAGCAGACCTAATGAGAGGGGATATATGAAACGTATGAGGGAACTACGGATAGACAGAAGGCCTACATCCACACTAACTGAGAAACAACTAGTTACCCAGCGCTTCCACATAGTAAAGAGGAAGCTGCTCTCACAACTTGAGATAGACCAACTCTACATTATAACCCAGACTCAAGCAGACCTGGAAGAACAAGCAATTGGGCAGCCAACACCTGAAGCTGGAATGTCACTGCCACCCCTTCCATTACAGAGCACAGCAGCTGATATGAGGCATAAGATCATGGATAAACTAGCTACAGTCAACCCTCGAGTCCGATTACCAAGGCTCAGTGGAGAAGTACCATCAGATAGTATGCTAGAAGATGCCAACAGAGCCCTCAAGAAGAACAGCAGTACATACCCACCCTGGAAAATGAGATTGGAGGCTAAGATCAAGGCAACTCGAAGAGAAGTCAGTCAGCTGGTGGAACTACAGAAGCGTGTGGAGATTAAGGATAAGACTCCGCTACTGAAAAAATACATAGGCCTGACTCCATCTGAAGCCCTAGAGACTGCTAAACAAAGGCTCACAGCACTGGCTACCAGGCTAAGAAGATAGACTAGAGAAGCAGAGGCCAAGAAGATAAATGCCCTGTTCTCCAAAGAACCATCCAAAGTGTACTCCCAACTGCAGTGCAACCAAAGAATAGCAGCTGAGCCACCAGCAGCAGAAACTGAACAGTACTGGAAGAACATATGGGAGAAAGAGAAGACACATAACATCAGTGCAAAGTGGCTGCAGGACCTGAAAGCAGACCACAGCAATTTCCCAGAACAGGAACCAGTCACCATCACAGTAGCAGACATCCAACAGCGGGTCAAGAACATGAAAAGCTGGACAGCAACTGGCCCGGACATGATCCACACCTACTGGCTAAAGAAACTAACAGCAGTTCATGAACACCTAGCAGCACAGATGAACCAACTGCTAGCAGCAGGCTCCCACCCAGACTGGCTAACACAAGGAAGGACAGTGCTGATCATGAAAGACCCTCACAAAGGAACAGCACCATCCAACTATCGGCCAATAACCTGCCTCCCCAAAACATGGAAAGTTCTATCAGGCATCCTAGCTGCCAAGCTACAAGACCATATGGGCCTTGTACATGAGCAGATCTCAGAAGGGCATTGGGAACAACACCAGAGGCTCAAAACACCAGTTACTCATAGATAGAGCAGTCACCCGAGATTCAAGGTCTAGGCAGACCAATCTGAGCACAGCCTGGATTGACTACAGGAAAGCTTATGACTCAATGCAGCACACATGGATCTGTGAATGCCTGGCGCTATACAAAGTCAACAGGACACTAAGGACCTTCCTCAAGCACTCAATGGGACTGTGGAAGACAACACTGGAAGTGAACTCAAGACAGCTTGCACAAGTGGCCATCAAGTGCGGCATATACCAAGGTGATGCACTGTCTCCACTGCTGTTCTGCATAGGCTTAAACCCCCTCAGCCAGATAATCACAAGGTCTGGATATGGGTAGAAGTTCAAGAGTGGAATCACCATCAGCCACCTTCTCTACATGGATGACATCAAGCTGTATGCTAAGAGTGAACGAGACATCGACTCACTGATCCACCTGACACGTATCTACAGCGAGGACATTGGGATGTCATTCGTACTGGAGAAGTGTGGCAGGATGATAGTAAAGAGAGGGAAGGTAGTTAAGACCGATGGAGTGGAATTACCAGTGGGCCACATAGCAGACATAGAGACCAGCTATAAATACCTTGGTGTCCCACAGTCACACAGGAACCATGAGGAGGAGGCAAGGAAGACAGCAACATCCAAGTACCAACAAAGGATAAGGCAGGTCCAGAAGAGCCAGCTCAATGGGAAGAACAAGTTCCATGCCATCAACATGTATGCCCTGCCACTCATCAGATACCCTGCCAGTATAGTGAGCTGGCCAAAGGAAGACATGGAGGCTGCCGATGTGAAGACCCGGAAGCTCCTCACGATGTACGGAGGTTTCCACCCCAAGTCCAACACCCAGAGACTGTACACCAGCTGCAAAGAGGGCGGGCAGGGTCTGATGAGTGTCAAAGCCACTGTCCTGGATGAAACCTGGAGTATCCAGGAGTACATCAGTAAGATGGCACCCAAAGATGAGCTGCTGAGAGAATGCCTCAGGCAGCAGCAGACATGGGAGGAAGTTCAAGTGGAGGAAATACCATGGCAAGACAAGCCCCTGCATGGGATGTACCATCGACAGATAGCTGAGGTGGCTGACATTGGGAAATCCAATCAGTGGCTGGAAAGGGCCGGACTAAAAGACAGCACTGAGGCACTGATCATAGCAGCACAAGAACAGGCACTAACCACCAGATCCATAGAAGCAGGGGTCTACCACACTAGACAGGACCCAAGGTGCAAATTGTGCAAAGAGGCCTCAGAGACAGTCCAACACATAGTGGCAGGGTGTAAGATGCAGGCAGAAACAGCATACACTGAATGGCACAACCAAGTAGCTGGCATTGTGTACAGGAACATCTGCACAGCGTATGGGCTAGACCCCCCCAAGTCCAGATGGGAGATTCCACAGAAGGTCGTTGAGAATAACAGGGCTTAGATCCTGTACTTCCAGATCCAGATGGACAGGCAGGTACTGGCTAATCAACCAGACATCGTGGTAGTAGACAAAGACCAGAAGACAGTGGTAGTGATAGATGTAGCAGTGCCAAGTGACAGCAACATCAGGAAGAAGGAGCATGAGAAGCTGGAGAAGTACCAGGGCCTGAAGGAGGAAATCGAGAGGATGTGGAAAGTCAAGGCCAAAGTGGTCCCAGTGGTAGTAGGAGCAATCGGGGCCGTGACTCCTAAGCCGGGAGAGTGGCTCCAACAGATCCCAGGAACAACATCCGAGCTCTCTGTCCATAAGAGTGCAGTGCTAGGAACAGGTAAGATACTGTGCAGAACCCTCAAACTCCCAGGCCTCTGGTAGAGGACCTGAGATTGAGGAAGACACAGACCACCCATAGGGGTGAGAGGGAATTTTATTATTAGCCCAGTTCCCCCTGATAAAATGCCAGCAGCAAAACCCGTGGTAGTTCAGTATTATACCTCATACAAGAAGAGGAAGAGAAAGAGAAAAAGAAAGAGGAGAAGGGAGGGAGGGAGAGAAGAAGGGAGGGAGGGAGAGAAGAAGGAAGGAAGGAAGGAAGGAAGGAAGGAAGGAAGGAAGGAAGGAAGGAAGGAAGGAAGGAAGGAAGGAAAAGGTAATAAAATAAAGTATTGTGTCTCAATATTAATTTTCACATTAGTATTAGCAGTGATTCTGCTGCCCTTTGTAGTGCCAAGAAAGATTGAGAAACTTCTTGTACACACATTAGAAGATAGGATTATTTTGCTGATACAGCGCAAGGAGATTAAATAAATGGGTATAAAATCTTCTCAATCATTGTAGCTGCATTAGATTTATTTTTCTCATTCCTTTAATAAATCCTTTAAGTATGCATTCAGTCTCTCAATGATTTCTGACAAAGCTTGGACACTCAGATTGGGAATCGCCTTAATTTAAAGTTCCAGTAATGAATATTTAGGTGCCTTATCAGTGTTGCAGGCTTGGTAGATGCTTGGTGTACTGTGTCAGTTCTTTTCAAGAGTATTTCAGAGAGAGAGACAGAGAGAGAGACAGAGAGACAGAGAAACATTGATATGTAGTTTCACAAGTTACCCAGCTTTTATTTCCTCTTATAGAAGATTAGAGAGGTATACAGTATACTTGGTGAATGATGAATGAGGAGAAAGTGTTTTAAATTTGGAACCCTCGGACCACTAACAGAATAATGCAGGACTTTCTGATACTTTTTTCCCCCCTCCTGCTCAAAGCAACTAGTGGATGTTAATGGAACAATATACTAGGGGGAAAAAATCTGCCCATAAATATTCAATATCCTTTTTATCTAATGCAGCACACTAACATCAACCATAAGAGTCACCTTGTCACCTTGCCCTTCAGACAGTCATATTTCAATTTTCCCTTTCAGATATGCATTTAACCTTCTGAATCTCTTAAATGATGAGCATAGAGTACATAAAGGCCCACATAAAAGAAGGATGCCTTATTTAGATATGCCTAGTTCCAAACTATTTAGGAGCTTGAGGGCAAACACAAGTACTTTATACTGAGAAATGGCCTCTGAGCCAGGCTAATTCTGAATAAACTGATGAAATAGTCTAGCTATTTGTTCTAGGTAGAGCCAGGAACAGAGCCATTTTGGTGTAGTGTAGCACCAGGCTAGAATCCGGGGCATTCTAGTCCTGCCTTAGGCACAAAGCCAGCTGGGGGACCTAGGCAAGCCACTTCTGAAATCTTGCCCAGAAAACTGCAGGGACTAGTCCAGGCAATCACCAGGAGACAACACTGACTCACCAGCACAAAATCCAGGAACAAAACAACAACAAAAAAGCCAGGAACAATTTTTAAAGGAAAACTGTACAGATAAGGAAAATGACCTTGAAGGAGATATGCAAGATAGGTACATTTTCAAACTTTTCCACAAAGTTCTCCACCAAAATGATGCTGAAGGATGATCTCTCAAACTATTTCTCAAGAGCATTATTACATTTTAGCTGTGACTTAAATTCCACACACACACACACACACACACACACCCCGATTTAAAGCATGGAAAGCCAGGAAGGCCAGATACCATTAAAGAAGTATTGTGCTAGAGGGATGAATGATAAATAAAAGATTCACACAGACTCAATGACTACCTTGTTCCACAACATTTCATTAGAATTTCTCTTTTTTTCAGCCCCCCAGGTAAACCAGATCAGGAAATCAATTCTACAGGAAGGCTAAAATTACTTCCCCCTTCTTATACTTATTAGAATTAGAGAGGTGTTTGCCTGAGCCTCTTCTGAATATTTTCTGTCTGTTGTGGACTTAAGATTATGTTTCACTCCTTGTCACTTTGGTAACATCTTTCATTTCTCCATCAAGGTCATCTTCCTTTACTCTCTATGCTTTTCCTTTAAAATAATTCTGAATGCAAATTGGAAAATGTTGGTCTGTGTGTGTGGATTCTTTGCCTGCACTAATTTTTAGCTATAAACTCCTTTGCCTGAAAGGATTTATCTATTTTTTGAGATATTTTTGTCTTATAACTTTCATGCAACAATTATTGTATTTCATGTCATTTATACACACACACACACACACACACACACACACATGCATACATATACATACACCCCCCACACACCCCCACACACCATTTTACCTCTTAACCAAACACATGTAAGTAAATATTTGCCTGCTTAAAATAAGAAAATAAGTGATGATCTTGGAAAGTAGAGACAAAGAACACTTCCATACTCCACTCTTAGACAGCTCCTGTCCTGGACTGAGGTTGGGTGGACTCTAAACTGCCCTTAAGAAAATTCTGTCTGGATGTGGGTGCTTCAGAACAGCTTCCCAGATGTTCACTCTGTATTCCCCCATTTATTGGACAATTTCTTTGTTACTATGCCCTCTCATCTTTCTTTGCCAGGAAATCAATTGCCAATTTTTGTTCTTTCTGTAAGAGACTCTTAGTGGACAGATGTGGAAAAACCTAATGCTGTTTACGAACTTAAAGTATCAAAATGCACATATATGCAGGAACTACAAAAAGCACTAAAATAAAAGTTCCTTTTTTGCATTTTCCCTGATTTAGTTCTCTAATGCTGCAGCTACTGTTATCAATAGAGTTCCAGGAGTGTAGTGGTTATTATATTTACATCAGATTCAGAAGATCACTGACTGAAAACTTGGCATAAACATTTTAAATACTACTTTTCTTTCTCTGAACTACTCCCTTTCCTGCTTTTTTTTTTTAAATCATTACTGCACCATTTCATATTTTTTGTTATCATTTGAATTAGAAGTGTTTTACACCATTTCTCAAAAATCCAAATAAATAAGGACTTATCACTGCAATTAATCAATGCAATTAAATGTCCTATAATGAAGGACATTTCTACACATCCTACTTCATATAATATCTAATCAAATTGCAGGGTTTTGCCTAGAAAAAGTATAGTTCAGCAGCTAAAGCAGATAGCAGTGCTTAAGCTTGCATGAGAGAAAGAAAGAAAGAAAGAAAGAAAGAAAGAAAGAAAGAAAGAAAGAAAGAAAGAAAGAAAGAAAGAAAGAAAGAAAGAAAGAAAGAAAGAAAGAAAGGAGGGAGGGAGGGAGGGAGGGAGGGAGGGAGGGAGGGAGGGAGGAAGGAAGGAAGGAAGGAAGGAAGGAAGGAAGGAAGGAAGGAAGGAAGGAAGGAAGGAAGGAAGGAAGGAAGGAAAATATGGAAGAGGAAAGCAAGACATACGTTGTATTCACAGCAGGCTGCTAGTGGGCAGAAAACAATATTGTCTGTTCCTGCTTTCCAGAAAATGTTGTTGGCCTATACTTGCAACCAGCAACCTGGCAGTGGGGATATGCCCTCAGATCAAAGTCTTCACTTGACTGTGGAATTTCTGGGCAAATTTTGGGCCAGGCACTAATTCTTGTCCTAGCCTACCTCATGGAATAGCTGTTGTGATGATGAAGTGAAAGGAGAATTCCATGTGCCATCTTTAACTTCTGAAGCAGTGTTTCCCAACTTTAGTAACTTCAAAATGTGTGAGGTACATTACCCATAATTTTCATCAATGAACATATTAGCTGGAGAATGCTATATGCTAAGTTCATGTATCTGGAAGCTGCCAAAATTGGAAAACCCTGTTCTAAAGGAAAGGTGGGCTATCACCGTAAGAATGTCAGGGATGATGATCATAGAAAGCTAACAAGGATAGGACAAATTCAGTTATACTACTAAAATCTTGGTTATAACTAAAACAGAAGTTTAAGGATAAAAACCAAACACTGTAAGGATTTTATATCATATACACTCTATTTCCCTTGTCTCTAAAATATGTGTTGACAAGGTTCTCTAGCCAAAATTTTAAAGATACCAGTAACCAACATTTAGAGGATTAGGAATGACCAAAAAAATATTCTTAAATAAAAGTAAAAGTCCTTTGAAATGTGACCCATCTTTTAAATAGAATGGAAAAACAGAACTGTAGACAATGATTAGTTTATATTAGCCTTTCTCTGTTAAAATACATATGTTTCTATATTAGGTTTTAAATGCCAATATGATTGATTTTTTTTTAAGTCACAGTTTATGCAGACTTATTACTACAGTCTGCAATAAAAACATAAATTCAGAAATAAGGGCCTAAAGAAAGGGGAAAAAATGCTTTTGACTTTGGTTGCATTCACATTCTTTTGTGATTTGTATCCTCACTCCATGAATATTTTAGAGACTGAATTTTCCAGCAGTTATGTTTGCTGAATAACACATTTTGAACTAATGCTAGACAAAATGCTCAGAAAGCAAAATCTAAAGACACCAAGAGGAGATTCTCCAGGCTGCATTTCATTGCTTTGTGGACATTTCTAAGGAATAGAAAAGCAATGTTGCTCTGCAGAAAGTTCCATTTATCATCCAGCCTTCTCCAGACGGGAGCAAGCACAGGGGGAGGGCAATTGATGATACAAGTATGAAGATGCAGGTATGGTTCTTGTATCAGATGTTTTGATGCCATTATATATTTGTGCCATTTGTGTGATATCATAATGTGGCTTGTCATGCATGCCACTGTTCTCCAACATATCCTCCAGATGTGTTTGGGCTAAACTTCTTCAATTCCCACCCATTAGTTCCAACGTTTCTACCAAGCAGCAGAAACACTCCATTAAGTAATGTATCCTAATACAGAAGGATGTAGTACAAATCAAATCAACATCACTTGGTACTGTAGTTTTCCTGCGTCACTGCAAAGCAATTGTGAGGAAACTTACTTTCACGTGAGGGTGAAAGCAAAAGTTATCATGAAAAGGGTTTATTGGGAAAATATAGGAAAAAAAGAAAGCAACAATTGCACAACATTCCAAATAAAATTGGAAATAGAATACAATTATTTTAGTTAAACTTGTTACTTATTATATTCCTAAACAAGATTTTCCTAAACATAGATATCTTATTCCTAAATAAGATATTCCTAAACAAAACAGAATTGGCAGCCCAGATATTGGTAGCCAAAACCAGAAGGCATCTCAGACTGCACCATACAACCATAGAAGGTTGCGGAGGGCCCTTTGGGGAAATCCGTTGGCTACTACATCACTCTGTCCTCCCACTGCTTCTGGAAGGAGCATGCTTCTCTTCTCTTCTCTTCTCTTCTCTTCTCTTCTCTTCTCTTCTCTTCTCTTCTCTTCTCTTCTCTTCTCTTCTCTTCTCTTCTCTTCTCTCCTCTCCTCTCCTCTCCTCTCCTCTCCTCTCCTCTCCTCTCCTCTCCTCTCCTCCTCTCTCCTCTTCCCTTTTTGAATTACTCCAAAATACTTTCTTCCACTAAATGAAATTTAAGCTTAGCAAGTGCAGATTTACCAGGTTATAATCATTCAGCCAATATATTTTAAAACAGTAGTCAAAATTAATGCCTGCTTTCAGTTGTCTCATTAATGTATTGTCATCCAAATTGATAACAGCTGTTATTTGAGGAGGAAAGAAGAAACATGAATATTTGCAGTTAGCTATCAGTCATGTATGATTGTGCCTTCTCTGTTAGGTAGTGTTCAACAGTGTCAATGACTGAAAGAATTAGCATCTTTCCTTTCCTTTCCTTTCCTTTCCTTTCCTTTCCTTTCCTTTCCTTTCCTTTCCTTTCCTTTCCTTTCCTTTCCTTTCCTTTCCTTTCCTTTTTTTTTCCTTCAGAATAACCTCCAATTAAGGATTGCTAGACAGTTAAAAATCCTTCATGTAAAGAGCACTAAAAATGAAATTGATAGAGAGGTGATCTACATTATCACTGGCCAAGCCATATTCATATGTTATAAAATAAGGGTGAGTGGTAGATACCAAGCAATGCTATTTGAGCAGTAATGAACACACCCTTGTAGCTTACAAAATAATATCACAACAGGGGTAACATGGAGATCTTTGTTGTAAAAGTCTTTGTGCATAACACAGAGAGAAATTCACTATGATGAAATAATGTATTAGTAAGTTGATTTAATCAAATGAGTTATTATTTAAGAGCATGCATGAAACAGAAAACATGTTGCCAAAAATTTCATGAACAGAATGGTTCAGGCATGGAATGTTTTGTACAACCCTGGTCATTAATATAAGTTATCTAAGCCCTACACCAGAGGCAGGAGGGGCGGATCATCAACCACCAGGTCAGCCTATCCAGTCCATGAGGCCTCAACTGCAATTACTTCTGCTAGGTCAAATTCCATCCTTTCTCCATTATTAGGGGTGAGAATGGGCCCTCCATTTGGGGAAAGTATAGAGCTGTTGTTATAAAAGAGACTCTTCTGAGTATACTTGGCATTTTATAGCAGCTGTTCCCAAAAAGCCCAATAATGTCATTGAACAGGGCCTAAATTTAGTCCCAACCCAATCACATCACCCAGCTCAGAAGAAAATCCTTGGTTCAAGTTCTTAAGGAGATTGTATGCATATAATTCAAGTATATATATATATATATATATATATATATATATATATATATATATGCATACATACATACATACACACACACACACACACACACACAGAGAGAGAGAGAGAGAGAGACATATATATACATAGACATATATGAACAAACTTATAATTATACCATATAATTCAAATAATCTCCTTAAGAACTTGAATTATATGATGTAATTATAAGTCTTATATAATTATAAGCCTTTGAGTTACTTTTTGACTCCTGGCAACTACCTGGACAAGTCCCTGCAGTTCTTTTTTTGGCAAAGTTTTTCAGAAGTGATTTGCTCCCTAGGTCTGAGAGACAGTGACTAGCCCAAAGTCTTAAGAATATATGATATAAAAAGTAATGCAGAAAATTTAACAATACAGTTTATTCAAACGTACACAAAATACAAGCAAACCCTAGGATTCTCCCCCTTTGCGTGTGTGCATGTGTAATAACATTGTGTTAATAAAGCATTTTCTCCTGAAGAAAATCTGTTTATGTGGTTACTGTCAACCTCAACTGGATGGCACATAATCAAGTTTGAATAATAATATTGTTAATGCATGCATGTACAGTGCTCATAACAATAAAATGTCCTGTTGCTTCTCTCTCTGAGTTTTGCTACCACAGTAGTTTACTGTTTTCAGAGCACCCGCCATATACAACTTTAGCTTTTGAAGCACTGATTGCATGGTTATGGGCAATTATCCCTTTGGTAGCTGGTAGCTGGCTGTTTTTGTTCTTCCTTTTGTTTTATTTGTGTTGCCCAGAAATTCCCAAGAACAAATCAATAATGTGCTTACCACTATCTGCACAAGAAACATTTATGTCCTTTTAACTTGGAATGTTATAAACAGGTGTATGAAAACACATAACCATTTATTATTTGTGCAGTCATGGAATGAATGGAAATTGATTCAAGTGGGCCTTATTCAGTTCATTTAAAAAAAAAAAGGGGGGGATTTCTTAGTCACATTTTCAGTCCTAAGCAAGGCCTCCCAAAGCAATTTACAATATATTACACAGTAACTCCATTAAGCAATTTACAACATTATAAAGGCTTTTAAAACAAAGATTAAAAGCAAAAACTTAAAAGTAAAGTAAGTGAAGTAAACCTTCAGTATTCCAATTTTCTGTGGTGAAAGAACTTTTTTGTTTGTTTGTTTGTTTGTTATTGCCCACTAAAAGTCATCATGAATAACTTTAGTCTATTTTGTTCAGGAAAGAATTTGGTATGCAGATTGCACTACAGGAAAGGTCCAGCCTTGAGTTCCTTTTAGGTGAGGAACACAATATAGAGCATCTGACAGTAACTTCTTAGCCTGTCTGATCCAACACGTTTTCTGCCTGAAATATAGCACCCAAAAACACTTCCCACCTAAAATCCAGTGCATCTTACAATCCAAATTTATTTTGGCCCCAATCACAGAAAATTACACAAATGTCTGTCCTTTCCTTTTTATGTTGTGCAATAATTACTGAACTTCATGGGCTGGAACACATCCATCCCAACAGTTTCTTTGAAGAGGCTGTACAACATTGTGCATGTTGTATATACACAAACACACAGCACATACCCAACACAGTCTTCTCTTTCAGACCTCTCACTGTCAAGGATGCTCAGCCACAGCTGCCTTGGGGGTGGGGTGATATGGTATGGGGAGATCTCCCTTTTGGCAACTTTCACTCTCCTGGATCTGGTCCTTGCTGGCTTCTCCAGATCTAATCAGCTTCTTGTCAGCTTTTTGGCTCTGCCAGTACTCCAGCCATCACTCTTAGCTCTCTTGGTTTCAATCATCTTTCCAGCTGATGATTTACTTTAGGGGTGGAACTTGCCTGTCAACCACCTCCCTTGAACCCAAACCACAGGCAGGCACACAGCATGGAGAAAAGCCTTTTGGGTGTTCTCTCTTTATCTCATAAGCAGTCTTCTAATGGGAACATTGTATCTCTTAACTTCCTTTTGTCTTCTGACCCTGACTTAAAAGTAATATTTCTCTTTCTTTAAAGCTATTTTTTTCCTTTACTCTTGATTAATCGTTTGTATCACTTTAAATCTCTGTCTCCTTTATATCTCCTTAGGTTGCCTTGCTAAGCTATTTCCTTTTCTTTTTCCTAGCCATTTCTTCCAGGCTTGGCTTCTCAGAATCAAGCCTGTTTCCACTGAGCAGAGTCCCTAGATATGTTTCCGCTCCTAAGTTTGTGTCCTTGCATCCCATAACTCCATGCCTTTTATATCTTTTTTTTTAAATACCATGTCAGGCTCATCCATTGGGGGTGGGGAGAAAGGGCATCAAAGAAACTGAGATTGTGGCCATGATCACATGATCAAAGCCAGACCCAGAACATGCCATCTTGATTTTTTTGACTCCTTACTCTAGACTTTGTTTCTTCCTCTGACCTCTTCAGAGTGACCTCCCACTTTCATTCTGAAGGTCCCCAATTCTGATTTCCTTGCAGGTTCCATTTCGTCTGGTGAGAACTACTTTTATCTCATCCAATGATCTCCCCTATTTCTCCCCCCTCCTTTTTTTTTTTTTTTTAATAGTTATGGCTTCTTTCCTCCCTTTCATATTTCCAACCCTAGGCACCTAGATTCCTACACCTACGTTATTTCCTTGCTTCTCATTGCAAACTCCTACTAGTTTGCATTCATCTTCCTATTTCTCTTGCTATTTTTGCCCAATGCTCTAGCTTGACAAGATTCTCCAAAATCTTGAAGCTGACCCCTAAGGTATTTGCTATCCCTCTAGATTAGTGTTGCCTGAAAATTTTATAATCATATTTTTCTAGCCCCTCATGCTGAAATATGATGAACAAAACTTATAATAGAACCCTGTGGGCACATCAGTCAATACTTCCCTCTGGCTTGATGTAAACTCTTTGATGCATATGGGTTGGGTATAAGAGTTCAAACAGTTCTGTATCCTTCTAATGGTAGAATATATTAGGCCACATTTGTCATCTTCTTTGAGAGAATCTCATGGGAGATTTTATGGAAGTCAAGGTATGGCTGCTACATTCTTATGGTCAACTACACAAGTCATTCTATTAACAAGGAGATCAGATTGGTTTGACATGATTTATTCCTGATGAATCCACATTAGATTGTTTTCTATTCAGCCTTTTCTAAGACCATAAAGATAAAGGCCAACATTCTGCAGTGTTACAGAGAAACACCCTTCTTATTGGGAAAAGGGTCAACATCTGAAAATCATGCTAAGGAATTTTAACCAGGCAAATGGAAAAAAGGAAAGCAACAGGAGCAGTAATCTTTTCCAGTTCTTGGCAGAGGTTTTTTTTTTTTTCTTCCTAATGAGGATTAGGACTGAGATTCTAAATTCAAGGAACCTGAGAATACACAGCATTACATTTCTGCTGGAATGGGGGAAAAAAAAAAAAATGCTGAGAGGAATTAAGAATAGGGCAATCTGACAATATTATGGTATGAAGCATTGTTCTATTTTGTGCAATAGCTCTAGAAGCTTGGAGGACTTTCAGACTAATCACAGTATAGTCCAGAATAGAATCAATATAAATAGAAAATACAGAACAACACCAAGCTGTTATCTTGTTAGTTTTTCTTTGAAAAATGCAATGAGTAATCAAATATTGCATGTCCACAGAGCGACAAAAAATTAATTTGCTGACACATAGTGAATGCCCTTATTATCTTGACTTTTAACAAACAAACAAACAAAAGTCCTGCTTGCCTCTGCATCAATAAAACTTATTGACAGCTATATAATTTTATGGTCCATAAAAGCTTCCTTCACTATGTATAATTGCTAAGTGTTTCACATAGTGATTATTAATAGCAAGAAAATTGTCAGAAGTGGCCTTTTATCACTTCATCCGTGAATGCTGATGTCATAACAAATAAATTTCCCTTAAAGTGTCAGACTGTTCATTGCCATTTTTGCTACAGCTACAACATATAAACATGCGTCTGCAGCTGTGGAGGCTGCGGGCATATATATTCTGTGCATATGAACAGTAACCATCCCATGCATGTTCATTAACCTTTCTTGGACCAGTTCTGAAATGGAAACAAAAGCTATTCTTTGGATTCCAAACTTATCTCAGAGTTCCAAGGAGAGCTCAGCCATGAAAGCTGATTGGGTGATTTTAAGCCAATTTGTTTTTCCTGCCTTGTTGGGAAAAACTGGAGGAGGGAATGTTAGATATGATACATTGAACTCCCAAATGAAATGTGGGATAGGCATCTAATAAGTAAAATAAATAAGAAATAAAACATGCCAACAAAAGACTGCCATTAGAGAAAATAAGGAGATGCACATATCAGGGAATGTAACTGACAAAAATATGTATGTTGGAGAAAAGATGCTCACCAATTTGTACCTATGGAGAAATTACCTAAAAATTAACATTCGTTGATTTATATACGTTTTTGTTTGGAATAGTGGGATGATGTGGAATCAAGAATTTAGTCTTTCTTCAGGTTTAAGTGTAAAGTTCAGTCCCTAGGTGTACACAATATCTTCAGTATATTTGCATGTGCTAGGCAGTTCCATCAGTACCCATATGGAATAAAATAAGCGCTCAGACACAGAAGACAACAATGGAAATACTTATCAAAGAAGAACGATCTGTACTCAGGAAAACAAAACAAAACTAAGTACTCCTTGATCTGACTAGTAACATTTCATTCAAAATGGTTAGAATTAAAATCAGGGGTGGGGGAGAGGGGGGGCTGTTTCATTGTTTGGGTTAAGCCTTAACTTTCAATGTTGAAAATGATTTAGAATGGCTGCATAGTTCGTAAAACTAACTTAGGCCATGTAGGTTTCCTCTCTTGTCCTTTTATATAGTGTCATTTCAAATATCTCATATTGTAGAGTTTTAGCTGTTTTACAATATTTTAATACAATTCATTGATGCAGTCACATGGGGCAGCAAATAAAAATCTACCCCCCTCCTCACCTTTCTTGGCAGAGACTGGTAAGCTTATAATAATTCTGTGGTGGTGAAGAAATTCAACAAATGTTGACTTATGACCAAAAAGGAAACAGAAGAAACATCCCAGCCCAAACCTTGAATAGGGAAGATGATGATCACTGAAAGATACAGATGAGGGTTACATGGATTTTACCAGCCTTACATGGCAATGAATGGCAGTATTCATCACAAGAGAAGAAAACTATGCTGAATGCATTAGGTAGTCAAAACTTGTCAAGGGTAAGTCTTATGTTTATTCATTTGCTACAAATAATATGTTCAAGGGCATAAACACTCGGAAATTCTTTTTTTGCAGGGTCATTATAATAAACACTGATGCAGTTTCCATTGTGTTAATAATCTTGCATGGGGAATGTGCTGAAATGTTCCAGTTTTTATCTGGATGCTCCTTTGTCTCTTAATGTCCAGCTCTTTTCAGGATCTTCTACAGGGCCTTCAGATTTTCTGAATTTATTTTTACAGAAAATCTAGGCAGCCCCACTATCAATGGACTGTGGGTAGCAAACAGTAAAACAATAACAATATGATTAAAACAGAACAGCTAATGCAAAATGGTTCCTATAGAAACTGTTTAAAGCAAAAATATAATGGCATTCTCATTCACCCTGGGCCAAAGGCATGTTGGAATAACACTATTTTCATTTGCTTACAAAAAGTGAGGATGGTGGGGGCTGCATACACCTCTAGGGAAAGAGAGTTTCATTAAGTGGGAGCTATTGTGGAGATAACCTGTGAAGAACCCATAAACCATGTTCTTCAGGAATGGAGGTGGGGGGAGAGGAAACTCTTAGCAGAGTTTCTTATGATGATCAAAGGGGGGGGGGGGGGATTCTATCTTGGCAAGCTGTTGCCTGACATAATCTGGTGCTGGTGATGTAACCAGCACTTTGAATTGGACCCAGAAGCCTATCATAAGTAATGCACCAATTTTAGAATAGTTGCTATTTGGCACAGGCAGGATTGACTTGCCAGCACTTTAGCCACTGCATTTTGTATCTACTGTAGCTTATGCTACCTCACATAGAACATGTTTTAGTAGTCCAACAGAGTGATCATTAAGCTATCAGTTACTATTGTACCTGGATTTAAGTAGGGCCATAATTGATACACCAGCCAAAGCAGAGCACCTCCTGGCTACAACTTCCACCTGATGTTTAAGCAGGAGCTGTTAGTCCAGGAAGACTCCCAAGTAATGGACCAACTCCTTTGGAGGCAGGGCAACCTCACCCAGAATAACTACAGGGACTGATGTTATTCAGGTATTGTGTTGTCTCATGATGAAGAGCTTCATCCTGGATGGATTTAATCTAAGCTTATTTTGCCTCATCCAGATCTTCAATAGTCCTCAACACTGGTTAAGGACAACTACCACATTTTTGGCTTAACTCAGGATGGCAATGAATAATTGTGTGTCACCAGAATATTGGTGACACTTCATCCCAAACCAGTGGCTTCATTTAGATGTTAAACAACATAGTGGAGGGCACCAAGCCCTGAGGAACCTCATATTTCAGTAAGCAAGGTCTCAGGTGCTTCTCCCTCAGCACCACTGACTAGTAGTATCCAATCAAGTAGGAATGGAAGGCACTTTAAAACTGTGCCTCCCATTCCCAACCTTTGCAGGTGGGCGAGAAGGATACTACAGTTGATACTACTGGATGCTAACAAGTGGTCTAGATGGACAAAGAGAGGTGCATTCCTTTTATTTAAGTTTCAGTGAAGGTCATCTACCAGAGTGAGCAATGCAGTTTCTGATTCATAATCAGGCCTCAATCCTTACTGAAAAAGATCCAGATAATCTGTTTCATCTAGAATTTTCTGTAGCTGATTCCCAACCTTCTTTTCAACAAACATCCCTAAAAAAGGAAAATTAGAACCTAGATGAAAGTTAAATGATGAAATAGTCAGATCCAGGGAAGACGTCTTTAGGAAAGGGGACACCATCACCTCTTTTAAACTGAGTGGCATGATCCCCACCTTCAAGGAGGTACTTCTTCTGGAATGAACCACTCATGCTCTGCCTGACTGCCTAAAGGAATCATGATGAGCATGGATCAAGTCTACCAGTAGTGGATTTCAAGCTACAGATGATCTTATCCACTTCCTCAGGCTGTAAAAGCTCAAAGAAATCCCAGATAAGATGCCACTTCGTTCACCACAGTGGTCTCTGCCCAAGTGAAATCCAACCCTGAGCAGATATGAGTGACTTTATTCACAAAGTAGCTGCAATTGGTTGTATATCCCAAAATAGCTCAGGAATTCTCACTGCAAATCTTGCAAGTCCAGAAACAGGTAGAACAGTGAATGCAAAATATGCAAAATTTTTAGAAACAATATGTTTGAAGAAGTGTAAGTATCTTCAACCCACCACACTTTTAATTCTTGCATATGCAGGTTATATGCCTGCAAGAAACTATAATTGAAAGTCTAGTGTTAAATACTGGAATAAAATACAGGTAGTCCTCACTTAATGACCATAATAGGGACCGGAAAATTCATTGTTAAGCAGTGTGGTTGTTAAGTGAGTTGTACCCACTTTTATGACCTTTTTTGCAGTGATCATTATCAGGCTTCTCCCATTGCCTTTGCTTGTTGGAAGCCCCCTGGGAAGATCACAAATGGCAATCACATGACCCTGGGACACTGCAACTGTTGTAAGTGTGAGCTGATTGCCATGCGTCTGGATCACAATCACATGACTGTGGGGGTGCTGCAATGGTTGTAAGTGCGAGGACCAGTTGCAAGTCCCTTTGTTCAGCACCATTGTAACTTTTAATAGTCACTAAATGAATGGTTGTTAAGTGAGGACTACCTGTAAATAAAATTTGCTGGCAAAACACTAGTGAAATTGCTTTAAAAAAGCAGTATTTGATAAAGCTGCATACATTTATGAAGATAGTGTGCAGTAAGCAGATACTGATCAAGTCTTATACAAAAGATCAAGTCTTATACATTTTGGGAAAGCATATTTCAAAATCAGTAAAACAGCATTTAAAACAAAAAAGATTCTGCACATCTCAAATGTTAAGATCAAGTTTAGAACATTCACATTGAAAACTGAGTTGATGAATATAGAAGAAGTAATAAACTAAGATGTCATAAAATGAAATGTGGTATTGTTCAAGAGTATTGCAGCATTATCTATCTGATATCCACATGTCTAGAAGCACAAATGTTCCAGTGTCACTGATTACTTTGATACTATTTCATTCAATGTTTTTAATATATCTTTATTTCCTTTACTCAAAACTTTAGGATTCAAACATTTACAATTTGCAATCTAATTTTCACTTCAACTTTATATGACAGTGTTTTTCATATAAGTTTTGCACTTCAAAAGGTTGTAATAATACTTTATTTTTTCTTGGCAAATTATTTGCAGCTGGATTAAGTTGTGCTGAACAATAGACTTAATGGTAATTGTAAGTTTATGATAAGTTAGTTTTGGTGCTTGAGTTAAATGATGTTATGCTGTTATTGTGATACATGGGCAACTTGTTTGGGGTAACAGCTGCTGCAGAAACATGTAGATTTGGTTGTGACATTGTTACATCTTTTCATGATGGAATGCATGGAAAATTGCTTTACATCTAAGTATACTTAAGTATACATTGATTTATTTTAGTTTTACCACATTAGTAAACTATCCACACCCAGTGGATTTATAAAGAGCATTTTTTTCACTGCACCTGTTTAAATCATGTGGTTTATTAAGTACTTTAAATAATACTATATTGGAATCTAATTTCTAATTTCCAAAAATTTTGGAAGTGTTTGTTCCCTGTGAAATAGGCTTCTGTTTTTCTAACTTATTCCAAAGATGTTTTAGAAAAAGAAAATGTTGTGTTGCTGTCTTTGTGCATGTTACAGTGTTACAACAGAGCAGAAGATACTGGTTTGTGGTGTTTTGTTACACAAATCTGCATAGGAATCACCTCTGCTAGCTGCAATGGTGAACAAAAGGTTCAGTAGCATTAACACTTCCCCACATATCCCCAAGGAATGGGCCATTTGATCATGACACATAGTTACTCACTCTCCTGCCTGCCCCCTTCCAGATGCCTTTGTGTTTTCTGTCCATATTTCCTGACCTGGGAGGGGAGGGGGAAGCATGAGAAGTCAGGGGCACTGCAGAATTTGGAAAGGTTAACTGGACAGAAAAAATAATAAGACACTTTCACTCTTAGGTACCTCATAAGTGCAAGAGCACTGTATGTGAATATACAGGTAGTCCTTGCCCTATGACCATTCATTCAGTGACCATCTGAAGTTATGACGGGACTGAACAAATGGTGGTTACGACTGGTCTCTGGCCTTCCCAGCATCCCCACAGTCACATGATTGCAATCTGGGCATTTGGCAACCAATTCACACTTACAACCGGTTGCAGCGCCCCATGATCACATGACTGCCATTTACAATCTTCCCTGCCAGCTTCCCCTGAAAGTCAGTGGGGAACCTGACAGGGAAGTTCGCAAGTTGATGGAATAAGTCTCCCCCACCCATTTACCCTTCCCTAGCCCCTTTGTGCTTGTGCCACACCAGCCACTCGTGGACCCCTGTGCACCCTTGAGCACCCTCTCTGACCTGCTCCACATCTTTGTACACCCTCCCTGATCTGTGCCACACCCTCATGCATCCTTCCCAACCCTTGTTGTGCCTCTCATGCACTCCCTCGCACTCTCCCTGACCCAAACTACACTTCTCATATCCCCCGCCACATCCAGGCACACCCTCCCTAACCCTTGCCATGCCTCTCATGCCATACCTATTTTGTACCCCCTTGCACCCTTGCACCCCCTTCCCAACCTGTGCTGCACCCCCTCACACCCCCTCCCCAACATTCGCCATGCCCTACATGTACCCCTCCCACCCTCCACAACCCACACCACACTTCTCACACACCCCCTCGCGCCCTTGTGAACCCTCCTTGACCCTTGCCACACCTCCTGTGCACCCCTCTTACAGCCTCGCACACTCTTCCTGACCCTTGCAGCACCTCCACTGCACACCCCCTCACTCCCTCCCCCACCTAGCAGCAGCCACTTACCTGCCTGCTGGCCTGGGACTTCCTGCCAGCTTCCCCACTAACTTTGGTTGTGGGAAGCTGGCAGGAAGTAGCCTTGCCTAACAACCATGGGATTCAGTTAAGGGCAGCAACAGGGACTGCAGGGATTGCCATTGCTAAGCAATGCAGTTGCATTTTATGACCTCATTGCTTAGTGACA
Source organism: Liasis olivaceus (assembly GCA_030867105.1). NCBI lineage: Eukaryota > Metazoa > Chordata > Lepidosauria > Squamata > Pythonidae > Liasis > Liasis olivaceus. Next base: position 90,658,433 of record CM061348.1, on the reverse strand, counting down.
GACATTAAAGGGGGTTACAAGCATTTTTTCGCCCCATTCCTTTGTAGAAAAAGGGATTTTTAAGGAGCCAAAAGCAAAGGACTAAATTGAACGATTCCCTGTGAACTGACCTTTTATTTCATTATAATATTTTCACTATTTGTTACTGCCTCTGTTATCTTCAGCACCTGGTGATAATCTGAAAACATGTGCATGGGCACACCCACACAACTTCTTGAGGAATCTCTGGGAAGAAAGAGTAAGCATATTTAAACTGGCCAAGATTCAGGGAGCCAGGTGTATATTCTGGTTTGTTTTTGTTTTGTTTTGTTTAACAAAAGAGAAGCCTGCATTTTTCAGACAAGTCTACAGGGGCCTGAATCTCAGCAAACAGCTGGTTACTGCAGCTCCATTCTGAACTAGTCCAATAGCTTCTTCCCAAGGGGGTAACTAGAAGTCCCAAATCACTTATGAACCTAGTTTCCTGCATACAATAGCAGTACAGAGGCTTTTGACTGTATAAATGAACAGGCTTGAGGGACCCTTAACAAACTCTTATGAACTCTTAAGGGAAGTTTTCCTTTTACTACTTTCAATCAACAGCTTTTTAAAAAACTGCAGCTGTTGGCCAAGGATCTCAAGGTACTTTGCACATTCTGAATGTTTTGACTGAAAGCTTTTAGAAGTGGGAAAACATCTATAGTTCAGGAGAAGGGAGGGAGGGAGGGAGGGAGGGAAGCTACACAGGTCTTGTTGCTTTCTGTGTCAATACTTAGAGCTAGTACAGCAACAGCAACAGCAACAGCAAATGCATGATTTAATCACCATAATAATTTCTTCTTTGTCCAGTACTAAATAGTGGACTTGCTTGAAGTGTGAAATGTCACATGATATTCATAGATTAGTTCCTTTAAGAAATGTTTCAAGAGATGTTCCTTGCACACTTTTTCAGGAAGACCAGAGATCAAGTTTTGAAAAAGCATTTTAATACTAGATTGAGGATTGATAATAAAGATGCAATTGTACTTAAGGAAATTCCTTATAGAATACTGCATGAGAGAAGAGATGGTTTCCCTCTCTTTCTTTCTTTCTTTCTTTCTTTCTTTCTTTCTTTCTTTCTTTCTTTCTTTCTTTCTTTCTTTCTTTCTTTCTTTCTTTCTTTCTTTCTTTCCAGATACACTTAAACAGAAGAAAATTCCATTTAGATGGGACAAGTTGGAAGGGGTGGTTTTTACTTTTAAGCAGCAGACATCCAGACTGAACTCTGAGCAGAAATCAAGAGATTTTTTGGAGAAATTTAAAGAAGAATTGGAGGAAATGCACATAGAAGTTACAATGACAGATGACAAACAAATGACACAACAGATACAACAAGATATTGAAGAGGATTCCACGTTGGGTGCTACAGGTATTGACTTTCCTAAAATCTTGGCTTAATTATGGATTATAAATGCTTCACATGAAATATAAATGGAATAAATGCTCCTCAAAAGAGAGGAAAAAAATCATTATTTGAAAAAGCTAAAACAAGATGTGATTTGCTTACAAGAAACACATAATAGGAAAAAAGATATAAAATATTTGAGTCACAAAAATCTGGGCAAATAATTTATTTCAGCAGGAATAATAAAAAAAATGGAGTTGTTTTGTTTATAAATCCTCAACTATATCCAAAACTTATATTAACTGATGATCATGGCAGATATGTTGAGGTGGAAGTTAATCTACAGGGGGCTAAGATTTTGATACTGGGAATTTATACCCCAAATGAAGATAAAACATTTTATAAAGGACTTATGGACAAATTATTGGTTCTTTTGTATGAAAATTGGTGTCTCCTGGAAGATTGGAATAGAGTGGTTTCCCCACAAAACAACACAATTTCTGAGAAAACTATTCAAAGTACACAAGGCAAACTATCAAAGATTTTTTTTAAAAAAATTAAGGGATAATTTGGAGCTTGTTGATGCATGGAGATATAAAAATGGTGACTCAAAAGAATATACATTTTTCTGAAAGACAGCTCTTTTTCAAGAATAGATATGATCTGGATTTCTAAGACTTTGGCTATCACTATTTATAAAGTGGAGATATTACCAAAGACTTTTTCAGATCAGAATCCAGTGAATTATAATTTTAAATAGAAAAATGTATTGTTTAGGTGGAGATTGATTGAATAAGATGTTCTTTAAAAAGGAAAAGGTTATGGAGGATTGCAAAAAAAAAAAAAAAAAAAGTTAAAATATTCGTTTGAGAATAATCTGAAAAAAGGAACAAAACTAAGGATGGTCTGGGATGCAAGTAAAGCTTTTGTAAGAGGATATTATAATGTAATAGTGAATTTAAAAAGAAAAGGCAAGAGAAAATACAAATGATTTTGGATGACATTAAAAAAAATAGGAAGAATTAAAAAACCCTCGGATGACAACTATTACTTATCAAATTAAGCATTTACAGAGACAACTATCTATGTTAACAGTGAGAGATGGAAATAAAAATTAATCATGCAAAACAAAGAACTTTTGAATTTGCAAATAAACCAGGAAAATGGTTAGCATATAAATTGAAAAAGACAAAAAAAGGAAAGCGATATTAAAAGTTACAAGAAGGAAAAACTGTAATAACAGATAATGTAAATATGCAAAAAGTGTTTCATCAGTATTATACTAGTTTATATAAAGGTCAAGAAATTTCCTTGGCAAAAGTGGATGAATATTTACATAAACAGAATTTACTGAAGGTTACAGAGCATCAGAGACAAATTTTGAATGGACCTATATCAATAAGGCAATTGTGTGAAGCTATTAAAAAGACTAAAACAGGAAAGGCACCTGGCCCAGATAGGCTGCCAGCCTCTTATTATAAATGTTTTGAAGATGAGTTTTTACAACCTTTACGACAAATGAAGAATATTATTCTACAAAATGGAAAGATTCATGATAGTTGGAAAGAGGCTAATATAGCATTAATACCCAAAGAGGCACAAGATTTGACTTTAACAAGAAATTATTGATCAATATCTTTATTAAATAATGGTTATAAATTGTTTACTGCAATTTTGGCTGAAAAATGGTTGGTTGGTGGGTATCTTTGATTGAAGATAATTTTACAGGACTTTATTCATGAAGATCAATGCAGGTTTTTACCTAAAAGACAATTACAAGATAATATTAGAAATGTTTTGGATATTTTGGAGTACTTATAGCAACATCATGAAAAACAGGCTGCATTGATCTTCTTAGATGCAGAGAAGACCTCTGATCATTTGAACTGGATCTTTTCAGTTAGCGTTTTGGGGTATATGAACCTTATAAATAATTTTATTAAATTGGTAAGATTGATTTATACTTCAAAGACAGCACAAATAATTGTTAATGGAGAGGTAAGAAAACCATGTGAGATTCAAAAAAGGGACAAGACAAGGATGACCACTGTCTCTGCTTTTGTTCATTTTAGTTCTTGAGATACTGAATAGAGCTATAAGACAAGATGAAAAAATCGCGGGAGTTAAGATTAAAAAAGAAACTTTTAAATTAAGGGCATTTGAGGATGACCTGGTCTTAGTTTTGGAAGGCCCACTAGAGGGAGTAGAAACATTAATGGGAAAATTAAAGGACTTTAGTATGCTAGCAGGTTTTAAGATTAATAATCAAAAGACCAAGATGTTAACAAAAAATATGAATTAGAAGAAAAAATTGAATGTATGGAGAAAGCTGGTTTTAAGATTGAGAAAAAAAGTAAAATATGGGTATTATTATGAAGGACATGTTAAGATGGGATAAATTAAATTTGTCACTGTTGGGGAGAATCACTGTGATAAAAATGAATGTTTTGCCTAGAATGATGTTTTTGTTTCAGACAATACCTGTTTTGACAACTGATGTACTATTTAAGCAACAGCAGAAATATATATCTAAGTTTATATGGCAAGGGGAAAAAATCATAAGTTAAATAGAAAGTGTTACAAGATGGAAATGAAAGAGAAGGATTGGGTTTACCAGATTTGATTTTGTATTTGCATCTTGTTTTTTGGTCTGGATGAAATAATGGAGGTTGCTGAGAAACAAGAGACTTTTAGAGTTAGAAGATCAAGACCTCAGGTTTGGGTGGCATGGGTACTTATGGTACAATAAATTTAAAATTCATGTGGATTTTAAAAATCTTTTATTAGACATGCCATATTGGGAATATGGAATAGATATTAACCCAGCAGAGTCCTTGGGGTTCTCTGAGCTTGGATGTTTTCTTGAAAATGTTTTTTTACCTGGCTAGGTAACACCTTCAGTGCTAGAATGGAGTGGGGTTTGCTGTCTGTTTATATACTGTGGCACGCCCTGCCAGTGTTGGTGAGGGTGTGGGTTTGGTTTTGCTTTGTTTTATTTTTTCCCTCTGGTAGTTATTTGATTAAGGTATTGTTTACTGCTTGATTGTAGGTCTGGTGGTAATCTAGGTGTTAATCTCTGCTTATCTGGGTGATGATTGCTGGTGAGGAGATGTTCTGGTCTTTTGTTTTCCTTTCTATTGTCTCTTTTGAATAGTGTGTAGATGTTGTTTAACTCTGTGTGCCTGTTGATGGCTGACCTGTCTGAATACCAGGCTTCCAAGAATTCCCTCACATTTTTGGATTTAGCTTGGTCTAAGATGCTGACAGTTTCCCAGTTGAAACTATGGTTAAGTCTGTCCATGTGTTGTGAGATACATGATGAAAACTCCTTTTTTTTTTTTTTTCTATTTTTCTTTTTCTATTGCACTTTTAACTATTTCTGTTATTTCTTTCTTTTTTCATTTTTTCTGCTCTAATTTAGTTTGTTTAGTTTTTATTCTTGTTTTTAAAAAACTTTTAATAAAAAATAATCTATCTATCTATCTATCTATCTATCTATCTATTTTTATTTTCTGTAATATATTTATACTACCCAATATCAAAATTCTCTCAGCTGAAAAATAAAACTAATTGAGAAACCTGAAGAGGAATCAAGTATAAATGCTATGAAGGTTGCAAAATCACTTCTGGGCTTTCTGTGAAATCACACACTAAATATAGGCCACAATGATGTTCCTCAAGAAGTGGCTTCAGGTTTCACTGGAATATTAACAGAAATAAACAAAACAAAACTAAGCACCTGAAATTGTTGCTTGCTAGGATCTGTACAGAATGCAAACTTGAAATTCGTGTGCATTCATTTTGCAAACAAACTTGGTAAGCAAAATAGGGCTGCTGCCAAAAATGTCAATATTGTGTCAGGCTTCTTGTGTTCTACATTAATGTATGTTTGAGCCATAATGCGCATACCCTGGTAGCACATCATTCACTGGTGTATTCTATAAGGATATCTGCAACATGATAAGGATCCATGCTTTCTTCCCATTACTGCCTGGTAAAAATAGGAAGAACTACACCTTTGACATTTTGGGCACGAGCTATATTGCATAACTAAACATAATACTTAAATCTTTCTCTTTGTTTGGGAATTTCAGAGCTGGGAGAAGGGAGAAAGAAGAAATGTCACTTAGGAATAACTTGAAACAGACATACTCAAATCAATATAGAGTATTATAAACCACTGTGACTCCTACTAGACAGATGGGCAAATTGACATCTGGACTGCACTTCTTAAAATAACATTTCAGCATGTTGGAAATAGCATCCAGTCCAAAGACTGTGCAGAACAAATGAAGTCATGTTCTTGAGCATATATAGACTGATTGACATGGAACCCAGTCATAGCATCATTAGAGGTAACATGATCTCTGAACCTGAGCCATAGATTAAATTGACATTATATTGAAACACTTTAAGCTTAATTTTTACCCATGGCTTGTTTTAATTGTCTGAATCCAGATTATAATGAAAGGGAGCTAACCTACAATTAAGTCCCCTTTCTATTTTAGGGACATAGAAGAGGACTAACTTCAAACTTGGGTTGGCACAAGCTGATGCATCTCTGCTGCTCTCAACTTCTTCACAAGTTTGCAAGGGATGAAATTGGCATACCAAGGACCACACTTTGTCCACCTCATGTGTGATGGCTTTGACCCTATTAGGCCACCATAAGTTTTTATTAAAAAATGAAAAAGAGGAGAAATTACCCATGGAATTATTACCTGGCTAGTCATCACAAAAGTGAATGTGATATTGATGAACAGGAATGATAAAATGGTTACTGGCCATGTTATGTCACATTTACTGGTGTAGCACCATTGGATAAGGCTTTGACATAATGAACACTAAGTGAGGTTTAGCAAATACTGTTAACACACTGATCACGTGTCTTTTCTGCATCACAAAATAATCCCACCATAGGCATTCTTGTGATTACAGACTATTGTGACAGTTCTTACAAAATATATTTTAAGCATTGTCTTCTGAATTTAACATTGATACAAATTTATATAATGCTATTTGAACCTAATTGTGTGTTGTTATATATGCATGGTAATGAGCTTCAGTTCACAATTTTAACCTATATGAAGGATAGTCTTTTAACTGTGCTGGTATTGTTGATCCCAATCTGTACTTGTCTTATGTACTTGTCTTTATGTCTTAAAAAAGGGTGATTTTTTAAATATTATGTTTTGTTTTGTTTTATCAAGAGTTTTGCAGATGAATCAGACTGTGTAGGTCACATTTTATAGAAAATGCAGAGGTTCATTAATAGAATCAGAATAAAATGCTCTGGAGCTGCAGGGCAAATGTTTATCAAATTATGCAGTTTGATATTTTTTTTATAGTCAATATAAACTATTTTCACTGCTTAAGGCCTTTTTTCACCATTGGCAAAGTAATCTAATGTCTTTTGTTTTGGGCAATGTCTTGGATTTGACAGTGTTACTTTAGGAATTAATTCATATCGACCTTACTAGCAGATTGGGTTATACTGGCAATGTCAACTTTGATAGCTACCATTATTTAGCTCTTATAAAAGCATAACATTATTGTTCATTGCTGTGAAACTGTTGAGGGTTTGATTCAGTTTCTCCCTTGAAGAGCTCTCTATCAGCAGATTCCACAACATGTGAAACATTTGTTCTTAATCCTCTCCTCACTAATTTAATGAGGCCATTTTTTTTTTCCTCCTCACACAGTAAAGCAGAATGGAGTAGAGAAATGGATGAGGTAATCAGCCCTTTTTTAAGCATTTAATTAATAGGTGATTTTCTATGGAAGACACTGTGGCTTTTGACCTCCAATTTTCCTCCCAGGAAGGGCAATTTATTCATCTCAGTACCTGACATGCAATAGGCCTCATGGTCAACCCAATTAAAATGATTAGGGAGGTGATATTGGAAAAAGAGTCACAGTCATAGTAGACAATATTAGACTACATGAATTAATGTTCTCACTTAGCACAAAACTAAGCAGGAGCTAAACTATTACACTGGCACAGAATATCAGGATTATAGTATGCTTATGTTGAAATATCTGTTTACAATTCAAGATTAATCTTTAAAAATGTTATGGCTATCTGGGAGACCATCTATATTAGTATGAACTTGTCTAGATTCTAAGATAAGAAGAAGAAGAAGCCATATTAAGAGTGCTCCAAGTTTCAGAGTCTCATTTCTAAGGCACGCAGAAGTCCTTCCAAGCTTTGCAGAGTACTTCTTCAGGATCTATAGTTAGCTGTCACTTTCTTTGTCCTTAGAAGTCAAGGACTTCCTCTTAAGCCACATCTTTCAAACTGATTAATAATAATTTTGGATTTTCAACTGTTTCTTATTCTTTCTTATGCTCTTATCAGTTACCTTCAATGTTCTGAGGATGAAAATATGGAGGAAAAGTTGAAATAAATAACTGAAGTCTATTTTCCAATAAATAGTGTAAAGTATAATATATCATTATAACAGTAAAAAGTTTCAATTCTATATATACTTATCTAATGCAAATAATATGCAAGTATTTATTTATTTCTAATACACTTATATAACTATGATGTTTTATTTTTTTTTAACCTACTGTATTTTGTATAAATGAGTCCCATATTTCATTATGCCTGTCCATAAAAAGTCTACGTCTATAGGCAATCCGCTAATAGGTGACAAGTGCAATCAGGTCTTTGATCCATTGAGTGAATGGGTTGATACATTTATCTTTCCAATGTTGCAGTATCAGTGTTTTAGCCATAGTAAGGGGTTTTCAGTGAAGCAAAAAACAAAAAACAAAACAAAGACATATGGGAGTGGCAAGGTGGATGGGAGGATAAGGGACAAAATGTGCATTGAAACATCATGACATGAACTCTGTCCCTTATGTACTGGCACCTGCCTGCTCTTTATTCAAGGGACTCTGGTCAGTGGAAATGACACAACTGGAACCATACTGTGGGATTGTTGTTGTTGTTGTTATTGTTGTTTTAAAAAAAGTTCTCTAACATCCCCTTATTTCCAGAGGAGGAGAAGGGACAGCAAGACAAATGAACAAACAAACAAAAAGGGGAAGAGTAGCACTGAACTGGTCACAGTATATAAATGTAGTGGAAAAAAGAACACAGCAGGATGGCTAGCTTTTTTTAAAGAAGATGAATATGTTTGAAAATGCCATAGATGACTGGACATTAGATACAGAGAGAATTGAACAATTATTTAAGGCAAATTAGATAATTGCTGAAAAATAATTGCCTGTTCCACTGAGTTTTATGGGAGGCAAAACATGAAACTAGTTGAGAAACTTAATTGAGCTTGCTGTTTAGTTTGGATGAAAGAGTGGGTGATGTTGAGAAATAGCAAATTATTGGAGCTAGGAGGACATGATTTGAGGTTTGGGTGGCATGGTTATTTATGGTATGATAAAGCTAAAGTTATTGTTGACTTTAAAAATCATTTTCTTAGATGGGCCATATTGAGAACATGGAATAGATATAAATCAGATTATGTTCAAAAATACCTTCGTGGCTTTCACCACAAGAAGCATATTATAGAATAGAAATGATAAGTAAACATAAATGATTAACATGGTGATATATTAGAATTTTCCCAGGGAGAATTCAAAATGAAATCAACAGATGATTTGACATTAGAAGGATACACATGTCAATGGTTTTCTTATGTACAATTATTTGAAAGATTTGAAGTAGATAAAAGGACTTTTGGTTTTGAATATTGTAAGACTGAATTTGAAACAGAATTATGTACAAATGATGAACATGTTATTGCTGAAATGTATAAACTTTTATTGAGTTTTGAAACAGAAGAAGAAGTGAAAGAATGTTTGATAAAATGGGCCAAAATTTTGGCTATGCAAATGGAACAATGGGAGAATGTGTGGATGAAAGGACTGAAATTTACATTATGTTATAATCTTAAAGAGATATTTATATATATATATATAGATTGATTGATTGATTGATTGATTGATTGATGTATCACTGGCATTTGTCACTGGAAAAATTGTCTAAAATGTATAAAGGTACTTCAAATGTGTATTGGAAATATGAAGAATGAGAGGGACTTTTTTATCATGTTTGGTGGACATGTAAAAAAGCTAAAAAAAATTGGATTTTTAAAGATTAATATACAACTGAATCCAGAGATGTTTATTTTGGGACTGATTGACAAGGAGTTGGGAAAAAAAACCTCACTTTGTTTTTATATGTGATAACAGCAGCAAGATTTTTATATGCACAATGGTGGAAAGATTTGACATTACCCACAATGGAAGAGTGGATCATCAAGTTGATGGAGTCTGCTGAGATTGGCAGTTTTGGTTAGAGAAAAGATGCTGATTAAGTTCAGTGCTGATTGAAAACCTCTTTTGGACTTTTTGTGTGAAACATAAAAAAATGAAATTATGATATAGGGGTTTGATGATTAGAAAAAAATATTAGATGATAGAAAAAAAATGAAAGTTATGTTGTAACCTTAGAGTAAGAGTTCAATTTAGATTTATAACTTTTGTAAACAAAAAATCAGAAGCCATTTCTTTATATTTCTTTTTTCTTTTCTTTCTGTACTTTTAGCTTTGTTCTCTCTTTCATTCTTTATCTTCTTTCTTTCTTTTATCTTAAATATTAGTTCTTGTTAGTTTTTATTTTTCTTGTTTAAAAAATGAATAAAGTTATTACCAGAGAGAGACAGAGAGAGACAGAGAAAAGAGAGAGAGAAGCTTAACTGCGCTAACAAAGTCCCTCACAAGTCAGCTTTGTAGATCTATTAAAAATAATTCAGAAACATTTGGTGCCAAAACCATTATTGATTGCACAATGTTTTAAGTTTCAAGTACAAACAAAAAGGAGTATAAGCAGAAAAGAGAAAGAGTCAATTGCAGAATATGAATTTAAAAAGATCACCAAACACTGAAAATTTTGGTGAAGAACTAAGGAATGCATTGAGAAATCAGCTAGTCAATAGAATTCTGAAATTTGAAAAAGAATCTCAAAAGAAGCAAATTCGACATTTATGATAACATTTGAAACTGCTATCTCCAGGAAAACTCCTGTTAAAGATACTATAGAACTGCAGTCAGCAGTAAAGCAAATATGGATAAGTTTATACTAGCATACAAACAAAAAATCAGATGAAAATTAACTGTGATATCATTCTGGCACACATTCACACACATCAGTTCAATGCAGATTTAAAGGACACTAGTGCAGAAATTGCAGTGAAGTGGGATGTGTTTAGAGAAAATGCTGCTTAGTGAAAAGCAAACCACTGATAAATAACCAAGCTCTTATCTTAAAATGAATAAAGTGGAACATGTTATAGAAGGAGAATGTAATAATGAAAGTGAAACAGGAATAGCTATCCTGGAAATGATAGCATGAAAGGTAGAATGAGATCACCAGTAAGTCTCACACCAGAAGTGATTGGCAAAACCTAACAATGCAGTTGAACTTTGTTCTGTAGTATTAATTATATCACATCATGAATTTGAACATTTCAGAAATTCTAAATTAAAGCCATCAGCAATACAATTAAAAATGTGTACTGGAGAAAAGATAGTTCCAACTGGAATGTTATCTCTAAGTGTAAGATACAACAGCCAGCAAAGTATGTTGGATGTATGTGTTGTGAAAAGAGGTGAACCAGCACTCTGGGGTCATGATTGGCTGAGGATGGTGTTGCTGGATTAAGGGCCCACCAGAACAGATTGGCAGACTATGGCCTTATAGTACAATCATGTAAGATTTTTAAACCTTGTATTATATATCGCAGTCACACCACTAAGAACCTGAGTGTGTATCACTGTATTTGATTAGGCCTCCATATGATTAGGAATCCTTGTGCAGTTTCTAGTTGCAACAAGGAGCTTGTGTATGCAAAACTATATATATAAAAAAAATCCCCTCTCACCCCTATGGGTGGTACGTGTCTTCCTCAATTTCGGGTCGTCTACCAGAGGCCTGGGAGTTTGAGGGTTGTGCGCAGTATCTTACCTGTTCCTAGCACTGCACTCTTCTGGACAGAGAGCTCGGATGTTGTTCCTGGGATCTGTTGGAGCCACTCTCCCAGCTTAGGAGTCACAACCCCGAGTGCTCCTACTACCACTGGGACCACTTTGGCCTTTACTTTCCACATCCTCTCTAGTTCCTCCTTCAGGTCCTGGTACTTCTCCAGCTTCTCATGCTCCTTATTCCTGATGTTGCTGTTACTTGGCACTGCTACATCTATCACTACCACTGTCTTCTGGTCTTTGTCTACTCCCACGATGTCTGGTTGATTGGCTAGTACCTGCCTGTCCGTCTGGATCTGGAAGTCCCACAGGATCTTAGCCCTCTTATTCTCCACAACCTTCTGTGGAATCTCCCATCTGGACTTGGGGGGGTCTAGCTCATACGCAGTGCAGATGTTCCTGTACACAATGCCAGCTACTTGGTTGTGCCGTTCAGCGTATGCTGTTTCTGCCTGCATCTTACAGCCTGCCACTATGTGTTGGACTGTCTCTGAGGCCTCTTTGCACAATCTGCACCTTGGGTCCTATCTAGTGTGGTAGACCCCTGCTTCTATGGATCTGGTGCTTAGTGCCTGTTCTTGTGCTGCTATGATCAGTGCTTCAGTGCTGTCTTTTAGTCTGGCTCTTTCCAGCCACTGATAGGATTTCCCAATGTCAGCCACCTCAGCTATCTGTCGATGGTACATCCCATGCATGGGCTTATCTTGCCATGGTATTTCCTCCGCTTGAACTTCTTCCCATGTCTGCTGCCTGAGGCATTCTCTTAGCAGCTCATCTTTGGTTGCCATCTTACTGATGTATTCCTGGATAGTCCGGGTTTCATCGAGGACAGTGGCTTTGACACTCATCAGACCCACCTGCCCTCTTTGCGGCTGGTGTACAGTCTCTGGGTGTTGGACTTGGGGTGGAAACCTCTGTACATTGTGAGAAGCTTCCGGGTCTTCACATCGGCAGCCTCCATGTCTTCCTTTGGCCAGCTCACAATACCGGCAGGGTATCTGATGACTGGCAGGGCATACATGCTGATGGCATGGATCTTGTTCTTCCCATTGACCTGGCTCTTCAGGACTTGTCTTATCCTTTGGCGGTACTTGGATGTTGCTGTCTTCCTTGCCTCCTTCTCATGGTTCCCATGTGACTGTGGGACACCAAGGTATTTATAGCTGGTTTCTATATCTGCTATGTGGCCCACTGGTAGTTCCACTCCATCGGTCTTAACTACCTTCCCTCTCTTTACTATCATCCTGCCACACTTCTCCAATATGAATGACATCCCAATGTCCTCACTGTAGGTCCGTCTCAGGTGGATCAGTGATTCAATGTCTCGTTCACTCTTAGCAAACAGCTTGATGTCATCCATGTAGAGGAGGTGGCTGACGGTGATTCTACTCTTGAACTTGTACCCATATCCAGATCTTGTGATTATCTGGCTGAGGGGGTTTAAGCCTATGCAAAAGTAGTGGGGACAGTGCATCACCTTGGTATATGCTGCACTTGATGGCCACTTGTGCAAGCTGCCTTGAGTTGACTTCCAATGTTGTCTTCCACAGTCCCATTGAGTTCTTGAGGAAGGTCCTTAGTGTCCTGTTGACTTTGTATAGCGCCAGGCATTCACAGATCCATATGTGTGGCATTGAGTCATAGGCTTTCCTGTAGTCAATCCAGGCTGTGCTCAGATTGGTTTGCCTAGACCTTGAGTCTTGGGCGACTGCTCTATCTATGAGTAACTGGTGTTTTGAGCCTCTGGTGTTGTTCCCAATGCCCTTCTGAGATCTGCTCATGTACAAGGCCCATATGGTCTTGTAGCTTGGCAGCTAGGATGCCTGATAGAACTTTCCATGTTGTGGGGAGGCAGGTTATTGGCCGATAGTTGGATGGTGCTGTTCCTTTGTGAGGGTCTTTCATGATCAGCACTGTCCTTCCTTGTGTTAGCCAGTCTGGGTGGGAGCCTGCTGCTAGCAGTTGGTTCATCTGTGCTGCTAGGCGTTCATGCACTGTTGTTAGTTTCTTTAGCCAGTAGGTGTGGATCATATCCAGGCCAGGTGCTGTCCAGCTTTTCATGTTCTTGACCCGCTGTTGGATGTCTGCTACTGTGATAGTGACTGGTTCTTGTTCTGGGAGATTGCTGTGGTCTGCTTTCAGGTCCTGCAGCCACTTTGCACTGATGTTATGTGTCTTCTCTTTCTCCCATATGTTCTTCCAGTACTGTTCAGTTTCCGCTGCTGATGGCTCAGCTGTTACTGTGTGGTTGCACTGCAGTTGGGGGTACACTTTGGATGCTTCTTTGGAGAACAAGGCATTTATCTTCTTGGCCTCTGCTTCTCCAGTGTATCTCCTTAGCCTGGTAGCCAGTGCTGTGACCCTTTGTTTTACAGTCTCTAGGGCTTCAGATGGAGTCAGGCCCATATATTTCTTCAGTAGCTGAGTCTTATCCCTGATCTCCACATGCTTCTGTAGTTCCACCAGCTGACTGACGTCTCTCCGAGTTGCCTTGATCTTAGCCTCCAATCTCATTTTCCAGGGTGGGTATGTACTGCTGTTCTTCTTGATCATGTAGCCAAGCATTTCCAGGATTACAGCAGCTGTAGCATATACCAATTCATTGGTTTCAGTTATGGTGGTAATAGGGATTGTCTGGAGGGCTCTGTTGGCATCTTCTAGGATACTATCTGGTGGTACTTCTCCACTGAGCCTTGGTAATCGGACTCGAGGGTTGACTATAGCTAGTTTATACATGATCTTATGCCTCATATCAGCTGCTGTGCTCTGTAATGGAAGGGGTGACAGTGACATTCCAGCTTCAGGTGTTGGCTGCCCATCTGCTTGTTCTTCTAGGTCTGCTTGAGTCCAGGTTGTAATGTGGAGTTGGTCTATCTCAAGTTGTGAGAGCAGCTTCCTCTTCACTATATTTAAGCGCTGGGCAACTAGTTGTTTCTCAGTTAGTGTGGATGTAGGCCTTCTGTCAATCCATAGCTCCCTCATATGTTTCATATATCCCCTCTCATTCGGTCTGCTGTTGTAGTAACATTCCATCAATTCCAAGTTCTCTTGTCTTGTCCATGTATGTATGTATGTATGTATGTATGTAAGTAAGTATGTATGTGTATATATATATATGTATGTGTGTGTGTGTGTGTGTGTGTGTGAGAGAGAGAGAGAGAGAGAGAGAGAGAGACAGCAACAAGTGCCAAGTGACAGCAACATCAGGAAGAAGGAGCATGAGAAGCTGGAGAAGTACCAAGGCTTGAAGGAAGAAATAGAGAGGATGTGGAAAGTAAAGGCCAAAGTGGTCCCAGTGGTAGTAGGAGCACTCAGGGCCATGACACCTAAGCTGGGAGAGTGGCTCCAACAGATCCCAGGAACAACATCCGAGCTCTCTGTCCAGAAGAGTGCAGGGCTAGGAACAGCTAATGTATTCCGCAGAACCCTCAAACTCCCAGGCCTCTTGTAGAGGACCCGAGATTGAGGAAGACATGTACCACCCATAGGGGTGAGAGGGGAATTTATTATTTTATATATATATATATATATATATATATATATATATATATATATGTATAAGCTCCCTACATATTTTATATTACATGAATGTATAAATTGTGTGGATGGAATTGATGGTTACAGTCCACCTCCCGTGCCACATTTTTAGTTAATAGAATGATTGCTCAATAGAATGATTGCTTAATAGAATGAGAGCTCAAATGGTCATGAAGTGTATGTCTCAAAGGATTTGAAGATACTTCAGAACTCTATACAATGCCAAATGCAAGAAAACCTGCTCTATCTTGGTGAGAAAGTTTTGAGTGCAGAGTTACCTTTACTTATTTGGATCCTCAGTGGTGTTCAAAAAGCTTACAACTGGTCTAGCTGTGCCTCAAAGTGTGTTAAAATTATGATTTATGCAATACACTTTGTGTCTTATCCCAAGTACTTCAGAATGCCAAAAGTATCAACAAGAACACCTGTAAAAGAATATTCTTCAGAATTCTAAGGTAGTAAGAATTGAGCAATCCTGTTATACAGTAAGATGTGCAAAGAAATATGCCATTCATTCTGTCCTCTAGGATTATAAGAGAAGTAATATTGTGCCAAAATCTGTCTTCCAATGTCTTTTTTTTTTTCCCTTCTCTTTCAAAAGAAACTTCTATTTTTTAATATTACCTCAATTATTCAGGATTATTCTGATATTTCTTAATGGCTTTTTTTGTTCTGATTTTATTATTGGAAGTGGCAGAGAAAGGTACTTCTAGGCATTTCTCAGGTTGTTTTCCAAATGCTTCCCTTACTATCCACATTTCCCATTCTAAAGAGCTTTGTGATTGGTAGGAATAGAAGTGTGGAAGTCAGGGAGACTGCAGACCACTGTCAAAATTATTATAAAATAAAGTCATTTACATACATCCCTTTGACAACCTTATTGCTAAATGTGTAAATCAATTCATTCTACCACCAATAATTTATCCAAAATTTCCTTTGAAAAAAAGAATTGAAGGGAAATGGTTGAGGAAAATGCGGAAGGAATTTTCAGCACAGCAGAAAAGCAATGTAACTAATTCTTCCAACTCTCAGGGAAGGGAAGCCCAGAATACTTATGGGAGTTTAGGTTTAAATACCAGCCCCATAGCTGAATGAATATTATCTCTTGATGCTCCCACAGAAGTAACAACGCATCCACTTACCACAAGGGTACCCACACCATGCTCTTCCTCCACAGTGTGTCCATAATGTGTCCTCAAAGTAGTTTATTTCTCCCAGTGTGGGTCAAGTATTAGAAACAAATTGAGCAGAGAAAAAAAAAATGCTTAACATTAGGGATTAATAAATA
This sequence comes from Liasis olivaceus, assembly GCA_030867105.1. Classification (NCBI taxonomy): domain Eukaryota; kingdom Metazoa; phylum Chordata; class Lepidosauria; order Squamata; family Pythonidae; genus Liasis; species Liasis olivaceus. Next base: position 90,642,237 of record CM061348.1, on the reverse strand, counting down.
CCCCTGATTTTCATTTTTGGGAATTAATATCACAGAGCTGTTACTCCAAATAAATGTTTTGAATATATGAAAAGGGTCTGGAACAATGATCAAAGCTCCACTTTATGGTCAGCAATGAGGTGAAAAATAATGATGAGAACAATATTGCAAAGTATAGGTCATCTACCACTTGAGTGAAAACTGTTGTATGCTTTAGTTAAGCAAGATGGAACCACAATAGTTAATTGGCCTTTGTTTGGAGTAAGAAACATAAGGAGTATAATTAGATCTGATCAATGCAGTTTTAAACTGCAAACAATTCACAGTACTCCACAATGGGAATTAGTCCACAAGATAATTTAGAAATTCCTTGAGAAAATTACATAAGTGTTCTGAATGTTTAATATCACTTTTTGACAAAATGAAATATATTTGCAGCAATGAGGGACCCTTTGTACTCCATAATGAAGTAACTACACGATGAACTCAAACAAGTTAAATTAATGTCAACTAAGTCTCTTTCCTTTGATTTAAATACAACAGTTGAACTAACTTCCTGCTCAGTTGGAGTATTCTGATGCCAATTCAGGAGGAGAAAACACTTCCTGAGTTTTTCCCCCGCTGGGTGGGGTGGAGATTTTCAATTAATTTAAGACAGATATGGGTAAACTTTTTCTTTTGACTGGAATTTTAAAACTTCTTTAGCAGCTTCTGAGAGCCACAGGAGGCTGTTGACATAATAACTTCACATGATAGAGCCAGGTTCAAACTTCTCCTTCTTTTCTTTTTTTAATTGAGGGTTTTTAACATACTTGTTAAAACTTCTCCAAGGATTGTCAGGGGCGGGGGGGGGGGGGGCTATTTTAAAAATCAACATATCATTAAAAAACAAAAGAAAAAGACAAGAAGTCATATCAGCAAATTTGGCCTCATAGTCTGGGAGATTCAGTCCATATACTAGCGCTTGCCAATCAAGATTCAGGTAGGTGTCAGGCCTGATATAATTGTTCTCTGTCCACATATTATTGAATGGTGGAAGAACTTAAAATATTTTGAGTATACAGACCCTTCTGGCAAGCTTTCTAGATAACTCCTATCACCACCAACTTTTAACCTGAAATTCCCCAATATCAGAAACTTGGAATATCCAGGAGGCATGAGGGTATTGAGTCATCCTAAATTGCTGTTTATAGTGCTGTAGTATTGACGTTTTAGTCATTAATCAATTTAGTGGTTAAAAAAAAAAAAAAGAATGAAATCAAATTGCATGACATAGCTTCAAACCTTTGAGAATTTCCTTTTAAATGATATTTCTTTGAGAGTTTGGTTCTGAAGTTCTGTGTGCTTGCAAGACAACTACTTTCATTTGAAATATTTGCTCCTCCCAAAACCATATACTTCATGTGGATTTCTCATTGACTTTACAATTTTGTGAACGTCCAGATGGACCTTTGGAGTGGGTTACAAATCATTAAAAAAAAAAAAAAAAAGTGATAGAATTTAAAGGAAAAAGCCACAAGTCTGTGGATTATAATTTAGGTCTCTTGTCTTTGTTCTGTAACATAGAGGACTTGCTGGCACTCTCATAAATAATAGTTATCATCATTAAAAAATGAACGAAGGGAGATCAAAGTCTACCTTAGCACTAGACATCTTAGCTATATATTTGACTGATAAGGCAAATGGATAATCTTTGGTGATTGTGACACATGCATAAATGATGCTCTTTTGTACCAATTGATGTAAGACACCTTTCCTGTCCTTTCAGAAAATTGAAAGAGGTATCTCTCTATAGCCAGCAAAGTTTAAGTTATACATATGGAAAGATTTATTTGTGTGTTATTTCACATGAAAGCACAAAGGGATACCTGCCAAATCATAAAAGGAATAGTCATAAAGATAAGGGTCCTAATTTACTTCCCTATTTTATTTCAGCTTAGTTCTCTACCGCCATGAGGCATAAAAGTTATTGAGTTTTAGTACATTCAGTTCATGCTGGTTCCCTATCAAACAGAATATCAGTGGAACACCTCTGCTGAGTTCTCTACATGAAATTGTCCTTCTTTACGTCTCATAATCGGCTGTGATGTGGCCAGGCATCTGGTGGTGACAAGCAGACATCTTTGATTTATTGGCTAATATCACTGCTTGTTAGTGGATGGTTGAGCAGGAGACTAAAAGAGCATAAAATCAGAGAGAATAAATTATGAAGCCACCGAACTGTGCCATTACAAACCCCTCCCTGTCACAGCTGTGACATCTCTCAGGAAATGGGGGATGAAAGATGTTTCCTCTTCAAAGGATCAGGGCTGATATATATTGCCTCTGATCTCAATCTCACTCTCTCTTTCCCTCGCTCAACATCCAGTGTGTGTGTGTGTGTGTGTGTGTGTGTGTGTGTTCAAGTGGCGTGTGTGTGTGTGTGTGTGTGTGTTATATAATTTATTTATTAAACCAATTTATATAGCCACCCATCTCACCACAGGCAACTCTGGGCAGCATACAACAAAGCTAAAAACAGTCAGTAAATACATTAAAAATATAACAATCAAAATAAAACAAAGAATAAAAGGATGTTAAAAGTAAGGGAGCCACCTCAGTATATTTATTTATTAAACCAATTTAACACACACACACATTCACACATCCCTCCACATACACACACCTGTGTGTACACACACTCTACAAAATATAGTGTGGCATGTGTTTAGGGAAAAAAGAAGAAAACAAATGAGAACTCTGAGTTGGGGGTAAGGGAGAGGAATAGCATCATCATCATCATCATCATCGTCATCATCATCATTAGTTTTCAGTGTTCAACCCAACAGGTTTTCCACGGTCTTCTTGTCATGCAAAATGTGCAAAGGTATGGGAAGCTTGGATGTATATTATCTGACCACATGGTGAGGTAATTTATATACAGCAAATTATGTATGTATAGGATTGCAGCCTGAGAAGGATGCTATGTTGCACTCAAATTTTCTTATAGCATGCAGATTTGCAAAACAGAAGGTGAAATGGAGTGGTGTGTCTTTTTTTTTTCCTTGCCAAGTAGGTGGCAATCTGCCCCCCCCCCCAAAAAAAACTGGAAATAAACATTGTCCAGATTTTATAGCAAGCCTCAGTCTAAAATGGCAAGGATTCCTCTCCACCTCAAATAATGCAGTTAAAATCACTAAGAAGCACAAGTCATTTCCTATTTCCCAAATGAATTTTCCTTCCAGATTTTCTACTCTTTTCCCACTCTTAATCAGCCTAGCCTATGATTAAAAACTCTCTCCCTCTCCCTCTCCCTCTCCCTCTCCCTCTCCCTCTCCCTCTCCCTCTCCCTCTCCCTCTCCCTCTCGTAGAGAGACAGAGAGAGCGAAGTTAGTTGCCCACAAGCCTGGCCAGAAATGGAGAAAGACTAAAGAGGGAGAAAATACAGAGAAAATGAAGTAGAGATTAAGCAACTGAATTAGGCAAAGGAGAAGTTTGCCTTTCATCTTCTGCTATCCAGTTAGCCAGTTTCCAAAGCAAGTTTCTGTTGTTCTGTTTGGAAGAGAATGAAAACAACTTGCTGGCTGGGAAACTGTTTTGGGAGAAGGACAATCCTGTGAAATGAACATAAGAGAGATGAACTAGAGAAACTGGAGACAGAAAGTGAAATAGAAGGCTGACCAGCAGTAAAGATGAAATATGGTGTAGTCAGCCCACCCACCACCCACCTTTCATGACTCAGATCTCAGCATTCCCAGAAATGAAGCTGTTGCCAATGCCATATCCAACTATCTAGGAAGTGCCAAGAAGTCAGGCCCAACAGGTTACAGAAACCTAGCATAAGAAAGTGATGAAATAGCATTTAGCTTTTAGCAAGCTTGCATGTTATGGGTGCACATGCACAAGAATGAGGGAAGAGTGTGGGTAATGATATCTATGATATTGGGGAGGGGACATTATCAAGCCCATCCTTATATCTCTCTGTTGAAAAGCTAGAGGTTAAAGAGAAGGGGCAGCTTTGAGCAGTGAGGACATCTTAAAAAGAATCCAAATTTAGATTGGGAAAACTATCTGTTTGTAGTTTTGAACCAGTTGTAGTTTCTTCCCCTACCTTGGGAGTGGGGATGGGGTGGTACCTTGCAGCTAACTGATTTTTAAGGACTCTGATGCCTGCTTGAGCAAGCATTATAATCTTATCACATTCCTCTCCTATCTAGTTAAATGTCTGTGAAGTGGTCAGCCCTTATCTACTTAGGTTTCTGTTAATTTTTTTCCCCCGCTGTCTCTGCTTCTCTGGAGTACCCCTTGAGTTTCTCCTGATAATTTAAATCTTTCTGTACCAAGTCAAAAATATTGGATAAAAGTAAACATGGTAGGGTTCTACAGCTTGAAAATACATGCAATTCTATGCTGAGTATTTTCTTTAGCTTGCTTTGAGTAAGAATGACAGGGCTCCCCCCCCCCCCCATTTGTGAAAGGTTTCTGAAAGGCCACACACATCACTATGTACAAATTAGATGGAAGACCCATTTGTCATGTCAATATGTACAAATTAGGTAGAAGGATAATTGTAAAGAAAAATAGCCTACACCTACCAAACGATTGTTTCGCAGTCATTTGCAGAGTTATCTTGTCAAAAGATTGCTAGGAGAAGTTACTAAATTATTCTGACATTAGGGGAATCACAGCCAAAATGAAAAATCTCCCCACTCCCTACCCACCCTGGGACACAGTAAGAATAGAATTGCAGATTTATAAACGGCAAATGCTTAAATAGCTGGAACTGATATTCCATGGGAAGAGGAGACTATTTCAATATGAAAAGATACAGTTAGTGGGACTGCAACTTGTGGAATATCAATTCAGGTTTAAGCTAGCTAGTCTGTCATCCATGTTCTATTCTATTTCATTCCCACTTCTTCCGAGTTTTCTATTTCCATTTTCACTTGCCAAGTGTTAGCATTCCATGATCCCCCTTGAGTTGTTCTTTTTTTTTTGGGGGGGGGGGATCTGGCTTTTTTTGCTAGGGAGGCAAAATTTTCCCCTACAATTTCTTAAAGATTTTTATTGTTCTTTAACAAGCCATTAGGTGGTGGTTTATTGCTTGGTGCCATCCGTGATCTTAGCCAACTGTAGTTTTTTTTCAATCAAAACTAAGATATCACTTAGTGTGTGTGAGTTCTGCCATAGACATCCCAGTTAAATTCCAGTACCCATAACTTCTAACAACATAACTACTTTCAAGCTATTAGTTTCCTGCTCATTTCCCTTTGCAAAACACATCTTAAACCTTTTATCAAGATGAAGATGAAGGTCAGTTTTTAATTCTGCTATCTTAAGACTGTTACCAGCATGAACTTGCATCAGCATTTTAGGACACCAGACCCTCAGCATGAATATTTACTTTTCTTTCCCCCAAGCTTTTATCTAAAGCTGAGTGCACAGTTCCATAAATTATATATATTAAGTTAACTATAAATTTTGAAAAATGGAAATTTGCTTATGGCAATGCTATTATGATTTCCCCATATTATGCACTCATTACAATATATGAAAGGTTACTTGCATATTACATATAAAGTAAAATGAATTGTTATTAAGAGGGTAATTGTAATAGAACAAGGAATTGTAATTTTCTTCACTTAGGAAACAACAATCTGGACCTAAGGGTATTTCTACACATATTAGCATGGTCAACAGTGTCCTAACTGCAGTATAGTTTACATAAATGGACTCATAACCTAAATCAAATAAGTAGGAGATAATGTGAAGAAGAAACATGATATAGCAAATTGAAGAAATAAGGTTGGTATTCTTAGAAGTACAAACTCTCAAGGCTTTGCCTTAAAGGGGGCAAAGAAAGGGAGAAGGGAGGGGAAAGAGGCAGCCTTTTTTGCTTGCCTATGAATCTAAGCAGTCCAATGTGACAACTTGGGGTCTAATTTGCTGTATGTATATATGTTTGTGTGTGTATACACAAACACACACACACATGCACAAAACATACATACATACATATATTATTTTAAGTGGAAGTAAATAAATGGGGAGTATTATAATTGTAAGTCCAGTAGTTTTCTTAGAAAATAATGACAGGTGGTTGTTTTGCTTAAAACTAGGCTCACCTACGGGGATGGGAGGTGGAGAATGAGGAGGATAAGAATCATCTTGAGAGGTAAGGAAGATCTTCACTTATTAGACTTCTGATCTGTGACTTAGTTCAACAATTCTGTAAATTGGCAACACACTATAGCAATAGTTTGCAACTTTGGAAGACATTCACATGCCTGAAAGAGATTGAAAAGTTGAGGAACTTAGAGAGACGGGACCAGCTGCCTGCCGGTAAGCATGAAACCGTGCTCGCCCGAAAAGGGCGCGAAGCAACGGAAACCCCGCCTCCTGCGCTCGCCAACTGGGCTATGCTCTAGGAAGGAGGCTCTGGCAAACCACTTCCGAAAAACAATTGCCTTGAAAACTGCAAGGATTCGTCCAGGCAGTCACTGCAGGGTCAGTAATGACTGAGCGCAGAAAAAAAAAAAAAAATGACTGATTTAGAATGCAGCAATCCATTGTTTACCAGAGGCAAAGTAAAGAGAGCATATGACTGAAACAGTTGAATGAAGGTTCAAAGAGTTTCCAGGTACAACTCAAGGGATCTAGTGATGACCTTTATATTTGAAAAACCACCTCCTTGTCTCATCAAGCTTTCCTCATCCTAGTATGTCCTAGGAATCCCTGAGGACTAGAGCTATCAGATCTGAGTGATAAAATTTAGATAACCACCAGATGGCAGCAAGCAGACACAGGGCTTATACACACTGCCCAATTGCCCTGCCGCGAGAATGTGCAAGCAAGCATTTTGAGAGAGGAGAAAAAAATGAGCTTGCTTCTCTTAATCCCCGTTCACATCAAAGCAACCTCAGGGTCCATTTTTCTGTTCTGGTTTCAATGGAGGGCTTTCTATGTGATTTCAATTTGAGCCTGTTGTCTTAGGGGTTTTTTTTGTTTTGTTTTTTTTTGCAAGCTAACATCATTAATCTACTGACTGCTTCACAGAGGAAGGAATGCCTCTTCAGCTCAGCCAATGCTTAAGATGCTCTCTAAAGGCTTTTTAAAGGTGCATTTTACCATGGTCACTGCAACAACACAATATCTATAATTCTTGCCTTGTAAATAAAAGGTTGCTGGTTCAAAACCTAGCAGAAAGATGTTTTCATTTTTCTTTTAATTACTATTTTTCTTTCCTGCATTTCCTCTGCTTTTCTTAAAAAAAAAAAAAAAATGGTCCAGTGGGACACTATTTTATGATTTTTCCACTCACTTAAGGTAGAAGGGTAATCACCCTCAACTCCCAAATAACCTGTGCAATTCCCCATGTCACTCAGTTTTCCTGTCCTCTCTTGCCTCTCTTCCTCCAACAGTTCCCCCCCCCCTTTTTTTTTGCAGCTTTAAATAAACTGCTTGCAAACTTACCCCCATGTCTTTGGCATGATATTTTTGGGAGTTGGCCAAGCATAGAACAGAACTGGTTGTCTATACTATGGTGTAGCCTTTATCCTCTCTCTTTATCAAGTGAGAAAGTACGGGCTATTGGTGCAGCAAAATCGGACAGAATGTCATTCAGGTAGACATTTTTTAAAAAAAATAAGTAAATATGTTGCAGCCTTCATCATATTCCAGTCTATAAATGTGAAACTTCTATTGGTTCAAGGTCATACCAGTCTTTGTGCAACATATTGTAGGCTCCATTCTAAATCTTTCTCATTTGAAATGAATGAGCATCTTAAGGCTGTTCAAAGGGGAAGGCATGTATTTACTATTTCAACCTTCCGGAAGGAAGGAAGGAAGGAAGGAAGATCCCACCCACACTGGGGGCTCTGGGCTCTACAAAAGGAATACTTGGGTGCTGTGCATGGACTTTGAACAATACATCTCACATCCTTGTCATAGTGCATATGTGTTTTGAGTAAGAGGTAGCATTTCATACAAACATCTTGGGTCTCAAGCCAATGTTTGAGACAGAGGATCAGGCAGAGTTGCTCCCTGTTATCTCCCCCTTTTTGTGGTAGTAAAAAGGAGGGCACGGCTGTTACCAGGACCAATGCAAAGGTGAAACAAATGGCAGTGCCAGAGAAATCGCATACTATTAACCTCCTTTGCAGCTGATTTTCTGTTGGCACTTTGTAATCCACAAATAGCCATCTCTGACCCAAAGGTGATTAAGGGATAGCAGGGTTAGAAATAAACTATGCAAAGTCAGCTTCGATCAGTCTTAGCAATACTTAGCCAAACCAACCCAATAATTTAAGCTTTTCTGCATGCAAGCAGTTTAATAACAGGTGACGTTCTTATCCAGAAAAGGGCTAAAAAGAGAAAAGAGAATTCTGAGGTGAAGAACTGAGCACAAAGGCGATGTTCATGAGAAATATTTGGTTTCTAGTAAATTGGTTTACTTTTTCGAATGAAGGAATGCTATTGATGGGTTGCATTTCACAAAAGCTAGAATGAATGTATTTTTCCAAATAGTGGGAAGTTTAATCCAGATGGCTTAAATGATTCTCTGGAGGATGGAGGAAAAATTCCACTGACACTTTCTACAGAGAACTTTCTGTATTACTGCAGACATATTGTCAGGATTAGCCCAGGAAACTCCAAGAGACAGTACAGACTCAATTCAGCAAGGTTTATTGGCTTCAGTCCCGTTACAGAAATCTTCTCAGAGTGAGAGTAAATTCCAGGGTCACCCTCTCAACCTCCCTTGCATTCCTTAGGGAGGGGCCAGTCTCATCTTCTTAACTCCTCCCCGTTGCTCTGGTGATGAGAGCATGTTCTTGATCCCTCTCGTCCTGACTCTCACACATATGAAGTGGTGTCTATTATGGTCTCACAGTTTCTAGCCTGGATACTTGACTGCTACACCAAACTGGCTCTCAGCTCTTGATATAGGAAGATACATACTATTCAGCAGACATTATTGAAACTTATTGAGATAATTCCTACACTCCCTTACATGGAATGTAAGAGTTAGATAACATGGCTTGTTCAGAAAGAATAGAAGCAATAGAAGAGGAGGAGACTGGATCCAGAGGTCTTAAATTCAAATTTTAATTCAAGCATGATGTCAGCAGCCTTCTGTATGCTTAATACTCTGCAGCTGCAGAAGTGAGAACAGGTAAATATTTGCTCTTCTCCATCTCCCTCTTGGCTGTGGAAGGTCTAATTATCTGTTGGTTAGGGTTAGGAAACAATTGGAAAGCTAAAGATCCATTGTAGCAAAAGCTAACATTTAGCCTAAAGTAGTCTAAGCAGAGGACACAGCAGGGAGCCAGGAGGAATTGTTTTAAGATTTCCTCCTTTGAGGCTACCACTTAACTACAGCCTCAGACAGAATGCAAAGTTTCTTTATGACCCTTGGAATCTCATCTCAGAGGCCATAGGACTGCATTCTGAGTAACCTTACACCACTGTGTTTAATTAACTGGTTCTTGTTATTGATACATAAATCTTCACACTTGTCAGTTTTCTCCCTCTAGAAAACAGAGGAAACATTTTCAGACATGTTTTTTGCCATTCTTCAGAGTCTTTGCAATTAAAACATTACTTCAGTGAGATTATTAGATACTTAAAAATAATAATAAGTGGGTGAATGCAAGCCTAACCATGCACAGCCGTGTGTGGTGAATCTGTCAGAGTGAACAGCAGGAACCTTGATAAAAGTTCTCCATCAGTAAATCCTTTTTGATAGCTGATGGCTGGAGGTCTATGAATTGTTATTGTAAGTAAGACCCAGGAGTGCCATCACAGATTAAAGATCTGATAGAATTGCTTGTATCCTGCTTTCCCTTTTTTCCTTGATGAAACTTTAATCACAACTATTTTGCAGTAATCAAGTTTCTGCAAAGTATAATATGGATCCATTGTTCCTTGTCTGTGAACAACAACAACAAAAAAGTGGTGATGGTGGTGATGATAATTAAAGTAGTATCATTTTCATGTAAATGAAAGGGACTAATGAGTTAACAGCAACAGAAAACATGAATGACTTAAAGAAGTTGAATTGGTTATTGGGAGCTTAGTACTTCTCAGTGGAAATGCTTCACAAATGCCTGGACATTTTTCCTCTTTTCCTTATTATTAAGGCTAAGCTTTAAAAAATAAAAACAAAACAGCTCTAGCTCCTTTCCTGTTATTCCTATAGAAGGATTATCGTTCTTGTAAGATTTGACTAGGAGGCTATGTTAATGTCTCTATCTCAACGTCCACAATTTCACTTATGGGCAATCTACCAATTTACTCAATGTTTTGAATTAAGATGACTATATAGCGGAATCCTAATGAAGCTGTAGATAAGGTTTCTCACAGCAAACCACAGCTGCCAAATGAAACAACCAATCAGTGTCATGGATTTGCTTATCCACATTCAAATAAAACATTCTCTTTTGTTTTTATTAGGGTGGATTTTATTCTAGAAAAGTATATGGAAAAGCACCCTTTTTAAACATAATCATAGCTACCATAATTGTTTACTCCTGGTATGTAAAACCATTCTTTCATTTTCCTTCTTTTTATTTTTAACTTACGTTAAGCAAAACTTTTTGCTATATAAACTTTTCCTACTTTTCCAGATAAATTATGCAAAGTCCTAGCTCTCTGGAGAAGATTCTGATGCTGGGAAAGGTGGAAGGAAATAGATGAGGATGACCAGTAGGAAGGCAGATGGACTCAGTTACAGTGGTGATGGGTGCATCACTGGAAAACCTGAAAGACCAGGTTAGGGACAGAGTGTCATAGAGAAAATGTACCTATGTAGTTGCTACGAGTCCACCCCAATTTGATAGCATGTAATCAAATTCCAGAAAATCTTGCAGAACCCAATTTTTCTTAAGTCAGAATGGAAACACACATTGCCACAATGTGCAGTGGAAGTTCACCTGCTATCAAAGGCAGGCTTTGACTTTTCTCATTCTTCTTTCTTAGCTTCAATTCTTGCTCTAGGAAATTAAGAAAAGAGTCCTTCTTCTGAAAGAGGCTGTTGCCCTTAAAGTCTTGCTCTGCAATATTCATTTGCATAGCATCCTATTTTGAATTGCATGCATAATGCAAATGTTTACGCAACTTGAACATTTTAGATGTGGCTTCTGAAGACATTAGCATAAAGGCAAGTTTACATCAGTTGGGTCTGATGTACATAAATCTGATTTATGTAATTCTTTCAAGCTGATTAAGGAATCCAAACTGCTTACAAACAGTATCATAAGCAACTATCTTCAGTTAGAATAAGTCAATCAATAACTGGAATGAAGCTTTTTTCAGGGTATCATCTGGGCTTTACCATAATCTGGTGGGCTGAGATTTACATTTTCCAGGCCACACTATACTGTTTCAGACACTTTTCTCCATGCACCCTCATATGTATCAAATTTCTTTTGACTGAACAATTTCTTGTTGACTGAACAACTGTTTTCAGAGACTTCAGTGTTATTGCTGCAGAACTGACTAGATTTTTGAATCCTGCTGTGCATTGTTTGCTGTATTAAATCTTTGCAAGTCTCCCTCTTCCCTCCCCAGAATGGAGCATACAGTGAAATTTCCAATTTGCCCATCTTCTGATAAAGACTGTTAGCTATATTTCAAACCAAATCTTTCTGCTCCAAGTCATTTTAGATTTCAGCTCATGCTTCCCTTATCTTTGCATATCCATGTATAATGGTTTTGATTGCATCAGCTCAGCATGACTAATCAGTGTCACTCAGCCTTTTGGGCATGTACAGCCTTATGCCTGGGACACCTTTTCAATGAGACCTGTGTAACATGCTAAAGATACTATGAAGAACACATCAGGTTGTGGTATGAAATCAGAATGATATACAGCTACAGAACAGGTATTGGCTGCTTCTTTTCCAGCTAAATTGAGAGAATGTCTTCAGCATGATACAAAAGCTGAGAATGAATTTTGTTCCCTTATGAAAGTCTACATTTTTCAGTACTTGGCACTCATGTTTGCAGCATTTTCATATATCTGTCCTCTACATTCATTAATATAAATGTAATGACAAGTCTCAGCCTGAACATTGTACTAGCTACAGTAGCATCAGTGTGGCCACACTTGTGTATGGATGTCAGAAACCTTCAGTAATTTGCTTCAAGATGTGTTCACCTATTATTCCAATTAGCTCTTTACAAACTGTGGATGAGAGATAATTTGGGTGGCTATATCTTTTATTTTATTTGACTTGAGACCAGGTCCAAAATTTTTATTTACTCATGGTTCAATAGTTCATCCACCTCAAAAAATGAATCCACATATAGCAATAAAGGTAACGGTATTCACAACTCACATGAAGAGCTTACATCAGTATCCATATAATTCTCTTTCTTGTTTTGCCAAATACTGATAAATTACTCCAAGTATGTTACCACATTTGCCAAAATGGATATTAATTCCAGATGATATCTTGAATTCTCAATGGGTTGAATTCACCAATCCATTCATTTGTATTTTTCTAGTCATAGAATCCATCAATTGACAATTTATTCTTCTTGATACCAGCAATAAAAATGTTTACAGATATAGCAGTAGACTTTGCTAGTTGCTGGACCAAAGCAGATTCAGGAAATATTAATTAATTTTCTCATTATTCAAAGTTTATCTATAAAACAAAGTTTTGGAAATTTTTTTGCATTAAGTGCATCCCACCCCTAATCTATTCCACACTCCTGTCTTCACCCCAAAACCTGTTGTTTCCTAAGAAGGTGACTCGGGCCATAAGCCAATCCAGTTATTCTCAAATCCACTGTGTAGAATCTAGTTTATTCTATTTGATGGTCTTTCTGTTTTTGTTCATATGCCCAGGTTTACAGTCTGACATCACACCTGTAGAGACTCTAAATTCAAAAACAGATATTTCTCTGAATGTTGTGACAAAAAAGTCTGTCCTGCCTCATCATGAGGAACTTACCAAAATCAGAACCATTCAGGAGTTTTAAATGTAGTAAGAATTTCCTGTTAATCTTGCTGGCTGTGCATAGATATTAGGGAAATCATAGCATATTTGTAAAACTTTGTCTGCTGTGTAATGTATCATCAGAACAATTTTATAGTGGTCTGAATCTTCCATGGTTTTGTAACTATAGATATAACTGCAATCTTTATTCAATTTTCTATCTCTAAGTTTCCTGCAAAATAAAATTCAGAAGAAGATTTAAAATGTTGCAGCTTTTCTTAACCAGGACAGTCTTGTGACCTGGAAAAGCCTATAATATGCAATTATATTAATCATGTAATATATCTTAGGCATGGTGAATGCAAAGGAGCTCTCAGTACTCTGATTTCCCACCAATACACTCCAGGCCAAGCACCCTTTTACCCACTCTAACTATAGAGTTTAATAACAGGCATAAGGAAAAGAGGCCAAATGAATTTGTTAGTTAATTTGTGTGTAGTTACAAAGAAGGGTTTAGTTTTGGTTTTTTTTAATGACACTTCCCAAATAATCAAATGTAGCTAAACTGTAGTTTTCTCAGTTGATTATTGTTAATATTCCCAGCTTGGCCAAGATCACATGAAGGGGTAATTAACTATTAGTATTCAATGGGACAGACAAGTGTCCTGATCATATGATAACAGTCATTTGAAAAACGTAGCTGCTAAGAAGAGGGGTGGAAGTCCTGAAAGACAACTTATTATTGGGCTATTTGGTAACTCAGAATCAGTGCTATTAAATAATGCTGTTTTGAAGCTCATGAAAAAAATGACAAAATAATTGAAGTTTTGTGGAAGAAGAAAACATGACTATTAGAGGGAAGTCCAGTTTAGCTAACTGAGTTACTACTATATGTGAGCTTAGCTTAATCTCTCTCTCTCCCTCTCTCCTTCACTCTCTCTCTCTGTGTCAATTAGCCAACTTCCTAGCTTGCTTGCTTTAGTTCTGCCATTGTAGATAGAAAGGGGGGGGGGGGGCTGTTATTGGATTCTCAAGAATGCTCAAGGTCGTACCAACGGGAGAAGAAGAGGACTGTGAAAGCTGGGGCTAGGAGGCAAGGGCGGGGGGTGCACTAGAAATGGGTAAAAGTAACTTTTTGGCGTGTACAGACTTAGTCTTAGCAATGCTTTGGACCTGTACATGACTTTTCAATAAATGAGCTTTTCTTTGAACCCATACCGGTTTCGAGGAGATCTTCTTTCATCGGGACTGAAAGTGACAGATTGTTACACTCTTTTTCTCTGTAGGGGTATCAAATTCAGTTATGACCTAGTTTTCTCCTGTAAATTAATTTTCTTAAACATAAAATCAGGTTTACAGATAAAACCTGGAAATCTCTAGGATCTCCCCCAAGAAGCAGTATGCTTTTTCTGTGTTATTTCTTCATTATTTATTTATTTTGCACAGGTAGTTTGCTACCAGATTTGCAGATGTAAAGATGGAATTGTGTTCATTTTCATTCAATTCCAGATAACGGATTCACATTTGGGCAATCACTGTGATCTAAAATTCTGTAGGATGTAACCAGGAAAACAAAATAGCATGTTTGGAATTCTAATCTCTATTACCAATGCTCAAGCACAGGACATTGTGTACTGTCCTGATACAATGTGCCCTAGATGAAAGCTCTTTTCTTGCACTGTATTATTATTAGCAAAATAAACATCTGTATAAAAGAATATGCTATTCAAACAACATGGAAAGTAAGAAAAATGCCTGGATAAACAGGAACATGTTGTTAAGCTAACAGGGAGAAGGCAGCAAGTGCAAATAGTGAAAAAGAAACTCTTTTTTTTTTCTTCCTAGCATTTTTCATGCAGGTGAAGGGTCTGATTTTTTTTTTTTTTTTTTTGGATCAACTAAATATTGACTCATTTGGTTGTGACAGGAATTGACCGACTGGCTTCTTGCCCGAGCCTGATGTTGTGTGCTGAGAGAAGAGTGACTGGCCCAAAGTCACCCAACTGGCTTTCATGCCTAAGATGGGACTAGAACTCACAGTCTCCTGCTTCTAGCCTGGAGCCTTAACCACTAGACCAAAACTGACTCTCAAAAAGAAACTCATATATTGTAACTAAATTCAGAAAGGAGAAAATCCTCCATTTGCTGAACAATCTTGGGAAAAACAAATCTTTGCACTCTTCTGAGCACTCATTTCCCTAATAAGGATAGTTACCAGAAGGCCTCAAAAAGAGAAGTAGAGCTACCAACAGAACCAAAAAAAAGGGCTACCAAAGAACAATCTCCTTGGAAATCCAGGAAGGAAGGAAGGAAGGGAGGGAGGGAGGGAGGGAGGGAGGGGTAATCATCAAAGGCAAAAATGGTGGCCCAAGACCTTTGCTGCTTTCAATTAACAATATGGCCTTCTAACTCTAGGACATTTTCTTAGAGAATTAGAACTATATGACCTGATTGTAATGGAGATATTGAGAGAACAGATAAGCTGGATAACAGGCTATTAGTGTCAATGAATTAATTCCCCTTCCACAGAGATTCTCTCCCACATTTCTTCTGCAAGTAGCCATCTCTACCTTTTCTAATGTATATTTTCACCAGATGCAGTCATGGTTGCCACATAGAACAGCCATTGTGAAGTACTTGCATGATTGTTTGGGTGAATGAACCACAGTGACAATAGTGGATGTAGTAACTATCCACTGGAACATTGCTTCGGATTCCATAGCAACTCTTAACATTCACTTTATCTCTCATTTGGAGGAGAAGAGTCACATGCCTTATCAGAGGCACTGATAAGGAATAGCATCTTCTCTAGGGAAGGAGGAAGTAGTGCTTGGGATAGAGTGAATAAAAAATGATTAATCCCACCAAGGGATGGGAGCATAGTTGGAAAGCTGGTGATTCTAAAGGCTGAAAATCTTGGCAAGTTTTAATGAAAAAACTCAGTTTCATTCATTTTGACCCTAAAAATAGATTGCCTTTTCATTCAAAAATAATCCTTTAAACTAGTTTTGTCAGCAAATAATTCTATAGGTCAGGGCACAACAAGAGCTATTGCAAGATATAATCACAAGTGACATTGTAGAATTTGCAGTGCTGCTCATTTATTGTATATTCAATGTATAAGACATTACAGCATTGGAATTAGAAGTAAATCTGGGACATAACATTAGTACCAAAGGTTCTTCTGAAGGTTGAAGATATGCTCCAAATAACTCTCATCTATACTAATAATTAATTATACACACCAAAATGAATATGCATGCACACATGCATGTCTGTGTGTACAATCTTAATTGTTATTTTCTCCTAAAGAAAAAGGGTGAGAAAGAAGTTGTCCTTCTTTGCTGCCTTTCCACACCAAATCTGTCCTTTGTTTCTCTCCTTCCAATGAATTTCCAAACTTACTTTTATCTCTACAAATAATGCATTTGGAACTCCCAAGGAGAAGTAAATGGAAAGAGGACTATTTGAATTGAAGAAAAAAATACAGGTTGTCCTCATTAACTGACTGCCTTATTATGTGACCATTCAAAGTTACGACAGTGCTGAAAAAATAACTCTATGACCAATGCCCACATTTATGATCTTCACAACATCCCTCAGTCACATGATCACCATACAGTCAATATGCATTGTTCTGTGCCTGACCTGTTATTTTTCCTTTTTTCCCCCTTGCAGAGTAGAAAGATTGGAGAGGAAGGGATTGCAAGAGGACACACAATGGGGAATACACATTGAAAGGAGTGTACTCGGGGCTGGGAGCCATGATTGCACTATGCAAGCAGCCTGGTGCATTCCCCATTGTGTGCCTGCTTACTCTCTTGTAATCCCTTCCTCTCCAATCTCTATGCTCTGCAAGGGAAGGGGAGAAAAAATGAGTTGGAGACAGGAGAGATTGTCTACAGAAATTACTTTTTTTCCCATCTCTTCCCCTCTCATAGAGCAGAGACTGGAGAGGAAGGGATTACAAAAGATTAAGCAGGCACACAATGGGGGATATACTGTGCTGGTTATGTAGTGCACTCACTGATCCCAGCCGTGACCAGTCTCAAGGCTGCCGATACCACCACATTGCTTTTGATGTGCATTCCCCATTGTGTGCCTACATATTCTCTTGTAATCTCTTCCTCTCCAATGAATATAAATGCAAACATTAATTCCCTTCTTGCTAATTATCCCAGTGCTGGGGTGAGCATTCCAAAGGGTGGGGGAGTGGTTAGGAGGCAAACCAAAGCCAAAGATATGAAATTGATTGGTCTTGTCAGTTTCAAGTGAGCTAACCCATTCCAAAGGACAAGTGAGTGGGGTAAAGGAAAGCACAATTGCAGTCACATGATTACCCACTTAGCAACCACTTCACTTAATGATAGAGCTGCTGATCCAGTTGTGGCTGCTAAACAAGGACTACCTGTAATTGAGGTATTAAGCACCATATTATGCCTCTGCCAATCTCTGTGCAGCAAATCACTTTTCTGAACTTGTATTTCCAGCCTAAGTAAACAGAATCTGATTCTTTCTATACTTATTTAAATTCAGTGTTCCATCATATTTTAGCAAGATCAATAGGATGGGCTTAATTAGATAGAATAAGGGATAAGTCTCAGTAGTTGGGAGGAAGACAATCTGCATGTGTAGCTCCCAGATCAACTTGATCAAAAAGTACTGTTTAATTTATTCCTATGGGATAAGTGTGGGAAAAATAGGATGCCCTTATATAAAGTGAATTCATCCTACCAATAAGGATTTTATGTAGTGTCCAGAGATAATACATCAGTCTTAATAACCATACATTATGTATACACTTCCTTCACATTCTTGCACTCTATCAAAATAAGTTGCACGTAAGCTATTATATTTACTATACATTAAGAATATGCTAAAATACATATATATCATAGTAAAACATTGATTTTATAAAGTTTCAGAGTTGCATTTGACTCAGAACATTCCATGGACTTCCAGAAATGTGCTATTATGAAAATAATATTCCTATTTCTTCTCAGCTAAAGAAGTCCAATATAATTTCTGTTCTGAAGTATGTGAAATGTGAACATTTTTTTCTGTAATTAGTGGTGATTTGCTTGAACATCAGGTAGGAGAAAATTTCTATATTTGGAATTCCCTGAATATATTCAACTTGAGCATTATAGAACCTTCTATCAAGCTTTAAGGTTGGGGGACCAGACAGTCTTAATGTCTCTTTTAAACTGAATTGTAAATGTAAAGTTAGAATAACTTATTGGTCTCTCCCTTGCTTTCCCATCTAGCCAAGCACAGAAATCATATATTCCCATTTGCTTCAAATGGGCTCTGCCCACAGGAAACCTTGAAAACAATCAGAAATGTAAAGCTCTGTAATAAAACTCTGGTAGCTTTCCAGATTGCCCTTTGCAGAAGCCAAAGCCTCTTTTCTTTTCTTTTCTTTTTTAAATTTGTGCACCAACCTTAAAATCAGTCAGATTGAGATTTGTGATCCCCCAGGGCTAGATCTGGCCCCAGAGCAGCAGATAGATTTTGTGGCTATTTGTGGTTTATCTCAAATTAAAAGCACATCTTGTATATTGATAGCATGGTATATAAATAACAAGTAGGATCTTAGAGAAGAGAAATACAACCATGTCGTTCACCAAAAGACTGTTGCTTTTTCTTCTTCTTTTCCTCCCAAAGGAGTTTAACTGTATGCTAACACAGTCATATTTCTACATTGACTCAAAGTGTACGTTGGGCAACATGCAAGGAATAGACTATCTTCAGCTTTATTTAATCACTTCACTTTCCATTTGAAAAGTAATTCATCATGGGAAGTCAGTGGGGTATAGAGAGCACTAATTGCGGCAAAATATCAAGGACAGTTTTCCTCTGTCTTAATTAAATATTAATGAGTGAAGTTATTTGCAGATGCAGGCTGCTGGGGTGGACTTGCCTGTCCAAGTTTAGTAAATACTGACATTGGGGTGTCAAAATAAAATCCCTTAATTGATTTATACAGGGATAGCCTTTTACTTTTGCTTCCTTTAAAAGAAGGCCCCTGAGTTGACACCCCTCCAAGCTTTCTTGGGTAGTTCCCCAATGAATTATTTATACAGACATGTTACCTGATCTGTTTTTAATTGCACCATTGGTTGTTTTCAGACTGAGTAATGGGATATGACAAGTGTCCTCTTCTTACTGGCGATTCTTACTTCATCATAAGAAATAACAAGTCCTGAAGAGAGAGAAAGAGAGAGATTGATCAATCATTGGATAGATTTCCATAGATAGATACCAAAAAGAAAATCCATTTCTATTACTATACTACTAATGAGATTTTGAATATACTTGCACATTATAAAATCTAGAGTACAGCACGGAATTTCTGACTACCAATAGAACTGAAAGGCATGCAGCTGCTGATGTCCCTTGGATAGTTAACAGGAGGGAATTCCACTGCTGGAATCTCTTTTTGCTTCAGATAACTAAACGGGCCTGCTGTAAATAACTCTAAGGAAAGATGGATCTTTTGTTTTCTTTTCCCTAGAAAAAAATTGGAAATTAAATAACTGATGCTAATAACTGGAGACAAATCAGAATGGTTTTCTTAAGGCACTAGAACTGGTCTTCCCTGCATATAAAGATAGATAAATGAGAAGATTACAGTGATCTGTTGTAAAATGTGTGCTTGGGTATATCCTTTGAGTTGGTCATGACTGCTGGTGACCTTATGACCATGTCCAAGTGGCTTCCTTGACCACAGTACAGAAGTAGATTGCAACTCCTGCTTTCTTCCAGGGTGTTTTACCACCTCCCCATCTAGCTTCCAGCTCTGGTGTTCCCTGATAGCCTTCCAGCCAAGTCCTAAACATATCCAGCTCTGCTCAGCTTCCAAGTCCAAACAAGATAAGGCAGATGCTATTACCTGGATGTGATACTACATCCAACTTTCCTGAAATTATAATAAATGTCTGAATAAGGTAGATAAGGAGAAAATATTTGGTACTGTCAATTGGAAAGGGACACATGCCCTTATTGATAGTTACTTTCAGAAATGAATAAGGCAGAGACAATGCTTTCATTCTGTGAAACATTGTAACAAGACATTCACAGGGTGCTTTCATCTTCAATAGCTATCCTGCAGGAGATCATTTGCATTTAGAAATTTGATCCATAGCCACAGTTAGCACATGCATACACCTAAGCACATGCATACACCAGCACTCTTTGGCTGTGGGTTTATTTTATTGCATGCTCTCTTGCATCACCATATGCACCAGCTGTGTCAGAGAACCATCAGTGTATAAGGCAGATTATTTATACTGGCATGACATGATTTGTCTATTTGTTTATTTATACACACATACATACAACTATGTGCATACTTCCTATTCTATCATATAGCATCAGTACAAAGCATTCTGCAATTGTGATGTTATAAGGAGTGAGGCAGCTGTGCACCACATAAACATCTGTTATTTGTCTGGGAAAAGTTTGTGTCAACTTCTCTGGTCTCCTAATTTTACTTGAAACATCACTGCATGAGATGCATCCTAATTGTAATGGTATGTGGGAATGACAAGTGGAAGAGCCACAGACTAGACAATGGTCAGATAAATGGCAGCTGAGTCTGCAGAAGGAATGTGGATGTGGCAAAGTCTCACAAGGGACCCTCCCTAGTTTCTTGGACTATAAAGGGAAGGGGGGAAGAGATGTACTTTCAGATTTGCAAGATTTACAATAAAGTAGAATTAGTTCATCTGGGTGTGCTACCTACTGGACTAATTTATGCTGCCAACCTATTTTTCTTTCTATTCCCCCCACTAAAGCTTTATTCTGAAAAATAAGAGAAATTATGCTATTTTGTAGCTGTTTTTCTTTGTCTAGAAATTCCCTTCAGGATTAATCCTTTTAGATTTAATAGGATTTTGGTTTTTAAAGATGTTATTACTAATTTAGAGACATGGTAATATGGCATCTAGATTGGACCTTTAAACTGGGAGATAGTTCAATGATTACCACATTTACTCAAAAGGAAGATGATTGTGAAATTAAAACAACTACCTTCCCTTTCTCCCTAAAATGGAGTAGACAAAAAATAATACTCACAAAGTTCTGTGCAGTGCCACTTTTTACAGCTGTATTGACACCCACACACAATGCACATACAAATTAAATAACTACTGTTTAAATTAATTGAATGGAAAATAATTTGCCCTATTTATAAAATTGATTCTTCCATCTGCAAGTACACACAGACCATTTTCTCTCAAGCACAAAGAGCAGCTGCCTACACAACTACTCAACCATTTAAACAGAATCCACTCCCTCCTTCCCTTGTAGGTAAAATCCAATTGTTTAAGTGTTACAAACAGGAGTAAGTCACTGTTGAACTAAAATCCCAAGACTTTTCATCTCCAGGAATGAGAGATTAGCTCTCTTCCCCTTTAAATAGCTTTACAATGTTGATGAAAAATGTTTCCACTTTATCCACTTTCAAAATGTTTCCTTATCATGTACAAAATACATTTATGCAGGTAAAAAATTAAGTGGAAAAACTGAATCAGAAATCTGAGGATCTGTATCAGAATGTGATCAAGGAAGTGCAGGGCTGAAAAGTCTGGTGACCACTTGAAAGGCAACAAGGATTACTGAGCTTGAAACCTATAAACCACTTAGAACAAATGTGGGAAACATTTTGAAAGTAAGCAAAGGTCTTCAAGATGAACTGACCAAAATAATTTACCTTTTTCTAAACATTCCTTATTACAGTGAGCAAGATCAGCTTCTATCAACTTTCATGAGGAAAAAAAAAAAGAGATTTACGCATTTTTTTAGTATCTATACCACACTATGCAATAGACTATTGCAATGCACTGTACATGGGGCTAACCTTGAAGAGTATCCAGAAGCTACAGCTAGTTCAAAATGCAGCCACACAGGCAATTTTGGGTGCCCCAAAGATGGCATAGGTAACACCTTTGCTGCAGGAGCTGCATTGGGTACCAATTTGCTTCTGGGTCCAATTCAAGGTGTTGGTTATCACCTTTAAAGCCCTACATGGCATGGGACTGGGTTACCTGAGGGACATTTCACCCCCATTATATCGACCCATCCTACCTGGTCAAGCAGAGAAGGTATGCTGCGGACCTCATCAGTGAAAAAATGTCAACTGGCAGAGCCCAGAAGGACAGCCTTCTCTGCCATGGCCTCCACCCTAGGAAATACCCTACCCCCAGAGGTGAGATAGGCCCCTACTCTTGACCTTCCAGAAAGCAGTTAAGACCTGGCTCTGCCAACTTTCATGGGGCAAAAAAAAAGGGGCAACCAAACCTGGGGTTGGCTAGCACCTTGAAAATGCTTCTGTATGTTAATAACATTTCTACCAGCAGCACCTTGGAAGATATTATTATTTACGTATGTATTTGGTTTGTATTATATTTTTACTGTATTTTTATACCATTTTTATTGTATTTTAATTAATATTTATTTGTTGTTTTTATTGTAAACTGCACAGAGTCACTTCCTTGTGAGATGGGCGATGACTAAATTTGAAATAAAAATAAATAAAAATAAATTTATGTATAAACTGCCTAGAGTCCATGAAGATTGAAGCAGTAAATTGCACGTGTGTGTGTGTGTGTGTTTTCTCTTACTGGGATGCTCAATTTAACTTTTTCTGCCACTGATGCATATGTACTGCCACAGGTGTGAGATGAGTTAGGAGACTGGGTAACCCACCTAAGTTGAGAGTCAGGTGGGACAAGCTATAGCAATTTGGCATTAATGAAAGGGTGCCTTTAAGGGCCTATGGGCTGCATTATGGTGTTGTAGGAAGTATGTGGGTGATCTGATTGTTAGTGAGAGTAAAGACAATTAGTTTCAAGGGGGCAGCAACATGGGTCTTGTAGTTGAGGCATGGAGGCAGAGGAGGGTGGGTCACCCTCAGCAGGAGGAGGATAAATGTAGTTATATTATTGTAGTGTTGGGCCAAGGGAGAAATGGTGGGGAATATCAGGTAAGGAGACCTCCAATCTTATGGCAATCTTGATTTCTGACCTGACTGCCGCTCCCTGAGACCAGGTGCTGGACTGCACCTGTCCTCGGCCTTTCAATGAGACGGGTGGTGACAAATTTGATACATAAATAAAAATAAATTAAATAAATTAAAATAAATAGGTGCTGGTGGCTAATACCAATTCTGTCTGCAACAAAATCACCTTCATCCACAATTTGATAGCAGAACACTTTACATATATAATCAAAACTCTGTGGGTGAAGGTGAAAATGTTGCCTTGTCAAAAATATGCCCTAACAGCAGATTTCTGACAACATTGATGTTAGGACTAGGGAAGCTGGTGGTGGCTGTGATCATTAGGGACATCAGTAGGGACACTTGAGATGGTGGTGTGTGAATGCCTATGTGGCTGGGCTGTAAAGACATTCTTGGGATCCTGTTAGTGTATTGACCACCCTGCTGCCTAGTAGGATTCCTTCTTGAGCTCCTGGAGCTGACCTCTGTACTGGTGACAAACACCAACCTTTTGGTATTAGGAGACTTCAATCTTGCCCTGGGGGGCAAATCTAGTAAGATTTGGAAGTATATGCCCTGCATAGTGATCATGGGCTTGTCTCAAGTTGTCTCAGGCCTGACTCATGTCATCATACTTTTAGCCTTCTTTTTGCCTCCGAATAGTTTGTTGGTGATCTGGAGAGACAAGAGACTTCTATCACTTCATGTTGTAGTCAGATCATTCCCTGATCCAGTTATGATTGAGAGCTACCCATGACCTCTGTGGCAGTAGGACCCATTTGGATGATCTCCCCCGGATTCCTAATTTATTCCACTGGTTTCAAAAAGGTGCTTCAGAATTTCCCAGCTCTCTGGCAGGCAGTTCTGCTCAGTTCCTGGTGAATAACTGACAACAGAAAGCACACTGGGCATAAACACTATGTATGTATGTATGTATGTATGTATGTATGTACTTATTTATTTATTTAAAACATTTATATAGCTTCTCATCTTGTTCCAAACTCGGCAGCTCACAACCAACAGTTAAAACAACATCTGGGTACAATAAAATATATTAAAACCACAAATATTAAAACCTGGCACCCTAGTTAAACTTCCACATGCAGTCAACCACAAATTCCTCTTACCTTATTCCAGCACTTGGGGGAAAAGCTAAGTTTTAAGTGCTTTTCAGAAAGTTAAAAAAGTGGGGACTTGCCAAACTTCAGGGGAAAAGGGGCTGCCACAGAACAGGCATGCTTCCTAGGTCCCATAAGATGGTAACATTTAAGGGACAGGACTAGGAGCATGCTGTGAGAGTGTGGAGCAGGGGGGTGAAGAATGTACTCTTATCCCCCGAAAAGCAAGGGAGAGATAAGAGGATGAGACTGGCACCTCCCTGAGGAATGCTAGTGATGTTTATGACTGACCCTGGGAACTACTCTCAGTCTGGGAAGATTCTGTGAATAGCGTGAAGCCAAATAAACCTTGCTGGATTGAATCTGTATTGTCTCCTGGAGTTTCCTGGGCTAAACCTGACACATGCCCACCCTATCTGATCCAGTAGAATGGGCAGATGTCCTTAGGGAGAGGCAGTCCCACAGATAACCTGGTCAGGCTTTAAAGGTAGGGCTTTAAAGGTAGTAACCAACACCTTGAATTGTACCTGGAAGGAAACTGGGAGCCAGTGAAGCTTACACAACAGGAGTGTAACATGCATAAACCTAGGGGCACCCATCACTGCATGTGCCACCACATTCCAGACCAGTTGTAACTTCCAGGTAGTCTTTAAGGGCAGCCCCATGTAAAGTGCATTGCAGTAATCCAAACAGGAAGTGACCAAGGCATGACCATGAACAAGGCCTCCTCGTCCAGGAAGGGATGCAATTGGTCATGCAAGGTAAATCTGTGCAGAGGCCCCCCTAGCCATGGCTGCCACCTGCTCCTTGAGCAGGAACCATGAACCTAGGAGGATCCCCAAATTGCATACCAGCTCAATCTAGGGGTGTGCCATGCCCTCTAGAGTCAAAGATGAAATATCACCTGGGCTTGGGGAGCTGAAAACCCAGAGCCATTCCATCTTGCCAGGATTGAGTTGAACCTGGTTTCTCCCCATCTAGACCCTTACTGCCTCCAGGCACTTGGCCAGCACCACAACACCATCACCTGTCCAGCCAGGGTGGAGATGTATAATTAGGTTCATCAACATACTGATGATATCACACCCCATGCCATCAGATGACCTCCCCCAGAGGTTTCATATAGATGTTAAAAAGGAAAGGTGAAAGGCTCAAGTCTTGGGATACCCCACATTATGGGGGCCTAGATTTCTCCCCCACCAACACTGACTGGAGCCAGCCATGAGGAAGGAGGAGAACCACTATGGCACAATGCTTCCCACTCCCAACATGGCAGGAAGAGAGAGGCCACTCTCCCATGTCAAGTGGCAGCCACAGGACACAAGCCAGCTTTTACACACAACTGCTGGTTCACTCCAGCTCCCACTACCACTAATTGCTGGGCTAATAGCCACCCCATCCACTAACCACGCACCCTGGTAAGGCACCATTGTCACAGAACTGCAATCCTCTGGTCCAGTAAGCCTCTGTCTTCTCCCTGCCATGCCACTGTGTTTCCGGGAGCCAGCCCAATGTCACTTATCACCTGAGTGAAAAACAGCTGATCTGCAGCACTGCCAAACTCCCTCAACTGCCAGTCCACTGCCTTCACATTTCTGCAGCAGAGAAATTGCTGCCAGCTGCCACTCCACTCCTTCACCACTAGGGAGGTCCCAACGAAGCTGTGCTGTTATCTGGCAGCCACATAACCCACCATTGCTCTGACCAGCTGCAATGCTGTTGCTGCTGCCAACACTCCAGAATCTCCTGACTCTCCAAACAGCTTGAGAAATCATTGCTGGTCCCCCACTGCTCCAGCCCGGACCACCAAACACCTCAACAATTCTCAGTATGGGCAAGCACACAACCCCTGCATCCACCATGGTACCATCTTGCTTAATAAGTATTGCCCCCAAGTGGCCTTTTCCTGGCAGCTGAGCCCAGCTGATGCCTTATTTTATGCTGACAGCCTCTTGGAAATGAAACACCGGAAATGATGTCTGGATTACTGGAGGAAGATGAGAAGTGAATCTGACCAAGCATGGGTATAAGCTCATGTTCAGGCCTATGGGGATAATGGAGCCAAAACATTTCTTCTTTATTGCATTGGTTGGCTGTCATCCAGTAGCCTTGTTTAAGATGCCCAATGGTCTCCTGGGGAGAGAGCAGCATCACTACCTCCCACCTGGCTCCTGGGTCAAATTTACATAGTGTTCTGCTGATAAGGCCATTCAATTCACTGAAGACTTGACTCTTCATTAGCCGAGTCCTTGATGAAGACTAGGGCACCATTTTGTAGTATTATTTAAGCCTCCTTTTGGCCTACTCTGAGGTAGTGGATAGAGTGCCAGTAATAACTATGTTTGTGGACTATAAGACTAGATAAAGATGAAAGCATTGTGATCGTTTTATTTTTATGTTTTCCATCTAAAATTATGAAATGTACAGTAACTAGATTGGGAGATGTTATTTCTATAAGCCAGCTTTTCTCATTTTATCATCCATCTAGAAGGCTTGGAACTGCAGTTTGCAGAATTCCCAGCCAACATTATCCAAAATCCACCCTGGAATTCTGGGAAGTCACTGTGTCAGCATAACTGGATGGGTACCAGGTTGGAGAATATTTTCCTAACCTGCTGCTTAATGATTTATTTATTCAATTTGTATGGCTGCCCATTTCAAATTCATGGGTGGCTAATAGTATTTAAAAAAACAAGATAAAACCAGGTAACAAAATTACCAAAAAAACCCAAGCAATAACAACAATCAATACAATCATGAAATGGACTCAACCAGACATCTGGGGCCTCAGGTTTAATGACACAGCCAGGTCTTGTAGAAGGCCAACAGGGTTAGGGTGAGTCTGATCTCCAGGGGAATGATGATCCATAGGGTGGGCACCATGACAGAAGAGGCCCTCCTCCTGGGCCCCACCAGATGACACTCCCTAGCAGACAGGACCCAAAGCATGCCTTTTCTGCTGAATCTAGTGGAATGAGTAGATAGAAATGATTATGGAATATGTAATGTCTAATACAGTTAATATTGATTCACTATGAACATTTCCTTTTCTAAAAAAAATGCATTCTTCTAAATAACTCCAATTTATTGTACGCTGCCCAGAGTCACACTCTATGAGATAGACGACTGTATAAATATGATATATAAATAAGATAATGCAGATGTTCAGGAAAATACATTGCATTATTAATTAATACAACACATGAATCAGGATACATGCTTCTTGGACAATGCTAATCATCCAGATATCCCCTAATAACATGGTAGGCATATCAGTCAACATTAGATAAGTTATTCCTTGACAAAAGACACTGAATGAGTAAGGAAGATAATGAAAATGAGACTTCCCTCAGATTTTGTATAACAGTTCACACAGAGCCATTATATAATAACAATAAAACTGCATTACATGATTCTTAATAATAAATAGTAGCAGTAGTAAATGTATTTATGATATGCTTATAACTAAGTGCAGTACAGATATAGGAAAAAAAACAAGTTCTCATTTCTTACTATCATCAGTTGCTTTTCTCCTTTCATTTTAACATTTTCTTTGGTGTTGTGGGTTGTCATATGGAGGTGTGTATTTGTATGTGTGCATTTTAATTGCTTATCATGACCTTTTTTTACCTAGCACTATTGATTCACAGCACAACAAAGTCAGACTACTCTGCTTGCAACCAGATTAATTCACTGATCTCTGTTCCCACATGTTTTCTAGAACCCACAAATATGCAACAGAGCCAGCTGAATGTCCTTTGTTCAATGTAGCTGGATGATTTGGAAGGGAAAAAAAAAAAAGTTTAACAGTAGTTTGCTTGGTATCTACTGATAAACATGTAATTCATGTTTGACATTGCTATAAACATCAGTTAGATGGCTTGCTTTTTTTTTTTTTTTTTGCCTTGCACTCATCAGTTGTCAGTGTGATCACTTAGCTTTGGGATTTATTTACCTTCAAATGTCCCTTTAGTATTGTCATTTGTATTTAACACTGATGTGCGTATTGCTATGGCATTAATAACTTCTAAAATAAAAGTCACTCCAAGTTAACAGGCAAATTTACATGCATGTATTCAATTTAAAATGATAATGCCATGTTGGAGAGCATTTTAGAGAGAATAACATTGGGGAATGCTTCATCCTTCTTTTGCTCACCATTTCTCTATTGAAAATCATTTCAGGATTGTTGTTACTTATTATCTCTCAGATGTATTCTTGCTTAAAGAAACCTTCAATGCTGTGCTTCTGCTGATTAAACTGGAAGGGAGCAATTTAATCTTCTCCTCACACAGCTCACACAGACCTTTAAAATCTGTTCTAGAGGATATTTTTCTCTGCATTTAAAAGCACGTGGGGATTACAGAGGAAGAAGAAAGGAAGTTGTCCCTTGGTGTGTGTCTGTATGCGCTGAATATCTTGCCCTTCAAGAAAGTGATATACCAGAAGCTATGGGAAAAAAGAAGTAGAAGAATGGGAGCCACAACACTGCCAGCAATTAAAGGAAAAGGGAAATATATATGTGTGTATGTGTGTGTATATATATATCAGTCACTGTGAAAAAGCAAATAAGGAAAGTTGAAAAGCTCCTCAGACAAGCAGATTTCAAAACCATTTAAAGCAGGCTGCAAGCAAACAAAAATTTTGACATGTCCCTTCAGCTGGAATAAAGAACTGGGGGCATTCTCATCAGATAATGAACAACTGCTGACCAGGCTGACTTCCAGAATTTGGCTGAGCAAAAGACTGAGCCAAATAAGAACAAACAACCCAGAATAGAGCTGGAAGAGGTAGAAAAGCAGAAAACAGCAAGATTAGAGAGGAAAGGAGGCAAATAACAGTGGCTGAGGTAGAGAATTAGCCATGCGATTAACGGCTCCTCCGCACAACCTTCTGACTGTGGGTGGGCCAATGCACTGATAGGACTTGAACCAATGATTGAATCATGCTTTCCGACTTTGCTTCAAAAATGATGTTTTCCAACTCACACTGGTGCAATTTTTGCTATGCAGTTTTTCTGCTTCATTTTAATTCAGATTTTACAATGTCTGCACTCCTATTGGTCAGTATACAGACCTATTGGCCCACATTCCTCTCTGGTTACTGGTCACTACTCTACTTGGCCATTGTCAAGAAGTCTGCATCCTAGCACAGGAACATGTCCACATAAAGACTGAACCCTACTGTTCTTCACAAAGGCCTCAAGCATTATGCAGGTGTCTTCTATATCTCTAATATGTGCTGATCTAAAGCACTGGTTCCTATCCTGACGTGGAAGCAGTATTAATGGTTAGTATTGAAGGGGAGGGGGGGGATTTTCTTAGCCTGGCTCTTGCTATCTTGCCTCTGTATTTTGCTTGTGCTAGGAAGAAACTGCCTGAAAGACATGTACACAGAAGACCATGAGGGGGGAGAGCACAGGGAAAAGGTCTTGAGTGTAAAGGGGGGAATACTGGTTTAAACTGCCTTAAACTGCCTTATTAGTTGCAATCTATTATCTTTGCAATGCTATAAAAACTGGGTTTGGAATCTTGTTGGTGTGGAGCTGCCCAGAACTTTCGCTGCCCGTGTTTTGGGTTGCTGCCCACCCAGCTGTTCACTCAGCCGATTAAAGAGCTGTTTTCTTTTTGAGAGCCTCCGCCTGAATTCTTGGTATTGAATTCCTTAAGATTCAGGTCTACAAACCTTACAGTATAAATGAGAAATGATCAGAGATGAACCAGTGAAAGACTGTTTGGGTTCGGTTTTTAACCAGTTATTCCTTCAAGTGATAGGAAGAAAGGTGAGACTGTGGTGTTCTCCCCCTCCCCCCCCCCACCCCCACTGGTTCAGTGGTGGATGTATCAGACAGAGTGTGAAGTACAAGGGGAGATGAATGGAAGGAGTATAATTAAAAAGATCTGTTGATGGAAATCATGTATAGTAGTCCTCTGGTTACGACAGCATTTGGGACTAGAGTTTCTGCCACTAAGTAATGCAGTTGTAAAGTGTGACATCATGTGACCATGTCACTTAGCGATGGCAATTCTAGCAGTCCTGGTTGCCATTGTAACTCAAGGACCACACAGGTCATTAAATGAGGACCTCACATGATTGCAACTTGTGACTTCCTACTGGCTTTCACACTGATTTCGCTTCTGGGAAGCTGGGAGGGAATGTCAGAAATTGCAGTCATGTGACTGCAGTTTGCTGCGATAGCATAATCACTAGCCAGGCACTTGGATCATAATCATGTGACTGTGGAAATGCTGCAATATCCAGAACTCTGAGGACCAGTCATAAGTACCATTCATTCAGTGCCATCACAACTTTGGATGGTCACTGAACAAATGATTGTAACCCGAGGACTACCAGTTTTCTTCAAAGACCACCCATAAAGATGGGAGGAGTAAAGAGGTAAAATAACCTGACAAGGACTATGGACCAATAGAGGTGAATATGATGAAGATGAAATTATGGTCTCATTTGATGTCACAGCACTCTTTACGTCCATAAACCCAGAACTAGCGAAAGAATCCATATCAGCAGTACTACTCAACACACCCAACTTAACCAAATATACCCAGATTGAAATACCCAGAATCATGGACCTCATCAACCTCTGCCTCACCACCTATTTTCAGTTTGATGGACAAATATACCAACAAATCAGAGGAACACCCATGGGATCACCACTGTCAGGACTCATAGCAGAGATTGTAATGCAATGCCTAGAAACTATAGTACTTCCACACATACAACCTAAAGTATGGATCCGGTATGTAGATGACACATTTGTCATAATAAAAAAAGAACAACTAGACAAGACACATGAAACCATCAACAACATCTTCAAAGGAATAAAATTCACCAGAGAAGAAGAAAACAACAACACGCTACCCTTCCTGGATATCCTCATCAGCAGAGGAAACAACAGTAAATTAGAAACCCAAATTTATCAGAAAACAATCCACACCAATCAAGTACTCCATTACCAAAGTAACAACCCGACCTCCCACAAGAAAAGCTGTGTAAGAACATTATTCAAGCGAGCACAAATGCATTGCAGCAACCCAGAACAGCAGAAAAAGGAAACAGACCACCTATACAACATCTTCCAACAAAATGGATACCCATGTAACTTTATCAAAAAGTGTCTGACCACTCAACCTGCTACAACACAACCTACACAAGCTATGAAAAGGATCACACTGCAATACATCAGAAACATCTCAGAAACCACCAGCAGACTATTACAACCACATGGCATCTCTGTAGCACACAAACCAACAAAATCACTCCAAAATATCTTAAGTAAACCAAAAGACCCAGTAGCACAAGAAGAAAAAATAGGAGTCGTCTACAACATACAGTGTAAGGGCTGTAACAAACACTATGTTGGACAGACAGGCAGAAGACTAGCAGAGCACATCAATGAGCACCAACTAGCAGTCAGAAGACATGATGAAAATTCCTTAATCTCACAACACATGGACAGACTTAACCATAGTTTTAACTGAGAAACTGTCAACATTTTAGACCAAGCTAAATCCAAAAATGCAAGAGGATTCTTGGAAGCCTGGTATTCAGACAAGGCAGCAGTTAACAGACACAGAGAGATAAACAGCATCTACATACTATTCAAAAGAGACAAAAGAACAGAAGATCATCTCACCAGCAATCATCACCCAGATAAGCAAAGGTTACCACCAGGCACACAATCAAGCAGTAAACATAGGCTAATCAAGGAACTACCAGAGGAGCAAAACAAAACCCCCACCAGCACGGGCAAGGCAGGCCACAGCACATAAACAGAGAGCAAACCCCATCCCATTTTAGCACTGAAGATGTTACCTAGCTGGGTAATGAAACGTTTGCAAGAAAGAACCAAGCTCAGAGAACCCCAAGGACTCCAAAGGACTATGGAAGCAGCCATCCAGAGAGAACACCTGGCCAGCATTATTGCCAATACTGAAAAAAAGGGCTGAAATCCATCGAATAATTTCTTAAACTGTCTTCATTTCCTGCTGGTTTCAGTATTGAAGGCACACAGCTTAAGGCTGCCTGTGTAGAAGAGCCCTAGGAGAAGAAACAGCTGTAGAGAAAATTAGAAAAGAGAAGCATCAAAAATAAAAGGAGAGGGGGATGTCCCTCCTTCCAACTCTTCACAAGAGAGTTTTCCACATGGAGAAATAGAGGAAATGTTGGTTAGATGAACATAACGGATCTTATATGGGCCAAGAAGGGGCACTGAATTGGTTAGTACAGGGATGTCAGCAGTCTTTCCCAAACATGATTGTCGATGTCAGCCATATGACCAGTGAGAGATGGGGGGAGGGAGGCAGACAAGTTATTCACTCAGATATCAAACTTTCACTCCCACTAATAAACATTCAAGAATGTATTCCACTGACCTTAGGTAGCTGAAGCTGGAGATGCTACATGACCAGAAGGAGCTGACTTACAGTAGAAAGGTACAAGGATGGACTTTGGAGGGAGGAGGAGAGTCCTGTAACAGTCAGCAGTCATAGGAAAGGAAGAACATTGATTATCCTGAAGGAGGGGAGGAAGGAAGATAATAGAGAAACCCCTTATCCTAACTCCTGGGCTCTGATCAAAGGTAGATGATGGTGTGTTTTAATAAGGCTGTGATAATTAAAGATCCACTGAGCTAAGAAACAAACATGCACTGAATTAGTGGTGTCCATAGGAAGTCACTGCTTTTGTCAAAATGATAAAAATGGCCTGAGTCATTACATCAAACTCTGCTCTTTTTGGCTGTGTATGTGACATCATAACACAAGTAGAAAAGGGTGCTTGTATCAAGTTGCTACGGGTGTCCTTCCTGTTCCCCTTTCTAACACTGCTGAACCCATAGGCTTTTATGAAGCCTATGGTATATAATGTCTTTGATGTTCTGAATCTTGAAAATCCACACATAGCGTTAAGGGTGGTATTATTTATTTATTGAATTTATATAGCCACCCATTTAAGTTCCATGACTTGGCTGGATCAAAATATAAAAAAAAAGAAGAAGAAGAAGAAGTAAAACATCACAACAAAACCAAGGTCCTTAATACTATCCATGTAAGTCCACAGTTTAAGAATGAGTTCTGTTCCCAAGGTCTGTCCTTAGGTCAAATTTGTATGTAAATTATTATTGTATAATATTGTATAAATAGTATTGTGCAATTAACTTGAGCCATTGTGTACTGAACTCAAATCATTTTTTATTTAACTCGAATTTAGCTATAGTAGGCTCCATTCTTAACTATGGGCCATCTGTAACTTGAGCATTCTTAATCTGGGGACTACCTGTCACCCAATCTAACAATACACGTCAGACTCCACTGACAACTTGGTCCCCGTGCCTGAGGGAAAAACCAGCTCTTCAAGGCTTTAGAGGACAAACAAGGGTCTGGGCCATCTGGATCTCAGGGAAAATTGGTGTTCCATAGTGCTTTATGGATCCATAGTCATCAAATGGGCCTTGGGAAAATCATCAACTATAAATACGTATATATTGGCATACATCTAACTTAATTGATTTATGTATTTCTTTGTCACTTAGACTAAAAACAACATGCAGGCAAATTCATACATCTCTGTGTTGAGTATGCCTGTACAAGATCCTTTATAAGCTTAACTGTTGATTCCTCCAACCACATATATCTGTAATTCAGCAGAGGAGCAGGGAGCAATCCCTCTGTATTTCAAGCTGTTGTAAGCTGAGAGTGCAGGCTGGAATATTTTTGTGACATTCTGTGGCTTAACAAAGTTTGCCTGGAGCAATACCAGCTTTTTCTGTGATACCATCAGATTGCAAGCAAAGCAGGATTAAATGGAGTCAGGTCTTAGATGACAAGTTGGCTATAAAAAAAAATTAGGTGCTGTGGGAAATAATGATATTTTGGAAGACTAATTCTATGAAACATGATTTTATTTCTGTAGCATGCAGTTGAACAGCACCACTCAGCCTTAGTCAACAGCCATGAATAAAGTTAAGAACCATTTTTTGCCATAACTGGGGGAAAGTGTCTATATGTCATAGATACTCTGATAGCTTTCTGTATAAGAGGGACCTAAAGTAGGGCAAGAAACCTGAATTCATGGAAATACAGCCATGATTTCTTTTGGAGGATTTATGGGAGAAGTAATCTTTTATTTTTTTTCCTCAGAATGTCCTGGAGAATGATAGCAGGTACTAACCTTTTCTGACATCCAGGGGTCCACTTAGTGAATACATAAATGGTGGGTTTAGATTTGTAAATAAAGAAAGAACAAAACAAATCTACCCTGGAACTTGTTTTTGTTTTTTATAGAGTTTCTCTACCCTTAGAAGCCCCCTATCTTTCCAACAATCCAAGGATTCAATGGATGGGCCAACTTTTAGCCGTGGGACATACAGATCAGAACAATGATTGATAAGGGGTCACAATCCCTAGATGTGTGTTTGGACACTTCATAGTTTTAAAACAATGAAATGATTCTACTGACCTGGAAGGCTACAAGGAAAAAGTTATAAAGGTTTCATTTGCTACCATTCTATCTCTGGATGCAATTTACAGTGCTGGTAATGAACTAATAAGCTCTAAGTGATTTAGAGAATTTTTGGCTAAAAGGATGCTCTCACCTGAGTTTGCCCAGGTATTCAGAGGAGAGGTTCTTCTTTCTTTTCCACTGAGATCAAGACCAAGTGGGAATGCAAGAAAGGAGCTTCTGAGCATCTGTTTCAAAATGTCTTGCCAAGTGATGCCATTTGCCCCCTATCTCTGTTGATCATCCATCTTCAGGTGTAGGTTTTCAGAATTTTTTCTGCTTTGTATTTTATTGCTGGTAGAATATTATTTGACAGAATCAATCAATCTCTATGTTAGAGACAATTCTTCCATGATCATATGTTTCACATCGCTTCCACTCTTGTTTATTTTTATATATAAATATAAATGTGTGTCTGTGTATACATACATGCATACATATATATACACACATTCACCCACTCACACAGCCACCCCTTCCAGTCTCATTAAATGTAAGTAAAAGATTTAATTGATTCTATTATTTTGTATCTTATTTTATCTTTATATTTTAATAACTTACTCACTGTATGTTAATAACCTATTGTAACCTAGCCTAATAGCTATGGATTAGAACAAGTTCTAAAAGAGTAAGGTGGTTTATGATTAAACTTTGCTATTCAGCAACTTCTCAAAAGGATTATGAATAAGATAATAGCCACATGTACAGTATTTTACTCAAAGGTGGTAAATCTTGGTAGACCTTTGAAGGCAACACTGGATATAAAATGGGGGATTATTCTTTCAAGAGGTATAATTAGACATAAACACTAATTGTTCTGTACTACATTTTGTCACATTATCTGTAAGAAAGGGAAGGGAGGGCACCAACAATAAGGCAACCTGCACAGTGAACAATGGAAATCAGTAATTAGTGCTAATAAAAAGCAGCTGGGGGGGGATGGACCAAGGGGAGTGTAGTGAAAGTCATGGAGAAGATTAAAGCTAGCCCAGATGTTCAACTAGAAATGCCCAAGAGAAAGAACTGGGATTAAAAACTGAAAGAAGAAAGGCTTTATAATTGCACATAAATCATACCCATTAGTCTACTTTTCTCTCTTAATGATCCAATTCATAAAAAAGATATTCTTGGGCAAAGCAGCTCTGATGCATTATCAAGAATGGCTTGTCTCAGAAGATTTTCAGTGGTCAGCTAGAGGCAGGGAATCAGCTGATATGAATCATCTGAATTTTCTTAGCTGATAGGAACCATGAGCCCCATTTTCATTTTGCTTGTTTGGCTACTATTGTTTCATCAGCTGGGCAGGAAGCAGCATGGCATTTAGCACAGGATGCATGAGCCAGCTTAGGAATTCAATATAGTCTCATAACTGAAAGAAAAATGATACTAAAGAGTATATATCTAAAGAGAATAAATATTAATTCAGCATGTTATAGATAAACTGATAAAAGCAAAATTTCTTCCCTTTAATTTAGTC
Organism: Liasis olivaceus; assembly: GCA_030867105.1. Classification (NCBI taxonomy): domain Eukaryota; kingdom Metazoa; phylum Chordata; class Lepidosauria; order Squamata; family Pythonidae; genus Liasis; species Liasis olivaceus. The sequence continues at coordinate 90,606,219 of CM061348.1, read as the reverse complement.
AGAGATTGGTCAATACATTCAGGACCAAATGCACTATCAACAGAATATGAACAAAAGAATATACTTGAGAAATACATGGAATTAAAACTGCACCTGATGATCTATTTGACCTGTAATATTGAGATGTCAGACCACACATATATGAACAAACTATTCTGTTAGCTGGGGAGGGAAGATCTCTCTGCAGTGATTGAACTAAAGGAGGCCAGATGATCAATTCTGATTAATAGGAATGATTTTTAATTAAATTAAAGCCATTGATCTGTTAATTGTTCTGATTATGTAGCAACTCTAGTGAGTTGCAAGACCTTAGTTTTGAAGCCTATAGACAATAGTAGCTTAAAGTGGAAAAAAAGGACCATTGATGGCCCAGGGTTACATTTAAATAATTGGTTTGCTCACTATAGAGACAACCTACATTGAACAAGAGTAATGTGTTAAACCTGTTATTCACTTGGCTGGGAAAAAGAGTCTCTACAACATTTTTGTTTTAACTTAAGAAACCCTAAGTTAGCATAGCAAGGCATATAAGGAGATGTCTTATAAAGGACAGCAGGTTATTTCTCCAGGAAGCCTACAAGGTTACCTGTATAACCCCAGGATCCCCCTGCCCTTTATGTAATCATTTTGCAGCTGGTCAGTAATGAACAATTTGCAGCTTCTTTACTACTAATGACAGCATGGAAGCAGTAATATGGAGCAGGATTGCTGAGATGGGAAAAGGACAGGCTGCTCAAGATTGCTTCATATCTGATGCCTTATCAACAGAATTATTTTCAGCAAGCCTCCTGGGAGTTTTCCCTTCTTTATTACCCTTTTGGGGACAGTTACTTCTCTATTACTAAAGGTAGCAGCTACCTGGGAAGAAAATGGACTACTTGTTGCCCTTGGTCTCTCTGTGGCTCCAAGAGTACAAACTCCACTTAATGCCTTCTAGCCAAGTCATCAGTTGCATTTGCAATAATTTCTACACTAATAGCAAATAAATAAGTGGGGTGGAGAAGTAATAGAGTTGAAAGTGACCGTGATCATATAATCCACCTTTACTCATTGCAAGATGCAGTGAAGTATCTCCGATAGATGTCCATTTACCTCTATTTGAAGATTCATTGCAAAGGAGAGCTTATGTCATACTGTACGTCAACTATTGGCAGACAGTTCATACAGTTAAAATTTCTTCTGATATCTGAACAGAATCTCCTCCCCTTAGTTAATTTTAACCCATTAGTTTTGGTCCTTCCTCTGGGGCAATAGAACATCACTCCCTCTTCTGGAAGACTGCTTCATGTCTCCCATTAGTTGTCTTTTTGATAGGCTAAATACATCCAGATATTTTATACATTCCTCATGGGGATTGGTTTCTAAAGCCTTCACCATCCTGATTACCCTCCTCTGAATCTGTTACAATTTATCAGTGATCTCAGTTTCCAGATCTGACCATGGAAGTGTACAATGAAAGATTTAAATCCTGTGATTTGGACTCTGTGTTCCTATTATTGTACCCCAATATAACATTTGGGTTGTAGTTGTTTTTAGCAGCTGCATGACACTGCTGCCTCATGTTTAACTTGTGGTCAACAAAGACACCAAAATCTTTCCATGTACTATTGCCAATTTAGCAAAATGTTTTGCAAAATTGGTTTTGTTTGATACAGCTGTTGTGTCATGTTACCAAAAAGGATGTTTCTAGAGTCTATAGACTGGAGCAGCATATATTTATAAAAAAAATAAGTAAGAACTGATTAAGTAGAAGTCACTAATAGTAGGCGATCCCAACAGCACTGGAAACCAATGAAAATTTAAAATAGGCAATCTAGATGGAAGATTGCACTGTGAGTTACTAGAGAACACAAGTGAGTAAGCCAATCTTTTGCCAACATGCTTGATGTTCCTGAATAGCAAAGATATTAACTTAACTAATGATCCTTTAAATGGGTATGTAAAATATAATTTAAACTACTTACAACATGCAGAAGAGAGCAACATCATTTGTTACTGCCAGCTCACTGGTATGTGGAAATCAGGAAATCATTAGCCTTGGTAGAAACAGTAATGCAATAGAGATGAGAATACATTATTTGGAGTAGTTAAATAGCAGTAGGTACAGCCGCTGTTGAACTGCAATAAAACAGTGTGATTTACTGAATGGTAAATACTAATACATAAAAAGAAAGATCAAAGTCTTGAGGGTTTAGTCTCTCTGCTGTTGTGTTACTATAACTGAGTTCCAGGAATCTGTTGAGAGTGTCATACATTTTATTCAGCAGAATCTGGAGTCTTTTGACCAAACAACAATGGAGTGGACAGTATGGAAGAGCAGCAGAGCACATTTCTATTATTTGTGAGCATTGGGATATATCAGAGATGAGAGATGAGCTCAAGGCAAGTAACATTTTCTTAAGGGACATACTTGTTTTCCAGAGCTTTCTTTTTTATTGCTTTCTATTGTCAGTTGTCATTGTTTCTTTTTTTCATTTTGATTAGCTTTCTGATGTTTTAAAGGTATGAGAGCTCTTTTTCACACTGATAAATTGAGTAGCAGTTGCCAACACAATGAACAGATGCAAGCAGCCCCGACTTTAAAAAATATGACAGTTTCCAGCCCCCTCCACCCTAAGAGGGCCAGGAAACAATCAAGAATGTTGCCATCCTGAATTGCTTATATGTATAATGTCTCATTTGAAAATAAGCTTTTCGCAGGAGCTCTTGTGTTATAATCTTAATTTACCTTCTTATAAATATTACTAATCAGAGTTCAAAGAGACTTTTTGGGGGTTGGTTAGATTGTTTCCTGTCCAGACTTTTAAGAGAAATGTTTGACAAAAAGAGATACAAGAAAGGTACCCCAAGGTTGTTTCTCTTTTTAAGGTATTTAATTAATGAAGATGCTCTTTGTGAAATGAAAACATCTGCTTATAAAGAGGTAAATAAGAGAGACTTCTATCAGTTGTCCATTAAGATGAGAAAATGGTGTCCAAAGTTGTTATAGGGCTAGAGCAAATCCTCAGTGAGGGATTATCGCAAACACAGCTAGCTGATTTAGGACAGTTGTGTGCAACTTCTCTGGACCACTGACTTTGTGTGAATTCCTAGAGGCATTGGTAAGCTGTCTGCTGGACGTGATAGCTTGACTGCAATATGAACCAAGTATTTGGCAGAGATGGGTGAGAATGGGAATATCAGAGCAATCATACTTTTTCCCTTGAACAATATTTAAATGAAGCGATACAATCATCAAAAAGCAGCAGAGGGATTTTGCATATTTATTCCTGATTTGAAATCCAGGCCTCATCTTGAAGGAATCAATCTATGCAGGTGATACTACTGATTTGTTCATTCTAAAGGCAGGAGAAAAAAAATCCAGCTTTCACTCCCCCCATGCCCCCACCCCCCAGAGTTGATTCAGTTTAAAACAAACTCATATAAGTCTGGTTTGTCTCAGACTTTGCAAAGCTGAATTGTTTGTATGCAACAGACCGTTCTACCAGAAGGGTGTGTAGATCACCCAATCTAGTCCAATGGCCCAGTCCAGAATTCCATAAAGTTATCTGATCCAGCTAATGTGTGTTGGCTTTGGTCCTGTGCCTACTAAGTAGATTCTGATTCTTCCATAACTGCTACTAACATTAGGAGAAAACTTCTCAAAGAATAAGTTAAGGAAATGATTTACACCTACCTTTCTTCCTTAATTATGTAATTAATCATTGTTAATTACATCACTAATGTCACATCTAGAGTGTGGCTTATTCTGTGCAATCAACATTTAAATTAATATTAGCACATTTACAAAACATGCCAATTAAGTTTGTGTTCATGTATGTGTGTACACATGTGCTTCCCCCCCCCCCCCCCCAACTTCTCATGAAAGGAGTTGTTTTTGGCCTGAGGCTCATAGATTCCTCACTATTCACATTAAGAAAAAAAAAAATCACAGCAGTGAATATATACACCTTGCCTCCATGCAACAGATCCATATTAGATAGAGATACACTTTCTGGACATTTCTGAGACCTCAGTTTCAGCTTTTGTGGCTGGAGGTTGTAAACACAATGCTTGCTGATTTCTGTCCAACTGCATATATGCATGCATTCTTAAGCTATACCCATTATGATTTATTCAAACTAGTTGACTGTGATTAGGGTAATGATAATGTCATTTGTTAACGGAATGGTATTTGTCACTTTAAAGTGGATACAGTATAACCCACTGCTGAAAGAATCAACTTGGTGCCCAATAGTTTTGTACTAGCTATGAACGTTGCCTTTCAGGAGAATATGCTAGAGAGGGTTGCTGTGGTCCAATTCAAAGCACTTCTAAAGGAAACAAATTGTCTGGCCCCATAATAATCTTTTCTTGTATCTGGTTTTGCAACTGGATCACAATTAGTCCCTCTGGAGTATTTTATTTTAAATATATGATTCGTAGTACTGAAGAACTCTTATGTGCAGGTTCTGTATCAGTACTTGCAGGCTGAGGTGGTTTGGATAAGACCAGTGGAATACTGATAGAAAATATGCATTTTAGGTAAATAATTCTCAGGTCCAACCTGTAATTTGCTTATTTTACTCTTTTCGAAGAATCTGTTATGGCTGCAAGATGCCCAGGTGGCTTCAGGGACAAGGAACACATATTATCAGTCTAGGTTGGTATCACTCCTTATGGAGGCATCTTGGTCACAGTAAAGTTTGCTTTAGTAACCCTCATATTGTAATAATACAGTGTGTTCTGTTTTGGGATATCCTTAGGATAAATAAAAGAGGAAGTGTCTTTGCTCTCTCCCATCCTTTAGAACGATACACTACTCTTTGATCCTTCGAGCTTGTAAAAAGTCTAATTTCATTTGTATCATCAGATAGATAGATAGATAGACAGACAGACAGATAGATCCCCTGTAAAATGGTCATGCTAATTGAGGGGTTTTGCCCTACAGAGACAATGGGGCTTGCCATACTGAACTGTAGCGGTGATGCAGAGATATTGCTTTGAGTTTCTTTTAACACCACATTTGGTACTTCCAGTTGTTTTTCCTATTTATTATTGCTGTAGTGGTAAATACATTATTAAACGTTTCTTTTCCCCCCCTATATTTGGGGGAATTTAACTGGCAAATTGATGTAATCTGCCCTCAAAAAGAAGTACAGAAATACTTAACAGTTATGCTTAACCAAGCAATAGAGATAATTTAAGCCTTTAGAGTGAGGTGGTTGGAAAAAAGAAAAGAAAAGTTGTATTGTGTTATATATATGAAACTCTAAAGATTTGTGGAATATATATTTTTGCTTGCTCTTTCTTTTCCTGTTTGCTTTGTATGTTATTGCCAGTTCAGAATGGGCTGCTTATTCAAAAATCTTTAGTAAGAATTCAGTTTGTGGAATAAGTGCAGCACAAGCCCATTAATGACTGAGCTCCTGACTAAACTGCTAAGTTGTAGAGGTAAAAGTATGAGTGCATAAATCAACTAATCAACTGCCTTAATCTTATTATTTGAGCACTAATTGTGCTAGCAGATTTTCAGTTTCTTTTTGCTTGGTTAAAAAAAAAAAAACAGAGCCAAATTTTACACCTAAGTTATGTATTTGCTTGAATAAAATATAAATCTTCTAATGGAGTGGAGGTCAATAAGTATTGACAGTAAGATCTAGAAACATTGGGCTTCACTTAAATGAGTAAAGAGCTCCTTCCTCAGAATGCATTTGCCTAATACATAGCAGTTCATCTCAGCCTTTCTTAGTTTGCTGTCCTCTGGAACTCCAATTTCTTAAATTCTCAGTCAACCAGATTACTCTTCAGATTGGGATGACTGGTTCACTTCTGTTTGAATTCTTTGCTTTTTTGTGTGTGATCACATGCAAGTATCTTGCTGAATCTCATTGTGTTTAAAATTCTACTTTTTAACTTTTGCAGTGAGAATGTCATGATGCTGGGTCTGTGCAAAAATGGTTCTTGGAAATGTTCCACTTTTTTCAAAGGCAGAACAATTGGGAAGAATAAGACATCTCTATACATTCCTGGCTGAAGTGAGAATTCTCCAGCATTATGCACTGAGAATATGCCTTCATTCCACTGATGTGGAATTTCACACCACAAAGACAACATGATATGCTTTGTCAAGGTAAAGAGGTGACACTATTTCACCATTTGCCTCTGTTGAAGGTTAACTAGAACCTTAAAGCTACTACAAGTTCCAGAGAAGAGTGCCAGAGCAGGCAAAGCAATGCAACCACTTTGTTTCCTCTTAGAAATGAGGAGGCAATGTTGCTACATGAAGAATCACTGAAGAGGTGCTTTCCTGAAGCCTTCATCACACTGATGCACCCTCTGAAGATCTACAAAGCTCAGAAATATTTTTGGTGAATGTCCACCAGCTGTTCCTTAAGGGAGGTAAGAAGTGAAGTGTGAGTCCGGCAATGGACAGAACTAGCTTATCTAGACCAAGAATCCACATGCCCTCTTTCTCACATGCATAAACATAGCAGCAGCTACCAAGATTTCAGAAATCAGTTCTAGATAGTTCATGTGCTTCATTGTCTCACCAAAGTGATTGTTATCTGCCTTCAAATATACTTATGATCATGATTCATAAATGTATAATTCTAGCCAAACAACATTAGCTTTATATAGTTATTTTAGAAGTGCCTGTGAAAATGCAAACACTTTTTCCACAATGGTGTACTAGTGTGTTCATAGAGGTTTCCTATACTAAGTCACCTGACCATTCTGTTTTTAGCTCTGCTTTGTTTTTGGGTCCTGTTGATAGAGTTTTGCAACTTGCACGTCTTTAAATTGCCAATGTGTTATCATCCCAAGCCATTAGACATTATCATGTGATATAGAAGTTTCTCAATGAATCCAAAATATTTCCGGTGAGGGTCCATCTTTGCAATATTATTGAAAACAAACATGCTTTTTTTAATGTAGTTAGATTGCTGTTTAAGCTGATATATAATTGATACGATATTTTTGCTTTGTTTTCAACCACTGTTTATATGTGTGTGTGTCTTTTGGGTGTTCTATGAGCAGGACCCTGGCATAGCAGCAACAGCACTGAATTATGATATTTCTAACACTGAAATGTCTTATCAATATTTTAGTTGAAGACTGCTCTTTGTTACAGTTACGTTCCATCATTCACCCAACCTGATAATGAAGGCTTAGCTTTTCCTGAAGCTTTGTACTTGTTCTGGGAGTCATTCATTACTACAATGCATTTGAACACAGAGCTGAGTCAGTAGCTGAACTCTAACACCTAGAGCTGCCATTTAACAAACTTTAGCAGAAGAATGAAAAGGGGAAACAATTCTATTTCTTATGCTTTCCAATGTATATGATCCAAAATACTTTTCATTCTTCCATTTTTTTTAAAAAAAAAGGGCTTTCTATTTTGTGTTGTGTTGTGTCTTCTATGTGTGCATGATTTCAAATGAAATACAAGTGAAATACCAAATTGGATAGCTTTTGGTAAAGCATCAATACCTCATAATTCTCATAGTTCAATATATTTTACAACTTACCTGTACCTTTCATTTCCTTCTTTGAACTGACTGTTCTGTGACCCAATTTTTTACAATATAATCACTCTGATAGAGCTTATTGAATTTTATGCAAGTGGAAAGCCTACCATTGTGCCTGAGTGTGAGACAGCCTCTTAATGACACACACAGTAATGCCAGCCTGCATCCAGTATACAATAGCTGGGATAGATAACTTCAAAAAAAAGTTTGGATGTTTTAGAAGTAAAATGCTTGTTTATTTTACTTAATTATTAAACAAAGGTCTGTCTGTCTGTCTGTCTATCTAAATTGAATGCTCAGTAGAAAGATTTTAAATAAAGATGTCGTTTGTATATGAGCTCTGGTTGTATTTGATTTTACAATTGTTGTTTATGGACCCAACTGGTCCTCAAGATATCACTGAACTAGAAATCCTGTCTCTCTGTAAATAGACACATATTGCAATGGTAGGATTTATATCTTACGTACAGGTATTAAGGATCCTAAATTTGGGGTAAGATGTTTTTGCAGACATTCAGAAATGATAAACATTAATGAGAATGGCATATGCTTAGGCCCTGACTCCTTCATCCTGAATCGTCTTGTATTGATGGGGCAGTTTTATTAAACTGAACACAATTACAATAATTCATAGGACTGAACTTCCCAAATGGTTTTGAGTATTATACTAAGGCTAGCAATTCCTCTTCAGATCTGTTCCGTAACAAAGCAAACAAATGGCAAGAATGAATTAAAAATGCTATAAACTGCTGGGTGTTCACCTGTATTGCTCCAGTGAACTGGCTGTTCTGGCATTGCCTAATTCTACTTTAAGCAGCATTATTTAGCTATTTCCGAATGTTTGGCAAAAGACAATTATTTTACAAAAAGCATTATTTAGTTCTTAAAAGTGGTAAAATCAAAGGACGGTGCAGTCTAGCCACTTCAGCTGCAATTTCCTTGGGTTTACCTAGAGAATCTGAAGAGCAAATGTGCTAAATCCAGTGGAATGTTCTTACAGAGGTCCATATTATCTGAAACATGCATGAGGCAAGATTCCAAAGCATGGAGTTTTGTAGATGCACGTGGTTACATTTTTATTTTTGAGTATACACATAGGTTTGGATAGAGGAGTCAGAGCCAAACTATACAATTGTGACATCATCAATAGTTACACATTTTGGGTGCCTGGAGAGGGCTATAGACCTTTCCAGATTAAAAAAAATTATAATAATCGATGTTTTATCATGTGTTATGGCATACCTCCCCCAACTCCACACATGCTCGTTGTCAGGCAATCCTTATCTATTTATTAGATTTCAATTTTACTTTTCCTCTAGGAGTTCAAGGAGGGCTTACATGAGGATCTTTTCTCATTTTATCTCTACGACTAACCCTGTAAAATTAATGGGTAGAAAGTAAGTAGCCCAGAGTTACCAATGAGTTTCCATGACTGTGAGTCAACTTGAACCTGGGTAACCACAGTTTTAATTTTTAACCAATATCTCATAATGGTTTCTTGAACCATACCCAGTTAGCTTAATTGAACTTCCCTCAAGCTTAGTAATGAAAGTGGTAATCAGATGTCCGTACCATAGCATATTGGGTTATAGTTATTACTGATTACTTCATTGCCTTGGCGTGCCTGTATAGACTCACTAGAGTTCATATAGAAGTTTCAGTAAAGTACACAGTGCAAAAACATGACTCAAGTATCCTTTGTTTCGTCAGATGAAAAGGCACAACATGTGGTACCATACTTTATGTCCCAAGGAATTATGAAGCCAAACCTTTTCTGTGCAGCATACTAGTCCTTCAACCCATAATTAAATGGGTGGCAGCAAATAGATGATAGGGCCTGTTTGATAAATGAGGCTCTCAAAGCATTCACACACTGAGCAATGGGATTAGAGGAAGCACCTTCCAAGTTGTGCAAAAGTTCCAGGATGATTTTATCTTGACACAAACTGTGAGTATACTCAGAAAAGACAGTAGGAAAATTGTCTCTTTTTTTCCTGCTTGTAACAAAAGACGAGCCAGGGGGGAAAAAAAAAGCATTCCTGTTTTCTCATTTTTATTTAGAATCTTAAAGAATACGTTATGGCCCAAAGAACAGATTCAGAATTTTGAGAAAATGTTGCAGATGCCATTGAACAATGGCAGTGCTGGTGCCCTAAAAGGCTTCCACAGTGGGTGGACCCAGCTGCAAAAGTCCCATTTCAAAGCAGTACCAACTACTGAGGCTAAAGGACAGATAACTTGACTGAATACTTCAGTTGCAGTCTGAGTATAGTATTCTTCACCAAGAGAATCCAATTTCACAAAAAAGCAAATTGGGAGGTTAAAGGATGAGGAAAATGCCCCAAACCCATACAGTACATAACTCAGGGATGGAGGCTAAGCCCCAGAACACATGACTCAATCACATTTATTATGAAAACAATTATATAGACTTCACAAGACTCCTCAATTTGCATGGATGACTCTGAAGGAGTATTTTTTCTATGCCATTTTGTTGCTCCCAGAAAAGAAGTTGCAGAAATATAACTAGTGACAACAGTTTTATAGCAGTGATGAGAAACTCTGGGCTTCCAGTTCCACTCTTGCTTTATATGTAAGAAACAGGGATTTCATAGATGTTAGCCATGTCAGCTCAACATTCTTCTCATTTTCCACATCAGGAATGTAATTATGTATGCTATAGAGATATTGAACATTTTTTTTTGGGGGGGGGGTGAGGGGATGTACAAAACTCCACACAGGTTCAGCCAGAGTCTTTTTCTTCTGTGGTAATTAATGAACTATAGTAGGAGATATCTAAAGCTGTTGAATACTCTACTGGACATTAATATCATACAGCCTTTGTATATTATAAAAATTCTCCCTTCTAGCATTTAAAGTTACCCTCATAGGAGTGGGCAAAACTTGTACAGTAGGATGTAGTATATTACCTTCTGAGAGATTCACACACTAGGAAATTCAGTCTGCTTTCTGCATTTTAAAAAAAAATATATTTTAGACCTGCATATAATGGGGATAATGATGCTTAGTAATTTTGAGGAAAGGTGTATAGATGAAATAGCCAAGCAGGGCAAACTATTTTTGTCAATATACTCTTACAGGCACTACCTGGGCATCCAGGTTTGTGAAATGCAAAGCATTGATCACAAATGAGGGGGAACAGTTATTTCCCCTGGTTCTTTCTTCAGTTTGAGTCAAATAATGAGTTAGCTTTAACAACATAAAGCAACAATAATGGAGGGAAATGTTGTGTTTGGAGTGGCATGAGTCCTGTTATGCTGTGTACCACCATTTCTCTAAGTAGATTCATTGGTGATAATAGGAAAAGGTGCTTATGGTATTAGCTGCAGGCCTTTCAGAGCAGTGCTCATTAAAAACAAGGATCAGCATCAGCTTGAAAGGCTGTCTGTAACAGATTGAAATGCCTGCATTAAGGGGCAGGCTGAGCAGGAATTTTACTTCTCTTTTCTTCATGTTACTGCTGCTTGCAATTATTTTCTTTCCACAAATAACCCCCTCCCCCTCCCAATGCCATATGAACAGAATGTTTGTGTGACAGGACAATACTCTTAGAATATAAGGAGCTTTTTAAAAAATGCAAAATATATTTAAAATGTTGGCCCATCTCTAAAGGATGCTATTTAAGGAACCGAACCTTTTAATGCCAGATTGAAGGAGCGGCTAAAGTGAGGGAACATACTTGGCTGGCAGGTTGGAAATGCCTCATCTGAGAGTAAGGTGGACAAAAAGAAGGAGATTAAAAAAAAAAATACAAGAGTATCTGTGTGGATGCATGTGTATATGTATTTGTTACAAACTAGAGAAAAGAAATAATGAATACCTATTATGCTGAGTATGTCAATCCTCAGTGTTTCATTAGGATTCACCAATATCTGAGGGTGAAAACTAAAAGACTACCAATATAAGCATATGATTATAGGGTTTGCAGCAGGCATAAATGCAACTTCTGAAAACTGTGCTAAAACACATAAAGTTTCTTTAGCCAATGGCACAGAAATCCCAGGAATAGAAATGAGGTATCTCTTTTTTGCTTATTCATAGATGTATAGGAGAAGAAGAAAGAATTTGCTGCAATTCATATCTATTCTTTCTACATGTATTTCACCAAGCTGAATTTCTTCCCTAAAGGTCCAGTAGCAAAATCTGCTTCCCTGCCTAGTGACAGGTGCTTGCTACTATTCCCAACATTAGTTAATTAACTTCTGAATCAGCCAAGCAAGTCATCAGCTGAGCTCACCTTGGAGTGCTGGAGGATTCAGGAGTTTAGGATATTTTTTTTGTTTTGTTTTGTTTTGGCTTGAATCTGGGATTTCTTGTGGCTTTATGTATAAAACCATAGTTGCATAGACCATACAACTATGACGGTTGATGTCTAACTTACATTGCTTATACCAGTACAGTTTTCTTTCATGAAAGCAATACATCTTTCTTCCATATATGCTGAAAAATGTATGCAACTTTTATTATACTTTTTTTCTTCAAATGCTTCTACTCCTCTCTCTCTCTTTCTTTCTCTCTCTCCCCCTCTCTCTCTCTCCCCCCCCCCCCCCTTTGCTAATTGTACATATGTTATAGACAGACTACAGTACTCCATTTCAGGGGTAGGGAACATTATGCAGAATTCAAGAAATGGGATAGAAATAGTAAACCAAGGAAATTCAAGACATGAGATAAGAAAAAAGAAATATAACTAAATCTAGTTTTTATCAACATCATTAACTATACCTCTCCAAATGTTTCTCTCCTTGCAAACCATCCTTGCTTCTACCATAGTTCATGTATTGTCTTTTGTTTTTTCAACTTCTGATGTCTCTCATTTTGAAGATCCCATTAATATTATCTAATCATGACTTTCTTAATCTTTTCCTTCTTCTGGATCCCTCCTTCATATATTTGTATTATAGTTCTGTCCACATCCATTTTCTCTATATGACCTACCCACCTGAACATCCCTCATCCATACTGACAGGTCACTTTTGTATTTAATCCACACTTATTCAGAAGCCATCTACCCACACTGTCATCATTTTTGATATATTAATCTTCAGATACATCATACTAGCTAACTTTTTTTCACACTGTTAATATTTTTAGCCAATAACATGACATCATTTGCATACAAAAATAAATCCATATTCATGTACCTAACAAACACTAATATCACTACAAGCATTCTCTTTACATTTATTCATAAATGCATGAAACAGTCAAAGAGACATCACACATTCTTCTCTTACTCTGTTCTCGTATTAAGCTACTCACAGAGCATTCTGTTTGTTTTCACACATACTTTACTTCCGTCATATACTGCTTTTGTAGCATTCAAAAGCAAACTTCAGTTCCATGTTCACTCAAAACAATGCATAATTCAAACCTATTCACTTTACTGTATGCTTTCTCCAAATCAACAAATGTAAAATTCACTTTCTCACATTCATATATTTCTTAATAATGAGCTAGAGTGAAAGAATCTGGGATGCCCCAACCTTCCCAGTAGGAAGCCACACTGTACTTCCTGTATTTTGCTCATTGTCAACCTCTCATACATTTTCCATCAGAAATCTTCCAAAGACCTTGCCAGGCACTCTTAATAAACCAATGCCTTTGTAGTTTTTGCATTCACTTTTGCTACCTTCCCTTTGCATAAGCAAACAATAGTGACAATCCTCACATCATCAGACAAAGATGTAGTCTGCATACATATGATAAACAAGTTACACTGCATTTATAACTTTCATTTATTCATATTTTTTTCTTGGATAACTTTCATTGCATAAATTCCACTCTTCAGCATTCATTATTCCCACACAGATTTCTACAATACTCCTACCAGCGTTCCTTCACTTCAGTGGCATTTCATATCATACATTTTGATATGAAATCATATCATATTATAAATCTTATAAATCATATCACAGTCTTTGAGAGTTGGGTGGTGTACAAGTGTATCATCCTCATCCTTATTATCATCTACAGTCCAAGTCACAATTTTCCATATGCCATGATCAGCACCAGATAGACCTATGCATGTTGACTTCTGCTACTGTATCTATCATGGTTTGGAGCAATTGAGGTTTTAACATAATACATTTTAATAATATAGAGAAGGTGTAAATTAGGTTTTCAGCCTTCATTGCATGGTGTCATATGCAGCATTCCTTGCTAATGTACCATTAGGATATTACTTGTCAGAAACACAACCAAAGCCCAGTTTTATTGGAAGCATACAGACTTTATTTTATGCAAGTTGGTATCTATAATCTAGAGACTACCTTTCAGGCCAACATATGATTGCCCAAATCCCAGCTGGGAGGTCTATTCCATCTACAAACATATACAGACACACACATACACTAAACAGGGCTATAGCTTAGTCATTTATGTATTTATTCATTTGATTGATTAAGCCATGCAGTCCCAATATTCTTGGGGGTTTACAGTAATGAAACATAAAATATCATAGATAGATAGATAGATAGATAGATAGATAGATAGATAGATAGATATTGAGAAGCATAGTTCCCAAAACTCATTGTGATGTGGCATCATGTATTATGCATGCTGGATATCATGCACTCATACCCTTGTCACCACATGACAAGACTATTACAATTTGTTCTATGTGGGGCTGCCATTGAAGACCATCCAGAAACTTCAAGTGGTGTAGCATGTGGTGGCCCAGATAGTTACAGGCCACGTGACACCACTGCGATGGAAACTGCATTGTCTGTCAGTCTGTTTCTGTGTGAAATTCAGTGTGCTTGGTATCACCTTTAAAGCCCTATAGGGCTCAGAACCTGCCCTGAGCTAAGTCTGTTTGTCTAGTAAGGGGCTGGGAGAGAGTACTTGTTAAGCATCCTATCACTGGGGAAAAGTGATCTGCAGAGAACCTGTAATTGAGTGTTCTTAGTGATGCCCCTCCTGTTCTGTGGAACAGCCACTGGTATCCAGATCACCCCTTCATGTTGGGCTTCCAAAGAACATTGAAGACAGTACTCTTCAGGAAAGCATTTGGGGACAATGAGGATTAGCCTGTCCATATTAGGTGGCTTCATTAGGGCATATGATTTTGTTTATTAGGAATTTATTGTAATGTTTTTGTTGTTGCTTGATGCAAGCTACTCAGAGCTATTTGGAACTGAGCAGAATTCAAGCCATTGTGTGTGTGTGTGTGTGTGTGCGCACACGTGCATGTGTGTGGGTTTCAGCTGAGAGATAAAATGCTTGCAATTTTCACTTGTGCTTCAAAAAACTTGATGTTGCAAATTTAGAAAGTCATCTTAACTTTAAGTTGTAAAGATGCTTTGGTTTCATATATTAGGTCAGCTTTATATATTAGGCTTCATGTGCTCAGTTTGTCTTGGTCCTTCTCTTTCACATTGAGCTGGGGAGGTTTGTGTCCAGGTCAGCATTTAACATGTGTAATTCCCTTGATCTTTTGATAGAGATCAACTGGCACATCTTTAAAAGTTACTTCCTAAACATAAAAGATAGATGGGCTGTGATACTATGACACTTGCTGACAAAGTTTTCAAAAAAGAAGTATTTGATAATTTGTCTAAGTACCAGGTATTTAGAGTAATAATTATTTAGACATATTTATAGGAAAGAAGAAGATGACCAGCAGCAAGGTGGATGAACTCAGTTACAGAGGCGATGAGTGCACTACTAGAAGACCTGAAAGACCAGGTTAGGGATAGATCATCATGGAGAAAATTTATTTAAGTGGTCACTAAGAATCAACTCTGGCTTGATGGCACATAATCAATCCATAATCCTGTTTTACAGGGCCTTTTTGGGGTGGGGTAGGGCAGTGGAGTGCTTGTTTGAGATGTCTTCTTTATCTTCTGTTCGTGTTTTGTGCTTTATTTGATACTGTATATATTTATATATTTTGGTAAGATGTTTTGGTAAACACAACTATAATTATTTGGTAAAAATAGATTAACTCCTTATTATTCAGTGAACCTGACTTCCCACTAGCAATAGAAATGCTAGAATTAGCATTAGAAATCCATCTACCAATAGAAATCCCCTCCCCGTAGCAATGGTTAGACAATCACAGATTGAGTGATTCTCAATCTTTTTGCTCCGTGTTGCTCAAACTGTTATTGATAAGACAACTGCTTTAAAACATTAAAATACACTGCGAAGGCATGCAGCAACACTGGAGTTTTGGAAGTTCAATCAATGATTTATGAGAGCTAAGCTTGTGCCTTGTCTCACTCTTCTGGTTTCTTTAGATTGATTGTCCATGTTGTTATTTAGCATCTCACAAAGCATGGAGGAATATTAGGCATGAAACATTAATCAGGAAATTGTGCATTGCTTCTGCAATTAATGCACAACTGGACTTTGCTTTGTAATATTGAATTGGCTTTTAATATGCAAATTATTGAGGGAAATTACCTCATTTTTCAGAGGCCACTTGATGGATTGAAGCTTCATGCAGAATGTTCCCTGTAATTTTAAATCTTGCGATGATTGGCTTTTCTTGCTCATAAAAATCCCAGTTTCTTTTGTCATGCATCAAGCACTTAGGGTGGAAGCATTATGCAATTCAACGTGCAAAGTTCATTATTTCCAGCCATTTTAACACTAAGTAGAGTTGGCAATGAATTTTAGAATACATGGCTCTTGCCCAAATATAAAATAAAACATACCATTTGGAACTGTACTCCTTTTTGTGACCTTGTATGAATGAGGCAGGAGGGGATCAGAGTAAAGTCCATTTTCCCTTCCTTTCCAAGATTTCCTTTCCAACATTCAGCAGCAGCCCCAAAATTCACTCTGCCTAAGAGGGAGAAATCACAACCTCCACCACTCCCCCCATGGCTCAGAACAAAGTACTATTGGCAAAATGTTTTTGGAGACTCCTGATGACAATTTGAGTAATGGGTTAAGTTAAAGGAAAATGGATTTCAACTGAATCTTTGGAGAATGTTCCCAAGGATAGGAGCTGTTCGACTCAGAGGAATCTTCCCTTTTCAAAGTACTGGAAAATCAGCCATCTGAAAGAGAGCCTGCAACCCCTCTGCAAATTCTGAATTGCTTTGCTTCTGCTGGCAAGCAGCAAAACAGCCATTTGTAATTTATAGCATACTCATTGACCTTGTTTTATTTTATGATTACCATGGAATTTGGTATTATACCAGGTTTATCCATTAGATTTATCTGGTAGCTATATTGTAATCTTTTGGATTTTCTTAATTTTTTTCCAGCACTGTTTTACTGGGACTTTTTGGGGTGGGGTGGGGGTGCATGTTTGAAATGTCTTCTTTATCTTCTGTTTGTGTTTTATGCTTCATTTGATGCTCTGTCTGTCTGTCTGTCTGTCTGTCTATCTATCTATCTATCTATCTATCTATCTATCTTACCCACACTACTGTAGGCTTTAGATTGTTAGCAATGCAAGCAAGCAGGCAAGAGAAAGAAGGAGATATAGTTAGCTAGTATTGAACGAATAAACTTATTTACCTAACTGATCTGGGTTTGGTATGTCTCATTACTTTGATATAAACCCATTTTAGTTAAGTAAAGTATATTACAATCTGTGTAATGCAGTGTGAACCTCTACTATCAGATTGCTTATAATAGGCAAATGTAAATGCAAATTTGACTGTGTATGTGTGCACATCTGTTGTTTTTTTTAAATCATTATTTATTTATTTATTCATATGTCAAATTTATATCACCACCCAACTCCCCCACAAGGAGGGACTCTGGGCAGTTCACAACAAAACAATTTAATATCAATAAAAACATAAATAATACAAATATAAAATACAATTATTAAATACAATAAAATCCAGTGATATTATTTCAGCCTGTGACCAGATAATATCAGTCAAAGCTAAGACTAGAGAACCAGCCAACCCCAAAACTGACTATTCCCATCCCCACCCCATGCATAATGGCAGAACCAGGTCTTCAGTTTTTTCTGAAGTCTAAAAGGGATGGGGCCAACCTCACTTCTGGGGGAAGAGTGTTCCAAAGGGCAGGGGCTGCTGCAGAGAAGGCTCACCTCCTGGACTGCATCAAATGAAATTCTCTTGCAGACGGTGTCCGTAGCATGCCCTCTCTGCATGACCAGGTGGGATGGGTTGATGTAATGGGGATGAGATGGTCCTTCAGATACCCTGGACCCATGCCATGTAGAGCTTTAAAGGTGATAACCAACAACTTGAATTGGACCCGGAAGCAAACTGGAACCCAATGCAGCTCACAGAGCAAAGGTGTCATATGTGCTGATCTTGATGCACCTAAGATTGCCTGCGTGGCCACATTCTGGACCAGCTGAAGCTTCTGGATACTCTTCAAGGGTAGCTCCATGTACAGCGTATTACAATAGTCTATATGGGAGATGACCAAGGCATGAGTGACTGTTCGAAGGGTGTCTCGGTCCAGGAAAGGGCTAACTGGCGGATAACACGAAGTTGTGCAAAGGCCATCTTGGACACGACTGCCACTTGCTCTTCGAGAAGGAGTTGTGAGTCCAAGAGGATTCCCAAGTTATGCACCGGGTCTGTCTGGGGCAGTGCAACACCATCCAGAACCAAAGATGGCAACTTCCTAGGGGCCGAGGGGGCCATTAACCCACAGCCACTCCATCTTGCCAGGGTTCAGCTGAAGCCTGTTGTTCCCCATCCAAACCCCCACAGCCTCCAGGCACCTGGAAAGGGCAGCCACAGCATCACTTACTTCCCCCGGGATGAAGATATATAACTGAATATCATCGGCATACTGATGATACTTCATCCTGTGGAGACAGATGATCTCACCCAGTGGTTTCATGTAGATGTTAAAAAGGAGAGGAGAGAGTACCGAACCCTGCAGCACCCATAAAGGAGGGGCCACGGGCTCAATCTCTCCTCCCCTATCAACACTGACTGGGACTGGCTGTGGAGGAAGAAGGCGAACCAACACAAGACTACTCTGCCCACCCCCAACTCCCTGAGTTGGTCCAGAAGGATACCATGGGGGTCGATGGTATCAAAAGCCACTGAGAGGTCAAGGAGAGCCAGGATGGATGCACCACCTCCATCCCGCTCCCACATCCATAAGTGTGACCAATGCTGTTTCTGTTCCATATCCAGGCCTGAAACCTGACTGAAAGGGGTCCAGATAACCTGTATAATCCAAATCCAAAATCCTCTGGAGCTGCAGTGCCCCCACCTTCTCAACCACCTTTCCCATAAAGGGGAGGTAGGAGACTGGATGAAAATTATCCAGAACAGTAGGGTCCAGCGATTGTTTCTTGAGGAGGGGGTACACCAGCACCTCCTTAAAGGTTTCCAGGAACACCCCCTCTCTCAAGGATGTATTAACCATCGCCAGGACCCCACTACACATCCCTTCCCTGACTGCCTTCACTAGCCAGGAGGGACATGGATATGAAGGGCATGTGGTAGCCTTTACAGTATGGAGGATCCTGTCCACTTCATCAGGACCAACAGGATCAAACTGGTCCCAGATAACTCGGCAAAGGCATTCCCTGGGCATCTCTCCAAACCATGCCTCATGCTTGGTGTCCAACTTAGAACAGATCCGAGTGACTTTATCCTGCAGATGCTCAGAAAATTCCTCAGCACGGCCCTGTAGATGGTTTTCTGAACCCCCTCTCCCCAACAGGGATCGGGTGATTCTAAACAGGGCTGCTGGGCGGCATTCTGCAGATGCAATAAGAGCAGAGAAATACTGACATTTTGCTGCTCTTACCACCACAAGGTAGGCCTTAACCACAGCTCTAGCTTGTGTTTGGTCGGGTTTGGTCCTTGTCTTCTTCCAGCAGCACTCCAGGCATCTCTTAACCCTCTTCAGAACCCTCAGCTCCTCCATAAATCATGGGGAGTGATGGGCTCGAATGGGCAAGAGAGGCCGCACAGTTGCGATTCTGTCCAAGACTCCGGCTGCTGCCCTATTCCAGGCAGCAGCCAGAGCCTCCACTGGACTGTGCAGCAAGACCTCGGGGATAACCCCCAGCTCCTTCTGAAACCCTAACGGGTCTATCAGTCACTGGGGGCAGACCAATCGAATAGGTCCAGCCTCCCTGCAAGGGAGGGGGGACATGTGAGAACCTCAAGGCCACCAGGGCATGATCTGACCATGGCAACAGGGAAAGATGTAACTCTCCCCTCAGGTCCCATTGCCACTGCTCTGACAAGAAGACTAAATCTGGTGTGAGTCCACTGTCTCAAGTCAGGTTCTGAATAATCTGAGTCAGGCCCATGGCCGCCATGGTGGCCATGAAATCCTGGACTGCCTCCAAGGTTTGTCCCAGGGATGGCAGATTGAAGTCCCCCAGAACCATAAACCTGGGGGATTCCACTGCCACTCCCAAGATGGCCTCTAGCAGCTCAGGCAGGGAGGTCACTACACAGCAGGAAGGCTGGTACAGCAGCAACACTCCCAACTGATCACGGGCCCCCAACTTGAAAAACAGGGTCTCACAACCGGTTACTTATGGAGCAGGGCCCCTAAAGGCCACTAGAGATTCTCGGATGATCACAGCTACCCCACCTCCCCTGCCCTGGCATCTTGGCTGGTGCCACACCCAAAACCTGGCCGGGCACATTTCTGACAAAGCTACTCTTCCTTCCGGGCTGAGCCAGGTTTCAGTGATGCACGCCAGGTCTGCCCCCTCTTCCATGATCAAATCACATATGAGGGGGGCTTTGTTATTGATTGACCTGGCATTAAGCAGCAGCATCCGGAGGCCAGGGCCTCCGCAGGTCTGCCACCCAGGGACTGGGATCAAGCACGGAGGGTCGGAGCACACCACAGGTAATAAATACCTGGGGCACCTTCCTCTAAGAGGACACACCCTCCAGCTTCCATCATAACATCCCCTGCCCATCACCATCTCAGTGGGAAGCCCTGCCCTAAATCCCCCAGGGTTTTTTGATCCTAGACTTCTGAAGCTCCTGGTTGGGGATAGGGATAGTTTTTGTTTAAACCCTCCCTCCACCAAAAAAAAAAAAAAAAAAAAATCACTTAGTCCAACAATACAAGAATGAGGGAAGTGTGGAAGGAGAGAAACTACATTGGTTTTGATAATTTTTCTGTTCAGAATCAACTTCCTCAAGTTGGGGAAGGGAGGGGAGGGGAGGGGAGGGGAGGGGAAGGGAAGGGAAGGGAAGGGAAGGGAAGGGAAGGGAAGGGAAGGGAAGGGAAGGGAAGGGAAGATCTTCATCTATATGCATTTTCTTTATGTTTGGAGAAGTGCATTTTGGCTTTAAAAATCTTGAAGATCGAAGAATTAATGCAGCCTTTTTTTTTTTTTTCCAGTTGGCTTCCTCTAGTCAAAGTCACAAACTCTCCCTAGGCTGATTTTAGTTTCATAAAATCCCAGAACTCCATGTCACATTTCTAGTTAGAACTTTGAACCTCACCTGAAAGATCTTTAAAGTATATGTGAACAACAAGTATATTCTACAACTATGGTGATTTTCCTTTCAATGTTGCATGTGGCTTAAGCACAAGTCTTTGTCATAAGCCTGGCTGTTCACAGTTACCACGCTGTAAAGTACCTTTCTCATAAATGTCAAGCAATAAAAAAATGCTTATATTCAAACAGATTTTAACAGATAGTAAAACTCAGAAGATTAAAATAGTTTCATTCACAGAGACAGGCAATTTTGACACCAGTGTGCAATTTATATGTCACATTATGTAAAATAGACTTTCAAACACAGAGAAATGAATCATAAAACTAAAATCAACAACAGAGAAATATCTCTTAGAGGGAAGTTAGATAGGCTACTGTTCAGTCCTAGGTCAAGTAGAAAGTGAAAAATGTAATAATAGAGGACACAAATCCTGTTTTTACACATTGTGTTACAGGGATTTGTTTCTTTGCTTTTCTGTGTCACACAAATTTCAAGCACTGTAGTCAAATTTTCTCCCACTTCTAACATAGTTTTAAGAGAAAGCAAAAATATTAGAGTGTTTTGACACTCAATTATGCCAAGCAGAAGAGAAAATTGCTTTTCTATTTTCACTTACTTATTTGGCACCTTATTGTGGCATATGCACACATTACAGATTTGAATTGGCTACCTTTTGAAAAGGTATGTATCATGTTTCTTCAGATAACTACTCCTGACAATTTTTCCACCCACATAATAAGAAAATAGTTATGCAAAAGCATTCCTGTAGGAAGTGGGGAGAGGACAAGGTTTCATCTATCCTTTGGATAACACTGGCATTTAAATTGCTGTAAATCACTAATTGCAGGAAATCCAGCAAAGCAAGTTAACCTGAGACACAGACTGATTAATGAACAGACATTCCTATATAGTGCAAATAATGTCAGGGTGATTAAACACTAAAAGTCTGGCTTAAGTAACTAGTGCTCCACAAATAATTCAAGATATGTTCAAAAGGGTTAGGCAGGCAACCCTGGTATATCTTAGCATTTCAAATGATCCAGTGTATAGTAGTAGTTCACACATGCATTTAATTTCCCATCCCTTGAGTCTTTATCAAACTATAATGCTGTATTTTCCATTGTATATGAATTCATTGTTGGATTATTGTATAAAGTACCTTGTACATGGAATGGATTTTAATGCTTACAGTTTTGAACTCCTAATAACCTGGGGAAGACAGCTGCTTCCAGGAATTTTAAGCATTTTTCATGAAGATCTTATGTAAGCGTATTTTGGCTTACAAGCCTTTAGATGTAGATAAGTTTCATTAGAATGTACTTACATTTCCCTTTTCATGTATTTGTGGGAAACAGTCATGAATGTAGGGTTTGGGCTTACATGTGTACCTACTAGGCCTGTGAAAAATCAAGCCAAAATTGGTCTAATTCTATTCCACAGTCCAATCAAGACTGATTCAGAATAACATTCTGATTTGATCTGAATGTCTGAATATAATTGATTCATTGTCAAGCCCCTCAGTTCAATTTGATAATTTGATTCTACTTTCCAGTTTGATTTGGAAGGTCATTTCAGTTCAGAGATTTGATTGAATTGCCTTCAAATTCTTCAGTTTGCCTTCAAAATTCAGAGCTGAATTTTTATACAGTGTGCATACTTGCCACTCCCTTTAGCCTTGTACCTGTCACAAGACTGCCCACCTAGGTCTTTAGACCTTTCACTTAATCTGTCTGAATAATTAAAAAGATTTTGAGGAGCCTCTATGGTATGTCTGAATGGGGTACTTTTCAAAAGCATCTCACTAAAGTCATGCAGTAGAATATGCATTTTAAAGAGATCTTTAGACCATAGTGACTGATTAACACATTCAGGTCATCATCACCATCTGATGTCATAGTTGTCCAATCTCAATTCGGATTGGCTGCTTTGCCTCTGTGGAATGCATGTCGAAATATGAAGCAGGTGGCTGCAAAATAGATATTTCGTATATCAGATTCTGGCTACCATGCAAATGATTCTGCAATATAAAAATGGTTTGTCCTTTCCATACTATCACAGTAATAAAGGAAACTATTGCAGTACAACGTACTAAAAATGTAACCACAGTGTTGACCAAAAAAGAAAAAGAGTTACCTGACAATTTACATTTTCTTCAACAGGCACTCTACAAAGGAAGAGCCATTCTACACCGTTTCTTTATGGTGCAGCAGACTGAAGAGTGGGAGGAGAACTTGAATTCCTGTTCACAGACCTTTTGTTTTAAAGTGGGGGCTGCTGAGCACAAATGACTCTGCTAATTGCTAATACAGTCTAGAAAGCTTGAGCAGCCTCTCATGGCAGCAAGTCTCAGAGTCTTTACATCTGATGGTTTCAAAATGTTACATTTTCTTCTGTTAACACTTCTCTTAGTACATTGACTTCTGTCTCCCTCCCCAGACATGCACCACATGCACACACACAGGCTTGCACAGGCATGCCCCTGCACACAAGCGCACACACTATATTACTCAAATTTTTCATAATCATTGTTGGAGGTTTCAGGTTTCTGACATAGTTATTTGGTTTGGATACATAAAAGATGGGTATTAGATGGTAGGAAAAGATAGTGCTATTTTTGTGTAAGTGAAGGTTGGTTAGCAGAAAATGCAGAGCTGCATCTTGATATAATATTGAAATTGTTCTTCTGTTTATGATATGCTAGGCCATTTGTTTCCTAATGCTATACTGGTGACACATTTTCTCCTGAACCATGTCATTTTATTTATTTATTTATTTATTTGGTTATAGGGCATCAGCCCATGCTGGCTGTCATTTCCCATTTTGTGCTATTTCTCACAGGTTTTATACCTTTTTCTTTCTGAGTATACACAACATTGTAAACAAAGCCAGACACAATGTCCTTCTGCCACTAAAGTCACTGTGACAGGAGGGGAAATAACACTTGTTACTATAGCTAACTGAGTAGTTGATGGCATAGAAGAAACAAACAACACTTATCTTCTAGAACATGAGCTTATATACTAAGAATAAATATAGGGAGAGATACTGTCATATCTCCTCTAGATGACTCTTTGTTAGAGAGGAGGATGGGAGTGAGTCATGAGATATCCCATAGAAGCTGTTTGTAGAAGGCAGGGGGAACCGAGGAACAATTCTCCACAAGGACATCATCCCTGGTCTAAAGAATTGACCCCCTGAGGAGTAATATGAAGTTCCTCCAAAAGACTTAATGGCTAACGATTAGAGCAGGGGTGCAGCAACAATAGCTTTAACTTTTATGAGAACTGAAATATCAATAATCAGTGCTGGAAACAGTGTTACCAGTGTTTGACTTTGTGCTTGTTTTTTATTTGTTCCTAAATTATGAAACATGATTTTGTGTTTTTACCCATCCCCTGTTTTTACCTATCTATTAAATTTTCCTGAATGAATTTGCACTGCAATTTATAGACTTTCTTATAGATTTTCTTGTGTTGGTTCCCAGTGAACTTAATGTAACAGTCATGTCTAAGCTGAATTTTAGAAAGGATTGGCTGGGAACATGCATTCATCTATGATTTAAGAGTGTCTATACAATGACAGTGACTGATTTCAAAATGGCAGGCATAACTGGGCAATTGAAGCCCACCCCTTTTTACATGTATGCAATGTGTACAAACACACATTAAAAAGGAGTGGGACTTTGACCACCTGGTCACAACTGCCATTTTGAAGCAAGGAAACATCACTGTGGATCCTGTGCTATGTTGGAGGTGAGTGGGAAATACTTCCTATAAAGATTAAAAAATGATCCTGATCCCCTGATCCTCCTATTTATTTTTTGCTGGACAGTTGATCTTGATTTAGACTTTTTCTGCTTTATGCAAATACTTTATGGAATTGAAATGCTGTAGATGATAATGTCCATGAAAAAAATGATGAAAAGGACACCACAAATGCAATGAGAATATTAAAAACAAAAACAACAAAAAAATAAATGTATAAGGCTGCAGGTGTAGATTGTGAAACTGAAGAAATTTTAAAATATAACTGTGGCTTGCAACTTCTTTAATATATTTGTGTGAAGGCTAAATCTCTGCCTGATTATTGTTTGCCAATATAAAGGGAAAGTTAGCAAAACTGAATGTCAAAACTGTAGAGGGATTTGTTTGTTAAGTACGCCTATGAAAGGGCTTGGCAGAATTCTGATCAAAAGGGTACAAAACGTGACCAAATGAGCAAATCTTGGGAAGTGTGGTGCATCTTTATGTTGGGCTGGAAGTACTCACACCAGATGTTTTGCTTTTCAGCAGGTCACTGAGAAATGTACAAATGTGAGGAAGAAAGACTGTACGTTCACTGATTCAGTTAACATGAATGATAAAATGAGTAAGTTTGAATTATGGAATGTTTCATACAAATATGGAGGTTGAAAAATTGCTGTTGAATATGATAAGAGTAGTATTGGTTGGAAGTTAAGAATGCTTGCGAAATAATGGAATGCTTAGTGTATTCTTCGATAGTGAGAAGGGAGTGAGATATAGTTGCATGATATCCCCTTGGCTGTTCAATAAGTTTATGCATCAGCGTACAAGGAATGCTTGCAGTGATGTTAGTGGTATGTTGACTGGTGATGTGTACATGTGTGTACTTTTGTATGCAGCTGGTGCCATCTTGTTGGCCAAGAACCTGAATGCTTTGCAGTGAATGTTAGATATTAACCATTCTGTCTCTCATTGCTGCCATCAAATGACCATCTGAAGTTGTGCAGCCCAAATAGAGTACCCCTACATTCCTCTAGCTCTGGCATTCCCTTTAAGAAAAGCATGACCTTCTCTTTCATCTTAGGGTGGCCACTCTGTTTTTATTGCAGAAACAGAGATGTTCCTGAACGACAGCTTCCAGAATCCCCCTCTGTCGACTATGGTGGCTAGGATGCTAGGAATCTAGAAGTTTCAGATTTCCCAGTCCTGCTTTGAGTAAATGAATTCTTATCACATAACAAGCCCCCTCCTCTTCACAATAATTAATTTCACTCATCTACCATAAAGCTTCTATGTAACGTTATACTCAATATCAAAGTGAAATACAGAAAAGCTCATAATAAGGTTACAAAGCAGCTATCTGTACCCAGCTTCCAAAAAAACCACTTTGTTTCTTTACTTAAGAGATGTGAATAAATAGTTTTTTGTTTTTTTTCCATTATATACGTGAGAAGGCATAGCATAATAGTCTGTGACTTGTTTAACATGTTCCTTTTCTGCACTTTGTTGGGATTCTGGTTGATTAGTTTATTTGTAATTTGCAAAGTGAAAAAAAAAGACACCCAAACAAAAGAAAGAAATGTAATGTTGCATGAACAGTTTGTTATTTCTTGCAAGTAGAGCCTGCCAGTTTTGTATAAATTGTAAATAAAATATGGATTAAATGCTTATGGTGCCTTTAACATATCTTGCAAATGTTCCATTATTATAAGCAAAAAATCTGAGATTGTATAGTGGAGATGTTGTTTTACATCTTTTCAGACTGTTGCTTCTCATTGTAAACTCTTTGCAAAAAAAAGTCAAAACTGTTACATCTTACAAAATTGCTTAATTATATGCAACATAAAATACTGAATAGAAATACAAGATGTTCCTTTTTATAAAGGAAGCAAGAACTAAGTTATCCCCATTCACTTTGTTCTCTCTCTCTCTCTCTGTAAAATCTGATGACCTTATTATTTTTTTTTAACCCACTTTGGGAGAAGCTGAAAATAGAACAGAGATAGAGAAAATGTGTAGTTGTTTTTCCCTTGCAACATTTAAAATACATGGGAAAAAAAATTGTTAAACTCCACTGCTGGAATGGGCTCAAAATGTAGGAGTTAAGTTATGACTTAAGGGAGATAATAATCAGGCAAGAAAGAAGTTGTCCATGCCTTTCACCTTTGCATTATTTTTAAAATTGTATTTATTACATGCATTAATCAATTGATAACATGTATTTTTTTAGCAGCTACTATTCCATTGGAGAATGAAATACAGCTACATGATTTTTTTCCCCCTTTAACCTTGAATGAGTTCTACCAAACCAGGAAATCTCATTTAGCCTTTAAAATCTGGAATGTATGTGGAGGACTTCTTATGCAAACAAATATTTTTCTTCATTTTCCCCCCTTTATAGCTTGTCCAGTGGATTGGGGATTTTTCGCTAACTCACCATTCTGTTTCTAAGGAATGCTGCAGAGGAGGAAGACACTATGTTGCTTCCTTTTTTAATGGTGCCCTCTCCCCACCCCAACAATATCTCAGCTTATGATTTAAATAATAAAAGGGAATTGCTGAAATTAGGTACCAGGCTAGAAACCAGTGAGGTCTAGTCCTGCCTTAGGCACTAAGCTGGGGGGACCTTGGGGTCATTCTCTCTCAGCCCTAGGAAGGAGGCAATGGCAAACCACTTCTGAAAAACTTTGCCAAGAAAACTGCAGGAACTTGTCCTGGCAATCACCAGGAGTCAACACTGACTGGAAGGTGCACACACACAAACACACACAAACACAAACACAAAAAAAGGCCAGCTATATACTGTCTGTAGCATTTTGCAGTCCTCAAAACACTCCCAAACCAATGGCTGAAATTTGAGGGCAAAATGGCTACTTTTCAGCAGTATTATTTGTTTACTTATTGATTTTGTGATTTTTAGCAAAAATATTTTTATTTATTATAATTTTTTATTTGTAAAATAGAGATGGAAATGTATATTAAGCCTTGAAAAGACAAAACTAATGCATTTGAATCTATGGAAAGAACTCCACTTGTGGAGTACTAGAAATATACTAGAAATGTACTAGAAATCATGATATGGTAAGTACCTGGTTAAATGTCTTGCATACCATCTAAAATGCTTATAGTTTTTCCACACTGGTACAAATATTAGCTATTAGCAAGCATTAGTATTAGCAGAGGTGAGCCTTTATGATGTATTTTGCTGCTTTCTTACTATTGTGCTCTAGTCTATCAGTAAGACATATATTAAGAAGAACTAGAAGAATTTGATTATAAAACATTGTTAGTGATGAAGGATTGACTTTTGTTTGTGCCCATGAAAGTCATGGCTTCACATCCTTGGATGAATTTGTAAGATATAATTTTCATTGTGCTTGAAAACTATTGTGTATCCAACCAAAACACTTAAACATTGCTGATTTCCTCATGTGATCTCTAAAAGTAATAATAAAATTATTATTGTAGGCTTTGTTGGTTTTACTTCCAGTATCTACATTATTGATTTTTGAAAACATCTCCTCCTCCCCAGATCTTGCTAAATTGCAACAATAAAAGGAATGCTGGGAGTTTTAGTTCAACAACCTGTAAAGGAACACTGATTCCCTGCCACTCCACTGAAAAATACATACTGATTCTTTAAAAGAATAGTCATTATTTGACTGATTAGGAAAATATTATAATATTGAAAGCATTTTTCTATTATCTTTCCTGGCATTTCTATGATGTAAGAATAAATAATGGTGCCTACTGCATATGAACACCACACACACGTAACACCTGGTTGGTTTAGAAAAAGATATCTTCTAAAAGGCCACCACACTTTCAGAATTTAAAATAGCTTATTTTCTTTTCTAAACCACATTTGCTTTATCTAATATGCAAACATGTAATAATTATGAATCTGTTGCTCTCAAAAGCAAAATAAGCCCCAGCTGTTGCACAGTAAGGCCAAGTGGAAATACCTTACTAGATGAGGTACACATGTAGTTCTTTGCCTTCCATCTGCCCTGTTCTAACTCATGAAAGTGGCAAACAAAGTTAGTCCCAGCTGCCCACAAAGGTCTCTGCTGCATTTCAATCCTGATTCTGTGCAAAAATGACTACTTGCAAATGCATTGTGAGTTTGCTAGAAAAGAAGCTTTATGCTCAAATATCTACCAGAATTACATTAAACGAGCAGGTTCTCAGAAGTTGCTTGAGGCTAACACATACTCGCTGGGCCTTTATTATTCTCAGATGAGTTATTTAGCAGAGGAGAACGCAAAAGATAAATGTATTTATATTTACTGGTGTTCACTAGACTGAGGGACAACCTTTTATAACAGAATTGGTGCCTGTTTTCTGTTGATTAAAAAGAACTGAAAAAATGTCACAGTCCTAAAAGTCATGTAACTTCCATGTGCTAAGAATCTATATCCTACTGTCTTCATACTAGGGCAATGTTCAAAAGTAAACCAGTAAGTTAACTATCAAAATGTTGTCAGCAATAACTCTGACTTCAGAGAAAGATTTGCAATACTTGTGAAACTATCACTAGGAGTTTCTACAAAATGTAGCCTTTTTATCTCTTCAAACCTTCCTTCCTTCCTTCCTTCCTTCCTTCCTTCCTTCCTTCCTTCCTTCCTTCCTTCCTTCCAGATTGGTATTGCTAACATAGAGACTGATTCTGGGATGACTAAAACAGAATTGTCTTCCTCTTTCTTCCTTGTCCTTCTTTATCTTCTACTTCCCAAAGAATGCATAAGAGCTCAAGGTGGGTAGAAAAATAGGAGAAAATCTCTTATATGTAGGACTAATAGACCTGAGCTGAGCTATAAAAATACAGATGTCCACTATATAGCAGTAAAGAGTTAGATTTTCTGCTATTTTTTTTTTTTCCCCTTACATTCTAGTGGTATCTGGATTTTTGCAGTCTGGATCTGACAGCACTTCCCATATGTGCCAACTTTTCTCTTTGTGGTGAGCAGGAAGGAAGGAACATGAGTAAAATTATCCTCATGTCATAGACTATGATAAAGCAGTTTCAGGAAGCATTCCCTGTACAGTCAAGTGAATATAGCAAATCTCAGACCTTTCAAATCAAAGTAGTGAGATATTGGATTGAGTGGGAAAGACAGGACACTCCAGATGTAATGGACACAGCTATGAAGTCTCATACCTTCTTTAATCATGTTTATGTTTGTGTTCTCTCTCTTTCTCTCCTTCTCTTTTATCCATTCAATCATGTCCAATTCTCAGAAACTGCCTGGACAAGTCCCTGCAGTTTTCTTGGCAAGGTATTTCAGAAGTGGCTTGCCATTGCCTCCTTCCTATGGCTGAGAGAAAGTGACTGGCCCAAGGTCACTCAGCTGGCTTTGTGCATAGGTGGGACTAGAACTCACAGTCTCCCAGTTTTTAGCCTGATGCCTTTGCCACTACACCAAACTGACTCTCATGTTCTCTCTAGGAGTATTAAATAGGAGTAATGAATCCTTAAAATTATATCCTGGAAATGCAGAACTATTTCTCATTCAAGGTAAGGCATGAAAAATGGAGAATATCCACAAACAACACTGAAATCCCATTTGTTATTTTAATCTCCTGAGCAAAACTTTAAGGATCTGAACATATTTCAGCCAACATTTCATGGTAACTGTCCTGCTTAAGACGAAACTGTACCTAACTGATAGAAAGACCACACTCAGGACAAAATTAAACATAAATAGTCCAATACTTTAACTGCAATTATTCTGACATCAATAATGCCACAATCAATAACAACAACAACAACAACATGCTGGCAAGTGGACATGATTTCAACAGTCTGTTAGCTTTCATGTCTGATAATGTAAAGCTCTGCCCAGGTCTCTGTTGCTAGCTATGAAAGATGGCCTTGGGTGACGTGACTGATGAGAAGGTCCTAACTTAAGGGTGTCTTAAATGTGGGGACTGTTTCTCAGGTGGGTATTCCTTTACCTGATAACAATTGAGCTTATTTTTTTAGTTTAATATGTTCTCTAGGGTTGACAAAGGCCTCAGTTGGCCAAAGGAGAATTTTCTCTTGTAGTTAATGTCTGAGGAAGGCATGAAGTTCATGAAGGGTGCTCTTAAGGGTTACATGCAGGCTCAAGCATCATATTCCCTCCCTCCCTCCCTTCCTATTAGCATTCAGTATGCCACCAATTACTCTAGAGTTCTAGTGTCATTAGGCACAAAGATATCATATTCATAAATAAAAAATATATCACGATCAGATCATAAAATTGCAGCATGTATATGGTAAGAGCAAAGATTGCTATTATGATGAAGATTCACACTTAGCATGGGAGTCATGCATAGATAACACCAATTAGAAAGGCTGTGCTCTGTGTTGCACATTTTAAAATTGAATTTATGAATGGAAATAAATATAGGATCATTAATAAATTAAAAATCTTTCCAGTATGCTTCTATGGAAAAATAGAAAGATGATCAGGACCAGAATCATTGATATATGTATATGTGTGTATATGTATGTGGGTGTATACATGCGCACACACACACATACACTCATATACATTTCTTTATTCCAGAAACTGATACTTGAAACTATACTGGTTTGAAAAAAACACGATTGAAGACATAATGCTAATAGTATTAATAGTGAGAAAGTCAAAAATTCCATTGTGCTACAAAAAAATCTCTTGCAGGACAATTTGATTAAATCACCTGAGATTATTTAAGGAAGAGTGGGGAAGTGATGGGCCTCCAAGGCTGCTAGATTACAACTCCCAGCAGCCTCAGTTAGAATAGATAACAGAGAGGGGTGCTAGGAGTTGCAGTTTCATAACATCTGGAGATTACCGGTTTCCCAATCTGATTTAAATGAAGGTACAGTAGAGGTGGGACAAGGGTTTTATAGTCCAAAGGAAAGGACAAAGCAGAATCCACTCTCATTTCATCTAAAGGAAGAAACTAATTTTACTTCAACTCTACTGATGAAACAGTGTTTCTGTTACATCTCAGCGCAGCAAGCTAGTGCAGGAGGTAGAGGACAAGGCATGTGACAGAAATGGAACTTCCAACAGCAATACTCAGAAAACTCAGAAGGAAAGGTCAGGTGGCTACAGCTGTTAATCCCTACAATCATCAGAGACAGTTATTTTATTTTCCATCGTAGGGAAAGGCCACTAGGCTTCATTGTAAGCCAGAGATCATCAACATTTATCTCCAGTCATCTTTGCAGCCCTGAGCCCCCCTTGTTAGTAGCATTTGTCCCTTACAGCCATATTGCAGCTGGAGGCTGCCAGTCGGTTTTATTTTTCCTTGCTCTTCTAGCTGTTGGAAGTTTAGCTGTCTCCTGGGTTAGACAACATTACTGCTGACTTTGGAGGGCTCTGCTCTATAGGAAAAGCAGCATGGGGCTGGCAGAAGCAACTCAGCTTGCCCAGAGAAACATGGGATCAAGGGAAAAGCCACCTTTGCAAACCTTTCCCCTGCATCCAGCTTGGAAAGTGGCACCAGCCTGTCTGTTCCCACAGCCTTTGATTCTTAGATTTGGAGGTCCTATGCCTCAAAAGATATTGCTCTACTTTGCTTCAGGATCAACCTATAGCCACACCATAGAAAACTGACAGCGCAAGTACCAAAAGTTGGCCAATCACTTTCCTACAATTTGGAAGCAGAAGACCCATGAAAGCTGTAATGTAAACCCTAAAACAGCCTTAACAGATTGATTGATTGATTGATTGATTGCATCAATTCATATAGCTGCCCATCTCACCACAGGCGACTCTGGGCGGCGTACAACAAAGCTAAAAACAGTCAATAAATACATTAAAAACATAAACATAAACATAAAACAGAATAAAAGGAAGTTAAAAATAAAGGAGCCACCTCACTAATCCCCCCGTCCCCTGGAGTCCCCAGGCCTGCTGGCATAACCAAATCTTAAGGGACTTCTGGAAACTCAACAATGACAAGGCCAGCCTCACCCTTGGAGGGGAGAAGATTCCACAGTGCAGGCACTACAGCAGAAAAGGCCGGCTGCCTGGGGCCTGCCAAATGTATTTCCCTAGGCTATGGAACCCATAACATGCCCTCTCTGCTGGATCTGGTAGGGTGGGCACATGTAATCGGGGAGAGGTGGTCCCTCAAATAACCCAGCCCCATGCCATCAAGGACTTTAAAGGTCAATATCAGCACTTTGAATTGGACCCGGAAACAAATTGGTAACCAATGCAGTTCATGAAGCAGAGGTGTAACATGTGTTCTACTAGAAACACACATAACTGCTCACACCACTTCATTTTGTACCAGCTGAAGTTTCCAGGTACTCTTTAAGGGCAGCCCCTTAAAAACAAAGTTCACAATTCCCTTTAAAAAAATAAAACCCTTGTCCTACTCATATAATATTATCTCCCTGGGACTGCAGCCATCACGCCATCTCAAAAAATTTCCCCATTCCTATTTAGGCAAAGCTATATCTTGAAGTTACAGTAAAAGTTTCTAGGACCTAAATAACCAACCTGAAAATCTGCAAGGCATGTCAATTATATGGAATTTTCCTTTGGACAGATACAGACAAATATGTGGATACTCACTGCAAGTAGGGAATAGAAAATGGAGTTTTCCCAGCATTATTAAGTTATATTACTAGAGTTAAGATAGCCACAAATATCCATAAATAAATGATTAAAATACTGAAGCTCATAATGGAAACATTAAACATGGTGAACAAGCTGCTTTATAAGAGGGCTAGCTCCTAGCAGACAAAGACACAGATAAAATGTTGATACGAATTCTATGAGATACTAATTTTCTCCCCACTTTCTGTATTTTGAAATCATGAAGTACTTTCCCTTCACAAATGGCATGGGCTCATAAGGGCAAGCAGAAGCGTAATGCAAAGGCCAGGGGTTAGAGCTTTTTAACCTCCATTTAATCCAAAATGCACCATAGTTATTCTGACCTTACAGCTGTCCATTTGTATGCAGAATAAGTAATAATGTTTTCTCTGCATCTGGAACTATAGTGATAACTTTCCAAAGTTCAGTGCAAACCTCCATCTTCTAGGTGTACTTTAAATAAGGATGGTACTAGAAAAATACCTCCTCCTCTGTGTTTCCCAACTACATTTTAAATATTGATGAATGCATCGATGATGATGCATTATTATTGCATCATTAATAATGATACGTACTATTACCAACACATGGCACACAGAGAGTCCCTATTAACCTGCAAAGTTTTATTAATTACAGTTGATGAAGCATTACACATACATACACATGGACATGCATCTGGCAATATTCACCTACTCTGCTCCACCCTTTCAAGGGACGCATGGGGACTGAAGAAGGTAGGAGCACTCCAAAAAGTATAGTTGTGTGCACAAACTGAGGCTGTTCTAACAGAGGCCAGTACAGCTTGTCCTCTTATCCTTTGCCAACAGCATCCCTCATACATTCCCTTCCAATGAATGGCCTTTCATGGCTACATGGCACTTCTTATCTTTAGTAGCTGTCACTCTAGATCCTGGCTGAGCATGAAGGATAGCTACAAGCGAGTGAATGAACAAGGAATGACACCATTGCATTGATTAGAATGACTTTTTCACCTAGTCTTTTAGTGATGTATTTCCTGGCTACAGTGTCTTGTGACAGTCTTTTCTGACCTGGGCAACTTGCAGATATGTGGATTTTGATCTCCAGGATTTTTCAGACAGCATAGCTATTGCTGAGTTTCTGGAAACTGAAGCCCACAAATCTGGTATTGACCAAGTCAGGAAACACTATAAGTCATTTAACTCAGAGCAAGTCTGTTGCAGATGCATTTGCTTAATTTATGCTGTGTATGTAGAAGCCAAATTCCTAATTAGTGACCAGTCAGTCATCAGCTAAAGTATATGGTGACGTTTATCCTTAAATTGACTTAAAAACAACCTTAAAACAACAAGACTATGAATTATTTCCAAACACAGTTTTACAAATGTTTTGATTACTTTTAAAAGGTAATTACAAACTAACGATTTTTCTAAATGAAACTGTCTAGCAAATGAACACTGAAGTCTTAGTGTTTGGAATGTTTCTTCTCAACATTGCATTTTTGCTTATATGTAAAACGCCTCATAAATCTATTTGATAGTCACAGCAGCATGTCTTGAAGGGAAATGGAAAGGGGGAGAGGAGGGAGCGAAAGTAATCTGTGTCAACTAACAAAAAAAACTGATTTATATTCCAGTTCTGAGAACACTGATCAGAAAGAAAGTAAAATGAGATTGTTTGACCTATGTACTAGTCACAGCATATGCCTCTCAACACACACACACAAACCCACATATACCCTTGATTATACTGTAGCCCTAATGATCTGTCCTTGCTTGGATATGTTCCAGGGAAGATGTACGAGATAAATATGTTGAGTCTAAATTTTCCTAGCAATGCTTGACAAATTAAACAATCATGGAGATGTGAGATTTCCAAGATCTTGCTTGAAAATTCTTCATAAGTGATGAATTGTTTTCATCAAGGTTGCAAAAACCATTTTCTCTAATGCACCAGGGAAACTTTCTTTAAAGAACAATGAAAAAAGCAGACAAGGAAGTATATGCCCAGCAGCAAGATACAATCTTGGATAAGGTTGCAAAAAACATTCATTGGAGGTCAGACAATGTTAACAGGTTGCTGTTCTACAATCATCCATTGTAATCCCATTTCCCTTCTCTTCATTTTGATTTGCAGATTAGCTTTAAACAGAGTAATAAACAACGCTTTGATGTATTTTTACTAGTAAAATTTTTCCAGAAAGGGAGGAGAGGAGACACACATATTTTTCACTGAAAATTCACATTATAGGACCTAGAAAATGAACTTGATGTCTCTTTTTCACCACTCATAAACTTTATCTCATAGAACAATGTTTTACTTTTCTTACAGATTTTACAGCTTTAGTAAACAACTCTTAAGAACAACACACTAACAGTAGTGACAGCTTTTAGTAATTTCATCTGAACATACCTTCCAGTCATTCAATTTTATGAACAACTCTTGAAATGTATTGAGTACCGTTATGCTAAAACATATGTTTCTCTTTCCCCTTTTTCATTCTATGTGTCAATTTGTTTTGATTCAAATTGAGCTCTTGTATATTAATCAATCATTTTTATTTATTTACCAGTTTTATTTATTAATCTGCCCCAGTCTGAAGACCGAAAACAGATAAACTTGGCATAACTCATCCCAATGGGTGTGCACCCAAAACAATAAAACAGGATTTAAAATATGGAAGAATAAACTTGCTTGGTTAGCTTTATGAAATGCCTGGAGGAACAGTTGTGCACAAACACTGAAGGGAAAGCAAATGTCATAACATGGGACTACTGTACTACAGGAGAGACCTTCTAGATTGAGTGCAGGGGAGCATTTCTCAGCAGGTCCTCACAAAACAGTCATACCATATTGGATAGATTTGATCTCAGTAGGATGGTGGCAAATGTATTGTGCTGCCACACTACAGAAAGCTTTGAAAGTCATGCCCAGTACTTTGCATTGTTTGGAAACCTCATGGTAACCAGTGCAGTGACTTCAGGATAAATATCATTTTTCAGTGGCAAAATCGATCTGCCAGTGGTCTAGCCATCACATTCTGGACTAGTTGCAGCTTCTAGGTTATTTTGAAAGGCTGCCTCACCTATACAGGATGCTATAGTAGTCCAGTCATGTCGTGATCAAAGTGGAAGAGACTATCGCCAAAGCATTCTGATCTAGACAGGATAATCCAAAAATGCTCCTTATTAGAAAAGAGCAGACTGTACTTTCTCTAGTTAACAATGATTTAGGAAAAGCTATTGAATTGATGGATAGCAGAATCTGTCTGGGATGAATTGGAAAGTTAAATGAGAGTTAATGTGGTATAGTGGTTAAGGTGTTGGACTGGCACCTGGAAGATCCAGGTTCTACCCCACCCTCATTCATCAAAGGTCACTGGGTGACTTTGGGCCACTCTCTGCCCAACTTACCTCAGATGGTTTTTACTGAGCCAAGAATAAAAGCAAATATTGGCAGGGAAACCCTTTTTTATAGATATTAAATATAACCGGAGAGGATCAAACTATTACTATCAAGAAATCTTGGCAACTTCTGCTTACTTTGCAACAATGCAATTCTCATATTGAGGTGGAGGTGATTTTGGCTTCTGCCCATCTGGAGAGATACCTGTTTGAGCTTCCCTGTTTGATCATGTGTGTGTACATATTGAAAACAAGCCAAGTTTTCATCGCTTTACAGGTTTCCTCCAACTACTTTTGATATTCCTTCCACCCTTTATGGAATGAGTCCACTGTCCATTTTAGAAGCAATTGAATAGGAAATCAATTAGTTAATTAGCTGAGTAGAAAATGTGTGGAAGGGTTATCTGACTGCTTTGATGCCATATTTTTCCATTACTCCTGTTTACTTTTATATAGGTTCAGGGATAGACTGACCACAAATAGCCAAACAGACACATACACATACAGTACATGCACACCTATCAATATTCTTTTAAGCTTATTTGGGTTTTGATGGTAGTTAATAAAGACTGAGGCAATTTAGGAATTACTTTATTTGCTTAGTAAATACTCTAAAACAGTGAAGTGGAGCAAGAAGGAAGGCTGGTAATGACAGGAGACAATCCAGCTACATAAAGGACCTGCATTCTAGACCCAGGGTAGAGCTATTCTTAACAAATGCTGGTGGTTATCAGATATCCAAACTCCATTGGATGGCTGAACTTATTTATTTTAATTCTACTCATTGACTTGGTTTTCTTTATCCTTTACTTGGTTAAAAACAGTGAATGTCTTTATCCTTTACTTGGTTAAAAACAGTGAATGTACTCACTTTGATTTATGCCATAATTCTGGGGTTGTTTTAGGATTCTATGAAGTATATGGCAAGATTTCCAGATCATGTCCTGAATTGTGTTCTCCAGGCAACCAGACCGAACACAGGCTAGAGCCGCTATTAAGCCCTACCTTGTGGCAGTAAGAGTGGCAAAACATCAATATTTCTCCGCTCTTATTGCTTCTGCAGAATGCTGCCCAGTGGCCCTGTTTATGATCACCCAATCCCTTTTGGGAAAGGAGGGCCCAGTGGCCCATTTACAGAGCCACACAGAGGAGTTTTCTGGGCATCTGGAGGATAAAATCGCTCGGATCCATTCCCAGTTGGATTCCTAGTGTGGGGCATGGCCTGTGGAGATGCCTGGGCTACAGACATACCCTGTTATCTGGGAACAGTTTGATCCTGTTGGACCCAAAGAAGTGGACAAGGTTCCCTGGATTGTTAATGCCACCACTTGTCAACTAGACCCATACCCCTCCTAGCTGGTCAAGGCTGCTTGGGAGGTGATATGTGAGTGTGTCCAGGCAACGGTGAATTCATCCTTGAAGGAGGGGATGTTTCCAGTAGTCTTTAAAGAGGCACTGGTGCATCTCCTCCTCAAGAAACCATCCCTAACTCCCACTGTATTGGACAATTTTAATCCAGTCTCCCACCTCCCATTTTAAGGGAAGATGGTTGAGAAGGTGGTGGCATTGCAGCTCCAGGGGATACTGGATGAAATGGATTATCTACATCCTTTTCAGTCAGGTTTCAGGCCTGGATATGGGATGGAAACAGCATTGGTTGCACTCATGGATGATCTCTGGCAGGAACAGGATAGGGGTAGTACATCCATCTTCACTCTTCTTGATCTCTCATTGGCTTTTGATACCATCAGCCATGATATCCTTTTTGGCCAACTTAGGAAGTTGGGAGTGGGCAGCACAGTTTTGTGCTGGTTCACTTCCTTCCTCCAAGGTTGGTCCCAATCAGTGTTGATTGGGAACAGGAAGTATGGCCCATGGCCCCTCTGTTGTGGGATGCTGCAGGATTCGGTACTCTCTCCACTCCTTTTTAACATCTGCATGAAACCACTGTGTGAGATCATCCATCACCATGGGATGAGGTATCATCAATATGCAGATGATACCCAATTATGCATCTCCATCCTGGGTGATCTGAGTGATGCTGTGACCACCCTTTTGAGGTGCCTGGAGGCTGTAGGGGTCTGGATGGGGAACAACAGGCTTCAGCTGAACCCTGGTAAGACAGAGTGGCTGTGGATTAGAGGTTCCTCTGTATCTGGGGGTTTACCATCTTTGGTTCTCAATGGCATTGCACTGTCCCAGGCAGACTCAGTGCATAATCTGGGGGTCCTCCTGAACTCATGACTCCTGCTCAAGGAGCAGATGGCAGTCGTGGCCAGGAGGACCTTTGTTCAACTTCATGTTGTGTGCCAGTTACGCCCCTTCCTGGATCAGGAGTCCCTCCAGTCTGTGACTCACGCCCTGTTCATCTCTCATTTAGACAATTCCAATGCACTATACATGGGGCTACCCTTGAAGAGTATCCAGAAGCTACAGCTTGTTCAAAATGTGGCCATGAGGGCAATTTTGGGTGCCCCAAGGATGGCACATATAATACCTTTGCTGCAGGAGCTGCACTGGGTTCCAGTTTGTTTCCAGGTCCAATTCAAGGTGTTGGTTATCACCCTTAAAGCCCTATTTGGCATGGGTCCAGGTTACCTAAGGGACTGTCTCACCCCCATTACAATGACCTGTCCCACCCAGCCTGGCAGAGAAGGAATGTTGCGGATCCCATCAGTGAGAGAATGTCAATTGGCAGGTCCTAGGAGGAGAGCCTTCTCTGTTGTTGCCTCTGCCCTATGGAATACTCTTCCCCCAGAGGTGAGGTAGGCCACTACCCTCCCAATTTTCCAGATGGAATTGAAGACTTGGCTCTACCAACTTGCATGTGGTGAGGAAAGATACAACTGACCCTGGGTATGGCTGGTGCCTTGAAGATGCTCCCTGAGTTTATTAACACCTAATTAACATCAGCCTCTTGGAAGTATTATATAGGAAGTCTGTTATTGTAATGTATTTTAATTAATCAAATAATATTTATTTATTTTAATTAATGTTCATTCTGTTTTTACTGTAAACTGCCCAAAGTCACTTTGCAATGAGATGGGCAGTGACAAATTTGAAAAATAAATAAATTAACTAACTAACTAACTAACTAACTAACTAACTAAGGAATCCATGCCTATTCCAGTACTGGAAGTATCCCAGAGATAGAAATATGTCCAATTTTAATATTTCTCTAATTATGCAGTTGTTCAACATTTCCAGTTTCTGGCATCATTTGGTTACCTGGCTGTCATTACTACCTCTTGAAAAATATGATTACTCCATGTCATCTGAATATTTAAAACAACCAACTATTCTATGTATTGCTAGCCATGTATTGTGACATGAAAACTACGGATTGCTCTTTTATTCTGTTTTCATCCAATGATTCTTCTATCTTTTACTCTTACAACCAGGCTGTGAGATAAATTAAGCTGAGTGATAGTTGCTGGTCCAAGGTCACAAATAAGTTTCACGACTGTGTATGGATTAAATTAGATTTCTTCTGTCCTTGTCCACCATTTAACCATTACTGATTTAAACATGTTTCTAAATGAAGCATGGGCCATAAAAGTAATTATTTGTAGTGACAAGTAACACTGAAGTAGCATTCACATTTTACCTTCTTAAGAGGTTGGAGATTAATTGGGTTTTAACAGTTACTTTTGGAGTCCAAAATGTCTGATTTTTCTTTGACTTTGTTAAACACTAACTTTGGACTTAGTCCTATTTTTAGACTCTATACAAACATTACATTGATGAAAAAGTCAACTGTACTTGCACTGTCTTTGTTGTATTGTTTGTTAGAATACTGCAATGTCACAAAGTTGTGGTTGGAGCTATAAAGCACAGTGAGAAAAGCAATGTACAGAAAAGATGATCAAGGGGAAATCAGAATGGACATTCTCTGTTTCCCTCTAGAGACAATAGATGAGTAGTTCAAGTTCAGTGAATCTGACCTGAGAGAAGAGAAAACATGAAAAACTCAGGAATGTAGCCAAGAGTTATTGTTCAAATACTAGAGTAAAATCAAGGACACATCTCGTTCTTCTTTTGACCCAATTCTGTCTCCATTAAAACTACAGAGCAATCTTACACGTGTTCAGTAGGATATATTCTTCAAAATATCATGCTGATTGTATTTTGAGAATAAATTACACTACTGTATATGTTAAACAGACAAACTAATAACAACAGGTTCTTCAATATGCCCATGATATTATATACGTCTTGATCCAATACTGGTAGCTAAATATGGAATCACTTTACAAACATTATGCATGAAAGAAAAGTCTTAGTAGGGAGCACTGGGAACAATAGTCACATGCAGTAAGTATATCATCATGATAATAATAATTAAAACTTTTTTTTAAAGTTAATTCTTATTTTAATACAGCCAGTTGAACAAATAGTAATAATTAATGTTAAAGCTATCTAGATCAGATTTCAAAACACTTTGGGTTTAATCAACTTTCTTCACTGTAAATCAGTGGATAATAATAAATGGATAAATGAAAATTTTATTGGGTTGTAAATACACACACACACACACACATGAATATAATCTTTCACTTTCTTGAAAATAACTAAACCTTTAAAAGCATCCACAAATTTCTGGGCAGAGATGTTTGTAGAAGTAAAGAAGTTTGCTTATATTAAGCACTACCCAAATCCATTTAACTCTTATACATCACAGATCTATGTCACATTTTATGACAATAATCTCATATGCGTATCACTGATATACTGATAGACAATTATCATTTTCAGATACTGAAACACATCATATAGCACATGTATGCATGTATATGCTGACAGATAGTATGAACTGGAGAGTTAGTTAAAATGTATTTAAAATAAACAACTAGTTTAATTAAAAAGGAAGGAAAAAAATAAACCAATCCATTTTTAATTGATATTAAATACAATTGTGTTATTGTTGTTGTTGCTCTGATCCTATCCACCTTTCAGAGAGCAGTCCAACCCACTTTTCAAAGACACCATAGCTATCACCCCTGAAAAAAGTTGTGCTTTCCGACACTAGAAACCAAATTTAATTCAGAATGTACTCAAGCCTAATTTTAGGTGGCATCCAGTGTTGTGTTAATAGTTTTTGTCCATGGAGTTGCACTCTTGCCTTCCTCTTTTCCCCACTGATTGCATTTGCTTTGCACAAAAGAACAGACATTTGAGATGCACAGAGAATGTAATCCATCTTGATAGACAAATATCATTGGATTAGTTGGCTAGTGTGTAATTACAGGTAGCAGTGAATCATTATCTTCCTTTTTTCCCCCTCCAAAGCATACAATAGTTGTAGATATCT
The DNA here is from genome assembly GCA_030867105.1 of Liasis olivaceus. Lineage (NCBI taxonomy): Eukaryota > Metazoa > Chordata > Lepidosauria > Squamata > Pythonidae > Liasis > Liasis olivaceus. The sequence goes on along the minus strand of CM061348.1, from coordinate 90,564,274 downwards.
ACAACGGTCCCCTCCAAACATTTCCAAAGCCACCCTGACTGGAACCGATCTAAAATTCACAAAGTTAGTGACTTCTGAATTCTCCAGAATATTAAGCAAGTTTGATACTAAGAAAAAGCTGGACATAATTTACATGCCCTGAAGTTTACAGTTATAAAGTGTTATAACTTCCAATAAGATCCAGTTACTTTGTGCTAGATAAACGACCTATTCTTTTAACATTAGAATCTATAATAGTTCTGAAAATGTAGCCTGTACTCCAGTTTCATTTTTACCATTTGTTTCACATACTCTTCATATTTACTTCTGGAAAACATTGTCACAGAGATTGAATGCACCTATCGAAGGTTAAATACCTCATTTCAGCAATACTTTTCCCCCTACCTACTATTTCACTACCTTCTTCATATGTTACAATATAACAAGAATACCACGTGTGTCAAACAGCATATATTGTTTTGGATGATTAAATGTAAAAAGAAATGGCCGGGAGAAATCAGAAATAAGAGAAGCCAAAGCTGTTTTGCCTTCTTTACATACAGTTAGAGGAAAAATGTCTTAAACTGAAAAGTGATGATAATATTAATTGCTATTTGTGTGTTAGCAAACTAGCCAGAAACTCTAGCTGTTAATTCATTTGTGGATAACTGGTGCAGAAGATGTAGATGCAGAGATTCTCCAAAAATCATATGCCTTTCATAATAATTTATTTCAGATTCTGCCCGGAGTTATTGATGCAAGTAAAATAAAATGAGATTAATAGTGGTGCATGAAATAATTCTTCCTTGTAAAGCTTCCCATGACGCTTCACTTTTAGATTCTACTCAGAGAATATAGAATCTCCTTTAAAATGTATTTTAAAGCATTAAAGTATGGAAGAAATATAACTATTTATGAATTCAAGATAGCATCTGCAAACAAAGTCAAGGTCTTAGCATGTCCATTGGGGATTTAACTAAATATTATGCAAATATGTCTTTTCAAATAGGGGCTTGGAATCTTACAAATTCATTTCCCAAACAGTATTAGCCTACTGGGGTTATTCTGCATCATGATCAAGTGAAAACAGATAAGCATTTCAGAACAAAAATGTTAGCTTATTATGCTCTGCAGAAAATGTAATAATACAAAATAATCCTTAAAAACAGTTGGATGTAAAATTCAAAAGCAGGACTATGGAAGAAAGCCCATAGATTTTCAATATTCATGAATTATCCCTTGGCCACCTTGCCATGATTTGAATTGTAAAAGCAATCCACAATAGCCAAGAAAACAGTAGATTATCAATGTGCTCTCAGACTGAGATGAGACAATTTTACCTGTGATGACACTTATTATTATATCTGACAAACGCTGTTGTCCTCCCCCAAATTATTATGGTACATAAAATAATTATATTTATCCGCAGCTGAATTTGAACAATAACAGCAATTTGACGTTATTGTTAAAAATAGTGATTTTTCTTGTATCCCAAATAAAATAAAATAAAAAATGAGATTCCAGAAAAGGCAAAATTCAGTCTGATTCATCTCGATCTGTATATACAGTCAGGGGAACACATACAGAAATGCTTGTTTTAGATCTGTTAACTTTGAAATCACAAAATAATCTGAAAGGCAAGAATCTTTAATTAATTAATTAATTAATTTGCTGCTGACCAAAGTCTCCCAGTGTCTACAACAGAAATACGAAAGGATATAAAACAAAGGGTATTAAAGATATCACAATTAAAACTATACATAATTAACAGACTGTCCAAAGAGAAGCCTTTTTAATGCCTTTGAGAGGCAAACAAAAAGATTTAGGCCTCTCAACTTGGCAGGCATTATATTCCAAGGAACTGAGGCAGTAATAGAGAAAGCTTTATCCCAAGTCACTGAAATGAACCTCCTGAGATGATGTCAGAATGGAGGGCTAGAGGAGATGGAAGAAGAGATTTGCTCAGGCAACCTTGACCTCAAACAATATAAAAGTTTATAGGGAATGATCAGCATTTTGTTTCTCTTTTGGAAAATAAAGTGTGAAGAATAGACACAAAGGCAGTACAGAACACAGGTAAAGCCTGGAGCTTTGTTCAGACAAAGCATCAAAGGTTAAGGCCATTATTCAGACCATTCAACTCCTTGCAATACCTTCTGCTTGATTCTAATGCTATCACATCTAGACAGAAAAAAAACAAGATGACCACTAACACCAGTTGCTGAGCTTTTGGTGTCCCTGTGCTGCCATCTACCGGTCACCCAGATTTTGCAACCCAGATCTAGTAGTCCTACCTGATTACAAACTGGATTATAACCAATTGTTTCAAACTAAAATTTAAGTGAGTTAAATTATTCTCCCTTTGGGACTACAATAAAAATATGAAAGAATATAAAACAATGGGTATTAAAGATATCGTAATTAAAGGCAAGTATATTCCTTGCTAAATTTAACAGTGATGAAAAAGTCAAGCATGTCTTTCCCTTGATATCTAAAAGCACAGAACTGTGTTGTAGACTCTGGCACCAATAGCAAATATCACCTCATGTATCATAAAATATTTATATCCCTTTCTGTAGGGGTGTAAGACACGTTCGCTCAAGTAGCAGCTTCCATACAGTATGAACTATGAGTATTCCCTACTGGGATGTTAGAGGGGCAGGATTCAGACACTATTAGTGACCTGGCCTTCTTTTGTGAGAGTTTTTCTCAATGCAACTAATTTTGAAAGGAAAATAGTAGATCTGTCTTTTTTAGTCCAATCCAAGCAAAGCAAAGAAAGACAAGCTTGCATTGTTCCCAGTCCATCTTCTCTCTGGGAAAACTTGCATCAGTGTTTTTGAGAAACATGAGATGAGGCACCTTTTCTCTAAGCAACCAGCTCCCATGGTCATCCACAGGGTGGGAACAAGGGGAAGCAAAAGATGAAATGAGCATTGTGACATCACAGTAAAAGCTCCACTCCTGTTGATATGTAATTGTGACATTGTATGCATGCATATAAGAGGGAGAGCTTGCATTATGACATTGCAGTGCTTGTGTCATCCTGATGAAACCTTTATGTTTTGTGAAAGCCTTTGTAAGTACTTAAATACATACACATATAAATAATCTGTTAAGCATATTATTGTGTTTATAATTGAAAAATAGGTAACACATTTTATAAACAATGAAGAAATAGTTAAAGAAGTGGTGAAGGCACCAGGCTAGAAAGCAGGAGACTGTGAGTTCTAGTCCTGCCTTAGACATGAAAGCCGGCTGGGTGACTTTGGGCCAGTCTCTCTCGCTCAGCCCAGCTCACCTCACAGGGTTATTGTTGTGGGGGAAAGAGGAGGAGGAAGGAGTATTAGGCATGTTTTCCACCTTGACTTATTTATAAAAGTAATAAAGGCAGGATAAAAAAAAATCTTTTAAAAAATCAGTACAAGAATTTCCTGCTGAAGAAAGTTTTAGGCAGAAAAAGTAATCAGAGATTGGACATAGAAACTAAACTAGTTCACCCTGAATAGTTAGCCTCCTACCCTTTTCTTCTCTTTTCCTTAACGTGAAAGGGCAAGCCATTAGATCAAACGACATTGACAAGCCCACTGTTTTTATTGTATACAAACTTTGTCAACAGCATACTATAAGATCCTGCATTGTGTCATTATTTCCAAGGCTGCACCAATTACTGTCTTGAAAATCCAGTGAGCTGACTACTGGAGCTGTAAAACTATCAGTATTTTTCAGGGTGTAAAAACTCCATTGCAAAATTGGTCAAGGGTGAAAATGTCACCATTGCATTGTGTAGAAATTTCACAAAGGAAGGAACAATAGACACAGATATCTGAATATTTCCAAAGTTCATCATGAATTTAACTCTTATCTTTTAGCATACATTGATTTTTGTCAACTCCCCATACCCAGTATCTAGAAATTATTTTATTTCTCATTTACAAGCATCCCAAGTATGCCCTGACTCCTAAGTAATAAACAGTGAGATTTTTGTGAAGTTTTAAATATAGAATGGTGTGTGTCATTAAGAGCATAAAATTAAAAGAACTAGAAGTCCCAACAGGATCAGATATCCACCAACTTTATGTGGTGATTTTGGGACCTAAAAGTAATTTTGTATTAGGAGGTAGAGTAGCTCCATACCCCCACTGTTTTTATTCCTCCAAAACTTCAGCAACAGTTTGAAGATGTTCCTGAATCATATTCACTTTGCTGTCTTGAAATGCTGTAAGGAAGAAACAGAAATCACTATCCTACCCTGAGTTTCTACAAAATCCTGCAACACTTAACCCTTCCCCCACTCCATGGATGGGAGAAAGGGAGGAAGGGAGGGAAAATACCCTGACACTTTGCACAATTCCTCCTGTGCTGAACAAAAAGGGAATCAAGAATCCTTCCAATGAGGAAACTGAGTTACCACATCTCAAAACCAAAAAAAAAAAAAAGTTAAAGCAGTTTTCTCTATACCTCATTGGTGGTAGATGTCTGGAACTGCTTTTATCTGGTACAGAAACCTTCTATGGAAATGTCCATAATATGATTTTCCTGATCAGAATGCTTAGGCATTCTTGAAATGGAGAATGAACTCAGGGAGAAGAATAATGAAGAAAACACTAAGTGATGACTCAATTCTTTGTCTCTTATTTTTCTCACATAGACTTGAAAAAAAAAAAAGCATATTCTAGTCAAAGAATATTTAAAAAGCATTGTTGATGATAATTCAGATGACATTTCAGTAAACAAGAACCACCTGGAAATTGGTTAAAGAATTGGGCTGCAAATCAAAGACGTTTTAAAAATAGATTCATACTGAAAATATAAAACTTTGCATAAAAATGGAACTCCCAATTTCCTAATGCTATAACCTGGAATAAGAACTGACCAAAAAAAAAAAAAAAAAATTACATAACTATCTTCATGTGTGTGTGTGTGCATGAGTCACAAAATGTCCATAACAACCTCACAATTCACACCTGTGACTTACATAGAATGCACTTACAAAAGGGTTTGTGACATGATGTTGAAGTGCACATTTCACCATTTTTGTCACTGCACTTGACTGGAATCTGTCAATCATAGTGGAAGCTATATTAGATGGTCTTTTTATTCAGTCCGACAGATCCCTTTTTATTTGCCTAGCAATCAGCATTATAGACCGTTTTAAATAATTAATGGAGCTACTATTAAATTGCTATTACGCATGCCTGTGGGAGCCAGTTTGGTCTAATGGTTAAAGGAATTGAGGTCGAAACCAGGAGACCTGCCTCAATCATAAAGGCATCTGGGGGACCTTGGGCCAATCACTGTGTCTCAGCTCTAGAAAGAAGGCAAGAGTCAACCACATTCCAAAATGCTGCCAAGAAAACTGCAGGGACTTGTCCAGGCAGTCACTAGAGTCAAGACTGACTCAAACATACATATTTATTTTATTAATATATTTATTTATGCATGACAGTACTAAATTCCTAACAGTTTGCTATTTGGAGTATTATAAAAGTACTATGAAATATTTTTGGTGGGTTTTTTCCTTTAAATTTACAAACCAAGCATAATCTATTTTACTTTGGCTTTTAGTAGGCAGACGATAGATAGATAGATAGATAGATAGATAGATAGATAGATAGATGAGATTAAACCAATCCTGAATCATGTTTCCTATGCAGACACGTGTTTCTGTGTGTGCTTCAAACAGACAGATAGAGTGAATACAGGTGAAACTCGAAAAATTAGAATATCGTGCAAATGTTCATTTATGTCAGTATGGCAACTCAAAAGGTAAACCAATATATGAGATAGACGCATTACATGCAGAGCGAGATATGTCAAGCCTTACTTTGGTATAATTGTGATGATTATGGCGTACAGCTTATGAAAACCCGAAATTCACAATCTCAGAAAATTAGAATATTACATGACATCAATAACACAAGGATTGGAAATAGAACAATATCGGACCTCTGCAAAGTACAAGCGTGCATATGTACTTATTACTTGGTTTGGGCCCCTTTTGCAGCAATGACTGCCGCAATGTGGCGTGGCATGGATGCTGTCAGCCTGTGGCACTGCTGAGGTGTTATGGAAGACCAGGATGCTTCAATAGTGGCCTTCAGCTCCACTGCATTGTTCGGTCTCATGTCCCTCATCTTTCTCTTGGCAATGCCCCATAGATTCTCTATGGGGTTCAGGTCAGGCGTGTTTGCTGGCCAATCAAGCACAGTAATCCCATGGTCATTGAACCAGGTTTTGGTACTTTTGGCAGTGTGGGCAGGTGCCAAGTCCTGCTGGAAAATGAAGTCAGCATCCCCATAAAGCTCGTCTGCGGAAGGAAGCATGAAGTGCTCCAAAATCTCCTGGTAGACGGCTGCGTTGACCCTGGACTTAATGAAGCACAGTGGACCAACACCGGCAGATGACATGGCTCCCCAAATCAACACAGGCTGTGGAAACTTCACACTGGACTTCAAGCATCGTGAATTGTGTGCCTCTCCATTCTTCCTCCAGACTCTGGTTCCTTGGTTCCCAAATGAGATGCAAAAGTTGCTCTCATCAGAAAAGAGGATTTTGGACCACTGGGCAACAGACCAGTTCTTTTTTTCTGTAGCCCAGGTAAGATGCTTCTGACGTTGTTTGTTGTTCAGGAGCGGCTTGACAAGAGGAATACGACATTTGAAGCCCATGTCCAGGATCCGTCTGTGTGTGGTGGCTCTTGATGCACTAAGTCCAGCCTCAGTCCACTCCTTGTGAAAGTCCCCAACACTTTTGAATAGCCTTTTCCTGACAATCCTCTCCAGGCTGCGGTCATCTCTGCTGCTTGTGCACCTTTTTCTACCACACTTTTCCCTTCCACATAACCTTCTATTGATGTGCTTTGATACAGCACTTTGGGAACATCCAACTTCTTTTGCAATTACCTTTTGAGGGTGTCAATGATGGTTTTCTGCACAACTGTCAGGTCAGCAGTCTTTCCCATGCTTGTGATTCCTACTGAACCAGCCTGAGAGACCATTGAAAGGCTCAGGAACCCTTTGCAGGTGTTATGGATTCATTAGCTCATTAGAGGGGGACACTTTGAGCCTAGAATATTGAACCTTTTCACACTATTCTAATTTTCTGAGATTGTGAATTTGGGGTTTTCATAAGCTGTACGCCATAATCATCACAGTTATACCAAAGTAAGGCTTGACATATCTCGCTTTGCATGTAATGCGTCTATCTCATATATTGGTTTCACCTTTTGAGTTGCCATACTGACATAAATGAACATTTGCACGATATTCTAATTTTTCGAGTTTCACCTGTATTGAGTTAAGTGAGTGGTTAGTTGTACCTGACATGGTTCTTAGATTACTATAATCAAACACATAATAACACTATTTTTTTAAAACCATAATACGCATGTATGCCACAAGAATACTTTGGCTCAAATATTTATAAGAACAGGTTTTAGTTAATTTCCTATTTATTGTGTAACATGAGTAAAAAGCAGTGACTGCTATCCTTTGCTTTCGTATCGTAAATTGATTAGCCTAATTCAGTTGAAAAGTTCACAATCCTTTTCATTAGTCCATTGTAACTGCAAACATTCCCATCAGGCATTTTTGCATGTTCTGCATGGGTTTTCATTTGTCCTTTCTACTGACACATCTTATTTATAAGTTAGGTATTCAGTGCAAAACAGTGAGTCATTGAATGGGTTCTGTCAAATCTCTGTCTCTGTATCTTTATCATACTTGACAGAAGAACTAATAAGTTTTATATTTTTAATAATGCATTAAAAATTTCATCATCATGTAGAAAGAAGAGGTATGCCTTTTTTAAAAAAGAAAGATTTGATTTACCACCTTGTTTTTCTAGTTGTTGTTGTTCAGTCATTAAGTCGTGTCCGACTCTTTGTGACCCCATGAACCATATCGCGCCAGGCCTTCCTGTCCTTCACTGCCTCCCTGAGTTTGCTCAGTTTCATGCTCATTGCTTCAGTGATGCTATCTAACCATCTCATCCTCTGCCGTCCTCTTCTCCTTTTGCCTTCCATCTTTCCAGCATCAGGGTCTTTTCCAAGGCCCTGCATTACCTTTGCATTAGGTGACCAAAGTATCTGAGCTTGAGCTTCATTATCAATCCTTCCAATGAGCAGTCAGGGTTGATTTCCTTTAAGATTGACTGGTTTGACCTCCTAGCAGTCCAGGGGACTCTTAAGAGTCTTCTCCAGCACCACAGTTCAAAGGCATCAATTCTTTGGCATTCAGCCTTCTTTATGGTCCAGCTCTCACAGCCATACATTACTACTGGAAAAACCATAGCTTTGATTATGCGGATCTTTGTCGGCAAGGTGATGTCTCTGCTTTTTAATATGCTGTCTAGGTTTGACATAGCTTTCCTCCCAAGGAGCAAGTGTCTTTTAATTTCATGGCTGCAGTCTCCATCTGCAGTGATCTTGGAGCCCAAATAAATGAAGTCTGTTACTGCTTCCATTTCTACCCCTTCTATTTGCCAGGAACTGATGGGTCCAGATGCCATGATCTTAGTTTTTTTAATGTTGAGTTTCAAGCCAACTTTTGCACTCTCCTCTTTCACCCTTATCAAGAGGCTCTTTAGTTCTCCTTCACTTTCTGCCATTAGGGTGGTATCGTCTGCATATCTGAGGTTGTTGATGTTTCTCCCTGCAATCTTAATTCCAGCTTGTGATTCTTCTAGCCTGGCATTTCTCATGATGTGCTCTGCATATATTTTTCTAGTGTGTTAGGTAATTGTTATCTGAACAGTTTTTCATTGGTAGGACCGGTAAGTCCTGAGTGCTTCCATTAATTGAACTAGGGCAAGATCCTTGAAGCTGATGCCTACCAAAGTTTAGGGCAAAAAAGTCACTTTTATAAAATTATGGGTAGTGTCTAGTTAGTCTTCCTTTAGCTACATATATATTTTTAAAAGCAAGGAAGTATTTGAAAAGGGAATATATTCTTGCTAGTCTAAGTCATTACTTTTTTTCTGACAGATAGGATGTCTTCCTGTGGTATTTCAAATACCCCTCAGGGCTCTATTTGACTTGAAGTTATAAAAATTAGCACAATTCATAAGCCTCTGCATGGTTCAGTGTTTTCTGTGGGCTACAACTATGATCATCTTGTCAGGTATATGCATTTTTCTCATTTTCTGAAAGCATAATCACTAAAACAAATGGGCCTTCTGTGTTTTGCTTATCTTACTGAAAACCATCTCTTTCTATGTATGCTTAGCAGCTGAGGTCAGAATATGTGAAGAATGAAGTCACTGAACTTCATGAGTGGAAGCTTTTCTTTAAAACTCCCCAATTATAATTTTCAGTGACAGTGTGAGAATAATGTACTGATATTAATTTTATAAAGCCAGTCACAGTACATAATTTTGTGCAGTTTATAACTCAGGGAGAACCTTTTAGTTGGTCTGAAGATCGACATCCCTACTAATCAGTAGCAGTTGAGAAACAATAGCACTCAATCAATCGGTGCAAGAGGAAAAAAAAGAAAAAAGAAAAAGTATTGCACTAGAGAATCACTGTGTCCATAATTCAAACCTCTAATTTTTCTTCGTCATAATACACTTTAAAGATTCTAAAAGTACAAAAGAACAGGATATTGGCATAAAAATGACAGGAGAGAAAAGTGCTTCTCAAACATACCTAGAAGCTCTTGGTGTTTCAGGATGATTATTCTTCCATCCAATTAACACTCAAGTTCACCCATGGACCATTCTCTTTATTTATATATTTATAAATATAAATGATTAAAATATATATTTATATATTTATTTATCCATATCCCAATACAAACTGCTACTCACACTACAAAAGCACATACATACTTAAGACAAGGATTATAAGATTGCAAAACTGGTGAACAGAGCAGGCAGAGCACCATAAATCATACTCTCAAGTAGGCTCCTAAGTAAATAATGATGTAAATACATTCCTGTTGGAACAATGGGCATGTTTCTTATTTCAGAAAGTAAATATTGCACACTGAATTCTATGACTATTGAGTCCCAGCTCCTGTGGCTCTTGTCTCCCAGCCAAATACTAACTAGGCCTAACCCTGCTTAGCTTCTGAGTTCAGACAAGGTTGCCCAAGTGCGGAAATGAGGCATACTCAAATTATGAATAGAAAATACACATGGCCATGGAATAGTGAGGGGGAGGAATGATTAGCCAATTAGAAGAAAACACATTGTATGGCTGTTTAATATGGTTACCATGTAACTTTCAAGGCTTCCTGTAATTACAGTGCCTAACTAAATATCTAGGCATTACCAAGAGAGGAGAATGGCTTGAGAACAAGACAGATGGAAATTTACTGCTGCCAACCCTGATGAATAATTGAATGTACATTTGTATCCCCATTTGATTAGGTTGTTCCCACTCCACATAATTCTCAGGACTTTTCAGACAGATTCTCTTAGATCCATAAAGGCCTTACATTCCTTTCATTTTTATTATAGGTGTAATAAAATGTTATCCTAAGATCAGAGCAGTTCAGCTGCTTTACTTCCAAAAGATCAACATTTGACTTGTTCTATCAGTCTTCCAACACTGTTAACCTTTTCTGTAAGGGGAACTCATCAAGCTAGTACAGTGTGTGCTATTCGTTGTAAGTCAGTATTTTAGCTGACAGCCAGTTACCTCTTCACATAAAGCAACAAAGGAGTTCATATATTAACTTGCAGACACTGGCAATATGAAGAAAGATTTTTCCACTGACTCTAAACTGATAGTATGGTTTGTATTGGGTTAGCATGGAAACCTCACTAAGCTAGATAAATGAAAACACATGATAGCCTTCTGGTGAATCAGAAGTAGAAGTTACTTCCAAGCTAAGCCTGACTTCATTGGCCATGTTCCCGCATGATTTTTTCCCCCTTGATTACTAAGTATAAAAGAGCCAGCAGTAAGAGGTACAACTAATCCAGACCTTTAGCTAATTGAGAAAAAATCTGAAGTAGAACATGAAAGGTCTGTGTTATTATTTCCACTATAAGTGACACTGATCTGTGATTATATGTATATATGGTGGTCCTTCAGGTTCGAAGAAGACACAATGCGAACACGAAGGTGGTTTTGCAGTCCCAGTTTGGAAGCACAGAGTCTAGCACAAAAGGAGCACAGCACTGGAAGTCCATTGTTGTGGTAACTGTGGGTGTTATTCTTTGACATTGTTCACGGTTTTCAGTTTTTGGCAGCACCTGTCTTCAAAGCTATTGGAGGCTTCATAGCACAGGGCTCACCAGCAGGTTCTCTTAGTAGCTGCAGCTTCTAGTTCCCTTGGCTGGATGTCACAGTGGTGTAGGGTTTCTTTCACAGCATCTTTGTAGTGCTTGTGGGGTTGACCTCGAGGTCTCTTCCCAGGCTCCAGTACACTATAGAACAACTGGTGAGGCATTCAGTGGTTATCCACTCTGATGACGTATCTCAACCACTGCATCTGAGCTCTGATAGTCAGAGACTCAACACTGGTGTACTTTGCATGATCCAAGACCTTCAGATTGGAGACACGGTCTTACCAACAAATGCCAAGGATGGAGCAGAGAGCACGCATGTGAAATTTCTCCAGTTGTTTGATGTGCCTTCGCTACAGGGTCCAGGACTCACATCCATATAGGAGAGAAGAGATAACCACAGCTCTGTAGACTTTCAGCTTTGTGGAGATGCAGATGTTGTGTTGATTAAGCACTCTGGTATGCAGCTATCCCAGAACCTGGCTGGTCTTGCTGATCCTGGAGTCAATTTCTTTGTCCAAAGGCCCATAGCTCAAGATGATACATCCCAAGTATTTGAAGCTATTTACATTTGTCAGCTGGGTGTTGTCAACAGTGATTTTTGGTTCTATGGGGTTGGTATTTGGCATGGACTGGTAAAGCAGTTCAGTCTTGTGCAGGCTGAGAGTCAGGCTAAAGGGTGTAGCAGCATCAGAACATTTGTTCATGTGAGAGCTAGAGCGAAAGGGGTTAAGCACATACTCTTATCCCCAGAGCAGAGAGGAAGAGATAAGAGAATGAGACTGGCACCTCCCTAAGGAATGCAGGATGTTTGTGGGGTGACCCTGGGAATTGCTCTCACTCTGAGAAGATTTCTGTAATGGGAGTGAAGCCAATAAACCTTGCTGGATTGAATCTGTACTGTCTCCTGGAGTTTCATGGGCTAATCCTGACAGTTCAGCATCAACTGTAGATCACTGTGTGCACCGAGAGCACACAGTCATCAGCAAAGAGAGTTTCTTGAATGACTATATGGAGGCACTTTGTACATTCAAGCAGAGAAGATCAAAGAAAGACCTGTCCAATCGATACCTGATGTACAGTCCCTCCTTCAGATCCTGGACAGCACATGACAATATGCAAGTGAAGAACAGATTGAAAAGACTAGGGCTAGCATACAATGCTGTTTTACCCCATTGGAAATGGTAAATGTAGCTGATGTATCACCACTGTAAAGGATCTGTCCTGTCATTCCATTGTGGAGTAGCTGAATCAACTTCACGAATTGCCTCGGGCATCCATAATGTCTCAAGATGATCCAGAGAGCCTCCCTGTTTACAGTGTCAAATGCCTTTGTCAGTTCAATGAAGACAGTGTAATGAGGCTTGTTCTGCCTCAATGCACTTCACCTGGACCTGCCTCATGGCAAATATCATCTCTGCTATACTCTGTTCAGTCCAAAAGCCACACTGCGCCTCTGGGAGTTTCCTTTTTGAGACAGTGACAAGTCTGTTCAGGAGAATGCAGGCAAAGATCTTGCCTATGATGTGATGGAATGGAATTATGAAGGCCAGACTCAGGGAGGGAAGCATCCTCTTTTGTCTCCTGAAGCGCAGGGAAAAGATAAGAGGATGAGGCTGGCATCTCCCTGAGGAATTCACGCTGTGTTGACTGACTGACCCTGGGAACTAGTTTCAGTCTGGGAAGATTCTTGATAGAGGTTGTAGCTAATAAACATTGCTGAACTGAATCTGCATGGTCTCCTGGAGTTCCCTGGGCTAGGCCTGACAGATGTGAGATACCCCTGTAGTCTGATTGCTTTCCTTTATTTTATAGACAGCCATGATGAGGGCATTGTGGAAGTCATCAGGCATCTCCCCTGTGGACCAAATGTCTTCCAGGATGCCTTGGAATGCCTGTAAGGTGTTTGGGTCTAGTGCTTTGTAGATCTCAGTAGGAATGCCATCCTGCCCTGTCACTTTATTTGAGTTCATTTGCAAGATCACTTTCTTGATCTTATCAGTAGAGGGAGGCAGGTCTAGGGCATCCAAGCTGACAGCTGAGGAATCTGCTGTAAAACATCATGATCAACTGTGGATGGCCTATTGAGTAGATTCAAAAAGTGTTCTTCCTCGCCTTTGATCAGGCTTGACCCATTGAATAATAGCAAAGGGGAGCACCCTGATTTAGGAGGACCATAAACTAACTTTATGGCACTGAAGAACTCTCTGGTGGCATGCATGTCTGCATAGCATTCCACCTGCTCAGCCTTTCTCTGCCACCACTCATCCTGCATTTCTCATAGTTCTGTCTGTACTTTGGACTGCAGGTGCTTAAACTGTTCTTTCTTTGAGGCAGTCGATGGATTGTTCTGCCAGTCTGCATAGGCCTTGTTCTTGGCCTGAAGGGCTGCTGAAATGGTCTTGTGGTTTTCATCAGACCAGTCTCGAAGCACCCAGGTTTTCAGTCTGAGTACAGTTGTTGTAGTCTGTGTGATTATACCTTTAAGCTGTGTCCACTTTTCAGAATAGGTTCCTACAAGTGGTAATTGCCAGAGAGTTTTTCATTAAATACATCTTGGAAACATTGGACTTGGCCTGGGTCTTGCAGTCCACCAATGTTGAATGACTTTCTGAGAGTCCTTGGTTGCTTGCAGTGTAAAGGTTCTATGTGCAGGTTGAGGATTGAGTGGACCAGCCTGTGATCTGTTCAGAACTCAGCACCTCATATGGCCTGGGTGATGGTGATGTCTTTAAGGTCATGCTGACACACTGTGACATAGTCAAGTAGGTCCCAGTGTTTGTACCTGGGATGCATCCAGGTAGTTTTATACTTGTTTGCAAGTCTGAACACCATGTTAATGATGCACAGGTTGTGCTTGGTACATTTGCTCAGAAGCAGCAGGCCATTATTGTTTAGTTTTCCCACCCCATGTCTGCCAAGGACTCTGCCCCACTTGTTGCTCTCTGTCCCCACCCTCGTGTTGAAGTCACCCAGGATGATGAGTTTGTCACTGGTGGGGGTTGTTTGAATAATTTGGTCCAGGTCCTTGTAGAAACCTTCCTTGTCTTTGTCTGGATCCATGAGAGTTGGTACATAGGCACTGACAGTGGTGATATAGAGAACTTGCTGAGAGGAAAGCAAAACTTCATAATATGTCCATTTATTCCATTGGGTAGAGTAGAGATGTTCTTCAGCAAAGCAGTTTTGATTGCAAAACCTACTCTGTGAGTCCTGTTGTCAGCCTGTGGTTTCCCTTTCCAAAGGAACATGAATCCACTTACTGCTTCCTGTAATGAACAACCACTGGTCCAAGAGCCAGCCACATGTAGGCTTGTGGCTACAACTGCCAGTCGTCATCTCTGCCTGTTGCTTCACAATTCCCCCATTGCTGCAGGGCTCAACAAATTAGGTTTGGACTGAAATGACTTGCAGATGAATTGTAGATGAAGATGAATTGCACAACATAAACCTGTGCATGATGGAATTTTAAGTGGAACAGCCATTGCACAGGGGCAGTCCCACTCCCTCAGCATAAGAGACCTTAATCCAGTGGCATGGAGAACCATTATGGCTTGAGAACTGTTCTGCTGCAGTGGATGACCAGGACGTCTAAGTGTCTTGTCATGCTCTTACTGCTCCACAACACCTGCTGGGTCTGCCTTCTTGACTTTTGGACTGTTGATCAGTTTCCTTTGCTCAGTCTGCCAGGGCCAGACTTCACACACTGGGATAGACAAATCCCCTACCTCACCAAGGGTCGAAGGTGGTAGACCCCTGCTTCTATGGATCTGGTGCTCAGTGCCTGTTCTTGTGCTGAGAGAGAGAGAGAGAGAGAGAGTGTCTTGGAAGAATCTGATTGTACTGTACTACCTCCTTCTCTTCTAAGTCAGGGAATTAGTCTGAGCTGCTTCTGAATGTTACCTCACTGTGGACTTAAAAAAATGTTTCGGCCCCTTTTGCCCAAACAACAGATCCTGCAGATCTCCCTCAAGGTAATTGTCCTTACTCTCTACGACATCACACATATAAAAGGGTAGGGATTTCATTGCTATGCCTGCTATCTTTCAGATTTTGACATAATGCCCATGTAGATGATTCTGGGTTCCAAACTTTACATTTCTTATTTTTGTCAGGGGAAAAACCTCGTTAAACACAGGAGACAGACACACCAGAACAAGAGCCACTTCAAAGTTCTAAAAGCTTTATTAAATGTTAGTTCAATAAGCAAGTAAAATTTAATCAAGAACATACAAGGTACTTACTTAGATTCACATTGCAATGCGGACCAGCTTGAGCAAGCTGCCAGGTAAGACAGCTTGACCAAGTGGTACCGACCCCCTAGTTGCAATCCTTTTCATCCTCAAAAACCACAGACCACAGACATGACTCCCAGGATTTGCAACTGAATCATAAAGTCCTTGGTGTTAATTCTACCATACTTCCCTATTCCTATTTGTCCTTGTCATGTCTTTTCCCATCAACAAGTTTGCTTAGTTAACAGTTGCTTAGTTTTGCAAGTTTTACTTATTTCCTGTCATTGCCCTAAAGGTCATATATAAGCTAACCTTTGCTTTTATTAAATGTGATTAAAATTATCTATCTATATTAAAATAGGTTTCAGGCTACTAACAGTTTTCCTCTCACATTTTGTATAAGAAGCAAAGCTTTTCTGAAGTTTTAAATTGAATTCAGGGTAACTGGACCCACTGGTTCCACCTAGAGTAAGTTAAAAATAATCCTGAATTGTTTTGACATGCTCTAGTTTAGTATGTTGAAGCTGTGCACTGATATTGTTTGTCTACCCATCCATCCTACCACTTTATCAGCCCATGTAATGGCTAGATTCAAGATTTAAAAAAAAATGAAATTTGACAGAAGTTCAGCAATTAATCTATATTGGTAATCTTAAAAGCAGAATTATCTGAAACTTTTTAATTTTAATATTTGTGGACTAACCTGCAACTTGGCTACAGGAAGGAATATATATTTTTACCATGCAGAAAGGGACAACCCATTTACCTTGATGTAGCTTGTGCTGAATTCTATGTCTTGTGACCATTAATGAAATGATTTTCCCTCCAGGGAAAGCAGCACAACTGGGACACCATTTATTTGTAGATATTGATGAACTAACTTTCATTCTACTTTATAGCCTTCATTTTTTATATCTGTTTCACTGATCACTGAAGGGCATTCTCCAACAAAGGCAGAACATAGCAGCTATTGCAGTGACTCGCCAGTGGATGAAAACACACTATGTTGACAGTAGGCAGGCAAACACATGGATGGACTACATTCTATGCCTTCTGGAAACTGATAGCAGCTTGAAGGCTCATGAACCTACTCTTTTCCAAACTGTCTTGAGAGCGATTCAGAAGAATTAGGGAATTCTTGAAAAGGTAAAAATTGTTTACTTCCTCTAAGCACAGAACTAAGAGTGCTTAAAATTAATAATCTCAATGGGCCTCTGTGTGCCCTATCTTTTCTCAGGGAGTGTCTGCTTTATTTCCTTGAAAAGAACAATGTAAGAAATTGGAGTATCCACAAGATTCAGTCTAATAATATAGTATTGTGCCATTGGAAAGAAAAAAAGGAGAGCTGTTCATGGGATTTCCAGGCCATCCTACGGTCCTGGGATGCTGCTATAGGGCTATCTTAAATTTCCAGCTTTAAACTGGTTTGGAGGTAGTTTGTGTGAGTGTGGAAGAGGAAAATCTTATTTCTGCCACTCTGCCACTTTAGCTGTTATAACACTGTAAAATTCAAAACTTGGAAAGCCCAGAAAGGGTACATTTGTGATTAGGCAATGTTTAAGAAGAAATAACCATGGATCCAAAGGATTCAGACCTGTACTACATTTCAAAGTGGTAGGAAATTTAGAGTAGCTCTCAGAATAGGTAAAATTTGTTCCTTCTCATTGCTCATCATGAACATAAGGAAACACACGCACACAAGCCCTCTGTGTCTTCGTTTTCTTTCTTTCTTTCTTTCTTTCTTTCTTTCTTTCTTTCTTTCTTTCTTTCTTTCTTTCTTTCTTTCTTTCTTTCTTTCTAACCTACAGCTGGAGTGCCACTGAGGTCTTACACAGTGTTGTAATATTATTTTTTTTCAACTATTTAAAAAGTCTAATATTCCAACAAATATAGATTGTGAAAAGGTTATGACAAGAAATATAGGTGTGTGATTTGAGTGTGTGTGTGTATTCATGTTTGTATGGTTGTATTGTTAAGTTTCTATTTATTTCTCCAGGCTGAGGGAAAGGTATGGTAAATATTTATAGATGTGGGTTGTTGGCTTGTCTGGGTAGAATTAATTGCACAAATATTGATGCAGAATGATCCACACTAGGTATTAAGATTCAGTGTCCTTTATCAGGAGCAAATAAACTCAAAGATGCAAAATCTCACACAACAGAGGATTGAGTGCATAAGCACGAATGTCACTCATGTCTCTATGTTATTGTTTGTTTATATACTTAGACAAAACATTGTTTAGCATTTCAAGGATGCAGGTGTATTTCTTATTTGCTAGAGGTTTGACATTCTAAGAATACAATTTTGGAATAAATCCCTGTCAGACAGAGGCATCAGGCTGATGGCCAGACACTTCTCAAGCTACAGACAGCATTGATTGATTTCAGTAGGACTCTGAATTACATAGTGTTTAGGCAGCTGAAACCACTGATTTGAAATTGGTCTAATATTCTGAGAGTTTCTTTGTTTCTGATATTGGAAGATAGACACTGTTGTGCTGCAAGATTCAGTGTTCTAGGGTCCTAGAATTAACTAGGATTACCTACAGTAATATTTACAGTAGTATTGTCTCCCCCTGACCTAAGTATTGGAGGGTATTCTTTTTTTTTTTTTTTTACTGTGGTTTCCCTTCTAAATAAGGTGAAATCTACATATGAATGTCTAGCTATTTAAAACTATTTCTGCAGGTTTCAAAGTAACTAACTGTTTTGACTCTTTCAACAACTTTACAAGATAACAAAGGTATCATTTAATAAATTTTAGTTAACCTCTGCAAGTGTAATGCAACTCAAGTTGGTCTGCCATGTTCTCATGTAATTACTGCATATTGCTTAAATCAAAATCTTATCATAAGACAAAGTAGATAGATAGATAGATTGTCTATGACTAGGGTATCTCTCTACATCCATCCTTTAGATCATATATAATTAAGGCAAATCTACATCTCTGGCTAGTTCACAATGTAAGACTATGTTATATACAACAATTCATTCTGTGCTAGTAATATTTTTTAAAGTATTATTATATAAAAAAAGATAATGACATTATTTAACATTTCTGTATCACTCCAGTTTGCCCAACTATTGACACTGTACATGAGAGAACTATGAGAGAAATATATCAACAATTAAAGCAATCCAATAAATTAATAGTAACAATAACAATATCAGCAGCAAATAGATGCAAATCTTCCTTCCTTCCTTCCTTCCTTCCTTCCTTCCTTCCTTCCTTCCTTCCTTCCTTCCTTCCTTCCTTCCTTCCTCCCTCCCTCCCTCCCTCCCTCCCTCCCTGCAATTATGGTGTTGTAATTAAGAGCTGTTGCCTATAAAAGAAGTATTTCATAACTGATGCCATTTCCTGGAAGGAGCTGAACATGATGTCAAAAACATCAAACTGACCACAAGAATCTGGAATGTTTGAAGACTTCCCATAGACTTATCAGATAGACTAGATCAGATGGGCACAATTATTTTATTCTTTAACTTTCATATCTCCTATATTCATGGCTCAGAAAATAACAGACAGATGCTTTTCCTTATAAACCAGAATATTTTATGTTCTATGAACATTATTTCTGAACTCCCCCCTTGCCATTGCTGACCCAGCCTGTGAAACACTGACCCTTCCTTGCCCAACTAGCTTTATCTTCAGCATGAACAAGATATCATATCTATGGGCTTCTCCTTCAGGGAAATCTTTCATGTTCATACTCCCCTTTTTCTGGTGAATGAGAAGCACTGCATCACAGTAGTTGGCTATATATCTCCTCTCTGTGATGGAAGATTTTTCAGCTCTGCCACAGTCAGCTGGATGTTTTGGAATAATTTGGCAGCCTCACATTTCAGTAGATACCAAGGCCTATATTTCTTTTTGTCATACTGTCACACCACCAAGATCTCTAGATGACTCCATCTCCTACTCTCCATACAGAAACCTTGGAACATGGTCACCTTGGACTTTATTACTGACCTACAATGTTTCATATTCTTGAATGCCATTTGGTGGTACTTGATATTTTCTCAAAGATAACTCATTTCTCCCCATGTTGTGGCCTTTCTTCTGTCTCTGAATTGGCCTATTTATTAATTTACAGTATGTTCCAGAACTGAGACCTATCTACCCATCTTTTTCCAGACAGGGGCAAGCTTTCGTTGGGTCTTTCTGAGCAGTTGGATATTAAACTTATCCTGATTTCTTGCATAGCACCCAAAATGATGAAAGAAGGAGACAAACACTACCTTGGAGCAATACTTCCATTGCTTTGTGAACTGCCAGCAAGATAACTGGCCCAAATTACTCCCCATAATGGATTCATTTCTATTCAAATATCACTAATTTAGACCATGTAAGATTACCATCTATAGCCAAATACTTCCTGACTCTTCCCCATTGAAGGATCTCCTGTTTTCTTCAGAAACTCCAAGTCGTGCAACATTTCCTCAAAGAACAACTAGATTGCATCAAGATGTCCTGTAAGTGCCCTGCCAATCATCATCACTGCTGTTCTGAATACTGCCTTTGACTTTCCACAAAGCTTCTCCCTTCCATACAACAGTCTAAAATATTGAATGTCGTTTATTAGTTCCTGTCCTTATACAGATCAGCCCTGTCACCTTTTGCATGCAGCTTCCAAGTATAATGAAAATATATCTGATATTCCACCATTACCTCCTGAATCTGGACTATCTTACTGGCCCATGCACAAACCTCACCTCTGACCCATGATACCCTCTCATTCAGTAGATAAGAAGGAGGAATTTGAGGTGGAAAATATTTACTCTCTTACCACAACAGAGTAGACCTGAATGTCTGATTCATTGGAAGGGCTACCCTGAGAGTTCCAAGGAACCAACTGATAATTTCCATGCTCCTTGCCTTCTCTGGCAGTTCCATTTGCACTACCTCCACAGACCCAAACTTCCAAACTGGCTCTCCACTCCAGGTTTGGCATCAGTGCATGGCACTGACTCTGAAGTACAAACTGGTTGGGAGAGGGGGAAGAACAATTATTCAATTACTGAATGAGAGAAACTGTCCCACCTATGGCATTTGGGGAGGGTTTTGAACTAGAAGAAACTGCTGAGGAATATGTTGTGGACATGGAGTTTCCCTCCTTCCTGCCTTTGACATGGGTCAAGAGGAGGTGAAAACTCCTTCTCCTACTATCCAAGTAGAAATTGAAATTTTGTTCAGAACATAAAATCCCCTTCCCTGTCTTTGTGGGTAAGTGGGAGGAAGAGAAATAGAAACTTCAGTAAGTTATGCAAACTTTTTCACTGCAACGGGAGAAGAAATGGAGATTCTTCCACCACCTGAGCCCTCAGCAGAAAGAAGGGACGAAGAGACATGCACACAACCCCAGCCAATGAACAGATAGTCATGGCTGGATGGGAAGAATTCTTGACACCTCCAGGTTCATGGGAGTTGGGGAGAGTAGGAATAGAAAGACATGATATGTAAGCTAGTAATCAAAGAGCTTGGGATCAGACAGTACCATTATATAGATCCAGTCAGTCTTTGTGAAACACCAGCCAGACATTGGACATCTGTGGAATTCAAGTGTCTGGTCTCTCTGGCAACCCAGGTCAAAATGGCCATGGAGGGCAATGTTCAGTAAGTGGAGGAAAGGGGACATTTCTATGGTAGCCTCCAGTAGACAACAGGAACTGGGCAGATCCTAGCATCATCAACTATATTATCAATGAAGCATCCCAGATTGTGTCCATGACAAAAATTATGTCAAAAAGAGAGGGGAAAGAGTACTGGGAGAGGTACATAAAACGTTAAATTGCATGTTCTGTGAGCTGATGATGAGACAAAGGCCACATCCTGAGGAATGAGTTAAAGGACATCTTTGTGCTATGGTTAGGGGTACATGAAGATGAGCCCTAACCATCTTACAGATGTAGGAAACAGATTGCTACAAATTTGCACTCTCACAAACAATAGACAATTATTAGCCAAAATAAACAATATTTAACACATTTATTTGAAAGATGCAAACCTCAAAGACAGAATCACTGTCATTTTAATTCTAATGATCTTAATTTAGACTTTAAAACATGACAGTAGGAAAAAAAAAAAAGACTAAATATGGGGTGAAAGGAGATCCAGGGGTAGCTTTTCCTGAAATAAGTACTTTTCAGATGTACAGATTTCACCTCCCAAAATTTCCAGCAAGCATGTTTATTGCTGAAAAATCTAGGTATGTAAATGGAGATGGTTTAGGTTGGGGAAGTCTCCCTTAAGGAAAATATTGTTTTTAGTTAGACTGCAGGCCAGTAAATAACAATAATAACCAAATGAATTGCATTTTATAATCATTAAAAATATGAGTCTTGGAGTTTTGGAAGTCACTACTATTCCTACCCTGGTACTCTGAAAAGAAGGCATTCTTGAACTCTAGTGATAAATTTAACTGGGCTGTGGTTTAATTAGGTTTGTTCATGAAGAGACGGTTCAGGTTTCTAATCTTGTAGGAGCGATGTATTTCTCAGAAAATATAATCATAATTAGGTTAGGCAGATACTGTTTCTGGTTCTATTCATGTTTCACAGAACTCTTGGAAAGCAAAACAAAAACTATCATAGTAGCAAGGCAGTAATTAAATTTCATATTTTGCCAAGTAGAAGATTAGCTCAATTTTGCTTTTAGAAAGTGGTGAGAAAGTTGTAAATTTAAGCTCCCTGAGCATTCTGTTAGAAGTTGGATCATCTGTTTCCTCCATGTTATCACAGTATGTTCCAAGTGTAGTCTTCATAGTTGATATTATTATTATTATTATTATTATTATTATTATTATTATTATTATTTTAAAAAAGCTTCATTTTATAAGGAAAATACAAGAACAGTTCAGTTTAGTAAAACACAGAGCTAAGAAAGTTAGGTCCAACCTGGGTCATGAAACACAGCCTTTAATAGAAGAGCTTGTGAAAACAGGGGAATAATACAGGAATGTAAATAAGATGGATTTTAATCAGCTGGCAGATTTCTTGGTGATTTACAACAGATCAGAAATTGTTTCGGATTATTATATTGGAAATATAATAATAGTAACAAAATTACATGTCCTCATCTCCTTGCCATTACATTGTGATGCTGACATAAGGAAAACTTCAAAACTACAACATCCATGTAGATTTCCATCATCTTAGTTTCTGAGCGATTGAACTAGATAGTGTGCAAACTCTGGCACACATTCTCCTGCAAGCAGAACATTGCTGGATTTAGGTTTGCTCTTCTTAGGTAACATGATATCACCAAATGTGAAATCTTAAGCAGAAATCTTTCAAGTCAAGTCTTACCTGACCCTTTTTAAGTGGAGACAATAGAGACCGAACCTGGGATCTCTACTCCTGAGCTTGGTTACACACAACCTGTTCATGCAATGAAAATCTTAAGGTTGGCTCTAATAAATCACTCGGCAAAAGCTAGCTAATAAAAGCAGAATAGGTTGAAGATGTTCTTTTCATAAAAACAATTTAAAAATGAAACCCAAAGATAATATTTGGATCCCAGTGAATGTTGTTTTGTTGGTCAGTGTGGCTTGGAAGAAAGGTTTTCTTACAGAAGAGTAATTATTTATCTATTCAGAAAATTTATATGCCTGCCCATCCTAAGCAAATAACTCTGGACAGCTAACAATACAAAGCAATGTGAAACAACAAAAGTACAATTAAAAGTAAACATAATAAACACAAAAGGCAAAGCATTCATAACTTTGAATCCCAAACATGCATATATTGGGCTCTGCTCTAATACTTAAATGTGTACTCAGTTGGCTGGCCTTCCTGAAATAGTATATATGCTGCCCATCTCACTTGTATAGTGAGAGGCGGCATATATAAATTTGAGTGAATTGTGATGGAAAAACGATAAAATAAAGCTGGACACTCTCCCCCCTTGCCTCTCCAGCAAACATGTTACTCCCCCATCCCCCTTGCCTCTCTTTCTGCCCCCCACCCCACCTTGCCTCTCCTGCAATATCTCTTCTCCACTTTTTTATGCAAAACTGGATCAGCTCCAAGCTATTGCATGACCCAAGAGTGACCAAAAATAGCCCTCTATCATACTGAAACAATGGGAGGGTCATTGCCTGTGTGCTTAAGGGTTATTGGTTCTTATTACAGTACACAAAAGAAAAACCATTTATCCCCCATTTAACACCTATCCAAACCTATCCTCCAATCATATCCCTCAGATTTCCCACCTCTCAACCTCAAAAGTGTATAAATTCTATGCTTTTCTATTGCTCAGGGTCCCTCTTTCTTGGAAAGCAGGCACCCAATGATCATTGCAATAAACATGATTCTTCTCTTCAGCATTGTGCTCCTGTCTTTGGCAAAATTCCACAACAGAATGAATGAATGAATAGCTTATCCAATTAATGTCCCATTGATCTAAGGAGTGGGGGTGGAGAGCACTTTTCCCCCCACAATAACCAAGTGTCAAAGTTCACTTTTTATCAGCATAAACATTATATAACTAATTCAGAATTAATTCCACAATACTTCTTCTATAATTATACTAAAAGATTCTATCAGTCTGTCAGTAACTTTTGGATAGATCTGATATCAGTCAAATGGAGGAAGTAGTTTACAAGCTTCAGAGCTCCAGCCAACTTTAAATTCTCTGTGATTTGCAGGCAATTACTTTTTCTTTCACCATTCTCCAGAGTCATACTTTTCATATTCCTGAATTCATAATTATGTCTGGAGCAAGATAATAGAGTACAATTAGAAACTTGCCATATATTTTTAGAACTTGTAGATGAGTGTATCTAATAAGATGAAACAGAAGGAATGGAAACTCATGCCAAATAAACTGTCCAATAGAAGCTTGTGTATTATGGTACTTGATAAAACTTAAAGTATTCTTGAATGTTCTTCATCTTTTCATGCCTGTAGGCAATAATAATGTTACAACAATGGATCATGAATTACAAAAGGAAGATTTAAAATAATTTTAAGAATTGCAGTCCAGCTATAAAAGACAGCTACAGTGTAGTTGTTAGAGTACCGCCCCAGACGTGGGAGACCAGGGTTCAAATCCCAGCTGGTACCTACCTTCCCAGGAGGGGTCCTTGGGCAAAGACCCCTTAATGCTTCACCAGCTTACCTTGGATATGAGAGTGACATGAACTAAGAGAGTCATGCCAGCTTGGAAATCACCCAGATTAACAAGGTCTACGTCAGATATTGGGGAACCAGGACAATCTGACAATAAGTGGGCTATTGGAACAAATCATAAATGGATGAGACAAGAGAACCTGGAATTGATGGAATGCTTCTACAACAGTATACCTAATTAGAGGGGATATATGAAATATATTAAGGAACTATGGCTGGACAGAAGACCTACATCCACACTAACTGAGAAACAGCTATAGATCAACTATACATTTCATCCTGGACTCGAGAAAACCTGGAAGAACAACTGGATATGCAGCCAACACCTGAAGCTGAAACATCATTAACACCTCCTACATTACAGAGCACAGCAGCTAATATGAGGCATAAGTTCATAGATAAATAGCTACAGTCAACCCTCGAGACCGATTACCAAGGCTCAGTGGAGAAGGACCACCAGATAGTATCCTAGACAATGACAATAGAACCCTCACAACAATGCCTACTACCACCATAACTCAAACCAATGAACTGGTATACACTACAGCTGCTGTAATCCTGGAGACACTTGGCTACATGATCAGGAAGAACAGCAGTACATACTCCCCCTTCACCCAGAAAATGAGGTTGGAGGCTAAGATCAAGGCACCTTGGAGAGTAGTCAGCTGGTGGAATGACAGAAGGGTGTGAAGATTAAGGATAAGATTCGGCTACTGAAAAAATGCAGGGCCTGACTCCATCTGAAGCCCTAGAGACTGCTAAACAAAGGCTCACAACACTGGCTGCCATGCTAAGGAGAAACACTAGAGAAGCAGAGGCCAAGAAGATAAATGCCCTGTTCTCCAAAGAAGCATTCAAAGTGTACTCCCAACTACACTGCAACAACACAGTAACAGCAGAGCCACCAACAGCAGAAACTAAACAGGGCTGGAAGAACATATGGGAGAAACAGAAGACACATAACACGAATCCAAAGTGGCTGCAGGACCTGAGAGCAGACCACAGCAATCTCCCAGAACAGGAACCAGTCACCATCACAGTAGCAGACATCCAACAGCAGGTCAAGAACACGAAGAGCTGGACAGCACCTAGCCCATACATGATTTTGCCACACCTACTGGCAAAAGAAACTAGTAGCAGTGCATGAACACCTAGCTGCTGAACCAGCTGCTAGCAGCAGGCTCCCACCCAGGCTGGCTAACACAAGGAAGGACAGTGCTGATCATGAAAGACTCCCACAAGACTCCACAACAGCAGCGTCCAACTACCAGTCAATGACTTGCCTTCCCACAACATGGAAAGTCCTATCAGGTATCATAGATGCCAAGCTATGGAACCATATGGACCAGGACATAAGTACAGCTCAGAAGGGCATTGGGAACAACACCAGAGGCTCAAAACACCAGTTGCTCCTAGATAGAGCAGTTGCCCAAGACTCAAAGTCTAGGCAGACCAATCTGAGCACAGCTTGGATTGACTACAGGAAAGCCTATGACTCAATGCCACAGACATGGATCTGTGAATGTCTGGCACTATACAAAGTCAACAGGACACTAAGGACCTTCCTCAAAACTCAATAGGACTGTGAAAGATAATGCTGGAAGTCAACTCAAGACAGCCAACACAAGTGGCCATCAAATGTGGCATATACCAAGATGATGCACTGTCTAACTGCTGTTCTACATAGGCTTGAACCCCCACAGTCATATAACTACAAGGACTGGATACAGGTAGAAGTTCAAGAGTGGAACTATCATCAGCCACCTCCTCTACATGGATGGCCTCAAACTGTATGTTAAGAGTGAACGAGACATTGACTCACTGATCCACCTGACACAGATGTACAGTAAGGACATTGGGACTAGAGAAGTGTGGCCAGATGGTAGTAAAGAGAGGGAAGGTAGTTACGACAGATGGGGTGGAACTACCAGTGGGCCACATAGCAGACATAGAGACCAGCTATAAATACCTTGGTATCCCACAGTCACATGGGAACCATGATGAGGTGACAAGGAAGACAGCAACATCCAAGTACCACCAAAGGATAAGATAGGTCCTGAAGAGCCAGCTCATTAGGAAGAACAAGATCCATGCCATCAACAAGTACTCCCTGCCAGTCATCAGATACCTTGCAGGTATAATGAGCTGGCCAAAGGAGGACGTGGAGGCTGCAGATGTGAAGACCAGGAAGCTCCGTACAATGTACAGAGGCTTCCACCCCAAGCCAACACCCAGAGGCTTTAAACCAGCCACAAAGAGGGTGGGTTGAGTCTGGTAAGTGTCAAAGCCACTGTCCTGAATGAAACCCAGAGCATCCAGGAGTACATCACTAAGATGGGACCTAAAGATGAGCTGCTGAGAGGATGCCTGAGGTAGCAGCAGGCATGGGAGGAAGTTCAAGTGGAGGAAGTACCATGGCAAGACAAGCCCCTGTATGGGATGTACCACTGACAGATAGTTGAGTTGGCTGACATTGGGAAATCCTACCAGTGGCTGGAAAGGGCTGGACTAAAAGACAGCACTGAGGCACTGATCATAGCAGCACAAGAACAGGCACTAAGCACCAGATCCATAGAAGCAGGGGTCAACCACACTAGACAGGACCCAAGGTACAGATTGTGCAAAGAAGCCTCAGAGACAGTCTAACACAGTGTGGTAGGGTGTAAGATGCAGGCAGGAACAGCATACACTGAACAGCACAACCAAGTAGCTGGCATTGTGTATAGGAACATCTGCACAGCGTATGGGCTAGACCTTCCTACGTCCAGATGGGAGATTCCAGAGAAGATCGTGGAGAGTAACAGGGCTAAGATCCTTTGGGACTTCCTGATTCAGATGGACAGGCAGTACTGGCCGATCAACCAGACATCATGGTAGTAGACAAGGAACAGAAGACAGTGGTAGTGATAGATGTAGTGGTGCCAAGTGACAGCAACATCAGGAAGAAGAAGTATGAGAAGCTGGAGAAGTACCAGGGCTTGAAGGAAGAACTAGAGAGGTTGTGGAAAGTAAAGGCTAAAGTGGTCCTAGTGGTGGTAGGAGCACTCAGGGCTGTGAGTCCGAAGCTGGGAGAGTGGCTCCAACAGATCCCAGGAACAACATCAGAGCTCTGATGTATGATGAAGACACATACCACCCATGGTGTGAGAGGGGAATTTATATTATGTTTGTGTGTGTGTGTGTTCAAAAACACCAGTTGTAAGCCATTATGCCAATCACATTCAGATCATAGAGCAACATAATTTCTTCATATTTTGTACCAGGGCAACCTCACTATGCAAATTCAAGAAAATACAAACTGTACATTACAAAAGGAGACATTATACATGAAATCCTACTGCTTCAGGACATGTTCCACATGGTCCAACCTGCCTAACCCATTGTAACTTCACTCTGCCCTTGCCCATCCAATCCCATCATTCCCTTTCACATCAACCTTGTCCAGAACTATTTTACCCAACCCTGATTTATTTACCACCAACTGCTTTTCCCAGTCTCCCTTACTGGTAGCCATGTCTATAAGTCCCTTTCCCATGACATGACATTTGTGTTGAAGGAGATGATGAGAGAAGCTATTTGGCTGTTGGGTGACCCAGGCATGGGGATGGACATGCAAGTGGTCATGGGGATGGCAGGACAAAGCAGGGACCGACTTAACCTGGCTTAATCCATTGTCCTTTCTCATCCAGTGCCTGAAGTTAGCCTGACCATTTTTTCCACAACCTCTCATTAAAAATATTTGCATGAAAAAGAGTCATTTTGACTTTTTGAATGCAAAAGAGTAAGTCCTAGCATCACCAATGCAATATGTTTTATGCTAAGGTCTAGGAGGGACCTAAGTCTTGTTTCTTTTAAAGACAAAGATTCACATAGAAAAATGTTGAAAGAATGTGTAGAGAATAATTTGGTAGAGCTCAGCACAAACATAAAGGAAATAGTCTTACTCTGCACCAATATTGTTTACTAATAATGTTGGCACAGTGTGAGGGGGGAAAAAAAAGTATTGCAATTCAATCTCATACTTTTGTACCTGTATTCCTTCTAAGAAGGAAACATTACTGAAAGTTAAATGACCTTCAAGTGAGTGAGCATATAAATACCAAAATAATTATAGATGATGATGATGATGATGACGACGACGACGACGACAAAAGGAAGTTCTTCCAATTGGGTTGCATCTGATCATTCTCTCTGCCACTCCAATGGACATTACTATGGAAATGACTTTCTCTACACCCTGCAGTTTCCTGGAACGTATTTGTGGCAGAGAAAATGAAGAGAAAATCCTGTTGCCACACTGGGCATCTATTCACACAAAGTTGAATGTAAAGCATATAGTTTTTTATTTATTCATTTGGCAAGTTTCTCTTTTCAGAAATTAGCTTCATTATTCCAAATGATTATGGTGGCAATGGATTTAAGTAACAAGAACCTGCCCATCTGGCAAGCACATTATTGATGGCTGTAAAGTTTCATTCTGATGGGCATCTTAGCATATAGTATTTCAAAATGGGGGGAAATGAGTTACTTATTCTATAGTAAAAATAAAGGTAAAGATTCCCTTAAGTTAAGCTTGATTCCTGATGACTATATGGACACAATTATGTAAGTGTTTTGGTAACTAGTGGTTAGACATTGCCTCCTTGCATGTTCTGTTGACTTCCAAGTCTAGCCTACAGCTCTGGGAGTTTCTGGTCGGATTTCCCATCCAAACACTATCCAGGCCTGACTCTCTTATCCCCCCCCCCCCCCCCAGATCTCCCAATAAGAAGCATTTTGTTCAATATTGCAATCTATTTGATTACAAAATTAATTCTAAATAACCTTTGGGCCCAGAAAAGACCTCCAGAGAGACTGGCAATTGAATCCCACATGTAATTTTTATTAGTTTTCAACTGTTTTGAAAATTAATTCTGCAGCACTACTTGGATAAATTGTTTTTAATACAGGTGGAAAATAACATAAATACAAATGTAATGTAAAAATCTGGAATCCAAATCTTCTTTAGGTGTATACTTTTCCCTTAAGCTAAAAGTGTATGGAACTTTCACAGTAGTATTCTCTGGTGATACTTTAATAGCAAAGGAGATGAAAAGTCTGAGAGCCTGTTTGATCTAGTGGTTAAGGCACCAGGCTAGAAAGCAGGAGATGGTAAATTCTAGGTCCACCTTAGGCATGAAAGCCAGCTGGGTGACTTTGGGCCAATCCTTCTCTCTCAGACCAACTCACCTTACGGGGTTGTTGTTGTGGGGAAAATAGGAGGAAGAAGGAATATTAGGTATGTTTGCCACTATTATTTATAAAAATAATAAAGGCAGGATAAAAAGTCTTAAAAAAAAGTTATTAGCAGACAACTCCTACTAAATCTTGCCTGTTGAACTGATACTTAGTAATGTAGATAACTCTGTCTGGAACAGATGGATTACTCCAACTGAGATTCTTGAATTAAAAACAAACAAACAAACAAGCAGGTGCACATTATGTTTCTGCCTCACCCATTCTTTTAAACACACCTTTTAAATAAAATTTATCCCCCCCCCCCCCCCCCGCCACCGCAGGTTAAATCATTAGTCTATGGTTAGTTGGTTTTATTTCCTCCACTGCTGAATGTGGAGCAGGGAAAGAAATATTTCTTTCTGGAGGGAATAGGAAAGTATAATATGTGGGGACACATTGTTTATATGTATTTAAAGGTTATCACATCCTATTCACTATATTGATAGCCCCAACTGACATTTTCCTGCTCTTCTCAAACGATGCATGTCTTGTTCATTGTGCTATGCAGAGTCAGCTGTCAGGCAGTGCATCAAGGGACCAAAACCCATTTTCTTTTGTTGTTGGTTTGCACTTCCACTAGAGAGAGAGAGAGAGAGAGAAGCTTTTGAATCCTTGGGCTTCTTTTCAGGAGAGAAACTAATAATCCAAAGCGCAAACTTCTTATCAGACTGACAAATTCAGAAGCAATTGTAATGTGTTCATTAAACACAAACAGGAATATTACTTGTGAAGGACTTTATTTATGGAAAATGAAATTATCTTTCCCCCCTCTTTTTCAACTGTTATGCCTTTGAAAGGAGATGGTCATTAGTCTTGGTAGTTATATGGAATCTTCACAGTGCCTCTATTTTCTATTAATTAGTGCTGTACTGATCCCAGATTTAGGGAAAAAATGGTTACTCTTACAAACATGGAGCCCCTTAGCTCATGAGTCCAAATAGTGTTTCTGATTTTGTTTTACAGTTTATTTTCTTTAATTTTCAGTCCCCATAAATAATAGGCAATGTGGAATGTATCCTTTGGCTGGGACATATCTATTGTTTAAAAGCGTATTGTAGTGATCTGCAAAGGGAAGAGATTTAGATTGCTGGCATAGCTGACACAGGTAGAAGTGTTTGCCCCTTTTTAAACCCTAAGTAATGTTCATAAATTTCTTATAGGTGGTTGCACTCAGAATGGACCTTCTATGTTGAGGAACTATAAGAAATGGCAACTTATATCTGGCATTTTGGTAAGTACCTTTTGAAAGTCATTCTCCCAGAGCTGGTATCCCACAGGCCTAAATAACCTGTAAAATCAATCCAAGTTGGATGAAGTTTTGATCCAGGCTTCAGCTTTTATATTCATGTTTGGCAAATTATAGCCATCAGCACCTGTGTTCAGTTGAAAGGTGATTATTATTCCACACACTTGTAGAGACTGGATTCAGCTTCTGTCTGCCACTCTCCTAGGCTTTGCAACATCAACATGAAATTCATCTCCTGGCATATGGTCGACCATGCACACATAAGGCTTCCCAATGTGCAAAGTGCAGCATTTTACAAAATGGTTATGCTTTCCAAAAACATAAGAGTTTTCTAAATGAATTACATGATTTTTAACTATGGTGCATACAAATATCTCCCAAATATCATTCTTAGTCTTTCATGTTGTTTAAAAGTGACCTTCCTACCCAGCTGTGTTTTGCTGTATTCTTATTTCAGATTTAATTCTTGCAAGCTTCTCATCAGGTACCTTAAATGCCTTTGTTTGGGCCTCCATCATTTCTGCATCCTTACATAACTTATAAGATCTTCATGTAATAACATTTTTCTGAATTGTATCATCCCTGAGATCATAGAGAATTCTTTCCCTGATGAATGACTCTGTTCAGTCCCTAAAGTTACATAGTGCTATTAGTTTCACCCACTTCTGGCATGTGTGTAAAAAAAAAAAATCCTGTACCTTCAGAAATTGCGTCAACTTTTCCTTGCACACAGTATTCGTAAAAGTCTGTCATTATTACATAAATGCTCAGGGCTTTATCATCTGCAAATTCAAAATATTTATAAACCTCAAATATATCTCCTTTCCAACAAAAACAGGTAACAGGAGAGATGATTTATCTTTATCACTTTTGTCCTCAAGTCCTCTAGCAGCAAGACACAGTTCAAAGCATTGCCTGAATTTCCTTCAGGATTCCAAAGTATTCCCGGAGAAAGGGAAGCTGCAAAAACTCCATGTTTACCTTTCTTTTTATCAGCTCTTGTAAATAGGCCTGAGGGCTTCCCATGAAATTCTGGAATCTTCTGAGACAAGGTATTTTATTCCCAGACTGTGATAGGCACAGGAAGAAGGGAGAAGGGGGAAAAAAAGCCTTTACAGTATTGTAGAGTGAATATTATTCAACTGGGAGCATACATAACTAGGCCAGTTCCATACACTACTAATTCCTATCAACATTTGTCCTCAGATTCTCATTCTAAATCATACTAACCAGTGCAGAATAAAAGCTGTTTGACCTTATATGTGTCTGTGATGAAGCAGTAATAGAAAAGGGTGAGTCAACAAAACATTCCTCACTCACTATCTCTAAATAAACTCAGGGAACTAATGTTCATTTTGACTGGCCACCAGGGTGCTAATTATTGTTATTGTTGGTCACACAGTCAGCCAGATGTTTAGACTGGATTTGGCATTTTTATCCACCAATCGAGTCCTTCCCAAGGACCTGGAATAGGCAGATGTTGTTTGATGGTGTTAAAGGTATCATTGCAGGATGTAAGCTGTTCCAAGTAAAGTTGCCTTTTGCAATTGACTGATGGTGATTTTGTCAATGTTGATGGTTTCCAGATGTTTTGGGATTCCCTGCCCCGGTGCCTATTACTATTGATACTATCTTTGCTTTCCTTTGCCAGTGCCGTTCTCTGCACTTCTATTTGCAGGTCTTTGTATTCTGTGATTATCTCCAGTTCTTTCTCTTCTATTCTGTCTCCAGGTATTGCAATGTCCACTATCCAGACTTTTTTGTCTTATCAACAATGGTTAAGTCTGGGGTGTTGCGTGGCAGGTGCTTCTCTGTTTGAATTCTAAAGTCCCAGAGCACTTTAGCTTCTTCATTTTCTATTACTTTGTTTTGTGGTCCCATCAGTTCTTGCTTGCAGGCAAATGGTGCTTTTTGCAGATATTCCAATGCTGCATTACTACTACTACTACTACTACTACTACTACTACTACTATTATTATTATTATTATTATTATTATTATTATTATTATTATTATTTAAACTTGTACACCACCCAACTCTCAGTGACTCTGGGAGGTTCACAAAAATCAACAAAGAAATTACAATAAAATCAATAAAACATAAAACATAAAGATAAAAAATGGCAAGCACGATGAAGCAAGGGGTCTCAGCTGAAGGCTTGGGTGAACAGCAGTTTTGGAATATGTTTTTCTCTGTTTTGTTCTGTACCTGAGACGTGAGAACAAATACATTAGGATACAAAACAAGTTCACTCTGATGAGAGCAATTAGAATATAGTGTTTGCCTTGAAGGTAGAAAGACTCTTTCGATAATTCTAAGATTATAGAAGACCATCCAATACATGAGTGAAAATATTTGGATACAAATTCTAGGGCAATGATTCAAATTCTTCCTCCAACTGAACTGTACTGAAACCTTGTACATTTTTATATGCATTGCAACCCACATATTCTAAAAATGTTCCTATATGAAACAGTTGAAC
This sequence comes from Liasis olivaceus, assembly GCA_030867105.1. Classification (NCBI taxonomy): domain Eukaryota; kingdom Metazoa; phylum Chordata; class Lepidosauria; order Squamata; family Pythonidae; genus Liasis; species Liasis olivaceus. The sequence goes on along the minus strand of CM061348.1, from coordinate 90,530,689 downwards.
TGAGATTGTGCATGTGTATTAGAAGGAAAAGAAACCCCACTTTTAAGCAGCTAGCTATTGCTGCCGCTTCATCATGCATTAAAAACAAGAGAGCATGGGGTTTTATTTTCAAATGAAGTTAAAAATGTAGTTTGTAAAAAAGAAGATAACCACTTAATAATACAATAAGATGACTAATTAAAAGGAAAAAAAGGAAAGGAAACTGACTTTACTAGGTCACAGGTGAACTGATAGGATAGCCAGGGGAAAACAGAAAGCCATAAAAGAAATGTCTCAGTTTAAGGGATAAATAACAAGAAGTGGTAGTGAATAATGTAAAAGCTTTTTTCATTGTAATAAGGAGTGTTAATTTTCAGATGTTACACAGTTCCTGCATTCCTTTTGTTACTTTATGTGAATAGATGCACAATAAGAAATAGACTTTATTATAAGAAATCATAAAGAATTGCATCTGAAGTTGTAGATATCATCCAGAGTTGAATCCAGACTTAATGACACTTTCCTCAACCATTGCTTTTTGTATACCTTGTAGCGTGGGTGAAGAGCTCTGTACAATTCAGGAGCTTTTGTATTTCTGACCCTACTTATAATGAGTCTTACTCTGAGGATGACTAGCTCTGAATCTAAGTCATTGTTTTCATCTTCAAAATGCAACCATCTGCCAATGAAAAATAAAAATAGCAAATCCCTACATCCATCTGAAATTAATAGAAAATGTTGCCTAAAAGCTGGTCCTTTCCTTTCCCTTCTATACATTTCAATTCAAAATGCTATTAAATCTGGAGTGCTGCCTCAATGAAGAACATGAATCTTTTTCCTCAGAATATTTCAAGCAGATGCAAAAGTGCTAAATATTATTATTACTGTCAATTTTAAGAGCACAAGACTTCCATCAATGATTTAGTTTAGGCTCTGAAACACCTCTTACTTTTCCCCAACTCAGTGATGTTGTTAGGCTGCTTCAATTACATCGCCTAATATAAGTTCACACACATGCAAGCTAATAATAATAATTATTGCCTCAGAAAGGCATAACCTCTTATGCACTACTTATTTCTCAAGATATGCCGCCAACATTCATTTCTTGCTCTGAAATGTGGAAGGGACAAATAATTGATTATCCTAGTTGGATGGCAGTTTGAATTGTCTAGTGGAAGAATTATATTTTTAAAGCTCAATGTCTACATAGTTTTCTTGCTATTTGACCTGCATAAAACTGTAGGAATCATTAAGACTTCTATCCACACTCAAGTGCCCAAGCAATATCAAAGCAGCAACAAAAGAAGAACCTAACCAAAACTTTTCAGCCTCAGTTTGTGACCTTGTAAATGGGTTACCATGGAGATAGCAACCAAATGAGCCAAAAACACAATACAAGAATTCAGCAAATTTGGACTGGTAGCAAAAAAAAAAAATTAAAAAAAAAATCTGCTCATAAAGAGACCTTGTATTTAAATACAGCACTTAAACTGGGTTCAGAGTAAAAGCTTTGAAATTACCTTAAAAGCTTTTTTGTAAAATAAAGGATAGTTCATAAGAAATAAAGCTTTTCAATTTTCCAAACAAACAAATATCTAATAAGGTTGTTCATACAAAGTTATTCTCATGTTCGTGTTTTTAACATCTGAAAATGGATAGTTAAATTTTCTTTTCTAAATACCAAACACTGCAATATGGTGAGGAAATTTCACAGTTCGGTAATTTGAAGAAAGTTTAAGAATCCACAGCCAAAAAGGTGAATTGGCAAACTAGGGCCTTTGCAGAATTCTGGAAGGCCTGAGGCAAAATCATCATCATCATCTTCATCATCATCATCATCATCATCCCCACAGTGAGGCCCTACCTTGACATGGTTTTGGGGCTTGTGTGCTCTGAGGAGGATGAGAGCTGTGCTAGAGGTTCAACCATATTGGACAGGTCTCATCAGAGGAGCCAGGCAAAGACTGTCTCTGGAACAATATGGTGAGATGTAATTTACAGAAACCTATAGTGGATGAGTCATCACCCAGGTTAACAAGGACCACATTAGGTGTTCTAGTTCCTGGACAAATGGTGACAAGTGGGCTACAAGACTCAGGACTGTTGGCTGAACAACCAGGGCCACAGCTGCACAACTTCTGGAAGAAAACTTGCTTACCCGTCGCAAATATACAAAGACTGAAAACAAAGAAATAATGATCTGCTATTACAAACCAAGTCCAATGAGATTAGGATATCTGAAAGAATGCACCAGTTCTGGAAAGAACAACATCCAGAATCAGAAATAAAAGAATGAAGGCTATCAGATCAACACTGATTTATATTACAAAATAAAGTATTCACAGAAGTAGAATTGGAATGACCACAAAGGTCTACCCAGGACAGAGAAAGCAGAGCCTTGCCAGAAGTAGCTCAGACAGTAGAGAGAATCCAGGGAGAGTTGGTAGAAGAGGAAACAAGCATCACTATTAAATTGTTCTCCTTCCCAAACCAAGCACCCTTTCCTCTGCCTTCTGCTCAAAAAGAACAAAACCCTCTAACTAAAAAAACAAGAGGAATTGAAACAAGAATAACTGAGCATCTGGAAGAGAAAGAAAGAAAGAAAGAAAGAAAGAAAGAAAGAAAGAAAGAAAGAAAGAAAGAAAGAAAGAAAGAAAGAAAGAAAGAAAGAAAGGAAGGAAAGAAGGAAAGAAGGAAAGAAGGAAAGAAGGAAAGAAAGAAAGAAATGGTTGCCTGCATTGAAGCTTGTTACAAAGAAACAGGAAGCATGAGTATTAAAAGATCCCAACATTGTAACATCAAATATAAGCACCAGCTCACTGCAAGAAACAAACCAACTAATGTATAGCTCGGCTGCAGTTATAACTGAATATCTTGGATGCAAAATCAACAAATAAGAAAAAAAGCCAAACAGTGTACCACCAAAATGGAAGATAAAATTGGAAAATAAGATCAGCACGCTAGGTTCAGATGCAACCAAGCTAGAACAGATGAAAATAAGAAGCTGAAGAACAAGAAGACCAAAGAATACCTGATCAAGAAATATAACCTAGAAACAAAGAAGATGAAAGAAGCACTGGAAATAATAAAGTAGCAAATAACAGCCACAGACAAGAAGATCAGCAGATACACGCCCTGAATTGCACAATATAGGCAGAATCTCCAATTTTGGTTGAATCAGAAACATTTCTACCAATCCATCAATGGAGACACTGCAATGAACCAGTCAATACCTGACAAAGAAGAAACAGTGCAGTTCTGGGTGCAGCTATGGGACAACCGAAAGAAATACAATAAGAATGCAGCTTGGATAAAGGAGGTAGAAACCAATAAAAAAGAAGCTGAAATAAAACAACTTGTAATAACAGGTAATTATGTGAAGCAAAGGGCAAGGAAGATCAAGAATTGGTCAGTACCAGGTAAAGATGAATTGCATGGCTTTTGGTTGAATCAACTGACTGCTCTGCACCCACTTATTGCCAAGCAGTTTAATATCATACTGCAAGGAGGTGAAATTGAAGATTGGTTAATTAGGTATGAATTCCAAGATGGCAACCACCAGCAAACGCCAGTCATTGCTGCTGTACCGGGGGTCCTGTGGTTTTGACCTCCCTCCCCCCGGGATTTATCATCTTTTAGGGGTGGACTGGGTGCAGAGGAGACTACGAGGAGGGGTTTTACCCCCTCTGGTGTGTCTTCTCGGGCACAACCCCTGGACGGAGCGGCAGGGCGCAGGCAGAGCGTGATGGTTCGCAGCAGGGAGCAGCAGCCTCGGATGAATCTCAGGCAAGCTCCTGTGCGGCACAGTCCCTGCATGGTGTGGCGAGCCCCCAGAGCAGGGAGCTGGTGTGGCGAACCCCAAGGGGTGCTGGTGCAGTGCAACAAACTTACTGAGCCTGGCTAGGCTTGGTGTGGCAGAGGGAGCCCTTGGGGACCTCAGCGTGGGCGGCAGCCTTTGGTGAACCTTGAAATGCCGCGGTCCCGGGTGCTGGAGGAGCAGCCGGAAAGGGGAGCAGCTGGACAGCATACAGAGTTAACAGCCCCTGGTTCTAAGACCAGCAAACTGGGGATTAGAATCTGGCCACCCCCATTAAGGCCCCCCCGGGGCCAGTGGAGAACCTCAGGGTCCCTCCAGCATGAGTCTGGGACTCCATCCTGGGAGTGAGAGTCTGGAAGGGAGTCTGAGACTGTATGAGGATACGAGGATCCACCTTCTGGGTGGGAGACAGGAGGTGTGAGGGAATGAGTCGGGTGTCCACCCTGCCGACTAGTGAGAGAGGCCGTGCAAGGTGGCAGAGGGTGTGGGGGAGTGTATGGTTCGATGGGGGGTGGGTCCTGGCAGCGCCAAGAGGGTGAGCTGGTGTGCTGGGGTGACCCTCCCTCACCGGTAAGCATTTGGGTGTGAACAAGGATGACTGGTTGGATGGAGGGGCCCTTGCTTCAGACTGGGGACCTGGGAGGTCTGGGTGGGGGGGTATTTGGGCCAAGAACCCCCGGGGGCTATGCAGTGGGCTACTCCATTGAGGTGGTGAAGGGCAGGGGACGTTATGGCGGGAGCTGGAGGGCCAGCCATCTTCGGGGAAGACGCCCCTGGTATGTCTCACTGGTGGCGTGTTATGACCCTCCTGGTTCATTCCCAGGTCCTGGTCAGCAGGTTCGTAGGGGACCTGGCTTCCGGCTATTGCTGCTTAATGCCAAGTCAGTTAACAACAAGGCCCCCCTCATATGTGACTTGGTCACCGAGGAGGCGGCAGACCTGGCATGTATTACCGAGACCTGGCTGGCCCCGAGGGAGGAGTACCCTTCTCGGAAATTTGCCCAGCTGGGTTCACGGTGTGGCACCAGCCGAGAGGCCAGGGCAGGGGAGGAGGGGTAGCTGTTGTGATCCGGGAATCTCTAGTGGCCTTCAGGGGCATTGCTCCACAAGTTTCTGGCTGTGAGACACTGTTCATTAGGTTGGGCTCCTGCGAACAATTGGGAGTTCTGCTATTGTACCAGCCTCCCTGCTGCATGGCAGCCTCCCTGCCTGAGTTGCTGGAGGCCATCGTGGGGCTGGCGGTGGAGTTCCCCAGGCTTTTGGTTCTGGGGGACTTCAACCTGCCATCCCTGGGGCGGTCCTTGGACACAGCTCAGGAGTTCATGGCTACCATGGCAGCCATGGGCCTGTCACAAATGGTGCGGGACCCAACCCGAGACAGTGGCCACATGCTGGATTTGGTTTTCTTGTCGGAGCAATGGCAAAGTGGTCTGAAGGGAGATTTACAGCTTTCCCCATTGTCATGGTCAGATCACGTCCTGGTGACCCTGAGTTTCTCTTATGCCACCCCCCTCCCCAGGGAGGCAGGACCCATGTGATTGGTCCACCCCCAGTGCCTGATGGACCCCTCAGGGTTTCAGAGGGAGCTGGGGGATATTCCCGTGGACCTGCTGCATGGTCCAGCAGAGGCCTTGGCTGTTGCCTGGAATTGGGAGGCGGCTGGGGCCTTGGACAGGATCGCGCCTATGCAACCTCTCTTGCCACATCCACCCCGATACTCCCCGTGGTTTACGGAGGAGTTGAGGGTGCTGAAGAGGGTTAAGAGACGTCTAGAGCACCGCTGGAGAAGGACAAAGACTGAATCTGACCGAACACAGGTTAGAGCTGCTGTTAAGGCCTACATTGTGGCAATAAGGGGGGCAAAGCGCCAATGCTTTTCCACCCTTATTGCATCTGCAGAATGCCGCCCGGCGGCCCTGTTTAGGATCACTAGGTCCCTCCTTGGCAAGGGGGATGTGGGGGTTCATTTGCAGGGCCGTGCGGAGGAATTTTCAGGGCATCTGCAGGACAAAGTTGCTCGGATACATTCCAAGTTAGACTCCGAGCGTGGAGCAGGGTCTGGGGAGATACCAGGGGACCGTTCTTACCCAGTTATCTGGGAACAGTTTGATCCTGTTGCTCCTGAGGAAGTGGACAGGGTCCTGGGGACTGTGAAGGCCACCACTTGCCATCTTGACCCATGCCCCTCCTGGCTGGTGAAAGCAGCTCAGGAGGTGACATGTAGTTGGATCCAGGCGATGGTTACTACATCCTTGCAGGAGGGGGTGTTTCTGGCTGCCTTCAAGGAGGCATTGGTGCACCCCCTCCTCAAGAAACCCTCCCTGGATCCCACCATACTGGATAATTTTCGTCCAGTCTCCCACCTCACCTTTTTGGGGGAGGTGGTTGAGAAAGTGGTGGCTTCACAGCTCCAAAGGGTCCTGGAGGAAACGGATTATCTGGACCCATTCCAGTCAGGTTTCAGGCCCGATTATGGAACAGAAACGGCATTGGTCGCACTTATGGATGATCTCTGGCAGGAGCGGGATGGTGGAAGTGCGACCATCCTTGCTCTCCTTGATCTCTCAGCGGCTTTCGATACTGTTGACTACAGTATCCTGTTGGGACGGCTCAGGGAATTGGGGGTGAGTGGCACAGTATTGTGCTGGTTCACCTCCTTTCTTCAGGGTCGATCCCAATTGGTGGTGATAGGGAGCGAGAGGTCCCATCCTCGGCCCCTCCTGTGTGGGGTGCCGCAGGGTTCGGTTCTCTCCCCACTCCTTTTCAACATGTACATGAAGCCGCTGGGTGAGATCATCCGTCACCATGGGATGAGGTATCATCAGTATGCTGATGATACGCAATTATACATCTCCATGGGTGAAGTAAGTGATGCCGTGGCCGCCCTTTCTCGGTGCCTGGAGGCTGTAAGGGTCTGGATGGGGAGCAACAGGCTTTGGCTGAACCCTGGTAAGATGGAGTGGCTGTGGGTTAATGGCTCCTCTGTATCCAGGACTTTGTCATCTTTGGTGCTTGATGGGGTGGCACTACCCTAAACAGACCCAGTGCATAATCTGGGGGTCCTCCTAGACTCACGGCTCCTGCTTGAAGAGCAGGTGGCAGCCGTGGCAAGGACGGCCTTTGCACAACTTGGGTTGTGCATCAGTTACGCCCTTTCCTGGATCGGGAAGCCCTTCGAACAGTCACTCACACCCTTGTTATCTCCCAGATAGACTATTGCAATGCGCTCTACATGGGGCTATCCTTGAAGAGTATCCGGAAGCTACAGCTGGTCCAGAATGCAGCTGCATGGGCTATTTTTGGAGCCCCAAGAAGGGCTCATGTAACACCATTGCTCCGCGAGCTGCATTGGATACCAGTTTGCTTCTGGGTCCAATTCAAGGTGTTGGTTATCACCTTTAAAGCCCTACATGGCATGGGACCATGTTACCTAAGGGACCGCCTCTCCCCTATGACTTCAACCCATCCCACCCGGTCCCACAGAGAGGGCATGTTTCGGACCCCCTCAGTACAAGAACTCCATCTAGCGGGGTCCAGTAGGCAGGCCTTCTCTGCGGTAGCCCCCGCTCTTTGGAACATTCTGCTCCCGGAGGTGCGATTGGCCCCCTCACTCCTGGCCTTCCAAAGGACCTTGAAGACCTGGTTCTGTCACTTGGCCCGGGGTGGGGAGGGAACAGCTTAAGCAGGGAGATGGCTAGCCCCATAGTGGCCGGCTGTTCCCGCCCTGATTTTCCATCTTCTTGGATTTTTTGTTTTTAGTATTGTTTTAATTGTATATATGGGGTGTATTTTATGTATATTTATAGTTTTATTCTCTCTGTAACCCTCCCAGAGTCCCCTATTGTAGGGGAGATGGGCGGGAGAGAAATCTAATAAATAAAAATAAAATAAATAAATAATATCTGGCAAAACCCACCTGATAATGAAAGATCCAACCAAAGGCCAGTACCAGGCAACTACAGGCCAATTACTTGCTTGTCAACAATTTTCAGATTGCTAACTTGTGTGGTAGCAGATGCAGTCCAGCAGCATCTAGTTGAAAACAGGCTCTTTCCATCTGAGCAGAAAGGAAACCACCCAAACAGAGGGATAAAAGATCAGCTCCTAATTGACAAGGTGATTTTGGAAAACTATAAGAGAAGAAAGATGAACTTGAATGTAGCTTGGATTGATAACAAGAAGGCATTTGACTCCCTGCCACATGACTGGATAATCAAGTATCTAGAAATAACAGGAGTCAATAGAAACATCAGAAGCTTTGTGCAAGGATCAGTGACACAATAGAAGACATAATTGCTGGTCAATGGTGAGACTGGGAGAGGAACATCAAGAGCGGAATCTTTCCAGGAGACTCAGTATCACCACAACAGTTTGTCATTGCATTGATTCCCCTGTCAACAATACTGAACAAGCCAGGCCATGGCTACCAAACATTAAAAAAAAAAAAAAAAAAAAATCTGACACGCTATCCTACTTCCTTTATATGGATGATCTGAAGCTGTATGGAAAAACACCATCTGAAATGGAATTGTTGCTCAACACTATCCAAATACACATCCAAGATATTGCAATGGAGTTTGCACTGGAAAAATTGCCACTCTTATCATCTACAGAAGAAGAATAGTGAAGACTGAAGGAATCAAGATGCCCAATGGAAATAACATCAAGAGTCTACATGAAGAAGATCACTACAAATAGCTGGGCATCCTTCAGGCTGACAACATCAACCACATTGAAGTCAAAAAACAAGGTTAGTAGTCAATACATAATAAGAGTGAAGAAGATCATAAAGTCCAACTCAGTGGAAGAAATACCATCAAGGCAATCAACACCTGAGCAATTTAAGTCATTAGATATACAGCTGGAATAGTGGACTGGACTCAAGCAGAAATAGAAGTCCTGGATAGAAACACTAGAAAAATAATGACAATGAATGATGCCCTTCATCCATGCAGCAATGTTGACAGACTCTACTTACCAAGGAGCATAGGTGGGCATGGAATGTTGCAAGTACACCAGACAACTGAAGAAGAAAAAAAGGCATTAGAAGAAAATCTGAAAGACAGTGAAGAAGATACACTGAAGCTAGTACACCATGAAGGCTTACTGAATACCAAAGAAACCAAACTGGCCTACAAGAAAGACTAAATGAAGAATAGAAAAGAGACACGGCAAGGCAAAGTATTACATGACCAGTATGTGCATGCACACACACACACACACAATCACATACAAAACTAGCAGGCAAAGTAGATAACAACAAGACCTGGCAATGACTAAGAGCAGGAAAGTTGAAAAAGACAGAGGGACTAATTCTGGCTGCACAAGACCAAGCCTTAAGAAGAAATGCATACAAAGCCAAACTTGAGAAGACAGTAACAGACAGCAAATGCCGCCTCTGCAAAGAAGCTGAAGAAACAGTGGACCACCTAGTTAGCTGCTGCAAGAAGATTGCACAGACTGACTACAAACAATGGCATGACAAAGTAGCAACAATGGCACACTGGAATATCTGCAAGAAATACCATTTGCCTGCAAGCAAGAACTGGAGGGACCACAAAACTGACAAAGTAATAGAAAATGAAGAAGCTAAAGTGCTCTGGGACTTTAGAATTCAAACAGGCAAGCACCTGCCACACAACACCCCAGACTTAATAACTGTTGATAAGAAAGACATGAGTCAATCACTATGAATCAATTGCAAAAGCAGCTTTACTTGGAACAGCTTACATCTTGCAACAATACTTTAACACCACCAACGACATCTGCCTATTCCAGGTCCTTGGGAAGGACTCGATAGGTGGATAAAAATGCCAAATCCAGTCTAAACATCTGGCTGACTATGCAACCAACAATAATACCTCAATCAGTTGGGGCTCTGGGAATGAACCACAAAGTAAACATAAACCAAAGCAATAAGTATGAAATTAATCAAGGTATATTATTAAATATTATTATATATATTACTGGTTATACTGGAGATGTAGAGAGATTTGTTTTGCTCAGTTTTAAAATACAACGTACATAACTTCCCAATGTATAGCTATACCAGAATGCATATTTGCACCAAAATCTACACCATTTAGAATGTTACACTTACATTTGCAATTGATAAAATAGGGACTTAGATGTGTATATGAAAACAATGTACTTTTAGCAACATTTTGTAGTAAGGAAAATATGCTTGAAATAAGTGTACCCACTCCGAAAAACTGTGAAGAAATACATGGATATTAGAATATATGCAAAAATAGTGATCGATTTTGTGGCATTTGTAACAGCACCAGAAATGCACAGTTGGAAAAAAGGAGAAATGAAGTAAATATTGAAGGTGATATAGGTGGCATTTTCTAACATTACTTAAAGTTTAAGACTATAAAGGTAACTTAAGACTATAAAGATACAAGTTGGGATCCTTTCCATGTAAGCAAGCTATTCTAGCAAGCTATGACACATATATCAAAAAAAGTTTATGAAATTTGTAAACTTGTAATTCTATGCCCAGTTCCTTGAGATAGGACAACCTGGTTCTGAATGGGATTTTTGTTACATTAATACAGAACTTCAATCATCCAAAAGTGATGCTGAGAATTCTTGTAAGTGTGATTCCAGTTTAATTCACTGTCAGCTGGCAATCTAACACTGCTTGTTGGAAATGGATGTAGACATTTATAGATCTGAAATATACTACAGGTATGAGGATGGCAATTACATTGCTTCACAAGAGGAAGGTCATTTTTAAAGTATATAACGTATGGGAACCCTGCTATAAAAATAGCCTTTATTATGTAGAGTAAAAAAGAGGTGATTGGACTTCGTAAGGATGTGAGTAGGTAAAAGTAAGTCATTTATTGTGACAAAGTGGAGATTTTATGAAAGTTTTTCAGAGATAGATATAGAAACTTTCTTTGTTCCAGGATAATACTTTTTTGTTTCTTCTTCTTCTCCCTGGCTATGAAACACATTCTCCCAGGCTGTATGGAAATACACTAATTTGTAACTTCCAAAACCAACACACTTATGCTTCAGAGATACATAATTTAGTAACAAACAGCCAGCCTGAATTTTGATCAGGTTTTTAAAATGGGTCCAAGAGCCTCCAGACATCAAATGAGCTGACAAAGCTCCCCTGCTATTCTCCCCCACCCTTCATTCTGAAAGTGAAAGAATCCAATTACCACTTTCTCAAATCTTCAAAGAAAATGAACAAATCAGAGGAGGAGAAGGAGGATTGCAATGCCCTAACCAATCTGGGAAGTGCAGGATCCTGGTTTACTGAATAACTGCAGGCTATTTATTCTAATTAAGAGGTTGGGGGCAGGGGAGATTTTGAGAATTTGGTGTTCGTATGCCCTGAATAAGTAAGACTCAGCAAACTCTTCTGGTTAAACTTGGCTCTTCACAGCCAAGAAATGAGGATATCACAACATCAATATACACTTTAGTCTTAAACATCTTCTTGAAATAGGATATTTGCTCCCTTGAAAGCGATGTTAAACCAGAGCCAGCAGCAGATCTAGATACAAGCAGTTCTGAAAATGGTTTCATGAACATACTGTTAACTTATGAGAAGCATTTTCACTCTTTTACTTACTGCTGTCAATGTTTTGTTTTAAAATGGGATTCTTTCACTTCATTTGTCTTTTTAAAAAAGTCACAATGTTCATGCTGCTCCAGAGTTGTACTTGAATGACTTCAAACAAAAATCGAAGGATTTATGCCAAGTTGGAGGTCTGGGGAAACTGAGCAGCCATTGACTTCTGTGCTATTAATCTCAAGTGCAATTTTCATTAGTTTTCACAGTCGACACAACTGTGGGGTCCATTTGGAACTGCCTCTACTCTCTTTGATGCTCTGATTGTTAGGGGTGGCTTCCTCCTTTATCACAATGGGTCTGTGATTTTACCAAGTCTTGATTTGCTTCTATCTCTGAAGAACTTTGATCTTACTTACCTACCCTATCCAGAATAATAAAAATTATTATCTTGTAGCATTAGTGAGGGATATATCTTATATAAATTATGGATATCTGTTTGCAAGGTTTCTGTGAGAGTCAGGACCAGGGGGGTTAAGAATTTACTCTCGTCGCCAGAGCAACGAGGAACTGATAAGAGGATGAGACTGAACCCTCCCTAAAGAATGCAAGGGAGGTTGGGAGGGGGACCCTGGAATTTGCTCTCACTCTGAGAAGATTTCTGTAACGGGAGAAAGGCCATTAAACCTTGCTGGATTAAATCTGTACTGTCTCCTGGAGTTTCCTGGGCTAATCCTGACAGTTTCATTGCCTACCCACAATGAAAGGACTAAAACAACAACAACAACAAAATCCTATTGCAGGAGAATATCACTCTAGAATGGTCACTGCACTCCAGCAATACTTGTGGTTTTTCCCTGCTTTGTTTTATTTATTTTTCACAGTGAAATAAGCCATGACTCCCATTTAAGAAGGGCCTGGTTGATCTTGATGGAAAGCTAGACCCAGTCCCTAAACAGTAGTAACTCTGGCTGCAAATAATAGATAAAACTTCATTTATTCAAGCCTAACCCTGATAATTCCACTCTCATGTGTTTTCTTGGTAACAATATGGATTTGACTGACACTGCATTCTTCTAGGTTGGGTTTTCCATTTCCAAGTTTAGCCTTCAGTCCTAAACTTAACTAGTAGGTTTCTATCCAAATATTAAGCAGGCCCAAAACTCTTGAGCTTCTGTCTAGGCCAATGACAGCTGCAGAGATAGTTAAGGAGAATATTAATCTACATAAATATTCCTCAAGAAATGTCAAAAGGAAATTTGTTAAACCATCTAATGCAATTGCAATACACTTCAAGAGGACCAAGTTGTATCTCCTTGCTATACAGGATAGAATTTCACACAGTGACACAGAGAGAGATACACAAAGTGGCAATCAAGAATTGTAATCAATAATTTGCTTTTTAAAAGCTAAGCAGCTAGATCTAGATGAATAAATATGTCAATATTGTTTTCTCCCATGCTGGCTTTTCTTCTTCTTCTTCTTCTTCTTCTTCTTCTTCTTCTTCTTCTTCTTCTTCTTCTTCTTCTTCTTCTTCTTCTTCTTCTTCTTCTTCTTCTTCTTCTTCTTCTTCTTCTTCTTCTTCTTCTTCTTCTTCTTCTTCTTCTTCTTCACCAGCAGCAGCAGCAGCAGCAGCAGCAGCAGCAGCAGCAGCAGCAGCAGCAGCAGCAGCAGCAGCTACGCATGTCTGAAAAAGTTTTACAAAACAAGGAAATCAAAATGTTGTGGGATTTCAAAATTCAAATTGTTTTGCAGTTAGAACATAGTACACCAGACATTACCATTTAGTAAAGAAGGAAGTGTGGTTCATTGATATGGCAACACCTCAAGACAGTTAAATTGATGAAAAACAAGTGGAAACAAATATAAGATGATTAACAAATTGAGATCAAAAGATTATGGAGGTAAAAATCAATCTTTCTACCAAAAGTAGTTGGAACTCTTAAATCTTAAATTTACTGGATTTGACACTGCTAATCTTGCAAAAGTCTGTATATCCTGCTTAGAACACAATGTATTCGCATACCTCCATGACTCCTAGGTCCTTAACTAGGATGCAAATCATTGAATTTAAACCCAGCTGATTAGATTGTGATGATGATGATGATGATGATGATGATTGTTGGTAGCACAATCAGCTAGATGTTTAGAGTGGATTTGGCGTTTTTATCCACCTATCAAGTCCTTCCTAAAGACCTTGGATAGGCAGACATTGTTGTTTGATGGTGTTAAAGGTATTGTCGTAGGATATAAACTGTTCCGAGTAAAGCTGCCTTTTGCAATTGACTGATGGTGATTTTGTCCATGCCAGTGGTCTTCAAGTGGTACTCCTGATGTTTTGGGGTTGCATCCAAGCTACCTCTTACTATTGGTACTGTCTTTGCTTTCTTTTGCCACAGTCATTCTATTTCTATTTCCAGGTCTTTATATTTTGTGACTTTCTCCATTTCTTTCTTTTCTCTTCTGCTGTCTCCAGGTATTGTAATGTCTGCTATCCAGACTTTTTTGTCTTATCAACAATGGTTAAGTCTGGGGTGTTTGTGGCAGGTGCTTGTCTCTTTGAATTCTAAAATCCCAGAGCATGTTAGCTTCTTCATTTTCTATTACTTGGTCTGTTTTGTGGTCCCTCCACTTCTTGCTTGCAGGCAAACAGTATGTCCTGCAGATATTCCAATGCACCATTATTGCTACTTTGTCATGCTGTTGTTTGTAATCAGTCTGTGTGATCTTCTTGCAGCAGCTGACTAGGTGGTCCACTGTTTCTTCAGCTTCTTTGCAGAGGCGGCATTTGCTGTCTGTTGCTGTCTTCTCAATTCTGACTTTGTATGCATTTCTTTTTAATGCTTGCTCTTGTGTAGCCAGAATTAGTCCTTCTGTCTCTTTCTTCAATTTTCCTGCTCTTAGCCATTGCCAGGTCTTGTTGTTATCCACTTTGCCAGCTAGTTTTGTGTGTGTGTGTGTGTATGTGTGTGTGCACGTGCGTGTACTGGCCATGTAATAGTTTGCATTGCCATGTCCCTTTTCTATCCTTCATTTGGTCTTTCTTATAGGCCAGTTTGGTTTCTTTGGTATTCAGTAAGCCTATATGGTGTACTAGCTTCAGTTCATCTTCTTCACTGTCCTTCAGATATTCTTCCAATGCCCTTTTTTCTTCTTCAACTGTCTGGTGTACTTGCAACATTCCTCACTCACCTACGCTTCTTGATAAGAAGAGTCTGTCAGCGTTGCTGCATGGATGAAGGGCCTGATTCATTGTCATTATTTTTCTAGTGTTTCTATCCAGGGCTTCTATTTCTACTCGGGTCCAGTCCACTATTCCAGCTGTATATCTAAGATGATGATGATGATGATGATGATGATGATGATGATGATTTTCTTTCAACTTTTGTGCAAAATAGCAGAAAATGTACCGAACAAAACCTCATCTACCCCTTTTGGAAAAATGAGCAAATATTTGCTTAAAAGACAGAAGCAGACTGGGATTCCTAAAGATTTTATGGCAGGCAGACTCATGCCTGGATATGCCTTCTGGTCCCTGCTTTCTGAATGTTTCCTATGTACCTACTTAAACCTTGACATCTTAATTTAGGGTTCTGTTGTTCTTTGCGCTACTGCATAATTGAAGGTTATTTTAAATGTAGCACCAAGAAGTTTTTTGTTTTTGTTTTTTCCTGATGAAGTTTGATCTTTCTATTGCTCCAAATAGCAATAAATTATTTCAGTTCCATGGAGCGCTCTTTCGGAGTTCTTATGCATTTCTTTCTGTTACTCTTTAAATTGTTTCTTTTTCCAGTTTGAAATTTTCCTTTGCAATTTTCTTCATGGTAGTTTTAATCTGATTTTGGAATTTAACAACAAATAATTCCTGACCACTTATGTTTGAGGATAGCTCTTTGGAAAGAATTTTATACCGTTTCCCCTTGTGTTCCTGAGAATTGCTCTCCATGGCTGTTTTGACTTAGGCTGCAGGAAAGGCCAGATGCTGGCTTCTACAAAGGCATTTTCTTACAATACTTCCCAGGTCTCATGTGTGCCTCATATAAGCCTGGCTTTAAAACTTTTTCAAGGAAAACACAGACACAAACACACACACAAACACACACACGCACACACACATTAGCTTTGTGAGAAAAAAAAAAGGACTAGTACTCTCACAAACAGTGTTTCTCAACCTTGACAACTTTAAGATGTGTGGACTTCAACTCCTATAATTCACTAGCCAGCATTAGCTGGCTGGGGAATTCTGGGAGTTGACGTCCACACATCCTAAAGCTGCCAAGATTGAGAAACACTTCTGTAAAGAAAGTGCTAGTTCTGTGCTTCACAGAAGGTTGACTTCAACCAGGAAGCTGGGTTCTGCTCCCTGTTTATTGCTAGTTCTATCACCATTGGGTGCATTACAGGTTTTCCAGTTGTTCTACTGATAAGGGGTTTCAGGTAGCTGTGCTTTTTATTGTCATTATTTGGAAGGAGTGCCATTTGGCCTAGTCTATTCCAGCTTTCGTGGTACGCCTGTCCTGGTGATCACTATTGTTAATCCATATGAGCCAGTCTGAATTATGCATTCTCCATGGTCATCCACTGGCTACTTTTGAGTGATGCCAGGCATGAGGTCAGGACTAGAGTCCTTGGTCATTCATTAGAATCACTGCCATCCCCCGGCAGCACTACCTGAGCATAGAGTTTACTTGATATGACTTGCTCCTTCCTGCTTACTACTGCGACCCTTATGTTTCCCAGTCTATTTTAGCACTTTTAGAAGTTTTGTTCAGGAACAACCTGTTTGGACCTCTGTTCAGAAATGCCACAGGCAAAGCTTACCTTCACACCTGCAATCTGTTAGGTGGACAACTTCAGAGGCAGCTAAACATGCATTTCCAAGTAAAATTTATACTCATCTAGTCCCACCCAACCAGTGTTATGGGGAATGATGATTGGTAGATTCCCCACCCCCATCCCAACTTCCAGCTTGGTGGGAGTGGAAACCAAGCCAGGCATATGTATCAATATCTTCTTTTAACTTGTTCTACCTTAAATCAGTAAGGACAGTACCAGTCACCAGCCTTTGTCTTGTGGCAGAACAGGAATTGGCAGTCAGGGCAGCAGAATTTATGCTGCCATGCTTTTCTGCTGCCTCAAGGACTAGAGGATAGTGCATTAATGTGGCCATTGAGTTTTGCCCTGAAGAATATGTCTCTCTGGATAATGGATCATGTCTCTACATTATCTTTCCAGTAGATATAAATGGTGCACTCATCTACCGACCATCCTTTACAAGGACCCACACTGTTATTAAAATAGTATTAAAGAGTTGTGATACATGGAAATAGAAGCTATCTCTTGGATTTTCATGGATCAGAGTGTAAAATGACACTCTGCCATTCTCTGCTAGAAGCAGATCAAGGGATTTTGTAAAGTGAAGAAAAGCTACATTTACAAAGCATTTCCTTTCCCATTCTTCATTCCTTTTTCCTTTTTATATTATGTCTATTGGATTGTCAGCCTGCAGGCAGGAATCTTATCTTGTAATAATGTATGATGGTACTTAAAAGAATATTAGATAATAATAACAACGATAATACTGTAAATCACACTAATATTTAACAAATACCATAATATCAGGAAATGCAATTAGGTCACTATTTACAACCATCTCACATTAAAATTTGAAAATATCTGGCTTTTATCTCAGATTAATCTAAAAGGAATATTATGATTTTTACTCACTGATTCTAAATAATTTTCCATTGTGCAAGCAGAAAAAAAAAAAAGGTATGATTGGCAGCAATTGAGAAAATTATAAAATGATTTCTCAGGTTGAGTCAATCTTAGTTAATATAAACCATTTATCTTCTGGTTTTGTTTTGTACACAGATGAAGAATGAAATGGTAGCTGCCCAATATTTGATAAAAGCATCCCATTTTATTTATAACCCTACATATCACCTTCCAGAATGAATAATGCTGTCTGCTTTGTGTATACCTGTGATTGTCCATGTCCTTCCATATTTGTCTGCCATCTCTCAGTTTAATGCAGTTGCCGATTTCTTCAAAGGCCTTCTTTTTGCAAAGTCTAGCAATCACAGACGTCTCTCATTATAGAAGCCAGAATGTCAGACATTCTGAAGATTTTATGGTTATTAGCCTTTGCCATAAAAAGGTCTCCACAAGAAATTAACAGCAGTGGCAGCAATAGCAGTTGGGAGGCATCTGTGTCATGTTTTGATTTTACCTCCCCAGTGATAGGCAATAGTGAGAGGCTCTGAATGAGCATGCCTTCATGTATGTGGGTCCAAATTTATCTAAACTTGTACACATGTCAAGTATGGACTAAGAAAACCATGATATAAGGAAGAATAAGGATCTATCCCTTGAAGTACATCTGAATCCATCAGAATTCCCCCACCCATTGCTGCCCCCTGCTGGTCCCTCAGCCTTTGGATCTGTGGGGTCCATATATCAATATATTATGAGATGGTTGCAACAGCACTTAAAAATGAGGAACTGGAAGATGCCGTTCAAATCATCAAGTTCAAATTTTGGTTAGGATAAATTTTAGTATCCTTGACAAATCCTTGACCTTGTCTAGTCTTTCATTAAACACATCTAGTAAAATGGAGCCACCAGCTGCCTGTCAGACTGCTCTTATTTGGCAAAAGATTTTCCTAGCATTTTCCTAGAATCTGTCTTCTTTTAACTTAAGACCATTATTTCATATACTGTGCTATTACATGGCAAAGAACAAACAATGCCTGTCTTCTTTGGGTATTTTAAGAGTGCTATCCAAAGGAATATCAGACAGAAGAAGACCATCTTCTGTCCTTTATCATTCCACAGTATAGGGCATGGTATAATTTTAATTAAAAATAAGACAAGATAAGATAAGATGGTAAGAGAGAAGAGAAGAGAAGAGAAGAGAAGAGAAGAGAAGAGAAGAGAAGAGAAGAGAAGAGAAGAGAAGTTACACTACTTCTTTCTAATTCCTTTCTCTTTATGGAGAAATTAGCAAACAATTTGAACTGTTTGGGTCTCCAAATCTGGACCATCCTGAGGCAATATATGCCATGATGATATGGACAAATCTAATCTTTACATCAGATCCAGCAGAAAAGATATTAGTGATAATAGAAAAACAACATATCCAAGACAATTCAAGGCAAATACATTTTTTTAAAAAAAATCTTACTTTGTTTCTCAATGTTTACCATCAAACTTCATCTTACTACATCTAGGAGTATCAGTGGTTCTGCTTTGTCTTAAAATAGATAGATCCATTCAAACAAGTTCAAAGTATCAGCAGAATTGTACTTCCTGCCAGCTGGATGCAAAACCATCATCCAAATGTTCTGCAATGCAATAGCATGAAGATGGAAACCAGGCTGTTGAACACTTAACAGAACAAGAAAATAGTGTATCTATTTTATTGCATTTCAGCTATATTTTATTCAATTAAATATTTATTTTTCATTAGCTGCTAGCTCTATTTTCCATATTTTGCCTCATTGACTAGTTTTTGCTTCCAGATAACTGTGTTTCATTAGGTATTTACATTCCAATTTCATGTCATGGCTATGACATGTGGGCTTTGTGTTTAATACAGCAAGGTTTTTATTTTTTAAAGTAGCAATAAATTGTAAACAAAACAATCAAGACAGAATCTAGCTCAGCAAAGACGAAAGTGTAATGGGATCCAGATTTCAGCTACACAAAAATTGAGGCTATTGTTTTGTTTTGTTTTACATTTAAAAATTGTAGATCCCTGAAAAGGATGATAATTGATATGGGCTTGCCCCAATCAGCTAGTAGCCATATGATCTTAATATATGGCATTTCCTTGTGAAATTGCCCTCATAATACTTAAGGCAGTTTACTGTTTAACCCTGTTGCTTCTTTATTTCTATATCTGCTCATAGTCTTTTCTTCCAAATTGCTCTGCTGCCTCTTCAGACAACTTTATATTATAAATTACATGTTAATATGGACATAAATTCTATGTTAATATTGGCATAGTGTTGCCAATACACTTGAATGTCAATATACCAATATTCAATTCATACTTGCTCTTCAACCCAGCACCACAATTGCTAGTTCTTATTCTAACATCACTGAATATTTAGATAGGATATTGCAGTAGTGTAAGTGTGAGATGGCACAAACCAGGGGGTATCTGCAGAGAGGAAAGAGAAGGCCATACTTTTCCAGTACTGAAAACTGAGAAACAACACATCAAGAGAAACAGAGAGACAGACAGACAGACAGACAGACACACACACACACACAGAATCATATAACCTTGACAACTGGCAATTAACATTACATACCATTCAATTGGAGAAAGAATTGGGAGGAAAAAAATAAAAATGTCATGAACAAATAACATTTGAGATTATTATCAAGCATTTAAGTAGAAATGTCAGACATCTAGAAATGCAAGATCAGAGGGAGGTGACAATTCAGTATTAAAGAAAGAATTTTGGGTCTATGTGATATTAAAAGCCAAGCTTTAATAACTAAGATACACTTGATGGTATATGAGGACTAGAGGATTAAGAACAGGTATTTGAAGGGAAAAAGACGCTTCAAGGGGGGTGAAATAAGGACTTGCTTGCAACTCCCTGTATCAAAAGGATCTTTTCCCCAGACATTTCATTTGTGTCCTTTTTGCTTTTGGATTCAAAATGTTGCATAATCCTAATGCAAGAATGATAAGACATTTTAGAAATTGTGCCAGCTTTATTGGCGCATAGTTGACTTTCCTCAAATTCTAGATATTTAGCCCAAGCCTAGCATTTCACTAGCAAGTTTAAAATCTGCTGCCAAATTTGTTACTTAAATCTACTTGTCATTAAAAAAAAAAAATGATGATAGTTCAGACTTATGTTGCACACAGCAGTGTCTTTTGTAGATTCTCAAAACTAACTTTATCACTTTAAAGCTAATAAAACCCAAAGTGCAGAAAGGATCCCAGAAGACATTTTTATCATATTTGTAGTTTGTAATTTCATGACTACAATCATTTTAAATGCATCTTTTATCCCATATGAAGTACAGTTTCTCAACTTTATTGGAGGAAATTCGAGGCATTGATGTATGGACTCTTACGTGCAAACCTATATGTGAGCAATTATCAACAGCCAAACATCTTGCCGGTATTATTTATAATTCTGGAAATAGAAGGGCATTCTCTATACTTTTTACTTCATGATTCCTCAAACTGAAGTAGATAGGAGGAGATTCGGAAGGAAGGAAGGAAGGAAGGAAGGAAGGAAGGAAGGAAGGAAGGAAGGAAGGAAGGAAGGCAGGCAGGCAGGCAGGCAGGCAGGCAGGCAGGCAGGCAGGCAGGCAGGCGGAGGGGGGCGGGGAGGAGAGGAGGGGAGGGGAGGGGAGGGGAGGGGAGGGGAGGGGAGGAGAGGAGAGGAGAGGAGAGGAAAGGAAAGGAAAGGAAAGGAAAGGAAAGGAAAGGAAAGGAAAGGAAAGGAAAGGAAAGGAAAGGAAAGGAAAGGAAAGGAAAGGAAAGGAAAGGAAAGGAAAGGATTAATGTCATCACATTACATGTTTTTCCTCAAACACAATGGACAGTGGCCTTGAATG
Organism: Liasis olivaceus; assembly: GCA_030867105.1. Lineage (NCBI taxonomy): Eukaryota > Metazoa > Chordata > Lepidosauria > Squamata > Pythonidae > Liasis > Liasis olivaceus. Next base: position 90,509,768 of record CM061348.1, on the reverse strand, counting down.
AGAGAATTATTAATTTTAATCTGAAACTCTGGAAAAAAAATCTGTCTTGGACTTTTGGAAGTAAGATATTTATTGAATTGAAGATACTTCCCCCCACCCCCCCCATGGGGGCAAAGGATTAACTTTCCCAATAAACTGTACATACAAAGGGTCACCCTGCCGTGCAGTTTTAGGCTAAATGAATAAGAGATGCTGTTTGCATTTTCAAGGAAGATCCTTTGAACTTTCTGAGCAGTAATTTTTCCCACTATCATAGTGAGGAGAAAAAGAATAAAATTCCTTCCCAATAACTAATTTGGTGCTCACAGTTCTGTGCCACTAACTGTAAGATGACAAGATAAATTTTGCGTTAAAAATGTTGCAGTAACATTCTTAAGTGGCATATTAAAATTAATTTTTATTGTTGTTCATGAAAAATCTTACATTCAACAATACATTTTCCTCCTTATGATAAATGAGTCCACATATTAATTATTTAATCTATATCTATACTTTTATATATATTATTTAATCTATATCTATACTTTTCCTCAAGTAACAGTACCAATAGCTTTTTTTGTTGTTATTATTATTATAAAATTGTGTAGATTACATATACAGCTATCTGCAAATTTGACTGCAGAATATCCCATGAATGAGATTAAGATTATAATTACAGATGAGACTGTCACGATAGAAACTCAATTTTGTTTTGTCTCTAAATTAATTTTGCTAGGAAATATATAACATATATTCTGTTCAAAAGACAAACTTCCCAAGCCATTGCTAAGCACATTCCAACTAACAAACATATTTTATTTCCTTTTCTAAATTAATATTTCCTTTCTTTTGGGTTACCTAAATCTTATTCACTTAGATATGCTTACCAAACAATATTGAACAGAATGAGACAGTAAATATGCATAGAAATATTATCATAAGCAATATAATATTGCAAGAATGACTTTCCCAGCATATATTTCTGAAATACTTATTAATTTTATCATTATTGAAATGATACATTATGAAATCATTCACTAAAAACTGTAGTTTTATATTACTGAAATGTAAAGAACCATAAGTATACTAGAGTATCAAAGTTCATAGTTTTTCATGGATGCAGACAGCTGTCAAGATGAAGTGGGAGAGAACAAAAACTCCCCTCCGGTCATGGTTTTCACTTCTGAGCCATATTCATAATTGGTGAAAGGCTTTACATCAAGCGACAAAAGAACAACAATAAAACCCAATACACAATATCACAATCCACAACTCATGACATACAAATAGTTCAGAACAGAATTTCAGCTCCTTCCACAGTCGTGATTGATAATGTCTTCCAACATCATTCAGCAATCAACGTGCCACTATATCAGTGATGAAGACAGCCTTTACATTGCCACAGCAGTGGCTGGGTGGCATTCTAAAACATTATAAATCGTTAGGGTAGAAGTGTCCTATAATGCCCAACAATACTAGATAATCAATCTTAATTTTAAACTCATAGAAATATATATTTATTGCAAGCGTTCCATCAGTGTTCAGCTAATGCAACCATATATTATCTCAAGATATCATTAAAAGAAGCAGGGCAGGAAACAGATTTCTAAAAACGAGGCATGTTATAATATCCAGTCCTTTTTGTGAATCATGAAGATCTCTTTTCTAATATCACCTTGTGTGAGATGGGCAGCTATATGAATATGATAAATAAATAAATATGATAAATAAATATAACCACATTTTGTGTAAATTCATTTCCATACCCTCCTGGTCACTATGTTGGTAACATAGTGTGGGTGGCTATATTAAATCTCAATAAGAATAAGAATAAGAATATAAAAATGCCAAATCCAGTCTAAACTTCTGGCTGACTATGTGACCAACCATAATAAAATAATAATAATAATAATAATAATAATAATAATAATAATTATTATTATTATTATTATTATTATTATTATTAACTCATACGTTATTATTATTATTATTATTATTATTTTTAAAGCAAATTGTCAGGTAGTTCCATTTGTTGTGCCAAAATCTCAAGAAATCAATGTCCAGGGATTAATTACCACATATATGACATCATACACTGCTTTACAGAGTTGCACAGTTTACCCACATCTGATACACACGATAAGGGCTCAAAAAACATTGATTAGAAAGAGTAAAAATCATGTAGAACAGAACATGGGGCTCCTTGAATACTGAAAAATTTAGAGATATTAAATTTTGACAGGCCAAGTTTTGGCACCTGGCATTGTGTGCTGTTACAACTGAGTTGTAAATCAAAAGACAATCCTGTTTATAAATTCTAATCTCAAAGCTTAATTTAATTGGCACACTCCAACTACTATTGCTTATTTCACACTTCAATAAGTAAAGATGCATTAATAATCAAAACTTTGTACTGTAATTAATACAAGCTTTAGGCTTCTGACAATGAAATGATTGCATTTATATATATATGTGTGCAGGGGGGACAAAAAAGGGCTCACACTTGCTTATTTTCTTTTTTCTTTAGTTGTAAACAACACACATATAATGTGTAGCTTAGAACCATTAAGGAAACCAGACCTGTTTTGTACATATGGCGATCAATAAGTATATATTATATATTATATAAAGTGGCAAATTATACAAAGCTCTGGATGAGCTGTCAGCTCATTCACGCTAGTTTCAGTTTAATACTTTTCCCCCCTTTTTTAATTTTTTTTTTTTTTTTTTTTTACTATTCAGTGGTTTACATCCTGCTACTGAAGACTAATCTGCCTCTTTTAGGCTCACACATAGGATGAATGTGTCAGACTTAACTCTATCATGTTGAAATGGTCATTTGTATGTGTGTGTCTCTGTGTGTGTTGTTTTGGTTAATCTAGTTTCAAAGAAAAAGAAAATAGGAGGTATCTAAAGAAATCAGAATAGCAGCAATAAAAGGAGGAATAAGCCACCTAGGTCTATGTGGAGGAACAACCAAAGGTTGCGAGTATCCAAAGGACTAGGCTGAGCTTAGACTTGTGAGAAATGTTAAGAATATGGGGAAAGGTCTAGAGGTCCAGAAAGAAATAGAACAGGCAAGAGAGAGCTTTCTGGAAGAGTTTGGAGTACATTGTTTTTGTGGTACTGTTCCTCAGTTGAATAGATTGAGAGGACACTATTGTGCAAATAAAAAGAAAGGGGGAGGCAAGATGGCAAAAAAAATGGCATCACAATCCACCATGTACATACCAAAGAGTTAGGGTTGGAAATCTTGCCTATTTTGACAACCCTCTTCACTCACCCCTTGAACACCCTGCCCAAAAGGGTTATAGCAGAGCTAGGAAATGGCTTCTGGTCAAGAGGCCAGATTGCCTCTTGGGATGTTTGATAATGATCTCATGACATCTCCCTTTCAAAAGCTATCTTCCCACAAAGAATAGCTAAATTGTTGAGAAAGGGCTGTTCATTCTCTGTGTGTGTGTTGGGGGGGGGGGGGGAAATCAGTAATCTGATAATGAAGAGGAAAAAAACCCGTGGTTTCTTCTGCTATGGCTGAACACCTCAGTGCCTACGCAAAATGGAAGGAGCCATGCCTTTCTCCAAACAAAAAGATCTAGTGAAAAAGAGAAAGTTTCTCCATCTTTCTGGACTCATGCTGACTTCTCTTGGAGGATAGCTGCAGAACATAGTTTCCAAACAGACCATTGCAAGCTAGATGGGGTTGTGTTACAGGCCAATATTTTTTCTACACTTGGCATGAGCAGGGAGAGGAAAAGGGAAGGGGGTTTAAATGACAAAACCTGCCTTGCAGTATTGCAATACAAGCTTCACACTTTATATAAGTGATATCACACTCATGTATGTAGGGATGGAGATTGCATCATTCTGACAAAACCATCAGATTCTGCAGACACCGCTGATTCTTGGGTAGAGATTGAGACTATTGTGAAAATAAATATCTTTTATTGTTTCAAAAGCTTGAATGTGAGTCATAATCTCTGAGAAATCTTTTTTAAAATTATTTTAATTCTTAAAGATTTTCTTTTTAATTACCATGTAATTTCCATATACAGATTATATCAATGGCTAATCCTGTTAGTTGTGTCTGGAGAACGCAAAGGTGGTAGTTCATTTTATTGTTTGTTGTTGTTGTTGTTGTAACAGGAAATATTATATTCTGGATCAATCTGTGCAGCCACATCCTGAAATCAACAGTTTCTCTCTCTTTCTCTTGTAGTCCATTCTTATGCTATAAATGAAGGGCTTCACTGGGTCTCAGCATTGCCATAAAGAAATTTCTTTCTATACTTCTCTTATTTTATAGCACTCATCACCTGCTCTGGGTGATTTCTTTTGATAAATTTTAGTGATCTGTCCAGACTGAATGAGCAATGAATTAGGCATAAATATATGCAATTCTTTTACATTTATAGAAAACTAACTCAAGATGTTATTGGTGGTTGCTATTATGGCCCAATGTTGCCTTTCTCACTGACACATAATCTAATAATAAAGTTTCTGTTACAGTTAATAGAATTATTGCATGTTCTATTTTATCAGATTGAAAAAGCTATATACTATCTTAAATATTTTTAAACCCAACAGAAAAAGTAGGATATGGTTTCTAGGGGTATATAGATTGGCATTGATCTATTTTGAATAATCAGTCCAAATCAGATTGTTAATCTTACCCAATTTAACAATTTGATTTTATTGAAAAAAATGAGTTATCTTTTGATTTAACCATTCAGTTTGAAGCATTAAATCTGCTCAGTTTGATTTTCTGAAATAATTTAGAAAAAAAATAAAATAAACAAAGCCTTTCCAAACTGTCAGATCAATTTGTAGGTATCTGATTTGATTATTCAATCTGATTTTCCAACTCAGTATATTGATTTGACTAAAAAATTAGTAAAATCAGGTTCAAATTAAACCTCCAAATCAAAACTCCAAAAAGCCCTACTATTTTCTATTATGCATGCTTCTGATATTGAAAATTGTTCTTTAATAGAATATACCATTTTCAGAATAACTCAGCTATTATTATAAAATATTCACTGTCTGAAATACACTGAACATTGCAGTTGTTGTCAAACATTATTTCCAGATTATACAGATAGTATAATATTTGAATATGTTTGTAGATTGTTTTTATTCTACTTTTTTTTAAAAAAAATAAGTACAATAAAAGACACATTTATATACATATAAGCACCCATGCATCTCTTTTCTAAAAGAAGCAGGATTGCCTGATTCTAGTATCAATGTCAATGTCTATTTTTTGCTAGACAGTCTAGTCAGAGGTAAGCATTTCTAATTTCCTTTGGATACTGTGAGAAAGGTTTAAGTGTATGGTTAATTCCATTGAAATCAACATGATTTTAACTTTGACCAGATTCCACTCAAAGCTTAACCTTCTTGGCAGTCAACAGGGAGTGTACAAAGTTTTTTTTGTTTCTGTCCCCCCCCCCCCACCTTCAACCCTGAGGGTATGGCTCCTAATGTGTGTAAACATTCCTCCCCTTGCCCCCTTTAGTACATTTGTATGTTTGTTTAGATATAGAAAGCAGATTTGGGTTTACAGCCACCATGTAAATTGTTTGTCTGCATTCTGACTTGAACATACAGATTCAGTTCCAAAAAGATGTAAAAACTCCTTCTTCACTGCTGGAAATCACAGGCAGAAGGAGGAAGAGCTTTGGTATTGCATTTTTTAAAAATGAAACTCATAGCTTCATTTGCATTGCAGGTGAAAATGTGGCAGGATATTCAGAATAACATGTTACTTAGCTGACAAATGTTGCAAGATGACCATAAATCTACCTTCATGAAAAATCAATGCAAATGTGAAAAAGGCACCTTATTATTATGCTTGCAGTCTAGATGATGAGCAGTTGATATCCGATTTGAATTCTTAATACTACATTTAAATTACACTGCCACCTGTCAATAGGAAATAGACTAAGCTGTATTTCCTCAAAGTTCCATAGGGAATGTTCAATTATAATTAACCTTCCCCTCGCTCCCTCCCTCCCTCCCTCTCTCCCTCCTTTTTAAGTGGGGAAAAAAAAAAAAACTTTCTTAGTGCAATGGATTGTTTGTGCCATTTCCCATTCTTGTAACAATCTGTCATGGGAAAGTATTTGAATTTTAATCTAATATGTTTCTCTGAAATATCACAGAAGATGTTTCCTCTAATCTGCTTGGCATTGTGATCAGCTGTCCATCTTCTACGTGCTCAAACTAATCACAACAGTACTCTGTGGAGCCAAATGGTTTTGGTGAACTCTTATAAAGGGCCTAGTAATATCATGCATAGATTTAAATGAACAGAATACAGGAAGTCAGGGGAAAATAAAGAAGGAGGCATTTACAACATCTCATTTCTTTTACAAAGATTGCAACAAACAGATGAAATGGTGATAAGAATGGATATTAGTACTGATTTCACCTGATGGCTATATTCATTGAATTGCAATTCTTAACTGAAATATATATATGTATATGTATGTTTTGGCTGAGGCATCACAGTTGAGCTGATATTCCCATATTTGACTCATGATGTTCACTATTTATATTGCATTTGCCTAATATTATGGATCCTGCTTCTGGAAAAAAAGAGAAAAGTTATATTTTGGAGGAGCGATAGGCAGTTCCTCTGCCCAGTTTATACCTGACAATATTGTTTTAAGTATTATTTCTGTGTCTCTTATATTGCTTTTGTGCTGTAGCATATCAATGGTTTTACATTGTATTTAGACATCCCAGAAAAGACATGTATCAATTTATTCATCATTCCAGTTTATAAAAAATTGGAGTGCAAATTCCAAAGAAATAGGAATGGGATGTAAGTTAGATGCAACTATTTTTAAAAGCCCCCTGCCCAATCCAGAGCAGTCCCTGAAGGGAAGTTAATATCACATTATATTAGCCAAGTGAAGCTTTTGGTTTAACTCAACCATTTGGCATTCTACTGATAAATTTGTCACTGTCCTTTGTCAGATGGATTGCAGTTTAATAATTCTGCCTGACAGGGCAATCATGGATTGAATTGGGAACACATCTGTGACAACCTGAGCCTTGGGACAACTTTATTTTCTTCAGGTTCTCTTCAGTGGGAAGCACAGGAAAATATAAGGACTCTGTTAATGGAGACTGTCAGTTAAGGGCAAGGGACTCACAACTAAACTGTCTTGCAAATCATTTCTGGACTTGATTCAAATTACCTTTAATGTGGTTTGTGATTTAGATTTCTGAAAACTTACTTTCTTCCTTATGAGTTTTTGCCTTCCCACTTACAGTGACTTTTCACAGAAATCTTTTGCGTCTTCCAATAACCCCAAGCAATGTCTTTTGGGAAATAAGAAACCCATTACACGACTGCTGTCTTACTCTCTAGCTCTGACATTCTCTCCAAGGAAGAATGGCTCATTGTTAATGGTTCTCTTCCCCATTTAGATATAACATCAGTGTTTTAAGCTGTCTTAACTAAATTGAACTTAAGAGCTGTTTTTATTCTTTCCACCTTCCCATTTTTTTCCAGATATGGATGGCTCCCACACTATTGGCCTTTTGAAAGGCTATGAAGACCTGGCTCTTCCCCCAGGCACTGAGGCCAGGATATTAATTTATTGGGGCTCTGGAATGTGCTAGTAGGGATCAGTCTTATGTTCTTTGGTTAGATGGGCAGCCATGAAAATTTGGTTAATAACTTAACAATAACCTTATTAAATAATTTATTAATTTATTAAGTATTTATTAAATACCTTTTTATTATTATTTAATAATAACAACAACAACAACCTGCTCCTTCCAAAGGCCCTTCCAGAGGGGTGTAGTGTAAATTATGATCACCTGGCCATGAATTTTATGAAAAAGATTGCTCACATTTACTCTGAATTGAAAGCCTTGTGGACAGAATCTGTTGAAATGACTTATGATTTTACCTGGGAGGTTTTTGAGCCAGTGAATCACAAGGATGTTTGTTTGTTTGTTTATTAAATTTGTGGACCACCTGACTCCCAGTGACTCTGAGTAGCTCACAAGTAAAAATATTAAAAACAAGAAAAAATATAATAATAAACATAGGAGAAGGAGAAGGAGAAGGAGAAGGAGAAGGAGGAGAAGGAGAAGGAGAAGGAGAAGGAGAAGGAGAAGGAGAAGGAGAAGGAGAAGGAGAAGGAGAAGGAGAAGGAGAAGGAGAAGGAGAAGGAGAAGGAGAAGGAGAAGGAGAAGTTGGCAAGGGTAACAACAAGCAGCAGGAATGAAACAGATCCACACAATCCAAAGAGGACTTCACTCACCCTCACCAAAAGTCTGGGTGAACAGTCAGATCTTCAAGGCTGTTTGAAACACCAGCAGGTGAGGACCACCCAGATCTTGGGGGAACCTCATTCCAGAAGGAAAGTGCTGCTACAGCGAAGGTGCATTTTGGAGTCCCAATAGATGACATTGTTTAGTAGAAGGAACCTGGAGGACAGCAGCCCTGCTAGATCAATTTGGTTGGGCAAATACTATAGGTGATCTCTCTGTCTATGGGTAGAGTTGTTTGTGATCACTTGTGGATCCTACCTGACTGGACTGTCCAATTTGTGATGGCAAACTGGAGAAGGTCAGGCCCCCAGGTGTTCTGTTACTCCATCCTTTTTCCTATTCAGTTTAATTTCTGCTTGAAACCATTGGGCAAGATCATTTAACAATTTGGGATGAGGTCTCATTAATATGCTAATGACACCCAGTTATACAACCCCATCCTGAGTCCAAAGGGAGATGCACTAGATGTCCTATTCCATTATCCAGAACAAGATGCAGTTAGGACAGTCATTCATGCCCTTGTCATTTCTTTATTGTTAAAGGCAGTTACATTTCTGCTGGTTGCCAGTGTGTTTCCAAGTACAATTCAAAATGCTGGCTGCCAATTTTAAAGCCCTATATAACTTTAGAGCCTGGTTATCTAACAGACCACTTTTCCCAGATAGATTCCACCGACCTGATCCAGACAGCCAGAGAATATCTACCACAGGATGTTTAATGGGAAGTAGCCCATTGTGGCAACTTGCTTCCTATGGAACAGCCCACTGAGGTGAGGATCAACACCATTCTTGTAGCCTACTAGAGGCTGCTTAATACTGCCTTTTCTGGAAAAACTTTGGGGACTGACTGTCAAACCATTGACACCTATATTTGTTGTATTCATTTTAATGGTCTAATTTACTGATACTTTATGTATTACTAATACATCCAAACACCTAGTTCAGAGGGCAGGAATGCTGGACATGGGGTGGGGGTGGGTGGGAAAGGGGAGAGGGATTGTGGATGGTAGGGATGTTTGTGGAAACCTGCTGCTGGTTTCTTATGAAAACTATTTATTTGTTCATTTAACCTGAATTACTGTCAGGTATTATTGTACACTGCTCAGATTTAGTTCTGACTGGAGTAGCATAGAAACCTGAGTAATATATAAACATACCATGGAATGTATTCATGGAATACATTTTGATTATTAAAAGTTGAGCCTAAGATTCTTGAGTTTCATCTGCACATTCAAACAGAGTAGCACTGAAATTTCTTATGAGGAGCTTCATTGGTTTGGATCACTTGGATTCAGTTTGTTGCGGATCACTGATTTGTAAATCATGCTGGAGCCATGCAAGCAGAGGTTCATGTCCCTCTGTGTGTGTGTGTGTGTGTGTGTGTGTGTGTGAGAGAGAGAGAGAGAGAGAGAGAGAGAGAGAAGTAAAACACCATATTTAATGGAAACCTTTAACTTTCAAATGCCCTTAGTGCCTGAAGATCTGAATGGATTTATTGCAGGCCTTCATGAGTAAAAGAAGAAGATAAAAGAGTCCACATACTTCTTAATTGTCCTTTAAGTATGTCCATCTGACAGCCTGTCTGTCCACCCACCTTTCTATCATCTTTCATCTTTCTGTCTCACTCTTTCTCCCCACAGACTGTGATGATATAGATGGCATTATCCCACTTGATCTTCTCAGTGGCACAATTTACATTGAGAGATGCTGACTGGCCCAAGGTTACCAGCTTTTTGAGCAGGATGTCATGTATCATTTTTTAGAGATGCATTTCATGGGGGATTGAGGCAGAAAAATGTGCTTTGTATTTTTATTTTATTTATTTATATTTCAAATTTAGATACCGCCCATCTCACGAAAAAGTGACTCTGGGCGCTATGCTTATCACTGTTTATAGTTTTGGAGCTTAAGAAGTTTAAGGCAGATTCTTAATTGTTGGTGAAGAAGCAGTGATCTGGGATCAGTGAATTTGCTTTTTTTATCTGACAATTTGCTGTCACAGAAGGAGGAAACTTTTTGTTGGATCAGCTCAGTAAATCTGTTAGCAACACATGTTGATTTCACTAGGGAGAATCATTTACTTGAAAAATTACCTTTTCATGATTGGATAAGAGAATGCTCCAGATGAAGCATTACTGCAAAATTCACTCCCAGAAGATAGAAGCCAGAATAAGGGATATTTTAAGCAGGTAATAGAGTTAATGCATCATGTACAATGGTATAGGCAATCTTGTTTTGTCACTTCCAGCTGATGTTGAGGCATCATACTGGCTGCTTTAAATTGTGGCTACCATGATAAAAGTTTGATGCTCCAATCCCATCATGCTGTTCATGGGAGGAGTTCCTTCAGAATGGTTTCCCTTGAGTTCTAAATGAAATGTGGGAATCCAAGGGACTTGCAGGTCATCAGAGGGAGAATTGTACAATGAAAGAGACGACCCTCTTGAAAACACTTTAGCCACCTTTAACTAAACTAAATGAACCATGAATTCCATCTATTAGATATCTGTAAAATGTTCTGTAGATATGTAGCAGGCATGCAAGCTGTATCCATTAGACTAGATTGCAAATATGCATATGAATCCAGTGATGTCTCTATCATCCAACATTTTCCTAAAAAATTCTGAGATCAACAAACTGTTGAACCTTGATATAAAAAAGATACCATCGAAACTAATAATCAAATGTTCATACCACGTTAGAGATTATTTTTAGTACCTCTAAAGCCCTGCCCAAGAAACTCATTTTCTGTCTTTCTCTGTGTCTTTCTGAATGGCTTTATGAAATATAAAGGTCTTCCCACATTCTAAATACTCTATTAAGCCATTTGTATGAACATAGAATTTTATGTCTTTAACCTTAGGTTTTCATTACTTACAAATTACTGATACTTTACTCTTAAGCAATTAAAACAAGTAATAATTGACTTATTGCCTCTATAATCATCTGCCATGCAATAATGGCACTAAAAGAGAATCTATTTAACATAATAGAATAAAGGCTATTTGAAACTGTTTTATGCTGAGACAGCATTACTGTGACAGTAGGTTTTTATAGCAGTTGAGTACCTTATGCTGTAGTAAAAGCAAATAGGCTTTCTATTACTGCAAGCCACTCATACAGTTCTTGTGGGATAAATTATAATTTGAAATACAAAACAATCACATTGAAATAGATTCTGCATTTATACTCAAAAAGCAAAACATCTGGGGTTTGTTTTTTTTTAATATTTCCCTGTTTAGAACTGTGCATACAGTAGAATCTACTGTAGGTTCTGCCCATTGGTGGAAGAACACTATGAGATTATAATTCCCTATTCTTTTATGGAGAGCCAAATTCAATCTCCACTTGGAAGAGTACCCTCTCATCATAGAAAACAAGCTTGAAGGTTGGGACTTTAAACTGATATTAGGAAAAAAAAAATATGACTAGCAAAATAAAATAATCACCACAGCCAATCCTGGCTTCAATAATAGTGCAATGATAATGTGCAATATATGTCAGGATTCTGAGAGAAAACACTGTCCAATGGATAGGAAAGAAAACAATTGAAAAAAGGGAGAGATTGAAAGAGTGAACATGTAACAAGAGTGCAAGGCAAAGATTCATGAAAAACTCTTACTTTGAATGTACAATACACAGCACTTCCCAGAAACAAGCTAATACTTGTTGGTAGGTTGGTTGGTTAATGTATTTTATGTGCACACTGCTGCAATATACAACTCAATTGTTAACAAAATATACATACTATTTAAAATATCCAAGAAATATTTTAATAAAAAAAAATACTAATGAGCCAATAATTGCTTGTAAAAGCTTCAGTTAATCCTTTTCAGCCAACCAGCTAATCATGTCAACAGATTCTACACAGGCAATGTCATTGCAAACTGCAAAAGCTTTTAAAAAAAGCCGAATTTTCACCATTTTCAATTTTCTGAAATGAAATAAGAAATCCATTTTTCTTTTAGGTTAGGATGGAGAACATTCCCAGATCTTTACTAAACTCATTGTTAAATTGTATGCAAGCATGTAAGAGCACACATAATGTACATTATACTGTAGGTTCATATTGATAGATTTATTGTTGGGAAATTATCTGTCCTACAACATCAGCAATTCTTAAGTAATAAGAGCAAAGGTCTATAATTAAAATGTCATATTGCTCAAAACAATGTTCTCAGCTAACATTATTCTTGCTGTTTTATTCAATCTATTTGACAGAGTTCCATGTTAATCTTTTTTCTAAGTGAGATTTATTTCCTTAGCAGATAAAATAGTTTCCAGTTTATTTAGTCTGTAATATTTAGGAATTCTTAGTCTGTATAATCTTGTGCCTCTATTCGGGCCATAGAATCCAATCAGGCTATTTTCTAGGTGTGTATAGGATTTAAGCTATATGGATTTATTTTATTTACAAGGATTTATTTATTAGCAAGACTTTATCCTGCGCACTCCCTGTAATTCTATATTAGGCTTTCCAGCAGTATCACTTTGCACATTCAACATTTAGCATACCAGGCAATATTCAGCTACAGTCTTCTCACCAAAAACTCATTCTCTGCTGTCATGAATGAACAAGTGCTTTTGCTCTTCAGAAAAGATATTTTATTTCTCATTATTAAAAAAAAAAAAAAAGGAAAGAAACTTCCTTTCCTGAAAATATTGCATTACAGTAAATTATGTTGGAAAATATTTTAAAAGCAAATTGTTGTCCAACCTTCTAGGCCACAATATATTTAATGGCTGAAATTATGTGAATTTGGAGAGGCTTGTATTTGTGTTTCCTAATGTGAACAAATAGATTCTTTTCCAGCTGTAGTTGTAATGTATCTTAGATGGTTTGCCTGCCTGCTATCTGAGTCCCTCGCCTAACAATGTGAGGCACATATTTAACTTCTTTATTAAAAGTGCATGCTGTACCCTCCAATTATATGGTTCATGTTTGAGCTGTGTTGTTTTCCACTGAGAAATGTTAAGGAGATATTAAAAAAGAGAGAAAAGGGTTTTGAATGCTGACTGAAGAGGTGCTGGGTTGAAATCTAGAGAGAATCTGTTATTGCACATATGCTCTTTATGCAAGTGTAGCCATGTGGTTTCTTTTTAAGAAGTACTGTATGTCTGTGCACTGCATCTGGAATTGCATTCTGACTCAGATCATTAAGCCAGAGGAAAATGAGATATCCGGCTGTATGAAAACAAAGTATGGATGTTTATAAAGCCTACAGTGCCGTACACCGTGCCATACTTTTTATCATCGCTTCTTGGTTTTATGCTTCTGCTGTACAAAGTCTAGCAAGGGTCCAATAATAACAAATGTTATGCAGATTAAATCTGATAATACACTGTTACTAATTGAGCTGCGTGTGCCCAATTACGAAAGCAGAGTCCTAAAGAATTTAAATGCTCTTGTAGAAATGAGGCTCCTAGTTAGCAGTACCTCGGTATCTGCCAAGGTAACCCAACTGTGTTTCTGTTTGAAAATAGTATAGCAAATGCACAGCCAATTATGGAGAAAGTTAGGAATTATCCAGCAATTTGGGGATGGCAAATTGGCTGCAAGTACCTTTGACGGTTTCTCCCTGCAAATGTAAGACACTATTCTGCTTCTCAACTCTATTCACAAGAAATACTCATTGCTGTTTTACTTCTGTCTTTGAAGTATCTGTGATATTCATTGATCTTTTGAAGGCTGTTGGATGGCTTTGTTGTAGGTATTTTAGTCCAAACCTATGCATATAGGATAGGAAATAAGTCCCAGTAAATTAATTTATGGTTTGACTTACTCCCTAACAGATGTAGGTAGGGTTGCATAATGATCTAATAGTTCCAAATTGGGTTGGACAATTTTCTATTTCCAAAGCCTGCTAGGGCTTTGGCAGATGAAAGTCAGACTTAAATGTCAGCATAATACTAAATCTCAGCTCTCCTGACACTTCATCCTGTATGGAGGAACTTGCTTACAGCAGAAGCTCATAGGCACAACATGGCTAAATAAGTTGTTTTGCTGCAGACAAGAGACAAGCTATGCACAGAAAACTTGCCTACTGCAGAATGCAGCAATTAAGATATAGATTATAGAGGTTGGAACAGAGGCAGAGGTATAAATGTTCCAGGACTTCAATTCTATGCTTCTTCCACCCTGTCTTTTGAATCAATGAAAATCTTCCCAGTCTTCAGAGTGAGAGTTACTTGCTCAGTATTTACATAACTGCATTGTCTAGCCTGAGAACTGCTGGGTCCCACCTCACCAGTGGGAGCCATTACTTCCAAAGTTTGACACTGATCTGGCAGGAGAACAACATTTCTTGCTGATATAGGAGGATGTTCTACTTTCTCTTTTAAAAGAAGTTTCAGGGACCAAACAGAGACACTGCTAAGGGAGAATCATAAAAAACAGAGAGCTGGTAAAAGCCCTTTAGTGCCCTGGGTCCAGCCCACAGCTCATGGCAGGAATCCAAACTAAAGCATTCCCAGGGGATAATTGGCTCCACTGTCAAACTGCGCTTTCTATTAGAAAGTTTTACCAGTCTTTCTGTTACTTGAATCTATTACTTCGTGTCCTGTATTCTGGAACAATGGAAAACAGGTCTTGTCCTTTTGTGTGACATCTTTTCAGGTATTGGACCTAGTAATGGGACATAGAGTCTAATGGATAACACAACACCTGTCCCCATAGTTGTTCACGTAAGTCCCAGTTATTAGCAGAAACACTAGGGATAATGTGACAGCTAGCACACCCATGTGGCACCCTATGTATATTCTAGGATAGACATATTGCTTCTTCAGGGGAATGCCTCCCCATCAGTAGACAGACGTTACTATCTCATGTTGTCTGCTCAAATGGGAAGGATTATTTTCATATTGTTACTTTTACCATATTGCTCTGGTCTTATTGCAGTATAAATGATAGAAGATGAGATATCTGGAGATCTGTGTCTGTATTTGACTTTTGATTGACCACTGAGCACTTTTTAAATGAAAATGGCTTTTACTATTTATTCTGAGAAAGAAAGAAAGAAAGAAAGAAAGAAAGAAAGAAAGAAAGAAAGAAAGAAAGAAAGAAAGAAAGAAAGAAAGAAAGAAAGAACCTGTCACCCTGTGGGTGGTATCTGTCTTCCTCAGTCTCATATTCTCTACCAGAGGCCTGGGAGTTTGAGGGTTCTGCGCAGAATCTTAGCTGTTGCTAGCACTGCACTCTTCTGTACAGAGAGCTCTGACATTGTTCCTGGGATCTGTTGGAGCCACTCTCCCAGCTTAGGAGTCACAGCCCCAAGTATTCCTACCACCACTGGGACCACTTTAGCCTTTACTTTCCACATCCTCTCTAGTTTCTGCTTCAGGCCCTGGTACTTCTCCACCTTCTCAAATTATTTTTTCCTGATGTTGCTGTCACTTGGCACTGCTACATCTATCACCACCACTATCTTCTGGTCCTGGTCTATTACCACAGTATCTGGTTAATTGGCTACAACCTGCCTGTCCATCTGGATCTGGAAGTCCCACAGGATCTTAGCCCTGTTATTCTCCATTACCTTCTGTGGAATCTCCCATCTGGACTTAGGAGGATCTAGCCCATACACTGTGCAGATGTTTCTGTATACAGTGCCAACTATTTGGTTGTGTTGTTGCATCTTACACCCAGCCACTATGTCTTGGACTGTTTCTGATGCCTCTCTGCACAGTCTGCACCTTGGGTCCTGTCTAGTGTGGTAGACCCCTGCGTCTATGGATCTGGTGCTTAGTGCCTGTTCTTATGCTGCTATGATCAGTGCCTCAGTACTGTCTTTTAGTCCAGCCCTTTCCAGCCACTGGTAGGATTTCCCAATGTCAGCCACCTCAGCTATCTGTTGATGGTACAGGGGCTTGCCTTGCCATGGTACTTCCTCCACTTGAACTTCCCATGTCCTCACTGTAGATCCATGTCAGGTCAATGTCTTGTTCACTCTTAGCATACGATTTGATGTCATCCATGTAGAGGAGGTGGCTGATGGTAGTTCCACTATTGAACTTGTATCTGTATCCAGTCCTTGTGATTATCTGGCTGAGAGGGTTCAAGCCTATGCAGAACAGCAGTGGGATAGTGCATCACCTTGGTATATGCCGCACTTGATGGCCACTTGTGTGAGCTGTCTTGAGTTGGCTTCCAGTGTAGTCTTCCTCAGTCCCATTGAGTTCTATGTATAGCGCCAGGCATTCATAGATCCATAAGTGTGCATTTAGTCATAGGCTTTCCTGTAGTCAATCCAGGCTGTGCTCAGATTGGTCTGTCTAGACTTTGAGTCTTGGGCGACTGCTATATCTATGAGCAACTGGTGTTTTGAGCCTCTGGTGTTGTTCCCAATGCCCTTCTGAGCTGTGCTCAGGTACTGGCCCATATGGTCCTGTAGCTTGGCAGCTATGATGCCTGATAGGACTTTCCATATTTTGGGGAGAAAGGTTATTGGTTGGTACCTGGACATTGTTATTCCCTTGTAGGGGGTCTTTCATGATCAGCACTGTTCTTCCTTGTGTTAGCACTGTCCTTCCTTTTGTTAGGACTGGCAAGTTTTTGTGTTCTTGACCTGCTGTTGGATGACTGGTTCCTTTTCTGGGAGATTGCTGTGGTCTGCTCTCAGGTCCTTCAGCCACTTTGCATTGGTGTTATGTGTCTTCAGTTTCTCCCATATGTTCTTCTAGTAGTGTTCAGTTTCTGCTGTTGGTGGCTCTGCTGTTACTGTGTGGTTGCAGTGCAGTTGGAAGTACACCTTGGATGGTTCTTTGGAGAACAGGGCATTTATCTTCTTGGCCTATGCTTCTTTAGTGTATCTCCTTAGCCTGGTAGTCCGAGCTATCGGCCTTTGTTGAACAGTCTCTAGGGCTTCAGATGGAGTCAGGCCCATATATCTTTTCAGTAGCCGAGTCTTATCTTTAATCTCCACACCCTTCTGTAGTTCCACCAGCTGACTAACATCTCTCCGAGTTGCCTTGATCTAAGATCCAACCTCATTTTCCTGGTGTGTGTGTGTGTGTGTGGGGGGGGGGGGGTTGTTGTTGTTCTTGATCGTGTAGCCAAGTGTCTTCAGGATTACAGCAGCTGTAGTGTATATCAGTTCATTGGTTTAAGTTATGGTGGTAGTAGGGATTGTCGTGAGGGTTCTGCTAGCATCTTCTAGCATACTATCTGATGGTACTTCCCCACTGAGCCTTGGTAATCAGTCTTGAGGGTTGATTGTAGCTAGTTTATCCATGATCTTATCCCTCATATCAGCTGCTGTGCTCTGTAATGGAGGAACTGGCAGAGACGTTCCAGCTTTGGGTGTTGGCTGCACATCCAGTTGTTCTTCCATGTCTTCTTGAGTCTGGGATATAATGTGTAGTTGGTTTATCTCAAGTTCTGAGAGCAGCTTCCTCTTCACTATGTTGAAACATGGGGTAACTAGTTGTTTCTCAGTTAGTGTGGATATAGGACTTTGGTCCACCCATAGTTCCCTCATACATTTCATATATCCCCTCTCATTGAGTCTACTGTTGTAGTAGCATTCCATGAGTTCCAGGTTCTCTTGTCTTTTCCATGTATGTTTTGTTCCAGTAGCTCACTTATCATCAGATTGTCCTGGTTCCCCAACATCTGGCATGGACCTTGTTAATCTGGGCAATGCCCAAGCCATCCTGTCTCTCTTAGTTTGTGTCACTCTCATATCCAAGGCAGTGTTGTGGGGTCTTTTCCCAAGGACCCCTACTGGTAAGGTAGGTACCAGCTGGTATTTGAATTCCATGCATGTATGTTTGTGTTTGTGTGTGTATGTGTGTACATACACACACACACACACTCCTTTTTTCTTCAGTGTAAGAGTCTCAGAGTGGCTTACACTAAAAGTAAAGTTGATTAAAACACCATGCAAATTTATAAGAATAGTCTGGAGAAAAATATGATTAGTAGCTATTTTTAACCTTATCCTCTCTAAATATAAATGTCTTTCTCAACCAATATATAAAGAAATGTAGATAAATAGAAATTATAAATATAAATTTCTTTCTCAACCAATTTCTTCAAAGCCATCCAAAATGGTAACCATCTCAATCAGTCTTTCTTTAATGTGGTCCAAGACCAGTACAAAATTAGTTTAAAAACCCAAGTACAATCTCAAAATATATGTATAATAACATTTTAATAGTGTAATATGTGGTATTCTTCTGTTAACAAAGCTGG
Source organism: Liasis olivaceus (assembly GCA_030867105.1). Taxonomy (NCBI): domain Eukaryota; kingdom Metazoa; phylum Chordata; class Lepidosauria; order Squamata; family Pythonidae; genus Liasis; species Liasis olivaceus. The sequence continues at coordinate 90,491,306 of CM061348.1, read as the reverse complement.
GTATAATGTAGCTTTCTGGCTAAGGCCCAAGATTTAGCAATTAAAAAGGTGATTTCAGGATATCTGTCATTTAAGAAAACTTCTAGGTAACATTGATCAGGATTGGCTAGGCAGTCTTTCTGTTAGAATGTGAATTAATTGAGAGTGCAGTTCCATGTGGATTGTACACCTTAGAAAAGTGTATTCTAATAATTCAGATTCATCAGAAGCACAAGGACATTGCCTAAATTCTACAGGGATTACATTATATCTGCTATCCATTATTGCAGAAGGGAGGGTGTTAGAACCTGCTCTGGAAAAAGCTCATTGCTGATAGCTATAAGATAATTTAAATAAATAGTGTGCAGACTGTGGTTCACTTGATTCATTGAAGAGATGATATAATCTAGAGACTGCTGTTATAGTTCAATATCTTCTTATACTGTTTGGTAAGCTTCGTGGCTTTGCTGTAACCTACATATGGAGGGGTATCAGGGATATGCCAAGGTGAAACAATCCATTAGTTATTGCTATATACCATCTAAATTTAAATTTATCACATACTATAGAATGGGCAGAAGCCCCGTGGGAGCTATATAGTTTCTAAGTCAATAAGATATGATTAGTTGTCAAGCTCCTTTTTCAGTGCTAGTCAGCCCAGCCTCTGGTCTAAATACAGAACTGGAGAAACTTCCGGGGGTAGAGATTACAGCTCTCAGAAAATATAACTGCATTATTTTGTATGGTTGGAATTATGCCAGGATGCATAAAAGAAAATTAACAATGAGACAGAATGAATCTAGAAAATGAAAGGACTCTGGATAAACTGTAATGATTCTACCCTTTTGTAATCAGAATATTGTCAGACAAATTCCCACTTTGACATGGTAAGTAAGAAAAAGCTTACGAAACACAGGAAGTTAAATATGCTAGTGAGTTAAGAGCTTTTATTTAGGAACAGAGTGAATTCTTTTACATAAAAAAAAAAATCCATTACATGATAATTACAATGCTGAAATAAAAATGAAAACATTTTCAAAAAGTACACTATCACCAGCTTAATCTGATAATGGATATGGGTTCCTTCCTGTTTTTATAAATAGCATACTTCTAATACTTATCCTCCAGACACAACAAGCATAATAATTGCATGTTTAGGGCAGCTGAAGCATGAGGCAAATACAATCTAAGCAAGGAGGTTTTTTTTTTTTTAGAATAATTGTGCACTCTGTCAGATGTGATTGCTTAAGTGGTGTGCAGCAGAGAGCATGAAAACTAAATAAACAATGCAAACCTTTTTTTAATTAAATAAGAGCACTATTATGCTCAGTTGCTTTGATTTCAGTTGTTCATAAACTTCAAAGGGGGAGCTATGCTTTTTCATGTTTGTAAGCACTTGGTCTACTTTGTTCTTCTTGGATTATGCCACATGAAGCAAAAGCTTAGGAGAAACAGTAATTTATGGATTATTGCATTCTTTTTGCTACAAAGAACGAAAAGCAAGGCATGGCTATTACACCACCATCTGCTTATAAAATATTGCTCTTACCATCTTCTATTTGTCTGATGACAACTTATTTATTTGCAAATCAAACTTGTATGCCACCCATCTCACTATACAAGTGGCTCTAGGTGACTCACACATACAGTAAAAATAAATAAATACAGTTAAAAACACAACACAAAGTTAAAACTTATTGCGTATATGAGTAAAATATCAAGAGTACTGTCTTTTGAAAAACAATAATTAAATTTGCCTATTTACTTCCTTACACAGCTTATTGGCCACTCCAATCAACTGAGTCTGAGTGGCATACAACTCCCCTAATCTGTAATTTAGGATTAAGAACAAACAATCAAATTTAACCCTATAACCATACTCTGCTAATAACCTTCTAAACCCATTTCTGTATTTATTATGTATTTGATTGCCAATATGTGCGTGCCACCTGCTACTGCAATTCCAGGTGGCTCACAATATATAGAGCTAAAACCCCCATAAAAACAAGCTAACATTAAAATAGAATCTGCTGCTGTAGCAGTTAAACTCTTCCTGTCTTCACCAGTGTCCCAAAGGTCAAAAGAATAGGGGTCAACCTGACCTCAGGGGGCTGCTACTGAGGATGTCATTCTATGGGTCCCATTTGAGCTTTCCCCCAAAGATATCTCAGAGGGTGGACACTGGGAGCATCCTTGCCCTGCTACATCTTGTAGAGTGGGTGGTTTCTACTCAAAGGAAACAGCCCTGAAGTTAACAAAAGCCCAACTGCATAAGGCTTGATAGGTAACCATCAAGATCTTGTATTGCATCTAAACACCTGTAGGCAATCACTGCAGATCCTGCAAAACAAATGCTATTTTGCTGAATTGGCTGCTGTCAGACCACAAATGGGCTGCTGTGTTTTGTCTCAGCTGTACCTTCTGAATTGCCTTTAAGGGCAGCTCCATGTGAAATTAATTATAACAGTCTAGCTAAACAATGACAATGACCACTTTTAGTGTCTCCAGGTTCATTAATATTGTAAATAAAATGGTAATTGTGTGGATTATTTCATATGGTCAAGAAGAACACCAGGAAAATTCTCCCTCCCTTTTAACTTTTTCAGTTCTCAGGTTTGATGATATAATCAGAAACCTTTCCATAAATGCTGACTGCACATTTTAAGGAAACATATAAGATTTAGTTTATAGTTCCAGACCAAAAAAGAAAAGAAAAGAATATTTTCTATGGCTGTCTTCTGATTACTTTAAAACATTACTAAACTTTATAGGGAGAAGAAATAAAGTGGTGTTTCCCATGGAGTGTTCATTGGTTGTGAGTTTTGTTATGGATCTAAGGTATTGCTTTGGATTCTGCATATGAAGTGAGTCATGCTTTCCACTGTCTACCATGAGAAAACTGCAATGCTGTGATGATTTTAGTTTTCAACAAAACGGGATGAAATTTGCAGGCATAGAAGTTTTTGATTTGATGCAGCTTGCCCAATTCATACAAATTAGTTTGTGGATTTTGAAAGGGTTCATTTTAAATTTTGATTTTGAAAGCAAGTACATGTTCCTAAAACATATTTTTCTCTCCTCTCACTGATAACATTTACAAGCATACTGTCCTTTTGATGGGAATAAAGTCTCCCAAATCTAGAGGAAAAATGCAGGGATGTATGCATTTGGAATGTTTACAAAATTGACTTAAAACAAATAAACAAGCAAAAAAAAACCTCTTCTGCTGTTTAATAAGCACTGTCTGCAGTCATTTATACAAGTGCAACAGAGCAAGAAAATTACCAAATTACACACACACACACACACACAGAAAGTACCTTTTGGACTGAGTTAGATAGCAGATGCTATGCACTGTTGGCAAACTATTGTGACTGTGGAGTGCCTTGTGAACCAGCTCTTTGATTAGAAAATAGGCATGTTAGAAATTTAACTGCATCCCTCTTCCATCCTCTACTTCCACTCTTACTCTTTTCCTCAACAGAGAAATTTAATAGAAATGTAGTAATAATTTGCCTTATTTTGCTGGTTTAGGAATGTCAAGTCATGCATAAATGCTTGATGGTGTTGGTTGGTTCCTGAATTCCGGCTTATATAAGAAGTTCATCAGCTCAAAAATGTGACTCTTTTTCAAAGATCTATTTTGCTGGTCAATGATTGAAATAAAAAGACTGACTCTATATGTACACACATTTCTTATTCCCTTCCACAGAACAACTTTTCACAAGACTTTCTCTTTCTTCCAAAGTGATGGGGATAACAGTTGCTGTATTTTCACTGATAGTAATTTACTCAGGAAAAAGACAGAGTGACTGCTATTTTGTTGCCATTGACCCCTTCGCTGAGAGGAAAGAGAAGCCAGGGGACCTAGTCATTCAATTTCACTGTGTTTCTGCTTTCAGTAGCAATGAAACTGCAGCAATCTTGTTCCCTTCCAAAGTAGTAGAACCATCCAATAGGTGCCATTAAAGTTCAGTGCAGGTTTGGAGGGGGCTACAGGGGTTACACCCAGGAATTTTGGCCACACCCTGCAATTGGAACATCTTTGCTTTGCTTTAAGGACTTACAGGCCTTCAGCTTCCTGTCTTTCTTCTTTTTATGCATTTTGTAGATTTTTTTTTTAAATTAGGAAAAATGACTTTATCAAGGGAAGTATAAAATAAAGACAAAAATGGATAATGTAAACACACACACACATTTAAGAATATATTGCTTTGTGTCTTTGTTGAATATATGCTTCTGAAAAATAATTTCTTCAGGAAACGCTGTTCAAAATACAGTGGGAACCATCTCTTGAATAGCTGTTTCTAAGCATAATAAGATATGTTGAAGATGTAAGTCCACCTGTTACCTCTAGCAAGTGGATCTTGATATTGCCTATTGTTTCAGCAATGTAATTTGCTGCTATACAAAACTAAGCAAGACTCTGTGTCTCCCCAAATATCTTCTATAATTAATGGATCTCTCTTCCTTAGCAATCTTTCTAACACTACAATCTATTGTGCAGCTGCTGAGAAATAAGCCATCCTTATTTTATTCTATTTTTAATTAGAATTTTTCAGTACAATAAAAGTACACAAAATTAAAAGAATGTTAAGGGAAAAAGGTATATAGAAAATAAGAAAAAAAGAAAGTAAAAAAGAAAAACATAGAATTATGATTTCCATCCTTCTTTCTATTAAGTAATTGCCATCTTATTCTTTCCTCTTCCTCTTTGACTCTTTTTAATCCCCAAATCCAGAAATCATCCATTCAATCTTTTCTTCTTTCAACAAAAAGTCCATATAAAGCTGCCAGTCTTTTAAAAAAGTTTATTGTTTTTTCCCTGACCAAACTGGTCAGCTTTGCCATTTCTGTAAGCTCCATCAAGTCCCCCTGAATTCAATGGCACTAATTTAGGACCTTAGCCTAAATTACTGATCAATACATCGTTAAATTTCCAGTCTATGCCCATTTTTCATGTATTCTGTCATAAATTCATTCCATCCAATTGATGTCTCCATCTGTGAATAAAAGAAGAAAAAGGAAAAGAAATAGGGAACTTCACATTTCTTTCTACATAGTTCATTCTAACATATGCAGTCTTGGCACAACTTCCCTAATCTGAACATCTATATACAGGTTTCCTTAATATATACATTTTAATTCAGTTTTTGAGTCAGGAAATGTGCTGTTAAAACTTGGAGAAATGTACAATTGGTGGTATATTAGTAAGTTGAATGCAGTCCAATCACTTTAAAACCAAGAGTCTCCTGCACTACCACATACTGGGTCTCCCAAAGCCACTCAGAGTAAAATAGCATTTTTTAAAAAGTTTTCTTTGTGAAGGAATACTTCTAGCTTTCCAGGAGAGATAATACAATGGCCAGAAACATGACTACATCACAGATATCATTCTACTGGAAAATCCTGATTTCAATTTTTTTTTTTTTAAATTTCCAAATGTATTGTATGAAAATTGTACTTTCCTTCAAATCTAGAGGTATTCTTGTTCATAAGGCTCAATGAAACAGATTAGAATATTGCTTTGAACTTGCACCAAATGTTCAAAGTATTAACAATAATGTGGCTTTTTAACATTAAATGCTACCTGAGGCAAAATGCTACATTGATTTGTAGGACAAGTTGTATGACTATATGAGAAAAAACATAACTATTTATGCATTAAACAAATGATATTTCCATCATTTTTTTTTCCAAAGCCCATCCCGATTCTTTTCTTTATTGAATTTCAATTAAAATTTGATTGGAGGACAGTTGTTAGAAATGAAAGTCTACTAATCTATCTATCTATCTATCTATCTATCTATCTACCTACCTACCTACCTACCTACCTACCTACCTACCTACCTACCACTGGCTGTTAGGAAGGCACAGAAATTTCCATATTTGGCATTTATTAATATTTTGAATACTACTGTGATTTTTAAGCTGAGTGTGGGAAAATTCTCATGTGGGATTATTAAATGAGTTGATTTGCATTCTAATGAGAACAAATGTTTGGGATTGCATTGTTAAAATGCTAAAATGGTGTGTGTATAATTATTTTGCAGCTTACTTTTACAGAACACCCCTTCCCAAACCTTTAAAAAAAATAACTAAAGAGACAGCACATACCAACGGCTGGAGGGGAGGTGATTAGGGTAATTCAAACTGTTCACAAATGACTTTACTACTGAATCAAATGCATTTCTTTGCCTTTGCTGGGCTTCTTTCATTATCTTTAAATAGCTGGCTGCCACGCCAAGTCCTTCAAAAAGACTCACCAAGCTCTTTTTCGGTGGACAATTTCTCATTGTATTGATTAATCATTTTGTAATTCCATTCTAGACTGGCTTCCTCCATTGCTTTGCCTGAGTTTGACTACCCTGTAACAGTTCTGCTGCCTCTTCTAATACCTTAGCTTTATCACATCAAGTCAAGCTTTCAAACATTAATCCCTTCATGCTTTAATATCATATTTTATTACCAGACTGAATACAAAGATTGTTTCTGGGTTGTTTTTTGTTAATCTCCCTTTTTTCCCCAATAGGGAAAAATGCCTGTGGCTACTCTTTGGCCATTCTGTCTTCACTTACAAGCTTTACAACAAGTACACTCTAAAATCTTCAGATGAATAGTGTTAATTTATATTGTCTTGTTTAAAGGAGCATCATTTCCACTGTTTTTTCCCCCTAAAACAGTACATGTTTGGCACAAGAAAAAAAAAAAAGTTCATTTTACAGAGCTTATAGACCCTTCCAGTCAGAACTAGTCTGTACAACAGAGAATCTAGCTGCTACTGATTTCTTTCCTACCACATCATGAACTATCTAGGCTGAAACAGGAAGACTGAAACCAAACAAATGCTGACACTATTACTCTATCATAGAGGCAAACCTGGTCGTGAAAATTCACAAAGAATGTTATCTAACCAAAAGACTACTAATGGCTATTAAAGTAGCCTAGAAAAATCCCAGCTGAATTCAACAAGACTTGTGTACAGATGATACATTTGTGTTTAATGAGACTTTGTAAATTAACTTGAGTAAAACATCATATATTTAATCTTACATAACAAATGTCTCATACTTTCACAACCTGAAGCTAGTGGAATTTATTTCTTTTATCTTATTTTATTTGATGCTGCCCAACTCCAAACAACTCCGGGGTTCACAATACACCAAACAATATAAAACCAAGATGATAAGAAAAAACAATCCAACAAACACCCCTTGGCCTCTTGTAAGGCTCTAAAGACCTGTTTCTGTGCCCAGGCTTGGGGCCCTGAATGTTTGCAGGGACTTGCTTCTTGGTTGCGTTAATGATCTGGGTTTGATGTTTCTCGACTGCTTTGCATTTTCATTTTTATAATGCTTGCAATTGTTTTCATGTTAATTTAATTCTGTTTGGCACTCAGTCACGTGTTGAGATGGGCAGCCATGTAACTTGAATAAATAAATAAAAACAACCAAAAACAAACTAGAATAGGAGAAAAAAAGGAGTAGCATTACAGGTAGTCCCCAGTTTAAGAATGAATTCCGTTCCCAAGGTCTGTCCTTTGTATGTAAGCTGGAACAGTTATTATTGTATAATACTATATAAGTAGTATTGTGTAATTAACTCAAGCCATTGTGTATTTAACTCACATCAAGGTGTATTTAACTCAAATTTTGCTACAGTAGGCTCTGTTCTTAACTATGGGTCATCCTTAAACTGGGCATTCTTAACCTGGGGACTACCTGTGTTCCTTATTCTTTGAAGGATAGTTACATGATAATAATTAGCCCATTCAAGTGGCAAAGGCACTATGTCACTTGCAGAATCTATTAAAACTTTTTTTCCCTCTGTTCTTTTTTATGATTGCCTAATGAATAATTAGCAGAAGATGAATCTGTGGGTTCCACCATGGAGAAGAAAGAGGCACTATCTCCTGAAGATCAAATGACAAAAAGGCAAGTTATTCACAATATCTTAATGGGCTAGGAAAAACAACAACATTTTGATACGGAAAGAGAATTTGGGGGCTTTAGAAAAGCTGAGATCAGACTTGTACTTCTCAATTTATTTAGAATCATAGAATCATAGAATTTTGGAGTTGGAAGGGACCACATGGATCATCTAGTCCAACCCCCTGCAATATGCAGGAAACCAATTAAACCATCCCCAAGAGGTGACTGTCCAGCCTCTTCTTAAAAACCTCCAGAGATGGAGAATTCACAACCTCCATAGGTAGACTGTTCCACTGTTGTACAGATCTAACCGTCAGGAAGTTTTTCCTTATATTTAAGTGAAATCTACGTAGCTGCAGTTTGTACCCATTATTTCTGGTCCTAGTTTCTGTGGCCATGGAAAAGAGTTCCTGACCATCTTCCCTATGGCACCCCTTTATGTACCTGAACACTGCTATCATGTCTCCCCTCAGTCTTCTTTTCTCCAGACTGAACAGCCCCAGTTCCTTCAGCCTGTCCTCATAGGACATGTCCTGAAGTCCCTGTATCATCTTTGTTGCCCTCCTCTGAACCTGTTCTAACCTGTCAATATCCTTCTGGAAATATGGTGCCCAGAATTGTACACAGTACTCCAGGTGTGGTCTCACTAGTGCAGAGTAGAGGGGAATAATGACTTCCCGCGTCTTTGATATAATGCTTTTCCTAATGCAGCCCAAAACTGCATTAGCCCTCCTAGCAGCTGTCTCACACTGCTGGCTCATGTTCAGCTTGTTGTCTATGACCACACCCAGGTCTTTCTCTGATGTAGAGCTTCCAAGCCATGAGTCCCCCATCCTGTATGTGTGCCCTACATTTTTCCTCCCCAAATGTACTACCTTACATTTCTCCCTGTTGAAGGACATCTTGTTCCTTTCAGCCCAGTCTTCCAACCTGTCCAGGTTAGATTGCAATGTCATTCTTTCATCCTGGGTGTTTGCCAGACCTTCCAATTTTGTGTCATCTGCAAATCTGATGAGTAGCCCATCAACCCCATTATCCAGATCATTAATAAAAATGTTGAATAATACCGGCCCCAAGACCGATCCGTGGGATGCCACTGGTTACTGCTCTCCAACTCGATGTTGACCCGTCAATCCTGACTCTCTGTGTGCGGTTAGATAGCCAATTGTGGACCCACCTTACTGTAGGGCCATCCAAACCAATCTTTAACAGCTTGTCAATGAGAATGCCATGTGGAACCTTGTCAAAAGCTTTGCTGAAGTCAAGGTAGATTATATCCACTGCATTCCCCTTGTCCACTAAAGTCGTTACCTTGTCAAAGAAGGAGACGAGATTTGTTTGTCATGACCTGTTTTTGACAAAGCCATGCTGGCTCTTAGCCATCACAGCATTGTCTTCCAGATGCTTACAAATGGTCCACTTTATTATCTGCTCTAACATCTTTCCAGGTATTGATGTTAGGCTCACTGGTCGATAATTACTGGGGTCCTCTTTTTTCCCCTTCTTGAAGAGGGGGACCACATTTGCTCTTCTCCAGTCCTCTGGTACCTCCCCGTTCTCCACGACTCCTCAAAGATAATTGACAGAGGTCCCGCCAGCTCATCCGCCAGTTCCTTCAGTATTCTAGGGTGTATTTCATCAGGACCTGGGGACTTGAAGGCATTCAAATTAGTTAGAAGTTCCTTTACCTCATGCTTACTGACCTGTACCCTCCCTTGTTGTGTTTGTTCCCAGCCTATGCTACTCTGATCACTATTTCCTTTGGATATAAAGACAGAGGCGAAATAGGAGTTGAGTTCCTCTGCCTTCTCCTGGTCATCCGTTAAGATGTCCCCATTTGGAGTGCGCAGTGAGCCCACCGCCTCCTTTGTCTTTCTCTTTCTGTTAACATACTTGAAGAAGCCCTTCTTGCTGGATTTTGCCTCTCTTGCTAGCCTTAGCTCATTTTCAGCCTTTGCCTTCCTGACCTCGTTCCTACATTTCTGAGCTATAGCTTTGTAGTCTGCCTTGGTGATTAGCCCTTCCTTCCATTTCCAGTAAGCATCCTTCTTTAGTCTCAACTCCTGTATTATCTGCCTATTCAACCACATTGGCTTCTTCAGCTGTCTTCTAGTTTTCCTCCTCATCGGTATTGTTTGAGACTGCGCTATCCTTAATTTCCTTTTCAAGAAGTCCCAGCCAGCAACAAGACCTTTGCCTTTAAGGTTCTCTTTCCATGGTATCATCCTTACTATTTCCCTTAGTTTATTAAAATCAGCCTTCCTAAAATCCATGGTTTCTGTTTGACTGACCTTTAGCAAACTTTTTGTTAAAATCGAGAACTCAAGGAGCACATGGTCACTAGCACCCAAGGTTCCTACCACTTTAATGTCTTCAATCAACTCCTCCCTGTTAGTGAGGATCAAGTCCAAGATAGCAGATCCCCTAGTGCCTACCTCAACCTTTTGAAAGAGAAAATTATGTCTTCACTTAGTTTCTTCCTAAAAGCTGCTACTGTTGCCTGAAAACTCAAGATTGGGCTTTTCATTACTGTGATTTGGTCCTCCTACACAGCTGACTGTTAGGGGAACCCCTTTGTAACTCTACTTTTGAAATATTGAATGTTATTCTAGTTTTCTGCTACCCTAGGAAGCAGAAACAAAATTCAAATAGAGAGTATTTCCTTCTGGAAATTTCACTGAAATTCAAACAGCATTCTCTGATATATTGCCACAACATATTTAAGTGGATCATGTGTGGAGAAAGTATATATCATGTGAGCATTGTATCCCCCAAAAGCTTAAGTTGTTTAGGGTTAAATTATTCACTCCCAGTCAGCTGTGTCATGTGAACAGAGAACAGAGGTTTATCACTGTATTTACTTTTACTTTCTACTATCAACAGAGAGAGGAAGTGCTTTGGTAACTCCATAAAAAGGGGGCTACTCTAGGAACCCCATCTATCTCTTTCTCTTTCTCTCCCCCACCCACCAACTACACAGGAAGTTGAACAAAGGAAAAAAAAAGAAGTGGAGTGGGTAAGCTTCCACCAACTCTGTGTACAAGTTTGCCAACTCTGATTCCCAGTGATCAGGAAATTTGCCAGGGTAGTAGCCAGCTAAGTCAGTCATATCATCTCAATACAATCTTTGAATGTGATGCTTCATTAGCCTATCAGAGTACCATATGTATTCAAGTAGATTGTTTCCTTAAGATCAGCCTGTGTTGAACCCATCTTGTGCTTCCCCATATTATACTGAACCATCAAGTAAACTATCAAACATGATATTCTCTCTCTCTCTCTCTCTCTCTCTCTCTTGTTGATTAGAAAAGTTTACAAGATTTGAACAACGCAGGAAAATGTGCCCATGCCCAACTAGATGATTAGTTTAGGAATAGCATACTCATTGACCTCCACATATTGCTAAATTGTAACTCCCTTCTTGCCCTGCCAGAAGAATTGTAGTTTGAAAAACATCTAGTGGGCCTTGTTTTTCATGCCCTTCATTAGTTCATCAAACTAATTGCTGTTTATTCCCACTGAAGTTTGTTCTTGTATGGTTGTATCAGGCCTCTTTAATCAGTCTTCCCTGATTAATGATTTATTACAGTGCTGTATATACATTAACTTTATGCATTTCATTGATTGATTATTTTTATTTCATTTTTAATCTAATACAATCTTGTGACTTTTTGTCGTTTTCAGAAATTAAAAAAGAAAAAAAAATACACAATAGACAACAGAATATAAACTAAAACAGAGAAACCATTTTTAAAAAGGTGTCATTCATTTAGAGTAAAGCAGTGTCCCAGTAACAGTTAACACTTTGATGGTGTTAATTAATTGATTCAAAGACCTCCAAAAGAGTTCTAGTTTGACCAACTTCTAGAAGACTAGCAAGGTGAGTACAAGCTGAACCTCTTGTGGAAGGCTATTCCACAAAAGGGAGGCTGCAACGGAGAACCACCTCCTCTTAGTCTTACTCCCCCCTTCCAGTTTTACAGCAGTGAGTTCTATTAGCAATTTTCCCTATAGTTCATATCAGATACATTGATTCTTGTCAAAGAAGGTAGTCCTGAAGTTATCTTAGTTCCAAGCCATATGGGGTTTTATAGCTGAAAACCAGTACTTTAATTTGCACCTGGAAACTTACTGGCAACCAGTGTGAGACTGGAAGCATAGGTGTAATAAGTTCATGGTGTTATGTGCCAGTTAGTAGATGAGTTGCTGTATTTTGTACCAACTTTAGTTTCCAAATAGTCTAGCCCCATGTTGAGCACATTATAGTAATCCAGCCAGGTGTGATGAGAAAGTAAGTTATTGCTGCCAATTCCTCCTCCTTTGCATATTGACTATATGTTATATAAAACAAAGAGAAAAAAGAGACAGATACATCACACATACATAAATGCAGATGTTTTGGGACAGCCATAACAAGAAGGGGGTTGTTTGTTCATCCACTGCACTCTCGGTTCATGGTTTCCTTGCTAAATGGTTATGCTGCTCCATCTATCAGTGAGACAAAACAAGAGAGTAATCAACCCATTGGTTCAGAGAAAGTCATCATCCTTCTAAACTACCTATTCTCTGGGCAAAAAGACAGGATATTATTTAACTTACTAGGAACAATGACAACAACAGCAATGCTCCTTCACATTCCTATATTTTGTTACTGTGTTTCAGTTTAAGAATGGTAAAACTGATCTGAAGGGTTCAGGGGGAAAATATATATATATTTCTTAACTGGGTATGTTCCTCTCACATCTTTTTTTTTTTTAAATATAATTAAAGAAGGCAAATGTATCCCACATGTATCAAAACTATTTTACTTCTTCCCAGACTAACTAAATAGAAGGCAGAGTACCTATGTTTTCTGCATGATTGTGCTTGGATAAGGGCTGGCATATATATAATAGCGTGATTTAAAAGAAAAGAAGTGCTATCCACTTTGTACATAACTTATCTACAAAATCCATCTTAGCTTTTATGAACCTGAAAAGCAATATATAAAAGGCTTCTTCAAACATTGTGTCAATTCATACATTAGTATCTGGATCAGCATTTATGTATATCACTGAATTGGCAGGATATATTTTTAACAATTGTTAGTGGAAAAGATTTTAAGATTTCTTTTTCCCCAACAAAAGGTTTCCCATACAAATTACACTGCAACAATATTCCTTTTCAAATAATCCATCCTTACTACTTACATTCAGGAAAGTTCTTTGTTGTATATATTAAAAATGCATAGTTATCATATTATCAGAATTTGTCTATTCTGGTAACATTAAAAAAAAAAAACTGGAGAAAAATGAAAAGTGGGAAATCAAGAAAAGAAAACAATGAAATATGATGTTGATAATGCAGAGAGGTGGACAATGTCAGGAGTCTACAAGCCATTCATCAGTCTGCATGCAAACTTTGTGAGATTTTCTTTTAATGCAAGCAAATAATTCATGAGCTCTGTGATCTAAGTTATATTTAACCATTAATTCTTATCAGGAGACCTAGTGGCTTTGCACACTTATAGACTGGCCCTATAAAACCAGCTGGGTGTATTTCAGTCATGTCTCTGTGCTAAAGATATGTGACCAAAAACCTGAAGTGAGTGGATTTCTTCATGGTTATGTTTATCCTTATTATTACTTTTTTCCAAAAAAAGATATGGCAGTATATTCCCAGAAGAGGAGTAAGAGATTAGCTTACGGTGCTTTATGCCTCCAGCATTCAACATTTACTTGGATGTCTAAATAGTAAAACCTAAGAAATCCAGTGTACCTTTTTCTTATTGCTGATGAGCCTCAGGCAGAGATCTAAAATGGATGACTTTATCATGTCCAAAATACTCCTTCTACTTGATTGTTTAACTTTCTCCTTATACCATTTGGACCAAGTACTGCCTACTTATGGCTGTAGTTATTTTTGAACCAAATAATTATGGATATGTATGAATTCTCATAAATATTTGTGGCATTTGGAATATAACTGGTGAACCGCTGCCATTATTGCCCCTGGGCCAAATTTGGCACCCTTCCATCACTACGTACTATCATGTGAAAGATAGTAGTTCACTAGCATCTTGGAAGATTGAGTTGTTTTAATAACATTATCCTCTGAAGATGTTTGAAGCAGAAAAAAAAATCTCTGGTTTGTTGGTTTCTTTAATATGCATGCATATTAACCAAAACACACAGTTTGCTGGAAAAACAGGGAACAAACTGGACTCCATGCTGTTTGGTTTGGCTTGATCCAGTTCTAATATGATTTGATCCTAAAGCTGCTTCCTTCAGTAGCGGTGAGATAGGTAGCCAAAACCCATTCCTTGTTCCTAAAACTTGGCTTTGGTTATGAAAGAGGCATTATTTCATAATTCAGATAAGATGAAGCCAGCTATATTTATCGGTAACTGCAATACTGCAACTGTAGAGATAATGCTGTCTATGATTTTGCTTTGGCCCTCTACAGTTAATCCCTAAACTATCTATTATAGATTGTTTTGGGAGGGACAAAAGAAAGTCTTCAGCTCATTGACCAAATATGCGATTATATTCATTTTTGGTTGTTTATTTTCCCCCAAAGGCTCATGAGCATATTTACTTCTCTACTTGATTAAATCTTTCTGAATGAGTGCCAGGAGTCTACTGAGATAGATCCTCACTGCTGGAAGTAGATGAGGATGTGCATTTAACTAGTTAGGTACAGCTACAACTAGAGCAGGCTACAAGCTTTTTCACCTTCTGGAAAGGATTAAATGATTATTCACAGCAAAATTGAGAACTTTGTTCTGTAAAACAACCCTTTCTTTAACCTTCAGCAGCACAAATATTTTTATGTCTGCAGTCCTTCAGTATCTTTGGCTGTGGTGACCTTTCACTCTCTTTATGTCTTTATGTCTTTAGAAACAGCTTTGTAAATGTCAGAAGCTTTGGATTCTCTTTGAGGCTTTGGAGATTTTGACACAGAGCCCCCAAGTAATGAAATGCTAGTTTGGAGTAGTAATGGTATTTATTGACCATTAGGGTGGCTGCAGGTCTCTAATGTCATGGGATAGATCACTGTAGGGTTTAGCATAGCAAAAGTCAAGCTCACATCCAGTTATTAGATCATGTTGATTTTAAGGAATTTAAAGCTTAATTAGACTTATGGGGCGGGGGGGTTGGCTATTACCTTATCTCTCCCTCCACTCCATGTAATGCTTAGCAAGTAAATCAAATAAAGAAAGCTGACAGTTTTTAGCGTTCCCTAAATTCATCAAAGAGGCCACTGACAAATGTTCTTTGAACAGTAATGTTAATGAGCTCAATTTAATGCATATTCATTAAACAAGCCTCATTTACAGAGTCATCTAATATGGACTGCCCTGTGGCACAGAAGAGACAGAAGCAGGCAAAGATGAAAGAGAGAAAGAGGTAGGCGAAGAGATGCCTGCTTCAGTTCTGGATGGATTGTTCTCTAATGTGGCAGTGAACAGTTTAATACCAGCTCCTGGTTTGAGGTCAATTTCTGCTCAAGTAGAATCCTTTTTTGTTAGAATGGATAGTTCTTCGGGTTTCCTTCATTGGTTAAAAAAAAGGCACAGTGAAACAGTTTGAGAATGATAGTAAAAAACAGGATATAAAACTACTAAATTAATATTTATTTATTTATTCAAATAATCGATTTATATATCCACTCACTCAGCATGACTCAAGGTGGCATACATCTCTAAATAACAATAACACATCAGTAAGGACACAAAGTAAAATAAAATAAAATAAAATCATAAACCAAAACAGAGACATATAAACACATAAAGTACCATGTAAAAGCTCATCCAATGGATTATAATGCTCTGAAACCTAATCCTGAGGGGGAAAAAAACAACAGGTTTTTAATGGCAGGCAGGGTTGGGGCCAGCTGGATCTCAGGCAGGACTACCCCTCAAGGAAAAAATTACATCACTTGACAACAGCCACATGCTACCTCCTGGAAGGCCTTAACCAACCAGGAGAAACATGGATCTAAAATGCAGATGGATGCACTCATAACTACAATGACCCTGTCCATTTCCTCAGGAACAACAGGATTAAATCCTTCTGAGATAACCACATCAGACTGCCTCAGCCAGCTCCATGAGACCTGCACAACCAGAATCTAACTCCAAGTGGATCCAAGTGATTTTTTCCAACAGATGCCATGAAAAAAAAAAAAAAAAAAAAATCCACAGAGGCTCCCTGCAGGTGATCTTCTGACCTGATCCTCCCCAGCAAGGACCAGGTCACCTTAAATATGGCCTCTGGATACAGTCCACAAACACAATAAGAGCAGAAAATAATTCCATGTTATCACCATGGTGTAGACTTTAACAAAGACTTTTTCTGTGCTCATTTGGATTCACTCTATTTTTATCCACATTGCTCTAGGCATCCCTTCTACTATTTTATCTCATGAAGCACTTCTAAAAACCAAGGAACTTCTGAGATCTACAAACAGAGAAAGGCTATGCAGGCTCAGTCTGGTCTAAGGCTGCTACTCCCTTCTCATTCCAAACAGTGACTAAGGCCTTGGAAGAACTGCATACCAGATCTTTGGGATTTCCCCCAAGTATTCTCTGAAACCCATCCATGTCCATCAGATGACCAAGGTGGACCAGATGAGTAGGTTCTATTTCCCTACAGTGAAATATGTACAATCAAACAGTAATCTGACCACAACAAAGGACAAACAGAAATATTCCCCAACTTCAGATCACAGCACCATTGTCCCAAGATAAAAACTAGATATAGCATATGGCCTCCATTGTGTGTCAACTCTTCAAATACTTAGGTGAGATCCATGGTTCCCATAATGGCCATGAACTCCCAAGGCACTCCAGATTTAGTAATCCCAGTAGTTTTACTTCTAAAAGACAGTCTTATCAAACTGTAATCAGTATAGGGTTCTGCACACTTTCAGAGAAATCCATGAAGGTGGAGGGAGGAAGTATAAAAAATGTCAAGCTGGTGATTGCAGCTACTCTCTTGATTTCTCTGATCCCCACCTCACCCCTGGGGAAGTTCCTGCTTACTTTTAAAAGAAACACTTTGGGTTTGGCACAAGTGCCAGCACAGTGTCTCTATAAATCAGTCCAACTTGCTTCTGTATGAGGCTCAAAAGAAGGTGCTGCTGCTTTAAGGTACTTTAATGTATGGCTTCTCTAAATCAGTGGCATCTCCCCCGCCCCCCGCCCCCCAAGCTTATGTGGAACCCTGAAAAACATCAAGCTACTTTAATGATTAGCAGAGAGATGGCATACTATTTCACCTTTGGCAATAACATCTACTTGCAAATCAGTGGCATAGCCATGGGCACACACAAAGCTTTTCAATATGCCAACATCCTCATAGCTGACTTAGAATAACGCTGTCTTAACTATTAACCCCAAGATCTCCTTTGCTTGAGATTCACATTTTCATTATCTGGACCATGGAAATAAATTTCTCATCAGTGCCATCATCACTTCAACAACTGCCACCCTATCATCAACCTCAGCCTAGACCTGTCTACACTTCCTTGATATCACCATAAATCTACACAATGGACACAAAAATACTACATTAGATAAGAAACCTACAGTTTGTCATGCCTACCTATATGCTTCCAGCTTTCACCCCAAATATATCATTTACAGCTAAGCTTAACACTACACCCTCACTTTGATTTGACCCACTTGACAGAGATGCTCAACTGAAGGAATTAAACCAGGAATTCAGGAGACTGAACTACCCACCCAACAAGATAAATGGACAAATCAATAGAGCCAGATCAATTCCCAGGGAAGACCTATTTAAAGCAGACCACAGAAACAGAACAAAAGGACACCACTGGTTGTCATCTACAGCTCACAACTCAAACCACTCAAACACATTATTAATAAGCTATAGCCCATATTGGACAATGACACTGCACTTTCTGAGGCACTGGGTGGCAGGCCCATTCTTGCATACAGACAACCACCCAAACTGAAGCAGATTCTCACAAGGAAAAGAAAGAACAGGACAATTTGACATCAGGACTCAAAACAAGTTCAAAGTAGTATCAGATAATTTCAGTCTCCCAGGATAGTCTACAGCAATCCAAAGTGATGTTGGGAAAATGGAACCTTAACTCCATTATTGAGCAGAGTTAAATCAAAAAAATCTTAGGCAACCTCAGAAGGTCTCAACACAATGGGTTTTTAATACATTGTTAATTGATAAAGTACTGTTATCAACTCACACTGCAGCCTGCATCTCCATAGCCTCCCTCCCCTCCCCTTCCCTTCCCTTCCCCCACTCATCTCACCCCAAGTTAGCTGCTAGTTCACTCTAGCCATTCTGTGAATCTGATGAACTGCCACTCATGAAAGTTTATGCCTTTTAATAAAATGTTTTAGCCAGAAAAGGTGCTACTACAAGACTCCTGGCTTTTTTTACACTCACACTCTTGTGCTGTCCAAAACACTTCTGAATAATTCTTCCCCATCCAGACTTCTACAGCCTAATTTAGTGTATGCTGCCCCTCCAATGAACCATTGGAAAACAGCAAAATAAAAACCGAGTCTGACAACTAAACTTCCACATCCCACTTTGACAATGGGAGGTGGAAATAGATGGTTTATAAAATATACCCCCATATAGAAATTTTGTAATGCTTTAGCTATATTTTCACTTCTTGGGACTGTTGCAGAAGAATTAAAATAAACCCATCAATTTTCCTGAAAAATGGTTGCTTGTCTAATTTAATCTAAATTTCAGCATAATGTACAAAATGCTGGTAGTAAATATTAAAAGGAAGAAACAGTTCTTTTAAAAAATCATGAAGAATAGTTATGAAATGATTTGTAGAACAATATTTTTATATTCATATGGCTTTGAATAACAATGTTACTTCTAAACAAAGAAACAGCATTTCATTTCTGTTTCAACTTTTCCCCCTATCTATATTAGGAAGAGAAATATGAATGTATAAAATACACTATGCTGTGATTCATCTTCACAGTTGTCTCAATTATTTTATCAATTGACAGAGATACTATGTATATTGCTACACATAAAAAATGTTGTGTTCTTAGTAAGTTGTCTATAGATACTAAACACAGGGCTGCCAGTACTTTTCAGTATGTGGTAACAAGAAGTATATTACAAGTAAAGGTCAACTTTTAATGCCAGCTCATATGCATTGTGAGAAACACTGCAGTAATAATGCAACTGAAGTCATATACAATACTAAGAAAAAGGTTTTTAATTGGATTTATTCATGGCAGCCTAATCACATAGAAGAATGATTATGTAGCCTGATTTTCTGTGATGTATTTTTTGTGATACAATATTGTAATACTGTGAAAAATACTGTATATGAATGTCCATTGAGGTATTATGTTATGCTCTCCACACAATTAGGGTATGACTGAGTTGGCTCTTAGTGAAATACTCTACAGTGAAATTAAATAAAAGTGATTTTAAAAAAAGTATATATCAATTTTAGTAGGAAAGCTATCGAAGTGCCACTAAGGCTCATCAATGAATAAAGTTTAAGGTCTGTCAGCATGCAGGACCACCAATTTCAGTACTGCACAAATCCTTTTTCTTCAAAAATAATCAGTAATGATCCAGTTTTGCTTCCTGTTCTTCCTTCCTTGAAGCATTTTTATCTCATTGGTATGAGAAAATAGAATGATTTCCATGAATGTTTCATTTTTTTTAAGATAAGTAGTCCATACTTATTCCTTACACTGGGAAATGTGGATAGGTCATCCTCTTCTCATAGATCTTTGGTTACTTTCTGATGAGCTTTTAAATGCTGGAATTGTTGCAAAGGCTATTAAATTAGGTAAACTCTGATGCAACACAGCAAACTATTTATTACATTCCAAAGCAACAGTGGATTCTCAGGCTCATAAAATACAAATCAAATCTGTCCTGCTAAGACATCCCCACTAGGCATTTTCATTTCATGAATCTAAAACATATTCATGGATCATGGATATTCTAGTAAATAAAAAGTAAACCATATGGAACTGAATTCAAACTATCTCTAGAATGGGCTGCCCAATTGTGACATTTACAATAAAATGCTTTAATATGAAATGCTTCTGTTCAATCTTGCCTCCACCCTCCCCAATATAATGCAATCATTTGCAATCCTTGGGATTCCCCTAAATCAGGGGTATGCAACTTGTCCAGGCTTCACTTGGTCTTTGAGTGACATAGAATCATAGAGTCGGAAAGAACCTCCATGGTAATCTGTTCCAATTCCCTACTCAGGGATTTGCTACATTTTATACACTGGGTATCCAGCTCTGTTTAAACACCTCCTGTGAAGGGAAACATATGAAGTATGTTCATGAAGTAACTTATTCTATTAGTTAACTTCTCTTACCACCAGGAAATTGCTCCCAACATCTAACTACTTTCCTGCAGCTTGAACCCATTGGTTCTGGTTCTGCCCCGGGGGCAACAGAATGCAAGTCCATTTCCTCTTCTATATGCTAAGTTTCAGAAATCTGAAGATTTGTATTATACCTCCCTTCAGTCTTGTCGTCTGCAGGCTAAAGATATCCAGTGCCTTTAATTGCTGATTTCCAGTCCCCTACCCATCTTCTGTTTTGCTCCTTATTTGTCAATTTTCTTTCTTGATTGTGGGACCCGGAAATTGACACAGTATTCCAAGTGAGGCATCACCAGAATTGTAGAGAGTAAGGAATATGACTTTGACATGCAAGATCCATTGCTAGGGTGATGGGAGTGAAAAATATTTTAAGTCCACCACAAACAGGTAATGTTCAGAAGTGACTCCAACAAGATCCAGTTATTATACCAATCTCAATATAAAAACAGTTTTAACCTTCCTGTGGAGTTGACTTCTTGGCCTGTTCAACCTGGTAGGGCTGATATCACTCTTGTAAATCTGATTGTGCTGAACCTCCTCTCCCTTCTTATACTTTAGTGAATTGGGGAGCTGTCTGAGTCACTTCCGAACATTATTGGTCTTTTGTGGACTTAAAATATTTTTCACCCCTTGTCACCTTAGTAATGGACCTTGCATATCGCCATCAAGGACATCTTCCTTACTCTCTATAGAATAAAGTGAGGCAATCACTTTCTGGAGTGGACTCTAGATTCATGGACATGCCAAACCATATATTTCAAGAAGTAGTGGGAAAGGCCAAGATAAAAATTAAATTTCCATTCTCTCAAATTCATTGGTGATACAACAAAATGTAAATATTTTAATTAAAATTCAATATAGTTAATATGATTATGTTGTTTTTGGAAGGGTACTTTGGATCTACATAAACCAAGGACTAGCTAAACCAGAGAGAATCCATGTTTGAACAAAATGTAACTTGTTTACAGGATTGCCCACCAAATGATCTTTTATAGTGAGCATGACGGATAATGAGCTTAATAAATGTGATAAATACTCAGTCTAGCAAAGTATATACTGTCCACCTGAGCACACAGATTCATGGAATTATAACAGCATGCTAAAGTGGAGTAAATTATGTACCAAAGATCAGGAGAAGATCAGAATATATCTGATAGATAAAATCAGAACATGATTGTTCATGATCACTGCAAAAGAACAGCTAGACCCTCCCCAAGTTGTCTTCTAAAATATTAAGAGTATTCATTGACAAGAGTGATGAAACCATCTGGTCAGAGTCTCATATTTTAAATTATGAAATAGGAGAGGCAGAAGAGCTCTATGTGTAAACTGTGTGAAGTACATAAAGTGTGTATCTGTGTGCAGTTTGTCAGAGCTTTCCCAGTAAATATTTTGTTTTAGCTGTTTGTATGCTTCTCTCACTATCTTTTCCATATTGGGAAATCTTTCTGGAATCAAGAAGGTACAAGACAATTTTTGGTAACTATCTGACTACTAATTTTGATAATTTCTCTGCTTATATTAATTGGCAAAATCATGTTGATCATCAGTATGTATCTCTAAGTAGTGGTGCTGGAACTGAGAAGTACATTAAAGGGACAGTGGTATTCAAGGTTTGATTCAATGAACTGTTGTACCCACTGAGGAAAAAGATTTTTGAGATAAGTACAAAAAAGTTATCTATGTTTTCCCCCACTTAAGAGTCATGTGTTTAATAATTTTCTCCTTGTCCCTTTTAAAATTACATTCTGTTAACCACTTTTGGAGATATTGAGGGCTGCCTTTAAGCCTCAGGCTAGGCATGTCTACCCTAAGTACAGTAATACTCCTTCTTCTAACCAGAGTAGCTGCAAGTTGGCTTTAGAGTCATAATTATGCAGCATCTGAATTTGATATTAATATGCATGATGTCTGTGTGTGTGCTTGAGAGACAAACAGAGAGAGAATGTGAATGAATCTGGGTTAAATGTGATCACTGGGGAATTCAAGAAAGAAATATGCAAGTAGCTGCCACAGTAAATGATCACAGAGCATTCCCCAATTGTGTTTTCCCCAAAGTATTACAAAGCAATAATTCACAAATAATAATAAAATAAATACTATACCATCTGGAATAAGTGTCTGTTTCCTCTTCTAACCTCTGTGAGGGTTTAGATGGAGGTCCTCTAAGTTGTTTCTGTGGCAGGCCTTTTCCAGTTATCATGGTTTGCAATTTGCTGCACCTGAAATCTCTCCCTTGGCCTTTCAACTTCAGGTACCTCTATTATTTTTATTCCTTCTTCACCTGTGAGAAATTCTTTGCTTCAGCCTAGTTGGAATGCTACAGGGAAAAAGGCAGAAGGTGACAGGTTATGCTAAAATCAGTCCTCAGAAAGACACAATGTTCCTAGTCTATGAGAAACATCCCAAACTCTCCTTTTAAGCCACCCCTGGATCAAGCAAAAGGGGGGCATAAGAGAGGGTTTTTTCCCTCTAACTATCATGCCCTTAACTCTTTCATGGCCACACTGGACTTTAATTTTCATTAACTTTACAGTATATATTTGTTTTCCCTTATTATAATTTAATTAAAAATGCATTAGAAAGTATTGAAAATTTGCAATTTTTTCCCCTATTGCCCTAGTTATAAGTAAATAATATGCTTATATTGCTTACTACTATTTAGTGTTATAAAAAAAAAAAAAAATCCCTCTCACCCCTATGGGTGGTATGTGTCTTCCTCAATCTCGGGTCCTCTACCAGAGGCCTGGGAGTTTGAGGGTTCTGCGCAGTATCTTAGCTATTCCTAGCACTGCACTCTTCTGCACAGAGAGCTCTGAGGTTGTTCCCGGGATCTGTTGGAGCCATTCTCCCAGCTTAGGATTCACGGCCCCGAGTGCGCCTATCACCACTGGGATCACTTTGGCCTTGACTTTCCACATCCTCTCGATTTCCTCCTTCAGGCCCTGGTACTTCTCCAGCTTCTCATGCTCCTTCTTCCTGATGTTGTTGTCACTTGGCACTGCTACATCTATCACTACCACTGCTTCTGGTCTTCGTCTACTACCATGATGTCTGGTTGATTAGCCAGTACCTGCCTGTCCGTCTGGATCTGGAAGTCCCACAGGATCTTAGCCCTGTTATTCTCCACAACCTTCTGCGGAATCTCCCATCTGGACTTGGGGGGGTCTAGCCCATACGCTGTGCAGATGTTCCTGTACACAATGCCAGCTACTTGGTTGTGCCATTCAGTGTTCCTGCCTGCATCCTACACCCTGCCACTATGTGTTGGACTGTCTCTGAGGCCTCTTTGCACAATCTGCACCTTGGGTCCTGTCTAGTGTGGTAGACCCCTGCTTCTATGGATCTGGTGCTTAGTGCCTGTTCTTGTGCTGCTATGATCAGTGCCTCAGTGCTGTCTTTTAGTCTGGCCCTTTCCAGCCACTGATAGGATTTCCCAATGTCAGCCACCTCAGCTATCTGTCGATGGTACATCCCGTGAAGGGGCTTGTCTTGCCATGGTATTTCCTCCGCTTGAACTTTCTCCCATGTCTGCTGCTGCCTGAGGCATTCTCTCAGCAGCTCATCTTTGGGTGCCATCTTACTGATGTACTCCTGGATACTCCGGGTTTCATCCAGGACAGTGGCTTTGACACTCATCAGACCCCGCCCGCCCTCTTTGCGGCTGGTGTATAGTCTCTGGGTGTTGGACTTGGGGTGGAAACCTCCGTACATTGTGAGGAGCTTCCAGGTCTTCACATCGGCAGCCTCCATGTCTTCCTTTGGCCAGCTCACTATACCGGCAGGGTATCTGATGACTGGCAGGGCAGACATGTTGATGGCATGGATCTTGTTCTTCCCATTGAGCTGGCTCTTCAGGACCTGTCTTATCCTTTGGTGGTACTTGGATGTTGCTGTCTTTCTTGCCTCCTCCTCATGGTTCCCGTGTGACTGTGGGACACCAAGGTATTTATATCTGGTCTTTATGTCTGCTATGTGGCCCACTGGTAATTCCACTCCATCGGTCTTAACTACCTTCCCTCTCTTTACTATCATCCTGCCACACTTCTACAGTCCGAATGACATCCCAATGTCCTCGCAGTAGATCTGTGTCAGGTGGATCAGTGATAAAATGTCTCGCTCACTCTTAGCATACACCTTGATGTCATCCATGTAGCGGAGGTGGCTGATGGTGAGTCCACTCTTGAACTTCTACCCATATCCAGACCTTGTGATTATCTGGCTGAGGGGGTTTAAGCCTATGCAGAACAGCAGTGGGGACAGTGCATCACCTTGGTATATGCTGCATTTGATGGCCACTTGTGCGAGCTGTCTTGAGTTCACTTCCAGTGTTGTCTTCCACAGTCCCATTGAGTTCTTGAGGAAGGTCCTTAGTGTCCTGTTGACTTCGTATAGTGCCAGGCATTCACAGATCCATGTGTGTGGCATTGAGTCGTAGTCTTTCCTGTAGTCCATCCAGGCTGTGCTCAGATTGGTCTGCCTAGACCTTGAATCTCGGGTGACTGCTCTATCTATGAGTAACTGGTGTTTTGAGCCTCTGGTGTTGTTCCCAATGCCCTTCTGAGCTGTGCTCATATACTGACCCGTATGGTCTTGTAGCTTGGCAGCTAGGATGCCTGATAGAACTTTCCATGTTGTGGGGAGGCAGGTTATTGGCCGGTAGTTGGATGGTGCTGTTCCTTTGTGAGGGTCTTTCATGATCAGCACTGTCCTTCCTTGTGTTAGCCAGTCTGAGTGGGAGCAGTTCATGCACTGCTGTTAGTTTCTTTAGCCAGTAGGTGTGGATCATGTCCGGGCCAGGTGCTGTCCAGCTTTTCATATTCTTGACCTGCTGTTGGATGTCTGCTACTGTGACGGTGACTGGTTCCTGTTCTGGGAAATTGCTGTGGTCTGCTTTCAGGTCCTGCAGCCACTTTGCACTGGTGTTATGTGTCTTCTCTTTCTCCCATATGTTCTTCCCGTACTGTTCAGTTTCCACTGCTGGTGGCTCAGCTGCTACTCTGTGGTTGCACTGCAGTTGGGAGTAGACTTTGGATGGTTCTTTGGAGAACAGGGCATTTATCTTCTTGGCCTCTGCTTCTCTAGTGTATCTCCTTAGCCTGGTAGCCAGTGCTGTGAGCTTTTGTTTAGCAGTCTCTAGGGCTTCAGATGGAGTCAGGCCCATGTATTTTTTCAGTAGCTGAGTCTTATCCTTAATCTCCACATGCTTCTGTAGTTCGACCAGCTGACTGACTTCTCTCCGAGTTGCCTCGATCTTAGCCTCCAATCTCATTTTCCAGGGTGGGTATGTACTTCTTGATTGTGTAACCAAGCAGTTCCAGGATTACAGTGGCTGTAGCATATACCAATTCATTGGTTTCAGTTATGGTGGTAGTAGGGATTGTCTGGAGGGCTCTGTTGGCATCTTCTAGCATACTATCTGATGGTACTTCTCCACTGAGCCTTGGTAATTGGACTCGAGGGTTGACTGTAGCTAGTTTATCCATGATCTTATGCCTCATATCAGCTGCTGTGCTCTGTAATGGAAGGGGTAGCAGTGACATTCCAGCTTCAGGTGTTGGCTGCACAACTGCTTGTTCTTCCAGGTCTGCTTGAGTCCGGGTTGTAATGTAGAGTTGGTCTATCTTGGGTTGTGAGAGCAGCTTCCTCTTTACTATGTTGAAGCGCTGGGTAACTAGTTGTTTCTCAGTTAGTGTGGATGTAGGCCTTCTGTCTATCCATAGTTCCCTCATACATTTCATATATCCCCTCTCATTAGGTCTGCTGTTATAGTAGCATTCCATCAATTCCAAGTTTTCTTGTCTTGTCCATGTACGGTTTGTTCCAGTAGCCCACTTAACATCAGATTGTCCTGGTTCCCCAACATCTGACGCGGACCTTGTTAATCCGGGCAACGTCCGAGCCGGCATGACTCTCTTAGTTCGTGTCACTCTCATATTTGAGGAAGGCAGGTAAAGCGTTAGGGGGTCTTTGCCCAAGAACCCCTACTAGTAAGGTAGGTGCCAGCCGGGATTTGAACCCGGTCTCCTGCATCAAAGGCGGTGTTCTAACCACTACGCTATCCAGCCGCTCATAGATATATATATATGTATGTATATACATATATATGTATATATATATGTAAAAGTGTATATTTAATATAGTTGTGGAGTCCAGCCTGGGGAGGCCTGGATGAAAACTGATTTTTTAATCTCTTATGTTACATTCAGCACTTACTGAGTCTTAATTTCTTGTCAGTTATGGAAGGGCCGAGGGGCATCATTGTTGAGTTGTGCTTAGGCGTCAGTTGGCCTTAATATAGCCCTGTTGGGAAGTTTCATTTTTAAAAAAGAAAGATGATTAAAAAAAAAAATAGATCCAGATTTTTAGAAAATTATCTGTGTATCCAGTTATGTGAATGAGGTCAAAAGCTAAAAAGAAACCACAAAGTATCAACTGCCTTTTTACTCTTTCCAACCCAACAGAACACTGGAAAGAAATTGTGTAAGGAGGTTGGTACTTCCTCTGTCTGTCCATCAGCATGATGATTCTGAGACTTAGCTGGGCAGGACCAATTCTATTATGAGGAGAGAATCTAGGCAAAAAAAAAAAAAAAAAAGTTGGGGGGGGAGTTAGATCAAGCTTGGGGTACAAGAAAAATAATCTACCAAATTTTCCTTTTCCTCTATAAAAAAATACAGCTGGACAGCAACTGTACCTGTCAGTGGTTACTGTATTTCATTCTAAGCCCTCTCTCTCCCTCCTGGTCACGTGACATCGAGCAAATCATATGCAACCCACCCATACTTCCCAGTGCATGTGTAGATATGAACACATATAGACCCAACCCCCTTCTTTGTTGCATAGAAGAAAATGCAGTTGCCTCTTATGGCTGTTGCTGGTGAAGGAATTAGAAAGAATTCTAGAATTCATGCACTGCATTTCCCCCTACCTTGTTTATTATTGTTTTTATTTAAACAGAGTAGGTTCTTTTGCTACTTTCAAGTTCCATTTTTCACTGTATATGAATCATGTTTGTTTTGGATTATTTAATTTAACTCCATTTCCAGATGAACTGGCTTTATTAAATGTGTGCTATGAACAAGGCAAGCAAAGTTTGTGTAGACTACAAGTATCTTATGATTAGACTGATAGGATACTTTACACTGGTTAAATGTACAAATTGTGTCTAACAGTCTAAATTAAACATAGTAAATCAGCAGAGAATCAAAGAAAGAAACAAACTTACAAACTGAAAAGTAATTTGAGAAAACCCTTTGCGGCCATAGTAGTAAGAAGGAAGAGAAAATGGGGCTGTAAATAATAGTTCCAATTTCCTTAACTATGTTGCCAGGTCATTTGGTATACAGTACAGGTTCATGGCCTTGGTGGTGTCCTGTCCAGTATAACTGCTATAACACACATCATAATCTGTCCCAGAATGATCTATGGATATAACTGGGGACAAGATAGTCCCCCAACTATCCCCCAACTATCTGGCAGTCAGAGCAGAGTCCTAACATGATCAGATTTGACTATTTTTAACCACTCCAGAGAAGCCCACTTTTTCAAGGTGCCCAAAGAGATACACCCCAGAGACTGGGTCTCTTCCTTCAGCCAATATACCAGTATAAGAGGTTGTGAAGCAGAGGAAGCCACAAATCTTCTCAAATACTGTACAACTTTTGTCAGCCTGAAATTATTCATACTAGAGATGCAAATCACAAAGATGTATGAACCACAGTGACTCTTCCACCCAGTAGAGCCTATGGGATATTCATTGGTTTTCACTGCAGTCTCAGATTTCTCTTTCCTTTCTTTCCTGAACTGCTTCAGGAGGTCATATTAAATTGACCCTGATCACCATTCCAAAACCCCCATAAACCTAACAGGTAAATTTAATGCTCCCTTGGTCTCAGAGATCATTCTCTTCCAACTGTATTATTATGACAAAAAGAAGTGCTGATACCATGAGACTGGGAGCAGTCAGATCACCTGCTGTCCCATTTCTTAGGACAAAATAAAGTAACATAAAACCCTTCAACTTTTTAATGCTGACTGCTTCTGTATGTGTAATTTCTATACATTATTGGAAATAAAGATGATGCTTAAGACTGGTGATTTGCTTTGAAGATGCCCACTTCTCTTTTTGAATTTTTTTTTTTAATGTAAATAGATAAATAAGCTGCAAAAATACTATTAGTCTCCATTTTCTAAAGAACAATTACAAGGTAAATTCTGACCCTGAGATTTTTTTTTTTTATTATTATTATTTGGTAAGTGACGTTTCTACACAACTTTCTTTTTCCCCCCTGTCTAAATGCTAAACATAGCCTGAGTTTGGCTGGCTTAATCTTCTTCACAATATCTGGGTACATGGTAAGGATCAGTGGTTGCTCTTTTAACACATAACTTATGCTCGTCAGGGTCTGTAAGCTTGGGATGCTCTAATAAAGGGAGGAGAAGGAAAATAAGGAAGGGTACCTGAAGCACATACCAGCAAAACAGCACTAGCAAAACTAAGATTGCATATAATAATAATCAGCTAGCAACTTTTACCACTGACCAAATTACTCTTTCTGTTTTGTTGTTGTTGTTTTGTTTTTTAAGTTTGATGCAGTGGCAACATTTATTTGAGGTGGTAGAAATAGGGATACCTCAAGATTTCAGTCTGCAATTTTGCTGATATATTTTGGACTTCCCTCGACATTTCCCTAACAAAAATGCTCATCCCTGGACATAGTTATGGAGCTTCTTGACAAAGTGCTCCCATTAGTGGGCTAGGCTACATTTAAAAAAAGGAAATAGTAACTAATCATGAAAAAGAGAAAAGAGAAGAAAAAAATAGAACCCAGCAAAAGAGAGAGAGGGAAAAAAAAAAAAAAAAGAACATGAAATGATTGGGGTCCTAAGAGAACAACCTTTAGCCACAGCAGAACAATGACGAAAGTTTCATATGCTGCTTTCTTCACTTGGTCAGAGACAAGACAGTGAAGAATATGTGAAATGCTAAAAAAAACAAACTAACAAGTGGAGTCCTTGGTGCTCTCTCAGCTTGATTGTTTGATTTCAGACATTTCATTATTCAACTAGGTAACATCATCAGTGCTAGTGAGTGTGACATTTGCTCCCTGTTTATATACAGTAGCTTGCTCTGCCAGTGTTGGTGGGGATGTGGTTTTTCCTTGGTAGTTCCTTGATTAGGGCACTGTTATCTGCTTGATAGTTTCTGGTGTTAATCCCTGCTTATCTGGGTGTAGGCTGCTGGAGAGGATGTGTTCTGGTCTTTTGGTTCTTTCTTAGCTTTCTTTTTGTCTCTTTTGAATGGTGTGTAAATGTGGTTTATCTTTATATGTCTGTTGATGACTGATGTATCTGAGTGCCAAACTTCTAGAAATTCCCTAGCATTTTTGAATTTAGCTTGGTTTAGGATGCTCAATTTCCCAGTTGAAACTATGGTTGAGTCTGTCCATGTGTTGTGAGATTAAGGAGTTTTCATTGTCTCTTCTGATTGCTATTTGGTGATGCACTCTCCTAGGCTTCTACCTGTCTGTCCTACATAGTGACTGTTACATTTCATTGTATGTTGTAGCTGACTCCTGTTTCCCTCCCCCACTTGGGCTACTGGGCTTTTTGGTTTACTTAAGATGTTTTGGAGGGCTTTAGTTGGTTTGTGTGCTACAGTGATGTCGTGTGGTTGTAATAATCTGTTGGTTGTTTCTGAGATGTTTCTGATATATGGCAGTGCTATCCGTTTTGTAGCTTGTGTTGGTTGTGCTGTATTGAGTTGAGTGGTCAGGAACTTTTTGATAAAGTTGCATAGGTATCCATTTTGTTGGAAGATGTTGTATAGGCAATCTGTTTCCTTTTTCTGATGTTCTGGTTGCTGCAATGCATTGGTGCTCATCTGTATAATGTTCTTATACAGCTCCTCTTGTGGGAGTTCAGGTTGTTACTTTGATAATTGAGCACTTCGTTAGTGTGGGTTATTTTTCGATAGACCTGTTTTTCCAATTTGCCACTATTACCTCTGCTGATGAGGATATCCAGGAAGGGTAGTATGTTATTGTTTTCTTCTTCCCTTGTGAATTTTATTCCTTTGAAGATGTTGTTAATTGTTCCATGTGTCTTTTCTAGTTGTTCCTTTTTATTATGAAGAAGGTGTCCTCTATATACTGGATCCATGCCTTTGGTTGTATGCATGGGAATGCTACAGTTTTTAAATGCTGCATTACAGTCTCTGCTATGAGTCCTGAGACTGAGGATGAGGCCAAGGAGAAAACCACACCCCCACCAACACTGGCAGGGCAAGCTACTGTATATATAACAGGGAGCAAACCCCACACTCACTTGCACTGATGATATTACCTAGTCGGGTAATGAAATGTCTGCAAGCCAACAACCAAGCTCAGAGAGCGCCAAGGACTCCACAGTTCAACCTGAGCTACATATATTCTCTTCTATTGAAACTAAGAAGTTTCAACACTCCTTATACTTTATTAGTCATAATTCCTACCATTAGAGCAGCCTTTCTAAGTCTGTGGACTAAATTAAACTTATAAAATAAAGATGGCAATTGTGTGTGTGTGCATGTGTGTGTGCGTGTGTGTGTGTTTATAACTGAGGTAGTGGGGCTGTTCTGAATAATCAAATATACTGAACCTGAAATGGCATAGTCATTAACAGCAAATGTGTCATGATTAGCCATTTTATTGTTTCCCAAAGACATTAGTTTTCTCTTCAGTTTTCTAACTTTGCTTTCCTTGACTTCTTAATTTGTTTTAATGTTTTTCATTATATTCAAATAGGTTTAAGAGTATATTAATCTGTGGATACCGAATATATTTCAGTTTGAAACAGCTTGATGACTACTTTAGTGGATGAAACTCTAGATCGCAATGAGAGTAATATTTGGAATATCTATAGTGTTTTAGACTGTCATGACATTCTTGAACGTGTCATAATTTCCCCTGCATATAAATTGAGGGTCAAAGCAGATATGCACAAATATTTTTAAAGTCATCCTAGCTAGTCTTCCAGCATAGTGGAGATCAATTAATTATTTCTTAAATGAAGAATACTCCCATATGAGGTTCCTCAGCCAGTTTATAAAGCATCTCTGGATCTCTATCATCTTAAGGTATTGTAAGGTGTTCAGTAGATGAGCCAATTTGTTTTTAGCTCAGCTTTTATATATTGGAAGCTTCAGCTCTGTAAAACCAGTTGTTATTGTTGCTATTTTTATTATTATGGCTCTGTAGAGATTGAGGTGGTCCATTTGACCCTTTGTAGAAACTCCTGCCTGTCCACACTATTTGATTTGATTCTTGGATTTCATGTTTTCAAGGGGAAATGTAATTTGATGCCTTTTAAACTCCTCTCCTGTGTGTTTTGTTTTGTTTTTGTTTGTCATTATGTGACATCAAGTCAATGCATAAAGTAAGGTTGGGCTTCTAAACAGTTTCCATTTGATTGGAATGGCATGCAGCTGCTTAGGATGGGACACTGGTTTTTACTGATCAGTTTGGTAAATTGAAGATGACTTCAGATTGTCTTGAAACTGCTTTTGAGGAATAGAAGTTGTGGAACCTCAGAAGCACTAGAAACAGACTAGGTAGTTATGTAGTAGAATGAGACCATTGTTTCACAGTTTTCAAAATTGGTTCACTTCCGGTATCAGAGATAGATTGAAAGGGGGAAAAAATCAACTGTTAAGGGGAGGGGAGGGGAGGGGAGGGGAGGGGAGGGGAGGGGAGGGGAGGGAGGGAGGGAGGAAGGAAGGAAGGAAGGAAGGAAGGAAGGAAGGAAGGAAGGAAGGAAGGAAGGAAGGAAGGAAGGAAGGAGAGAAGAACATGTCACAATGCATGCTTTGATGAAACCTCCGTTTACTGCAAATAGCCATGCGTGACATCACTATGTACCGTGTTTTTGACAGAAGTGGATGGCAGCAATAGACCTGGCTCAGTGAAGGTATACAGTTGGAAACTGCAGCCAGTTTCATATCATAATCTCACTAAAACAGAATGTGATGTGGAATCAGGAATAACTGAGAATATGACATGGCAGGAATTAATATTTTCACTAAAATATTCATGGAAATTGAAACGGTTGCAATACTATTTTCAGTAAATCTGCTATACTGTGCTGTTTCATCTGTTACATATTTTCCAACAAATATATTGAAAATGTCTCCCATTTTGGTCAAATATTATCTTGCCTAACCCCTTAGAAATTATTCTAGGACTCTTGCAAGATCATTCATTCATTCATTCATTCATTCATTCATTCATTTTATACAGCTGCCCTTCTAACATACAGGCAGATTGTTTTCTTAATTCTTCTTAGGCTTTCAATTTGCTTTGGTCATGATTATATGAAATTCTACTCCTGTTTGATTCAAAGCAGTGAAATCTTATTATCTGGACAGCGTACAGGGTTAAAAACACAAGAAACAATACAAATAAATAAATAACTAAAATCATAACAACCACAACAACAACAATAGTAAAACATATTAAAATATTAAGAATGATTAAAACAAAACATAAAAACAATCTGCAGGGAGAGTGCAATCAGTCTCACTAACCCTATAGCCATTTTGCAAGCACTGTCAGATCTTCAGGCAAGATGGCAAAGCCATGTCTTCAGGCCCTTCCTGAAAGCCAATAAGGTCGAGGCCAATCTAACTATTTAAGAACTCAAGGGGGTGGGGGGAGTACCATTAACTCTTTGCAGAACCAGCAGATTATTTCTGTATTCACCTCTCTCTCCTTCCCTTAGGGCTGTATCTTTTCATATGTTAATTCTTTGGTAAGAGGACCCTGATCTGGGGGTAGTATTGCTGCATCAGTTTTGCAGATATGTCAATGGTGGCATGCACATGGAAGGAGGAGGGTTGGTTACCAGACACCTCAATGTCTGTGATGATTGTCCTCTTTTTTGTGCCATCTTTGGAGACCAGCTGGACATTGTTAGATAAGAATCTGAAGTCAATCTTTGCTCAATGCATTCCTTTCCATCACAGTTCCATCATTATAGCTCCGGTCCTATTCTCCCTCCCTCCCTCCCTCCCTCCCTCCCTCCCTCCCTCCCTCCCTCCCTCCTTCCTTCCTTCCTTCCTTCCTTCCTTCCTTCCTTCCTTCCTTCCTTCCTTCCAGTGGTGAATTCTGTGCTTGGCATCTTCATTTCAGGAATGGGGGGGGGGGGGGAGCTAATGAATGGGCAGGCTAATTTTCTTAATTCTTCTTAGGCTCGCAATTTGCTTTGGTCATGATTATATGAAATTCTACTCCTGTTTGATTCAAAGCAGTGAAATCTTATTATGTATTATTCCTTTTTGATACTGTTTCATCTATGCTCTCTGAATGAGCACTCTGTAGTCCTTAATGCATAGTCATTGATTGGTTTCTTTAAATGTTGAGTTTCTATTGGAGTAATTCTTACAAGTGTTTGTAATACAAATTATCACTGGCTATTCAATGAGCTGGAGTATGCATTAAGAAAATCTAATATTCCTGGTGGCCCATCTAAAATAAACGTAATACCATGTCCTCAGTGTAATATTAGGTCTGATGCTGCTGATTCTTCAGATGTATAGTTCTAAACATATTTATAATTTATTTGCTGTCTGATGCTCCCTTTATTCCCTTTATTAATGTTAGATTTTTCATAAAATACTTTAAATAATTTCACAGCAAATTATGAGACTTGAGCACTTAATTACATATTTTGAGTTCCACCTATTTCAGTAGGAGTTGGACATAACTTTCACTGGATTGCATTCATTATATTTGAATGTTATGTGGCATACTACAGGCCCAGAAATATCATCCTAGAGACCTAGCAACAAATTAATTTGAAATTCCCCATCCAAGGCAAAGAATCCAATGGTGAAGAAAAACTTCCCTCTCCCTTGTCAAATTGCAAGGCCAGCTTTTGTCACAACTTTCACAATTGGGAATAGATGAAAAGATATGTGGCAGAGTTGGGAAAGGGCACAATTTACCATATGGTGGATATGAGGAAAAGTTGGACACGTCTTTACTCATTCAACTCATGGAAGTTGTTGCTGGGGAAAGTCAATTGCTCACCAAGCCATGTAGTAAGAACACTGACACTATGTATTTATTATAATGTTACATTGTTCTGTAATATTAAGCAGTAAAGAAAGCAGTGATAGAAAAATCTAAAGTTGCTGCCAGGGTGACTAATTGTTTTAAATAATATTGTTTGAATTGTTTTAAAAAGTAAATCACAGTTATAGATAGGGATTTATAATTGGCCCTCCACATACTGTAGCAACTTCCAAGAAATTTTATCTGAACCACAACATTGGAATTAGAGTGCCAACTCTCAACCTAGCACAGTGATGTCCTTTTCAGTGCATAAAACTGGGTACAAGAGAAATTTTCCATGTTATCTACTTGGCCTTCATAAAATCATTGTGTTAATAGAGATGTATATTTCAGTCATTATCTGGTCTATTTCAGTTTTTCATTTACTTAATCATCAGTGTATTCTGTCAAGTTGCAACACCTTTCTGTGATTTAAAAGAGAAAATCAAGGTGTTTTGCATTTATTTTTGTATGTATGCTTTTTAAACATATACATTTTGTAGTAATATTTCTTTAA
Source organism: Liasis olivaceus (assembly GCA_030867105.1). Lineage (NCBI taxonomy): Eukaryota > Metazoa > Chordata > Lepidosauria > Squamata > Pythonidae > Liasis > Liasis olivaceus. The sequence continues at coordinate 90,456,420 of CM061348.1, read as the reverse complement.
TAAATACATTTTGGATTTCGTTTCTTTCTTGCATACAACTTTCCCTTGTTTAGATATAATTTGCATAATGAAATCCAAAAAAAGATTTAGTGGTTATACATAATTTAATGGTTAATTTATGTCAGGTTTAGCCCAGGAAACTCCAGGAGACAGTACAGATTCAATCCAGCAAGGTTTATTTGGCTTTACACCATTTACAGAATCTTCTCAGATTGAGATCAGTTCCCAGGCTCAGTAATCAACATGACTAGCATTCCTCAGGGAGGGACCAGTCTCATCCTCTTATCTCTCCCCCGCTCCTCTGGTGATGAGAGTACATGTTTCACTACCCTTGCTCTATCTCTCACAATTTTATTTCAAACTGTGCAATAATCCAGGAAGTGTTAATTGGGTTGATTTATTGAAATGTATGTATCTATATACTTGTTTCCTTATTTTTATTTTTATATATATACATATACATTTATTTATTTATTTATTTATTTATTTATTTATTTATTTCTATACCATCTAGCTTGCAAGATTTCCAAAATCTTACAATGGCTCAAACAGGTATTTTTGATCCAATTTGATTCGATATTCCTATGTTGTCTAGACAAAAACATTCTAGATAGCACATCCTATTGGAGGGGGGGGGGGATAAAATTCCCCTCTCACCCCTAGGGGTAGTCTGTGTCTTCCTCAATTTCGGGTCCTCTACCAGAGGCCTGGGAGTTTGAGGATTCTGTGTAGTATCTTAGCTGTTCCTAGCACTGCACTCTTCTGGACAGAAGGCTCTGGTGTTGTTCCTGGGGTCTGTTGGAGCCACTCTCCCAGCTTAGGAGTCATGGCCCCGAGTGCTCTTACCACCACTGCGACCATTTTGGCCTTTACTTTCCACATCCTCTCTATTCCTTCCTTCAGGCCCTGGTACTTCTCCAGCCTCTCATGCTTCTTCTTCCTGATGTTGCTGTCACTTGGCACTGCTACGTCTATCACTACCGCTGTCTTCTGGTCTTTGTCTACTACCACGATGTCTGGTTGATTGGCCAGAACCTCCCTGTCTGTTTGGATCTGGAAATCCTAAGGATCTTAGCCTGTTATTCTCCACGATCTTCTGTGGAGTCTTCCATCTGGACTTGGGGGATCTAGCTCATACACTGTGCAGATGTTGCTGTACACAATGCCAGCTACTTGGTTGTGCCATTCAGTATATGCTATTCCTGCCTACATCTTACACCCTGCCACTATGTGTTGGACTGTCTCTGAGGCCTCTCTGCACAGTCTGCACTTGGGTCCTGCCTAGTGTGGTAGACCCCTGCTTCTATAGATCTGGTGCTTAGTGCCTGTTCTTGTGCTGCTATGATCAGTGCCTCAGTGCTGTCTTTTATTCCAGCCCTTTCCAGCCACTGATAGGATTTCCCAATGTCAGACACTTCAGCTATCTGTTGATGGTACATCCCATGCAGGGGCTTGTCTTGCCATGGTACTTCCTCCACTTGAACCACCTCCCGTTTGTGTGTGTGTGTGTGTGTGTGTGTATGCATGCATGCTTCTGATGAAATAGTTTAATGAAACATCAATATCTGTTTAACATGAGGTAGAGAAAGATTTAATCTACATGCTGAACATGATTAATTACTTCTCCCATCTTCTGTATTTTGTAAAGAAAGCAAGCAATCAACACTCAAAATACCCTTAATAATTGGAAGATGCTAAGAAAATAAGAGGAAGAGAAAAGAACTATTCAGTGATTGGGCCCTGCTGCTCCATAACCCATTTGATTTGCAAGCCACACTTAAAGCAATATAGTCCCAAACAATCTTTGTTTCCTGATGTTCTTATCTCTAGGAGGCAATGCCAGTGTGAAAGAATGGTTTAAATTATTTTCTATCATTGGCTAGCCTCTCTTGCTTCAGCTATAAATATTCAGTGCCATGGGTGTTAAATAAGTCATAACTAAATTTTGTCCATTAATCTGAATGGATCTCTTCAAAGTTTGCCTACAACCTGGAGTCACTCACTCACTCACTCACTCACTAATAAATAATCCATGTATTATTTTCTTAAAATTGTTCCCTCCATCCTAAAAAATATTTAAATAAAATAAAATGCTTATCAAGGGAAAGACACTGGCTGGGGTGTGGAGGAGATTCAGTTAAGCTGTCTGCAAGGTGTACCGTAAGAAGGCAGTTCAGATGCCTAGTACAGCTATACTAGCCTATGGTGTTGTCAGGATTAGCCCAGGAAACTCCAGGAGACGGTACAGATTCAATTCAGCAGGGTTTATTGGCTTCAGTCCCATTACAGAATCTTCTCAGAGTGAAAGCAATTCCCAGAGTCATCCCACAAACATCCTGCATTCCTCAGGGAGGTGCCAGTCTCATCCTCTTATCTCTACCTCTCTGTTCTGGGGATAAGAGAGCGCGCTTAACTCCTTCCGCTCTAGCTCTCACAGGTGTATATAGAAACATCAGTACTGCTGCATCAAGCCACACCAGTGTCAGAGTCTGCAAGCTCAGTTCCCAAGTCCAGTAAATCTCCTAGAGCCCGGACTGTTTCCAGTAAATATTTCTTTATTGAGAAGCAGCACACAGCATTCCATAGATTGCTGAGACTAACCCTCCCCAGCCATGGCTCTCCTTTTAACCTATTTTCCCGCTTGATTTCTTTGCGCCTCTTCTTTGGTCTCACAGTTGTTCGGGCTTGCCGGCGCCTCGAGGCTAGATAACACTGCACCTGGCCTTTGTTGTCTATTCTCCATCTCCCCTCTTCCCTTTTATGGCAGGAACAAGCAAACATCTATATAAGTTATGATTCCTTCCTAAACTAACATTTGTACTTACTAGCTAATTTTTTACACGCTTGTTAAAATTATAAATGTTCTAATAACTTTTTAATAGCCCTTTGATAGCTGATTGCATAGATCCTGACAACCAGTGGCGCTAAGGACCCTGGGAGAAGAGTAAATATTCAACTCTCATTGACCCTCCCATGTTCCTGGATATCACTCTTACAGACTGTATGTATTATGGGAAAATGCATCACTGTAGTAGTGTTACAGGAGTAAAACCCTCTTGTATCCAGGCACTGATATGTTTTGACATTTTCCTACATAGTGAATGCTCCAATTGAAATAACCTTCTATTCCAACTTGAAGGTTTTCAATCATGGTAAGGCTAATTAACTGGGAGTTTTATATCACTATACTGGTGGAAAAATGCACAAAGAATCCTGTAATAATCAACAAGAAACATAATGGAAAATGAACAGATATCATAGCAGTTGTTTTTTTGGGGGGGGGTCTTATTTTACTGTGGCTGATAGATTGAAGACATTCCAGTGTATAGGAAAATATCAGAGATCAGAAGTTGTTTTTTTTTTTCAAACTTCTGTAAATGTAGCTCTCATTTGCATCATTTAGTTAGCTAAATGTCACTTTTTAAATATGAATGTATTAAATGTCAGCAGAGCTGATAATTTGAATAGTTATTTTCTCTCCCTCTTATTTTCTTAGCATCTTCCAATTATTAAGGGCATTTTGAGTGTTGATTGCTTGTTTTCTTGATTGGGACCTTTGTCTGTTTAATTACATTTAAAAAAAAAAATCAGAAGTTACCCTTAATGATATCTGGATCCCTCCCCCCTCCTGTTCTTGGCTTCAATGAGAGAGATAATATACACAGTGGAATATTATTGCAAAAACACTGTGCGGGCTCCCATGGAGAGGCAATTTATCTTGTGCTGTAGATGCTCCTTTCTTAGGTCCAGAGTATGTTGGGTCTCAATGTGCTTTTGCTTTTGCATGCCTCATCAGGAGCCTAGTACAAGGGAGCCAATTAATTGCAACTACAATTGTTGCTATCAAATTATCAATCTTGTGAGAAATCTGATTTTCTAATTAATGTGGGAGCATATGTGCATTAATCTGTCTGCTATTTCTGCTCTCTAATGAGACAGATACTTATAATGCTTTCTTAAGAAATAATAATAAACTGACTGGCTGTGCATGACACTGTAGGCTAATTAATAAAATAGTGGCAGCTCTTCAATTTCCCTGGGCTAAATATCTTACATCTTTAACATATTATTTACCATTTGTAGCTTCAATTCTGGATTGCAGAGATGCAGCTGATAGTGTAAATTTGGCAATTAGCACTCTTGAAATGAGAGGAGAACATGCAACTGGTGCTGCTTGGGAATATATTCTCATGCTCCCTGTTGCAAATATGGTACAATAGAGGAAAGAATGGACTGTTAATAGTGACACCTAGTGGTGCATGTGTCTTCTGACTATAATAAAGGGCCAGGTAAGATGTGATCTGAGAAGGATTTTCAAGAAGTCAATGTGGAATTTACAACATTGCATTGATTTACATTGGATACAAATATATTCTGGAGCCCATAAAAGACCAGGAAAGTATATGATAGAGGTACCACATAAGGGAAATGTCTGAAGGATATCAAAAGAGGCTCATCTGGTTTTTGTGTTCCTTCCCTCACCACACGTTAGTTCAGCGTGGGTTGCAACCTCCTTTATTGTTAAATCTTCCTTACCATGAACCTCGAATGATCAGTTGGGAGGAGATCTTTTCAACGCATGAATCCATATTAAAACATTCCAGATGATGTTTTTCTAACCTCCCACTTGAACATATTCTACCTTTTCTCTGACTAAATAGTTCCATTGTTGAAATGCTCTTAAGAAGTTTTTTTTTTTAATGTAATATTTTATGAATTTTCATGTCCTGCATTCTGGAATGATAGCGTTGAGATACTGTCCGTCTTCTGTGTAACAGCCTTTCAAGTCTTTGAAGCATGCCATCAGATCCACCCTCAACTTTTCCTTACCAAAGCTAAATTTGCCCAATCTCTTCACATGACATAAAAGGAAGCAGCAAAGTGATATGGAATAAGATTGAAGGGAAGATTTAAAATATATTTGAAATCCCCCAAAACATAATTAACATAGAATTACCACAAATAACTCTACCACTGTAAGAATATTTATTTATTCGGCACCTGTCTGTGTTCAGTACTTTCATGCATCTGGTTGCAGCTGGAGATTAATCTGGATGAGAAACCCAGTGATGGAGCTAAACTGTATAAATCTTCTTATTGCTGTTGCTTTTGTCATACTGCATTAATTTACTAGTATCAGCATGTGTAATATCAATAACTGAGTGAATGATTGTTAACCACATAATTATATTATTCTGCATTTTAATTCCCTCTCAATATTTGCATGTCCTATAACTATCCACAGATCTGTAGGAAAAAAGTGTGTTGGTCTTTATGGTTCTGAAATCCTCTTTTTGATCTTTTCACAACTGATTAATACAGCAATTTTCCTAAAAAGTGTTGGGCAGAAGGTTGGGAGGTTTGGGACGATATCTTCATTTTTTCCTATTCAAGGATATGGTGCAAGAAAGATGGAAAATTTCTGGAAATGAACGAATGGCCATGCAGTTGGTACCGACAGAAATAATTGGAATTTTTTGATCATGGGACACATTTCCAAAGCAAAGGATACATGACAAATGAAATCTCATGAGAAATGGGAAGAATATTTTCCAGAAGTGTTCCTTGCAAACCTGATCTGGAGGGCTTTAAAATGAATCTGGTGTGAAAATAGAGGGGATTTCAGAAAATAGCAATGATGCAAAATACTGGGACAGATTGGGGTATACAGAAAGTATATAAAGTCAAGATGGCAGCTTTGATTACACAGTTGCATCTGCTTTCCTGACTTTTTAACACCCCCCCCCCTTCCTCTGGACACCCCTGACAGGCATTCAATCACAAGCATGTAAGTTACAGAAAGAATATGTTGTGTGAGCCAAGGATCCTAAAGTTTCTATATAAAGGAAAAAAGTATTTCAAATAAACAGGAATAATTAGAAGTTTTAATGCAGGAAGGCACTCAATAGTCATTTAGTAGGTATTACTGAAACCTGGTAATCATGAGTGGAATGAAAGGACTGAAGGGTATAACTTATTGCTTCTGAATAGGCCAGACAAAAGAGAAAGAAGAATAATATTGTAGGTGAAGGAAGGTGAAGGAAGAACATATATGAATTGGGATCCAGGAATATGAGCATGAGGTTCTTATCACGAGCATTTGGATAAGAATATCAGGAGAGGGAAAAGAGGATGTGTGTATGTGTGTGCCATAGACAGCCAGACAAGACATCCAAATTCTGGATAATGATCTGAATTATTCCTTCCAACCCTTCAATTTTTTGATTCTATGATATAGTTATGTACAATTCCATTCCCCTTGTACATTAATCATTTTTTTAAGTATTTAAGAACAGCATATATGTTAGAAAATTAGCAGTGTGAAACCTGGTGAATAATAATGTTTCAAGAATTTGCAAATTTTAGATTTTCAGAGCATTCCCTACCTAAAGATCCATTTACTCAAGTTTGTTTGGGATAAAACTCTTGTGATCAAGTTCCTCTGTATGTATCTTAATAGTTAAATGAAACTTTCCACAGCAGTTTAAAGAATAGATCCACAATATCTTCTTAAGCTTTATAGATATGCAAATTGTACATAATTTGGTAATTTTGAATGCTAGTTTCCAAAATAGCCTTATGAACAATAAAAATCTAGTAATGATATTTTGTTTTTCTTCATGTATATGATCATATTACAAAAGATCTATCCCTATTTACTGGTGTACTGTAATTCAAGAATTCAGATTTAATTATATTTACAATAGGCCTACAGGGCAGTTTTGCATACGTTAATCTTAAATGAACAATTATTAGGATTAATTTGGCAAGTTCTAGGTTATTTCACTTCCAAATAATTATGTACACATTTACTTATAAGTAAATTTTACTGAATGCAATTGGCTTATTCTCTGTTAGATGTTCATAGGACTGCCGACTTAGAAATATCACTGAGACTTGGAATACATTTCTGTCATGATGTTGTGTACGTTATTAAAATTGATTGACATTAATCTGCACATAAAGGATATTAGCTTCAGTTAAATCATTATTTGTAAAACTCTTTATTAGATACATGACTAGCCTATCAAAAACAGATGGCATTTGGAATGGATATGCATCCAGTTGGGGGAAAATAAGTTTGCCATCACACCAAATTAATATAGCTTCCTAGCTTGCCAACTTAAGTTATTCTAATGCACTAAGGCAAGTTGATTCTTTCCTGTCTACCTGTATATTTGGTAATGAGCAAAGTGACATTCATAACAGGTTAATACCTCCTGAAATAATTGTGTGAAGTAAAGGAAGACTCCAGGAAATCTTGGAATGTGATTTCTGCAAATTCGTTAAGTGGCAGCAATACAAATGATGTTTTAAAGGACACAATAAAATAAAATTAATTGAATATATAGTACTACCTTGTGCTATGGAAATGACTTGCCTCAGGTAACTCTAACAGACAAGTAATCCATATGCAATTGTGAATTCCAAGCACTAAATCACAACCTGACATTGAATTACTCATTGAGGAAGGGAACATAGCATGTCTGAATGACTGGATTCCAATAAAATCCAAACAATTTTCTTGTTGGAACAACAAAACACTACCTTTTAGATGTGATTATGGACTATGAAGATTCCATCCCACACACCTATTTTCTGTTGATCTAGGAGCACCCACTACATTGTAGAAAATGTCATTACACAAATGCCTTTTCATAAGTATAGGTGTTTGTGGGCAAGTTGAGGAGGACAATGGACAAAACATGCATCGTAGTGTCACAACAAATTCTATTCTTCATTGTCTTGCATATGCCTTTGTGATGTATATACAAATTGGTGAATCTTGCAATATGTTGACTTTATATGTACGTTTCATCGCTTTTGAGTCATTGTCATTGGAAATGGATGCTTATGGCCTTGGTTCCCCCCCCCCCCCCATACTTGAAGGAAGAGTCAAGCACCCTTATTGTCTAAAGAACACAAAAAACTGCCTTATCATTTTAATGTGGTTCAACAATGCTATAGAACTCTGAGAGGAAGAGAAAAGAAATAGAACAGAAGCAAGACATAATGTTCCATTTGACAGAAGATGCTTTTCTGAGAAATATTTGCCTTGATCCCAGCAATCAAAATAAGGGTAGAATTAGCCCTAACAAGCCAGAAGTAGGATTTAATTTTCTGATGACACCATGCAAAGTAAAGGGTGGTGGGTAAAGGATAGATAATGCATACATGTGATGAAGCAGAAAAGAAGATTCAGGTAGATGAACTGATTGAGAGAGTGGTTTCCAATCATCCTTAGCCCACACTATTTTTAGGAAAAGAATGAAAGCTGTACTACTCACCACTTTAGGTTTTGCAAGTGTTAGCTGCCTTGCGTACCCTTTGGACAGAAAGAAGTACACCCTGCATAAATAAATACATAAAGACAAACAGCACAACACTGTATGTATTTGGATGTTGCTGGAAACTTTAGCAATCAAAGAAACAGAGTTTTAGCATTTGGCAACCTCAGTGCTCAACAAAAAAGAAAACCCTGTTTGCAATGCACAAGCACGGTGTTCACTTTTGCATTCAGCAACCTGCTTGAAAAAAGGCACACAAAGAATACATATGAGCAACTATGTTATCCTGAGATCCATGAGATCTAACTTCTTGATAGTAAATGATATTAAAACACTAGTAAGTTTACCTACCTGGCAATCTTTTTCCATATGTCCAAAATGGTTCTCCTGAACATCTGCTTCCATACCCCTTCCTCTCCCTCACTAGCGATCCTGTCTGCAGCTAAAACAGCAGGAATGGAAGCTGAGAGAGCTGTTTTATCGCTTAATACACTATCCTGGCTTGGAGAAGAAATAGAGCAAAGCAAAAACAAAAATATCCAAGCTAATTGCAATTTGTCTGGAGGATGGGGGAAAAAGTCCTCCCAAATAAAATATGTTCTAATACAAAATCTTGCAACTTTCAAGCTAGGGACGTTTCACGCTCATGGTATTCTGTACACCTCTAGAATCTACTGTGTTACATAAAATGAAATATGAATAAATATACAAGTAGCGCCTTTCCTTTTTTTTTTTTTTTTGATAGCAAAGGTAATAATATATTCTCTCAATGTACAGCCAATACATTATACTTATACTGGAAATCCTGCAGTTGTGATGGATAATTGTGCTTGTAGCATTGATCAATTGTGGAGATAGGAATATGATTTTTAAGAAATCTCATCAGAAAACTGGCTGTGAAAAAATGTTCTGCATGTAAAAGCTTGTTCTGATTTCTAGTGAATAACTTGTAATGATAAACAATAATTGCAGTCAGCTTTTTCCTTATCCCTATTTATTCTAAAAATGCTAAATATTTGCATAACTGGGAAGGTAAGTTTGATAGCAAAGTAGACATTTCAACCAAACTTTTTAGCTGTTAAATAAATTAACCTGAAAATATATAATATTTACTAGCTGGATTGAGGAGTGCTACTATACTAGTTTTAGCCAGTATACATTGAAAAGTGATGTGACTTAATGACAAATCAGACAACAACTGAGAATATGATTTGAAATCTTATTTTCTTCCTGGTTATTGGTGGTGCTCTTGATTGGTGGAGAAAGAGAGCTTATCAAAGTTGTTTTTCCATGATGTAATGCATGTCTGCCTTGCAATGTTGCTATTTGCACCATTACAAAGATCTTTTTTTTACTAAACAATGAAAATTATCAGCCTTCCTGATCAAACTTAGCAGGAACATCCCAGATACTTGACATGACAAGCCTACATAAATAATTTTTATGCATACTAATATATATTGCTCCTGGTCCCATTGGCTAAGGAGCATTGGCTGATGGGGCCCAGAAGGACAGTCTTTTCTGCTGTGGTGCCCGACCTCTGGAATTGACCCTCAGGATCTGACCCTCCAGAGGTCAGATTGATCCCAATCCTTCTGGCCTTCCAGAAGGCCTTGAAAACTTAGTTTTGTGTCGAAGCTAGGGGCCCTGGGTGTATTGGAGGACAGCTCCTGGCTGTATTAACAATTGTTTTATGATTCCAGCTGCTGTGTCTTTTTCTTTTTATATTGCATGTGTTTTATTTACTTTACAGAGTCACATATATGAGATGGAGTGATATATAAATGATTAAATAAATAAATAAATAAATACTAGGATATAGATAGTTGTCCTCTATTAATATGTATATGTTAATACACACACATGCACACACACATACATACACAATTCACATCATTACCTAGAGAGACACTTGAGTAATATGCATAAAGAATATAAGCAAGATAATGTATGAATGATCAGCCTTTGTATTTGCTTTTCCCTTGTCTTAATACTTCACAGCCTCTTGAAAACTAACAGAACATTTTGTGTAACAGAATGAAAGACAGCAAAATTGACTTAATCACTTCCTGTCTTCCCTTTTTACACAAGTGACTTGTATAAAAAAGAAAAAAGGCTTCATTATCCCCTGCAAGGGTCAGGTAAAATCTGGTTTGCCATACTTCTCAAAGTATCTAGCATTTCATTATATTCAGCTGGGAAGTCTGATGGGATGAACCAGTCACATTTGACTACGCTTCAAATTATTTTTGATGTGGCAAATTGCTGTTCGACCCTGTAGGTTGGGTCTAACAGAGGGTATAAATCTACCTTGTTCTATTTAACACCCCTGGAACTATGCTAGATTAAGACCACTGAACATTGGATCTAATCCTTCTTCTGACAAAGAAGTAAGTCTTTCATGCATTCTACATTCATAGGAAGGAAAAAAGGAGGTTCAAATCTGACATCATTACAATGCTAAAAGCAACAGGGAAATATTTCTGTTTTCCAGAATATTTAGTCATTGACTATTCTTGAAGAAACAAACTTTGCAGCCATATTTCAGCATGCAACAGCTGAATTTCATTGAGAGATTCAAATCTATCTTTTCTGGCTTCAACAGAAACAAAGTTTAAAGAAAATAAAATGACACCACATTGCTTGTATTAATCAACTCAGCAGTGAAAAATTTATGTTGTCAACAAAAAGTGTATTGTTAATGACCGCTATTAATTAGGTAATTATTATTGTTTTCTGAATTTCATTTCCCACTGACTTCCTTCTTTACAGTTCCAACCTCCAGCTGTCAATGTATATATATTAAGTATTGGGGGAAGTCACCAACATAAAATTGTGGTCGAATAAATCTATTAGGTTTTCAGGTGCCACAATATTCTAAATTGTTTTTATTGCAACAAGCTAGGAATTGTTCAACTTAGCATATGCATAAGACCCCAAATCTGAGAACCCTGTTTTCATTTTTTTAGTAGTTGTGGGATTATTAAGTGGGCTTTGGACAAGGTATTTAATCCTACTTCAGTTTGTGATGCATGAAGTGGTAATGACTATGCGCTTCTAAGAGAAGCTTGGAGGACCAAAAAAATGAAATAGATGAATGTGTTATGTGGTGCTCCTTATTAGCTAGAATTTACACAACCTCAATGTTACTTAGCAGTTACATGACAGCATATTAATAATTCCTAACTGTTACAATACACTACAGTATCTAAATACTAACTTTTTCTAGGAATCACAACATTCTTCAGAGCCATGAGAAAATTGCTGAAGGTCAAAGATGATTTTAAATACCATGAAAATGATAACAGCATTTTGAAAATGTTGAGTTGTAAGGACAAAGAAAGGCAGTTCTATTGCATTACTTTCTATCTATGCTGAAGTTATCTTCACGTTTTTGCCAGTACTCATTCTTTTATTTTTGGCTTATTGCTTCCTTATCTACTCATGAAGGCTGAATCTGTGAAAGTATATGCCACAAATTAAGCTATATTTAACAAACAAATACATAGTTTAGTAGCAAAACCGTGGGCATGGTTAGGATGGGTGGTAACATGCTTTCAGAATAAGAACGAGTTAAGCATGAGCACATTTTCAATGCAAAATCTTTGGGTTGATGCACTGCAAGATTCCGAGTCATAAATCCTTTCCAAATGTATAGCAGGACAACTGTTGCATCCTTTTACTTAGCTAAATCCCTAGCATTTAGTTTGAAGCTCAAACATTTTCTAAGATACTCCAGTATAAATTAGATCATCTCCATTTATTTTGGCACTGTGAAGAGAGAAGCTCAAATTCACTTTTAATGAACCGTATTTTAATGTCAGCCTTTCCTATCTCCTTAAATGACAAAGAGCTCATCTGACTTTGTAATGAATCCCACAACTGTATCATTTTCAGCCCAGTCATTTATTGAGTCTCCTGTCTGTATCTGTGCTGGTCTGTGGCAGCAGCAGGTTGACAGCCTGAGTAAACTACACTGAAGATTGGTTAGGCAAGCTTGGAGCACTTAAGGAAATGTCACTGGAAACAGTAGGAAGTGTTGTAATGCAGACCTGTAGACAAAGAACAGGTTAACAAGGGGCTGGAGAAATAAAGCAATACAAGAATAGCCATAAAAATGGCAAATAATAATAGAAGGGATATAAATTAGAAGCTTAGAACAAAAAATAATATAAAATATGTAGGGGAGTTAAGCATCATCCGGTTTCAATCCAATGAACACTTACATAGGAGGCTTACAATACAAAACTGTCCACATTTCTTAAAAGTACGCCCTCTGGAATTTAGCCTATTCAGGGGGAAAGTCAAAGCAAACAACATTTAAGTTTCCTTAAATCCAAGTATGTGCTCTACAGCAAGCATGTATGGGCATCCATATTCAGCCACAAACGAAATCAGTGGTGATCTCAGCTAGCTATGATGACACCAGATGATGAGATACACAGTGTAACATCATCACAAAAAGCTGAAATACATACAGCCTACCTGATATGCAAGTCTGTAAGTCATGGCATTTGTGTGATGACATCATCACACATGTTTTGTCACATGCCCATGAAACCATGCAACAAAATTTCAGTGACAACAGTTAGCCAAACAGTTTCTAAGAATTAGAAGAAAAACTTGAAAAATGAAAAATATCCAGAACAGTGTGTATGATGGTCTTATGGATGTCATGTATGATGGTTTTATGGTCTTATGGAACTTTAGAATTTGTATTTTGAACAAATTGCTTCCATTTTACAGGAAGAGGGAACAGCATGAAAATAGCAAATATATGTACTATCCTTCTGCAAAGACTTTCAAGCCATTGTTTTGGACATCTTGGAAGCATCTGTCTGACCATTACCAGCTACATAATAACTTTAGGAGTGTTATCAGCCAAGTCCCTGTATGAATTTTCAGTCTGCAACTGAAATTACTGAACTGAGTTAATATGATCAAATAAAAATTCAAGCATTTGCTCACTGAACCTCTGAATCAATTCAAAGACATCTGAGTCAATTCGATGTGTCATACTGATCTGAAGAGCTAATTCAGCCACAGCTATTTGCAATGGAATCTTCAAATCAAAATGTTGCACTGTCTTAACTTACTTCACCAATTCAAATATTTCACTTAATGGCACAGAGTAGGGAAGGTGATTCATTGCCTGTGGATTGGATTTGGCATTCAGGCCCTCACTTGCAGACCTCTGAGTTCTCAGAGCTGTTTGCTAAGGGGACAGGGCAACAAATTTTGCACTCACTGGGTGAGCTTTTAGAGTTTTGAGAGGTTTAAAAGACAAAATTAGCACTGAGAGCCACTGAAAAAGGTCTCAAAATTTTGGCCTCCATCCACTCAAATGTCATCACAATGCTTCCCCCCCCCCCCCCCTTCAAAACAGTCTCTCTAGATGCATTTGCTTAGAAATAGTGTCTAGCTAACAGGACTGTACATGGATCAGAAATGATGCAGAAGAATTACTTTGGACCTTGCATGAACATAGCACCTCTCTGCTACTCTTTAAATCAACTGTCTTTTTCCAGTTTCTGAGCAGGCTTGTGGGGGGGGGGGGGAGATGCAGCTGTTTTAAAAGTCATGATCACATGATTATGTGTGATCAGGCCCAGTGAAGTGTCCCATGATGGAAAAATGTGGAACTGCAAAACAACAGCAGCATGTCAGGTGATTTCATGATGATAAGACATGCTATTGATATGCTACTAAAATAAATGAGGAAAAAGTTATAAAGTATTCTGAGCATGAGATAGAAAACCAAGATAATTCAGTATGTATAATGAAGACTTTAGGCATATTATCACATACATTTTATGTGCGCTACAGCCTACTATCTATGTGGTCACTGGGAGTCAAAAATGACTTGATGTCACATAATCAATCAGTTAATGAATTGATCAATCCATCAAAGGAACACAAAGTTATTTGTTCTTTTTTGCTTCAGGAGACAAAGTTTCTGTTTAGAAAATTGTGTCAAAGCAAATCTAGGACCATAAATTATTGAGAGTCAGTAGAGTAATTTGGGTACAGCTAGTACAGTCTTACAAGGATGTTTTTCTCTGATGTTTTTACCATGACTCCTGATATATAAACATCATCACAGTGCAGTTTCAAGGATCTCAGTAATTAATTGGCAAAAAGTCCAATTATTAAAGTGGTTCATTTTCTAACAATTCACTCTCAAAGCACAGTATGAAGTAGTGGAGTGCAGCTTGAGTATTTTGATCATATGTCACAGCAGTATGCTTAACTATGTAGACAAATGTGTTCAAGGAGAACAAAACTACTCCATGGTCATTTTTTGCTTCTGTACTGAGAGGAAATCTTGACCTTGACACTGGGTGAAATGAAAACCATCTCTAAAAGGTGAATAATTGGCATGGAACACCTGCTTATTCAGGACTCTGCCAGTGCTCATAAAATAATCATTGCTGCCCTCTGCCCTTCATCTCCCTAGGAGATAGCAGTAATTCAGTGCCAACTGAACTGGTTGCTTAAATAACAACATGCCTTTATTTTTGCCTGCACTGCTCACATTCATATAACTGCATCAGGATTTGGGGAACAGCTCTGTTTCACTAAAAAAAATGGATGCTTTCCAGGAGAATGCAAATTCTGGGAAACTCCTGATAATCAAGCTCTCTTCAAGTGTTCATCTAAATGCATGAAGGCTTGAAAATGAGTTAAAAAAAAATAGACCTTGATTTGAGCTTCACCCCTTACTGTGACTGATCTCCACCTACTCTGCTTAGAGTGTGGAAGAAAATGTGGGTTTGTGTTTACCTGGATGCAAACTAGCTCTCTGGGCAAACTGGGACCCCAATAAGATAGGATCCTGGATTGGGCAGAGAGCCATATTCAGTTCAAGATTCAACCTTATATGAGTACAGCTTTTCAATGCCTCACTGTATGCTATTTAGTTTGAAGTTTTCATGAATTCAGATGGATGCTTGAAAAGGGTTTCTGTGTAGGCAATATTGAGCTAGACAGACCTGTTCTACTTTGACATAAGACAACTTCTTATGATTTAGCCTGTATCTCCATATTCCAAGTCCAGAACAAACCATTACACTTTGCTTTTATACTACTTTTAATAGAAAGTTGGCTAAACATTGAATATACACAAAAGCAGACATGTAGATATACAATGATACACATGCTTTGGATAACTTCAGGAGTGTGAAGAGCAACACCACAAGCTGCAGAAGTAGAGAATTACCATATTCAGCTGTGCATAGTTGCAAAGTTCCACATGATCAGAAATCTCATATTATCATGACTTCTAATGATGTAGAGGTCTGTACAGTGTTCAGCGAAGAAGGCTTTAGTAGCTGCTAAAACTGACAATCACATATTTATCTCTTTTCCCATTCCATAATGTTCACATGAATCTGTTTTCATGATATGAAGATCAACAAACATTTCTTTTTTATTCCAGAAGCCTGATTGATTATTCCAAGATCAATTAGAAAACATTGCAACATTTGCCAGAATCTAATTTGATGTTTGTAAGTTTACCTATTAAGATATGTCTTAATGTAACTCCATTTTGACTCCATCGGCCTTTTTTAAAAACTAATTTCCTGGCTGTTGTTTTTTAACAATATAACCTGATAAAGAATTCTGGATAATGTGGAAGCTTGCACCCCATCTAATATGCATTTTCTTTTCTTTTCCTTTTGTGTTTGGTGCAATTGCAGTGAAAAGCTTGCAACTCACATTTCACATGAAGCATTTAGAGCAGAACATATGTCATGATTATTGGGTTTTATTGATAACTACCATCAATCCATTAAATTTGGAAAATCTGTTCTGTAAGTTAAAAGAACTTCCAAATAATTACTGTTCTCTGGAAATACCTTTTGTGTTACCTGCCATAGTTATTAGCTGTACTGTATCTGTTTTATTAAATTCTGTATCTGAGATTCAGTTGTCTATTCAATAGCTTCTAGCATTAGTCAGATAACAGGCTGACATAAATATTGATTTACTCTGACTGATAATAGAATCATTCTCTCCTAGGTACATGAAAATATTCTCTATTGAGAAATATATTCAATAAGCATCTCTGTGTGATATGCATAATGTATGTGAACATGATAGAAGTATACAAGCATGATCGAGGTATATAAAATCATGTGAAGCACAAATAATGTGGAGAGAGAGAGTAGATTTTTTTTCCTCTCTCACACAACACTGGAATTCAAAGTCATCTATAATCCAAATGCACGGAGATTCATGACCAACATAAAGAAATAATTTATCACACAGCATATAGTTACACAATGGTGTAGTATACTATAGCAGCTATAGTAATAGCAGCCAATCTGGATGATTTCAAAGAAGGTTCATGAGGACCAGGCTATCAGTGGATGCTTATATTGATAGTTGGCTGGTGTCTACTGACTCATAGGCAACATGCCTTAAATGCTGGTTGCAGGGAAGCACAGTAGAAAACAATCTAGTCCAGGCTTGTGAATTTCCTGAGCCTGCCCATCCATCTATCCATCTATCCATCTATCTATCCATCCATCCACAGAATGCTAGGCTCAGTGGATCTATGGGCTGATTCAGACTCTGATAATCTAATCCAGACTCTTCTTATATTCTGATGTGCAATGCATGTTCAGGATCACAGAAATCAAGGAGTAACTATTGCATAGGGGTGGGGTGGGGTGGGACTGTGTGTTAGTAATACCTTTTGGGCTATTGCAGCTCATGTAGTTTTGAAAGAGCTGCAGCTGTTGGGCAGAATATTTTTGTCAGCAGTCTTTCAGCTGGTTTATAAAAATAGTTGTATTTGAGCCTGTGTGTGTTGCTTCAGTGCTTTCCACTTCAAATAAGTATGCGATTAATTGAGACCTGAAGACCTGTGGAAAGATGGTCTGTATTCAAGTGCTTTTCTAAGCCATCATAAATAATGTCTAATTGGAAATTTAAGCAGTTTCTGATTATTATTAAAAGAGAATGGCTGTATCTGGACATTCTGTAAAGGTTGACATTCATAGAGTTTGTTCCCTGGGACACATATGTAGACAGGCTTCCCTTTTACCTAGAAGAAGGCAGATAGAGCTGCACACAAATAAGTGTAATGTCAGACATTTGCTCTAACAAGAGCACTCACTGCTCCTCCTTGACCACAGTCTAAAATATTTGAAAATCTTGTGAAACTAGTGAAGGATCATTACTCACCTGCACCATCAGCCACTGGGCATAGGTTAAGAGTTCGTAAGTGAATTCAGCAATGGGAGAAAGGCATTACTGTTTATATCACAGAGCTGCATAGTGTATCTCAATACTGCAGTTGAGGAGGATTTTTTAGAGGAGATGCTGGGGGATTGCTTGTCTTTGGAGTCAAGATGACAAATGTTGATTAAGGAAACCTGGATGCTTTTGAGGCATCTATATCCATAACCTTTCCCCTCATGAACCCTCTTCTATTAATTGTATATTGCACACTTTCCCCCCATAAAGTTGCATTGCTACAGACTCTTTATTCTAGCCTTCTCTTAAGCATATTTGTCTGTGCTTTTTGGGAGTGTGGTTGTGTTGGGATTAAAAGGGAGACCCATACTTCATCATAAAGCACATATTAAAATAGTTATACCATGAGGTTTCTCAACCCCTCCCCCCCTCTAAAATTAACAAAAAAATCAATATCCTTAACTTAAATATTTCTTAATTAAAATATGTGATGATATTTCTTAAATAAAGTATGTGTTCCCTGGGACTCATATGTAGACAGGCTTCCCTTTTACCTTGAAAAAGGCATTTTTAATTAAAAATGTGAGATATTTTATTTATCTCACTTATTGCAGAGATTCACATTCCTTTGCATTTCAGCCATACATAGTGATAATAAAGACTTCTTCTTCCTGGAATTTACGGTAAGGCTGCAGTGGGACAATACTAAAAGGAGTAATTGTGATAACTATGAAAATGTGTTATGTTCTGTATATTAAGTGCATTTAATTTCAGTATGAATGGAACATGAGTCTATGTTAGTCCTCCTCTCCTCCTCCTCCTCCTCCTCCTCCTCCTCCTCCTCCTCCTCCTCCTCCTCCTCCTCTTCTTCTTCTTCTTCTTCTTCTTCTTCTTCTTCTTCTTCTTCTTCTTCTTCTTCTTCTTCTTCTTCTTCTTCTTCTTCTTCTTCTCCTCCTTCTCCTTCTCCTTCTCCTTCTCCTTCTCCTTCTCCTTCTCCTTCTCCTTCTCCTTCTCCTTCTTCTTCTTCTATAGCTGTACAGTTTCAGCAAGTAAACAGTTTTCTTAGTATGCTTTTGAGATTTTTCAACAATTCACTGGTATCTTACTATGTCTCTAAGGAACTTTCCAGATAATATATCCTCTAAGGAAGTTTTTAAAACAAAAATACAGCATTTTTCCTCTTAATGTCATCACACAAAAATAGCACATCTATATTTTGCAATTCTTAAGCAGCCATCTGGTCAGGGGAAGTGGGAGGAGAAAAAAATTGTTACGCACAATCACACATAAACACAGACACAAACATATATTAATCTTGCTTCTAAATTACATATTCTTCCTTTGTGCCCTATTGAAAGCACCAGATTATTATTTTCTTAAAAGAACTGCCACATGAGAAATAACAGGTGATTCCTTGTTTGGAACCCTTGAAATATTTCACACATGCACTTTTATTTTCTACACTTGGCTCTATCAGACATTCTGCAGAATCATTTTTAATGGTTTTAGCCCCATGTTTTCACTTATTTGAGACAAAGTATGCTATACTCAAACTATGGTACCTTTGGTGGAAGAAGAATTTTAGAATGATGTGATTAATATTGTGTTAGAAAATTAAGGGTCAAATTCTTCTTGATTAAAAAAAAAGGACTTTTTCAGACTTTCACTTCATTTGTTTTTAAAACAGACAAAAGGATTGCTAAACAATCAATTTAGGAAAATCAAAATATATGTAATATATTCATGCTACAGATAGCATGAATGTATTATATATATTCATGCTATCTATAGCATGCAATACATAATGCTATAATTAACAGATCAGACTTTTCAACAAATCAGGAAAATATAAATAAAATCTAGCTAGTAAAAGATGAGACAAAGCATATATATGTTTATATATTTATAGCATGTAGGTACTTATATGAAAGCCAGTTTGGTGTAGCAGTTAAGATATCAGGCTAGAAACCCAGACAACATGAGTTCTAGTTCTACGTTAGGCACAAAGCCAGCTGGGTGACTTTGGGCCAGTCACTCTCTCTCAGCCCTTGGAAGAGGCAATGGCAAACTACTTGTGAAAAACTTTTCCAAGAAAACTGCAGGGACTAGTCCAGGCAGTTGCCAGGAGTAAAAAACCTGACTCAAAGGTGTGTGTGCACGTGCGTGCACACACACACACACACACACACACACAGAGGTATTTATATAGTTACAGCATTCTAGAAAATAAAGTCCTTCAAATCAAACAAACAGGGGGAACAAAAAGAGTTTTGTGGGGAAGTTTAGATGAAGAAATTGAAGTCACAGAGGAAGGAAGGAAGGAAGGAAGGAAGGAAGGAAGGAAGGAAGGAAGGAAGGAAGGAAGGGAGGGAGGGAGGGAGGGAGGGAGGGAGGGAGGGAGGGAGGGAGGGAGGGAGGACCATGAGAGACTGCTGACTGTTTGCTGCTGGTTATTGCCTGAGGGCTAATGACTGATTCCTCAGAGCTGTTGATGCCACCATTGTATGTGATTCAAAAATTGCTTGTTTTAATACAAGATAGAAAGAAATAGAAGAAATAAGAAATGGAAGAAAGCAAGTTTCCAAAGACCTTTCTGAGACAGCAAATAGGGAGCATCAGTAGAGATTGGCACTATGCTGGGCAGAGGTCTTGAGGGGCATCATACAAGCTTCTATTCTTAGCCCTGTAGTGTTGAATATCTTAATCAGTGATGTAGAGGAGGGATAGGAAATAAGATGTGTAGATGTGCAGACAACAGAAAGATAGGTGGGCTAAAATCAAGCTTCAGAATTTTGACAATCTAGAACAAGAGGAAGAAATAAGCAGTATCAGTTTCAACAGAGATAGTTGCAAATTCCTTCATGTGGCTAAGAAAAATCAAAGGCATGAGTATGAAATGGTAGAAGCTACCCTAGGGAGCAGTACCTGTGAAAAAAGATCTGTTTTTTCTGTCTGGATTACCACCTGAACCTGGACACAAGACAAGAAACAATGGATTTCAATTATAAGGAAACAGAGCAAACATCAGGAAGACTTTCCTAACAGTAAGCTTTGCTAGGAGCTGTTGACTGCCTTGGGAGGGTGGTGGACTCTCTTTTCCTAGAAGAATTTAAACAAGCAAACAAAAACATTTATTTATAATGTTGTAATGCCATCTCTTGGGAGTGCTCTAATACTAGATTCCTGTACCAGGAGAGCTTGGACTAGATAATCTCAAAATTTAAATCTCCCAAATTTAAGCCCAAGCAGTCAATAGGCTTCCTCTGAAGCAGTCAGAATAGCTACATTTTGTTCAACAAGCCTGAAGAATGTGACAGCACTATCATTAATGTGAGGTCACTCACATCAAGCATGATATTTATTGTAATAGTCTTCCTTCTATATGACCACAAAGACACTGTCCTTACCTTAGCAATTTAGCACAAAATTTTGCACATATCATTTATGCTTAGGCCTGGTTATTCTAAAGACCTAGCATGTAGCAGGTAGATTTATAACAAATATTACACAAAGCACTACCTGATTGCACATTATTAAATAAATTTAGGTTTTCAAGGCTGACAGACAACTATGGTTTATATCTTGATATTCTGGCTGGGTTTCTTAAGCTTTCCCTCTTTTGATAACATCAAGCAAGATTTTGATTTTAAAAAATAATTATTTGTATTATTTACACATTCTTTTGTTATAAATTTCTTATTAAAGTTTGTTTGCTAGGATTCCATCAGAACTATTTGGATAATAGATACATGTTGCTGTGCCAAAAATAAATTAATTCATGTCAAAAAGTCACCCAGAGTTTATATAAATCTTCTAAATAAATACATGCAGTTATTTTATTCATTAGACAAATTTTCCAAGACATACAGTTGCTGAAAGTGCAAGATTGATTATATATATATAATTTTATATAATATATTTATATATTATATAATTAAAGCTTTTAAACGAGAAGGTAAAAACTAACACAAACTCATAAAGAATAAGTAAGAAAAAGGAAAAAGAAAGAAACTGAAGAAAAAGCAAAAGGTGGAAGAAAAAAAAGTTGAGGGAAAAATAGAAAAAGAAAGAAAAAAAAGATATAAAGAAGTGGTTTCCAATATTTTTTCACAGCAGTTATAAGTACAAATATATTTTAACCTCTCTCTCTAACGTTACATCATATTATTCTTCTTTCTGTAATCTAACCTGTTTAATCATCAAAACCATAAATCACAAGTACTTTTTTTTTTCACTTTTACACAAAAAGTCCATAAGAGGCTTTCAGTCACCTATAAATGTAGATAGTATCTTTTCTGTAATCAAAGAAGTCAATTTATCCATTGCAGCAAAATGTGTCAACTTCACCAACCATTCCTCCATAGTGGGTAACGTCGAATCTTTCCATCTCTGTGCATATAGTAATCTTGCCATAAGAATCATATATTGAAATAATTTTCCATGGCTTTTTTCTTACTGTTTGTCCTTTAATCCTAAAAGGAAAAGTTATGGCTTCAATTGAATATTGATCTTTAAAACCCTCTGTATCAAAGTATGTATTTGAGTCTATTTTCTTTTTATCTTTTTTACATGTCCACCAAGCATGATAAAATGTCCCTTCATGCAGTTCACATTTCCAACGTACGTTTTAAGTATCTTTATACATTCTAGATAATTTCTCTGGTGTCATGTACCAACAATACATCATTTTATAAAAATTCTCTTTGAGATCATAACACAATGTAAATTTCAACTCTTTTGACCACATATTTTCCCATTGATCCTTTCCTTGTGGTTGCCATGGTGAGAAAGTAAAAGGATGTCAATTACTACGGTAGAAGTAAAAGACAAGCTTCTTTATTTTTTTGTGTTTTGCTTCTCTCTGCCTTTAATACTTTAGTCCCAATTGGCTCTCCGTAGGCACAGTCATACAGTCTGGCTCATATTACTCTTAACTTCTTGTTTTGTAAAACCCACCAATTATTACTGTCCTTAAAAATAAACAATCAGCATTCCCATGAAGTTCTTAACTGTTAGTCTAATTAATTTTACTATTTTCAAAGGCACTTTCATAAAAAACTTTTTTTCCCCTATATTTTAAAATCACTGTCCCACTTGTCCATTTGAAACTTGCTTATATCACAGTTTTGTTAAACTTTTTGCTTTTAAATTAAACTCCTTTAAGATAACATTTTTTTCTCTCTTCTTAATTTCAAAAAGAAGGCACTTACGAAGAGTTTTTGATCTTCACTGCTGTTCAGAATCTCTCTCTTAGGTTGTAAACCAATTAAATCATAAAGTGATTAAGAAGGTGAGACTTTTGCTAGTCAAAAGTCCATAAAGGCTGCACAGCATTTTAGGGCATGCTGTAAATCCCTCGACCCTCAAGCTACTCAACCCAGGATTGACCACAAGAAACTAAATTCCTGCAGCCTTCTCATGAGGAGCAGGTCTTCCAAAGCACAAGATGGTAATCCCCTGATTTCTCCTTACTCTGGAGAAATTTCTATCAGACAGAACTGTCTCCTGGCTGGCAATTCCATCGCTGGACTGTGTCTGCTTGCAGAGCTGCTCATGGAGATGTCTAACCGGCCACGGCGCCTCACCTGGAAGCTCAATCACAATATATTCTGATATCAGTTACATGTTAGAAGGCAGGTGAGAATTATATCTCAAATTGTTCCATTGATTCTAAGCTGTTTCTAAACACAACATAAAATGATATTAATATTTTTAAAGCCCTTCATTAATTGGAACCAGAACTCTTGTAGCATTGCCTGTGTCATGTCATTCTATCTATAGCAGAGCTGCATGTGGTCTGCCCAAGGACACACCAAGCTTTTTATGGCAGATTGAGGGCTGTACTCCAAAAGTGGGTGGGACTAGAATGCAAGGTAGTTCTGAGTTGGGGAGATCATGTAGTAAAACCGATTCCATAAGATTCTGGAAGTTTTAAGGCAAGCATTTTCTCTTTAAATATTGTCCAAATCCTCTAAAATGCAAGAGATATTCTGGGAGTCAAAAAGGGATTTTGGTGGGCTGTTAATGATACTTTTTGATTCCCCAGCCTATACATAACAGGTTCTTCCTGCTGAATGAACTGTGCAAAGACATTTGTGTGGAACCACCATGAACCAAGGGGGCTTATCTGGCACCTAGGGTGTTTGTGTGTGTGTGTGTGTGTGTGTGTGTGTGTGTGTGCACGCACATGTGTGCATGAGAGAGAGAGAGAGAGAGAGAGAGAGAGAGAGAGAGAGAGAGAGAGAGAGAGATTAATTCCTGGAGATGATCCTTCAAGGCAAACTAGGTTGACATAATCATTAATGGATTTTAAAGGTGTTACTGTGCTTATGTTCCAAGTCTCAAAAGGGACTTTTGTACTGAGTCCATAGTGAACTGCTAATAATGTTCAGGGGCCTCTAGTTGATTCTAAAGAATGCAGATATGCAGTTCATTTATTGTCTGCATTAGAAGGTCAATATATCATTCACTTTGTATTTTTCAGATTTGGTTTTAAGATACATAAAATAAGAGTTCATTTCATTTTTCACCTATAACAAATGGAATTTTTGTATGCAAATTCTCCCAATATGCATAGTTGTTACAGAACTTTCCCTGATTCAGGGTTTTAATAATAAATTCCTTTGATGTAAACTTTCCCCTCCATAAATAAGCTTCTTCTGTGAACACATCAAGAAACATACATTCCTTTTCATATACAACTCTCACCCAAAGATTGGAAGATATCTGTTCTAAATAAACATATATATGATTCTGCTATCTGAGAAAAGATTTACTTACTAAATAAAATTTCCCTCTCACCCCTATGGGTGGTATGTGTCTTCCTCAATCTCGGGTTCTCTACCAGAGGCCTGGGAGTTTGAGGGTTCTGAGCAGTATCTTAGCTGTTCTTAGCACTGCAAACTCTTCTGCACAGAGAGCTCTGATGTTGTTCCTGGGATCTGTCTGAGCCATTCTCCCAGCTTAGGAGTCACGGCCCCGAGTGCTCCTGCCACCATTGGGACCACTTTGGCCTTTACTTTCCACATCGTCTCGATTTCCTCCTTCAGGCCCTGGTACTTCTCTAGCTTCTCATGCTCCTTCTTCCTGATGTTGCTGTCACTTGGCACTGCTACATCTATCACTACCACTGTCTTCTGGTCTTTGTCTACTACCACGATGTCTGGTTGATTGGCGGCTGGATAGCATAATGGTTAGAACACCGCCTTTGATGCAGGAGACCAGGGTTCAAATCCCGACTGGTACCTACCTTACAGTAGGGGTCCTTGGGCAAAGACCCCCTAACGCTTCACCTGCCTACCTCAAAAATATGAGAGTGACAAGAACTAAGAGAGTCATGCTGGCTCGGACGTCGCCTGGATTAACAAGGTCCGCGTCAGATGTTGGGGAACCAGGACAATCTGATGTTAAGTGGGCTACTGGAACAAACCATACATGGATGAGACAAGAGAGAACTTGGAATATACATATATATATATATATTCATACATACATACATACACACACACACACACATACATACATACGTACATACATACATATCAGCAATACAAAAAGGATTCCCCCCCACACACACACACACACACTATAACATCATTAGATCAATTTTTTTGAAAACAGGCCATTTAATTACATTAAAGCTTAGAACATTGCCCATGTTAGAGTATATTTACAGCATTAAAAATAAAAACAACATTCCACTGGAGGGGAAACAAATGAATCATTGAATGTTGGGAAATAAGGCACACTGAGAAGTCACTTATGAAATGATGTATTTTTTGTTTTTTAAATTGGGGTTTGGCAAGCAAAAGGCATATAGTATTTTTTATTACATGGGGTTCATGCTCAGTGATGGGGATTAAATTGAATATTGATTTTTGAGAAGGTGTGACTGTGCTGTTAAAATAATAATAAAAATGAAACAAAGGTAAACAATAGGAGAATTGAACCACCACATTTTTTTATGCTTTTACAAAAGACAGCAAGGTCTGTCTTGGCTGTGATCAACGTTTGATAAAATTTGGGTCATGTTTCTACAACACTTTCTCCAATTCCTTTTCAGTACTTTGTATTTAAGGTATATCAGAAAAGTTTGCACCAGTCTTCAAAAACAGCTATCGTTGCTGGACTATACCCAAATGGAACATAAGGCTAATTGTGGGCTGTGATGTCTGTATTCCTGCTGAAATTTTGTGACAACTCCAATGATATAAAATGAGCCACTTATTGTAGATGCACATGTAGATATATGCAATGCTATAAAAATGAGTCTTTTATATGATGTTTTGATTTTTATCCTGCTATTATTGCTTATTGAATGCCACCTAGAATCATTGTATGAGACAGGCAGCCATATAGCTTCTGTAATTCATATAAGGCAAATAAAATTACTAAAACAGTCAAATTGCAGCACAAGATCTACTTAACCAGAAGCAAAGCTTCAATCAATTAATTAAGCAAAAGAAAATGAAGGCCATGAAAGCATGATGGACTTGTCTTATTCAGTCAGTTAAAACAAATAACTCATCCTTTTTCTGATGTATCACTGCAGGAATGCCTGGCCCTGGCCTATGTCAGCTGGATAATTTTATATTGCCAGAAATATGGAAAAACAACTACAGGGAACTCTACACAGACAGGTCAGCATCTAACAGATCCCCACATATTAACATGGAAGAGCTGCCTTTTTGGCAACCAGTAAAACCCAAGGAAGTTATGGTTCTAATTTCTCAGCTTAAATCCGGGAAGGCACCAAGGGCAGATTCTATTACACCTGAGCTAATTAAAAATAATGCAGCATGTTGGGCCCCTATATTGGCATCACTTTCCACAGCAATTTATAAATCTGGCTGTATACCTAAGGACTGGGATCTAGCGATCATTGTGCCTATACATGAGAAAGGGAATAAGACTGACCCTGCCAATTATTGACCTATAAGTCTCCTTAATATTATAAATAAACTTTATGCAAGACGTCTACAGTGGAAGCTTAGAAATTGGATGAAACAGGAAGGGCTATTGGTGGAGGAACAAGCTAGTTTTAGGGAAGGTCATTCAACAATTGACCAACGTCTTATACTTCAACACCTTATTGAGAAATACATCTCGCAGAATACTGCTTCATTTTATGCAGTCTTTGTTGATCTTAAGGCAGCATTTGACCTTAGATTTTAGATTAAGCTATGGAACAAGCTGTATAATATCACCACTGATTGCTGACTAAAATATTGGCATTTGCAAATCGGCCCAAAAAGCACTCCTGGACTATTAACAATGATGCCATTGAACAAGTGCAATGTTTTCGATACCTGGGGGTAATCTTCCAGGTTAATGAAAATAGAAGGGCCCATGCTAACTATGCTTCACAAAATGTACATAGGAGTGCAGCAGTTATTTTAAGATTTTACCATTCCAGAGAAGGTCAGTATATACGTGCAGCCACTGAGCTTTTTGAGGCCAAGCCCCTAGCTTAATATGGCACGCAACTTGGACCACCCCCCAACCTTGACCCCTGGAACTTCTTCAATCTAAATTTTTAAGAGCAATTCTCCAAGTTCCTCACTGCGTCTCTAATGCTTCACGATGCATGGAGGCTGGAATAATGAGAGTGGAGACTGGAATATGGCAAGCTGTGTTACACAACTGACACTTTTCCTTATAGGCTTAGCTGTAATGACATTAGAAGAAGGATTTCAAAGTCGGTGGAAATAAGCAGCTTACAACAAGCTCTGTCTCCTAGGACTTTCCCCCACTTACTATCTCTGGGCTATGAGCAAGCAAGGGCCACACTTAAACAATGTCTTAAGTGTCAGCTTCCCATGGCAGATAGCCAGAGATACATTCTGGCACCAGCACTGCATCTCACACAGCTTAACACCCAAATCAGAGAAGGGCCTTTGTAATGCTCTCTTTTCAGCACTTCTGGCTGGAAGATACAAAAAGATACTATATTCATTATGAGTATGTCCTTGTGACTCAGAACAGGTAGAAACTATTGAACCTGTTCTTCTGTATTTCCAGTTTTACACAGAATCTCAAAACACCCTAATTACCCCACTCCTGACCAGCAAAACAACACAGCAATCAACAGTATCAGCAGCTTCTACTTTCCAACATCAACCCTGAAATAGCATATAAGGTTGACAGGTTTTCCATGGCGGCATGCAAAATCAGGCAAAGAATAATTAAGAGCAATTGAATCTGCCTGGATAGGGTTATGGATGGATATGGATATGGATATGGATATGGATATGGATATGGATATGGATATGGATATGGATAGTCAAAAATGGCTCAGACTCAGCATTAACCACTGGCTACTCTTTAACTTCTTTTATGCTTTCGTACATACATGCCATGTTGACTATTATACTATATTCTTCTCAGGTTTAACAGGGGTCTATAAGAGAAGTTTATAAATCTTAAATCCCTTTTGGATAATGTTGTTGTTTTAATCACAGATATTAAATATTGTCATTTAGCCAAAATTCTTTGTCTGTATGTACTTTTCCTAACTATCCTGATATTGTCAATTTACTTTCGGATATTCTGGATATTTGAATACCAATTTCCTTGTGCTGTTTAATGACCGCAATAAAGGTATATATGTATGTATGTATGTATGTATGTATGTATGTATGTATGTAAGTTCTGTAAATAAATAGATAAATAAATCCTCCTTCCTTCTTTTCTGGTATAGTTTAGAAGAGATGGGAATATTGCTCTGTATTCATTGCAGAACAGTTTCTCATTACATCTGAACCAAGAGGAGCAGCTATTTTTTATTATAATTCACCTGAACAAGTCACTCTTGTTCAAGTAATACTTTATTTCAAGTTGGCTCATTTGGACAAACTATAGTTGTCCCTAACAGCTCTTTGTTGAACAAGGTATACAATAACTCCTCTCTTGTGTCCTCTTAACGGAAAGAAATGGAATCAGCCTTACCTGTAAGAATATTATTGTTCACCCAGAATTGCAATTAGTAAGCCTATATGCACCATAGGTGTTGCAAGATTAATGTTCTTAATAATAACAGAACAACATTTTGCTTCTATGGGCTTTTCCCCACTGCCCCTAACAACATGCATCTTTTTTTTTTCCCTGCCATTTCCCCATGATAACAGTCTCATTTGTTTTCAGCCCATAGTTGAGATAAGCTTAAGTCTTTCTTAGTTATGCTAGGAAAATTTCCCCACATTAAGTGAAAGCATCTAACAATCTCCAGAAGTTCTGTTATGGTTCACCAACCATTATATTGGAGGTAAAGTCAGGTGATCAGTAACAAGTGAGACAAAAGAGGCACTTATTGGCTTTTCAGGCACACTTGTCTTCTCCAGTCACTGGTCAGTCTCTCCTCTGCCACCATTTTGTTGTTTCCATAAAGAGTTCAACATAGTAGTGCTGTTCCAGTGGTTTATAACAGCTATGCAATAGAGCTATCACTATTTAAGACTGCTATCAGCCTTCAATAGTTAAGTATGTTAACTCTGTGACCTGTACTGGTTTAGTGTGAGCCAGAAATAATATAACAGCGGAATGATAATACAAATTCCAATCTGAACAGAAACCAAAGGACAACATTTTTTACCTGTATGAAGAAAATGGAAGGAAATGGATACATCCTAAATAAAAGTGCTGTTTTTTTATTCTATTTAATTAAAAACAATAACAAAAACCAGCTCAAGTTACTACAGCATGGAGTATTGGGAGCAGGGCATAGGAAAGAATTTAGACAAGATGAACAGAAACTTCCAGCCAGACCAGTCCCATTTCTACTGTACAGCCATATGTTTTTTCTACCAGCTAAATATGTGTTGAAAGGGAGGGCAGGAAAGTCATAGGAATCAACCAAATGTTTTGCTTATTGTGCTACATGCATATAATCAGGATAGCACCATTTGACGGTAACCTGGAATAGACACAATAAAGGCAGGATGGGGAACAATAACAGTACATTTCATGCCAGCATAATTTTCTGTTGACTCAAGGATGGATGGATAGCACTTTAACTCAGCAGTGGAACAAACCCCATTGTCTTACGTAATTGATAAAAATAGATAATTTCCCAACATTTTAGAAGTTTGTTTTCTGTTTGGGTGTGTTTACTATCTTAAGATCTGAGTATGATCTTAAAAGATAAGACAATTCAGTTAGCACAAGGGAAGAAACTCTCAGTAAATATACTTTCTTCTGTATATGATCAAAATAATAATGTCTGAAGAACTTGCCTGAAAATATAAAATTTGGCATAACCAGACAAGCATTTCACTTATGGTGCCTTGCATGAGTTGTACTCCACAAAATCAGACCAGTACTTGGAAGAGTGAATTTGTTTTTGCCCAGCATTAGCTGCATTTATTGGTCACAAGTATCTACAGATTCGGTAGAGATTTGACAGCGAGCTTATTCCATAGCCCCCCAAGAATCAATAATGCATCAATGAGGGATTGAATGAGTATAGAAAGAGTATTTCAGAAATTTCCAAGAAAAGCTTGTGTAGCCATGGATAAGATTATGCAAACTGCTAATCATCTCTAAAAAGGAACTGCAGAAAACTCCCGTCCCATAAGAGAGTACTATTATTACTTAATACATAATGAAAAAGTACTTTCTGGTTAGGGAGCTAGATGTTAATTATTGTTTTTTCCAGCTTGCCCCGTGTTGGAAATATGCAACAGGGAATACTTAAAAAAAAGTAACAAATGGAAAAAGTATCTAAAGGAATTATTCTTTCATCATTTTAAATATTAGACTTTCATGTGATTGTTACATATGATCCCTTGACCAGGTATTTCTTATAAGCTCATGTGGGCTGAAAATAAGAAAGGAAGAATTAGTGTCAGGAAGGATTAGAATATTCATAGGCTGTTTGAAGTACATTGGGTTCTCTCCAGTCCATCTAATACATTCCTGAATTATATTACAATTTTCTCTATCTACAAAGCATCCCACAAGCAGAACAGGAAGGCAAAAGCCTCTACGTTAACAACTGCCATTCCTCAGAACTGGTGTTTAGTGGTAAATGACATCTGGTCCTAAAGGAGCACAATGCCACCATAAGAAGCAGCCATGAAATTATTTATTCCCTTTAAATCCATCCTAGGTAGACACCAACTTCACATCCTAAACTGTAGGAAATTCTAGTCCATGTGTTAGTGATATAACGAAGGGCTTTATACTATCCAGTAGTATGACTTTGTGTTCTATTTTGACAAGCAGAGGAATCGTCTAGAAACAAGAAGGTGACATGTTTTTAGCACTGAAATGCAGTTAGCAAAGAAAGGGAGCAAAAGAATAAGCAAAACTCCCCATTTACTTCTGCTTCCTCAGCTCTTCCAGCGGAGCGATAGGAGGCATTGAAAGGCGAGTCTAATTTTGATCTGAGAAAGAACAGAACAATAGGAGAAAAAGGATATTACTGAGTGCTGAGATATATTAAAAGATACCATTAGGGAATCACTTGTCCTTTTCAGTTTCTGATGAAACGGAGTCAGTGGAGACATGCATCCATTTCTAAAACCATATTCAGGGCTTATATTAACTAGACAATCATACCATGCAAGCTCTGGGGGAAAGTACCTGTCACCCAGGATGTTCATTTCGGAACAAGTATCAGTAGGTAGAACAGAGATATCTGTACTGAGGACGTATATTCAGTTCCATGTGATCCTGCACTCAGCTTCTGGTTGAACTCATGCACATGAGTATAAAGCTGCAAATGAGGCGATTTCCTTAGTGCAAATGTCCCCCAGCCATCTGTCCTCAAATGATGTCATTGATGTGGCATCCCGAGGACAACGCATCTCTGCACAGCTTGCATGGCAAGCTATTCTCATTAATAAAATGTCTGAATAAGGCTCAATGCAGATTTATGATAATGCATACTAATGTTCAATCAAACAAACCTGTCAGCTTTACCAGTAGAAGGGGATGCTGACCTAAGATGTCTCTTCAATTCTGAGGGGCAATGCCCATTTGAACGTCTTTATGCATTACTTTATTTTTCTTTATTTTCAGTAATATATTCTGTCCTTCAGGGAATTAACCAAAGCCATCCCTCAAAGTAAGGGAACTACTTTTTGAGGGGGAAAGGGGTGCCTTCGAGTCAGTCTTGACTCCTGGCAACTGACTGGACAACTCCCTGCAGTTTTCTTGGCAACTTTTTTGGAAAGGGTTTGCCATTGTTCCCTTACCAGGGCTGAGAGAGAGTGACCAGCCCAAGGTCACCCAGCTGGCTTTGTGCCTAAGGCAGGACTAGACTTCACCATCTCCCAGTTTATAGCCTGCTGCCTTAACCACTACACCATACTGGCTCAAGGGAACTACAGCAGCACTAAAACTATTTATTTTTAAATTTATTCAATTTATAAGTTACTTCAGTCTTCATATAGTACGCACTCTTGCCCTTCTGATTTTAGACAGCTTTTGCTGATTTAGTGACATTGTTTTGTTATTTTTAAATGAGATTATATTTTAAATTTAACTATAAACTGTGTTTGATATTTGCTAAGAAAACATCCTTGTGTACATATACAGATATATTCAGAAGAGTAGTAGAATTTAATTCCAGTTGCTAAATTTCACTTCTCTTTGTACTGAACACTCATTTAGCATGACTAATATATTGTTCAGCATTCATAAAGAGTTTGACAGAGCTGCCAAAATTCACATTTTCAGAAGAAGCAAAAACCAAACTAAACCAAAGCATCATTTGCTCTGGGTTGCTTTCAAAGCATTTCTCAACAGTCTGCTGGACACTTCTGAAAAGGTGTCACTTCCAAGTGCAAATTATACAGGCTGTAGCTTTTAAGAAAGAGGACTTTTAACAATTCTTTTGTGAAAAGAAGTGTTAAGAAAGATAATTTTTCATTGCAACTTTTTTTCCTTTTATTGTGTTGTTACAAATCTTGATACATTATGTTATTTCAGTACAATGATATTTATATGACATAATTACAAATTCTAGACATTCTATTATTTAGATAACTTTCAGTATTAGAAATAAAGAAAAGAAGTAAATATTTTATTAATATTAGCTACAATTTTGGATATCAGTGTTATAAGCGTTAAATTTCATTCAAAATTAAGTATAATATTGGAAAGGAAAATACTTGCATCAAGGTATTTGCTATATAAAAGCAGAGACATTACCTTGCCAACAAAGATCTACATAGTCAAAGCTATGGTTTTCCCAGTAGTAAAGTATGGCTGTGAGAGCTGGACCATAAAGAAGACTGAGTGCCGAAGAATTGATGCCTTTGAACTGTGGTGCTGGAGAAGACTCTTAAGAGTCCCCTGGACTGCTAGGAAGTCAAACCAGTCAATCTTAAAGGAAATCAACCCTGATTGCTCATTGGAAGGATTGATACTGAAGCTCAAGCTCAGATACTTTGGTCACCTAATGCGAAAAGAGGGCTCTTTGGAAAAGACCTTGATGCTGAGAAAGATTGAAGGCAAAAGGAGAAGAGGACGGCAGAGGATGAGATGGTTAGATAGCATCACTGAAGCAATGAGCATGAAACTGAGCAAACTCAGGGAAGCAGTGAAGGACAGGAAGGCCTGGAGCGATATGGTTCATGGGGTCACGAAGAATCAGACACGACTTAATGACTGAACAACAGCAACAACAACAACAAAATTTGCTATATAATAAAGGTTTCGGTCTTAAGCTAAATTACTTAAAATTAAAATCATTGCATTGTTACTTGGTATATATATAATATTAATGAAAGGAAAAAATAGAAAAACAAAATAAAATACCCAAAAAAGGAAGAGGAAAAAAAGAGAATAACATTTTTTTAAAAAATCTATTAAGTTTCTGACTTCCCCCTATTCTTCTGTGTATTCTTCCAATGTTGCTGTGAACCTCCAACTTCATTTTTGTTCTTTAGAATGTTCTTAAAGTTATGTCCTTTTTTACTAAAAGTAAAAAGTAGGTGGAAATGAACATTTTACATGGGAGAAAGATCACAGCTGAAATTATTTCCCAATGTAATACAACTGCTTATCAGGAATATGGAAGCAGACTGGTCTTTGATCATATTCTAGGGCAGAAGCTTAAAACATTTGGATGTAAAATCATATTTGGTTCATTTTTATAATAAAAATAGAAGAAATAATTTCTTCCTTAAATTTTTGTTCATGAAACATATATAGATTGGCCTCCTAATGCAGCTGTTGAATCAGTTGTCAAAGAGTGCAAGTGTGAATTATACTAATTTCCTAATTAATTTAATGATATATTTTTCCTATCATTATCAAACTCATTCATTTCTGTTCTGGTAATTATTATTCAATAGTTTTGTCTTTATTTTGCTTGGGAATTTTAACTTAGGAATTGTTAGTAAACCTTAATATAATGATGTTAGTAAACCTTAATACAGTAGTATATTAGTAGTTAGTAAACCTTAATATAGTAATATAGTAATATAGACAAAATCTCCATTCCACCAAAATATTTATTTATTTAGTCTTTTGAAGTATTAATTGCAATGAATAAATAAATGGATTCCATCATTTCTGCTCAGTTTTGGAGATTCCTCCCTTCTGTTGATATTACTGTCTTCAGCAAGTCCTTGACTATTTGCAGAAATGTTCCTATACTGAGGAGAAAAGTCAGTAGCACTAATGTCTAGAGTTATATTAGTTATAGCAGCAAAAGTATTATTTAACATAACAATACTATAACATTTACTTAACTACACAAGATATCTGAAGTATTTCATTAAACAAATTGTCTACTGCTTTTATCTAAAATATCACTCTTTGTAAAGATTCTTGTAAGTATACATCCAAGAATTGAAAATACAATTGGTCTGGTGCAATTAATTTTCCATTCTGAATAGTTATCACAACATCCTTTAAGAGCTTTTGTTTGCCTACCACAAAGTTGTTATAAGTGCTGTTTGAATATAAATTGCTTCAAACTACTGTTTTGGAAAAAGGTATACACACAGGATGCATATTAGTTATTTAAAATACATGCACTTTTCTTGTGATCATTACACATGCAGGGAATGTGGATAGAGGTCCCAATTTTGGCAGCAATTTTTAGCCTAATCCAACATATCTGGCTACATTTTCTACCAGCCCTCAAGTAAATAATTTTTTTGCATTCATTTCTCAGAATATGTACATAGATTTATGTGCAGTAACTGCAGACTATATGGAAAGTACTCATGTATGTCCATCAGAAATTCCTTTCCTATTGTACTGTAGAAAATGTTTGAGAGTATACTGGCTAAGTGATTTGTGCACACACAAGGATTATATTGGTGAATTTGCTTTGTGGACCAAAATATTGTATGTTTTGCCCCAACTGAACCACAACCCCAAATTTTGGATTATTTGGAACACTCATAGTTATTTAGACTGAGTTTGTTTATGAGCAAAGCTTACACAAATAAATATGATGAATTCTAAATTTCATTTTCTGCATATATGAAATTACTTGCACTCTCACAATATTTTAATTTTTCTTGTTTTGTTTTAAAAGTATCTTAATTTCATGGAATCCACACACTTACTTAACAAAATATGCAAACCTATACTATATATATTTCAACATTTTGACATGCTGATAACACAAATGAATGTGCTGCAAATCCATCAAAACCATGATGCAGTATGAAATTCACACATATAGCAAAAAAAAAAAAAAAAAAGTTGAGACTTTAAGCATTTCCACACTAGCGGCTTACAATGTCCTCCAGCCATTGCTGCGATGAAAGCTCACTAATAAAAACAAGCTTTATATCACTCTAACAATGGTTGGCAAAAGCTATAAATCTCTTGTGCAGAAATACTCTTTAAGTGAATGTAAACCAACATTGCAAATGAAACTCACTGACATTGAAATAAGATGGATTTTCTGAAAAGAAAGAACCTTACTATTCAGGACCATTTGCAACTTTTGTGCATGGCAACTTAGCAAACAAGAAAAGTCATTCCACACTGCAGTGCTTCCTGTCCACATTCATTTATATGTCCTTATCCAATCAAGTGGGTTCTCTTATGTCAACGTAGGTGGATGTTTCACAGCAAATCAGCCTTTATGACCACTTGTTAAATCACTTCTAGTTCTTCCCACTGTCAGCATACCCAGTTGCTATCTATATCTCCTTGGCATAAAACTGTTGTGTATGTAAACATTTTTACCCCTTATAGAAACAAACCCCAAGGGGAATTAAAGTATGTTCTATTACCTTGGAGAAACAAGGTATCTATTCTCTGGGCCAGCAGCCAATCTTGATGTTTCCCTGCCAAAATGGATTCTAGTGACTGGCATGAGTTTTCCTATCAGGCTCAGTACTGATTCTGCAATTAAATTAGGCAGTCAATGTAGTATATTGGAAAGGAGCTATGGACTGTGATGTGGAAACGCTTCTCTGACCCATTCCTTTTCTCTCTGTTCTGTTACGTTATAAAACTTAATACCTTCTCTTTCCTTTTGAGCATGCAATGGGTTCTTTCACTTAACTTTTTCTACCAATGTGAAAGTGTATTTAAAAACATTATTTCATCTTTTTGTTCCATAAACATGGATTGGAATTAAAAGCAAAAATAATTGAAGAGGTAAGGTTGTGTTTCATACAGCAGACTAAATTCTTCAGGTATCCTCATTTGATGGTAATCTATATCATCAGGGATTGTTGGGAATTTCTTGGCTTTACATATCTAAGCAAACTGGCATATAATTATCCTTTCAACAATTTGTGTCTTGAAATATTTGACATAATATTAGTTATATACAGATACATGTAAATTTTAATGTGCTGGTTTATGTGAATATTGAATAAAACAAACTTACGTTGGAATACAAACTAAAATGTCATCGACTGGATTTAATTCATCTGGCCATCCCTGCTGCCTGAAGTAAAAGATCCATTTACTCTGTATGAAAATGAATAGACAGTCACCCATAGGAAATAAAGCTTTAAACTGGAGACAATATGGGAATAAAATCCTCTTGCTATCCCTGATAATAGGTGGCCTGGCTTTCACCAAGATACACTTTGGGAAGTAAAATGCATCTATGATTACAAAAAAACCCCACAGCATTGTTTGCATTACACAAGCCCTCTTTGCACATTTTCATAATAAAGGATACTCTGCTGGTATATTATGACCATTCTTTTCTATTCAATCCACTTGATGGTCCAGTTGAATATTTCTCTGATATCCTTCAAGTACTTTCAACTTTCACTTTATTTTTACGAGACAATTTCACAGCTGTTTCTTTTCAAACTTGACTTTCTTCAGCTTGCCAGTTGTCAGGTGGTATTGTTGCTTAGGAACCTTGATGTCATAATAGCAATTTTGGACAGTTTTACAATGAAAGGAAGTTTTACAGGCTTGGTTATGTTTGGTCCATAGAAAGAAAGGCGGGGGGGAACCCCAAATAATATTTTGGAACACTGATTTGAATCCAGGAGAGCAAAATTGAAGCAAAGTGATGGACTTATGAAGGGGGGAAAGGTAGGGTACCTGATGGATAATAAATTTGTGGATGCCAAAATTTCACTGCTGTTAAATTCAATTGCTGTTTAAAACCATCTTCTGGAATGGTAGATTTCTAAATAAACAGAGATTAGGATAATTCATTAATCCTTTGTCTCCTGCCCACTCATTATTTCAGTAAGAAAGTAGGCTATTTCCTTAGCAGCCAAGTGTGCATTAACCTCCAAGGACAAAGCCAACATTTTAATTGGCTTCCTTTGAACAAAGGGTTTATAGCCCTTTATAGAAAAGGCACATTTCCAAACCTATTTCATTATTTCAAATGTAGTGGCCACAGAATTAGAATTAAATACACTGTATTCATTTTTGTCAGAACAACTGCTTTTAGGAAAGTAGTAAATCAGCAAATCTTTTGCCTTCCTAGAGTAATGTGGATTTAGTCAATCACAAATATTAAAACATTGTTTCCATACAGAGGTTTGCAAATTTCCCAGTTCCTGTCTCACATTCATCCCTTGTTGGCTTAATGTTACTTTCAACCCCACACATAGTCTTTGTCTATTTTGTCTACTGGTCCTCAACCTTTGCCAGGATCCACAAGGAACAATTTTTAAGTTATTGTGTAATGCATTGTAATGAATTCATATTATTTTCTTAACTGTGAGATGCTTGAGTAAATAGGATTGCATGGAGAAAGATGGGGTTTACCACATCTATCAAAAGGAGAATTTATGTCTGACTTTGCATCAAAGAAAGAGGAACATCAAGTATGCAGGTAGGTTTTCCATAGTCTATTAGTCAACATCTTCTTTCTACATTGGTTTTTCTGGGTATAGCACCTAAACAGGTTGTCCTAGTAGATCCAGCTCCCTTGAGCATTTCAATGGGCTGCTCAGGAAGGTGACAGCTAATCACAGCAGGTTTCTCAGTCTTTTCCCAAATCACTTGAGTAATCTTATCACCTGCTTGACAGCATAAAAGATGTTTTGATAGATTGTATAAAACCACTTTAATTCCTCCCTGGTAGTCAGCATTAATCGCTCGCCCCAACAAAGTCAGTTCTTTAAGAGCCAAACAAGACTGAGCAACTATCCTCTGGCAGAGTCATCTGTAGCTAGCCATAATGATGCCAAAATGTGCATTTGAACATCATAGCATAATTTCTGTCTCTTATGTATTTATGATGTTGCAACACAATTACAAAAAGGGTAGAGTTTGCATTATGACATTGCAAAATGAGTTTTGTCACTTGTTTCCATTCTGTGGTTGCCCATGCTTTCCAAGACAGTTGCTATGTTTTTGTATATTTGTCAGTGATTTCCTGTAGTGGTGATCAGAAGGGGCTTTGTGGAGCATTAAAAAAAAAGGGGGGGGGGACTTTTTGGATCCCATGAAGATTGTGTATCTTACTTCTACTAGAATTGTTATTTTTAAAAAAACAAAACAGAATTTTTCATAAAATGCTCTATCGCCCCACCATTCCTTGGACATCTTTATTTAAGTACAAGGTATATTAGCTATGAATTAAGTCCCACTGAAATGAAAGGAACTTCCTTCCAAATAAACATGCTTAAACATGGACTATACTTCTCATTGGCCTCAATGTGACCCAATGGTATATGGGATTGGAGCCAGTGTTGATTAGTGTGTGAAAAGAGCTCAAAAGAAGAGTTTGTCAGACCCCTGCACATAGTCAAGGAACTAATTACTTTATGAAAATCTGCTGACTAGGGAGATAATAGCAAGGCAATGCCTACCTTTGGATACAGCATAGATTTAATGAGGCTTTAACAGGATTAAACGCCTTAGCTTTCTGACTTTATGTTTTATTATTACTAGGAGAAATTATAAATATGTGAAATGAAGACAATAGTAGTGTGGATAAATGGCATAAACAAAATGAACTATATTGAATATGATTCTGTAATACACTCAAAATAACGTGATCAGTTAAGAGCTAATAGAATATAGAAACTTTCTTTGTAAACTGTATTGACTTTTTTTCCCCCTTGTCCCTGATTCTAATTTAAACTAATTCCAATGACAATTTCCTTTGTAATATGGAATGTTGCGTAAAGCCTGGGTAGAGGAGGGGCAATTGGTAACTCTATGTTGTAAGTATGTGAGCTTGATTACTATATTTGATCAGTATAATTGAGAAGATGAAGAGAGTCATTTGCTAATGCTCATTATCAGACTGGGCAATCAACACAAAGGTTATATTATTGGGTAATATTAGCATGCACACACACACACACACACACACACATAGGTCAGATAAATTAGAGCTTTTACAGTGTCATTACTTTGAGCCAATCTGGTTCAGATAATTTTTTTAAAAAAACTTTTGCAGAAGTTAAAACATATTTTGATTTCTGTAGGAGTGCTTCTTAGTAGTTTATTCAATTTCTGCACTTCTTTGGTCTGTTTCATTGTATTGCCAGCATTCCCTCTGCTATTCCATAGTTGGTAGATGTTTCTGATTATTAAGTCAGTATCTCGGTGTTCTAACCAAAGGTTTATAACTAAATTATCTCAGCAAATCTCAAGAATGACATAGTGGCCAGATTAGAGGACACTGATACCAAAGATACCAAAGAAAGGAGACCTAACAGAACTAAACTAGTGTGCAATATCCTTAAGTTCTTATCGTAGCAATATGAAGCTATGGATGATCCAACAAGGAATACAGCTGTACATGAAAAGGAAAACGTCAGATGTTCATGTTTAGAAAAGGCTGAGGAATACAAGACATTACTGCTGATGCATACTGGATAATTGAGAAAGTCAAAGACTTCCAAAAAAGAGGCCAGCATATGCTTTGATGATTATAGAAAGGCTTTTGATGTTATTGATCATATCAAGCTGTGGAATGTGCTTAGAAAAATGGGACTATAACAAAAACTATACAGAGGTTAGGAAGCCACAGTCCAGATGAAACATGATGAGACAAACTGGCTCCATGTTGGCAAACAAATGAGACAAGCCTATGTACTCTTCCTTTATTTATTGCATGTATATGCTGAATATATATCAAGGAAAGCTGGATTGGAAAAGATCAACCTGGTTTTAGAACAGGAGGAAGAAACGTCAATAACCTGTGCTATGCTTATGACACTACCCTGACGGTGAAAAATGCAAAGGATCTTAAAACTCTAGTAATAAAAGTCAAGAAGCACAGTAAAAAACTGTTACTACAATTAAATAAAGAAAGAAAGCTAAACTAATGTCAACAGTTCAGCAACCAGCCATAGAACTGACAAACAAGATATTGAAGTGGTAGATAACTTCAGTCTTTTAGGATAGACTATCAGTAATAAAGAACCAGCAATTTGTTCAAAACCACTTTCACCCAAA
Organism: Liasis olivaceus; assembly: GCA_030867105.1. Classification (NCBI taxonomy): domain Eukaryota; kingdom Metazoa; phylum Chordata; class Lepidosauria; order Squamata; family Pythonidae; genus Liasis; species Liasis olivaceus. Next base: position 90,416,110 of record CM061348.1, on the reverse strand, counting down.
AGTAATATTTTTATCTGTTTTAAACTTTCTTAGATCCAATCCTTCTTAAACTTTTTGCCAAAAGTTTTAAAATCTTTGAAACTCCCTCCTCCTCCTCCTCCTCCTCCTCCTCCTCCTCCTCCTCCTCCTCCTCCTCCTCCTCCTCCTCTCTTCTTCTTCTTCTTCTTCTTCTTCTTCTTCTTCTTCTTCTTCTTCTTCTTCTTCTTCTTCTTCTTCTTCTTCTTCTTCTTCCAGAAAGAATGTTGAATCACCAAGTGGAATTTTTTTATCCTACCACTCAGAAAATCTCTCTAGCTGTAAATTGATTACATCCAAAAATGTTTAAGAAAGGCTTTTGCAAACCTTGTGTTCATATAGGCTGCATCATGGCTATGAAATTGATTGAAATTCCTCGACTCCCAGCCACTCAACTCATGAGTTGACCACAAAAACCTCAGTTCCTGCAGCCTCCACATGAGGAACAGCTGTCTGAAGTGCAAGTGGGCAATCTCACAATCTCTCCTTTATCCAGAAAGACTGCACTGGCCAGAATTCATTGTATGGCTGCCAATCTCTGCCACAAGGCTTTCCCTGCTCCTTCAGTGATAACTGGTCCACCATAGATTTTAATCTGGAAACCCCCTGGAAAAGCCAAGTCTTAATATTTTTCCTAAAGAGTAAAAGTTTGGGAACCATTCATATCTTAGGGGGTGGGTTGGGAGACCTATTCCAGAAGGCTAGGACATCAGTTGAGAAGCTCTACATCTTGTCCTCACTCCCATCACCTCCTGGATTGAGGAGACCCATAGTATTCAGTCTGGCATGAGGTTGGGTTAATGCTAATTTAATTGAACAGGAATAGGAATATAAATAGAATAGTAAAGTACTGGGGGGGGGGGGAGGTCACATGGAATCTATTTAGAAGAGATGATCCCACAAATACCTAATTTTATTAGTTAATACCAACACCCTGAACCGTACCTAGTGGGAGTCAATATTGCATCTGAAGTATTGGAATTATACTTCTGAAGCAGTTCTGATCTGCCAGCATGTGGGTGGTTACATTCTGCTCCAATTGCAGTAGTCTTCCAGGGAAATGCCAAATAAAGTATGTTGCAGTAATCCTTCATAATAAGGGTGGTAGTTATTGTGGCTAGAGCATGATAGTCTAAAAGGGGCCACAACTGATGCATCAGCCAGAGTTGAGCATAGGCAACTGGAGCCATGAATCCAGGACCATTACCAAGCCATAGATTTCCATCTTTGGACAGTGCAACCCCCACCCCCCAAAGCCAGTATCCTGTAATTCTTGATATATGGTAATTATCATTCTTGATGAAAGTATTCTGGACCTCTTTGTTGATTGTCCTGGTCTTTATTGACCAGGATATACTATAGTTAATATATTGAGTGCCATAATATAAATTAAAAAGTATATTTCTATTTCTGGAATCCATCCAGCATGTCTGAACTGTTATGCAAGCATATGGATATCTGTGTAGATCAATGAATGTTATACCTGAAATTATTTTTAATTTATTGATGGAAATTGAAATTGTCATGGAGAAAAGACTATCTGGGCTTATAGTTTGTTGTTGCTGTTTATTTTCTACTTTTATTTATTTCAAATTTCATACATAAAAAATTAAAATTGACTTATTTGTCCCTTTTATTTATCCAGAAAAGATTCCCTAAAAATAAAATATTAAGTCTATTTCTGTCTTGGGAGAGAAGAAAAAGTGTAGGAGTGTTTGTTTGTTTAACTAGTGTGAGTAAAGTTTACTACTCTTCGAACTTCTTGGGGGAAATAGTCATGTACAGATATCTGATATGCATGGAGACTATAATGTCTCTAGTTGAAATTGTGCTATTTATAAAATCAGTGAAATCTCTCAGATCATTTGTTCCTGAAATTCTTATCCTAAATAATAAATATAATAGACTAGCCAAAAGTTCTCTTTAGCAAAAATGAACAGGTGGACATTATTCATTGCTTGAAGTATTTTCAGATTATCTGTCAAAACGCTTTATCCAAAAATAAAGTGTGATGTGAGCACGTGTGCATTCACATGATTAAGTATAAAGAAAAATCAGATTTTGTTATTTGTATGCACATGGCAAAACTACCTTCCTGTATACTTTCAAAAAATTGTTTGTAGATAATACGAATTACATTGGATGATGTTGTAATTGTGTGATATGTGAAAGTCAAACTCGCATATGTCCCCAAGATGTTTAATGAATGTTTCAGGGCTATGAAGGCTCAGACTTGCTGCTCAAGCTCTATTAAGTGTACATTTAAAATTAGGGATCTTGATGTGGTCAGGAAATGCTGACTACTGCTCTATATGGTGACCCATATCACACCTACTTCTTGGTGGACTTAGTTCCTTCCTTCTATTGTAAAGAAATATTAGGAGGATTTCTAAACAGCTTGCTTGAGTAACAAAGTCAATTCAGGCTTCTGAAGTTACCTGCAGGTTACCTTCTGGTTCTGCTTTCTGGTTTGTTTTCTGAGTCCATCTACTGTTCTCAAAAATGTGAACATATTATATATATATTGGTTTCTTTGCATTCATTCTTGAATGGGGCCTGACCAGTGGCATCATACACATAAAGCTGGTTTACTAACAGATCTTAATCTTCCTCCCCATTTTTTCATTCACTGAAGTCCCCTTTATTGGAGCAGAAGAGAGTTCTGAAGTTGCAGTACTCATTTGGCTGTGAATCTTCTGGATCAGTCCATGCACCTAAAAATGATCTGCCTTTCTCTGGAACTAAATGCAACAATTTGGTGCATTTTCTTCTGTGTGGATTTCTTAGCTAAGGATTTTTTCAAGGAACTGAAATGTTAAACTTAATGATTTAATGGACAGAATGTGCATACTTTACCTGCAGGGGAGGGGAAAATAACAGAAAAATGAACAAAGCTACAAATATAGGTACAGTAAATCTGTAAATAATTTATAGAAAATTATGTCTCAAGAAACTGAAGCAGCAGGTAAAATGGAACATTAGAGCATGGCCAGTTCTTGCAAGGCTAGGAAATGATAGCAGGGCAGTATATTCCCTAATCCAGGGAATGGATTTATACCTTTTTTTGATCAAAGAAAAATTTAAATATTTATATTTAGATGTACTTAAAAATAACTACTTAATATGAACACATTCCAGTTATGTTTTTTATCATTTCCTCTTATGTCTCTGTGACTGGGGCTTTCTATGGGTTCTCACAGAAACTCAGTGTGAAGTGACATTTTAGATTTTTTTCACTTGTATTAAAGAAACAGCATTTAGTTTTGATTTTGTAGCCAAGTTTTGCAAACATAATTTACAATGAGAATACAGAATTCCATTATTTCTTCCTCCTGTTACCCATTTTGAGATAAGAGCAGCTATTTGAGATTCTAAGCTGCAGAATAACTATCATTTTTCTCTCTACTTAAATGTTTTCTCCCTGGATATGTATGTACTTTATAATGTAGGTTTAATATATATCTGCACTGCTCTATTTCTACCCTACTTCCTGATTTAGAGTTAAGGAAGGGCTTATGGACTACTTGTGGCAATTTTTCCTTTGTGAGTCAGGTTGGCAGATAGTTTTTTCTGTGACTGATAAAACATTTGATCTTCCATCATGTCTGCTGGGTAGATAGGTCCCATAATGTTTCCTCTTCCTCTTCTTCCTCTTCCTTTTCATCTACATCTATGTTCCCAGAATTCCTTCCTCTGCTTCATGGGCTTCAGGCAACTCTCCAACTAAAAAGCCTTCACCAATGTAAACACTGTCTAATCCAACTCAGGTTTGCCAGCCCACAGATTCATTTATTAATTCTATAAATCTCCAAGAGCCAGAATGGTCTAAAATAAACTTTGTCACTAGCTATTACCTCCATTCTCCCAGTTCTCCTTCCCAGAGTTTCTCTGTTTTTTTCTTTTTCTTTTTTGCCTGTATATATATAAGAGATTCTTATATGATTCATAGCACTCCACCTCTAATGCAAACCTAGCATTTGCAGTCCCTCCCTCTCCCTTCTATGGAAACTCTTCCCATAAGAAACTAAATGATGATGTATTCCCAGCTTCTCCTCATTAGCAAGACAAGCACAAAGCTTTTATTTGGGTTGTTGCTTGGATACATGAACAGCCACCAAAAAGCCACGAAACAATGGAGGTTGTCACAATCACATTAAACATTTCAATTTTATGTAAACTTTTGGAGGTCTCTAGAGCCTTAGATATTGTACCTCTACCATAATCCTGCATGTCTAGAATTATCTATATATGTACATGTATGTATATTTTGAAATCCTTGGAGTGATCCTTGTTTGTGCTTCTGATAATAGAAATACATGGTTAATGGTTATCCAAGGTAGGACTTTCTGAATTCCAGCATGGACCTTGGCTTTGGAGGTACATCAATTTGGTCAATTACTTAAGATACATAAACAGAGGTGTTGTTTGCTTTGGGTAGGTTTTTCTTGGGGTGGTGTTTTATTTTAGAACCGCTGTTCTAACTTATTTAACAAAGAGGATAAAAGTAAAACTAGCCATAGTAGTAATAATATTAGAATGTTAAAATAAGTTCTAATTCACATCTATTATTTTATATGTTGAAGAAACATTCTCCTACCATCTGTGTAATGGTGCTCTATTTATTTGATCCTACTTCCATGTGTAAGCAATTGGCAGTACCCAGCTATCCTTGGCTGAGTGTCTGAAAATCCCAGGGCTGTAGCTAGACAAGCAAGTTTAAAAAAAGAAAGAGAGAGAGAGAGAGAGAGAGAGAGAGAGAGAGAGAAAGCAATCCTGGAAGAAAGTAATGACAAAGCTCATCTTTATAGTTGCCCCTCTCCCCACCAAGTGGCATGCATTTATCCATGTAGTCACTAGGAAACTTGACTCAATGGGGTCTTTAGTTTTTGTTTTACTTTGTAGCAGCCACTCCCCCGCCCCCCCCCCCCATTCACTTCTTATTTTCCTGTAGGTTAGGACTAGCCACCTAGTACTTCATCTGTATAGGAAATCCTACCTCAATTTAATCCAATGATAAATTCACATATGACTTTAGGAAAGAAGGTGAATGCTGTGCCTTGATGCAGTGACAAATGTCTTGTTAAGAATCTATTTTTATTCCTATTTCTGGTCCCAGGCCAAAGCTTAATGGCTGCTGTGAAATTACATTCTACAATGCACAGAAAAACTGCTCATTTTGGTACATGAGGTATTTTAAATGCTGAAATGTTAAGAAAGCATGTGCACTTGTCTGGTAAATTGTTTTTCTTCCCCAACCAGCCACAAAACACTGGAAATTATGGTGTATGCACACCATACTGATAGAAGATACATATATTAATATCTCATGAGCTTAGGTGCATTGGGTGGAATATTTATATTCCAGTTGCCCTAAATTTGCACTATTAAAAATGAAGATCATATTATGTTGGTCTGTTGCCTGTATTGTTCAAAATATTGTCTGGTATCAGAGCCAAATTACTCTGACCATTAATCTCAACCAGGAAGATGGCAATTACATATTGCATTGCCTGAATATACTTGCAATAAATGAGAATCAGCAATTAGCATGTATTAGAAGGTTATAAGGGTGTTCCTTTGACAGAAAGGACTGGAAAAAGATCTAAAGTATGCTTGCTTGGTGTCATACATGCTCTTTATAATCTAGTCAAGCATTTTAAAACTGCTCCATTTGGACAGATTTGGAGCCCTAGTAAAATACTTCCCTCTCTTCCATTTATGAGGCCTAGTGTGCTGAAGGGAGCCTACTAATGTGAACTTCAGCTCTGGCTGACATGTCATGATCATTAAAATGCTGTTGGATTTCTGATGCACTGCTCTTTAAATGACAAATTCAGCATATGGCATTGGGATCTGATTAATTTCATCTAAACTAACTGTATGTATTAAGAAGGTGGATTGTAGTAACTCTTAGTTGCATTTTGTAAAAGGATAGTCTCTCAAAGCATCCTCTGATCTTCAACTCATTCTTAGGCAGATATTCAACTTCCTAATATACATTTGAGGCCTAAGATAAAATTAAACTCTATTGTCGACTTCTGGAGGACACATGGCAAACTGAAGATATCTGTGACCACAACAAAGACTGAAGAACTGGTGAGTAGATTGGTCCTTCAGAATGTCTCTGGATAAGGGACTTCCAGAGGATGAAATGGCAGATTGAAGATGGCTCCATGAAAAGCAGAACTGACGACCATGGCGAAGAATGAAGAGCTGGTGAGTAGACAGGCTCTTAGAACATCTCTGGATAAAGATACAGTGGGATATTGCTCCAGACAGTTGCTTCCCATGAGGAGACTACAAGACAGCAGTCTCCAGTGGGTTTTGAGCACTGGAAGATGAGGGAATAGCCATCTTGCTCAAACCACAGTCAGCACCTTTAAAAGGACACTAAGTTTACATACTTCCTTTCGTAATCACATTTGGAAATAGCTTATTAATTACTTTTCAGCTATTAGAAACCTTTGGATTGACAAATCTGAAAACACCAGGTGAGTCTGCCTCCAATCCTTAATGAAGGAAAAATTTAACTATAAGCTTAAGAACTTTAAAAATTAAAATAAACAGCAAAAAGCTAATTAAGACTTTGATTTTAGAAAGTTATAAACAGATTAAGAGTCCAGATAAATTTGAAATCCAATTTTGAAAATAATTTTAAAGAATCCTTCCCTTGGGAAAGTTGACGTGTTTTGAATTTTTTCTAAGACATAAAAGAGATAAACAATTTTAAAACCTGGACACTAGAGGGAACTAAAGATTTTAATTAAAGGAGAAGAATACATAAACCTGATTAACAGCTATAGAATGATGCAAAATATTACATCATTGGAAATACTGAAGGACACTTTTGAAAAATGGAATCAGAAGTTAATATCAACAATGTCAATAGTGATGCTTCCTTCTAGGGATAGACTTTGTCCAAAAGATGTTTTGGAAGAAATGGCAGAACAAGTTTTATCTGACATAACAGAGACAGAATTGACACTGAAAGTGGATCTACAAATGACAGGCTACAAGAATGACATGGAAGATGTTTCATTGGACATACCAAAAAAAAAAAAAAAAAGGTTGATGCTTTAAAAATCAAAAGGGGATTACAAGTAATAAATCAAGAGAATGACCTGGATAATTCTTTTATATTAGATTGACAAAAGAAGTTTGTTAAAGCTTGGATGAATCTTGTGGGAACGAATAAAAGGAAATGAAAAGAAATCAAGTTCTATGACTTTACTTGAATGGACTAAAGATTTAGATTGTTAGAAGTGAAGGGAAGGAATATAAAGTTGGTTTATTTTATCAAGGTTAAAATAGATATATTGTTATTTTTGGCAACCCATAATAGACTTTTGCTGATACCAGGACTGAAATGATGATGCTTTATGGATTTGCTTATAGATAAGAGAGGGGACATGGGATGAAGATATAATTGGTTGTAAATTAAGATGAGGTGAAAAGTTACTAAAATTGTTTATACTTGTGATGAAGGTTGGAAGTTACTTATTTATATATTTATTTTCTTTTTCTTTACTATATTCTTATTTTTTCTTTTCTTTTTTCTTCTTTCTTTTCTCTACATTCTTTTCCTTTGCATTTTTTACTGTTTCTACTCTTCTTTCTTTCTTTTAGATTGCATTAGTTTCTACTATTGCAATTATACTCTTCAATAAAATTATTTTTTAAGAAAGAACCTCTCCAGAGAAGGATAGGGCAGGAGATCACCCACCTGTGCTCTGGATGGATACTCCTTATGAAGAGACTGCTTACCAGTGGTCTTCTGAAGGTTTGAGCACCAGGAAATGAAGGGATTAGCCATCTTGCTCACAACCACGGTGGAGCCTTGCAAAGGACACTAAGTTTGCAAGCCTCACTTTCTAATTGCTTTCAGAAAATTGCCTATTAACCATTTTAAATCTTTTAGAGACCTTTAGAATGACAAGTTTGAAAAGTCATTGGGTAAGTTTTATTTAACTCTGAATAAAATAAAAATTAATTAATTATAAGCTTAAGCAGTGAAAAAATTTGAAATAAACAGTAAAAAGCTAAAAAAATATTTTGATCTAAGAAAGTTATAAATGGATTAAGGATCCAGGTAAATTTGGAATATTGACTTTTACCATAAGATTTTGGAGTGACCTAAAAAAAATAAATAGCTCCTCATGGGAACCAAATATATTTTGGCTACTTTGGCTACTGTAAGTCATAATAAAGATAAGTTACTTTATGATTTTAGAAACTGGACACTAGACAGGACTAAAGATAATAGTAAAAGGAAAAAAAAAAATACAAGCCTGCTTTTGGTGTCGGTTAGTACCAGGACTTACAAAATGACACAAAACATTATAACATTGGAAATATTAAAGGAGATCTTTGAAGAATGGAGCCAGAAATTAGTAGCTACAATATACTTGTGTCTGTAATGATGTCTGACTCTATGAATAGACTATGTCCAAAATATGCTAATGAGGGAAAGACAGATGTGAAGCAATTTTTTTTTTTTTTTTTTTCCTAACAGGACAGAGAAAGTATCAAAAGTGGAACTATAAATGACAGGCCAAGGGAATGATTTGGAAAAGGACGCTTTACTGGATATAAAAAAGAAACTGGTTGAAACTTTAAAAATTAAAGGGGAAATACAAATGACAACCAAGAGAATAACTAGGAAAATATTTTCTTATTGGATTTACAAAAGAGGTTTGTTAAACCCTTGAAGAAGCCTTTATGATGGGATAAAGAAGTACTGACCCCTTCATGGATCACTGCCTTGTCGTGGCGAAGGGGCTTGTGTAACTCAGTGAAGCCATGAGCTATACCGTGCAGGGCCACCCAAGATGGACAGGTCATGACAGAGAGTTCTGACAAAATGTGGTCCACTGGAGAAGGAAATGGCAACCCACTCCAATATCCTTGCCAAGAAAACCCCATGGACAATGTTAAAAGGCTAAAAGATATGACGCCGGAAGATGAGCCCCTCAGCTCGGAAGGTGTCCAATATGCTACTGGGGAAGAGCGGAGGGCAATTCCAAGTAGCTCCAGAAAGAGTGAAGCGGCTGGGCCAAAGCCGAAAGGACGTTCAGCTGTGAATGTATCTGGAAGCGAAAAGAAGGTCCGATGCTGTAAAGAACAATATTGTATAGGTACGTGGAATGTAAGATCCATGAACCAAGGCAAGCTGGATGTGGTCAAACATGAGATGACAAGATTGAACATCAACATCTTGGGAATCAGCGAATTGAAATGGACGGGAATGGGTGAATTTAATTCAGGTGACCATTATATCTACTACTGTGGGCAAGAAACCCTTAGAAGAAATGGAGTTGCACTCATAGTCAATAAGAGAGTGGGAAAGGCAGTAATGGGGTACAACCTCAAAAACGACAGAATGATCTCAGTGCGTATCCAAGGAAAACCATTCAACATCACGCTAATCCAAGTCTATGCCCCAACCACTGATGCCGAAGAAGCTGAAGTTGACCGGTTCTATGAAGACCTACAACACCTTCTAGAACTAGCACCAAAAAAAGATGTCCTTTTCATCATAGGGGATTGGAATGCTAAAGTAGGAAGTCAAGGAGTAATCGGAATAACAGGCAAGTTTGGCCTTGGAGTACAAAATGAAGCAGGGCAAAGGCTAATAGAGTTCTGTCAAGAGAACAAGCTAGTCATAGCAAACACTCTTTTCCAACAACACAAGAGACGACTCTACACATGGACATCACCAGATGGTCAATACCAAAACCAGATTGATTACATACTTTGCAGCCAAAGATGGAGAAGCTCTATACAGATGGCAAAAACAAGACCAGGAGCTGACTGTGGCTCAGATCATGAGCTTCTTACTGCAAAATTTAGGCTTAAATTGAAGAATGTAGGGAAAACCACTAGACCACTCAGGTATGACTTAGATCATATTCCATGTGAGTACACAGTGAAGGTGATGAATAGATTTAGAGGATTACATTTGGTAGACAGAGTGCCTGAAGAACTATGGACGGAGGTCTGTAACATTGTACAAGAGGCAGCAACTAAAATCATCCCAAAGAAAAAGAAATACAAGAAAGCAAAATGGCTGTCTGACGAGGCTTTACAAATAGCTGTGGAAAGAAGGAATGCGAAAAGCAAGGGTGAAAGGGAAAGATATAAGCAACTGAATGCAGATTTCCAGAGAATAGCAAGGAGAGATAAGAAGGCCTTCTTAAATGAACAATGCAAAGAAATTGAAGAAAACAATAGAATGGGGAAGACTAGAGATCTCTTCAAGAAAACTGGAGATATCAAAGGAACGTTTAGTGCAAAGATGGGCATGATAAAGGAAAAAAAGGCAGGGACCTAACAGAAGCAGAAGAGATTAAGAAGAGGTGGCAAGAATACACAGAAGACCTCTACAAGAAAGATCTTAATGTCCCTGATGTCCATGCTGGTGTGGTCACTGACCCTGAGCCAGACATCCTAGAGAGTGAAGTCAAGTGGGCCTTAGGAAGCATTGCTAACAACAAAGCTAGTGGAGATGACAGTATTCCAGCTGAGTTATTGAAAATACTAAAAGACGATGATGTTAAAGTGCTGCACTCAATATGCCAGCAAGTTTGGAAAACGCAACAGTGGCCACGGGATTGGAAAAGGTCAGTTTACGTTCCAATTCCAAAGAAGGGCAATGCCAAAGAATGCTCAAACTATCGCACAATTGCACTCATTTCACATGCTAGCAAGGTTATGCTCAAAATCCTACAAGCTAGGCTTCAGCAGTATGTGAACTGAGAACTACCGGATGTACAAGCTGGGTTTCGAAGAGGCAGAGGAACTAGAGATCAAATTGCCAACATTTGCTGGATCATGGAGAAAGCACGAGAGTTCCAGAAAAGCATCTACTTCTGCTTCATTGACTATGCAAAAGCCTTTGATTGTGTGGATCACAACAAACTGTGGCAAATTCTGAAAGAGATGGGGATACCAGACCACCTTACCTGTCTCCTGAGAAATCTGTATGCGGGCCAAGAAGCAACAGTTAGAACCGGTCATGGAACAACCGATTAGTTCAAAATAGGGAAAGGAGTACGACAAGGCTGTATACTGTCACCCTGCTTATTTAACCTATATGCAGAGTACATCATGAGAAATGCCAGGCTGGAAGAATCACAAGCCGGAATTAAGATTAAGTCAAAGCTATGGTTTTTCCAGTAGTAATGTATGGCTGTGAGGGCTGGACCATAAAGAAGGCTGAACGCCGAAGAATTGATGCCTTTGAACTGTGGTGCTGGAGAAGACTCTTAAGAGTCCCCTGGACTGCTAGGAGGTCAAACCAGTCAATCTTAAAGGAAATCAACTCTGATTGCTCATTGGAAGGATTGATAATGAAGCTCAAGCTCAGATACTTTGGTCACCTAATGCGAAGAGAGGACTCTTTGGAAAAGACCCTGATGCTGGGAAAGATGGAAGGCAAAAGGAGAAGAGGACGGCAGGGGATGAGATGGCTAGATAGCATCACTGAAGCAATGAGCATGAAATTGAGCAAACTCAGGGAGGTAGTGAAAGATAGGAAGGCCTGCGCAATATGGTTCATGGGGTCATGAAGAGTCGGACACGACTTAACGACTGAACAACAAAGAAGTACTGAAGAGACATTAAATCCTATGACAATATTTGAATGAACTAAAGTTTAAGACTGTTAGAAGTAAAAGGAAGTAATATAAAGTTGGTTTATTTGATCAAGGTTAAAATAAGACTTTTTTTTTTCTTTTTGCAAAATTCTGGCAACCATTTATGGACTTTTGCTAACACTAGGATTATAAAGTTGATGTCTTATGGATTTGCTTATAGATAAGGGATGGGATATGGGATGAAGAGATAATTGTTTGTAACCTCAGAGGGGGTAAAGAGTTACTAAATTTGTCTATACTTGTTGTAATGAAGGTTGGAAGCCACTTCTTTATATATTTCTTTTCTTTTTCTTTATTATATTCTTTCTTTTCCTTCTTTCTTTCCTTTTTCTTGCACTTTTTATTCTTTCCTTCTATTCTATTTCTTTAAGTTTAGTTCTTCTTTTAGTTTTTACTACTGTAATTAAAATCCTTAATAATAATAATAATAATAATTTATTTATAAACAAATAAAAATAATTATTTTCTTTCTTTCTTTATAAATAAATAAATAAATTTTATAAATATATAAATTTTATTTATAAATAAAATAATTATTTTATATAAAATATAAAATAAACTCTGTTGTATACCTCTCAGAGTCTATGGATTGGGAAGTTAACAAAAAACTTATAAATAAATAAACAAACAAACAAACAAATAAATAAAACTGTTATTTCAACCACTAGGTGATATCATTCTATATCTTTAGTTCTAACCTTAGAATCTGTATTTTATGGTTCTTTCTTAGGAAATTTTATATAATATGGATAATATCTGCTACAGGTCCATACTGTGATTTATCTTAACATTCTGCAATATATATGCAACAAGGAGTAAAGAATATGCTGAAGGGAATAACAAATATTCTCACCTAGGGAAAATAATTATGTCAAAGTTCTGATTGTTCCTTGGAAAAATCTCACTGGCTCCTGTCACAGAACAGAATTAACCAAATTCATGGTTTTGAAGGGATCTGGAGAAAAGAAATGAGTGCATGCTGATGATACTTCATTATTCACCACCACCCTGGACTGTGGGGGTGATGCTGTCAACACCATTTCCTAGAGCCAGTGCTTGGAGGCTCTCAGGTCTGGATGGGAGAGAACAGACCAAAGTTGAACCCTGACAAATTGGAGTTATTAATACATCAAGGTCCTCTATCCCCCACCAGAGTTCTCATAGGCAAGCATTACCCATCAGGGAGCAGGTTCATTACTTCTGGGTCCTTCTGAATTCATGTCTCCTGCTAGATTAGCAAGTGGAAGCCATGTCCACAAGGGCCTAAGCCCAGCTGGTGCACTAGTTGCAGCCTTCCACGGGCAGGATTAATTCGCTACAGTAACTCATGCCCTTATCACCACCCAGTTAGACTACTGAAATGCACTGTACTTAGGACTTCCTTTAAAGAGAATTTGGAAAATGCAATTGGTCCAAAATGCAGCAGTCTGTATACTGTCAGGCTCTGGATGTTGGAAGACAGCTTCTTGCTTGCTTGCATATTTATTTATCCACCTGTCTCGATGGCTAACAACCAATCTCTGTCTGTCTGTCTGTCTGTCTGTCTGTCTCTCTCTCTCACACACACACACATACACACATACACATGAAAAAAGAAAGAAGAAGAAGGAAGGAAGGAAGGAAGGAAGGAAGGAAGGAAGGAAGGAAGGAAGGAAGGAAGGAAGGAAGGAAGGAAGGAAGGAAGGAAGACCCTATAACTAAAGTTAAAATAATCCAGTTCAAAGAAAAGCTGAGGCACCATACAACAAATTCACAAAACAGAGACACGTATATTGGTTCCTCTAACATCCTGGCTCTAATGTCTGGGAGAAAAAGCTAGGTTTTAATGGCCTTCAAGAAAGTCAAATGGCCAGAGCCCTCCAAATCTCAGAGGGATCCATTGGGCAGTCCTCACAAAAGAGAAAGCTTGCCTCCTTGGTCCTGCAAGATAGCACTGTTAATAGAGGAGACCTGGAGCACCTGTTGGGTCTTGTGGAACAGGCAGAAACTTTTGGAGATAGGTGATCATGAAAATAACCTGGTCCTGTGCCATGCAGGGCTTTAAAGTTGTTTACACTAGTTTTGTGCACTCTGCAATGGTTGCCAGTTGGTTTCCAGATTCAGTTTAAAGTGCTGATTTTGACCCATAAAGCTCTTTATATCTTGGTACTTAGCTACCTGCAGAACCACCTGATCCAGTCCATATCCCCCCAACTAAATATATGTATCAGAGAGAAATTGCTATAGATCCAAACTTTCAGAAAGTTTAAGGGGCTCCAAAGGTACCCCTCCAAAGGTACTGCTTTTTCTGTAGCTTTGCTGATATTGTGGAACCACCTACTTTGGGAGATCAGGCTAGCTCTCTCTTTGCTGGCCTTTCAGAAGATCAGCAAAGACTAAACATTTTCAGAGAGCCTTCCCCTCATTTGATATTGCCATCTTTGTTTTCCTTTTTCTTTTGTATGATTTTATTTTTTGTTGTATTGTTTTGTTTTTTACCTTTTAACTGTGGATGTTTTCAACTATACAGTACTTTCTCTAAGTAAGCTGCCAGGAGTCTTTTTGACTGTAGCTGCATAGACATGTAATAAACAAACAAACAAACAAACAAACAAATAAATGTTAGTGCAATTTTAATAGATATTTCTGATCCACTCCAACTAATGATAGTCTGGAAACAATTTGAAGTCCTATTCTTATACTGGTAATGGAACATTATACAGGTAGTCCTTGACTTACAACCACAATTGGGACCAGAACTTCCATCACCAAGTGATGTGGTCATTAAGTGAGTCACGCCCAATTTTACAACCTTTTTTGCTGCGATCATTAAGCAAATCACCACAGTCGTTAAGCGAATCACATGGTTGTTAAGCAAATCTGGCTTCCCCCATTGACTTTGCTTGTTGGAAGCCCCTTGGGAAGGTTGCAAATGGCAATCATGTGACCCTGGGATGCTACAACCATCATAAATGCATGCTGGTTGCCAAGGACCTGAATTTTGATCAAATGATTGTTGGAACACTGTGATGTCTGTAAGTGCAAGCACCCGTTGTAAGTTACTTTTTTCAGTAACTTCAAATGGTCATTAAATGAATGGTCATAAATTGAGGAATACCTGTAAATCATTTTTGAACACAACTGTGGATTCAGCCCATGACTGAGAATGCTGCCTTCCATAAGAATGGAATAGAAATCAAAGATATCTGAAGATATCTCTAAAAGGATATATTAAGTCTCATTAATATTGCTTTCAAAGATAAAACCACCCAGGGTGAAGTTGTCCATTCACTTCTCCTGGGGCCTTTCAACAGGAATAATTATAGTTTAGGACTGAGAGGCTAGATTATTTCCAATCCATGTCTCTTTTGGTTTTCAAAGTATTTACTCATTAATCTAATCATATACAGCTGTGGTTATTTAAAATAAAATGTTTTTATATGCATTATGTTGTTGTTTTTTTGCTATGAATTTCATCAAAAACATCTGCAGAAACACATAGTCTGAAGATTTCTACATTCTCACAAGATGTTCATGAAATTGGTTCTCTCCAGACCAGATCCTTGACCCTTTAATGATAACCTCTGTCTGCCTTGATCTCAATATTCTGACTATTAGGCATGTTTCTTAAACAAAGTTATGGCCTGTTCATTTAATGTTTTCTTTATTTCCCTTCCCTTCTAATTTACCACATTCTTGGTAGACAATACTCCAGATCTTGCCCTCTAGTTGGTATTGCAGTATCAGTAATTGCTGCTTCATGTTAACATTTATTTAAAGCTACTGATTTAACATTTAAAAATTCTGAGGTTAATGGATTTGTATTCACAGATCCATTAACCTCAATAAAAACAAATGGGACCCCTTGTGAACTAAAATAAGCACAGATCAAGGATACACTTCCACTAATACTTACTGATAGCATTTAGACTGTGCTGCTAAAATGTCAGATCACTAAAAAGTGTGGTAATGCATATTCAAGGTGAATTTCATTGTTTTATCACAACTGTGACCTCCATTACAATAGCTTAAGATAAAGTAAGTTCATACAGCTTTGGCCTGTCAACATTTTGCTGCTAGAATAACATATTTCAAATGTTCTTGCATCTTGAATATCACAAACAAATTGATTTTCCTAATCTAGTTCAACATTTTTTTTTCTTATAGAACGTATATCCAGGTAGTAGCAGATTAAAAGCTGAAATATGCAGTCTGACAACCTTTCAGCTACTGATTCTTCCTATAAATGTTGCTTTCTTTATGTTTAAATGTGGATTCTACTGCCAGTATAAAATCTGTCATAATAAACCAAGAGATTCTAACAAAAACCAAGAATAATTATTTCCAATAAAAATCAGGGAGGATTTCTCTGCTCTGTAAGCCTGCTTTTCTCTAACTTGATAACATCAATGACATTTTATACTAATGTTTCATCTCAGATATTTGTCTCAATCATGCTGCTACAGTATGGTATAATGTTTCTTTACAATTAGGATGCATTATAGTAGTAATTACACATGCACATCTGTCTGTCCGTCCGTCCATCCATCCATCCATCCATCCATCCATCCATCCATCCATCATTGTGTTCTTCATATCTCCTGTTCTGAGTTTATTTCTCATGTACTCTTTGCACTGGAAGCCTTTTTCTTCTGTTCCCTTTAAAACTATTTTAAATGTTATTTTTCGTATCACAGTATTATCTGCAATCACTAATTCCCTTTTTTATCTTGGTGTCCCTTCACTTTATTTCTATCCATGTCCTGTTTTTATTTTTATTATTATTTTTTGCTATGTCAATAGTAAAAGGAATTAAAAGGAAAGTGTGGGCCTACTGCTAAGAAAACATGGTAGTATAGTAACAGGTGATGAGAAAAGGGCAGGGATCTTCAACTCCTATTTTGCTTTGGTTTTCTCCCCAAAGGGGAACTTTCTTCAAATGGATCTAGGCAGAACAATTGGAAAAAAAGAAGGGAATAACAACCCAAGGTTAATAAGGAGAGCATTAGGTAGTACTTGGCTGTGTAACTGTGTTTAAGTCTATATTGCCAGACAAATTACATCCAAGAATAATGAAGGACCAATAGAAGCGAATATGTGTAGCTCAGGGTTGAACTGTGGAGTCCTTGGGGTTCTCTGAGCTAGATCATTTTCTTGCAATCATTTCATTACCTGGCTAGGTAACATCTTCAGTGCTAGGATGGAATGGGGTGTGCTCTCTGTTTATATATTGTGGCATGCCCTGCCATCCTAGTACTGAAGATGTTACCTAGCCAGGAAATGAAACGTTTACAGAAAAAAACCAAGCTCAGAGAACCCCAAGGACTCCACAGTATTGAAGGAGCTTGCAGGTATGATATCAGAACCCCTTTGTGTGGTATTTAAGAAATGAGTAAGATGGGTACAGCACAGAAGATTGGAGAAGGGGAAAACAGAGTCCAGGTAATTACCAACAAGTCAGTTTGAGCTTGCTATCAAGCAAAACTCTGGAGCAGATTATTAGGAAGTCCATTTGGGACTATTTAGGAAAGACACTGTTGCTTGGGAGGAGCTATCATGGGTTCATCAAGAATAAATTATACCAAAACATGGTATAGGTTGACCAATTTAATTAACTACAGGAACATGGTAGATGTTGTGTATCCTGACTTCAGAAAACATTCAACATGTGATCCTAGAAGAGAAAATAACAGAATGTGGGCTGGACTATGATAAATTAGATGGCTAAAGAACTGACTGAACAATTGTGCTTAATGAGGGTACATCAGTAGCTTAACATTAAGCTAGAAGAAAGGGTTGAGTTGTGTACCATACAGCTATATTCTTATGGATTCAGGAAGACCTTGAAAAGCTAATACAGTGGGAAAAACCAGCAAGATTAGTTTCTGCATTCCTTCTAGGGTAAATACAAGGTTATTTTCCTGCAAGCCTCTGGTCACATTTTCATCAACCATTCAATACAAACTCTTGTTTTATGTGTGTTTATGTTTAAAGACACCTTATTTAATGTATATATTTCTTACAAATAAAGGAAGTAGTGAAAAAATTAAACAAAGATTAAGCATTTAAAGTTTTAGAAAAAAAACTGGCTTGAAAAATTATGTATGCTTGGCTTTTTGCCTAAATCTTTAAGTGTCTTGGCATAAGAGGCAAACACCATGGAGGTTAGGGGCTTAAATTAGGGGCTGTGTTCAAGCCTAGGGTCACATTCTTCATGTCACTGAAATGTTTTTCCAAGGCAGAATTTCATTCTGATATTTTGGCCACTGTGAGAAAGAATCTTAGGCTGACTTTCATTGCCATCCTCGTCATCACTGACACCAATACCTTGTTTTGCCATCTTGTCCAGGTCTTCATTGGTGGGTTCAACTTCTTCTCTGCCAAAATTTATTTCATGTTATCAAAGCCTTCTCCACTTATTTGACATGCAATACGCATTAAGTTTTTAAGACAAACTTAATTCTTTATATTTTAGGTGACACATTAAACATCTTTGACATTTTTCATGCAGTCCGGCCAAACATTTTTCCAACAGTTAATGATAGTGGCCTGCTTGATGCTGTCTCAGGCTGTGCCAACATAATCAATAATATTGCATATAGTAACTGAATTTTAGTAGTCCATAATGGTGGTTTCTTTGCTGGCATCAAGAGCCTCAGAGGCTTTGCCAAAGAGCTCCCTCATGTAGTGTGCCTTGAAAGCTTTTACTATGCCGTCATTAAGGGGTTGGATGAGAGACATAATGTTTGGGGGCACAAAAAGAACTTCTATGATCGGGTGGGCATTTTTGAGTTCTTCACAGCAATGGACTGGGGCTATCATGGCCCAGGAATCACATGATGACTCTGATTCTGAAGAAGCTTCTCCAGCAGCACTTTTGGAATGTCAGCCTCAGGAGACACCAAGCAAGAATCACATGAAGTTTATCAAACACAGGTACCACCTGAACAGCTGGAGAAGTTAGATGAGGATCAAGTAAAGCTACCCAGCCCCCACACCCAGCAAGCAGAGCAGAGATGTTCTATGAGGCTCCTTGTCAACAAGGGAATAAATCTCTTGATTAGAGACAGCTGGCTGCAGCCTGATTTAAGAGGCGGCCCTGACGCATGATCCCTCATTGGAAGCAACTGATCTCTGGCTCTTGTGTGATATTCATGTGGATTCTGCTTGTGAAATTCTGACCTTTGGACTGGCTGATAACCCTGACCTGGCTCTCAGAACCTTGGACTGGATTTGGACTATTGTTCTGCATGCTCCTGTTAAAGCAAAACCATTCAGGCAAGCTTCTGTCAGAGACACTGTTTTGGTTTGCATTCCTTGACCTTGAGGAAACTGGTATTTATCATCACAGCTGTGTGTGTGAATGTGTATTTGAAACCAGAATCAGGACAGGGACATTATCCAAAATTAATAAAAACTTGAAGAGAAGGTTTTTGCCCTGGAGATAGTGTTTGACTTCTAGGCTGAAGCAGTTGTGGAACCAATCCCAGAATATTTTGGACATCTTCCACCCTTTTTTGTTTCACCTCCAATGGACCAGCATACAGTTCAGATTTTTCCTTTTAAGTCCTTGTGGATTTTGTGCTCTGCATACCATTAAGGGGTTGCACTTAAAGTTGCCCTTGGCACTGGCACACAACAACAAGGTTGTACAGTCTTTGAATGGCTTTGGAGGCCATTTGAGTTATAGAGATTCATTTGCCAACATCCTTGTAAAACAAGCCTGTCTCATCAGGGTAGAAAACCTGCTCTTCCATATAGCCCTTTTCCTGTATAACACTTACCAGGTGTTTTTTTTTTTTTTTTAATTCTTGCACAGCCTCCAGATCTACAGAACCTGCCTGCATGCAAGTTTAACATTTCTCATGCCATATCACTTTTTGAAACATGCAAGCCGGCCAGAACTAGCTGAGAAGGGTTTAACATTTTCCTGAGCCTGGGTAACATGATTGTAAATTTTTGGGGCTTTCAGTCTCACAACAATGCTGTCCACTATGTTTTTTTTTAATCAGTCATCATCTAATGAATCCACAAATATAGCTGCTTTTCCATCTTTTCCATGGCTTCATCACTCGCTGTAGATGTTATTTTAGTACTTTCTGGAGTGGCCTCATGCACAGCTCAGCAAATTTCCTCTTCCTTTTTCTTGATGTACCATATTGTTGATTCATTAACATTGAACTCATGGCCAACAACACTATATTTCATGCCTGAATGAAATTTATCTAGCATATGTATTTTCTCTATAAGGCATATCATAGTATTCTTGTGATTAGGAACACTAGGCTTTGGGGCCATTTTAATCAGCAAAATCTTCAGAAGGCAGAGTGTCACTTTGTCTGACCTCAGCTGGAAATGTGTGCATTGGGTATTCAGTGCTCTGTGCACATCCACAAATGACCTCAAAAGTGTTGCAAGTATAGATTTGGGGGTTAGAAATAAATGTGAGTAGGCAAATTCACAAATATGGAAAGCATGAATAATGAGGATTGGTTGTATATGCAAAAAGGATCTGTACATCTTGATGAATCACAAGCTTCATATATATTACACTTTTCTCATCAAGTTAGACTGAAAACTGGCACTAATAGGTTTTTTAAGGACACAAAAACACTGATTTTTTGAGTAGAAAAACTGATGAAGTCTTTGCAAAAGAATTCTAATGACCAGTATGCATCAAATATAATCCCTATTTGTTGTAATATCAAGATTTACATCATTTGCAAGAGATAATCTCCAAGGTCTCTTCTGTGATTTATTGCAAGCTTTATTATAGATTAATCTTGTTGAATTACTGTAGATACTCTGACCACCTCAAGGGAGTTCTGAGGAGGACTATTGATATATGTTGTTTCCCTATGACTCACACGCAGCAAGGCCAGCTATAAAAGTGTCTCCTTGAAGGGTTTTTCCAATTCCGTAATGATCCCATGAGAAAGTTGGATATGATTTTGCCTTCTTAGTTTGCCATGAGGCAATCGAATGCTTGTTGTTGTTCATGCCCACCCTGGGTGACCATTTTCTAATAGCAGTCATGACCCTCAAAATATGTCCATTGTGAGTATCCAAAGAACAAAAAGGAAATATTTTCTACTGTAGCTGTTTAGCAAGAGATTATCTGTCTTTCCAGGCTAGCTAATACATATCAAAAAATGAGCAACGTGATAATAGAATTTATTATATGTAATTTAAACGAAAATACACCAGTTGAAACATACAATAAATAAAGAAAAGTTAGGGATGCAGTAAGCGGCCCTGGGAAACAGTGAAGCATTCTTAGTTATGGTTTTCTTTTCAGGTCAAAGTGGATGAGTGTTTGTCAGGGTTCATTTAGTGGAGCCTGCTTAAATGAAAGGATTTGAATTAGATGACCTCTTTCAGTTCTCAGACGGAGAGATTATTGATATGTTTGTTTCACCAAACTTTCTCATTTGTACAGAAAGTTTTTGAAAAAAGCCTCTCAGTTCCTGTAACATCTCATAGGGAAAAGCTGGATTTTCTGTGGCTTTATTATAGTCCTGCCTTAATCTAAGGATAAACAAGTGAGCTTTCCACACCTTTACATCCCTTCTTATATTACATCTGTGTCTGTCATATTACATTACAATAGCCTACCCAGTGTAACTGTAACATATCCACACATACTACACAATATCGTTTTATTTTTAATATTACACATTTGTTTTTAAACCTCATTTTTTCAGTCACTTATGGTTTTTAAATTTTAGTAAAATTACTTTCCTTTATTTTGGCTGGAGAGTTCTAACTTCTTAAGAACTACACAAATAGCCCTCCTTAAACAGGACAAGGCCTGTCTTACTCTAGCCCTTTGCTTCTCAGCATTACTTACCTTGGTAATTTCTAAAAGCTAGTAAAGATGGGATTGTTCTAGACAGTTATTAAGGAATGAGGGAAGATGATGCAGTTGACTTGGTGGATTAGATCACTCTGGCATTACATTATGCATTTATGCTATTCATTGTTGTGGTATCTTGCTTTTATGTTTTATATTCTTAACCTCCATGAATTTATTGCATAATTACAGTGGAATTTAACTTTGACAACTAAAATAAATGATGGTTAACGATTAGCCCTGAGTTTTGTTGTTTTCCATTTTCTCTTCATTCCTTTTCTGTCTACCATGTTTTGTAATTTGTAAGCCACTCAGGGAGCCTTTCAGGATGAAGAGTGGGCTACAAATGCTTAAAATAAATGAATAATTAGGATAGTAGGGCTATACATGTTTTGAAAGTGATTCAGAAGAAGTGCTTGTTTCAGAACTCATGTGAGCTGGCCACCCCTCTGCTCTTCATTAAAGCAGCCATGCCATTTTTAAGGCTTTAGTGGAAGCCTGAAGAAATATGCAACAGCTTTAAGAGTTGTGCTTAAAATGTAGTTCAAATGATTAAATTCATTAAAGGAACAGCATCTCTTTTTTCCCCAGGCACATGCTTGCTGAGGTCAAAAACACTTCTTCCAAGTCTTTTTTGAAGCATACAATATACAGAACGTTAGATGAAATGGACATATGTATGTATACATGTATTATGTAATGGCTTCAGCCTGACTCAAGGGGTCGACAGTTAATTTCTCCTGTGTAGTACAAATTACCATAAGTGAAGGTGATAGTTCTGACTGTAGGGGTTTAGGCAAGGATTATCACCCCACCTCTCCTGCTAGTAAATGAGGTCAAGGAAAGGGACTGGGGTCAGGGCTATAACAAATCTGGGGAATTACCCATTCCTGGCCTATTTAAAAGAAGTCTGAAGCAGGCTCACCCACCCATCTCTATTTTCATAAATGCATGCCATTTTGTAAAGGAGTTTTCGTTACGACTTTGTGGTTAGTTAGCAGGGGACTGGGCCAGATGCAGTTTGAGAATAGATAGGTAGGAAACACCTGTGACCCTGGAACAGGAATACCTGGCAATGGTTTCTGTAGGGGAAGAGTTTATGCCTAGAACCAATAGCATTGAGAACAGCCTCTCCTGTGTGATTTCTGTCACAAAGGTCCCCACCACTGAGCTGCTCCCATACAGCATTTGTGAATTAACCAGTTGCTTTCTAATGTTTTGTTAAGGTATATATTATTTAGGCTTAATTGTTATTTAATAAAAAAATCTGATTATCTTTACTGCTGATGTTTAATATACATATTGTTGATTTCTTATTGTGGATATTTTATTGATTGTTCACTATGGCTGCTTTATCTGTATGGTTTTGTGAACCATGAAGTGTCCCACAGGATTTGGCAACGTATGTATGCATGTGTGTGTGTGTGTGTGTGTGTGTGTGTAACAAGTGAAGGTGATAGATTTAACAAACCAACAACACATAAATAAGTCCAGTTCATTTATATAAAGGGACTGATAATAAGCAAGAGCCATCAGAAATACATAAAGACTTCTGCTTCCTTGATGGTTTTAACTATGTTCAGAAATAAGGATGAATAATTCCACTTCTGCTCAGTCTTTAAATTTTTACGTTGTCTCCCCCAAACAGAGAGACTGGAAATGACACTACTACCTTTTTTGTTTTATTTTTGTTCAAGGACAAAATATCCTGTTGATTTTCCTGTACATATCTTATGTAAATAATTGTCAATGCAGATTAGAATGTTTTTAAAAAATAACTTTGCAGTTAATACATTTCTTTAGATTCATATTACAATAGAACAATCGAAGCAAATGTCAAAAAATTAGCAAAATGTTGTGAGAATTACACATGAAAATGTCTAGACTCCTTAGAATTGAAGCAAAGTGCTGTCAGAAAGGACATATGATACAAGAAATCTGTCATCATTTTCAGCAAAAGGTCATTATTTATCTTAGAAATAATTTAAAAAATATTCTGTTGGTTGGTGTTTTCTTCTTCCTTTTAAATATCTGCATTATCAGGGACAGTATGTTGGATTTCATATCTGCAGTATCATAATGCATTAACTTTTTTTTTTTAATTATTTGGAAGAAGGAGAAGGAGGAAGATCTGATGTCCATTCCATAATGGAGAGGAGGAGGAGGAGGAGGAGGAGGGGAAGAGGAAAGAAGGAGAAGGAAAAGGAAGACATGTTATTCAATTTTTAGACATTTCTCTTTTTAGAATAGACAATGCCAGCTTTCTAATTCTTTGATGTTTGTTTCAACTCAACTAAATATCAGTTAGACTGGAAGCTTACGTTGTTGACTAGAATACATCACTGTATGAACTGAAATGCATTACTCTGTGAATTTGAATTAATTAATACACTCTATTGCACTGTTTTCTTTCATATTTTTACCTCCCTGAAAATTATTTTTGGAGGAATTTTCTAACAAAGCAAGGACAATACATTCAGGCTACATTTCCTAGAGCTCTCATCTGTTAAATTTCATTACAATTCACATTAGTTCCTTTAACACTGAGAATATGTTGATGGTCCTTTAAAAGTTTGTGCTGCATCTTGGATTACCTGCTCTTTTAAATATTAACATGGGGTGGGGGCATAGGGGGAAAATGAAAGCCAGTGCAATTTAATATTAGACTGCAGGATACCTATGTTTTGCTAATAATAAGAGTTAAGTTTGAAGAAAAAAATGTTCCCTAAAGTACTAAAATAGCTACTTTCAGTGTGATAGCATGAAAATGCTCAGACATCTCAAAATGTTTTTAGTTCATAGAATGAGCACTTGTTATCTGAAAATACTTGTGGCTGAGAAACTAAATGATACTGAAGCAACCAATTCAATTTTAATCCTGTTTACGCCCACAGTGTCACCTTCAATTTTAGGGAGTTTTTCTTGATGTTCCTTGACAATTTGGAAGATTCATTAGTGAGGTTTCAAAGGAACATTTAGCTTGGTCTGTGGGAGTAAAAAAAAATAAGAGTCCTATGGCTTTCATCTGTGAAAACCTATGCCCCAATAACTTTATTTAGTCTTTAAGTTGTCATAAGATCCTGCTGTTCTATATTAAAAGTATGGAACCAGTATCTTTCTCCTTCCTCTGTCAAAAAATAAAATAAGATATTGTTTTATTATTATTAAAAGTAATCTTATGTTAATTAGCCACTAAAAATCCCACTTGTCCTGATATTGTCTAAGCAATTTTGCATCTAAGTTGAATGATAATTAGAGAGGAAGTAGAGAAATTTTAAAGCACATCCACACATTTAAAGGTCAGCTATTAATTAAATCACCTTAGGTCAATCTTTTTTATCTGTGCCTTTCCCTTCTATACAGGATAGTTCATTCCTGTGTAGTTTATTTCTGCAGTGGACAGCTTTTGCTCCCCAAAATCACACATCCCCACAGATAAAGCTATAAAGTCCAGTGATAAGGGGTATTGGCAGATGTAGTTCAGCTATATCTAGAACTCAGAATTTACTTATTTTATTTATTTATTAAACAGATTTATATAGAATTTCTACTCTTCCTTTGCTGCTTTTTAGTTAAAGAACTCAGTAAAAATCACAAGAATAAAAAGAAAGCTAACTATAAATAAATATTATTGTGCAGTCTCCCAAGTAATGAATGATATTAAAATTAAGCAATTATTGAGTGTTCTGCTCTCAAACTATGAGGGTTTTAAAAGACTAAAACCACTGTATCCATCAGCTTTTTATTTTTAAATCATAATAAGTGAGTGGCCTATACTTAAGAAATTTTGTTTTTATGTTCATGGCCTACCCAGGTAGCAAGTATAGGAAGAAACCAGTTAAATATGAACTCATCCAAACAAATATATTTATCAGGTATGGCAGGGCATGTTAGCTACAGTCCTTCAGGTGACTTGACTAAGTGGTTATTTGTCAACAGATCATCAATATACTTTATTTTAATGGATTTTCCATTTTGCACAAATTGGTTGCTTCATTGATCTTTAATGTCAATGGTGTGCCAGGATGCAACTTCATCAACATAGTCAGCCTGTGACATTTTATTTTTGCTGCACATGGTATCAGAAAATACAGACAATCTCAGCAGTCAATTCACTAAATATTATACAGTAGTCAATGAAAACAAGGGTTTTTAGTACATTTGCATTTGTTCGTTTATTTCTCCATGCTTGAAAATCAATTACTATATTTTAACATGAGGTAGCTTTTTTTCCTCTCATTGTTGAACAAAAAGAGTGCAAGCAAATAATGCTAAGTAGGTAGATCTGTTTTATTAGATAAATCCAAATGCAATGAGCCACTCAAGCTTTAAATCTAAATATGCTTACAGGACTTCAGTGTCTTTCCAAAAATCTTTTTGACAGACAAGAATACTGGCACCTTATTTTCATGCCAAAAACATTTAGTACATTAAGACTGGCAGGGGGGGAAAAAAAAGCCTTGCTGGTTGACCTGTTGGTAATCCACTTATAAAAGAAAAGAAACAAGATGAAAATTTTGTTGTGACATGGTAAACCTGGTTAGAACAGACTTGGATGGTACAACTACAGTACTTTGTGTTTTTATCTTTTTTTCTTCTGCTGTTAGCTACTGTTCTTCTGAACACCCTATAAAATTCAGTAAAGGTTTATATGAAGGATAGCATGTGTTCAGTTCTGTCCTTCTTGCTCTTCTTAATGAACTTTTTGAGCCTGGACACAGGGGAGTCAAGAACCATCCAGGTCAAGCTGCTAGATGACATTTGCACTTTTCCACCCATGGACCATTAACTTCTTACTGCCTCCATGTGCTTAGTAGTATATTGTTGTATGCTGCCCAGAGTCACTTTGTGTGAAATGGACAGCCATATAAATTTGATAGATAAGTAGGTAAGTAGGTAAGTAAGTAGAGGCCTCTGTTTGATATAATACACAAGTTCCTTACAAGTTTTTCTTTTATATTTTGAAGATAGTCAGGAGAAGAACCTGTCCATGGAACTCGTTTGTCATGCCTATAATTACTGGTTATATTTTATTTATTTTAATTAAACTTATAAGACCATCCAATTTTATAGCTGCTCTGGATAATGTACAACCAAATAATTATTAAACTACAATAAACTTTCCAAACATACTAGAAAAAGCAACCAGACTAAAACAATACTTTCAGGCTTTCAAGATAGATCAGACTAGGAATCCAATGTCATGGAGTACTACTTTTACTGTAAAGCTATAGTAACAGAATCTTACAAATCTGAATGTGCTTCCCCCCTCTCTCCCATTATCTTCATAATAACTAGGGAGGGCTTGTCTGAGACATTTACTCATGCTATATTCCTGTCCTGGACTTAGTCTTCCTATCTGACTATTGTCTTGGCAGTGACTCTTCCTCCTGCCCCACAAGTCCATACATTTTTCCCCTTACAAATACAATACACAGGAGCCACTACTCGCTCTAACCCAAGGCTATGAGGAGAACCAATATCCATGAATGTTCTTTCCAGCATGGGGATGGAAATAAAGTTTCAAAGGCTTCACTGCAGAGTACCTTGGAATATTGCATTCATGGCAACTATCCATCCATCCTGGGAAGATGAATTATTTATGAGGCAGCCATTTTAGAAGTACTTCTGAGATGATACCTGCTAGATGTCAGATTAAATCAGTTTGGGACTAAGGCCCTCTTTTTGCTATAATGGAAATCATTAACCATCCATGTTCTTAAAGATAGTATCGCCTGAAATCATTCTACCAGCTTTCCTGGAAATAGCAGAAGGGAACATTCAAGAGTATTTCCAAATTAAAAGAGCCATGATATAGTCCAACTAAATTTAAGAAATACTCTGACTTGATAAAGGGTACAACTGAACACTGATTTTGCCAAGTTGTGATAATTGTTCTGAGTCAAGATTGAATTGTCATGGGATTCCAACCAACAACTCACATAATATTTAGCTGCAGTGCCAATGATCTATACTGATCTATATTCCCATTCAGTTTGTCCAAAAGGTCAGTATAAGAGCTGCAAGGACTCTAATAATCAAGGTGTACTAAAATCTTGAGAGAGGAAGGAAAAAACAAAAATTATTCTATGAATTGTGGGATGCTCATCCTCTTACATGATATAGTGAAGCACAATTTACTTAGTGAATTGAAGATTATGTACAAATTGCTCCTATTACTCTGGAAGCATGCTTAAGTACAAGATTATCTTCTAAGGAATCTTGGTACTTCTGAGATTTAAAGCCAGTCTTGCCTTAGGTTAGAAATGACATTTATGTGGGAGAAAACACATTTGCTCAATACCTTCATTTAAAAAAAAAGTTAATTTGTAAGAATTGGGCTTGCAACATTTAAAGAAAAACAGAAGGGGAAAATGACAGCCAAGGGCTACTGTGTCTGGGTTATGAGTGAGTGGGCCAGGAGTTTCCTTTGTGCATGTGGAGGAAAGGGGTATGGAAGCTTTTGTGAGAGAAATCATGTTGTTATCAAGTTGACTGCATCATCATGCATGGTAACCCCCCCCCCCATCTATTATAACTCATCTAGTTATGGGATTTATTCCCCACCTCTAAACTGTACTCTCAATTTGGCTCAAAGTTTGTAGAAATTTAAAAGAATAAACTAAGAGATAAAAAAATTGCCAGATGTACTGGGTGCACGGAGCAGCTGCAGCACGTAGTACAGCTACGGTGTGCTGAGCAGTGTTCAACCATGCGGCAATGGAGAAAAATGCACCGGTGATGACAGAGGAGGCTTTGAGCTGGCTGGCACAGAAAGTGTGAGCTCCGGTGTGGTGACAGCGGAGGCAACAAAGGCGATTTGGAAATTAAGATCAAGGGGCTTTGGGGGGTAGGGAATGGGCTTCAGCAGACATGAGGTTGGGCTGAGATGCTGTTTTTGGCTCTATTCTTGCAGCTGTGGCTCCCCTCCCCTTGTCTCCCTGTGCAGCCATTTTGCCTTCTCTTGGGGTTAGAGAATCAAGTGGAGAGACAGGCAATCCACAGACTCCATGGACCGATGGACTGGGTTTGGGGGTAGGAGAGGGTGTTTCTCCCACGAAGAGGGTCTGTTTCCCTGCCTACAGGTAAGACCCAGGGGGAGGGGGACCGATTGATCACCCCAGGGCAATCTGATTTTGGTAGTGAGAGCTCCTGCCAATTGAGTGAGAGTGGATTGGTGGGGGAAGGGTGAGAGTATAGGGTGGAGTGGGCTGTTTCTTTGGAGGTGCTGAGTGCTAAATGAAGCAGAAGCACCCCGGGTTGATGGCCCAGAAGGAGGCTATAACTGAAAGTGTATGAGTGATGTCTGTGTGGGGGGAGCTACAGGCTTCGATATGTATCAGTTTAGGCAGGGGGAAGGGGGAGGTCTTGGAGGAGTGGGGACAGGCTGCAACATCCCAGTAGTGATGGGTATGGGGAAATTTGGTGGGAGACAAAGAGTGGGCTGTATACGAAGAACGGGCAAGAGGTATATTGTTCTTGCGGCATGTTCCAGCTCCTCGAGCTCACTCCCGGGCCCTGGTTGGCAGACTTTCAAGGCCCTGGGCTGTCGGCTGCTGCTACTGAATGCCAGGTTGGTTTGTAATAAGGCCATCCTCATCCATGATTTGATCATGGAGAAGAAAGCTGACCTGGCATGTATTACAAAGATCTGGCTGAGAGAGAAGTGGGGAGTTCCCCTTTCTGAGATGTGCCCAGCTGGTTTTCAGGTGTGGCACCAGCCAAAACCCCAGGATAGGGGTGGTAGGGTGGCGGTGGTCATCCAAGACACTTGGGAGGCATTCAGGGGTGCTGCTCCTCAGATTGCCGGATGCGAGACCCTTGGGCTCTAAGAGGGATTATTTGGGACTGTTGCTACTGTACCAGCCTCCCTGCTGCATAGTGGGGGCCTGAGCTCCTTGACTCCATAGCTGGGTTGGCGGTGGAGTTCCCCAGGCTTATGGTCTTGGGGGATTTCAACCTGCCTTCCTTGGGGGCAGGGTCAGAAGTAGCCTGAGAGTTTATGGCTACCATAACAGCCATGGGCCTATCCCAAGTAGTTTGGGGACCAACACATAATAGTGGTCATTCGCCTGACCTGGTTTTTCTGTCTGAGCAGTGGCAGAGTGTTCTGAAATTGGGGGAGGTATTGGTTTCTCCCGTCATGATCAGATCACTTCCTGGTGAGCCTCCAGTTCTCTGGCACCACCCCCCTCTGCAGGGAGGCGTACCCCAGGCAACTAATGTACCCAATTGGGTTTCAGAGGGAGCTTGGGGTTGTTCCAGGAAGTCTGCTGCATGGCCCAACCAAAGCCTTGGTGGCTGCATGGAATGAGAGAGACGCCATGGCTTTGGATCAGATCGCGCCTGAGTGGCCTTTCCATGCCAATGGCTCCTATAGCTCTCCGTGGTATATGGAAGAGCAGAGGAAGCTTATGAGGGCTAAGAGATGCCTAGAATGCCACTGGTGGAAGACAGGGAATGAAGATGATAGAACACGAGCTAGAGCCGCAATTAGAACCCACCTCGTGGGGTAAGGGCAGCGAAACATCATTATTTCTTTGCCCTTATTGCATCTGCAGATAGCCACCCAGAGCCCTGTTCTGGGTGACCCTGACCATCCTCGGAAGGAGTAATTCAGGGGTCTAACTTCAGGATTGTTGTGAGGAATATGCTGAGCATCTGGCAGGTAGTCGCTCGCATCCGCTCTGCATTGGATTCCAGCCTTGATGCAAGGCCAGTGGGGGCTATGGGGGCTGAGTCATGCACAGTTATCTGGGAGGAGTTCAAGCCATTGAACCTGAGGAAGTGGACAGGATTCTTGTAGCTGTTAGTTTGGCCACTTCTGTGGTAGATCCATGCCCCTTCTGGCTGGTCAAGGCTGCCCGAGAGAGGATATGTAATTGGGTATGGGCAGTGGTTAATTTCTCTTTGAGGGAGGGGATGGTCCTGCCAGCTTTCAAGGAGGTGGTGGTACACCCCCTCCTCAAAGGGCCATCCCTTGACCCAACTAATCTGCATAGTTTTCATCCAGTCTCCAACCTCCCCTTTTTAGGGAAGGTTGTTGAGAAAGTGGTCACACGGCAGCTTATCTGGACCCCTTTCAGTCAGGTCGGGATATGGGACTGAGACAGCATTGATCATGCTCTTGGATGACCTCTGGCAGGAGTGGGATGGGGGCAGTGCTTCCATTCTTGCTTTTCTTGAACTCTCAGAAGCCTTTGATACCATCGATCATGGTATCCTTTTGGAAAGGCTTCAGGAGTTGGTGGTGGGCAGCACTGTGTTGTGCTGGTTCTCCCCCCTCCTCTGGGGTCAGTTCCAGTCGGTGTTGATAGGAGGGGAGAGGTCCAGTCCATGGCCCCTACTGTGTGGGGTGCCACAGGGCTCAGTTTTATTACCCCTCTTATTTAACATCTACATGAAGCCACTGGGTGAGGTCATCTGACAGTTTGGGGTGAGGTATCATCAGTATGCTTTATACCCAGCTTTATATCTCTTCCCTGGACTGTTTGTGTGATGCCATTGATATCCTGTTCCAGTGCCTTGAGCCTGTAGGGGCCTGGATGGGGTGCAGTGGGCTTCAGCTCAACCCAAGCAAGACTGAGTGGCTTTGGGTGTTTGGGCCTCCCAGTAACAAGATTCTTCCATCTTTGATTCTGGATGGGGTGGCTCTGCCCCAGACAGACTCGGTGAGCAATCTGGGCATCCTCTTGGACTCACAGCTCCTGCTGGAACAGCAGGTGGCAGCTGTGGCTAGGAGGGCCTTTGCACACCTTCAGATTGTACATCAGTTGCACCCATTCCTGGATCAGGAGGATATACTCACTGTCACTCATGCCCTTGTGACCTCCCGTTTGGACTGTTGGAACACGCTGTACATGGGGCTGCCCTTGAAGAGCATTCAGAAGCTTCAGCTGGTACAGAATACAGCTGCCTGGGTTATAAATTGTGTCGGCTATTCGGCACATGTAACACCACTGCTTTGGGAGCTGCACTGGTTGCCGGTGTGTTTCCGGGTGCAATTCAAGGTGCTGGTCATCACCTATAAAGCCCTTCATGGCTTGGGACCAGGTTACCTTAGGAACCATCTTTTCCCAGTTGTTTCTACCCACCTAATCTGGTCCGGCAAGTTGGTCATGCTCTGGGTCCCATCAGCCAAGAAATATTGGCTGGCAGGGACCAGGAGATGTGCCTTTTCTGCTGTGGCACCTACTCTCTGGAACATCCTCCCTCCTGAGATTAGGATGGCCCCAACCCTTTTGGCTTTTTGGAAGGCCTTGAAGACCTGGCTTTGTGCCTTGGCTTGGGGCCCTGATTGTGTGAAGGGCCCCATTTCATGGTTGTGTTGATATCAACAGTTTTTAAGATCTCTTGACTGCATTTATATTCTATTTAATTTTTGTACTATTTTTAATGATTGTTTTTACTGTTGTTAGCTGCCTATCTCAGACCACTGTATATATAAATTGATTGATTGATTGAGCTGATTGCAGAGGTCAGTTTTCTTCTGTAGTCAAAATGATAACCTTATACATGTGAAGGAATCTGGCAGGCCTGTGAAACAAAGTGAGGTGCCTTCCATAGCCTCTTTCATGATCTCATATGTTCAGATACATTCTAGTTGTAACAAGGGATAGAAATGATATTAAAAGAACCCAAAGATGCCTTTTCAAAACTAAGACTGGGCAGACAATACTGCTGATTGCTGAGTTTTGGTAAAACAATGGCAGATGCAGCAAAACAATATATGTAATGTTGTCAGAGCAAAGAAGATTTGCCGGGTCATTCATTTTGTTAACCAGAGGAATAGGCATACCTATCATTCCTTGGAAACTCTTTTGTTATGAAAAAGAAGTCTGGAAAATCTTTATAAAGGAAGTTCAATTTTGCCAACTTTGTTCAGGCCAGGAGGAGAGCAACTCCCTAACCCTGTCACCTGACTCAGTCTTTTCTTCTTCTTTGTCTCCTTGGACTCTCTTTTGTTAGGCTTAGCCACTTACTTTGTCATCCATTTGCCTCAGGTATGACTATCTATAATAGCAATGCTCCTATAAAAGGAGAGGAAAAGCTCCACCTTTGGCGTATGGTAATACTTACCTTTGGAACTGGTCTAAGTACCCGGCACAAAGAGAACCATAGTTTTAGGAAGCCAAGGACAACAGATCCAGCCAAAGAGCACTGACAAAGCAGTTACCGCTCGGGACCCCAATCTTCTTTTACTTCCAACTGCTGGATGAGCCATCTAATATTGACCTTTGAGGATCAGAACTTTGTGTACAAGCTGCAAAGTAAAGTGGTTTCCCCCCTGCCCTCCTTTCCACACTTTTGCTCTTCAGTCCAGAATAATTCTTTCTGTTTTATTCTGTATTTTCAAATGAAGCGATACCTGTTAAAAAAGGTGTTCCCCCTTAGACATATGTGCGTATGCCACATCTTGAGATTTTCTCTCCCTCTGAGCTGCAGCAGGTCTCTATGTTTCTCTTTCTGCCTTCTCCTACTGTTGAACATGGTATGAAGTGACTCATTCCTTTAAATTTCTCCCATTCCACTTGCCATTCTCTAACACCCACACTGAATACGTTAGTCTCCAACTCCATGCTTCTGTCTCACTGAAACAAATGTGCTATTTTATATGCTTTGCCTTTGTCTTATGAATTGGCTTCTTATTGTTTTATCTATAGTTTCAAATAGTTCCCATAAATTGTCAACTACACATTTGATCTTCTTTATATCCTTGGTCTTAAATATGAGGGGTTTTTTTTATTAGTTATCAATTG
Source organism: Liasis olivaceus (assembly GCA_030867105.1). Lineage (NCBI taxonomy): Eukaryota > Metazoa > Chordata > Lepidosauria > Squamata > Pythonidae > Liasis > Liasis olivaceus. Next base: position 90,382,850 of record CM061348.1, on the reverse strand, counting down.
TAGTTTCATTTTGGACTTTCAGAATATATAAGCCTATTTAATAGCCTGTAATGTAAAGATCCCAATAGCACTGGCTCTGTAAGAGATCTTTATACAGATGTAGGTTTCCAACTTGCTTCCTACAGACTATAGGAATTTGCATTTGCCATTTGATAAATGGGCACCCATATCCACCTACAGTGAAAAATATCACAAAAATTGTTTTTTTTTTTTAAACAAAAACACTAATAACTGTTAAAAACTAGTTGTTTTTATCACTTCTCTTTCTCTAGCCATTTTCAGCTAGGAGTAATTAAAAAGAACCTGCCTTATCCATGATCCTAATGGAGTGGAGTTCTATAACCTTGTTGATGCATTTTGGTAAACAAAAGAAAGGATGCTCAGTCCAAGAGTAATCATCCTTATGCTTAAAGTAGTTAATGTCAGAGACATTAGGTGAAGTTGGAGTAAGCAATTTATGTAGTTATTCATATTAATAGTGCTACCAAGTAGTAAATATTAAATATCTGAACAAAGAAATCATTCAGTTGGACAGGAATGGTGAACCTGTGCTCTTCAAATGTCATGGAAATATAAATCGGAGCACTGATCACAATTAGAACGATCTCTTGGGGCTACTGGAGTTGTTCACCACCTTTGACTTTGGATAATTGAGTGTCCCTGTTACAAGCCCTTGCAAACTAAACCAATATTGTACTTGATTTACTTTGATTCTATTAAATTTAGGCATTGTTTTGAAGTGAACCAAATATATATATTTGGTTTGTTGTTTAGATCTGATTTTTAATGGATTATTTATTTAACTATTTATGGGGGAATTTTTAACTGTTGATGGGGTTTCTGATTTTAATTGTGAGCTGCCCAGAGTCACCCACTGGGGGGAGATGGGTGGCATACAAATGTAATAATAATAATAATAATAATAATAATAATAATAATAATAATAATAATATAATAATAATAATAATTCCCTCTCACCCCTATGGGTGGTATGTGTCTTCCTCGGTCCTCTACCAGAGGCCTGGGAGTTTGAGGGTTCTGCGCAGTATCTTAGCTGTTCCTAGAACTGCACTCTTCTGCACAGAGAGCTCTGATGCTGTTCCTGGGATCTGTTGGAGCCATTCTCCCAGCTTAGGAGTCACAGCCCTGAGTGCTCCTACCACTACTGGGACCACTTTGGCGGTAGTGATAGATGTAGCAGCAAGTGACAGCAACATCAGGAAGAAGAAGCATAAAAGCTGGAGAAGTACCAGGGCCTGAAGGAGGGAATAGAGAGGATGTGGAAAGGAAAGGCCAAAGTGGTCCCAGTGGTGGTAGGAGCACTCGGGGCTGTGACTCCTAAGTTCAGAGAATGGCTCCAACAGATCCCAGGAACAATATCCAAGCTCTCTGTCCAGAAGAGTGCAGTGCTAGGAACAGTTAAGATACTGTACAGAACCCTCAAACTCCCAGGCCTGGTAGAGGATCCGAGATTGAGGAAGACATGTACCACCCATAGGGGTGAGAGGGGAATTTATACCTCGAGTTACGAATGCCCCTCCTTACGAAAATTTCGCAATACGACCAGCTCCGGCCGCAAAAATTTGCCTCGCCGTGCGACCTCCGCCTCGCGATACGAACCAGATCTGCAGCCATTTGCCCTGCTGCCACGTGGTCACGGCTTCCTGTGGGCGAGATCGCGGTAGCAAGGAAGCTTGCTCCACGAGGCAAATTTCCCCATAAGGTTCAATGTGTCAGCCGGCTTGCACAGCTAGGAAATTCCCCAGGCCTGCTTTAGACAATTTCACCTCTCGAGCCGTAGTGCAGAAAGAGGAAGTGCTAATGAAATCTGAGTGCGCGTGGGGGGGGGAGGCTTTTGTCACTCACGCACAGCCGGGAGTGGGAGCTTCCCCCCCCCTTCCTCAAATCTTTCCTTTGTCCATAGCCCTTGGGGTGGTGCGCGCGGCAAAAGCGCAGTGAAATCAATCAGCGCGCGGGGGGAAAGGCTTTTCTAGCGCGCACAGCCGGGAGCAGGAGCTTCCCCCCCCACACTGATTCCTCTTAATTCCGCTCTTTCCTTTGACAAAAGCGCAGTGAAAGCAATCAAATCAGCCCTAGCACAGAAAGAGGAAGTGCTAATGAAATCTGAGCAAGAGGACAAAAGCCCAAGGAAAGCAATGACTACGCCAAGGGCTATGGACAAAGAAAAGAGCTGGGAATTGAAGAGCAATCCGTGCGCGCGTGCGGGAAAGCTCCCACTCCCGGCTGTGTACAGGACAAAAGCCCAAGGAAGGCAATGACTACGCCAAGGGCTATGGACAAAGGAAAGAGTGGAATTAAGAGGAATCAGTGGGGGGGGGGAAGCTCCCGCTCCCGGCTGTGCGCGCGCGACAAAGGCCTTTCCCCCACCCCCCACCCCCGCGCTGATTTGATTGCTTTCACTGCACTTTTGTCAAAGGAAAGAGTGGAATTAAGAGGAATCAGTGGGGGGGGGCCGCGCACTGATTGATTTCACTGGGCTTTTGCAGCATGCACCACACCAAGGGCTATGGACAAAGGAAAGATTTGAGGAAGGGGGGGGAAGCTCCCGCTCCCGGCTGTGTGCGTGGGTGAAAAAAGCCTTCCCCCCCCCCGCGCGCTCAGATTTCATTAGCACTTCCTCTTTCTGCACTAGGGCTCAAGCGGTGAAACTGACTAAAGCACGCCTGGGGAATTTCCTAGCCGTGCAAGCTGGCTGAAACATTGAACCTTAAGGGAAATGTGCCTCGCGGAGCGACCAAATTCAGAGGGCGGAACGGATTAACCGTAAATACATTGAACCCTATGGGAAAACGTGCTTCACGTTGCGACCAATTCGAGTTGCAATCAGAGTCATGGAACTCGAGGTTCCACTGTATATATAATAATTTCCCTCTCACCCTTATGGGTGGTAAGTGTCTTCCTCAATCTCGGGTCCTCTACCAGACGCCTGGGAGTTTGAGGGTTCTGCGCAGTATCTTAGCTGTTCCTAGCACTGCACTCTCCTGCACAGAGAGCTCTGATGTTGTTCCTGGGATCTGTTGGAGCCATTCTCCCAGCTTAGGAGTCATGGCCCCAAGTGCTCCTACCACCACTGGGACCACTTTGGCCTTGACTTTCCACATCCTCTCGACTTCCTCCTTCAGGCCCTGGTAATTCTCCAGCTTCTCATGCTCCTTCTTCCTGATGTTGCTGTCACTTGGCACTGCTACATCTATCACTACCGCTGTCTTCTGGTCTTTGTCTACTACCACGATGTCTGGTTGATTAGACAGTACCTGCCTGTCCGTCTGGATCTGGAAGTCCCATAGGATCTTAGCTGTTATTCTCCATGACCTTCTGTGGAATCTCCCATCTGGACTTGGGGGGGTCAAGCCCATACGCTGTGCAGATGTTCCTGTACACAATGCCAGCTACCTGGTTGTGCCGTTCAGTGTATGCTGTTCCTGCCTGCATCTAACACCCTGCCACTATGTGTTGGACTGTCTCTGAGGCCTCTTTGCACAATCTGCACCTTGGGTCCTGTCTAGTGTGGTAGACCCCTGCTTCTATGGATCTGGTACTTAGTGCCTGTTCTTGTGCTGCTATGATCAGTGCCTCAGTGCTGTCTTTTAGTCTGGCCCTTTCCAGCCACTGACAGGATTTCCCAATGTCAGCCACCTCAGCTATCTGTCGATGGTACATCCCATGCAGGGGCTCGTCTTGCCATGGCACTTCCTCTGCTTGAACCTCCTGCCTTGTCTGCTGCTGCCTGAGGCATTCTCTCAGCAGCTCATCTTTGGGTGCCATCTTACTGATGTACTCCTGGATACTTTGGGTTTCGTCCAGGACAGTGGCTTTGACACTCATCAGACTCCGCCCGCCCTCTTTGCACCTGGTGTACAGTCTCTGGGTGTTGGACTTGGGGTGGAATCCTCCGTACATTGTGAGGAGCTTCCGGGTCTTCACATCGGCAGCTTCCATGTCTTCCTTTGGCCAGCTCACTATACCGGCAGGGTATCTGATAACTGGCAGGGCACACATGTTGATGGCATGGATCTTGTTCTTCCCATTGAGCTGGCTCTTCAGGACCTGTCTTATCCTTTGGTGGTACTTGGATGTTGCTGTCTTTCTTGCCTCCTCCTCATGGTTCCCGTGTGACTGTGGGGCACCAAGGTATTTATATCTGGTCTCTATGTCTGCTATGTGGCCCACTGGTAGTTCCACTCCATCAGTCTTAACTACCTTCCCTCTCTTTACTATCATCCTGCCACACTTCTCCAGTCCGAATGACATCCCAATGTCCTCACTGTAGATCCGTGTCAGGTGGATCAGTGAGTCGATGTCTCGTTCACTCAGCATACAGCTTGATGTCATCCATGTAGAGGAGGTGGCTGATGGTGACTCCACTCTTGAACTTGTACCCATATCCAGACCTTGTGATTATCTGGCTGAGGGGGTTTAAGCCTATGCAGAACATCAGTGGGGACAGTGCATCACCTTGGTATATACTGCACTTGATGGCCACTTATGCGAGCTGTCTTGATTTCACTTCCAGTGTTGTCTTCCACAGTCCCATTGAGTGCTTGAGGAAAGTCCTTAGTGTCCTGTTGACTTTGTATAGTGCCAGGCATTCACAGATCAATGTGTGTGGCATTGAGTCATAGGCTTTCCTGTAGCCAATCCAGGCTGTGCTCAGATTGGTCTGCCTAGACCTTGAGTCTTGGACAACTGCCCTATCTATGAGTAACTGGTGTTTTGAGCCTCTGGTGTTGTTCCCAATGCCCTTCTGAGCTGGGCTCATGTACTGGCCCATAAGGTCATGTAGCTTGGCAGCTATGATGCCTGATAGAACTTTCCATGTTGTGGGGAGGCAGGTTATTGGCCGGTAGTTGGATGGTGCTTTTCCTTTGTGAGGGTCTTTCATGATCAGCACTGTCCTACCTTGTGTTAGCCAGTCTGGGTGGGAGCCTGGTTCATATGTGCTGCTAGGCATTCATGCACTGCTGTTAGTTTCTTTAGCCAGTAGGTATGGATCATGTCCGGGCCAGGTGCTGTCCAGCTTTTCATGTTCTTGACCCGCTGTTGGATGTCTGCTACTGTGATGGTGACTGGTTCCTGTTCTGGGAGATTGCTGTGGTCTGCTTTCAGGTCCTGCAGCCACTTTGCACTGGTGTTATGTGTCTTCTCTTTGTCTCATATGTTCTTCCAGTACTGTTCAGTTTCCGCTGCTGGTGGCTCAGCTGATACTCTGTGGTTGCACTGCAGTTGGGAGTACACTTTGGATGGTTCTTTGGAGAACAGGGCATTTACCTTCTTGGCCTCTGCTTCTCTAGTGTATCTCCTTAGCCTGGTAGCCAGTGCTGTGAGCCTTTGTTTAGCAGTCTCTAGGGCTTCAGATGGAGTCAGGCCCATGTATTTTTTCAGTAGCCGAGTCTTATCCTTAATCTCCACACGCTTCTGTAGTTCCACCAGCTGACTGACTTCTGTCCAAGCTCCGTAATATATATATATATATATATATATATATATATATATATATATATGTATATACGTAATATATACGTAATACGTAATATGTATATACGTAATATATACGTAATACGTATGTACGTAATATATATATATTACGGTCCTCAAAGAACATAACGGCATAAAAGAAGAAATTTTGCCTTAAGTTATTCAAAATTTGAGATTCAAATGAAATTTTTCCATTTTACTTTACCTGTAATTGCATCTTTTACTTTACTTCATTTGTATTTAACCACTGAAATAGAACCGTCTATAGTGCATAAAGATGATTAGGTAAATCAGTTACAAGAAGTGCCTATTCTGCAGAAACAGAATGGAGATGAGGCATATTTTTAAATTATTAGCATTTTATTAATGGTTCCTGCTCTCTGACTGTTTATGTACATTCATGAATATATAAATGTTAAAGGTGTGTGTCTTTGGAATCATAAAGTGCTCTATTTTATTTTCAAATCATGAAGTATCTGCTTTTCCTTAGATGAAGTTTCAATTAAATCTTATGTTTAATTAAATCTTCTGGATTCCTACTGGGAAAAACAACATATTCACTTTAAAAAAAAAACATTTGGATGGTGTATAGACTAACTTTTATTATTTCATGTAAAGACAACTGTACATTACACACTGGCTTATTAGCTTTCATTTTTATATAACCTCACAAGCATCCTGAGAACTTGCTGAATTTCAGTTCAGGACCTAAATGCTTGTAAACAAAAGCAGGAACACTTGAACAAGCATTTTCCTAAATTCACAGTACTCCAAATTAGATCTACCTTAACCTGGCTTCAACAGCCTGGATGCCCTGATAAAGCCACAAAGCAGGTGTTTGGTATCTCCTTGCTCCCATCTAGTGGTTGTCCAGAAAGAACACCTAGTTGCTACCTTCTACAAATTACTAAGAAATAATTATAGGAAGCTGCATGATAGCAAGGAAAAGCTACAGTTCTCATGAGAAGGCAGCAAGCTTTCTACCATGAATTAAAATCAGTCCATTTCATAGTAGGACTGATAAGAAGAAAAGCACTAGTGATATGATTCTGCTATGCAAGCATTTTTACTGCACTACAAGTAGGGCTCAGATCGGAAATACCAGTGCATCTGGCTACTTATAGCCTCCTTTCAAAAGCACGTACAGATCTATCAGTGGTACAAATATCAGGGTTTCAGAGCACCCAGAAGTTGTAAGCATTTTCAACCAACTGCATCTAGAGGTCCCATTTCAGATCACCGTATAAAGAACAGCTCTAAATGCAGCCAGGCAAATGGTACTTCGGGAGTGATGTTTGTATTGTGTTTAGCCTTGGAAGGATATTTGGCTCAGAAACCAATCCTGAATCCTGCTAAGGCTGGAAACAAAGAGACCTGCTAGGGCTAGACAAATCCATCTTCAAAACACTGTGCAAGTGACCACCACATCCCAAATTGAGAAACAAGGAGCAAGATGTCCATTACCAGTAAGACTGGGAGAAAAAAGATGTAAGAGTAAGATCCAAGAGCTCTTACATATAACAAGATCCAAGAGCTCTTATATATTGACTTGTCAGATTCTGCAATAGGTAATCTTTACTAAGACTTCTTGTATTGGCAGTAGAAACAGCTTACCTATTTGAGTCATGTTCTCTACTCTTTGCTGTTAGCTCCAGATTGTGGACTGAGTTTCTACACAAAGATTTACTGCCAAGCTTTGCATGAGGTGCTGACATTTAATTTCTTTAAAGGAATAAATGCATACCCAAATCCTCTCCATGTTTGTTTTGCAGATGAACAGATACATAGGGTATATTGTGAACAGCATGCTATTCAGTCAAATTCTATGGAAAGTAAAAATGGTAATACCACTGAAATTTAAACCAGCCTAAAGAAAGCATGTGGAAGAGATGTGTCTCCAAATATCTTGGGCAGTTCACATCAGCATGGTTTGCTGAGGTCCCAGGATGGAGACTAATTGAATGCTTATGTCAGGTGAACATGTTTGATTTCTAACATTTAAAAAGCACCATTGTAAAGAAGTCACAATCCACTTCCCAAGATGGTAATTGCTCTGAATTTCCCTAGGAATAGAAGTCAAAATAAAATTTGAGTTTTGTTTTTTTACCTGTGGAATCTTAACTTGATAAGATTAGCAACAATACATTTCAAAAACTTTCAATATTCCTATGAGCTACAAATTGAGAACTAAGTCTGTATTTAAGCAAGGAAAGAAAGAAAACCACTGTGTAAGTAATTTGTGGACTGAATACCAATAATCAAGTACATACTGAATGCAATATCTATTTAGATTTTGAAGAATTGTTAAAGTATCACTGAAACTGATTAAAGTCTTAGTTTTGTTTTGTTTTCTATGAAAGCTCTGGCTATTATTCTTGAATTGCTGCCTGTCTTTCAAGAACTGAAGGGATGGAACAATAAACCTGCAAATTGTCTCATTTGTGTATTATTTTTTTTTTTAATAAACATTCACATTTTTTAAAATCTAAAATTGTTATATATATAATTACATGACCATCACATTCTATTTCCTTTTAGGGTGAACAAATGGATGCAAAATATTGAAAAAGAGTAAGGCATGAAATAAGGAAAAAAAATACACCTAAATGTAATTTAACACTATATACTATAACTCTATGTATCTATCATTACAACCATATTTGCTACCAGCATATCCTAAACAGGGTGATACATTATTTTATTTTTAAAGTTTTCATTTCTGTTTTTGAGGATCTCATATGCTCCATCTAACCACAATTTTTTTTTTAAATTTGATCTAACCCTAAACATGCGCAGATGCATTTCAGTCCAGCTTAGGGTTACCAGATATATGGCAAAAGGACCTCCTCCTTTTTGTCAGCAAGTCCTCTGTCCAGCCAGCATAGCCTTAAAATCAAATAGTGTCCAGGTTTTTTTTTTTTCTTTTTCTTTTTTTGAGTAATGAGCTTTCTCTTCCTGAACAGTTTTTCTTGCAACACAGCACTTCCTTAGTAAGTGCCAACAAGTTAACAAGTTTGGCACTGGGACCTTTTTTTGTTGTGGATACCAAGAAAGTTAAACAGTGTGTCTTCCTTTCCACTGGACCCTACCACAACTCCCCCTCCCCACCCCCACTTGTCCTCCTTTCCATTTGGCCATATCTATCTATCTATCTATCTATCTATCTATCTATCTATCTATCTATCTATCTATCTCTATCTATCTATCTATCTATCTATCTATCTATCTATCTATCTCTATTTAGATTTTTTATCCTACCTTTACTGTTTTACTAAATACCGTAACTCAAGGTGGTAAACATACCTAATACTCCTTCCTACTCTTAATTTCTGCACAACAAGAACCCTGTGAGGTGAGTTGGGCTGAGAGAGAGTGACTGGCTCAAAGTTACCCAGCCTTCTTTGCATCTTCAGATATCTGGTAATCCTAGTCCAGTCTGCTAACCTTTTCAAGAAGTATCAACAAATAGCAGAGCTTTGAGATTGCCAAAGCAAGAATGACCAAAGCCATTCTCTCCCTTAAGGTGGAACAACACCTACCTAAACCTCACCAGTCATTTTCAACCACAACATAAATCTTAGATCACAACTAACCATAAAAAAGTCACCCTAAACCTAATCCTCACATTTAAAGTCACTGTAAACTTCCTTGAAGCCTAGTCCTAACCCTAACTTCACCATCACATGGAAAAAATATTTACTTTAATCCTTACCCAGCACTCAATCCCAGCTGAAACTGAAACCTAAGTATAAAACTAAGAAAAAACACCCTCACAGTAAACTATAAATCTTAATGCAGCCTATATTGAATCCTAATGCCAATAGAACAGTTTACTCTAATCCTTACAGAAGCATTCATTCTCAAATACAAAGACTAGCACTGACCATAAAAATTAATTATTTTGCTAATATTTATACTTATTTTATTCTTGACCTCAAAGAAGACTATCACTATCCAAAATTCAATCTAGTTCTAATAGAAATAATTACCTTGATCCTTATCCGAGCATTCAGTGCCCAGAGCAACATACTCCTAAGACTGAGCATGAAAGCTGCTGAGACCCTCATAATGTGGGGACTTAACTAGCTGCAACATGTCCCATTTGCCTCATGGTAATAATATGAGAAGGTGTGGATGGCCACACAATCCTCTCTCAATATGCCACATCATCAGGCAGTTCTACCTAGAGAAGTGTCTCATGACCTACTACTAAGGACTGAGCTAACTAATTATAATATTTGTTTGGATACAGAGTTAAGTTTCACTGAGATCTGTTGTTAAATTTAGTGCCAGGGTTAACACTGGGGTGAGTTGTTATAGTTGCTGTTCATCTTACAATTATATTATGCTTGGGACTATTTATTTGGGTAAGCCTTAAGGTAAATAGTTGCACTGGCAGACAGTCTCTATGGTTTGTATGTATCCTTTCTGCAGGACAGCAAATTATTTTATCCTCCACTGCTGTACTTGAAAGTAGAAAGCACAAGTGAGCCCTGAATGCCATTACCAAGAACAAGTCATAAAGAATTCTGCTTAGGTATGAAGTTAGCCAAAATAAATTTGCTGAGATTGTACATACAGAATTATACAATGTAATAGATTTTTATGATCTATCCATGCCCTTGAACCATATCTACAGTGGGAGAAAAAGAAATGTACTAGCGAGGCCTACTTTTGACTTGTTCCTTTTTACATGGAGATCATGTGTAACATTTCACATTGATGTACTTTAGTCATTTTCCAGAAGGTGATGCAGAGGGAGTATCCAATCCATTTTGTTATTACCTTTACGAGATCTACAGAGCACCTTGAGAAGAGCACGTCTGACACAATTTAGTCTTTCATTTCTAACATCATACCTTACTGACTTCTTATAGGGTATTCAGGATCGGCTTATTAGCAGATCTTATTACCAGAGTCAATCTTTCCAAAATGGGGAATGACAAGTTCATCTGTTCATTTCTTGCTTGATAGCCTAGTCTTCTGGTGTTGTCTTGTTGAGAGGTCTGTCTCCATTGGTTGCTTTCCATAGATCTGCTTGGAATGTTTGTGTTTGTGTGGGGGTGAAATAAAACAGCTAATGGAAAGAAAATACAAACTTCTGTGTCAAAGAAGTAACCCTCTCTCTCCCTGTCCTGTCCATTTTTTTTTTTTTTTAAATTTTCCTCCCTACAACAACAACAGAAAAGTAACTTATTAAGATTACAGCTCAGGAATTCCAATAAATACACAATACCTCTAGTTTTCCATTTCATTTATCCCACATAGGTCCCTTTTAAAACTATGGGAAGCCTAAGGGTCACAGATTTGTTGTGACCACCCACTTTTTTCTCACCTCACAATTATAGTCATTTTTTCTCAACGGAGGAACCATTGTATGTAATTTTTTCAGGGAAAAAAAAAAATTGTTCACAGGAGGTAACAGAATATAACTGACCTTGGCTGATCTCAGAAATACTAAAAATATAGCTGACCTTGGCTAGTTCTTGAATGGGAAGCCATTAGAAAATGTAGACTAGGCTGGAAATTAAAAAAAAGAAAAGGAAAGGAAAGGAAAATGCCAGAAGAAAGCAATGGCAAACTCCTTCTGTATTGTTGTCAGGAAAACTACATGGACTTGGCTAAGTACTCTCCACATGTTGAGCTCAAGTTGAGGAAGATTTTGCTAATGTTTGTATTTATTTGTTTATTCCATTTATGTACCAATTTTCCAAGATCTTAAGACAGTCTCTCTTACAACTATTATGTTGATGGTATGTTTTAAATATTGAAAGATTCGAGGGGCAAAATGGCTATAGGCCTGGAGTTACACATAAAGTACTGATTAAAAAAAATACATATGTGTATACACACACACACACACACACACACACACACACTTCAGGTATAAAATTAAAATCTGGTGGTGGACCAATATATATTGCTTTTTTTGACTGAGATTATAGCTTTATTGTTGCATCTAAATGTCCTAACATTCAGATTGTTTGTCTATTAGAACTTGGGGGTCATAAAGGAAAATCAGTAAATGATACATAAAAATAAAATTTCCCTTAAATTAAGATGGATTCCAGGTGCCACCTGCTATAGATAAATTGGATATAAATTGCTTATTAAGCCAAGTCAAACAACAGAACAATCAAACAGTTCCACTACAGCCAAAGGCTCAATAAGAATGCAATGAGCAAACAAAATTGCTAAGTTTAATCTGAGTCCAGAAATATATATTTTATGACCAGTATTTTGTGTATGTGCATGTGTATGGAAGATACTTCCAAATTCATCACATTTCCTGATACATTTTAGCAAGGATTGTTTACTACTAGACAAGAAAAGGTCATCTCCTCTCCCCCTCCTTTCTGCTGCACATTGCCACTTAAAAGAAAATGCAACACAAAACTGTTTTGGTGGGGGGGCGGTACTTAACACCATAGGCTGTTTTTGTTCTAAGTGCATACTATAATGCACTTTTGTTCTATAATGTGGAACATGGTAAGAAAAGAGAAGGGAGAAATTCTACAGCTAGTTCTTCATGCCCTTCATCTTAATACTTCTGGTGTTAATGAACTCTTCTCTCCCACTTCTTTCCCCTCTCTTCTCCCATCAGTGAGAGGAAGCAGATATTTTTCATGGAAAATCATGGTTGTTCCTCCTTCTCTCATCATTGTCGAGCTGTGGGTCAACAAAAGAGGTGAAAGAGATGGCTTTGTCAGACTACGGGAGACCTATGACTCTCTCACTACCACAAGGAAAATAACCCTGAAAATCAATGGCCAGGGATTATAGTGTACATTTGCCTGCAAAAGTATGATGGACTTATCTTCTCTGGAGATAAGGAAAGCCTTGCAACTGGGGAGAGATCTCAGAGCGCGGCCACCCATCTCTCTGTTTTCCCTTGAGTAACTTCAGATTCTGAAACTATTTTCTTGCTGACTGGCCCTCAAATCAAGATTCTTGTACTGTACCTGCCCAATGTGAATTATTCAGAGTGTCTCACAAGACATCCCTTATCCAGAGGCAAATTCACAAAATGTTTTCCAGCTCTAATTGCCTTAAAAGGATTGTTTTAAATTGTCTTTACAATATCACTCTCCTCTTGCTTTCAGAGGGATCACCTGAGATGAGATTTGTCATCCAATCATAATTCTAGTGGGATATCAATCCACTTCGTTCCATCTCACCATGGTGCAAGTTTTATCCCTTCTAGGGCAACATTATACTAAATATCATATCTGCAAGTGTACAATATGTGCCATGTTATGAAGGTGTTTCTTGCAGCATAAACTGAAAATGGTGTAGGGTTGGGATTTCGGGACAAGCTGAATAGGAGAGGGTTCTGAACAAATTTGGGGCTTCATTAAAATGGTGGGTTAACCATGCCAACCAGAAGGACACAGCTTTGTTTCATGGAATGAACATAATAATTTTGCTGATAGCAGCTATTTGCCTTTTAGATTCCTCATCAAGCTTAGAAGGTACTGTGGAAAACCAGCTTTCATATATTTAGTGTTTCTAGAGAGAACAACTGTATGGACATGAAACAAAATATTTGTGTTTGTGTGTGTGTGTATGTGTGTGTGTTTAAGGACTAATCTTTAGAGATTAGATTGTGTGAGTTGAGAGTTTTAAAACATATGGGCCATATGGGTCTTAGTGCCAAATGTATTTTGTTTTGGCTGATACACTCATTTTTGTTAGTGCTGTGAATCATTTACAGTGATTGTAGTACCAATGGCAATCATCAAAATGCAAAGCTTTTATATCTATATACATATAAATCTATATATACACACAGATACAACCACACACAAACCTACATATTCCCTCATGTACATCTTATTATATAAGGGGAGGATAGGACAATTCATAAAATTATTATTCTGTTACAGAGAGGAAGAAAATGCTATGTTTTGAAACAGGAAATGTGTTCAGAATTGTTCAGAAGGTTAGGCACCAAAATCATTCATCTGGCTTAAGTACCGTAAATTACTAGATGCCTTGCAGTCCCACATATGTGAATATATCTAGGATCAAATGCAACTTCCTTGCTATTCTAATGAAAAAAAAATCAAGCACAATACAAAGATGGGCTACTGCTAAAAACAAATAATTGAATATGATTACCTGGCTGCACTGATACAGTCAGAGGCAGAGCTTCCTTGGATGATGGGGGAGGGGGGGGGACCACACACACACACACACACACACACACAAACATTCAGACTGTTTGTAAGATAAATGAGAACTTCATTTTTAATCCTGCATTATTTTTCCCTGGGTTTCCACATCTTTGAATTTATATAAAGAAGACATCTCAAATTATTGTCCAAAGAATTCATTCCTTAATTGCCTGTTTATGCACACTCTAGCTCACAAGGTATTTTACAGAGTAAAAGAGAAAAAAGGTCTGTCCCAAGAAACATACAATAATATATTATATTTACAAAGCATATTCTGCAAATGATTGCTACTCTTTCATGGGATTTGTTGATCCTGCAACTTTGATCAGTTGGTATCTTCTACTTTTGAGTGTTCATGTCCTAGGCTGCTGTCTGGACTCTGTAAGAGTCTGGCTGCATGGGAGTCTGTGGGGAGGGCAAGGGGAAGGACAAGTACAAAGAACACAAATAGTGTGCTTGCATCATTTTGTATCATGATGCCTACAGTTAAGTGGTGGCATGTCTGAGTCTAAAGACCAGCAAGATGATAGTTCCCAGGAATGTGGTAAAGTGACAAGCTCTGGATGAATCTGCACTGTTCCTGAAGGGAATTCATCTTTGTCAGTGGAGACCCAAGTTTAGCCTGGCAACAGTACTTTATATTCTGGTAACTTGCCATCTAAATTCTGCCATGTATTTTGTATGGGTCTGTCTTTGAAGATAACTTTGAAATGAATGGAGAGTAAAAGGTGGGGTTTGTGGACTAAAATCAAATCAGATTAAATCAAAGCACACACACACACATACCACACACACACCCTTCATTCTATTCCACCACAACATGAGCAATTTTGTGGAGGTGCGCTGCAGGCAGAGTAAGGCTTATTCTCTGAGGCTGAAAGAAACCTGTGTCTCCTGCTATTCTTTTAATGTATGATTTTATTATTATCCATTTTAGATATCATGTTGCTTTGAATACATAGCTGCTGGAATGGAAAATTGAATATTTTATAAATAAATTCAGCTGAAACAGACAGTGACTATTTCCATCACAGTGGAGGTCACAAAATAAATCGCAATGTTGTTCCTTGCATAGAATTAGCACCATACCAGACAAAATCCACAAATGGTTGAGAAAAATCAACATTTAAGACAGAAAGATATATTTGAGAAAAATCCTACTTTAAAATGTGGGCAAGTTATGGTACTTTATTTCAATCCTAAGAAGCTCCTTTCTGATTCTTGAAGACTGCAAAGCCAAAAGTATAGATATGCTGTCATTATTTTATATCAGTTCCCCCCACCCCCATCTATTGGTAGCAGTAACACCAATATCTAGGGAACATACATTTTGTTTTCTAAGGGTTGTTCAGGTTTCTTTTGGAATCACAATCCTCATGAGTTGGTAAATATTCTGTAATTGTATCTCATGTATGTCCATACTCCCTAGTAGACATACTTAGCCTGACTTTAGTTTGTACACCTCAATTTAGTTAAGAAAATATGTCTGTGTATGTATTTATCTCTTCTACATAAAACTGTAGAGTGTGCCAATTTCTCATGTTGAGGACTCACCTCTCTGTGTTTTTAGTTCCCCTTTTGATTAACAGAAAATGCTCATAATATTTCTACTTTAATTTTTAACAGAATGATTCATCATGCTCTCCACCTTTCTATGGTAATTGTAGTAAATGATGGCCAACAAGACCATTCATTAATTTTATAGTTTATACATTGCAACAGAGTATTGAACAATAGAGTAAGAAGTGCTTTCTCCAAGTACAAATAAAACTGTAATAGTGATTCAGAAAAATAATAATCTGCAAGGTACATTTCACTTTTAGTCCCTAATTTCCATTTCAAACACATTTTAAAATTAGTACAATATCTTCTGAACATTACCGAAAGTAGAGGCTCTGAAAAACTGGGAGTATGTTCCTAACAGATGAAAAAAGGATTAATTTTTCTACCATTTAGAGTTTGACGCTCCCAAAGTACCCTTTATTTCATAATGTAGTGATGAGCATTTCCACATCACTGTTCCCACTATCCAATCCTGTTGTGCAGAGCGCAGCAAGCTCTCAAAATTTCTGCTCTCAGGAAAAATACACATCAGCATGAGAGCTTGCAAAATGCAATGTCCATATTTTGCTCTCCAAAGAAATTCCAGTCAGAAAATATATACTAACTGGTTTTTATTGATAAAAATGCAAAACTCCATAAAATACAAGTTGCATACAAAATATAAGAAATAACAAAGACTTCTTCTCATCTTAGCATCCAAGGCTTATCCACAACAAAGTCTCTAGCTAAAAACTCTCAGAGAAGAGGTACACTACTTGGTTATTAGTTACAACTACATAACCCATAAACTACATGATAGATGAAATTATACACGACTGACAGGCTAGGCATCTAGCCCTCCCATTATATTGCCAGCATGTACCCCCCCCCCCTGAATAACTAGCATACACATGGCAATAGGTGGCAGTAAATAGCACAACACAGTCACAAGATGCTTTGTTTACATTAACTCATAAGCTAGTCATAACAATGTTGTTGTACAGATAATGGGATGACTTTCTTCCCATGAGAAAATCCTGACAAATCCCTTAGAGGTAACTCGGAAATCATCACAATTGCTTTAATTTTTGCCGTATTGTTTCTACAGAAAAAGAAGAGGAAATCACCTTATTGATTGATTGATTGATTGATTGATTGATTGATTGAAATAAATAAATAGGGCCACCCAACTCAAACAATGTGACTCTGGGCACCATACAACAGAAGGAAAATAATAATAACAACAACAACAATCAACAAGAACAACAAAATCATACAGCATTAAAAAAGAACAATCCAATGTAAAATATAAAAGGGTGATGAAACAAGATAATTAGACAACCAAAAGGGAACTCCACTCCACCAGATTAAAAAACTAGGTGAAAAAGCTTTTTCCAAAGGCAAGCTGAGTTGGGCCCCATTGTATATTATGGGAGAAGGAGATCATTCCACAGATTATCTTCATCCTCATCCTGGTTTATCTCTTGTCAAACAGAGGAAGAAAATTGACAAACATGTCAATTTCACTCCTGTTTGTTGCTCCTGGAGTATTGTAAAAGCAAAGTTGTCAAACCAACTTTTTACAGAATGGGATAAGGTAGAGTGTACTTCAGGAACAGGATGGTGGAATTCGGCAAGGGAAAATCACCTGTTTCATAGAACTGCAACAATTCTAAAAACAAGATTTGGAATGGTCCTTCTTGAACATTATCTGAATCTGGAGTAGTTGATAGCTTAGCTAGCAAGGACAGAAAATGACATGATCTTATGGAGTCAGTCTAGGTGCTGCATAAACATGTTGATATTTAGGTTCAATTAAAATAAGAATATTGTGATATGTAAAGAAAGAAAAAAATATTTCATGGATCACTCTTGTTTGTAATGTGGAATTTGTTATTTCTAAGACTACTTATAAACATCTCCTATGGATTGTACCCAAACTTATCTCTAAATAATTATCTTTGGAGCTGAAGCCTCCACCAGGTTAAAAGAACATTGGTGTAAGCACCATTTAATTTAAACACAAGAGAATAATATAAAGTTACTGTAAGATTCTTCAAGGATGCAGGCAAAGTACATGGAAGAGATTCCCCTCCCCCACAATTATTTTAGTAGGAAAAAAGAAAAGAAAAGAAAAGCATGAGATCTGCAAGAATTTTCAGTGCTGCCTCAGCAGTTCTAACTTGCACCTTCTTTCTTTTACACCTAGTTTACCTTGGTCTAGGTCAGAGGAAGGCTGGCTTTAGACAAATCATTTTGGAAATGTAAATGGCACACACAAGAGAAACAGTCTGGATGGTGTAGGGAACCATAGAGACAACCTAGCAGATGGAATGAGACAGTTAGAAAAACATGATTTAAGCCCAGGAAAGGAACAGGATATTTAAAATAAACTTAACTGACTCTGTCTAAACTCTCTGGTATAAGAGGGAGAGATGGAAAATGCTGTCAGACTTTCAAGATCTTGTCACAATACCCTACATCAATAAAGTAGAGTTTCAGAATTTCTTATGGAGTCTGTTTCCTGACCTACCTTGAAGGGCTGACAGAAGGGGATATATTCCATACATTCTTAAACTGAAGGCATATTATAGCAGCAATTTTTAGTAGGAAGTAGTTTGTACTTCATATATACAGACCCTCACAAATATATATAGAGAGAGACATTTGACTAAATAATTAAAGTACTACCGTACACTTTCAGATTTGCACATAAGTCCATCTTGTAGCAAAGTGCATTTAGTTTTCAACCAGACACTCCCTCCTAGTGTCGATACAATAAAACCCATCTTAGCTAACACTTGGTAGAATATGCAATTTAAAAAAAAATTGACTATATGCAAGTATTAAGGGCATTTTAGATATTCTTTCTTATGGATGCTGTTAACAAAAGTTGTGAGGTAGCCTGATCTTAAGTCTGATGAAGAGGAAGCTTTCATGCCATGGAATTCTTTTGAAGAGAACTTGTTACTTCCCAACTCACACTCAGAGAATCTCTAGTGATTTTTAAAAAGTTATACCTTTTCACATCCAAAATTTTTAGAACAGTGTAAGATTTCTTTGGTACATTCCTTATAGCTCTCTATCCCTGGCTGAGTATTAAACTGAGTCACAGTGCACAGTTAAACCTTCAGACTTAACAGTACAAGAATTACATTTCAAAAACCAAAGCTCCTCTAAGATTTGTTTAGTTCCACACACAGAAAAAGCTTCTGTAGTTTCTACTGACTTTTTAATAAGAAGCTTAAATTCTCCCAGACCCTTCTTCCTTTCTCAGAAGAAAAATAACTAGGGAAAAGACATTTTCCCAAAAAGGTGAATGAGGAAGGCTATACTTAAGGTAATGGTGGTGTGATAGCCTGCTAATGCCCTGCCCCAAAATATTAAATACATCATAACAACAACAACAACAACAAAAGGCGGAGGGGGGGAGGGCAAAGGGAAATGCCAATTGGTAGTGCTGTGCAAATCTCTACTGCATCAGTTAGATTGGATCATGTTTCAACAATGTAAACTATGGAAGCAAATCAAATTGATTGCCAGAGCTGAATTAGACTTTCATATCAGATTGATCCAATGCATATGTTCAGGTTTCTAAAGTAAATTCAGAAGTTTGAATTGATTTAGCAAATTGGATTGAACTCAGTTTTCACTGCCTAAGTTGAATGTTCTAATTTATATCTATAGGCACAACATTAAATAATCTGACTGTAATTTAAATGGAAATGCAATTCTTTTTACTTATTGGGAGGACTTCTGTACTAGCTCCATCTCCCCTCCAGGTATTAGCAACTGATGAGCACCAGGCTTGCTTGCTAATCAAGGAGGCTCCAACCAGACTTTCCCAGCCATTTCATATGGCACAGTTTGAAAGTCACCTTTCTTATAGCTTCTTAATTGAAGCCCTTTTCCAACACTTGACAGTTCCCCAGAATTAAGGTTGATACCCCATCATATATCCACTTGGATGAAAGCTTTCTTCCCACATATTCCATGGAGTAACACTTGTCTTACATTCTCCACAGTCAGTTCTAAGAGGCAGTTTGGTGCAGTGGTGAAGGTGCTGGCCTGGAAACCAGGAGACTGTGAATTCCAGGCCTTCCTTAGGCATGAAAGCTGCTGGGTGACTTTGGACCAGTCACTCTTTCTCAGCCCACCCCACCTCACAGGGTTGTAGTTGTGAGGAATATAGTTGGCAGAAATATTAGATATGTTCACCATCTTGTCTTGTGATACATACATATATACATACATACATATGGGATAAAAATCTAATAATAATAATATGGACAACCTGTTTCCATTAAGTCACATGTTACCTTACTTTACTTATACATTTATTTATTTATTGCAGTCATTGGGGCTTCCCTGGACTTTGCTGCTAAAATTTGGAGGAAAGAGAAGAGAAGAGAAGAGAAGAGAAGAGAAGAGAAGAGAAGAGAAGAGAAGAGAAGAAATTGATTGTGTGTGTATATACAACTAAGAAAAAAAATAAATGTATTATTTTTCAGTAGGTTTAATGCAGCTATTTTGCTTATTTAAAATGTCAAACACCTGGATATTTTAAGAAAAACCATCAAAATTTCATGGTCACCTCTTCCAATTACATCACTATGTCACCATTTGTCCCCTATTGCCCTCAAAGGCCATTTTTAGAAGTGTGCCCTCCCTACCTGTAAAACAGTTGCCTACACCACAAACAGAGGATGCTTGCAAACAGAACTTTCTTCTGTAAAGCAGGACGTAACCATATTAGGTTGGATAAAGGCAATCTTGGAAAATGAAAAGTTCACTTGTGTTTGAACCCACACACAAATACTTCATAGATGCCTTTATAGTCTCTTCATATATTGTATATCATGTTCCCTTCATAACTATCTCCACAGCAACATATCAGATACTGTTTATGGAAGGCAAAATAGATTCAGTTCAATTTATGGTCAATTCCTATACTATAGCTTAAATATGATGTTGTTTTAGTCATGTGCTCTTCAAGAATTAACTTGACCTTTTAAAAAATATGTTTCTTCCTTTTCTTTTGAGGGGAATGATTAATTTGGGGCTGCTTATTTGCTGCTTAGGAGATTTGGAAACTGTTTTCAGTTAAGTTAAAGAATAACCTTGGGCAAATCTAGCCACAATATCCTATCTGGAGAGTAATTCTGGCTATTATTTCTTCCCCTTAATTTTACACTTTGTGATGCAATTATATAGTATAAGTTCTATAAGCTAAATGTTTAGGCAGACGTTCCAGATGTTGCTTTTTAAGTCTCATCCTGTATAACTTAGACAAGCATCTGGGAAGCATCTATGACAGGCCTCAGAAATTGGGAAATTGGGAGAGAAGGACTAAAGGCAGCCCTTAATACTGTGATATATTTTTAAAAAGGTAAAAAATCAATAAAAACTAAACAATATGTCACTCTAATGCAAATAAGCATGACCAAATGGTTTAGTACTCTCTACTCTTAACTCACCACTATTGAATTAGCATAGTGTTGTTGTTGCTTTAAGTAAAATCTGAAGTGAATTGGGTTATACTCACTTGAAATATACTTAACATAATTCCTGGAAAACAAACAAACAAAACAATCTTGAGGTTTCTAATGGAAAGTTCAATTCTACATTGTCGCATATTTCCATATGAAAGAAATATATTGGGTCATATTAGAAAGTTTTGTGTCATTGTAGGAAGGAAATCTTCCTCCCACCATTCAGTCTTCCTCCCACCATGCAGTCTCCCTGCCACAATCAAAGCAAACGGGGAGAAACTGCAATTAGAATGTGTCCAATACACAGATTATGTTGAGGTATACTCAGCAGAAATTTTACTGTAAGAATAACACAGGGTAAACCAAGTAGCCGGGGCTAATGAGCCAAGTATTCACACCTGATAGATACTGACTCAGAACTATGTGAGTGATATAAGCAGCCTGAGAGCTGCTGGTCATTGTTGGGTGTGTTACTAAGAGCTGTGGGATAGGTTAGTAGGTAAGATATAACTTGTGTAGATAGCTGTATATAATATAATCTGTATCTTTAACTAAAGCAGAGTCCAGTTGTTTTCTTTCTTCCTGGACCACTTGAGGACTGGCCCACGGCGTGACTCTGACAGATTAAAATGCAGCAAGAGATGCCAATTTAATAATATTCCTTCCAGGCTGACGTTTAACCAGAGGTCTCTTTGATCATGTAAGAAAAGATCCTCTCCCTGAAGAGATTACCATTTCAATCAACAAATGTTTAACAAGCAGAAACCACAACTCAGCAGGGTGCCTGACACACAGAGGCTCCTTCACGGAGCTCCAGCTAAGCGCACTTTCTCGGAATTCCTCGAGAGCATGCTTTAGCATGCTCTTGGGAACAGAAGCAAGATTTCCCTATGTAAAGGGCTTTCAAAGGAGAATTTAACATGGCTGCCTCCAACAGCTGATTCTGTATATTGTGCTCTTGGAAATAAACTTCACCTCTGATTCAAGCAACTGCCTGCACATTTTATTTCTGGCTTGGAAATGAACATGGTAAGATTTCTTTCTAACATCACTAAGACATCAGGATTGGGACTAAGTCTGATTGAACCCAGTGTAATTTACTTCTGAGTTGATTCTAAAATCATGCAGTGCAAAACTAGCCAAATGTCTCTGGATTTTTTTTTTTCTCTTTCCAAATCATTTATCTAGCTTTTAATTTGAGCATACTTTGTAAATCATACATAACTTGAGACTATCATGGAAGAGTGAGTCACAGACAGAAAGGAAACATAACCTTTAAAACATTTTCTCTGAATCTGCTCAGCAATTTCCACTGGAATGTAATACATGCATTAGTTGCAAACCAGTTTTTTTTTTTATCCAGCTCTTC
This sequence comes from Liasis olivaceus, assembly GCA_030867105.1. Taxonomy (NCBI): domain Eukaryota; kingdom Metazoa; phylum Chordata; class Lepidosauria; order Squamata; family Pythonidae; genus Liasis; species Liasis olivaceus. Next base: position 90,360,774 of record CM061348.1, on the reverse strand, counting down.
TTCCTCTGTTCTTTTCAGTTTAGATGACAATCATTCATGATATATCTCTGGGGACATTTATGAAATATCTATTTGTACAATATTACTAGGTGATAGAATTTTCTTTCACCTTCACTGGAACCAATACATTTCAGTATTTTTATTAAATTTCACACATGCTTTATCTTAATATAGAGTTTCCATATCGCCACAATGCATAGGAGCAGTTTGCATTTTGGCTCTTACCGAGAAGTGTCTCTTTGTTGGATAAGTGAATCATTATACAGAACTTGGCCACTGGTAAAGTGCCTACTTAGTGTTATTCTGCAACAAGTGGGAAGAGAGTCATTTTCTTCCTTTTGCATTTTTCATTTGGAGTTTTAAAAGACAGCTCAGATGGTAGGAACTCTCAAGGACTCATTGGGTTTCTCTGCTGGTTTAATAGTGATCGTGACACTTGTAGATGCGCGGCACTGAATTAGTGAACTCATCAGACACAAAGAAGACATGATCAATTATTCACCGCATGCCATCAACTACAAGAACGGTGACTGCTGCCTGTCTCTCTCTTTCTCTCCTTTTCATTCTCTGAGACTCACAAATGAAGCTTGGCTTATTTATGCAATTTACATTATTACAGCTGTTTATAGACCTGTAGCAGAAAAAGCTTCATTTCTCTATTGGTTACATTGCTCCCTTATTCTTCTTTCAAATTAAACATAATGACTGCAGCATAGTTTTCTCACAAAGGCCAGGATATCAGCTTGTTTCTGTTTTGACTGGGCTAACACCTCACTTGTAAACCTGTCATTGCAGCCAGTAAGAAAAATGAACTTCTAGGCATGTCTGAATGCTTATCACCTAACTTCTTGTCACACAGGGTAGTGCTTTGTGTGCACACAACAGCACTGGATTGAGATTTTGGCCATTTGTGGGAGAGATGTACAGAAAGGAACATTTGCCCAAAGACTGTGAAGAGCTAGGAGGAATGTGGGGGGACTTTGGTAGAGCCTTTTTACATTACTTTAAAATGGCTTTTGCCTTCCTAAGACCCTAAATTAGTGTTTCTCAATCTTGACAACTTTAAGGTCTGTGGACTTAAATTGGCTGGCTGGGGAATTTTGGGAGTGGAAGTCCACACATTTTAAAGTTGACAAGGTTGAGAAACACTGCTCTAAACAGTTTCTAATGTGCATTTGATCTAATTGAGCTGAAATTTGATCCACTTGGCTTAGGTTGCTACTGCTACCAATTCAACTGCTCCCAGTTTGTCAAGGTATTCCATAGAGGTTCTATAGAGTTTCAATATTTCCCCACAAGAAAATTCCCAGTTGCATGGGGGGAGGATAACTGTATCCATTTAGCTCCTGAGACAGTTCATTTTAGTTAGCCTGACACCTTTGCAGTGATTTGTACCATCTTGTCATTAAGAAAACTGTCTCGCTGTCTTTAACTTTTGTGCTAGATGGAGACAAAGGAATTGTGTGACTTTGGACTTAATGATCTCTGGGTCTTTAATTTTCAAATGCCAAATTCTTCATGTGGTGATCCAAAACCTATAGCTATGTAATTCTGTTATTAGGAGTGAGGAAAAAGACACAAAAGGTTATGGAATCATCTAGTGTTTAGTGTTCAATAAATGAAGTATTTAAGGTTCAGTTTTTGTTATCCTGAATTGTATAATAGTTGCAATAGTGCTAGCATTTTTTAAAAATCTGTACTTAATTATCATATAGGAATCCCACCTTAAGGCAGATATGATATACATTAGTTGTGAAGTACATACTTAACATTTCTCTTTCCTTCATCCTACCATCCACAGGTTTAAAACTTTTCATAAATTCTGATATACTACAGTAAAATGAAGGGGGGAAAACTGACTGTGGGCCCTTTCTGGCTCTTTCTGGCATGCCTGCAGGTCATCTTCTTTTCCCTTGCTTCAATGTCAGAGCTCTGACTTCAAAAAGTAGTTGGAAACAGGAGGGTTTTCAAAGTTTGGATTTCCTCCTCCAAGTTTGGTCCTCAAATCTGTTTTCTACCTGCAGGATAAAAACATGTGAGGCAAATATGTTTCTGCCTCTACACACAAACTCCTATGAACTGTGGTTTCCTGTGATGGAGGCCATTGGACTGCATTCTTAAGAAAAAAATTTACACATCAGTTTTCTAATCAGCTTTCTGAAGAGTGTGTGATATGATAATATTTATAATTATAGTATTTTCAAGATGTATACACAGGTATACGTTTCAGCTTATACTAGTGATATGATTTACAGCTTTTTAGAATACAGAATACATGGCACAAGCCTGTCAAATTTTATATTGCAGAGACCAATGGAAATTCTGTGCATTTTTAATAGCTCTGTGAATGAGTCAGTAGAGCCACGAGTGTCTATAGGAATAGATTTTAGCCTAGGACTAAATATGTTACCTGAAGCACTCAGTTCGTAATTGGTCTGGATAATCCCATAGCACCCCATTCACATCTCTTGAATGGCTTGGCTGCTACAGACATTTGCACATTCAGCACAGATGTCTGAGGCAGCAAACCTTTGAACATATGTATCATCATCAGGGTCCTTGCATACATGGAAGCCAACATGAATCATGCTAATACTGCACATCTCTGCAGCGCTGATGTCATTTGAGTGAGTGATGTTGGGTGGACAGCTTATCAAAAGTGTTCATGTGTTAAATTCCTGAGTGCCTGAAAAAGGCTAGAAATCCCCTGAAAGAAGAGTGACAGTAATTACTGTTGTTCAGATATAACTGTGATGGAATGTAGACCTGGCCCTGGGAGCGAGGAAGGGATGACTGAACTGTTAAGGGAGGCGTTTCAGAAAAGATTATTCAGCCCTGGGAAAGAAGAAAGCATGTGAGCGAAATTCAAAATAACCCTGTCTTAAATCTTGACTTTCAAGATTCCGTTACAATACCCAACAAAAAGGAAGAACATTCCTGAAATCCCTGCTGTTCTTATTCCTGGACCCTGCCAACCTCAAAAGGCTTGCAATAATCTGGAAAAGATGCTGTTGGGTATTCGTGAGAATGTGCCTTCATGGAACACATTATTTCCATGACAGGAGATATGGTGCTTTTACACTTTTAACATCCTCAAGGGTCGAATAAAGTTTTTTTTCAGAAATTCGAACATTATAAGTGTGTTTTAAACCACCCTAATGAGTCTTTGTATGAAAGCATTTTTGAAAAGCACTTGTAGAAGTCTATGTTGCTGTTTAGAAATAAATAAAAACTTGAGAAGCGGAATTATTTAATAGCAAGGGAGAAAGTCCAATCTACAGTTCTTTTTTGAAACTGCATATATTTCCCACATTTTCTTAGCTCCTTTTCCTCCAATTTGTTAAATAATGTTATGGGCAATTGGAAGAACTTTTCCTGGCCCAGGAGCATTCTGTCAAGCAGCTAATCCCTGCTAGCACCAAACAAAGGCGCCTGATGCTGAAATATACACACTGCTTACTGAAAGGAACAGAAAGCTGGTAGCAACAACCACCACAACAAAGAGTGAAAAACAAAACATCTCCAAGCAGAACTGGAGCTCAGAGATGCCAGACTGTCAAGAACAACAACATGTGGACTTTCTAATACTGGAGATTAGGTTTAAACTAAGTGCAGATGTCCAAAGGAAGATGAAAACATCTGAAGAAGGGATTTTTTTAAAAAAATGGAAAGACAGAGTCGTTATCATATAAATCCTTTTGGTACAACCATATTTATTAAGGGGGGGGGGGAACCCACAACTATATAATATGTTTATTTTGTTCCCCTATTTAACCCCAATTACCTTTTATTGGGGATTTTTTTTTTACATTTAATTCCCCCAACTCAGTTTTTTTTTTCTAATTTGAATAACTTCGGCTCCCATTCTCCCTATGTAAATTGCAGCAGGTGCATTGAATTGAAGGCATTACAATTAAATGTAATCAAATATTTTAAGCACTAATGAACAGCTCCAGGAAAACAAGTCAAAAGGAAAAAAAAAAAAAAACTTAAGTGAGTGGATTTTCAAACACCCAAGGCACCACAGGGCCAATTAAGGGAGTCAGATACCAGGACACACACTGGCATTAATTATCTTTGAGTTCAGGGAAATAAAAAATAAAAGCAACAATTATCATAATAAATCTCCACACACTGCTTGTAAGTTGTGCTTATCTACAACACACCTGGGTTTCAGAGATTTAAGACATGAAAGTGAATCCTCAGTCAGTAACAATCTCACATAGAGGCTCGTGGGATGTGTTTCTTTCTTGTGATCTGCCAGTCAGAGCAAGGGTCTAAAATGATGTCCAAAAGCTCTGGTAGTTTTATTCTGCGCAGCCCAGCAGTACTGGAAATTGTGGGTGGAAAAGAGAGAGCTGAGGAGGGAGGCACCATTATATATACCGCTGAAAGGTTATAATTTCTTCCTACATTAAGGACTCCTCTAAGTTTGGAGAAAAGAAAGGGAAAAATAAAAGTGAGAGATTGGGGACACATCTTTTGAAATATCTGAAAGTTTCTTTTGCTGAGGGACTTATAGTTAATGCTAGGAGTAATTTGACTAAAGGAATAAAAAAAATTGTTTGCATTCTAAGGGAGTCTTTGAAAGTGTCAAAGGAACGACAAAGAAACATGATTTCCATTAATTAAAAATAACTTAATTGTAATATAAGCTGGGTGAAAGTAATGGTTATAGATGTGCTCACAGTACTACTGCTTTCATCTACTGACCTGTGAATGTTCTCACCACAGCCAATCTTGAAATGTTGAAAATTGTACAAGGTTCCCTCCAGCCAACCTATTGCAGTGGGTAAAAAATGACATCCAACTAGCACCCACTCTTGAATGTTTTATTTGTTTGACAGATGAGTTCCAAAAAACCCCCTACATGGTTGCAGTAACATAGTGGCTAACAAAAGTAATTGGTCATTATTCTTTGCTCAATGCAATATCAGTACTCAAAAGAATAGTGAGGGAAAAAATAGGTCCCTAGGTACTAGGATGTAGGAATTCCCATGAATGGGAGAATATCTTGTCCCACACTCTGAAAACAATCACCACTGCAGATTCAAAGTAAATTATTACAATTTCCAATGTGTCCCAGCTAAGCAAAAATTAAATCAGCTCAACTGTCCAATAGTATCAGTAGCCATCTTGGGAATACAGGATGCAGTGATGATCACTGAACAGTATCAAAGCCCCACCATGTAGAGGGGGCCAAATATACTATTACCTAAAATTCAGAGGAGATTTTTTAACATTGTGTTTTTCCTGTTTAATGGAAGGCTCATACATATTGTTGAAAACTTTTAGAAAGTAATGACATGCTGTATTCAGAGAAGATAGTAATATACAATTGTTACTGAAAAGAATTTGAATAGATACTACTTCACCTATTAAGTTTATAGTATTCTGAATAATGTGCACAGGGATCATTTTAATTTGTTCTAATAAAAATATTTTTCACTATGGATTTTTGTTTTTCTTTGTTTCATTCTCATATATGGGCACACCTATCATCATGTTTTATGAAGACCTTTGACAACTGATTTTTCACAATTCCATTATGTTTCTCAGGAAATCCAATGCATTTAGTAAAATATTCTGCTTACACATCCTCCTTCAATACAGAACCCTACAAACATATTGAACTAGAATTCTCAGAATTCCAAATCTGTATAGGAATACCATGGATACGTTGGCTGAGAATTCTGGAAGTTGTGTGTAGTTTGGCATATCTGGGAAGCACCATGATGGGTTAGGAAAGCAATGCTTAAATACCTTTTTGGGACGGATAGTTTGAGATAGATACACACTTTGTTGACCATATTATTTAAACATTATTATATTGAATATGGATAAGGAATGGTGGGGACATCTTTAATTTATGAAATGCAAATGGCTAGTTTTGCACTCTCAATGTGATGATTTATTACTTGTGCTTTGAATTCCTTTGGATGAATTTTCTGTAACAGGGTGTCATCAACCAACTGGTTCTGGATGAGAAGGGTTGTCCTTTGATAGGGGGGATTTCAGAAATATAAAGAAAAAGTGAAAGAGGTAGTGAATTGAATTCTTTGACAAACTTTTTGCAGAGTATAGTGTGCTTTTCAGGATGCAAGCCAGCTTGCTATATCTCTTTCAGAATATTCTATTCTGTCTCCTCTCAACCCTATTGAGCTTTTTCTCTTTCTGAAATATTTTTCTACTTCTTCAAATATTGGATACTTGTCCCCCCCCCTTTTTTTTCCCCTTCAGTATACCCATTTTAACTCCATAGCTATCATAATTCAACACCTCAGCCCATTTTCTTTGTATATCATGGTGATAACTGTAGGATTTCCTGAGCCACCAACCCTTTGAGAGCCAGACACACCCTTGGAATTTGACAGTGATATCCTTGACTTCTGTGGGGATTTGTTTGTGCATGCAGGAGAACAGACAGGATTTGCCTTCTCTCTGGCTCCACTCTCCTGGCGTGGCTACTTTCTTTTTCCCTCTCTGATTTTCTACTCCTCTGGTTTTCTTTGGCTCCTTTCTTTCCACTTGTTTTACATTCACCCTTTCCTACCTTTATTTGCCTGACTTTTCCCTCTCTTTCCTCCCTTTGTTTGGCTTATTTCCACCCCCTTCCCTTCCCTTCCCTTCCCTTCCCTTCCCTTCCCTTCCCTTCCCTTCCCTTCCCTTCCCTTCCCTTCCCTCTCTTTCTCTCACAGACACAGACACACCCATTCTCTGGATGATCCTTTCTTCTTATTCCCAAAATAATAATGAGAAAATCCTAAATTTCTCCTAAATTGGGAAGGAAGGGATACTTTAGCAGTGGGCTGGTGCCTGCAGACACTGCATTGCCAAGTTCAGGAATGCATATTAATCTTGAGAACTCTTTTGAAGAAGTCCATGAAAATATTGAAGAATATACTGAATAACATGCACCAACAGTGGGAATACATTTACAGTAAAACTCAAAATTTACAAATGGCAGTAAAAATAATGGATGTCTGATTTTTATGCACAAATATAAGTCCTGTGTTATGAAATCTGATATCTTAGGCTAAGTAACATTTTATAATGTAAAAGTGGTGATATATAGGGGTGTGCACAAAATGGGAAATGTGTTTTATTTGAACTTAGAAAAAAATAGCCCCACTTGACTAGAACACTTGAGTTTGTTGAGTTTTTCAAAACAAAACATGAAACAGGCTGAGAACACAAAGCTTTTGTTTTGATCTAGGAATACATAGTTTCATGGTAGGGATGGCCCATTTTAAATTGTTATTGCTGAAAATATGCAAGTTTTGTTCTGATGCTGGAACAGAACAATGTTCTGACCTTAAAATATACTCATAGAACACATGAATGTTTTGTTATAAACTTTGAACTTTCAAGCTGGACATTTCAAGACCATTTTTGAAACATCTTCATTTATATCAGGATGTGCTACCTTTTTCATGTTCAAAGACTTCACTGGGGATGATAATGAAAAATGACATTGTAACAATAGCAAACATTTTATCTTTGGTTTTCTTATGAAAATTAATAGAAAACTGCAGACTGGTAGTTGAATGAGTTCATTATAAAGCACAGTTTTTACCCAAGATTGAGCATTTCTATTTACACTGACTTCCTTTTACCTGTTTCCCTCACTTTCCCTAGTGTTGAATTTTAAATTGTAAGATTATCTCCTCTATTAAGCATGGAAAGGTTTTATACTGGTTCTATATAGTTGTTACTCTTGTTGAAGAATTTGACATAAATTTTGGGATAGATGATGTTAATGGATAAAATGCAGCATTGGTCACCTTTATCTAAGGCAAAATGTATATGCCCCCATCTAGCAGCATTGGGTAAAAACTAATAATACTGATATTGTAATAATCATTCCATTTATTTCTGTTCATGCAAATAGAAATGGAAAGGATTTATTCTAATGGAATCCATCTGCAGTTGTCCAAGAATAAACAACTACTGGAAAAAGTTGAAGCTATAATTCTACCGTTCCTCAACCTCTAATGCCAGCTGATTCAGTAAGATAACTCTATGGCTTGAACTGTCTCCAAATGTATATATAGTGGAGGGCAGAAAGAGAGAGAGAGAGAGATTAGAAAGAGAAAGAAAAGCAAGCACAAAAGAGGTAAAGAGTGTAATAAAGAATTAAAAGAAGGGATTAAGATAGGTACCTCCATCATCTTTGGCTCTAGCACCATTGACTGCTTGCTTTAGACTTCAGGCCACGTTTCCATTGAAGAGGCAACTAACACAGGATCCCTATATAATCTTTGTCAACAAAAAAGGTTGCCTGGCCCTGCTCTAACTTCATGACCTGGTCAGAACAATAGCTCCTCATTCTTCATAATGGTGTTTTGTTTTTGTTTTTGTTTTTTTTAAGTGGCCTGTTCAACTTGGATGTGTTTCTAGAATGTCATACTGCTCTGGGATTTAGGAGAAGAGAGGAACTCACAATCCAGTCTAGGATTCTCCTGCATATTTTCCCTCACATTGGAGAAGAAAAGCACTTACAGATTAAATGAAACAACAGTCCAACCAACTACCCCAGTGTGTATGTTACTTCTCTCTTTCCCATTGGTAAATATGGGCCAGCTTTCTATGGTCCATGAAAATATAGATGAATGGCTTTTTGTCAAACTAAAGCAGTGAAGTGGTGGGCTTTGCATTTCCATCTTGTATAGCATCAAGGATGTGGTGCTTAATAAATGACATCCATTAATATGGTTGTCAAAGCAACACAATGCTTTGTAAAGTTCCAAAGTGTTCATCTCAATTTGGCAACTGGGCAACTAAATGGCAGATGGAATTTAAATTGGGTGAATGCAATGTAATGAAACACCAGGAGAACTAATTTGAATTTTACATGCATGCTTCTGTGTTCAAATTAGCTGACATATCTCTGGAAATAAGATCTGGGGGTAATTGTAGACAGTTCAATTAAGATGTCTGCAGAATTTTCCATTGCAGTCAAAGGCTAATAGGATTCTGTGTTGCAGCTGACACCCTCTTTTACTTCTATGTACAGAAAGATGTTTTCAATGCCAATGTTCTCCTTTTTGTTTTATAATCATATTATGAAGGTTTCAGATCAATCAGCAGTAATTGCCGTCTTTAGATACTACACCATTATACATTATAAAAAACTGCAACATTCCCTGAAAGCAAACTGAGTGTTGACATTTGATAGAAGAAGTAAATATTCAAATGTTCTAAAGTTGCTACAGTTCCTATGGCACAAATGGTGGGTTGCGAAATCCCTACTTACACCAACTTTATTCAACCTAGTGACTTTCAACTGTCTTTGGATTACAACTGTCAAAATAAGTACTGACAATATTGGTAATCTGAATAGATTTCAAGATACTATGTTAGAAAAAGATGGATTATATAATGTTCTAGACTATGTAAATTAACTAGAAACAAATGAAGGAGAAGTATGCAGAGATCAACTGCAGTTGCCATTTTCTCAATGACAGATCACTTCAGCTTTGGGATCATCAGCATGTTTGTGATTACCAACTCTATAATTGTCTAATTACTTTTTAGAGAAAGCTATTTCACTCCTTCCAAATAATCTATGAATTGATGGATAAAATTAAATAAAACTGAGATTAAATCTAGAAAAGGAGCTTGTTATGAGTGCTTAAGAACATGTTTCAAGACATCTGCTACCCACCATAACCTCTTTTCCATAACACATATTACAAAAATTATTGTATCTATTATTATATCTCTCTTGGAAAGCCCAGGCAGGAAAACGTGAACTGAAGAGCTATGGGAATATAGTTTAGCATTCAGTACTAAATGAGGCATAAAGTGCTCACTGGAAACACTAATAATGAAGCTAAATATTTTGGACAAATAATGCAGAAGGAAGATTCTTGGAAAAATCTACACTGCTTGAAAAAATGGAAGGTAATTGTTTAAAAAGACTGGCAAAAGACAAGATGGCTAGATACAATCACTGATAGTATAAGCATGAATTTACAAGAACTCAAAGAAGCAGTTACTGATAACAGTCCTTGTGACTTATTGTTTCCATCTAGTCACAAAGAGTCAAAAATGAATGATAAAAATGGTGATATCTTGAAACCAAAAATACTAATATATTGAGGATTATGCGATGCAACTCTCAGTGCAATTTTTATGAATTTAGACTTTTGATGGGCAAATTTCATTTTTATTTTTTTTCTTTCTTTTTGGGATAAATTATTTTCATTATTCAGACATATATCAACTTTCCCACAAATGTGTAAGTAAATTTAATAGGGCTTAGTTCATTATAAACATAATTAATATGCATAATCCAAACATATTTCTGATCTGGAAAAAATGTGATTTCTCACCCTCTTCTGATACTCATTTCTCTCTACACCCAATAAGTGATTTAAATTGTCTTATATATTTTAATGTGCAATTGACTGTTCAGAAAATGAATAATAAGTAAGAATGGTAATGACTCCATCCAATCTTATATGAGAGATACAATTAATAAACTAAAATAAGATTTAACACAGGTTTTCCTCTCTCACTCATGTTAGGATGATGTCTTTGTTGATTTGGTATTAATCATTTATTACTGACTATTTTCTGAAATTCTCACGTTGTCAGCTAATTTAGAATTTGAAGGATGGATACGAAAACATTAGAAGAGACGCCTGGACTGAAACAAACAGCATCATGTTTATTTAAATTGTCCCAGTTAATTACTCACAGCGCCAAGGGCCCTTCCTACATCTGCCATGGTCAACCCAAATGGCAAGGACAGTCTCTGGAATTCACCTCACAAAGGGGTTGCTTTGGTTGGGCATGTTTTATAGCCCTGCAACCTTTATTTCCCCCTCTACTCCCAGAGTTGCTCAGTTTAGGGATCAGCAAAGGAATGTTAGATATTAATGAAGATTAAATGTCTAGCAGTTATTACACAATTTCATAAATATTGTTTTTACCTTTCTTCCCTTAAGGTTCAGGAAAAACTTACACTGCACTCTCTTTCTAGAAAAAAAAATGGGAGTCTTCACACACCACAGGTCTCTAGGTTATTGAAACTATATGCAGAAAGCCTGATCTTTGAGCTTCTACTATAGGTTCCACATCTGGCCCAAGCAAAGTTCATTTGGGAGTGACTGTAGATGGATAATAGTCACCATGAATTAGATTGTATGTAAGTTACTGAAGAACAGAAGGAAATCATTCATTCCTTCAGTTATTCTTGCCATGATGTATTTTATCTAAAGGGAAAGTTAAAAAAAAAAAATGTAGAAAACTAGAGTTGAAAGGGCGTTGAATCCAATCCCTGGTCCCAAGTAAAGCAACCCATTAGACCAATTGCACCTGCCTGTTCTGGGTGTGTTAAATGCATGACATATGCCTTCTGGTATAGCACATACTAAGATCATAACATACATAGATCATAGGGATATATCTCCCTATATCTTGTTACACTTTCTTCAGCATAAAAGCACTATCAAAGCATTTGCATTTATTAATATGTTGATTTCATACTTGTAGGCAGAAACCAAACAGTATCAAATGAGAGAGAGAGAGTCCCAAACTGTATAAAATAAGGTAGAAGAAAATCCCTTTATATGCAGCTGTAAAATTGTGATTATGCGAAGAGTAGAGATATGCATCAAAATGAAGAATTAGTTTGTTTTCTTATTGATGCTTTTAGAATTAGGTTGCTTAACCTCAAATCATTTGAGGGCAACAGTTTGATTTCCCTTGGATCCAAACTGAAGGTTTATCCTAAAAATCCAAGGTCTTTTATGTCACCTTTTTGATTCAGATGGGCAAATGAAGAAATCCCTATAACCTTTTCCCCTCTCTTTTTGCATTCTTTATGAGTGGATAATGTATCCTGGATTTGTGACAAATAGTTCAGAAATCTTTCTGCCAGTTTTTATTTCCCCCCCCCCCTTTTATCTCCCTTTTTATTATATTATTGTAAAGATTACATAATATGTTACATTATTTCAATACAGTGGTATTTGTACAGGATTGGCTAAACATTATTAACACTCTAATATTTAGATATCTTAGACCACTGAAGACAGAAAAGAGAGAGAGAGAGGGAGGGAGAGGGAGAGAAATTATATCAGTATTAACTATGATTTAAAATGTCAAAGTTAATAAGCATAAGGTTATTTAGCTTTTTCATCCAGAACTGAATATAACATTAAAAAAAAAAAAACACTGCACATTGCATCAAAATAATTGTTGTACCATATGAGTTTCTGTCTTAAGTTGATTACTTTGTATTAAGGTTTCCACTGTATTGTTACTTATTATTATAGAAAGAGAGGGGGGGGGGGGAAAACAAGGTAAAGCAAATTTGACAACAAAAAAGGAAAGAATTTTTTTTTTTTTAAGTTGTTTTGAGCAGGTCGTAAGGGTTGCTCAGGATTTTGATAGAAAAACCAGCAACATTTCAGATAGATTGGCTCTGTAGTATTAATGTAAGGGATTCATTATTTTTCCCCTCTTGTAATAAGCTTTTTTGGAAGGAGGAGGAATGAAACTATTTACATATTTTGAAGAGGACATACTGTATAAGTAACCGGCCATGAATTGGTACCAACTGATAAGATCCTTCTCAATCTTTCCAGAAGCTCTTTTTGGAGGTGGGGGGAGATGGAGAGCAATACAGGGACACAATTACTGTATTGGTAAAGTTACTTTTGGAATCCAGAGCAGTCAGTGAGCTGAATGCATTAAGCTGCTTTTTATTACTTACTTCAGTGTTGTCCAAATTGGCCACTTTAAGATGAATGGACTTCAACTCCCAGAATTCCCCAGCCAGCATGGGAGCAGGGCTTTGTGGGACCACCTAACTCCCATTGTTTCTGCCCATCCCATGCTCCAGGTCCTATCAGTCAGGTTCCAGAGCAGGACCTGTCCCCCTGGAACACCACACTGCCCAAGGTTTGGGTGGCCCTAACTCTCCTCATCTTTTGGAAAGCCTTCAACACCTGGATGTTTTCCCAGGCATGGGGCAGGAGAGTTATTGAGCCCCACTGCTGGTGAATGGTATTTCCCTACTTTGTGGTTGGGAAATGTACTTTTTATCTAATGTATTTATAACGATTAAAAAAAAAAAAAAGAAAGAACTTGTCAGCTACCTAAGGTTGCATTTGTGAGATAGGCAACCGTATAAATTTATTTTAATTAAATAATTAAATAAACAAATAAAAAATGTACCCTTTTTTCCCTGTTCTCATTCCAGTGGTTATTTATTAGAGGGATAAGAAGGTAGCTGCATAGCTACTTTTCCTTGTTAGGAAGAGAGCCACATGCCTACTTATTTCCTCCTCCCTATGCAGCGTGCTCATTTATTCTTCTTCTCTGAACCTTTGCAGTGGGCCTAAAGCATCAGAATTTTTCCATTTTACTTAGAGTTGCTTCCAGTATGTCACACAAAACTCAGTGACTCAAATTGATCCATCTTTCTTCTCGGTTTCAGTTTAGGCCACCCCTAGTGAATAGGATTAATACTTTATTGTTATTATTTATAGTCATTAGCTTTTATTATGAATTAGTATGGATATTGTGTGTGTGTCTCTGTGTGCCTTCAAGTCAGTCTTGACTCCTGTTGACTGACTGGACAAGTCCCTGCAGTTTTCTTGGTAAGATTTTTCAGAAGTGGTTTGCCATTGCCTCCTTCCTAGGGCTGAAAGAGAGCGACTGGCCCAAGGTCACCCAGTTGGCTTTGTGCCTCAGGTGGGACTAGAACTCACAGTCTCCCAATTTCTAGCCTGATGCCTTAACCACTACACCAAACTGGCTCTCTAGTATGGAGATAGGCTTACTAACTGGTACCCTCCAGAAGTCTGAACAGCCTACCCCACAATCATTTCTTACTGGGCCTGAGGACTGTGGCTGAGGAGAGTTTATGTCTGAAAGACTTGGACGGTACCAAGTTGCCTTCTATTCGTTTGCAAAATCAAATGAAGACAACAGTATTTTTCTCTTCATAGCTTTTGCTTTGGCAGAATATCTGGAACAGAGGAACAAAGTCTCATGTGGGTGTAAACAAAATTCTCAGAATAGGTATCTGAAGCCTTAGCTCAAGGATGGAGTTTTTAATTTAATGAACTCCCTTTGTCATCTTTCTGACATATGCTCTCTTCTAATAAAATGTTATTGCGTCTTGTCTGGTGACTTTACTAAAGAACTTTGCTGTAATGGGAGCCCTCTATTGGAATGAAAGTCACCTCATTGCTATGAGAAACCTCTGTGATAAAGCCAGAAGCTGACATTTGAGGTATGCTCTAATAATGAAATGAATTAAGATAGTTTGCCCATAGGGCATTTCATTGCATGTATGTGCAAATTACAGACATAATGTTGGATGAAGGTGGCTTTTTCCCCATTTCTCAGCATTAGATTTTTCCCTTTTCATAGGAAAATGAAGGCCATTTGAAATGGAATTGTCAGTGTCACTGTTTCCCTTTAAATTTTCAGTCCTTGGGGACAAGGGAGCTGAGATTCAATGCTAAAGAGAAAGTTTATCATCATTTTATGAGCTATGATTGTACTTTAAAGATGTGTTGCATTGCAGCTGAATTCCTTTAAAACAAACAAACAAACAAAATCTGTCTCCTGAGCCATAACTAGTTGGGATTTCATTAACAAAGAAAATGTTGATCTGAATTTTTGGGTGCTTACATTAATGATTCCTTTCATATGTCCACAAGAATCTCAGCAGATGATGGTAACCAGATCAGCCTAATCTAGGCTTAAAAGAAAGGAAGAGTCTAAAATGTGTCTTTTTAGTAGTTTGGTGAGAGCCTGTTAGGAAATTCCAGGGTGGGCCAGAAAAGACTGGGTAGTCAAAAGAGCATTCAGGAAGAAGACAGTAGTAAGCCACTTCCCTAGTGTGCCAAAAACCCTACATGGATATATCCACAAAGACACCTGGACTTTTTAAACTTTATTTTAAAGTTTCTCAACAGCATAAATATATATATATATATATATATATATATATATATATATATATATATTTGTCTGAGTACATATTATCTGTTTAAGACCCAGTATATATGCTCTGCCAACTTCAGAGGATCAGTTTTAAAAGTGATGTTCTTTTGGCACTTTTACATGTTCTGCTGTTATGTAATTCTAAAATCTATTTCATCATTTCACGAAGTATTGTGTATTCACCCACTAATTTCAAAATATAATTTCTTATCCCTTCAATACTTCTCCTACGTGTATCCTTTGCTCATTCCATCCTGACTGCAAAGTTCTATCCTGATTGTACCACTACCTGAGAGACACATGAAGGAAATATAGTGGTAGCTGGTAATAAAAAAGTAATAAAATCTGAATTTATTAAATTTCTGTGGTAATTCAGGTCTTACTACTAATCACTTGTCCAGCTCTTCTTAAAATCTAAACCCTTTTAAAATTCTTTTCAATGTACCAAGTTAAAGAAAAACTACACTCCAGGCCAGGCATTTTCTGTATTCCTTATTGAAATAAATGAGTAGTCTGGCCAAATGGCAGATGTAAGTGGAAAGGTCTGGCAAATATCAGACCAAAGGATTTTATTTATTTATTTTTTTAAATAAAGAGAAATCCACAAGGGAAGTTGTATAAATAAGCTGGCACCATATTTTAAAAAGTTCCACTACATACTGTTTTCGGGCATCATTCACTCTTAATTTAAATTGGTTCATTGTACCGTAGGATCTTTCAGCTTGTTGATATCAAAACTGGCTTGGAGCCTCTTCATTACTAGTAGGTTGATGCTGCTAGCCACTTTTATCATTTTTTACAAAATAAATCCCAAAAGCAAAGGGATATAAATAATAAATAACACAGGACTTTGTAAGTCAATATTTAATTTAGTATAGAACTTTGTCAAGCTTAGTTATGTACACATATTATAACATACCTTGTTTTGTGTATGTGTGTGTGTGTGTACACATATCACAACCACTTATACTTTGTTGGCATTTCATGATAAGTATGCTTATTCCAGTTTCTATATTTTGAAGATTGCATTATAATTGCCTATAGTCAAAGTCAGACTTCACCAACACTGTGCCAAATTTCCAACACATTTGAAGGAACAAATTCAACACATTTGAAGGACATCAGATCAGGGAAGACCAACCTGAGGAATGTGAACCATAACACTGACCTAATCCATAAATCTGAAAAGATAAATGGGAGAATACTGTAATGTGGAAATGTGTATCTATGATCTGATGGTCTTGTTGATTTTCAGAGTCTCTCCAAAAGGGCAGGATTAATCATGGTTATGCCCAAGAAGGTACTATATTTTTATTTCTTTCTCAATCCAGCTTCTGTCCAAATGGCCACACTGCAATCATAAAAGATTTCATAAACTCATATTTGAACCACTGTGGTTACAATTACCATGGGGGGAGGGGGGAGGGGGCAGTTTCTTAGCAAATCAAGGGCATGCACATAAGCTGTGTTTCTGGCTGCACAATCTCCTCAGAAATAATTGTTTCCATATTTTGTAAAAGCTCTGCCAATAATTTCTACTTGCAGGAGTATCTGAGGGGCATGTGTGTTTAAAAAGTCAAAATGGAAACCATGACTGTCTGATTGAAGACCCTTCCCTTATTGATATGTGTTCATGTCAGAAAGGGCCAGGGTTTTGACTGTGTAGTTGCAGCCACCCTCTTGACTTTTCTACCCTTTCCCATGGCCATTCTGTCTACCAGCCTCTAGTTGAACCTAATTAGAAACCTTTAGTAAACTACAAGTTAAGGATTGCATGATAAAATGGGCTAATAATTTTGGTTATAAAAAACATACGGATCAATGGGAGAGAATGTGGGTAAAATGGATGAAATTCATATTGTGTTATAATTTAAGGGAGAAGTTTTATAAAATAATGTACGGTTGGTATATGACACCAGAGTAACTATCTAAGATATATAAAAGTACTTCTAGTCAATGCTGGAAATGTGAAAAATATGAAGGGACTTTTTACAATGCATGGTGGACTTGTGAAAAAAAAAGGGGGGATACAGCTGCATATGAAGATACAGAGAATTTTAAAGATTAATTTTGAGAAGAAACCTGAATTCTTTTTGAGTCTTATGGATAACCAATTTGAAAAGACTTGTGGAACACTGATTTTATATATGGCAACTGCAGCAAGATCATTATATGCACAACGATGGAGAAATACTGAAATACGCACAATGGAGGAATGGTTTGTGAAGATGGCAGAATAGCAGAGATGGCAAAACTGACCTGTTTGGTCAGGGACAAAGCAATCAGTACCTTCCTAAAAGACTGGAAACCCTTTTTGCTGAAAATGTACAAAAAAAGCAAAATGATGATTTCTGGATTTGATGATTGGAAAAGGATTGAATAAGGGGCTGAAAGGATTTTTGTAATACTTAAGAGGGAGGAGGGACAATGTGTTTATTTATAACTGCTGAAAAGAAGGTTGGAAGTCACTTATTTTTTCTGATTCTTGTTTCTTTAATTATCTCACTTTCTTTTACTGTTTTGCTTTCTGCACTTTTTCTTCTTTTTTCTCTTTCTATTTGCCTTTTATCTCTGTAAAAACTCTTTTATTAGGGAATAAATCTCATTGAACTGAGCATAACTTGCTTCTTGGTACGCAGTGGCTGAATTGTGTTTGGTAATTTTACCATCTTTGGTTGGTACATTAGCTACAAGCATTCCTGGATCTGATAATCCCACACATTGATTACTAGAATCTATTCTGTCTTGTTCTGGAAGCTGCAACTAGTACAAAACACAAGGGTGAGACTATTGCGATGCCTAGCCCAATTGCCAACTAATGCCACATTTTGCAAGTATTCCTTTAGCATCAATCAGGAGGACAGGCTGATCTCTTGCAGTGCTCATTGTCCAGAGTTCCATCTCGCTGGAAAACTTTCTGTTCACATTGGCGTTTGCTATCTCGCCGCTGTACTTCTACCTTACTCATGGCCACTGTTTACATTATTTTCTGGGTTATATTTTGTTACATTTAATATTGTAGTAATCAATCATGGTTGTTTTCTATATTGTGCAGTACCGGAGGATACTTCTGTGAGAGAGGCTTATATACAAAAACTTACATAAGTCTTAGGCACACCAACAGGAGCCACTTTCAATGAGCCCTTTATATTAGTAGCTTTCTCATAGAGTTACATTTTAAAGATGCAAGAAATGCATTTCTTCCCCTTTTCCTTGAACTATGTTTTTGCTTAGTTTTTGTAATGCACTTTTTGAGATAAAGTGGGAGTTTGGTTTATTAAGAGATGTTGGACAGGAATGGGAAATCAGTGGCCTTCCAGGGGCTGTTACACCACAGCTTTCAACATTTCTCACTACTGATCCTGCTACTTAGAGTTCAGCAGCATCTGCAGGCCATAAATTCCCCATCCCTGAAGTAGAGCGCAAGAATACTGGAGAAGGAACTAATGTATGAATGCAGTGAGAAAACAATAGGGGCCTGCTTGCCTATGGGATTCTGCTTCCTGTGAATCCCTATGTGTCTTTAAGAATAATAGTGAGCCTCTCCCTAAGCAAAAAGAACTGGGAGAGAGAAAACTTTGTTTTGCAGTTGGGGGTGGGGGGGGGGAGAGAAAAACACCACAGAGATTTTCCCATGTTCTTGAAACCATGCAATTTGGAACAACAAGTTAAAAATGCATTAGGAAACAATTTACCAAGTATTATATTGTAAGTCTGTTAGTGCAGGCCCAAAAGGTTTACAGAGCGTTATATAAACCTATATTCTCAATCAATGTTTCATATTTCTAGGGATGGTTTCCAAATGCCTGAGGCTGGCAGTCTAATTCATTCAGCCATATTAAATCTTAGATGCAAGTTTAGAGCAGTCCTCAAAGTTACAGAAATCAGTAATAGTTATTCCCCCTCTCCCTACCCCAATTTCTATGAACAACCATAAGCAGAAAAATACAATTGCTGATAAATTATGTATAGCTATGATAACATGACCATTGGTTTTATCATAGTGTTATAAAAATTTAAACAAAGTATATCTGACATTTTTGTAGTGGAGGTCCCATACTATTAGTTTGGCTCTAGATTTGAGCTTATTTAGATGACCAGTAAGAAATCACTGGTCAGCCACAAAGTTTACATGCATATAGATTTATATATGGATAAAAGGAAGACAGCAACATCCAAGTACCACCAAAGGATAAGACAGGTCCTGAAGAGCCAGCTCAATGGGAAGAACAAGATCCATGCCATCAACATGTATGCCCTGCCAGTCATCAGATACCCTGCCGGTATTGTGAGCTGGCCAAAGGAAGACATAGAGGCTGCCGATGTGAAGACCTGGAAGCTCCTCACAATGTACGGAGGATTCCACCCCAAGTCCAACACCCAGAGACTGTACACCAGCCGCAAAGAGGGCGGGCGGGGTCTGATGAGTGTCAAAGCCACTGTCCTGGACGAAACCCAGAGTATCCAGAAGTACATCAGTAAGATGGCACCCAAAGATGAGCTGCTGAGGGAATGCCTCAGGCAGCAGCAGACAAGGCAGGAGGTTCAAGCAGAGGAAGTGCCATGGCAAGACAAGCCCCTGCATGGGATGTACCATCGACAGATAGCTGAGGTGGCTGACATTGGGAAATCCTATCAGTGGCTGGAAAGGACCGTACTAAAAGACAGCACTGAGGCACTGATCATAGCAGCACAAGAACAGGCACTAAGCACCAGATCCATAGAAGCAGGGGTCTACCACACTAGACAGGTCCCAAGGTGCAGATTGTGCAAAGAGGCCTCAGAGACAGTCCAACAGATAGTGGCAGGGTGTAAGATGCAGGCAGAACACTGAATGGCACAACCAAGTAGCTGGCATTGTGTACAGGAACATCTGCACAGCGTATGGGCTAGACCCCCCCCCCAAGTCCAGATGGGAGATTCCACAGAACGTCATGGAGAATAACAGGGCTAAGATCCTGTGGGACTTCCAGATCCAGACGGACAGGCAGGTACTGGCTAATCAACCAGACATCGTGGTAGTAGACAAAGACCAGAAGACAGCGGTAGTGATAGATGTAGCAGTGCCAAGTGACAGCAACATCAGGAAGAAGGAGCATGAGAAGCCGGAGAAGTACCAGGGCCTGAAGGAGGAAATAGAGAGGATGTGGAAAGGAAAGGCCAAAGTGGTCCCAGTGGTGGTAGGAGCACTCGGAGCCATGACTCCTAAGCTGGGAGAATGGCTCCAACAGATCCCAGGAACAACCTCAGAGCTCTCTGTGCAGAAGAGTGCAGTGCTAGGAACAGCTAAGATACTGTGCAGAACCCTCAAACTCCCAGGCCTCTGGTCGAGGACCCAAGATTGAGGAAGACACATACCACCCATAGGGGTGAGAGGGAATTTATATATATATATATATACTGTGTGGATAATATCACATATTATCCACACAGTATCCATATTGAAACAATGTGCTCTAGATGATTGTGAATAAATATTTGAATGTACAATCAAAAGCAATCTGGAATGGAGAATAGATAAAAATATGAGATCCTTTCACACAGACTCAAATCCAATGCATTTCAATCAAGAGTAACAGCTGCCTTCCTTTTCCCAGGGTCTGATTGCTTATAGTAAAGGTTTTGTAGCTCTCTGACCCTCCCACTGACCAAAGAGTTTGCAATATTGCTGCCTGCAGAGAGCTCATTAGCCTCACGCCGTGCTCGAGCAGGAAAGCTGGATGACTTGAGGAGAGCTAAGCAGGCTATTTGTTTGGTAGCAAACAATGGACTTTGTTTAATCAGCTACTACATAGGAGGAGTAAAAGACTGATTATAAATACATTCAGGGCTCCAAATGATTTAATTAATAGTTTCACCACTCAAATATTTCAGAAGCTTGGAGTACTGGGGCAAGGGGACGAATGAAAAATATATCCATAGTGGAATGAAGAAGGTATAAAACATAGTGTTCCTTCAGGCCAAGAGCACAGGCATGCCCTGAATAACAAAGGAATTTGTCAGAAAATATATACCAATATCAGATCAAAGGTGGAAAAGTACATCCATTTTAGCTGCCTGTATTATTAGGTAGGCAAACTGATACAGGGCAAAGCAGAATCTTCCCACCTGGACTCATTTGGACCTTTAAGGAAGGCAACCCTAAATCTAGGAGGTCACCAAATAGTAGACTATCCAGAGAGGGGAAATAACTGTCCCCAGAAAGGAGACAGAGAGAGGATAGGGGAGGGCAATCAAGAACCAAAGAAAACACAGAGAGAGAGAGACAAACAAATGGATATAAGAAATCAAAGAAGTGAATGAATGAAGAATGAAACATAATTTATGAGTGAATGCTTAAATAGGTATGGCTTTCAATAACACAATAAATAGATATACAACATGAAGAAAAACCTTGCACACTTGTTTCTAATCATTTCTTTCTTTTTTTCTATTTTCCATGTAGACCTTGGAGTGCATTGCTTCTGTACTTCTTTTTAAAGGAAAAACATGAAAATTATTCTGTACAGCCCAGGTTGACAATTAAACCATAAACAGGTGTTGAGCTGATGCACCCACCTGTTGAGAGTGAAAGCTTTTGCTGCAAGCATTTGTAGCTGGAAATAGTTTCCTGTGGACTGAACAATTGTGATGCACTTCAGCCCTACCTGGTAGCATTTTCTCCTAGTGCTTAATAACAGAGTTCTAGGGACCTCTAAAGACAAGATTGACAAAGTCATTTTAGAGCAGCCAGCCTATGTTTAGCAATGTCACCTTGGTCCTTTTCGTGCTTGCTCGTCTTAAAGGAGAGAAGAAGCAAATTGTGCCTATCAGAGCACAATCACATTGAGAAATGGCAAAAAAAAAAAAAAAAGAGGGAGAATTATCAGGGCTTGATTGGAATCTTTAGAGGAAGGATGGAAAAAGTGCATCTGGGGCCACTTGTAGTCCACTGACATCCCTTTCACATTATGTTTGAAAAAGGTGAATTCTCTCTAGAGTTCTGCTTGACACCTGGTGACTTTTTGGGCATGTCTATGATGTTTTCTTGGCAACAGTAAAGAAATAGTTTGTCACTGCT
Organism: Liasis olivaceus; assembly: GCA_030867105.1. Lineage (NCBI taxonomy): Eukaryota > Metazoa > Chordata > Lepidosauria > Squamata > Pythonidae > Liasis > Liasis olivaceus. The sequence goes on along the minus strand of CM061348.1, from coordinate 90,338,741 downwards.
TCCTACTGGGATTGTTATAAAACTTCTCATGTAATTTACAGCCTTGGGATTTTCTGTTAATCTATCTTGGTACTAACCAAGGTTACTTCCGTGTAGTTTTTTTTTTTTTTTTTTTTTTTTTAAGATGAGCTGTGTTTCACATTTGATAACATGCCACAAAATAGATTTTGTTCAGCCTTCTATTTCAATTTTGGATTTTATACACTGAATTCTTCCTTTTATTAATTCCCCAATCCCAAATTACCTCCAAAACTATTTACTGCCTCCTCTCCCACTTTCCTTCATTAATTCCAATGGAGGATGGAGTGGGATTGCATTTTCTGACTGAATATGTGGTTGGATTTGTCTACATTTCTTTTAATTCCAGCCATCCTCAGTCCTTCCTGAAATAAAAATGAACTATACACCCTTAATCTGTTACACAAACATGGGGGGGGGGGGGGGAATCCTGGTCATTCTCTTGATGTGACTATTCTATGCAAGGTATGCTTGCACTGGAAAATATCCAGGAATATAGACTGAAGAATTACTAAGTGTAGAAGCCTATCATCTTCTTTTGCATAATGCCTTCTTTTGTAGTCTGAAAAGGGGCAGGAGACTGTCCTGTAATTTTGGTGTGCCCATCCTTCCTCTCAGAAGAAGCCTTTACATGAGTTTCCACATATGGTACCTGACTTTATATCAGGATGGGGAATTGTTATCCTCCAATATGCAAAGAATCATCTATTACCCATCTCTGCCTTATTAGACTAAATGTTGCTGTTACCCTATTGACAGTGTTATACCAGATTGTAGAACATAGAAGCATGCTTGGTCCTGCCTTCTGCAGAAGATTCAAATGAGTATGTTGGGTAAAAGAACCAATTCTTCACTGTTTATAATTTTCAGGACCTTTGTGTTTTGCTCTGAGTACATAAATCAGTGTCTGGCTTCCCTTTTGCACTTTGATGAGACCAGCTGACAAGACTAGATGGATATTTAATTCAAAGGGCAAGCTTTTCCACAAAGTCATCCTTCCTAAAGGGGAAAATAATGCCACACTAGTACCATTTTATCACTTGCCTAGGGGCTCTATAGTTTATTTCAGCCAATTAAAATAACAATTACTGTTAGTGACACTAATAGGAACACCCTTCTGCTAGTTAGTTCCACATTCCCGATGCTGTGATTAAAACCCTAGAACTTCAATTTATTGTATTGTACTAGCCGCCTTTATTTCAGAATAATATGTACAATAACATGCAGCATAATTCTTTAGAGTGAATGAATTGTTTTTACAAATGTTTAGATTGTTTGATATTAATGCAGTTTCCAAGTTTCCAAATGGTCTTATTGACAAGCAAAATAATATTATTGTAGAAGTTATTAAATAACAAACAATGGTTTTACTAGTAATAGAATTATATTTTGACTTCTCTCAAACTTTATTTATGCTTCTTTACTCTTCTTTTACCTTTGATATGCTAGGTTAATTGTTATATACTTTGTAATACTGCTATATGCTGATTTTATATCATTAGTGTTAACATCCATAAAATTCCTGCTGGATAAGTGCAGAGTTGCTTCTAACCCAGTGTCTAATGTTACATAGTTCTCAGACTGGTATTTCTGGGCAGCCTCTAGCAGTCTTCCCTTTCCCTTTCCATTTCCCTGACGTAGGTCCAGTATATCTGAACAATGTTTGTTGAGATCAGTTGAAAAGCCTTTGAACAGATCTAGTTGGCTAAGTAGTAAGAAGTCAGGGTTGATTTCTGGAGACTGTATGAACAGATTTTGTTTTACATGCTTTGAAAATGAAAATCCTGAAGATCTTGTGAAATCTTATATAGATGATGTCACATTGTATTTTTCTTCTTTATCCAAGACACATACAATGGAGATAGTGTTCAAGGGATGAATGAGCTCAGCAAAAGATCTGGATAATGGCCAATAAATAAATTTTAGTCCAAATGTGATAGGTATCCTATGAGAGAATCGTTTCTACCCAGGTGCTGCAACTTGGCAGAGCTTCACGAAGTTTGAAGGAACAAATGCATTCTTTGATGATGCTATCTGGTTTCTTTTCTGTTTAGGAGTCTTTTGTGTTTAAGAAAAAGTCATTTTCATGGCATTTAATATCTTGCAGCAATTCAGACTAATTCTATTTGGATAGAAACAGCTTGGTTTCAGTGATCCATGATCTGGTAGCTTCCAGATTAGTATGTGAAGCTATATTTAACTATGATTTGGAATCTGCAAGTAGACAGTATTATCAGTGTGAAGTTACAGAGTCCAGCTTGTTTCTGGACTCAATTCATAGTTTTGGTTTTGATTCTGAAGTCCTTCATGACTTGGGGCCAATATATATAGCGATTAACCAAGACAGTTTACAATACCTTACATCTACTTGCAGTACAGGGCTGCTGTATGATTTTCATTAAGTTAGCATGTTATAAATGAATAAAAACAATATCAATACAAAAAGAATAATGAGCAAACTTTTCCATCTTCTTTTACCTTAGGCAACTCTGAGACAACTTGAATGGTCCCAACCCTCTCCTGGACATTTTTTTTTTAATTTTCTTGCAAACATGTAGGTTCTTGTATATAGTAAAAGTTTATATTTTAAGAAGGACTAGATTGGAGAGACCACATGGAAAAATAGCAGTTTCTTGCATAATTGGATTGGTTGCATAGAAGTGACAGGAGATTATTAGAGAGCGTTCCTCTGGCAACACCCGGAGGCTGCCTGAGAGGAAGAAGAGGTAAATTCCTTCCCTTTTTGCTACAGACCCTAACTGCTTGAGAATAGCACTAGTTTAAAATAAAGCAGCATGCATTCTAGTTAATATGCATTTTATTTAGACCAAATAACAGTAATGACAGAGTGAATGGTTTGGGGATGGTTTAAGAACAGCATCCAGACTTTCAAGAAACAAGAAATAAACATAGTTAAATATAGAGAAGAGGTTTGGAAGTGGAGGTGGTCCATGGATGGCACATGCAGTGTTGGACTGGATTCACTACCCCTATGCAACACTTCTGCGTTGTGAGCTGCACTGGTTACCAGTAAGCTTCCAAGTGCAATTCAAGATGCTGGTTATTATTAATGGACAGATTTTGTTTTGTAATGCATTACATGGAATAGGGCCTGGATATCTGAAGGACCACCTTCCTCTCATTGTTTCTGCCCATCCAGTAAGATCCAAAACAGTGGACCTGCTTTGAGCCCTGCCACCCAAGCACTGTTTTCCAGTGGGACCCAGGAAGGGGCCTTCTCTATTGCAGTACCTGCCCTCTGGAATGGCATCGTCCTGGAAAGCCCCCCACCCTAGTACCCGCCTTCAAATGAGCCCCAAAAACATAGCTTTTTCCCAGGCCTTGGGTTAGGATGTTTAGTGGGTTAGTAGGTTGGGGGTGATGCAGGGGAGTGTGCTTTTAATCTGTTTCCTCAGGGTGACTTTTTTAAAAAAATAATAATATTGCCTTCTTTCTTTTTAACCTTGTGAAGTCACTCAGTGTACTTTTGGAGTTGGGTGGTCTAGAAATCAAACAAACCAGCAAACCGATAAAGGGTTTTTCTGTGGGTACTGCTATATATGCTGCACCTACTCCTTTTCCACTCATCCCCAAATTACTTAATATCTTGCATAAGCATTATTTCCCAAAATTTGAATGTTCCTTAACAATGAATACGATTTCAGCTGTGACTGTTCTCACCTGCAACCACCAGCTATTGCATCTCATTTTTATGTATGAACCCATGAGAGATTGAATCCTATATGGACGATATGTGCTACAAAAAAAAAAAAAAAAGCTGTGATAAACATTATGGGCATAGAAAACTATGAATTCTGTATCTTAAAATTTGATGATGCCACCCGTGTTATTACTTCTAAAGATACCAAAGCATTTGTATGCAATGTACAAGAAGAAATGATGATCTGAATCACATTGCTGCTTTCATTTTGTAAATGTGACCTGTGTAATTTTCTTTTGTGCATTTCTGTTAAATGTTGTCAGTTTTCATAAGTGCTAGGTAAGAAATCATAAGGTACTTTCATCTGAAAAATATAGCAATGCCTTTACAGTTGCTACAATGTATATGTTTTGTTCAGAATACTGGTTTTAATTTTTTAGTACAAGCTACACTGTTACTTTGATTCACTAACTTCTGCTCTATGTTTCTATAACATCAAGGTCTTTGGTCACATATAAGCTAATTAAGAAATCATAAGGTACTTGATAAAGCTTTTTGCAAGTTCTGTTTTGTTTAGTTGTTTTTCTTTACCTTTGTCTATGTATATAAGCAAATACAGCTGTCTCTCATGTATTTTTTTATTACCTTTCTGTTATGCACTTTTTTCTTGTTTAACTTTTAGTGTATTTGGCCTCAGAATTTTGACAGAGCTTAGGGCCTCAGCATATCTTAATAGAACTCTTCCATATCCTTTCCAGAATGCTGACAAATATACCTTAATTGTGCATTTCTCAAGATAGCATTTTCTCACCTCAGGATAGACCAAGCCATAACCAGATGTTTTATTTTCATCAGTAGTATTAGTGCACCTGTGCAAAACCACATCAGTTCATACAAATATACACCTGTCAGTTGCTTCTAATTAAATCCACAGATGGGAATTCTCACTCTGATTTTAAATATCTGTTAATATCTGATCCAAATGTTTTTAATGTTTCATGTATATCCCTACTGCACATTCCTGGGGGTAGTTAAAAATAAATTCTAATGAACATCCCTGTTTTATTTGGTATGTGTGTGTGTGTGTGTGTGTGTTAATGTTGTGGAAGATGAAGCACAACACTGAGAAGAGAACAACTAAGTTTATTGATACAATTGTTGGGTTCTGGCTTACAAAACATGACGAACAGAGAACAATAGAAAACAAGAATTTCTATTGACAATTTGAATTCTGACATTGGTTTCTACTTGGTCTGTGATTCATTGCTATTTTTAGAAACATAAGTGAAATTGGCTTGGCTAAGTGTAATTGTCAGGGAGAGCTGCACTGTTGTGAAATACCAGCCATATTAGAAAAGAACTTGTTAATGCTGGTGGAATATGGACAAGATTAGGTGGGTGTCTCCAATCGTTCATGAAATGTTGTGGTTCCTGTCTAGATTATATTGTTACCTTGACCTCTACTGATTAGTTTATACCTAGACAATTGCATGGAACTGACACCCTACTCTTTGTAGTCAGTTTCCTCTGTCCTGTCTATTCTAAGGTAAACAAGGAGCAAAATTTTCTTTTTAACTGTAAAGGAATTTCAGGGGTAGAGAGAAATATTTTTACTTTTAAAAGAAGCTCCATGGGTAAGGAGAAAACCCAGTTTTAGACACTGATTATACAAAACTTGGAGTGACTCAAATTTACAAAGTGACTTATTCACCAAGTGGAGTTCTCAGCAGTGTGCAGAAATAAATCAAATAATATTGTTCTTTATTATTTCAATCATAACAGAAGAGCCAGTTTGGTCTAGTGGTTAAGGCTCAAGGCTAGAAAGCAGGAGACTGTGAGTTCTAATCCTGCCTTAGGCACAAAAGCCAGCTGGGTGACCTTGGGCCAGTCACTCTCAGCCCATGATGTCAGGCTCAGGCAACAAGTGGACAATCAATTCCTGCTGCAACCAATGGATCAACACTCAGTTGATCCAAAAAAGCAGACCCTGCACCTGTGGGAAAATGCTAGGAAGAAAGAAAAAATCAGCCATAACAGTAATGATAACCACTGTAACTTCTTTGTGACAATGTTTCTGAATGTCCAGAAGGGATAGATGTAGAACAGACAAGGGCAAGGGTGACTTTAAGGGATAAAAAGTGCCCAGGCTAGAGATGATTATTTTGTAAAAAAATAACAACTGGCTTTAGAGTCACCAAGTTTATTTGGAAGGTGGAACAAACCTCAAGTTTAAACCTTGAGAGTATAAAAGTTCCTTACATCCTGGAACCCTGGCAGTGGGCAATCAGCTTTTGGGTATGTGTTCATTCTTGTCCAGATGCAAACACACACACATAGTATGGGAATAAATCAATCTAAGCCAGCTCCAGGCCTAGATTACCAGTTGGTTATAAAGGTGTTGGGAAGATAGGAAGATTTTGCATCCAACAGATCAGCACTCCCTAGCACACTGCCTTTTGGACTTTCCCAACACTGCTTTCTAATATGACAGGTGGGGATAGGCAATGGTTTAATATGCTGGGAAAAAAAGGGGATTTCTGATGTTGGATTTCCACTGTCAGAAGAATTTAATACATACATACATACATACATACATACATACATACATACATACTATTTAGCTTCTATCACTCCTTTCTATGCAACGGAATATTCAGAATATAATCCCAGTCTGAACCTGTTTACTCTGAACCTGTGCAGCTACTTAGATCAGCAGGACTAACTGCTATATGGTCCTTCTCTTCCCTGGGTCCCAGGCTCTGGAATGCATAAGCAATGTTGTGGTTCCTGGTCTCCCAATATTTGGGAAATTGGCTAAAAACAAAACAGCAACAACAACAAAAACCTCTTTTCTGCCAAACCCCAAATTGTTAATTTATTTTTATTTATATGTAGGTGTTAATGTATGCTTATATTCTTCTTTTTATTAAAAATAAATAAACAAACCTCTTGGAAAGGCAGATATTAATCCAGTGATGAATGCATTTATTAATCTGACAGTACCTGAGATGCCTGCTCAGGATTGCAGTGTAAGAAATGTTTCCTTGCATAGGAAAGTAATTACATGAATACTGTAAGTGTAGCATTTCTGCTTGTCAAAAATATCAGAGCCTTACACTGGAGATGGAAGAGGAGGTAGTAACTGACAAGTAAGCATTTAAAAGAAAAAAACATCAACAACAACTTGCTTCTGACTTATTTGAAGTGAAATGTTTATTTTGTCATGGTTTTGCTCTGTACATTTCTAGAAAAGATCATTGCAGGGGTAGTAGATATTTCTTAACCACAAAGAGACTGATCTCTTACAGAGGAGAACTGATCAGGGAATTAATGTTGAAGAGGAAAACGGAAGTCAAGATGGGCTAATTAGACTTGTCCTGCTTCTAGCAAGCTGTCCTTATGTCTGAACCATCTGCTAGATAATTTAAAAATACTTCCTTGCTATTGGCCTAGGTCTGAAAACAAGTTTTGTTCCTAGAGACTGTAATTCCAACCAGTAGATAATTTCCATTTTAAGCAACATTTTTAGCTTGGTGAAGTTACATTGGGACAGAGGCTTTGCTTCTTTCTATTTGGCACATGAAAAGGTTTCAAAAATATAAAGCAATCCATTTGTAAATGATTCACACTGTATCTATATTATTTTATTGTTTCGTTCTGAACAGGATTACAGTTCTCCGGACAGAATGAATGCACAATTTGAGGGTCCTTCTGGACTCGCAGCTCCTGCTTAAAGATTCATCTGGTACATCAAGTGTATCCTTTCCTGGGCCAGCAGTCCCTTGTCACAAACACTCATGCCTTCATCACATTGCGTATGGACTATTTCACGTGGCTGCCCTTGAAGACCACTTGGTAGCTGTAGCTGGTCCTGAATACAGCAGAGTGGGCAGTTATGGACATGACTCAGTGTCTCTGTGTAACACTTCTGCTGCATAAGTTGCACTGTTACTAGTAAACCTCCAGGTGTAATTCAAGTTGCTGGTTGTTACTCTTCATGGCATAGGCCTGGTTTCCTGAGGTACCACCTTTCTCTCATTGTTTTGGCCTACCCAGCAAGATCCAACAGGCTGGGTGTGCTCTCAATCCCATCTTTAATACAGTTTCATCTGTTGTGATACCTGTCCTCTGGAATAGTACTCCTGAAGAGGTTCAGGCAGCCCTGACCCTACTATCCTTCAAGTAGCTTTTCCCCAAGGCCAAGCCCACAAGGAATATGTGGTTTTTGAGTATGATTGCACTATTTTGTTGGGGTATATTGGTTCCCTGGTTATAGTCTGGTTTAGTGAATTGGCCTATGTTTTAACATGTATGGTCCCCTCCCCTGCCAGGTTCCTTGCGAGCCAGACAGCTTTATAAATTTGATTTAGAAATAAATTCAAGAAATAATTAACTTTGTTTCTACATGAGTTTTTTCCCATTCTGGAACAGCTATAAGAATTTAACTTGTAGAATTCCCATGGTATTTTTGAGAAATTGTTTAATTCCAGGGCTTTATGTATTATTATTATTATTATTGAAGGGGACGCGGTGGCGCAGCGGCTTAATGACGCTGAAAGTGCCGGCCAGAAATGGCTGAAGGCTTCAGCGGTTCGAGTCCAGCCTCGCGTTAACAAGGTGAGCTCTTGTTTCTATACCCGCAGCTTCTGCCAACTCAGCAGATCGAAAACATACGTGAGTAGATAAATGAGTACTCTCACTTCGGTGGGAGGAAAAATGCTGGCAGCGGCTCAACAGAGAGACGGGGCAGTTGCCGGTAAAAAGCGCGAAACCGCGCTCGTCCGAAAAAGGGGCGCGAAGCAACGGAAATCCCGCCTCCTGTGCTGCCAGCTGGGCTGACGCTCTAGGAATTAGGCTCTGGCAAAGTCTAATTCCGAAACTAGAAAGATGCAATTGCCTTGAAAACCGCTAGGGGGCGGTCACTGCAGGGTCAGTAATGACTGTTAAGCAGATTTTAAAAAAAAAAAATTATTATTATTATTATTATTATTATTATTATTCATCTGATACATTTTTTTTCGTTATTTCTTTATTTCCCTCCTGTTTGACTATAGCTGCGTCAGCTTACCCAGTGTGGATAGGCAAAATATTCTTGAGATTTTTAAATGGAATTACTCCAGTGCAACAGACAGATCAGTGATTAATTGCCACTTAATTATCAATTTTTAAAATCCATTTTTTGTTTTCATTCATACTGCATTTCATTCATACATCCCTTTTGAAGATGTAATAGCATTAATAGATGAGGCATCAGATTTTAGTAGGGAGGGGAGAATGTTGAATAAATGGATTTGTGGAATTCCCATTGCTACCCTTATGACATCTTTCCATTCCCCCCCCTTTTTTTTTTTTTTACATTTTTACTTGAGTGCTAAAGAAGCTCTATTTAAGGTTCTGAAATGGAATTGAATGGAGTTCTGAGAAAAGGAAGATGGTTCTAGTTATTTTATTATCATGTGATACTTCCTTTTATTGTGATATTTTTCTCTTTTAATGACAGGAAGAGACGCTAGAGAAAAGGAAGGTCCCTTCAAGAATCCTTACTAAATCTAGTATGCCACCTACTCATTGGACAGTAGGCAGCTTACAATATTAAACAACTACAATACATATCACAAAACCACAAACAAAAATACATCTTCCTCCATGACTGTCAGTCACTGATGAGCTTCTGTTCCAAGACCCTATAAAAAAATAATTATTTCCATCCATTCCTGGAAGAGTGGGAGCTATTCTGAGTCTAGGGGGCCATAATAATGGGTGTCTTACTGAGAAACCCATCTAATAAGTCCCTGCTCCCTTGATCTCTCAGAGGGTAGGTACCCCATCTTGAAGATAACAAGGGCAACAGATGTGCCACCTTGGGAGGTTATTTCATAAGCAGAACACCCCTTAACTTACTCTATATAGTCAAGGCACAAAATTTTCTATGTATCTATGTTCAAAGATCAGAATCAAACCGTATGTCTTAAGGGGTATCATTGTCCAGACAAAAAACAGGAAAACATCATTGCTTTCCCACTGAGGTGAGCCAGGGGCCAACCTTTGTAGGCATCATTAATTGGGTGACTGGCACTGGACTAAATGGGATAATGGGAGGTGGGCCACTAAAATCCTCAACAGCCAAAGAGGCAGAAACTGAGGCAGGTCATGAGGAGGATGCAACCTGGAAGACACCACCGGAACGGTGTGTTCCAGCAACTGTACCCATTCCCTTCGAATCTGAGACTCCCTTCAACTCCCGGGACTGGGAAGCCCCACTCAGCTCCCAACTGCTGGAATTTATCATATCAGTCAACTATGTATAGGGCTGTCACTCTTGGCAAGTCTTGACATATTGTAAGTATATTAAATCTGATTTGTGGAGTTAGGATTTTCTATTGCAATGATATTTAGTTTCATTTGTTCATATCAGTGATATTTCTCTGCTGTTACAAATATCTCTTAGCATATATATTTATTTACATGCACAGTTGTGATATACAAATTCCTCTCAATCATCTATAGTAGAAAAACATCTGACTTGATTGGTATCCTGTTATTGGTGACGACTTTCTTATAACATGTTATGTTTTCTTGTTTCTATAATTGAAAGGTTCTGACTTTTTAAAAAAAAATGATGCTGTCAGTATGGAACAGAGAATATGCTCAGATAAGTTGTGGGTCTTTTTATAAGTTTCATTTTTGAAGTTGATATATGGAATTGAGATGAAGAGCTGACACCAGCTGAATCACTTGGAAAGAATATTCCTCTAGAAATAGATTTAATAGTGTCAATGGGATAAAGGAAGCTGTTCAGCATAATGCTTCAATCACCATTTTTTTAAGGTACAAGGACTAAAGAAGCATTTCTCCAGCTGATATAGTTGTAGAGTTGAATTCATTGGGCAGGACTACTGTGATTGTCATTGTCATTTTTAATAAGAGACCATATTATATACATATATATGTGTCTATGTCTGTGGGTCTGTAAATAAAATAAGTCATACATGAAAGCTTTCAGCTTTATAAACCTTCCCATACATTTTCATATACAACAATCCTAATAAAATACTTAAGTAAACAATTTAACATTGACATTTCAGGTTTGCAGACATGTGACATCTTCATTGAATGATCCAAAGTTCAACATCAATTTTGGTAACCACTGTGAAAATCCCATTTTATGTTATGCTTGAGTCCTAGTGACTTCATGGACAAATCCATTCAGTTTTCTTGGCAACAGTATAGAAGTGGCTTTCTGTTGTCTTCCTCCAAGATATTTTATTCAGTGTTTAATCCTAGCCTACAGCTCTGGGATTCCCTGGAGTTTTCTCATCTGCATATTAACCAGGCCTGACCCTGCTTAACTTCAGAGCCCATACAAGATTGCCCAGCTGCTGCCACTCGCTGAAGTGTTTGAATTATAGGTAATAACAATGAAGAAATATAATATTATTGCACTGGTGGTGGTGGTGGTGGTGGTGGTGGTGGTGGTGGTGATGAAGAAGAAGAAGAAGAAGAAGAAGAAGAAGAAGAAGAAGAAGAAGAAGAAGAAGAAGAAGAAGAAGAAGAAGAAGAAGAAGAAGATTAGCTATACTGAACTAATGATAGGGAGAACACCTGCAGCTATATTTAAGAATACAGTATTCAAAACTGGAATATTTAGCTTGGTTAATACTGAATTCAATTGATGCCATGTTATTCTTCTGATTCAAATCCAGAATTCAAGTTGTACATGCAAAAGTTTCATCAGCATAGATTTTTTCACTCTGATGTTGGGTGAATGACTTTTACCAGTGGCATCTGCAGGGGAGTTCAAAGCAGGCAAAGTGGCACTTGCAACAGCATGATTGAAGCCTGCTCTTTCATATGTGTGTGTGACTTTAGCACAGATACAAAAGGGATGAAGCTTGATATGCTAAAGGACAGCAGTGGATGGATAGTATCTGTTTCAAAGAAGATTAAACAAAGATGGAAGGAGTATACTGAAATCTAGTAGAGATGTCAACATCTAAGGTACCTTAAAAAATATTCTGTATTTATAGGAACCTCTAGTGACAGAAAATGAAATTAAATAAGCAATCCAGACATTACCAAGGCACAACTACAGGAATTGATGGAATATCTACAGAAATACGGCAAGCAACAGAAGAAGAATCAGTAAAGGTTCCAACCAATCTATGCCAGCAAATTTGGAGAATGACCCACTAGCTAACAGATTGGAAGAGGTCAGTCTACACACCAACTCCAACGAGAGGAGATATAATAGAGTATAAAGAGTGTCACACCATATCCTTAATTTCACATGTTAGCAAAATAATGTTTAGGATCATCCGATGTAGAATAGAGCCCTACATGGAAGAGAAGATGGCAGATGTTCAAACTGGCTTTAGAAAACTCTGAGTAATAAGAGACCTTATTGCTTATGTCCACTGGATAATTGATAAAACCAAAGAATGCCAAGACAAAGTCAACATGTGTTTTATTAATTGTATAAAAGCTTTGATTGTGTCAAGTGTATCAAGCTGTGGAATGTGCTTAGAAAAATGGGAATCCAAGAACATCTCATTGGCTCCAGATTGGCAAAGAAGACAAGGCCATCTAGTCTCCCTTATTTATTCTATCTATATGCTGAACATAGATTGAGGGAAGCTGTATATAAAGAAAATAATCATGGAAGAAGAAACATCATTAACCTGCACTATGCTGACGACACTATTCTGACAGCCAAAAATGCAAATTATCTGCAAGTTGTAGTAATGAAAGTCATGAGGACAATAAAAAAAAATGAAACTAAGGTTAAATATAAACAAGACCAGACTAATGATAACAGGTACAGCAACTAGCCTTAGAACTGACAGTGACAATAATAAAATGGTAGATATGTTTTAGGATCAACTATAAGCAACAACAACAATAACAAAAACCATCAGTCAAGAAATACATCACAGATTAGTATTTAGTAGATACTGGTTTTATTTTTGTTTTAAATTTTAATGTTATTGATTTGACATTTGACATTTTGTAGATTTAAAATTATTTTAAGCAGCCTTAAAGGTGTTCTCAGATATAAAGGTGGGGTATAAATAGATGATTTTAGAATGTTATATCTTAGTGTTTGCTTTTTTCCCATTCCCAGAAAGTTATAATAATAATAATCCCACAATTTTCCTTCTGTTTCTAGTTTCTTGTACTCATATGTTCAGCTAATTTCTCCATATTTAATTTACTCCATTTAAATGTAAGCATACATAATTTTAGACTTTGTTTTTCCTGAACATGAAGTTTGATTTGAACAATTATTGTTTTCACTGTAGGTCATTGTACTGGAAGAGTATTTGACTAATCCTTGTAAAACAAATGCTATTGCCTTGACTTGCTGAACAGCAAAAACCTGAATTATTTGGTGACACATCTAATGTTTTGTTGGCATTTTAAATAAAACCAATATAGATTACATATGAGTTCAATCATGTATCCACATCTATCCATGTAACTCCCTCCCATGGTTCTTAGATCTATCCAGGTACCTTATAAAATGTAAGGTGTAAAAAGGGGGCTGCAAATGTTCATCTGGACATGCTCAAGGAGCTTTTTCACTCAGCGATTGTAATAAAAGAAGCCTTGATTATAGGAGCTCTGTAATCAGATTCACACAGATGCCTGTTCAAAATTTATTAAGATTATTGGGTCTAACATGCCATCATCTAGAAGAATAAAAGCTATGCAGCAACGTGGAGAAGGGAGGTTCATGTTTTTGTGTACAGGTAAATACTGAGAGAGAGAGAGAGAGAGAGAGAGAGAGAGAGACCTGTGTGATTGCAAAGGTAGTGCCATAACTATTGTGTGAAACTGTTTCTTTTTATGAATAGATCATCACAGATTTGAACAACAATTAATACTCTTACTACTGCTTACTTGCTTAACATTTTAGTATGGCTCTCTGTACCCCAGGTTGCCTTCCACAGAAATAAGCTACAGTGTCAGTTTTAATTTTAAAAAATATACATATTTCAGGAAAGTCTTAAAAGAAGTTGTTCTATTTTTCATGTTATACAGACTTATTGTAAATGATTTGGCATCTGCTAATTATGTGCTGAATCAGGAAAGCTTTGCAATCATAGTTTCAGACTGCATACTGTTTATAGAATTAATTCCTGGAAATTTTTAGATGAATGGTCTTCCTCAGAGCTCTGTTATATGAGTTTTGTTATATATATTTGAAATTATCTTTGAATTATTGGCCAGAAAATCCATTGCCACAACATAAATAAATTAAACTATTTGACCAAAATTGGATTAAATTAGCTTCAGTGCAAGCATTTTGATTTAAAAGGATTAAAGGCATCACATCTTTTCTATTTGACATTTAGAGTTTTATACGGATACTGTATGAACTGTGCCTAATCTATAACAGTGTTGTCAATAATCATTCACTGATTTAAAAGACTTGTTTGATTATTATTACTGGCAAAGTCATGTTTATAGCACATTTCCCTATCAGGTGAGTTTTAGCCATATAGGACACTATTCTTTTTTTTTTTTTTGGTCATACTCTTCCACGTTGAGGGGTTCTCAAGGCAGCTTATACAAACACTGCCAATACAATAAATTAAAAACAAAACTAACTCATAAATATTAATACATACTTAGAATCTCTCTGTTTCTACTTTCAAATAACCAAGCTACCTTAAATCAGGGTAAATAAAGCCCTTGATTGTCAAAAGCCATGTTTTTTCAGAGCATGAGGGACACAAAGTAGGTGGAGCTACATCACAAATGTCATAGCATTTGTGTAGGCTGGATTGGTTTTGGTTTTGGGAAACTTTCACTTTTAGGGGACTCAAGAGCCAGCCATATTAATTATTCTAAACTGATGGCCCAGAAAAGGAATAGACCTTTGTTAAAGCTTTCTGAATGCATTTGGTTGACCACTGTGGATAACAGAATTCTGGGCCAAATGGGCTGTTTCTCTGACCTAGCAGGGCTCTTCTTGAATCTTGTGCCAAATCACAAAAGCAAGTAACATCTCTAGCAAGCCTGAATACCAACTCTATCTTCAGCTGAAACTGAAATCTATAATTTAGCTGATATTCAAATGAAGCACTTGTTGGGCAAAAAATATAGTTTTAGCATACAAGCAAAGTTCTATGATTCTATCATTTTATACCAGGCCTGCCAATTCCAGAGATCACTGATGTTGCATATCCTGTTGATTATAATTCTGGAAACTCTTGTACCTCACAGGACTAGACTCAATTCACAGATCCTAAGGATTAAGATTACATCCTAACCTCTGGGTACACAAGAAAGAGAGTGGAAAAATAAGGATTATTTATTTTATTATGCTGATTTTTCTGGATACTTTAAAACATACTGATGTTTTATCTTTTCTCTAAAATCCAGTTTGGAAACTTTATAAAATTTTATTTCAGGGCCAGACTAATGATCAGGGCATGTCTATATATTATATATATTCTTCACAATGTTCCATGGAGACTTATGACTTTCCTTAATTTTATGGATGTTGAGTATCTTTTGAAGTGAATGCTAAGTAAAAGTGCCTGAAGTTAAGAATATGTATAGGTCTTTCCAGGAGAAGAGCTCTAATTAGCTATACACATCACACAAATCATCATATTGCTTCCAACTTAGAAATAATTTAATTATATAGAGCTTTGCAAGGTAAGGCAACTTGCTTACAGTGTGTTACTCATTCAACAGTAGCCTCATGGATAATTTTTATCTTCTTAGTATACCTTGGAGTGATAGGCCATTACTTCCAAGATGATTTACCAAAAGTTCTTGATCAATAGTTACATTCAACAGTGGGATATCAGCATTACTGCTTTAGACAGCTTAACAATTCATCTGTTAGCTGTAAGCATTTTCAATCCACTTCTGGCTTCTGCACTAGTTACTGGGGGTAAAAGATATAACCTGTCAGTCTTTCATAATTAAAATTCATGCTATATATTTCTGAGCATTTTGTGACATACTCAAATATGCCTCTATCTATCTATCTATCTATCTATCTATCTATCTATCTATCTATCATCTATCTATCTAAAGAAAAAGTTCTCAGCCAACATTTGTGGGGGGGGGGGGGCTAAAACAGAAGTACTTACAAGTGTAGATCGGCAACTCTTTCTATTAAATCCACCCTATTCCTATTTTTCATTTCCATGCAATAAATCTCCATGGTCCTAACTTGAACTACAATTCCGATTATCATGGCTGTCATGGACTATACTATAATCACACTGGTAACCCTTTGTCCATCTGTCTTATTTTTTTATTGTTTTTTTTAAATAGAGAAGGAAAGGATATCATGCAATAATACATCATTTTGCCAGGAAGAACGTTCTGTTTTTTTTGTGCTTTGCTTTGATTATTTTTCAGATACAGATCCATGCCAATGAAATGCTCATTGTGGTACAGATTTAAGATTGTTCTTGGTCTTGTTTTGCATGGAGAAAGCACAGACTTTCTTCATTCAGAAGAGGAAAGCATGGCTTTCCATCTTCTTCACAAAGAAAGGTCATACTGAGGATAAGATTTATGTCAACCTCCTAAGTGGCCATTCACAACCAAAAAGGTTAGATTCTCATATTAACTAGATTCCTTAAAAGAGAAAAAGTTGGGGGATGTTAGTTTATAACTGGATATGTTTTCTTTAGCATTCTATTTATCTGTAAATTCAATGGAGTGCAAAGTTCTTGATCCTTTTGCTAACCACCTGTTGATGCAGTAGGGAAATAGTTACCCATTTTCCTGATAAAAGAGGAATGGGCAGATGTTCCAAATCTGAAATATTTTTCAAAGCACTATCTTTCTCACCTCTGAGAAGTCCATTACAATTTAATTCAGGTGGAGCATTTTAGGGAGGGACACCCACAGACTAAACTCAGCATTATTATCTAGCCTGCTAGATCAGGTAAGGAGAAACAAAACAAACTTATGTAATTATGTAATTAGATTCCTTATCCTCTTTTCAAGATTATATGTAATTCTCTGACTGAGATCCAATAACCTTCTAGTAATGTGCCTAAACAGTTTATTGTTCTCATCTTACCCTTATTGTTCATAGTTAACCCTCTTTTGAAAAGTCTGGACGTTCAACAGACTCCTCCTCCAAATCTCAAAATGTAACTTACACACCTTAGTTCTTTTTTTCAAATGCTAGAATAAAGAGAGATTTGAAAGCAATCTCTCAAGAGATCTAGTGGAAGATTAAAAAAAAAAAATTGATAACATTTTTTATTCAAATAGTATTTTTTATTATGACATTAATGTAAGTTAATGATATACGATTTTCCACTTGCATACTAAATTACATTAAATTGGCTAAGTTAGTACATTAGTAATCATTGTTTCAGTGTCCAGTATCTCAGAGTAGTATTGTGGCTGAAAAACACACTCGGTGAAGCTATTTGTGGTCTGCATAGTAAAACAGCAGGAGATAACAAATGTGATCTGAATGGATGCTTTCAGACTGCAGATAAAACATCAGCTGTAGTTTCAACAGCCTAGTAAACACATCAGCGGTGGTAATGCATGTCTAATAGAAGTATTTAGTTTTTAGCACTTTAAGTAATACCTTCCTAGCACTGAACTATAAATATTGCTGTGTTTCTTTTTTACTATGTACAGGTGATAACTTTCCAAAGACCGGGTGGAACTTATATTTAGTCATCATTGCTGATTGTTCACATATTTATGAACATGTCATGGTTCATGGTTTCCACATCCCATCATGGATGATGGTCCAAATATTTCAGCAGAACCAATGGTGTCTATGGGGAAAGTAGCAAACTCTGAAAGATGGTAGGTGTGGCATTGCAACTAAAGCCCAGCCCCTTTTGTGTGTGCACTGACATTGTGTGCATGTACAAGAGGGGGTGGGCTTTGACAGCAATGCTGCAGCCGCCACTTTATAGATTTTAACACACGCACTTCTGTGGACACCCATGAACAAAATGATGTTTGGATCCTGGGATGGGGGTGGGGAACACTTTAGGAGTGCCTTGGTTATGTCCAGAAAAACCTTCTCAGTTTATTGCCAATTAGTCATATTGCTAAGTCCCAATTTCCCTGATAAAGCCCCTGGCCTATGAGCCCCAGTAAAGGCAGGCCTTAGGTCACCCTTTGTTACTGGGCCATTCAGAGCCAGGACTGGGTGTCAAAGGTTGTTTCTTAAGCCATACCCAATTAGATTGACCCAGACTCAAGAGAGACACAAAAACACTGGACCCTGGACCAGTTGGCTTCTTTATATCTCCCTATAAAGGATGGGGAGACTTTTTATTTTGCAAAAGAAATGTATTCTATAAAAGTGATGGGTAAAACTGACAAATAAATAAGTGAGTGCTTCCTATTACCTCCCTCCTAGCCTATACTCTATCGCTATTACCCTATTGCTATCACTATTACAATGTTTCCTCTGAATTATACCCTATACTATTACAATTACCTTTATACTATGCTCTATACTATTACTAGTATATATCAGTGTTTTCTTCTTACAAAGCCTGTTCTGTCTTAATTCCTCTCTCTGGGATTATTTTTTTTTCTTCTTCTTCCTCTTCCTCTTCTCTTAAATATAGAGCTCTTTCTCCTTTTTTATGTTTTGCTTGGCCTTGCTCGGCCTCTATCCTTCTCCTTCTCCTTCTGCTTCTCCTTTGAAGTCCTTAGGGTTCTTTGAGCTTGGTTGTTTTCTTGCAAATGTTTCGGTACCTGGCTAGGTAACATCTTCAGTGCTTCAGGTAACAAAATGTTCGCAAGAAAACAACCAAGCTCAGAGAACCCCAAGGACTCCACAGATCAGCCCTCAGCTACACATATTCTCTCCTTCTCCTTTCTTTTGGCTGCTGCACTTCTCTGTTTTCTGGTGGCTGCAGAGCTCCAAAACACACCTCACCTCCCTTTTTCTCCTACACCTGTGTCAAGGTTGCTGTTTTATTGGCAACTCTTGGGCTGAGGCTCAAATGGGAGGGAAGGAAGGCAGCACAGGTGCCTGCAATTTTGTCAAGCACCTGCTCTTCCACATGGGCACACCATCTTCCTAAAATCTATGGGTTGTGAATCCTTCCCAACCCAGCACATTCAGTCATGTATGCAACACATTCAGATAACAGCAAGTAGGACCTCTCTCTCCATAAAGACCCCAGTGTTATTTAGATGGTGACACACAAGAACAGAACACATTTAAACATTTACCTTAGTTTACTTAAAAAGACTTGGCAGATGTACATGATAAAGATACAACTTAGAAGAAATAGGAAAGAACAAGGAGATGCAGATGCAAGAGTCAAAGGGCCAGCCTGCTCTGAATCCACTGAGTTGCAACCTTAGCTAGAAAATGAAGCAATTTTTGAAGCAGAAAAAGAAGATCCAGGCATCCAGTACAGGAGGTAAAACATGCCCCATACCATAAATGATACATTCCTCAGATAGGTGGAAATACAGTATTTTTTAGGTCCTGAAAGTTCTAATTCCTTTAAAAACCCCTTGGTTTGATCAGCTCTGATCCATCCTTGCAGATCTGGCACTTCAGAATCAACCCTCATCATTTAGCTAAGCTTGGGATGGCTTCCTCCAGGCAATGTTCTAATTTTGGGTGAGAGAAAATGATTAATTTCCAAACACTTGGTTTTCAAAGCATAGCCTTTTGAACTCATACTACTAAATACCCATCTGTTGAGATTAGCTCAGCTCCTCAATTCTTATCATTCCCCACTTCCTATGATATAGCTTTAAACATAAAATCCAAACAGGACATTGTCCTTTAACACAACATATTCATTTTCTATTAAACAACCATGCATTAGTCATTTCCAATTCCAGTAGCTCGATCAAGAACATTTTTCTTGCATTAATGTCCAAGCCTTACAACTGTTAGCAGTGTTAATCAATAACACAGTCCAGTGTCAACAAGTATTAGTAAGGAAAGTCAAGGCCACAGTTTCAGTATATGGTAAAAAGGTACAATATGAGTGACAGATTCACTGAAATATTGAAAACAGCTAAGCCTGACAAGTGCCAAAATGTACATTTCTCTATGGATGTGTGTGTGTGTGTGTGTGTGTGTATGAGAGAGAGAGCACTGTTTGTTTATTTATTTATTTCATATTGCAAAATTACTGCAGGTGATTTCCTGTTTTTGTTCTGTTTTGTTTGTCTGTTTTTGGTGCCTTTGAGTCAGTTTTTGACTCCTAGTGACTACCTGGACATGTCGCTGAAGTTTTCTTGGCAAGGTTGCCAAGGCAGAATTAGAACTTAAGTCTCCCAAGTTTCTCACTTGATGCTTTAACCACTACAACAAACTGGTTGTCTAGTATGGGGATAGGTGTACTAATTGGTACCCTCCAGAGGTCTGAACAACATATCTTTTGACAGCCAGTTTGGTGAGTTCTAGTCCCGCCTTAGGCACGAAGCCAGCTGGGGGACCTTGGGCCAGTCACTCTCTCTCAGCCCTAGGAAGGAGTCAAGGGCAAACCACTTCTGAAATCTTGCCAAGAAAACTGCAGGGATGAATCCAGGCAGTCACCAGGAGTCAACACTGACTTGAAGGCACAAAAGGGGGGGGGGGGGTAAATCCAGTTTAGTTTGCATTGAACACACTCCCAGTCAATCCCTATAGCCAGTACAGAGCAAGCACACATGCTTTATTTATGTTTATTTATTAAACATCCACAAACAGTTAAAAAAAGGTTAATTGACAAACTGTGACAAAAATCAGGCAAAAACAGAAAGAGAGAAAGATATATGAACATTAAATAATTTACATTATCTATATCTATATCTATTAAAACCCTCAGAACTTTCCAGAACTGGAAACAATATTGTGGATAATTGGCATGGAGAATCCCAAAGGGAGGGGCTATTCCACTTAACCCTTTTATGGACATAATAGTAGTGGAATAGAGATGGAAAATAAGACACAAGTGATTTTTCCTCTATTTTGTTCTATGAAGGAAACAATTTGGTGGACGGGAATGATGTATCCAACGTTCCCCTTCTCATGAGTTCAGTGCACCACACTGTGCATGATAATCATTATTCTATTGTGTGCTGTTTCATGCACTAAGTCCCAATGCATTCAGCCTGAGGAAGTAGTCCCTGGACTGTGGTTTGGAAAGTGCATCTGCCAAATTATCATCAGTTGGGCAATACAACAGTTTTACTTGCCCTTTTCCTTGCATATCCTTCACATAATGGAATTTTAACATCTGTGTGATGGATCTGGACTACTTTGTGTCTGCCATTCTGATACATCCCATGTTTTCCTCAAATAACATAGCTGGGATTGGTTGTACACACACACACACACAAACACACACACATATTTAAAGCAAAAACTAAATTAAGATGCATAACATATAATTTGCCCCTCTAAATGAAGTGTTATTTTGTGACACCAATAACTGTGACAGTGAAGTATACAATGGTCTGCTTCAGAAATGGGCATTCTGTACTTGTAAAGCTAAAGCATATAATGCACTTTAGCTTTCCTCTTTTTTATCTCAAACAGATTTTTAAAGATGATTAGTGACCTCAGCTCTTAGATCAGGTTCCTCAGTCCATAAAAATCATTCAGAAATCCTATTAAGGTTTCACTCAACAATAACGAGAGCAACAATGATGTGCCAACATTTTAACTTAGTGATAACCGAAATAAATACGTGTGCACTCTAATACAGGTTACTTACAGAGTTTGGTTTTGTTTTTTAATTCCTGAAGTCAGATTTGTCCTTAATACTAATGGAACAGTGTTCAGTAAATACATAGTGTTCTTATTATTTAAACACACAAAGTTACACTTATGTATGCCACTTGTGTAAGCATTCTACATCCTACAGTTTCAAATACTTAATGTGTAAAGATTATCAGGCAAAACAATAGTTATTGTCTCATTCATCTATGAATTTATTGTCCAGCTGTGTTGTGCACTATAGTAAACTCTGAATAGTTTTTGGAAACCATGGAAACTACTGATATTATTTATGCTGCATTAGATTCTGTTGATTATTTCAAGAAAGCCTTTGCAGTACTATCTTCACCTACACGTGTAAAGCTATCTTATGCAGAATCCAATCTATTGCATCAAACTAATTCATAGTTCAATGCATTCTACCCAATTTCTAAAAGTAGAACAATTCCTATAGATAGCAATTGCATATACACATATAGCAATCAAATTATTCTCTTGCACATAACACCATTTGGAATTGGAGTCATTATTTGAAGCATATGAATCTGTCCATACATACCCAGGAAGCTATCATCTGAAATATACATATCCAAAAATTACTTATCAGTTTTATTTCAGACATTAATTTTTTTGAAAGTAAAGTAACACTGATGAAGTATTGAATTATAAATATTGCTCCAGACAATGACCAGCATCCATGTGCAGAACAATAGAATTTAACCTAAATGTAAAACCTCAAATAAGAAATTACTCAACATGAACCATGTAAGAAAAAAATAGTTTCTTTCACATGCACAATCTGAATGCTGTTAGGCTGTTCTTTCGCAAGGATGTTGTGCTAGCTGCTTGTATGAGAAAAAAATAACTTTTTGTGGTAGAAATGTATTTTCTATGCAGACAAATATTATATGAAACTCACTTCCCTTATCTCCCCTCTCCAATATACACTCAGCTTTACGCAGTTTGGCCACTATGAAGAATATACTTTGCATACTGATAGTCCCAAACTGCTATCATCTTGCTAAGTCAGAACTGGAAAGGCTCCTGTCTGAATCCCTAGAAAGCTGTTGCCAATTTATATATGTTCTACCCAGCAATATGCACAAAAATATCCATGAAGGTAGGAAAGTAACTTAAGGGCACATCTGCATTTACTGTTTCAGCCATTCCTGTCCTGCAGTCATTTGGCTTAACTCTAAGCCAGTTTAAGAAAATCCTGCCTAGACTGAGGCACTTTGGCACAGGTTGCAAAGTATTCAGCCAGAGTTCAGGCTATCATATTCTCCCAATTTCCCAGCTAGTTATAACACTTCTTATGAATAAAGGGTAGTTGGTTTAAACCCTATCATCTACATCATCATCATTACACAGAGAGTATCAGATAGTTCTGACTGCATTTGCTATTCTTCACCCTTCCCAAGGATCCAGGATAGTTAAAGATACTGTAGAAATGGATGCAAAGTTCCAAGTAATGCAACTTTTTATTTTTTTGTTCTCTGACCTTCCCACTATTCCTTGTGCTTTCATTTTATAAGTTCAGTCCTGCATTCAGTGTAGAAGGGTTTCACCCTCAGCTTCCAAATAGCTTAAATAACCTATTGCCTATTTAGGAGCTGGAGATAAAACTTCCTAACTCAGATGACTGAAAAAACTATGAAAATGTGTACTACTGGAATAATAATAATAACAGCAGAAAGAACTGGAAAAAAATCACCAAATATAAAGACCTGCAAATAGAAGTAGAATGACTATGGCAAAAGAAAGCAAAGGTAGTACCAATAGTTATAGCTGTGTTAGGTGCAATCCCAAAACATCTGGAGCACCACTTGAACACCATCGGCATTGACAAAATCACCATCAGACAATTGCAAAAAGCATCTTTACTTGGAACAGCTTACATCCTGCGAAGATATCTTTAATGCCATCAAACAACATCTGCCTATCCCAAGTCCTTGGGAAGGACTTGATAGGTGGATACAAATGTCAAATCCAGTTTAAACATCTGGCTGACTATGCAACTGACGATGATGATGATGATGATGATGATGATGCAAGAAACGGAAGACAACTGGAATGTAGCTCAGTGGAAGAAATGCCATCAAGGCAATTAAGACCTGGGAAATTCCAGTCATTACATACACAGCTGAAATACTGGACTGGACTCAAGCAGAACTAGAAGCCCTGGATAGGAAGATCAGAAAAAATAATGACAATGAATCATGCTGTTCATCCACGCAGTGATGTTGACAGACTTTACTTACCAAGGAGCATAGGTGGGCATGGAATCTTACAAGTACACCAGACAGTTGAGGAAGAAAAAAGGGCATTGGAAGAATATCTGAAGGACAGTGAAGAAGATGCACTGAAGCTAGTATACCATGAAGGCTTACTGAATACTGAGGAGACCAAACTGGCCTACAAGAAAGACCAAATGAAGAATAGAGAAGAGACATGGCAAGGCAAAGTATTACATGGCCAGTACGCAAACACACACACACACACACACACACAAACTATCCAGCAAAGCAGATAACAACAAGCCCTGGCAATGGCGAAAAGCAGGAACATTGAAGAAAGAAACAGAAGGGCTAATTCTGGCTGCAAAAGACCAAGCCTTAAGAACAGATGCATATAAAGCCAGAATCAAGAAGACAGCAACAGACAGCAAATGCTGCCTTTGCGAAGAAGCTGAAGGAACAGTGGACCACCTAGTTAGCTACTGCAAGAAGATCGCACAGACTGACTACAAACAATGGCATGACAAAGTAGCAGCAATGGTGCATTGGAATATCTGCAAGAAATATCATTTGCCTCCAAGCAAGAACTGGGGGACCACAAAACAAAAAAGTAATGGAAAATGAAGAAGCTAAAGTGCTCTGGGACTTTAGAATTCCAACAGACAAGCACCTGCCACACAACACCCCAGACTAGACAATTGTTGATAAGAAAAACAAAAAATTCTGGATAGTGGGCATTGCAATACCTGGGGACAGCAGAATAGAAAAGACTGGAAAAATCACAAAATACAAAGACCTGCAAATAGAAATAGAATGACTGTGGCAAAAGAAAGCAAAGGTAGCACCAATAATTATAACTGCCTTAGATGCAATCCCAAAACATCTGAAGCATCACTTGGACACCATCGGCATTGACAAAAATCACCATCAGCCAATTGCAAAAGGCAGCTTTACTTGGAACAGCTTACATCCTGCAATGATACTTTTAACGCCATCAAACAACAACATCTGGTCTGAGATGGTTGGCTATATAAATTGAATAAATAAATACATAAATAAATAAATCTGACTATCCCAGATGCTTGGGAAGGACTTGATAAGTAGACAAAAATGTCAAATCCAGTCTAATTCCAGTTTGGAAACAGTTATCTGGTGTAGAGTATCTCACTGGTTTGTAAAAAGGGGCTTGACTGCTGGAAGAATGGTTTTACTCCTCATCTTGCTCTCAGCAAGTTTCAGTTTACAAGGCAAATGTTACAACCAATGCATTATTATAAAGTGGTAAATAGATGGTAAATATATTCCTGGTAAATATATTTGAGACCATGGGGACCTTGACTAACCTGACAGGGACTTCTTGTCTGTGAAAATTGCTCAATGGACTGCTGGGTTAGCCTGCAGCAAACTGAAGCTCACTATCTGAAATGGACAGGAGTGCTCTAGGTGATATAACTTCTGTGATGTGGCTTCTTTATTGTGGTGCCTGCCCTCTGGAACAGCATCCAACCAGACATGTCTATGGCTCCTACCCTGAAGATATCAAACCAGTCATTGAAAACTTGATGTTTCCCCCGACCTGGGGTTAGGGTGGTGTTGACCTCCTTTGGAACTTTATCTGGAATGTTATCAAATTAAGTGTCTATTTTTTTCTGCACTCCTATGATCACTGTTCTCTTTGTTTTACTACTGTCCTTGCTTTCAATGCTTTAAGCCTCTCAAAGCCTTGTGAAATTGGGTAGACTCTAAATTGAATGAACGAACAAACAAATAACGTGGACAAGTGTACTTCAGAAATGGAGCAGGAAATGTGTCCAGTTGTTGCTTTGATGATGATTGTAGGATAAGTAGAGGGCCACTCCATCCATTTCTCCCCTTTACAAATGGTTGCTGGCCTGTTCTGGGCAGTATGGCAGTATGAATAAAACTGAGATTAAGGGTCAGATTATTACATACTAGTTTGTAAAGTTATTTCTTATACAAACTGTAGTGTGACATGAATAATGTGAATGCACATGTTATGCCCTGCAGTACTTGATTATTGTTCCCTCTAAAAAAGGCTAAGATCACTTGCTTTTATATGTACAATTATAACATACATTTAGTATACCATTGCATGCAATGTTATGGACATGCTTGTTTGATGGAAGGGATTCACACTAATTCTTCTGTGATAGATTGGGAAAATATAATTAATTTAAGAGGAGAAGAAGTCAATTGTTTGATGACCTGTCATTTCCAAAGCCCTGGTAGTCAGGGTGGGAATTGAAATGATAGTTTCCTTCCAATGATTTAGCATCTGTTAATTTCTTTTAATTTTCCCCACTTCATTATATTAAATGGAAATAATTTATCCTTTACCATCTGAAGGTTACACAAATAATGCATATCATCTGGGACCTTTTGGAGAATAAAGACGTTTTAAATAAAGCAGATCTAAGACCACCTATGCCTAACCCTAGAATATGCTGGTTTAAATATTTCAAAGTAGTATAGTAAGTTGACTGGACTTGCTATAAACATACAAGGAGATGCCAGCATCATCATGTTACTCTACAATGGAAGGACATAAACATTACATTCTAAGGCATTCCAGACAGTGAATCTTTGGATTAGAATTGATAACTGTGTTTCATATTAATTCAAGAATTCTCACTAGGTGATCCTTAGCTTTACTGTACCCTGTGATTCTGCCCTAAAACAGACTCTGATTGATTTATGCTAATAGCATCTACAAAATGCATAAATGAAAACCATTCATTTATTGTCTCTTGTAGTTTTTATGGGTGACATCTTCTGGTATAATTATGGGAAAAAATGTTCAGAAGTTGAGGGGTTTAGTGGTTTTTAAGAAAGAACTGTTAATCCTCAGAGAACATCTTTACTGCATGCTGAGATTGTTTGCAGAGTCTTTCAACCATTACTGGAGAGTTTGACTTGTGAATGCAGAGAGGGCAAGATGTCCATATATTACTAAAGGCCTTTCATTAAATCTTTCTTTTAAAAATAATTGGTTCTTTTTAATCTATAATGGAACATGGGCTTACAGGCTGGCTGTGCTTAAAATTAAGCCTTATTTGTCATTTAATATGGTGCTATGTTTCTTCCGTAATTGAGCAGGGATCGATGCCAACTCTGTGATGGACAGTAAGCTTATCCAACATGACTGAGATGGATTTTAGGGAAGACAAGCTTTGCTGTTCTATGTACAAGTGGGATGAGCTCACCATATCAGCAACATTTAATTATTTTGTAGGTAATTATTCATTTGAGGGACACAAGTTTCAGAGTAATATTAGAGGAGCTGACAGACCAATACATTTATTGTTTGTTTTAATACATTTCTAGGTGGGAAACAATAATTAGTTTTTCACCTGATTTGCATAAAATAATGTTTTATGAAATGAGGACAGTCCAGCCAGTCCTAGATCAAATACATGAGGTTTTTCTTTTCTTTTCTTTTCTTTTCTTTTCTTTTCTTTTCTTTTCTTTTCTTTTCTTTTCTTCTCTTTTCTTTTAACATGATGTGAGAATCATGACACAATATATCAGTAACTGCACAACAAGAGGTCATTTATTCAAAATGATATGGCTTTGTTTTGTTGTACTTTCAGAGAATTAAAAAGAAAATGTCATAGAAACTCAGCATTATTTGTACAGGTTTTCAGATGAAGGCATGAGGGGAAAAATATAATATAATACAGGTTTTCATAATGAATATGTTCCACTCCAGCTTAAACAGACTTATTTGATTCTGTTTGTGAATATGATTCTTGATCAAGAAAACTGGATTTTTTTTGCTCCATTGTCTCTGGTTCCTGCACCATAAATAATTGTTATTTCTATGCTAGTTTCTTAGCTATAAATATTAATGTTTCACAACTAATATTAGCAGAAGCAAAACCCCTGCATTTTTGGCAGCATCTGTGAACTGGAAGGGCTACGTCTCATGCAGGTTTTATCTATCTTTTGGGATTTCTATATTTTAATTTTATAGAGGAGAGGATGCTGAGTTTCCATCTACCTTTTTCATACTAAACTGGATGGATGCATCAGGATGCACCCATTGTTAAATGAATGCATTTCTGTCTAGTTGTCGCAAAGTTTTTTTTTTTTTCCCATTTATTTTTATTTTCAGAGCATCTCTAGATCTGTGATTTCTATGCCTATCGCCCTGCCTGTCAAAATACAATATCCACTAAGATAGTATATATGATTTCCATGGCTACAGCAGTGTGACATGCTTTTGCATTACTTGTCATAAAAAGCACTGAAAATTTTAGGACAAAAAACAAACAAAAAAACAGAACTTTCTATTCTCATATTAAGAAAATATCGTGTACAAGCATTATAGTTTGATAATCTACTATACAAAAGCCAGTCCCAATGTTAATAAGTTTGGTATAGATAATATGTTAATAGATATGTAAGTCCATTTTATATTGATGATTATGTATATTTGGAATGTTTGTATGTTTTATTGATTGATTGCAAGATTTGGATATTAGCCAACTTCAAAACGACAGAGGTTTGTAAGCTCACAGATTTATAAAAACATAATAAATTAATAAAATTAGTAATGTGAGGGTGATCTGGCTGTAACATCTGTCACCCCATTGATTTCCAGGGTTGATTTGGCTGATCTGGATTGCTAGGTGGGTGTCCCTTCTTCTTTACTGCTCCATGTGTGCCCCTCCTGAAGCTGCACACCTGGTGGAAGAGGACAACCATCCCAGATAAAAGACGCCTATTGATCTTCAACCTAGGGTACACAATAGCTGCACTCCCCTGTTAAATCTTCCAAACAATAATAATAAATAAGTCATGGTGGGAGCCCCCAAAGGCCCCAAGAAACATAATACTTTAAACAGCTTTCCTACAGAAAAGCAGTGTAGAAGCCTCTGAGAGGAGGATGCTTCATAGGACAGCAAGACATGAAGAGGTATTTTTATGAGGGAAGGAAGATAAAGCATATCCTCCTAGACTGAATATATGTCATCTGGACTTTCTTTCCTAATTATGGTTTGTTTCTTTCTCTTGATAGTGTTGTAACTGAATATATACCTGGTTGTGACTGGGGATTATTTTATTAATATTCTCTGCAGCACTTCATTGTCTGAAAATGAATAATAGATGAAGGGAAAAAAGCCCATAGGATACTGAGTGATGCCAGACTCATCCTCTTTCTAGCCTGTTCTTTAACATGACTAAGGAGAGGAAATCACTATCTGTCATTCTATGTGACAGCCAGTGTGGTGTAGGGGTTAAGACAATGACCAGGGAGATTCAAATTCAACTCACTCTTACCTATAGAAGTTCACTGGTGACACTGGAACAGTTATTCTCTCTGAGAGACTTCAAAAACATTTGAAGACTTCAAAAACATTTGTCAGTAACGAAAATTATTACTTCTTTCTACTCAAAAGCACTGTTAAAATTAAGTACTGTTGGTAATCATCTTAGAGAATTTCACTTCTCATGTGGCTGAACTCACAAAGACAGGCAGTAGCAGCTCAGTGAAGAACTGTTTATAGTAAATGATACTTAATATTCAATTATGCTAGCCTTTATTAACTTATTCATATAGTTTTTATAATTTTCAAGCAATAATCTCGGTAATCTCTGGGCATTAAATATATAGGTTGATGACCATGCAGAATAATCTTCTGGAGCATTCTCTAGCTGAGCTTTTGGGCAAGGATCTCGCCTCCTAAATTAAATTAAAGTACTCAGTTTTGCTACATTCCTTCAATTCTATTCTAACCACAACTCAGGCAATATCACAAGAATTGTTCTCTCTCTTTTGGCAAACTTTCTCCATCTTAATTAAATCCCATTGCTTTCTGGAAGTGATTGTGCTTTCTCTTTGATCATAGCAGAACCAAGTAAACGCTATGAAGGGGAATGGTCTCTAAGGCACCCATTGGGCATCCTGATGACAGATGCATCAACTTTAGTATGGGGAAATTAATTTTGGAGATCCCATGACCTTTGGCCTTTGGTTAATCTAAGAAGCCTGTTTGCACATTAAGGACTTAGATATGCTTGCCACAGCTGAAACCTAGGGCAGGTCATAATTTGCAGAAAATATCAAAAGTTCCAGGACTGATTTCTGTATCAGAAAATAAAAAGGACCTCACTACAGGAACCTGTAAGAGCTCATCCTTTTCCTATTTAACCTGGTGCATTCCTCATTACATCTTTTTTATGACCGTTCATCTTCTCGGCAAGGATGATGTTCTTGTGGAAATCTTCAGCCAGAACAGGAAAATATCCTACAACTGAATATTACAAGTCATATTCTCTCTACATATATACTGTCATGCTATTCTTTTTGGGGGGTGTGTGTGGGGAAGAGCATTATGCATTATGCAGATGTGGAAAAGGAATGAAATAGTAGGGCTTTGTCATTTATGTCTAACTCACAATTGTTAATTTCAAAAACAGCTACCTTTGTTCTTTGATACATTATATGATACATTTGATACATTAATTTTCATATCCATAATTCTTGTTGCATCAATGAAATGTTTAGCCCTCTAATCCACTTCCATTTTTAAAAAATAATGTCCATCAAAATAAGTCTATATTTTTCTGCTTTTTTTTTTTTTAATTACAACTGTACTGGGCTCTTTCTGATTCCATTCTATCCAACTATCTTTTTTTTTTCCTGTGCAAACATTACACAATATAGTATCTTATTCTTATTTTGTGCTATAATCATTCTTAACATTTTCTCTTCCATAATCTCTTCTACTTCATGGTTCACCAAGCATCTTTTATCATATTACCATTACTGTAATTCCACATACTTCTGTGGTATCTTCCACTTCCACTTGCTTTATTCATTTATGTCTACTTTCATTCTGTAGGAAGAATAATGCATTCTAATACTTTTTCATATAGGACTTATACTTCTTCCTAGAAATATTCTACTTTCACTCTGGTTTCTTTCAGATTTTTTTTCCCTTTTCATTTATGTCTACTTTTCTCCCACCCCAAGGTCTACCTTGATACTACCAGGTTAAAAAAAAACCTGTTCCATGTTCAAAACATCTTATAACTTTAAAGCCCAGTTGAGTGGCTATTATTATTAATTAAAAAAAAAAAAGAATCCAAGTTGAATCAGGAGTTTTAAGCTGTATATTAAGACACTTCAAACTCCAAACACTTCCAAAATGACGACAGCTCATTTCAAGCACAAAAGAGGTGCTTTCTACTCAGAAAAGGGTATTTTGAGCTCAAAACAGCAATTTTTAAACATTTTGAACACCTGTAGTGTCTATTATCAAAAAAGCCATTTTGGTGGTAGCTCCTCTGAAATTGAATGCTTTCCCAGAAAAAAAAATGTTACTAGTGCCAAAGTTCGTTAAGTTTTTATGAATTTTTAACTGTTATTTCTGATCTCAAGCTGGTTTTGATCTGCATATTTTAACTCCATTTTGTTAGCCTGGCTTGTGTTTTTCATTGGCTTTCCTTTTGCTTTGCCATTTCTAATGGTTTCATTTTACTGTTGTATTTTACTATTTATTAAATCATACTACTGTTTTATTTATAACTTCATGACAGATCATTTTTTTTTACAGAGATGCATTATAACTGTAGATAACAAGTAAATACCAATGGAATACTGACTATAAATTTCACTTGGCTAAAGTCACCATACTCAACCCAAAGGGTTAACACCAAGTAGTAGTGGAGAAGGAATGTGAAGCCTCTTGTCCTCCTTCCATTCAACAGGGCTTTCAGACATTAGTAACCCTGTTGGGAATAACCCCAGAGATCACTTGGAACAGTGAGCTCCAGTGATTTGGAAGATCCTCATAGCTTTTTTTTTTTTTGGGGGGGGGGGAGGTCAAAGTACAACATTCTGGGAAAGCAAAGGATCTATGCTGGAGGAGAGAGGCAGATAGCAGAGAAGAATGTCCTTTCCCTTCCTTGTTCCTTGCTTCCCTAACAGCAGCTGCAGCAGGAGGTGCTATGGTCCTGTTGGACTTCTGATAAGCAGCAGGAGGAGGAAGAGGTAGAACCAGGGGCTTCTAGAGAAAATAGTCCTGGAGGGGGTGATTCCAGTAGTGGTGGAGCCAATTATTCCACTCTGGCTGAAGCAGATCCAACAAGCCCCAGGATTCCCTCCCTGCACCCTCTGACAGCCTCTCAGTTTCTGAAGTTCACCCACCCAGTCCCAAGCAGAGGCATGCTTTAAAGATACAGCAGCAAAGGGCTGAGCTCTGCAGGTCAGATAGACTGGCCAAGAAGCAGGCTGTCAGGAAACCAGACTGTAACAAGTAATGTCCCTCAGCTATGCATCTGGGTGGTGGCTCAGCTTGGATTATTTGGCCTTCCTCCCTGAGAGAAAATACTGAGAACAACTTTTCAAGCCTCATCTCTGTTGTGTTTACCTTGTCCTGCCATGCTTTGAATTCCACCTCACCACGTCTCTCCCCTCTGCCCTTGGAATGTTATTTGTTTATTGGATTCCTGGTCTTGACTGGTGCCAAGCCTTGACTATGTTATGTGGCCGTCTTTAGCTATAGGTAAAAAGGACTGTGGCAGGCATCCAGCTTGCCAGCAGTGCCAACCCAGGAAAGGAGGTAACTGCTGGCCCTTCCTTCCCATGCAACAGTAGGGATTGTACCCATCTCATTTCTGAGGGGTGATCAGAGGTAAGAGGAACTGGGCAGCCATTTTGATATCAAGATGTTTTCCTCCAATCTCAAGGGCAGAAGGAATGCACATCCTTGAATGTTTTCTAGCTATTTTATCAATAGAATAACAAGTTGTTTTCTCATGATAATAAGCTAGTTGCCAGTCAACTTCTGACATTGAGTAACAATCCACTAGAATGATTTTACCATTTTATGTAATCCTTTCTCAGTGTGGGAATTAGCAAGAACTGTACATTTCATTTATGTATAACTGGTTAGTGTTGTAATTTCACTATTACTGTCATGTTATATTGCCACCATTGTCACATAATTGATAAAGCAAGAACACGGCCAGACTAGTTACATTCATCTTACTAATTAAAAAGGTCTGATAAATTGATTAGCTGGTTTGGTAAGCAAGTCTTTGATGCTTAGAGAAATGCAGATAGACTTATTAATGCATATTACATTAAACTGGAAAAGATGTATGCCAATACAAGTATTGTAAAAATTGATAAGGAGAAGAGACAATTAACTTATTTGATATGTGCATTTCCAAGTAAGACAGAAGCAGGTAATTATTCTCTGGAAAAGAATAGTTATGAATCTGGGAAGGGAGAAATAATAACAACAACAACAACAATACTGTATATCAGGGCAACATCTAATATTGCTACCTGAGTTTCTTCTGAGCTTGTGAAATCCAAGGAAATTTATTTTATTTTATTTCATTTATTTAACAAATTTATATAGCCACCCATCTCACACACAGTGACTTTGGGTGGCTTACAGAGTAAAACCTCCAATACAAAAACCTCATCAACTCTCACCCACCATGGTGGCCAAAAACACAATCAAAACAACCACTTGTTCAGCTTCTTTGCAGCTTGGGGTCCCCAGGCCCACTGGCAAAACCCCATCTTCAGGGCCTTCCAGAACAACAGCAAGGTGGGGGCCAATCTTATCTCAGAGGGAACAACATTCCACAGGGAGGGAGCTACCATGGAAAAGGTATGGTCCCATCAGATGTACTTCCCTCAACGGTGGGACCTGCAACATGCCCAGCCTCCCTGCTCTGGTGGGCCGACTAGATGTAACTGGGGAAAGACAGTCCTGCAAATAACCCAGCCCCATGCCATGTAGAGCTTTAAAGGTGATAACCAGCACCTTGAATTGGACCCAGAAGCAAATCAGCAACCAATGCAGTTTCCACAAAAGAGGTGACACATGCACAAATCTGGACTTGTTTATTTATTTAAAGTTTAATTACATTTAAAGTTGTTAGGGTTCTTTCTAATATGATATAGAAATACATATAAATATACTTTCAGACTCCTTTGAGTGGTCAAGCTGAGCATGTGGACTTAATTTGGAAAGTAGTTAATGCATTTTTGATGGAGTGATATTCATTTCCACCCTTGATATCTGCCAGGTACATGTGGTTATTATTAGATATATTGTCAAGTTTTGATCCAGAATCACCTGAGGAATTGATACTATGAAATAACTTGAGAATAGCATGGAAGATGTTTTACTGGAATGCTTGGGCCAAACCAGTGATCAGGACTTTAAATCAGCTAATTTCTAAAGGTTTGAGAAATTTCATTTTGAATATGTGTTGCCACCTAGTGCAGTTGCAGGTTGGATACCAAAAAAGATGAACACTAAGGAAGACACCAGGATGCTTCCAATTAATCAAGATTACAATTAATCAAGATTTATTAAATTGGACCCTATACTTATAGTGTTGGAGATTCCACTCCTAAGACCATTGCGGTGAGCCCAAAAAGTGGCAAGGATGGTATTCAACGTATCCCAGATGTCTGAGCAAATAGGCAGAAGAATCCATTATGACTTCAACTACAAGCATATACACCAGGGATCATTCACATACACTCATTTTCAACTACAGAGGACAAAAGCTTTGGGTAATCTGGCCTCCAGAAGAAGGGGGGAAAGAGTTTTACTGGAACAAAACCAGGAGGATGCTTCCCAGCCCTACCTCCTCTGTTTAAAAATGTTTCTTTAGATAAAAGGAAGGGAGAAAGCCGAGACATATAAAAGGAAACAGATCACCTGGGAAGGGACCAAAGAAGAACCATTGGGTGAAGAGATGGAAAACAAGAAAAATGTAAGCAGCCACATAACATTTGTGAGTTAGTTTCCAGGAGAATTAGAGAGCTAAGCATTGTTCAGGTGGGAAGAACTTTGGTGTGAGCAAAACTGACCTTCTCTGGGAGTTACCAGTGAGAGAAGGTGCAATTTAGAGCCAAGGAAATCTTCAGAGAGCAGAATAAAGCCTGGTTGAGTAGGAAGGAGGAGGCAAGAACTCTAGGAGAAAAGAGTGTACTGTTTGGAGCTTGTAATAAGAGCAAAGCCAAGTGTCTCTGGGATGGAGGTAAGGAAAGACACTTAACTGTGACCTGTAGGGAGCTTAGAGGAAATGCTCCTAAAATTAGGATTGAAGATGGCAAACTATGAAAGTGAAGCATTATCCAGGAGAAGTGAGCTGGAGGATATCCCTCCTGCTGGATAATATAAGCATTCAAGGCCAGCATTTGTACTCAGATTCCTCCCTTCCTTCCTTCCTTCCTTCCTTCCTTCCTTCCTGCCTGCCTGCCTGCCTGCCTGCCTGCCTGCCTGCCTTCCTTCGGTGTACTAGTCTGCTTTATGGATTCTGATATTTAGGAAGTGTCCCCTAACTGTTTCAGCATATATGCCTCTGCCTATTGTATCAGAAGTTTAATATCTTTGTGCAAACTCCATTCTTACAGATTTTATTCTATCTCAGGTCTTGCCCATCTGTATCTGTGTCCAGTCTCCCTAGGGCATTCTGTGGGAGAATGATGTCTGAATTGCTATTTATAGTGTTTGGTGATAAATACTTTATTTCACCCAATTGTCATTATTTGAGAAGTTGACTCCCTAAAGCTAAAATAAAGTTCTACTTTTTCCCCCCCTATCTACTTTCTGGTTTTAATAAAACTGTTTTTTTTTTTAAGTCATAATATTGATACTTTTGTTTTCATCTCAGAAGGAGACAAAGCTGCTGTTCTCTCACTACATGCCTTAAAACTACTAGGGACAGAAGGTGATACTATCGGGGGTTTTTTCCTTTTCTTTTTTCCTTACCATTATTATTATTCTCAGATTATGAAAGCATAACTTGCTCAGGCTGTGACAGCACCATCTCTCTCACAAGCCAGGATTAAAGGGTCAGACCCTGGGCATTATATTTCTTTTCTCCAGGACAATGATGGTGATGTGGATACTACAAAACCCATAACCAGAAGTTTTGCCATGACTCTTAGCACTGAAGGGTGTGGCTGGGAGGTTGAGACTCCTCTCACCATTTTGTGGTCCTCACTAGCTATCCTTTATAAGGGAGACTAATTTACTATGCTGCTGCACCTACATGAGAGGTGGTTTCAGACAGAATTTGTGGGGAAAGAGCTACTGAGTCCTTGGTTACTCCAGTGTGGAATGCTGCAGGACTCTTCCTTGTATTTAATGAAAGCACTGGAAGAGTTTATCTATTGATTTGAGGGGAGGTGACATCAGTATGTTGATGATACTGAATTATATATCACTACCACAGGATGAGCTAAAGCTGTGGAATTCTTGGACCAGCATTTTGATGCTGTAAGGGACTGGATGGGGGGAACAATCTCAGATTAAATGTCACACAATACAGAATTGCTGTTATCCTATAATATTGGCCCTGATGCTT
The DNA here is from genome assembly GCA_030867105.1 of Liasis olivaceus. Classification (NCBI taxonomy): domain Eukaryota; kingdom Metazoa; phylum Chordata; class Lepidosauria; order Squamata; family Pythonidae; genus Liasis; species Liasis olivaceus. The sequence goes on along the minus strand of CM061348.1, from coordinate 90,302,755 downwards.
GCTCTTGATGGAGTCATATTGGTCTCCCTAAAAGAAATGCTCCATAATTTGGGACTCCTGGAATTAGGGCTGCTACATTTTCTATGGTAGCCCCCATACTATGAAATATTATTCTTCCAGGGTATGCTTGGCTCTAACCCTTTCTGTGTTTTTTTAGAAAGCCTTCAAATCATTCTTTTTCAATAGACCTTTGACCTATAGTGAACTATAGTGGTGATCGATCCTGTTAGGTATTAATTGATATTTGGGATTTATTTTATCATCCACTATCATCCTAATCTGTCAATCTCCTTTTTCTGTGAGGAAGAAAGACAGGAGCTGAAGTGCTGCTAAAAATGTAGGGGAAAGAGGCATGGAATTGAGGCTTTATGCAATACTAGACAGCTTTATACACCTCACATTTAGTGTTAGATTAAAATCTGCAAGGTATTAATTTTTTTTCCTGGAAAAATAGAAAGACAAAAAGATAAGTAGTAACTGAATGCACACATCATACCAAGTGGTAATTTTGTTTGGGTTTGCCTCAGCATGTATGAACCTAGCCATTGTGGCTTGTAAACAATGTTTTATTATGTAGCACAATCCAGATTGCTATTGCTTATTGACTAAATGATAATTAAAGCAAACAATGGCTTAACACAATGTGTGAATTTTCATGCATTCATCCATGCTAACCTGAGTGATACAATCTCTATCATTACCCACCAAACAAAGCCAAAGAAACATTTAATATATTATTTCATTCAGTTTGTAGAAAAGATTGACAACTTACATAATAGATTCATATGGTGCTCCCTGATCTTTATATACCTAATTGGCCTCTATAAGTAGGAGTTTCAGATTCTGTTTACACCATAAAGTTAGTTTCACTTTGAAGATTTAATGCTGTTGTACATCTCAGATATCACCTGTTTTCTACCTGAAGTTTAAAGTTCAGTCCATTCAGGTGATCAGTTAAAGCTGTTAGAAAAATTAATTTGAAAATAAAAATAGAATCTTCAAGACAAGTCACTTTCTTGTTTTTCACCTTCTTAAATGTATTTATTTTTATTATAATTTCAAAGAAAAAAAAAAGACATAATACTGATTCAAATACAGATTTAAAGGGGCAATAAAATATAGGTGGATAGCTAACAAGTCTTGAATAACCAACAAATCTAAAGTATCACATGGCTAATATATTCTAATACACCATTAATGACTTAGACTGCTATAGATATTTCATGTTCAATTTCTAGCCAGGACATGTCTCCAATAAGCTGTTAACATATTTGATTAGCACAATTAAAATCAATAAACATAGTTCTCAACTAGAGAACATATTGGATATTAAACTGAAAAGAACAGAACACCAGATCTTAGCCAAAAGGCCAAGAAGCTATTTGTTTCATTTTCATGAAAGAATCAATTCCCCCCATAAGGGCAAAAAAATGGCTTCAGGACATTTCCTCAACTCAGCCATTAAACTTCATTGTAGTGCATGCCTTTTTAACTGATGACTTACATAGAAATGCCTCACTTTATATTAACCTGTCTGCACAGTAAAGTCATTGGCTCAAGGTCCAGTTGCTCACCAAGAAGCCAAGTTTCTTTCATTGACCATTCCTGTTACATCATTTCTCAACATCTACTTTTGCAGTTTCATAAGAACTATAAGAATCCATCTGACTCTTAAGAACTTTCAGAGAGGCCATTCAGAGGACATTGCTCCTCACTAAAAACTGGTTAGTATCCACAAGGGAGGAGCCTTTCTCCTGTGTCACTCCCAAATATTGGGATGCACTCTTACAGTATTTTTTTTTTTTTAGGGGGGGAGCATTGTTACTAATTTGGATTTTTAACTGCTATTTTTATGTTTTTCTTTAATGTTTTGTCTGGTTTATTTTTGATTTGTTATAACAACAAAATGGTTGTTTTTTTGGCAGTGAGGTTTAATTAAATAAATGTATACACTCACATAGACTGTGTCTGAAGAAACCTGAATTGGTTTTATGAGCTGCATCATAATATAGCAGCCTTGATTTTTTATATTAATGGGGGAAAGTGTGTCTGTTACAGCCAAACTGAGGGTTTAAGCTAATAACAGGGCAGGGCTGTCAAGTAGCCAAAGCCAGTGCACATTCCCTTGTCTTTTCATCACCGAGGCATCTGCAGGAAATGGGTCCAAAAAATCAACCAGTCATTGAACTTCTGCTCTTTTTTTACATGCATTGTAACACACATAAACAAGGGATGGCCGTGGCCATCATCTTGATTTTTTTTTTTAATCCTCCTTATGGGTACCCCATCTGCCTCATCAGCTACTGTTATAGCTTATTCTACCAGCCCACCCACCCTAAAATCTCAGCACCTTCTCTTTCCTTCACCTTATCTGCCACTGCTATCCATCATTGTCCCAGTGCAGCATATTTTTGTGGCCCATCTACTCCTAGACCAACTTAGTGCTTTTCCTTAACCTCTCCCCTGCCTCTCCTTATTTGTCACAACCAATGATGCAATGTGACATAGTCCTGTTTAGCAGATTTTATCCATGTTTATCAGTCTATTTAGAGGATACTATATAAGTGAAGAATAGTTTATTACTGGGATAATAGGTCCTGCTTGTATCCCCCTCAATCATACTGTTCTTGAAGAATTTCTAGTCCTTTAGAATAGTTCTTTAGAACCCCCCCCCAAAAAAAAAAAAAATAGGGAGAGATTCAGTAGACATCAAAGTGCTCTTTTCTGCTTCCACGCACTGGAACATTTCTTCATTGGGTTCCATGCACAGGAGCTCAGGATCCATGGGGAGGTGTCTTGTTGTTGTTCAGTCGTTAAGTCATGTCCAACTCTTCGTGACCCCATGAACCATATCACGCCAGGCCTTCCTGTCCTTCACCGCCTCCCTGAGTTTGCTCAGTTTCATGATCAAGATGTCTTGTGGTAAGATATTAATAGTATTGTTCAAAGTGGTGATTTTTTTTTAAGTGAAAAATTAGGATTCTCAATTATTATTTCTGTTATTTAGCAGTAGTGAGCTAAAGAAATCTATGCTAACAACACAAAACTCTGAACTGACAGTATAAGGAAGTATATCTCATTCCTCATGACTATTCAGATAACTAATTACTGTAAATGTGATTGCTTATGGAAATGTAATAATACCTCAGAACACAAGAGTTATAAGGTATGATTATCAGCATGAGAATAAATGAGTTGGCAAGAAATAATATATCCTTAAAAATAAGTGATAAATCTTTTATGCATCATTCATAGAACTGATGCTTCATGATGTTGAAAAGATGCATTTTAGCTTCTGAACAAATAAGGCTAAACATTCATGAAGATGCATAACCTTTAGAATACTTAAAGATGCAATAAGCATTTGAAGGCCAGGTAGTTTTTAGTATGGGTTCAGAAAAAATATCTGTATTGGAATTTGATCTACTAACTGAAAAGTAATATGAAAGTTAATCAACACAGATTATTCCAAAACATGGAATTCCATGTTCATAATAAAAATGTTGGGATAGATTTGCAAATTTGTAAGTTTTCAGATTGAAAGGGAATCACATCTTGGTAATATTACATAGTAATTTATTTCAACACAAGATATAATTTCAGTTTATCAACCCATTTATAAAGTAACACTCAGATTTATAAGACTCTTCTATTGGATTAAATAGTGGAAAGCTCTTAGATTTAAAGAGATTCACAATCATTTAATTAAATGTAAATAATAAACAAATTCAAGCAAATTGCAATCTACTCACAGATATCCTTTATTCAGAAAAAGGAAAGTTAAATTATTACATCAATTATTCACTAAATTATTTTCTCTACTGTAATGATGGGCTTATAAAATTAAACACTTGGAATTGAATGAGGAGAACAATTTTCAGTCACAACTAATTTTCTTTCACCACAATAATTTTCATTTAATTGACTTTTATTGGTTTAGGTACAAAACATTCTTTTTTTTAAAAAAAAATATTTGAGGTGGGCAGTTTAATTATTCAACATATTCACATTTGGGGAACTGTAACATATGCAGATTTTACCTCTGATTATTATTGTCCAGAAAAGTCCTCCTTTTCCTCCTCAAGCCTTGAGACACAATCCCATATCCACAGTAAACCATCCTGCCCCTAGCCTTGTGGTTCTCTCACTAACATATTTGTATGTTCCATTAGTGACCTCCTTTTTGAGGATCCCTTTTTTCCTTCCATTCACCTACCACCTCCTTTTACCTTCAGCGGTTATAGTCTGATCAATCTGACTCTGTCCCTGAATGTTGCTATGGATTGCATCATCATCTGTACAATATGCTGCAATTCATTTTTAACTAGTTCTTATTTTTTGTTTGGTTTTGTTGATCATCCATTTTGGTTGTAGCTATTTATCCAGTTAACCATCTATGTTTATGCATTATGTTTATATTCACTATATGCACTTTTATTTATTCCTAATAATCTGTTGTATTTGTGAAATGTATTTGTATTTGGAATTTGCTTATGCCCGTCTATGCCCATAATTCATTCATTCATTTTTTTTTGGGGGGGGGGAATAAATACTCAGAACTTTTGCATTGGTATAAATCTCAGGCTGCACTATAATTTGAAGATATGCTTTGAAGAAATTTCATATCGTATAGTGAATAAATATATATATATATATATATATATATATATATATATAATTAAAAAGTATATTGCAGAACAATATTTATTAAAGCAAAAAGAAAATCAGTTAAAATTCCTGAAATAGTTAATGAATCAAGCTATTCTAATAAAAGATGTATGTTATCAAAATCAGGTTTCTTATAGGAGGTTGTATTAAAGGGGGAAAAAAATCATAATCAAATCAAAACCAGACCTTAATGGTTTTGTATGTACAAATAGGATAAATTGAAAAGTAATAATTGTTTTATCTTGCTAGACTGAACTACATAAATGCACCCAAGTTTTAATATTGCTCAATATTTTTAAGCAAACATAAATCTATTTTTTTCTTCCTGCCAAGAAGCAGTCTTTTTGCAAAGCTTCCTCATTTCTCCTTGCTTGTGGTTACTGAACCTAGCATGGTTGTGATCATTTCATGGATTATACTGGTTAGTCTTCTTTGAAGTCCAGAGTTATTTCAGTATGTTTTGTAATATATATTCCAGTAATGGATACAAGTCCTTTTCAAATGGCTGCTTAGAAATCGGATGCCTTTTTCAGAAAGCAGTGGCAGTTTCTTTAATACTTGATTCTCTAAAAGACCCCTGTTCCCTCAAATGGTTCACCCTCACCCTCTTTGTTTACTTTAGTCAGAACATGAGGATTTACCATATCATGAGAAATCCATAGCAGACTGATCCGGTTTTATGCAAGACTGGCTGCACTGCATGCTTAAAAACTGCTCCTGTTTTGTGCTGATGCTAGTTAATTCTAAGCCAGTTTAAGGGGGGGGGGGGGAACTATTCTGACTGTGATGCTTTAGCAGTGGCTTTCAGGGAATTAAATTTACTCCAGACTGCTGGCTACCACAGTCCACCCAACTTGTCAATCACTTTCCTTTCTGCTGCTGGGTCTACAAAATGCACATATATTCAGACACAACAATCAGCCTTAAAATTAATAAACAACAACAACAATAAAAACTTCCTTACATTTCCTCACCTTTTCCTCAAGAAGTCCTGCCACAGCTTATTTTACAGATCTTTCTTAGTTGCCTAGTAGTTATAACATTTCCTTAACATGAAAAATGTTTGAAACATTTGAATCCTTGTAGATTTTTTAAATTTAAATATTTTGTTTCTCTGAGCTTGCTACTTTTTACTGGGCTTTTTTTTTTTTAATCTATTAGTGTACCATTTTATCATTTCTTCAGTGACTCCATATGTACAAGTTTTGAGACAGAATGAATATTAACAAAGAATGTAGTGTGAATTCCTGGTTAAAGTAATTTTTGACCTAGGAATTGGTTTGATCCTGTACTGCATAAGCTTCTGCTATAAATGTCTTTGAGGCCTCAAACCAGCCTGAAAATAGTAAGGACAATAAGCCAGTTGCATAGTTCTTAAGGGGTTCCATGCCAGCAGTATAAACTTTTAAGATATAATTCCTGCGTTGAAGTGATAGTTAAGACCAACACTGCAAATTAAACTTAATGAACATAAGTTCTGATGTGTAGGTAAGTCACATGATTTAAGTTTAGTATGCTCAGGACAAAGTTCTACTAGATGTTCTCTTTTCAAAGTAGGGAATTTCTTCATGGTGAAAACATTCTGATTTCTTGCTGCCATTATAATACTGATGCCTTAAGAAAGGGCTGTTGTTCCATAATTAGTTATGAATTTTGTATGCACTATTCAGCTAAAGCTTTTAGTTCTTATTGATCACTATACAAATACACACATACACATACAAACACACACATATACAGCCATATACATACATACATACACTTTTCAGTAATGCAAAGGGGGAAAAATGATTTAAAAAATGGATACAAAGATTCTTTGTGAAACATCCATGAGCTCATGTGTGAGTTAGTAAAAGAACTCCCTACATATAGCCACATTAAAATGATTTTGTGGGAGGTATTGCCAATATTCATGCGTGTTTCAATTATATAAAGAAGGAAGAAAGAACTGAGCATGTATGTATTGATCTCATGGTTTTCATGATTACTTTAGGGGAAAGATGTATTTCACAGTTAATAATTTAATCATAAATGGGGTATTTAAAAATCAGGTTTTAAATTTAATCCCACCAGAATCTACAGGGTTTAATTTACATTAAGTGTGGGGATCTTAATGTGATCCTAACTGAAGGAACATAATAAATTTAAGATTATTTTGTCATAATTCATGTCCCATTCCCCACCCCACCCACAATTTCTACAAGGAGCAGAAAGTGATCAGCATCTGAAATTGGCTTCTTTGGATATGGGATATACTATTTCAGTATAATTATTTCTACATTTATTTTAAAGCTACTTGTTAAGAAATTGCATGATTATGTAATTGAAAACTTATTCTTGTAAAGAGCTTCAAGGGTAGCAGTTGAGCCCAACAAAGTAAATATCTTTCTAGATTTAAAACTGATTTATGTTTGCTTAAAGATTTTTCCAAGTTTTCCTGATACCTGTAAAGCACTGTGATCCTTTCAAAGTACGTTATAGTGTTTGTGGTTAATGATTCAGCATGACTCAGTGATGAATAGATGAAGTGATTAATTCTAGATCACACAAATACTGTAACTAGAAAAGGAACAAAAGTTAAGAACCTAAAATGGCTATGATAGTTTTGTAAAGATGATCACAAATACTTGAATTATTTTCATTCTATTTTTTTTTTCCTTCCTCACCTTGAAAAGAAAAATTAAAAACCTTGGCATTTTCTGTGGATACAAGTTTCAGATTCACTTTGACATACAAAAGTGTTTTCTTGTTCTTGTTTTCTTTCCATTGTGTCCAATTAAGCTTGATATGATACTTTTTAAAAATAAGAAATTATATATTCAGAACTACTTCTTAAAAAGCACAGGTGTGGTGAACAGCAATAAAAGCAGTTATACTTATTTCAACAACATCTGATGCAACATCAGGTCCCCAGATTCTGTGGGTTCACATGCTGCCCTAAACTGTAGTGTTGTTTGTTTTTAACTTAGCATATTTTGTGAAGCCAGCTCTTGTGGTTTGTAAATTATGGTTTATGGCCATAGTTGTATACATCTAGCCAATTGTTACTTATCCAGTAAACTATGGATAAGCAAACCATAGATTAGTGCTACATATGAACCCAGTCTCTATCATGATCAGGCATTGCATCATGAATGTGCATTTTTATACATAATTTTTTTCTATTTGGCAACATTCCCTGTAACTGAAAACTTTGTTTTTCGTGCATTCAAAAATCAGGTATGAACATTCAGATGAGACCGGAACATTTCGTATTAGGACTTATGAGCACTCAACTAGAAAAGGCTCATGGATTATTGATTTTATATATGGTAACTGCACAAGGCTATTATATGCACAAAGATGGAAGACTATAGAAACACCAGGAATAGAGGAATGGATTGTGAAGATGGCTGAGTTTGCAGAAATGGCTGAATTGATTTGTGTGACTAAGGAGGGAACTACAACTGGTTTATAAAGATTAGAAACACTTTATAGACTTTTTGCTGAAGATGGGTAAAAATGAACTGCTGATTTTGGGATTTACTGATTAAAAAGATTTGTTTATGGGAAGAACGGAACTATGATATGCAATATAGGAGGGTGGAGATGGTAACTGCTATGTTTGTAACTGCTGCAAAGAAGATCGGAAGTCACTTCTGTAGATATATTTCTTTTTATTCTTCACTTTTTCAACCTTTTATAATCTTTTTCTTCCTTTTTATATTTCTTCTATGTTTCAGTAGGTTTTTAAATCTTTATAGTTTTCTTTTAATAAAAAAATATTCATAAAAATCATTACAAAACAATGCATTTAAAAATGATTTACTGTCATAATTTACCATAGTTTATAGTGAATTATGTCAACATTTCTCTCATATTGAAGTTTGACAGGTATGCCTATGGTTTTTCTTACTGGTATATAAGAATAGTCATTCAGACTATATGCTTCTGAAGAGACACGTGCACCCAATTAAATTGATCAAATTTGGTTCTCATGAAGATTTCAAGCTTTCAAGATGGCGGCAGGGAGCAGATGCCTAGTGCATAGCTCCCAGCCATAACCACCATAAACGAGTTTTTAACCATAGCCAGTATGGGGCTGAGGAGAGTTGGAGGCATGGGACACACGTGTGAATGTGGGGTGAATGAAGAGAACCCCCAGCATTACCTCCATCCGAGGCGGGCCATCACGGCGGGGAGGAGAGTTGCGGTGGCAATGGCTGGGATGAGGACATCAAGGATGGAGTGGAGAGGATGTGGGCAATGGGGGCAAGTGTGGCAGCAGGCAGCGCTTGGACCCAGGGGGGTTGACAGAGGCTGTGACGGCTGCGGCAGTGGCAGCAGGAGAGTGCTGGTGGCGGCTGCTGTGGCTGTGCAGTTTGAGCAAGAATGATGCTTGGGCTTAAGGTGGTGACACTGGAGCAGAGAGCTGGGCCAGCTGGGCCAGGAATGTCGGCAGAGCAGGGGCCCAAGCCCAACACTGCTGGTTTTGGCAGTAGTAGTGCCGGCAGTGAGAGCACCGGTGACAGTGGTGGGACAGCAGCAACGAGGGTGAGGCTGAGTGGAGCCAATGGCAATGGTGGAGTGGAGGCCAGAGCCTGAGGGCCCACAGTACCTCTAGCCCACAGAGACATTGGGACCTTGGGGGTTGTGAGTTCTAGTCCCTATGTGCAAAGGGCTTCCCCTACCCCTAGAGAAGAGGCTGGGGGGACTCGAGTGGTTGGGTGTATGGGTGGGTGGTGTGTGCTTGTGATATGAATGTGCTACTCTCTGCCCGGGTGAGAGATGGGGAGAGGGTAGGAGTAAATGTGGCCCTCCTCTCTCTGGCCAGTGAGAGAAGTCAGTGTAGAGAGGCTGAGTGTTTGAGAAAGGAGAAGTGGGGTGATTGAGTCCCTGTTGGCACTGAGAGCAGTTAGCTGAAGTGCCACAGGGGCTCATTTCCCCACCCCCCTTTTTCCCCTCTTCCCTGTATGGTATATGGTATGGCGGGCCCCTTAAGTTGGAGTACTGGAGGGTGGGAGGAGGAGCACCTTGGGCGGTTCAGGACAGGTATTCAGGTGGTGACAGGCATGGGGCGGTATGACGGGAGCCAGAGGGCAGGCCGTTTCAGGGGAAGATGCTCCCAATGCATTTTACTGGTGGCATGTTTTGGCCCTCAGGGCTCAAGCCCAGACCATGGTCAGCAGGCCTACAGAGGCCATGGCTTTCAGCTGCTGACGATGAATGCCAGGTCGGTCAATAATAAGCCCCCCCTTATTTACAACCTTATTGGGGAGAAGCAGGCTGACCTGGCATGCATTACCAAGACCTGGCTGTCACCAGAAAGAGGGGGGATAGCCCTTTTGGGATTGTGTCCAGCTGGGTTTAGGATTTGGCACCAGCCAAGACCCAAGGGCAGGAGAGGCAGTGTGGCAGTGGTCATCAGGGAATTTCTGCTGGCCTTCAGGAGCTCTGCTCCACAAGTGGCTGGATGTGAGACTCTGTTCCTGAGGTTAGTCACATAGGATTAGTTGGGAATGTTGCTATTGTACCAGCCTCCCTGCTGCATAGCATCCTCCCGGCCTGAGCTACTGGAGGCCATCTCGGGGTTGGCAGTGGTGTTCCCCAGACTTATGGTCTTGGGGGACTTTAATCTGCTGTCCCTGGGATTGTCTTTGGAGGTGGCCCGGGAGTTCATGGCTACCATGGTAGCCATGGGCCTATCCCAGGTCAGCTGTGGCCCGACTTGGGACAGTGGTCACACTCCAGACATGGTTTTCTTGTCACAGCAGTGGCAGCATGATCTGGTGGGGGATTTTATATTATCCCCTCTGTCATGGTCAGACCACTCCCTGGTGGCCATGAGATTCTCCTATGCTGCCCCACTCTGTAGGGATGCGAGACCTATTCAAACAGTCTGCCCCTGGTGACTAATGGACCCGCACGGGTTCCAAAGGGAGCTGGGGGTTGTTCCTGAGGCCTTGCTGCATGATCCTGTGGAGGCCCTGGCTGTAGCCTGGAATAAGGAGGTGGCTGGGGCCTCGGACAGGATCGTGCCTGTGCAGTCTCTCTTGGCCCATCACCCCTGGCACTCCCCATGGTTTACGGAGGAGTTAAGGGAGCTGAAAAGGGCTATGAGATGTCTACAGCACTGCTGGTGGAAAACTAAAGACGAGTTCGACCAAACACAGGTTAGAGCCACTATTAAGACCTACCTAGTGGCAGTAAGGGTGGCAAAATGCCAGTATTTCTCCACTCTTATTGCATCCTCAGAGTGTCACCCGGCAGCCCTGTTTAGCATCACTCGGTCCCTCCTGGGTAGGGAGGGCTCGGAGGAATATTTACAGGGCTGTGCAGAGGAATTTGCTGAACACATGATGGATAAAATCACTCAGATCCATTCTCAGTTGGAGGCCAAGCATGTGGCGGGTCCAGTGGAGTTGCCCAGGGAACATTCTTACCCAGTTATATGGGAATGGTTTGATAGTTTTGGCCCTGAGGAAGTGGACAGGGTCCTTGGGGCTGTTAGTATGGCTACCTGTACTTTAGATCCTTGCCCCTCTGCTTAGTTAAAGCCACCAAGGAGGTGACCTTAGGGTGGATACTGGCGGTGGTTAATTCATCCTTGCAAGAGGGGGTGTTCCCGAAGCCTTTCAAGGAGGCTTTGATCCACCCCCTCCTCAAGAATCCATCGCTAGATCCCACCCTTCTGGACAATTTTCATCTAGTCTCCTAGAAAAGGTGGTCGCGCAGCAGCTTCAGAGGATCCTGGAGGAAACGGATTATCTGGACCCCTATCAGTCAGGGTTCAGGCCCGGTTATGGGACAGAAACAGCATTGGTCATACTTTTGGATGATCTCTGGCAAGAGCGGGATGGGGATAGTGCATCCATCCTTGCTCTTCTTGACCTCTCGGCAGTGTTCGATACCATCGACCATGGGTTGGTCTTTTGGGTTGGCTGCAGGAATTGAGGCTGGGTGGCACAGTTCTGTGCTAGTTCAGCTCCTTTCTCCAAGGCCGAATCCAGTCAGTGTTGATAGGGAGCGAGAGATCCAACCCACAGGTCCTACTCTGTGGGATGCCTCAGGGTTTGGTGCTTTCGCCATGCCTGTTTAACATCTACATGAAACTGTTGGGTGAGATCATCCAGCACCATGGGATGAGGTATCATCAGTATGCTGATGATACCCAATTATACATCTCCATCCCGGGTGACCTAAGTGATGCTATGACTACCCTCTCACGGTGCCTGGAGGCTTTAGGGGCCTGTATGGGGGACAACAGGCTTCAACTGAACCCTGGTAAGATGGAGTGGCTGTGGGTACAGGGAACCTCAAGTTCCAGGAGTTTATCATCTTTGGTTCTTGATGGGGTTGCACTATGCCAGACAGATCCAGTGTCTGGGGGTCCTCCTGGACTTACAACTCCTGTTCGAAGGAGGGCCTTTGCGCAACTTTGTGCTGTGCAGCAGTTACGCCCCTTCCTTGATCAGGAGGCCCTCCTCAAAGTCACTCATGCCCTGGTCACCTCCTGGTTGGATTACTGTAACATACTCTACATGGGGCTACCCTTGAAGAGCATCTGGAAGCTACAGCTAGTGCAAAATGCGGCAGCACGGACAGTTCTGAATGCCCCTAGGAGGGCACATATAACACCACTGTTACCTGAGCTGCACTGGTTGCCAGTTTGCGTCTGGGTCCAATTCAAGGTGTTGGTCATCACCTTTAAAGCCCTTCATGACACAGGACCAGGTTATCTGAGGAGCTGTCTCGCTCTGGTTGCTTCAGCCCACCCCACTCAGTCCAGCAGAAGAGGCATGTTGCAGACCCCATCAGTCAAGGAATTTTGACTGGTGGGGTCTAGGCAGAGGGACTTTTCTGCTGTGGCCCCCGCCCTATGGAATAATCTGCCTCCCAAGGTCCTGTGTGCCCCCACTCTCATGGCCTTCAGGAAAGGGGTGAAATCCTGGCTGTGCCAGAAGGCCTGGGGGCCAGATAGGGGCTCACACCAGTGGAGGTGGCTTGTGGGGTGGTTGACCTTGCCCCCCCCCCTCGGTCATCTTGAATGTTTTTAGTATTTATGTACAGGGTTTGTTTTTTATACTTGATTTTTAATGGATTAATTTATTTTAATTATTTATGGGGTATTTTTAATTGTTGATGGGGTTTTTGATTTTAACTGTTAGCCACCCAGAGTCACCCGTTGGGAGGTGATGGGCGGCATACAAATATAATAATAATAATAATAATAATAATAATAATAATAATAATAATAATATGTTCCTACTTTCCAACTATTAGATTGTTCTATAGTATTGCATCACTATGGCCATGATTGGGCTTGAAGAAATCCTGGGTGAGAATTCAGCTGGAAATTGTGAAAAAAAGAATGCTCAATATAAAACCCATATCAAATTAAATTAAATCACTACTTGTTTGCATTGGATTTAGTTTAAATAGTCCTAATTTCTAAACTTAAATACGACTCCCATTATTTGCTGGAGCTAACAGATATTTTAGGATACCAAGTCAGAGAACATTAAAAGGCTCCAGAATACTGGATTTACACCAACTGTTCAGAGATTATGATTCTCTATACAACAGAAATAAATGCTTGTGTTTTTATCAATTATATTTAGTTCAAAAGCCAGTGATAGAAGGCTATGAATTTAACCTTTTCTCTATTTTTCCTTCATTGGCTTAACTCTCTATAATATTATGTTTAACTTAAGTTCTGCTTAGAAGTTACTTGTTGAAAAATAATTCAAGTTTAGCATAATTCCTCCTAACTCCTCATATGTTAATGGCGAATTCTGCTGTAGAAGGCATTCTTTGTCTTTCTCTCTTTCTTTCTCTCTCCATCTGGAAAGAATCATTACTGATAGAAAAGGGTACCTGCCACAAATATATTTCCTAATACATGAGGGTGGAAAAACCAGCAAGTCCCTTGTACTCATGTTGCTCTTTCATGCGTGTAATGCCTGAGTTGGGTTTTAAGTACCTCAGTGTTATTGTGTAAGAATGTACTTCTCAACACCAAATTAAATTTATTGATGGCAAGTACATATGGTAAATTGGGGAAAATAATAATAATAATAAAAACACTTGCTGTATTAATAGTTTTACACAGGAGAGGTTTTAGACTTATTTTGCAAGATAAGTGGGCTAAAATTAAATGTCAAATATAATTTGGTTTTTAAGAAGTTTGAAAAATGTTATTGTCCTCAGAGAAATTTGAAGGCTTAAGGTCTCCTTGCCAAATGGATATTTGCATAATAGTGAGGTGTGAGGTTATAGATTATGCTGTGGCAGGATGCCAAACCATAAACAGCTTGGTAAAGCTGCTAAATATGAAATATGGTAATCATATTAAGAAGTCTGAATTTTACTGAAATAAGAGATGTACCGGCATTTATTTTCCAAGCAAATAAAGACTTGGAAATCATACTGATTTTTACATTTCTTTGAGTTTAGCCAAACAAAAATCTTATTGTTGCTATATTTATTTGCATACTTGTACAATTTAACATTCAAGAAAATCCTTAGGATCAGATTTCTAGAAATACGATTAAAGCAATGTTATCTATAAATGTAAAAATATCTCATTAAATCCATCTAGAGTAACAGAGAAGAGCATCACAACTTTGTACTACTATTATTCCCTATTCACCGTTATTAATATAAAATAAACCCTGATTAATGTGTAGAAGAATAACTAAGAAAAGACAATGTATGCTCCAGTAGCACACTGGCTTTTATGTGAAAATCTTGTGGACCTAGTTTAAAATAGCAGAGTAGCTTGCTTTCTTTTATATTTTGTGGATTTTCTACACAGCTGGATAAATGCACTGGTATTCTGTGCATTCCAAAGCATTCACCAGCTGTTGGTCTTGGGGCTTTACCAACACTTAGCTGCATGTTGTCAATGGTAACCTCAAGGGCAGGTGTCAAACCTGGGTAAAAAGATTTCCCTTTATTGATCCTCTTCAGCTTTATACACACTGGCAATCTAAAGGAGATTTGTGGTCAAATATAGAACTTGCTGCATCATTTATACCCTAGGAGATATCTATTCCAGTATGTTTAAGAAATGGTGTGCAAGTTATCTGCAACAATATCACAATTCAAATTTCTCCATAGACTGTTAGTCCTATTCAGGAGATTAGGAAACAGACACATTAGTGGAGAGACATGTTATAAGCTGCTTATGATATTACTTCTCATCTGAAAAGCTCCTTGCAGCTTCCAAATGATAGTTAGCATGTTTGGTTCAAAACGAGAGATTATTATATTTTTATAAACAGAGATGTATTTATACACTGTCTCTCCCATTTCTTTTTCCTTTTCTCCACTTTAAGGACACTTCCACACAAGGTGTTTGTACCATTGCTTAGATGGCTTTATAACCTGAGATTCCTGAGCCACAGCCTCCCTCTCTCAGCTCAGCAAGACAAAATGCTCAGAAGCTGGTGTGTGAGTAGGAAATGGTCAAACTCTATGGAGTTTGCTTCATTGCTCTTCCTGGGTCCTGACCCTTAGCCACTTTGATAGCTTTGCATCTCTTATTCGTTCCCCTAATGAAAGCAAATGGGGGAGCCATTCTGGCAGTTTCACCCTCCTTTTTGGCAGTAAAAAAAAAAAAAAACAGTAAGTTTCAGGATACACCAACAAGTGGCACACTGTTTAAAAATGATCTGCTCCAAGAATTCTATGTTTTAATAATTGTTTACAGTTTAAACTGCATAGTTTTATGTAGAATTGGAGAGAGACCAATTAGACAATCCATTGGAGCACTTCTTTCAAATGTTATGAGGACTACGGTGGCTTCTATTACTTTCCAAACCTGATTAACATGTGAATTTTCTAGCTATATGATTGAAGCAGACTGCATTCCGACAATATTTCATTGCATTAGGAATTGACTTTCCAGAGGAACAGCTGTATCAGTTGCAGGAAATTAACAAAAGTGCATATACCACAGTAAATACAATTATGTTATAGCACACACTTTTATAGACTATATCCATTTTATCAGTGCATGAGGTTTTATTCTAAATTAAGAGTATATAATATTTGTCTTGCTTTTCAGGAAACAGACTGTTAATAATTGGGCTAGAAATAAAGATACAGGCAATAATAATTAATTTATTAACAGCGGCCGTTCACACAACTGTTTTTGGTTTTGTATCACAGACATTTTTGCACTACTAAATTTATGAACTCTTGTAACGTAACAAACATTTTGTCTTTGTTCAAGCTATAAATTGAATCTATTACATTGAATGTAGCTTGTTTCTGTCATGTTGTACAGTGTCTTTGATATTATTTTATTTAACAAATAAGTCACTTAAAGAGCACTCATAATAAGTTTTGAGGAGTTGATACTTTTCTCTCCATCGATTGATAGACAGGCATTTCTGATACAAAATATCTATTCACAGCTAACGGGAATAGAGTTTGGGCTATATCTCCTATGCAGATTGCAGTAGGAAATTACTTACAAGTGAATGACAGATGTATGATCCCTTGATGTTGCGGACGGCATTATTAGTTCTGTAAGAGTGATGCTAGAATAGAAGTAGAGACAGAGTCAGCATATAAATCTATTGTACGATTTGGTTCATGTGTCTGTATCTGTATGATACATCCTACCTCAAACAACAACATAATTGTGGTGAAAATAAAGCACCATGAAGTTACCATAGAATCAATAAGAATTACTCAGACAGAAGCAACCTTGACATTCTCAGTACAATGTAAATAGGATCTAAAAGTTCCCACAGATATTATATATTAAGGGCATGCAAAAATCTGAGGTAATGCATGAATATTAAGCCAATAGGTGCACTCCCAAATAAGAAGTGACTTTATGCATTAAAAAATTTCACAGGAAATTTATGGAACAAACTAATGCTTGAAAATGGTCCCTAGAGGCATAAGTCTATTTAGCTAGAATTGTGCATTCCCTGTTTCCAATGTACTTTACATTCCTCTAAATTAGAAAATCATAGCAAAAACCCAACAGAAATAAAGAATATATAAAAGTTCAGTGGAGAAGGCCTAGGAAATGTTCAACATTTGATTTAATTTAGTTTTCAGAGTTTCATGAATATATCTTACCATAAATCTGCCCTTGTTAAGATGAAGAAGGCTGGTGAATGTTGCCCCAAGTTGGACTCATAGCCCACTTACTCTATTCAGGGAATAATTTGGAATGGAAATGTCTAAGCATTATTTAAGAATTCTAGGTTACGGAATGCCTCTGGGCTGCCAACCTTTCTTTCTTCCTTTTTCATAAATGCCTGCAGCACCTATAAAGTCACTACTTCACCTAACAGTCTTTGAATTATATTTTAAAAAGCATGTCCAATTTAGTGTGACTTGCAGTGTTAAGCAGGCAGCATTATAACAGAAGTCACTCTAGACTTGTGAAAACATTCCTAGGCGTTAATTATGCTATGGTGGGAGACACTGTTACATACATCTCTTCTTAAGTCCAAATTAAATTTATCTCCATGAGTTTTCGGGGAAGGTTTTATAGTAGGAATAATAGTATTCCATTACTTTTGAATTGTGGTAATAGTAATAATTAAAAAAAAAAAAAAAAAACTTCTCCATTTGTGTCTTTTTTTTTTTTTTTTTTGTTAAGTGGCACAATTCTTACAGCTATATCACCACAATTGTTTTCAAATAAAATATTTTTTCCCAAATCTCAGCATCTTTCGTGTATGCTATTTGAGTAAGAGTTTTATGCTGAATCTTTCATTTTAAGAAGCTTTTAACAGGCAGCAGCATGGTTTCATGCTGTCCATTTTATCCTTGTCCTCAAGGCATACTAACATAGAGGGAGAAAAAGATTTCACTTTTAAAAATCAACGATTCCTTGAGACATATGTATTTAAATGTTACTTTTCTATTTTGTGTCCTCGTAATGCCTACCCCACTCTAGTCTTCAAATGAAAAAGAAATAATAAAATATATCTAGAATAGTGAACCTAGGGATTCTCTTGCTGTCTTGGAACAACATTTCCATACAGAAAGATACTTCAATGGGACACTTTTAAAAGGTGGTGAATTTAGCCCTTGTGGAGTCTATAAATTGGATTTTTCCTTAAGTAAACCATATAGCAAGAGAAACACTATTTATCTGGCTGGCTATTGAAGGGCCTTAGAAAATACGGTTCAGTTTCCTATGATCTGCCAAGTCAATTTATACATATAATATATGAGAACAAAAGAGAAATCAGTTAGTTCAATTAGATGTACAAGTTCCTGGAACTGCTGTCAAAAATTTATACTGAAAATTTTAAAAGATTATGTGGATTTGAGAGAAGAAGGCAAAATATGGTAATTTTTTGTAATATACAGTATAAAATCAATATTTGTATTTTTTTTTTTTTAACTTGAAGAAACAGCACCTAGTTCAGAATAATTTCAGAGGTTCAAACTTGGTTCTGTAAGAGAAGTGCAGAGTTACAGTGCTCCTCTCATCTCACCACCTTGGTCAAGATGTTTGCCCAAGCATAGCATTTCTATCTGAGCAAGATTAAATCTCAATTTTTCCTCCTTGCATTGATGTCAGAATTACAGATTGATACTGTCCATAATTTTCACATTCATTGGAATGTCCTCCAGTGTATTGATGACAATTTAGTTCAAATCTTTGGATGCCTTGTCCCATTCCTTCAAGTACTGTAAATATTAAGTCACATAAAACTACTGGGATGATAGAAATCTGAGAGCCTCCCCCCCCCCGCCCCGAACTATGAGTTGTTGATAAGTCCAGGAAATGTTCAACACTATTAATTAAATAGTCAATGAGTTAATGTAAAACTGTCCCTTCCCAGCACCGATAGGTGAAGTATAAGGCTACCATAATTGATGGCATTAATGGGCACTGTGAAGATTAGTTTTCAAGTATAGGTAGTTCACCTGAATGTCCAAGATTATTTCTGTCCCAGAGCAGATGAAAAACAGGTCCAAATAATCAATATCATTCAAAACCATCTGAAAAAGCTTTTGTGCTATGTCCCTGCTGGATTTGTTTTCTGAGGAGGAGGAGGAGGAGGAGGAAGTAGAGCCAGGGGTATCTAGGGATAATAGTCCTGGAGGGGGTGATTCGAGCAGTGTTGAAGCCAGTGACTCTGCTCTGGCAGCCAACAGTGTTGGCACAGAAAATACTGGCTTTTTCAGCATCTAATTCAAAAATTGTATATTATAATGGTATAAATGGTATAATGGTATAGTAAATACTACATTATAATAACAGTGTAACCTTGCCTATCATTGGTTTCTCCTGCTGTAAGAACCCCTCAGAGAGCCATGAGCTGCATCTGAAATCCAGAATATAAATCCAGACCTGGCAGATTTTCTTATCCATGAACAGCATGGACCTAATGAACAGGTGCTTATCTCACATTGTTAAGTAATTTTCCCATACCATTAGGCTGCGGAAGGTGAGTAAGCATCATGATTGGATGGACTCCTGACTACATCCATCTCATACTGTTTTACAGATAAGTGCACATTCCTGTCTGTATCATTTGGATTGGAAGTAAAAGGAAATTATGGTTAATAAACTCAGGAACTATTGAATCACAGACAAGAACAGGAGGGAAGGTAAGGACAGAGAAGATGAGCACTGATCTTGCGCATATCTCGATTGATTGATTGATTGATTGGGTACATTTATATAGCTGCCCATCTCACATACGTGACTCTGAGCAGCATACAAAACACACACACACACACAACAAAGATACAACAAAATAATGAAAAATAACAAAAAATATTTTAAAAGTTTAAAAATAATAAAAGCCATTAAAAACCATTAAAAAATAATAATCGGCAGGAGAGTGCATCCAGTTTCCTAAGTAATAGAGCCACTTTATAGGCTTCATATCCACATTCCTGGATTCCCAGGCCACCTGGAAAAGCTATGTCTTCAGGTTCTTCCAGAAGAACAGCAAGATTAAGGCCAATCTGACCTCAGGGCAGGTGCCACAGCAGAAAAGATTGCCCTCCTGGGTACTGACAGATGACATTGCTTCATGAACAGGACCTGCAATATGCTCTTCCTGTTGGATCTGATGGGATGGGTAGAGGTGATTGGGGAGAGGCAGTCCCTCAAATAACCCAGCTCCATGCCATGTAGGGCTTATTATCTTGTATCCTTGAATTAATACTATCTTCCCAAAACAGAGCATTTCCAAGCTTTTCAAGCTACTGCTTTTCAGTTAGATGTAAAATTCAACTTCTATTACTTTTCTTCAAACTGGAAAAATATTTCCACCATCCACCACTTAGGCAAGTGGCAGTTCACCCAAATTCCAGAGTAGTTTCCAGGTATCCACACTTATGAAGTATTTGGATGCTTTTGCCCATAAGCATGCATATATAGTAAATATAAAACCTAAAAAGAACAGGCCAAGTTGGGAAAACAAATTGTTGTTTGATTCTTAAACATGACTGATTTTTTTAGATATGAAGATAAAATATATTGACTACAATGAAACTCGGTTTTTAATGTCAAGCACAGAAATATCCTTGGATCCTTTTTGTACCAGTTCTCATTCAATTGAATGAAAATAATGTGCTTTTTAAATTACTTCAAAGGAGAAGAGACTTTCAGTTAAATATAAATGGGTGGCACATGGTGTCTTGGTGGATTACAAACTGAACAAAGTAATATATATATATATATTAAAGTTGAACATGAGACAACAATGTGATTAAATCAAGGGAAGAAAAATACAGCCCTAGGTTCATCATCCACTGTAATGTCAAGATTGAGAGAAGTCTACATTGGTCAATATGTTGTCCAGTTCTCAGGACACTTTTATGATATGAAATATGTTCAGAGGATAACATCCAGCTTGATAAGGGACCTGGAAAAACAACAACAACAAAGCAAAACAAAACACAAAAAACCTATGAAGAACTGTTGGAGATGGTGGATATGTTCATCCTGGAGAAAAGAAGAATGTGGGAAAGCATGATAACTGTCTTCAAATATCTGAAGGATTGCTATATAGAAGGTAGAGCAGAACGGCTCAGAATTGTTCCAGAAACATGACATAATTGGTTTAAATTAGCAGATTTTCTTTATTCATCAGGAACAAGAAACCTAATTGTAGGAGCAATGCAACAGTGGAACAGACTACTACAGGAGGCAGTGGCCCCTTCTTAACTGGAGGTGTTTAAACAGGAGCAGGAGAGCAATCCATTCAGGATGTGATAATAGTGGAATCCAACATTGGGCAGGGGCTTCAATTAAATAATATCCAAGGTGTCATTGATCACTTATATTCTGGAATCCATTCTTTTCTTTCTTCCATTAAACATCAAGGAAAACCTAATAGGATAGAATTCTTCCCACTGAGATATTTAGTAGTGATATTTAGTAAGCCCTGCCTATAAGAAATTCCTGGAGAAATTCTCCTTAATCTGAAGTAATTCAGAGAAATCATGCATCCATTTTCCCTGCCCATAAATTTAATAGTGAATTTTGAAAGACCGTTTGGGCTTTAAATGAGTACCATAATATCTGGGGATCTTTCTCAGCTATATTAGCTGTTATGAATGATTACTAGTATTGTTGGTTGTATTTCTCAGTGACTATTTATGTTATTTATGATTTTGTTATGTTGTTTTTATCCTAACTTTAATGATTGTTAGCTGCCCAGAATCATGCATCTGAGATGGCCAGCCATATACATTCAGTAAATAAAGAATCAAATAAGTAAATTTTATTCTGTTACAGCATTTCACATTTCTACATTTCATTGCCACCTGATACAATGAGACTAGAAACACAATCCAAGCAGAATTTAGGATGTTGAATTCACTTGATTCTATACACAAGAATTGATAAGACATCCTGGTGCTTGTCTTGACTGATTTCAATCTAGAGATAATGGCAGAGGAAAAATAAAAAAGTCATGTGACAACAACATTAAATCATGTTAAATAACTTAATTGCCAGTTAACCTGGGATCATGCATGGCTGTGGGGCATTAAACACATTGTTCCCCCCAAATGTAAAGTGCTGTACATACCTGTGGAGTAAGCTCAACTGCTGAGAAAAACACATTACTGCAGACTCCCCCCCTCCCAGTCTGTAGTGTTAAGTAGCAGCTTGTGCATAAACATTCATCCAGTCACAAATAAATGGTGTGCTGCTTTTATTTTGTTTTGGTGCATTTACTCATTAAAGTTAAAGTGCTGTCTCCCAAGATTTAAACCAAATATATCTTAATTGGGTTACCTAGCATACACCAGTTGCAATTTTTCTAATGCAAAAGGGATAAAAGAGATATTAGGTTGCAGGGCTATCTTGAGAAAAGGGAATTCCAGGGTAAGGGAAGAAATGCTATTGATAGCTTCTGTAGTCTTCCTTCTTTCCTTTCATAGGCAATCATATACTTCTTGATCTGTGTAGCATTTAGCTTTAAAAAAATCATTTCAAATAAACTATTTATCTTTGATCCCAAAACACACACACACTCTCCTTTCTTTCTTTTTCTTTCTTTCTTTCTTTCTTTCTTTCTTTCTTTCTTTCTTTCTTTCTTTCTTTCTTTCTTTTTCTTTCTTTCTTTCTTTCTTTCTTTCTTTCTTTCTCTCTTTCTTTCCTTCTTCCTTTTTTCTTTTTCTTCCTCCTCCTCCTCCTCCTCCTTCTTTTTTAATTATGTCCATATTACCTCATTTTACTTTTTTAACAAAAGAATTGTCTGATTTGGTCCCCTAGTCATCCCCCGTTCTTTCAATAAATTTCATCTGTGATATGCATTATTCTGATAAGTGCAATATTATGAAAAATATATGCTATTTATTTTCATTCTTATGTATTAAGAATTCTTGCATGTGCATTTTTTAAAAATCAAAGCAAATTAGACAGTATAGAATAATGGCATTTTTTTTTCCTTTTTCAAATATCCTCTTTCTAATCTAAATGCAATCACTGCAAAAGGCTAGGGAGTAAATCAGAATCTATGATTAGCTTTAGGCTGCATTTTTGAATGTAGAATAAAGGCTCTAGTAGTAGAAACTGACTACTTTGAAATTTAATTGAATTTTATTCAATTAAAATGAAGATGGCAAGGACAATGAACAACAAAGAACAATGTGGCACATTGAAGACTAACAAATCTGGTGTAACTGGCATAGGCTTTCATAGATTAGAGACTACTTTTTCAGTTTAACTGGGAGGAAAGTGATTAATATGACATTTTCCTGCTGCTACCAAATAATTGAGTTAGTGCATTAAAAAAGATGAACAGACTAATCCTATGTATAACTACTCAAGAGTGAATTTCAGAGGTCAATTAAAATTATTCACAGGTAAATGTATATAAGATTGCCATCTAAATGTAATTGTAAATTATGCTTTATGTTCATTATAACTGCATGCTATAATACAAAACAAGGTCAAAATGCAAAAGCATTCTTCCACAAATTCCATTAGGAACAGTACAAGTTCTAGCATAAAATTACACTAATACTCATTTTCCTTCCCCCCCAAAAATAAATCTACAAAAAATGTAAAATCTGGAAAAGAGAATGCTACTGAACCTTATGTGCAAATTTTGAATATTCCATTTAAAAAGGGAATTTCCACTGCAGATTGGAAATTTTAAATCCTGATTCAGGGAAATGTATCATCAAGGTATGAAGGTCTTGTACATTAAAAATTAAATGGTTATTAAGCAATGTATATTAGTTGTAAAAATAAGAAGAAAACACAGGTTACAAATTATTGTCAGTTTAAATTATTACAAGTTTTCTTTATTATTATTTTTTTAAGTCAGAAATACCATTGGATTCAAATACTTTTCCACTAATTTGAATGGGAAATTAGATAGGAATTTTATGTGGAAACGTGAAGGAAATGGTGTTAGCTACAACTAAGTAGTCTCATTTACTTAAAAAGGACTTCCCAGTACAATAAAATAAATAAATAAAAATCCTATACGGCAGTCATAGTATTGTAGTGTATGTCTCTAAGCATTTAGTTCATGATAATTCAGAAATCATTCACAGGGTAAAGTTGAGCATGTCCATTAATTTGTGGTGCTACTTGTTGTAAATAGTATGTGATTCCTAGATGATGTTTTCCAATTATCTCTAATTTAAAGGAATTGAAACCCTTTGCTTCATAACAAATTAATGTTTGTGAAAGTTTGGCATGCTTGCCTGTCAATTAAGATTCTCACAGTGAATGACACTGAACTGTAGCCTGCCTGGGGGATCTCCTTCCCCACTGCTAGGTTCATGTGAGAATGGAAACAATAGCATATGGATTGCTTTATATGAAAGACTGATCTATATTCAGCTGTAGGCACATACCTGAAGTGTTCCATTTAGTATCAGAGTGTTGATCATAGTACCCGACAGTGAGAACATAAAAAATAGGCTATTTAAAACAGTGCATTTTCTCTAATCATACATGGTGTTAGATAACCAACAAACTTTCCAAATAAAGCCCTGGGTGTATATTTCAAAACAAAAACATGTGAACATACAGACACATGTATCTACACACACATTGCACTGAGCTGAGTGAAGGGTATTTTTGAAATATTTTTTTTTCCCCTGAGTAAAAACGTTTTGTGATTTTTCAGGGTGATTATTTTGTGTTTATTTCATGCATGCTATTCCCTTCCTCTCTTTCCTGGACCCTAATCAAGCACTGGCTCCACTCAGACTTCAGTTCTATCTTTTCCCCCTTCTCTGAAACCTCCAGAATAGGGCAAAGGTAATTTTTTTTTTTTTTTTTTAAATGTTGAACTGATTTTGTTTGCTCTTGACAACAAATCTGATTGGCTATGAGATATCAGCATCATTATATTCACTGCATAATCCCCAATACGTCGGGGTTGTGCAGTGAGGGAGAAGAGGCCTGAAAAGTTGACTCTGATGGCAAAGACGTAGAATAGCTATAAAATATGTATAAGTGATATTTTAAGTGATATTTATGATTGTTCACGGTCTCTGCTTTGTTAACAATATCACATTTTAAGGTTTCTTCTCCCATACACAGATGGATACAAACAAATACAATATTAAACATTGGGCAATTCCGCAACGCAGCCTAAGCTGCCCGTCTCCCATTACTGCTCCCAGCTATTTCTTCAGGCCAACTTCAGACATACCCATACATATGTCACCCCATTGCAGTGGGTTGGCAGTGGGGCTGGCCTAGTCTAGTCTAGACCCTGATCATGGCAAGGCCTGATTGGTTGTTCTTTTGCTTCTTGACCCTCCCCTTCATGCAGGGAACACAAGCTTCAGTGGTTGGTGCCTCTCTGGACCAGTCTCTGGTGCATGGCATAGTTTACACACAGGTATGTATTCACTCCTGCCTTCTCACATTATCTCCTTTAATGCTAACACAGAGCTTTTTTTCCCCTCCCTTTTCCTTTTATGATTCCAACATGCTGCAATAATCAAGGCAAGATAGAACAGGTTTTTCCTATGCTCCTACATTCCTATATAGGTCAATGGAATCTTTGTGGGAAGAAAGAACTGATAGTTTAGCGTCACAGAAACAAATCAGCAATGGTCCTACATTGCAATTTAAAGTTGTACTAAAAAAGAAAAAGAAAAGGGAAGGGAAGGGAAGCTTTGCACTATTGTGGGCTGAAGATAAGAAAGCAAGGGGAGCATGTTTTACCCACCCTGGACAGAAACCAAAAGAGTGTCCACTGGGAGAAGAAGGAAGGAAGGAAGGAAGGGAGGGAGGGAGGAGGAGGGAGGGAGGGAGGGAGGATGAGTTTCTGGGGAGGTGAGGATAGTTTATTGTTGGATTAACCTCTTTTTTTATTTATTTATTTTTTTTTAATAGCAACGGCCAACCAGCAGAGACTACAGTAGAATGTCACCATACAACAAAATGCTGCCAGGGGCAGCAACCAGCTGCTGAAGAGGACAGAGCACAGCAGGAACTGCAACCAATTGGAGCTGATGCAGCTACTAGAATGGAATGAGGTGGCTGGAGACCATCTGCTCTGAAGACCTTTAGACAGCTCTGGTTAGAAAAGATAGCAGCTTTGCATCCAAGCTGGAAAGCAGGGGTGCAGGTGCAATAGCAATGGGCTGGGAGGAGGGTAATGTCACCCATTCTTCCACTCAGGTAGTAGGAAGTGGCCCATATTGATGATGCATCGAGCAGAACATTCAGATCTGCCCTTAATATTACTACTAGCACTAACTAGCCCTTCTAGAAGCTTCTGGTTAGTATACTATTCTTGTGCAGAAGGACAATCTTTTAAGCAATAAGGCTTGTACAATTGTCAGCCTGGATATTGAAGACTGCACACCATACTCACAAGAGCATACCCACTGTCACTCACTTGCACAAGTGCAAATGTAAATGCACAAACACATATGCATATTATTTTTTACACTCATTCCTTTTTCCCCTATAATTTTATTAAATGTTACAATTAAAAAGATAAAAGCTAATACAAGCTAAAAGAGTAAAAAGGAAAAAAAAATAGGGCAGAAAAGGAAAAAAATAGAAAGAAAAATAGAAAACAAAGAAAAACTAAGAATATAGTAAAGAAAAAGAAAATAAATATATAAAAAATAACTTCCTACTTCATCACAACAAGTGTAAACAATTTTAGTAACTTATCACCTTCTCCTGAAATACAACAAATGATCTCTTCTTCCCACATCTCATCTCTTACCTATAAACAAAGTTATAAAATATTGTCATTCAGTCCTGGTCAGCAAAAGTCCATTAAGGGTTACCAGAGATAGCAACTTATATATTTTAACCTTGATCAAATAAGCCAACTTTATATTCCTTCCCTTTACTTTTTTTTTTTTTACTTTTAAAAATTTACTTTTACTTGAATCTCTTCAAATTATATCCTAGAACTTGATTTCTTTTCCTTTTTTCTTTGTCTCTTCTCACAAAATTCTTCAAAACTTTAACAAGTTTCTTTCGTATACCCAGTATAAGAAACTTATCCAAGTCACTCTTCTGGTTTGTTATTTGTATGTCCCTTTTAATTATTAAGACATCAGCTGGTTTCATTAATTTTTGTAGTCTGTCATTTTTAAATCCACATTCAAATCAATTTTAGACTTGTCTGGTAGAACTTATTCTTCTTCCATAACATCATTTACCCACAGACTATAATGGCAGAGATTCATAAAATTAACTTCTGAGTCTATTGTTCACAAACATCCTTCAATATATCCAGTAATAAAGTATCTTGTTCCATTGTATTAGCAAGATGAGTTTAAGTATACTTCTCCTTTAATTGTAATCTTTAGTTCCTTCTGGTTTCCTCTAGTGTCCAACCTTCAAAGTCCTATTGTTTATGTGTATGTGTGTGTGTGTGTTTGTGTATACATTCAAAACAAAAGCATTTTCCTATGGGAAGAATTGTTATAATTAATTTCAAAATCTTATTTCAAATTCACGTGGACCCTTAGTCTGTTTATAACTTAAAATTTAAAAAAAAAATTCTAATCACCCTTTTGCCAATTATTCCCCCTAAAAAAGAATTTTTCTAAGTCCTTAAAGTTGTACTTAAAGCTTCTTTCACTAAGGATTGAAGAAAACTCACTCACTAAATGCCATAAAACTTGCTATTCCAAAGGTTCTTAATATTTGAAATATGGTAAAGAAATAAGAAATGACACTCAGCTGAGCTTTGTGTCCATATAAGTTACATTAAGACTGTGAGCTCAGTTGGAATCCCTTGACTCCCAGCTACTTGGCTCACCAGTGGAAGGCAGGAACCTCAGTTCCTGCAGTCTACTTTGAGGAGCACCTGTCCAGAGTACATGTGGGCACTCTCCTTTCTCCAGGCGATTTTGCCAGCCAGGATCCACCTCCAGCCACCAACCTCTGCTGTAATGCCGCCCCCCCCCTCCAGGGACGTCTAGCTCACCATGGCCTCGCCGGAAGTTTTGCTCTCTTTCACACCCATTCCAATGCACACAAATTACCCCCTTTCTTTCCTCAAGCCTCTTCCAATGATTCTGAGCCAATTGCAGAGATGGAGAAAGACTGCCATTGTGAAAGAGACCCCAAAGTTTCCAAAGATGGGTGTTGTTTGCAGGAAACAGATGGCATTTTCTATGGTAAACTATTAACTTATGTACTCATTCCTCTTTTGGTAATAGTTTGTTCCTCATCAATTGTTCTTTTTGATTTTCTTAGTCTGTGTTATATCCTCTCCAAGTGAATTATTTTCTGCATTTGAACCCAGAGGTCTGATATAGTATATGTAATCACGTTGTCCAAGTGTGGGAATACTGAATTTTTTGTAAAGGCAAGTACTTGATGGTTGCTCATTTATTTTTGTTCCCCACTGCTGGCTGGTTTTCTTGTCAGTTTCTTTAATGCTAGTGCTATTACTTTCCCCCAAATAGCACTAACTCTAATTTAAGGTGAGAATGCATATGAATTCTCATTTGTATTAAAAAAAAAAAAAAACTGAAGAACTGGAAATGTATGCAGTCTGAGATTTCAGGAACTCTGCTGCAATTATTATATAGCCCTGCACCATTTTAACCTCAATTTAACATGTACAGCAACCCACCCAGAGAAACCTTGGTGACATTAGAAAAAAAAAGTGCATTTTTAAACAAGCTTGGACAAATATAATTTCAATTAATAGAATATCACCAACCGTGATCTAGTAATTCCTACATTCAGAAAAATCTTCCAATAGTTTCAGTATCACAGGTGACAATCTTCATCATTTCAGTGACTTTTTGAATAGCACTTCATGTTTTTTTAGTTATTAGTTTGAATGTGGAGTGATGCTATTAAAAGACTTTTCCCCCCACTTGAAGAAAATTGTATCCTGTAGCTGAAACATGGCATAGTACAGACACTTCGTGCAATACGCTTTGCAGACTTTAATGGCAGATTACGATTTATAAGTACTGCTAGAAACATTAGGCATTAGTGAGCATCAACAGCTTCTGAATCAAACTTTGAACATTTGAAGGTAAAAAAAAAAATTGTAGGCACAGCAGTTATATTAGGGAAGATCCTTCCAAAATATTTTTTGAATACCTTGTTAAAAAAAAACAAAAACTCAGAGAACTTACTGTAGAAAAGCAAGAAACTGTGAGACACTTTTTAAATACTTCCAAAGCTCATTGATTTTAATAGGAGTAACTTAATATTTCAAGAAATAGACTGTTTAGAGTGCTATCCAGACTTTGTATGCAGAATGACTCGCATTTGATCCATGGCATTCATAGATAAAACTGGGGGGGGGGGGGGGGACATATGTCTGGAATTGTGAAAAGCTCTTCACAGTCAGTATAGTTTATTGTTGTTAGCCACCCAGAGTCACTGGTCTGAGATGGGCAGCTGTATAAAATGAATGAATGAATGAATGAATGAATGAATGAATGAATGAATGAACATTGAATTAAACTGGCCAAATGACAGATACCATAAGAAGCTTTCTTCTTCTTCTTCTTCTTCTTCTTCTTCTTCTTCTTCTTCTTCTTCTTCTTCTTCTTCTTCTTCTTCTTCTTCTTCTTCTTCTTCTTCTTCTTCTTCTTCTAATGGATGGCTGTGTACTGATGGATCAGTATACAAGCAAAACTATTCTAGGGCTATATTTTTCTTCATGCAACTGTTTTTAAATTTGAATAGTTGGTTTTGGATTGAGAAAAATTTGCATTAAAAAAATCCTAGCATTTATGGTGTTGTGATGATCAACATGAATCCAGTCAGATTTTACTTTTCACACTGAGCAGTAACCTTGTCCATCTGGTCTTCTTAAAATGAATTAAAAATGTTGTTAAAAAATATCTGTATGTTTACATTCACAACTCTTTCTAAGTCACAGTGCTTTTGTGTTAAGCTTCAGCAATGTATGTAAATATCATTTCTCAAGAAATATGGTCCACACAGCTCTTCAGCTTCATTGGGTCCCAAGGGGAGAATCTTTTGTAAACATTCCCTTTCACTGCTCAGCCTTAGTGGTCCTAAAGTAAAGAATGTTCCTATGGAGTTTGGCTTCACCTACCACAAAAGACAGAAGCAGCTGAAGGAACTCCCTGTCATGTTTATTTAGGTTCACCTGCCTAAGCAGGCTAGTAGTTCCTGTCCGGGTAGCGTTAATGTCAATGCAATCCTTTTATGTCAGCAGTCATTTTAAGCTAAGATTATTTCCTATGACCTTCCAATAATTCTGTGGATATCTTGCCCTTTCAGGCACCTTCCTACAATGTTTGTAGTTCTTAGACCATAATTCTTTTTATGCAGAAATCTGGATTCAATGGGAAAATGTGATTTGGAGGGGGTGTGGGTGTACACATTGCCCTGTTGAGAACATCTGAAACTAAATGCATTTTTTTCTCCAAGATTACACAGCACAGCTTTTTTTCTTAAGATAAATACTCAAGAAATCATTTTAAGCAAAAATGTCCTTAATATTCTTTATATAACTTCCTTTGACAGTCTTTCTGAATATATATATATATATATATATATATATATATATATATATATATTTATAGAGAGTTTTGACATGAGAAAGAAATAAATTAGCAGACTGTTTGTTGCTGTCTGCCTACACCATGACCATTTTTGTTTCTCATATTTTACAAATCCAGCCCCATAAATATTCATGACAAACAGTTTTTTTGTGTTTTTAATTATATTAGAGAAAGTATTAACACAGAAAATAAGAAGAATCCTATTTAAGTAAGTGAAAGGCCCATTTTTTCCCCAAGTTACCAGCCAGATACATATGGGACCCACAGGTAGTATATGAAGTCTTTCCTCTTACTATTTCAAACAACTGGTGTTTAATGTTTATAGGAACCCATCTCCTCTGGACAGGGTTAATGTTGCCATCTAGCAGGACCTAGCAAACATGCCTTTTCTGTAGCAGCCCCTGCCCTATGGAACACCCTTCCCCTTGAGATCCTGCAGGCTTTTAGCCTTCCCCAAGCCCACAAATTGCTGACTATCCCAAGTGCTAGGATAGGGTGAGATTGGAGCTCAGGAATGGTATTGTTGGATACATCATAGAAGGATGGTTAAGGCACGATGTTTTGGTTTTGTTACTTTTTTTTTTTTTTTTGCTTGCATTATTGTTGTAAGCCACCTAGAGTTATGTTTCTTAAGATGGGCATCCATATAACTCAAATAAATAAAGAAATAGCATCTTGAACCTAAACCTTCCTTCAGCTATTATGACTCCTGAATTAATTTGGAGTTGGGCGGCACTGAAATCAGATCAAATCAGTAAAATAAATAGTCATCAGTAGAGCTATCCTTAATGATTTTGTTTACGATCATAAAAGCTCTAATGTTTTCAGAGCATAAGGATGTTTGTCCTTCTGGATCAGGGCAAATGACAAATGTCCATTGTTCTAACAGTAAGACACACGGTACCAACCAAGTGTATCTTCTTCCCAGAAGCTGGCATTTAAAGTAAGTTAGCAGTGATTCAGGAAGATTAATAGCTATTAATAACCCACTCTTCCATAACTCTGTCAAGTCCCCAGAGTTCCCTCTATGAAAGAAAGAAAGAGTGTTCTCCTTGACTGCATTTTCAACTCCATGCACCTCTATCATTTTTAGCTTCTTTTGTTCTAAACTAGAAAGTCCCAATCACTGGACTCTTTCCTTGCAGAGGACATTTAGTAGCTTTCTAATCATTTTGTTGCCTTTTCTTGCAGTGTCAGGCTAGGTAAGTCAACTTCTTGTGGTAGTAAATTCCATAACTTCTTTGGAGAAGTACTTTTTAAAAAATTATATCTGATAAACTAAGTTTGTGGAGCAACCATTAACCTAATTTTTGTTCTGTATTTAGCATCCAGTCATGCAGCATACCCATTTATGCATAAAGATTAACGTGCCTATATGCTCCATATATTGCCGTCTGCTGTTTGTACAAACCTCCTTCAATTGTCTCATGCATTTCCTGAAGATTCCATTCAAGAATTTATGTTGCTCACTTGATTCTTTATGCAGCATTCTATGTCCTTGTCAGCAATGCAAGGGGAAAAGCTGTCTTGGAAGATTTTCTAACATGCAGAACCAATTTCACAGTAATCTAAAAAATCTGAAGTTTACATGAACAGAATAATCTCTCTTACTTTTTTAGGTTTAAACTTTGCCAAAGTTATTCATTTATCAAAAACAATGATAAAATCTCTTCGTGTTTATCTCTTTTACCACTTAAAAGGTACATTAATAAACATCTCATACTGCTACCAATATACATTGACTTTAATGAGGGAAATATCTCATATGTTAATGTTTAAACTATTGTAAATTTAACATTTGTAATAGAGGAATCCAGCAATTAATTATGATCTGCTGTGATTTGTACCTTTTCTCTCATTATCCCATTCATGGATTATGTGTAATGAGGCTCACTTAGCCTTACATATATTTCCAGAATATGAAGGTTTAAAGACTAATAGAATTTACAGACACGGTAATGAATGAGCAGTATGATTATTTACATGTCAGGAAAACTGTTCTTTATAAAAACTGGTGGTTGAATATTTGACTGTTGGATGGGACATTTAGATAGTAGATACTGACTTGGTCTTACATTTATAAGAACCCATGTTTAAAGAATCACTTCCTGGAATATCTACAATCCCAATAACACTTTTAATATAGGTAGATTTCCAGCAAAGAAATGGCAAACTGAAGACAGCTCCACTAACAGCAGAGCTGATGAATGCAGCCAAATGAAGAGCCGACAAGAAGACGAGGACTTGATATTGCCCATAAGTGCTCCAAATAGTTGCACCCCATGAGGAGACTGCAAGACAGTGGTGTCCGGTGGGTTTAAAGCTGTGGGAGATGAGGGAATTGCCATCTTGCTCAACCCATGGTCGATGCCTTTAAGGACACTGGCTTTGCATACTTCCTTTTCAAATCACTTTCAGAAATTGCTTGTTAAACCTTTTCAGCTATTAGGAACCTTTGGATCAACAGGTTTTACAGCACTGGGTGACTTTCCTTTAATCCTTAGTGAGAGAAGTTTTAAATACAAGTTCAAGGACTTAAACATTATATTTTTCTTAATAAACAGCAAAAGGGTGATTACAACTTTGATTTTGGAAAGTTACAAATGGACTAAGGGTCCACATGGATTTGAAATAAGACTTTGGAATTAATTATAAGAATACTTCCCATGGGAAAATGCTTTTGTTTTGAATTCTCTTTAAAAAAAAAAGGATGAGACTTTGAAGGTTGGACACTAGAGGGAACCAGAAGAAACTAAGGATTACAATTAAAGGAGAAGAACACTGAAATTTGACTTACTAATACCCAATATGGATTTTCAATCCACTTCCCAGTACAATCAGACTTGAAGTCCAAGAAAAGCTTTAAACAAAGGGTTTTGGACATGGCTGCCAAAGACAATATAGCATATCTTAAACATCTCAAGTCCTTGAAGTGTCTGGCCCAACACAAATCAGTCTTTCAACTAAAAAAATACTTAACAACTCCTTTACCCCAATATCTTAGAAGAGTTTTTACTAGAGCTCATTTTGACCAATTAGACTCTATGGTAAAATATGGGAGATTTCAAGGAGTTCCATATGAAAAAAGGCCATGTATTTGTGGTGCCTCAGCTGTTGAAGATACAGCACACATCTTATTTGATTGTAAATTATACTCAGTAGAAAGGACTGACCACTTAGATTTATATTTAAAAAATAAAAAATACTGGAGCAGCCAGCAGAAACTTTTCTACTTTTTACAGGGCAAGAACCTGCATATTACCAGTAAGACTGCACTCTTCATATCAAAGGCAATTACAAAGAGGACAGATTATTTAGATCAGATTAGTGTTGACTGTAGGGGTGATGGTTTGATATGAACTTGCATCATAGTTTTACTTATATTTTTACTAATTCTTATCTGTACATCTATTTATTTATTTATTTATTATTAAACTTGTATGCCGCCCATCTACAATGGCTTTTATTTTATTTCCTTTATACTTGATATGGTCAACAGACTAAATCAATAAAGATGATTGTGATTGTGTGATCATGATTGACTTACTAATACAGAGTGAAGCAAAATATTTTAACATTGGGTATATATTTAAGTATATTTTTGAACAATGGACCCAGAAGTTAATTTTAAGAATGTCTCCCTTTATAGACAGACGGTGCTTAAAAAATGTTATGAAACAGGAACAAGTTTTACCTAACAAGATTGACACTGATCTGAAAGTGAATTTAAAAATGACAGGCTGCAAAAATGATATGGAAGAAGATGCTACACTGGACATACAAAAGAAACCAGCTGATGTCTAAATAATTAAAAGGGATATACAAATAGCAAACCAAGAGAGTGACCTGGATACTTTTCCTATATTGGATTTACAAAAGAGGCTTGTAAAAGCTTTAAAGAATTTTGTGAGAAGGGACAAAGAAAAAAATGAAAAGAAATCAAGTTCTAGGACATTATTTCAGGGGACTAAAGATCAAGATTGTTAAAAGTAAAAGGAAGGAATATAAAGTTGGTTTATCTGATCAAGTTTAAAATAGATATGTTGTTATCTCTGGTAACAAAGGACTTTTGCTGACATCAGGACTAAAATGACTGTTTTATGGATTTGTTTATAGATAAGAGTTGGGATATGGGAAGAAGAGTTCATTTGTTGTATTTTAAGAGAAGGTGATAAGTTACTAAAATTGTTTACACTTATTGGGATGAAAGGGGAGTTATTTTTTTATATAAAGGCTGGTGTGGATCTTCTGGGCTGTGTGGCCGTGTTCTGGAAGTTCTGTTTCCTAATGTTTCGCCAGCATCTGTGACCGGCATCTTCAGAGTGCAGAAGCACAGACAGGAGCAGTTCTCTCTGTGCCCAGGATGGTGTGACCCTTTTGTGGGTATTTATAGGGATCTGAAGGGGGTGGGGGATTGGGGGGGTTGGGGGGGCTGGGGGGTGGGGGGGTTAATGAGTGGCTGCTTGTTTTGGTATCAGAATATCTGTGTATCTTCCTGTGGGTTAGGCAGGGTTTTTTCTTCTATTGAGTTGTTAATGAGTGGCTGCTGAGGGTGATTAGCATGTTCATTGTGTGAGCTGTTCGCATGTCCTGGTGGTTGAGCTGAGTTCGTTGACCTTTTGCAGGCTGTATTTTTCAGGATTGGTAGCCAGGTTTTGTTGATTTTTAGACTCTCCTCTTTTTTATTGAAACTGTGCTGGTGTTTGTGAATCTCAATGGCTTCCCGGTATAGCCTGGTATAGTGGCTGTTGGTGTTGTCCAGTATCTCTGTGTTTTCAAATAGGATTTTGTGTCCAGTGTGCCTGACAGCATGTTCAGCTACTGCAGATTTTTCTGGTTGCTGTAGTCTGCAGTGTCTTTCATATTCTTTTATCCTGGTATGGATGCTGTGTTTTGTGGTCCCGATATATACTTGCCCGCAGCTGCATGGTATGCGGTATACTCCTGCGGTGGTGAGGGGATCCCTTTTGTGTTTTGCTGATTTTAGCACTTGTTGTATTTTTCTGGTGGGTCTGAAGATTGTTTGGAAATTGTGTTTTTCCATCAGTTTTCCCATGCTGTCTGTGACCCCTTTGATGTAGGGCAGAAATACTTTGTTGGTGGGTGGCTGTTTTTCTTCTTCAGTCGCATGTTGTTTTCTTGGTTCAATGGCTCTTTTTATTTCATTCTTGGAGTAGCCATTCGCTTGTAGGACCCAATTAAGGTGGTTAAGTTCAGAGTTTAGGAATTGGGTTTCGCAGATCCGATTGGCACAATCCATGAGGGTTTTGATAATGCCTCTTTTCTGACGTGGGTGGTGGTTGGAGTTTTTGTGTAGATACCGGTCTGTGTGGGTG
This sequence comes from Liasis olivaceus, assembly GCA_030867105.1. Lineage (NCBI taxonomy): Eukaryota > Metazoa > Chordata > Lepidosauria > Squamata > Pythonidae > Liasis > Liasis olivaceus. Next base: position 90,267,305 of record CM061348.1, on the reverse strand, counting down.
GGTTTTCTGTAAACTTTGTGTCCTAATTTGAGGTCTGGTTTGCATATGACCAAAGTGTCTAGAAATGGAAGTTTGCCATCCATTTCTTTTTCCATGGTGAATTGTATATTGGGGTGGATGCTGTTTAGGTGGTTCAGGAACTTCTCTAGTTCTTCTTCCTCCTGACTCCAAATTGCGAAGGTGTCATCCACAAACCGGAACCAGACTGTTGGGGTAACGGGTGCAGTTTCCAAAGCCTGTTTTTCAAAATGTTCCATGTAGAAATTTGCTACGACTGGGCTCAGGGGGCTTCCCATGGCGGCGCCGTCCATCTGTTCGTAGAACTCATTGTCCCATTGGAAGTAACTGGTTGTTAGGCAGTGCTGAAATAAAGCTGTGATGTCTTCTGGGAAGATCTGTTTGATGAGTGCCAGGGTGTCCCTCACTGGTACCTTGGTGAACAGGGAGACCACGTCAAAGCTGACCAGTTTGTCCGTGGGGTTGAGTTTCAGGGTGCTGATTTTGTTGATGAAATGTCCTGAGTCTCTGGTGTGGGCTGGAGTCTGTCCAACGTGGGTCTGTAGAAGGGTGGCCAGATGTTTGGATGATTCATATGTCAGGGAGCCAATGGCGCTTACAATGGGTCTGAGTGGGATCGAGTCTTTGTGGATTTTGGGGAGTCCGTATATTCTGGGTGTAAGGGCTTCTGTCTTGAAGTATGTTGGGGTGAAGGGAGGAGCTCCTCGTCAGGGTGTTGGTTTGTTTCATGATTTTCCTGGTTGGATCCCATTTTAGTTTTCTGTATGTGGTGGGGTCTAGTAATTCTCTAACTTTGTCTTTGTATTCATCTGTTTTCATAATTACCGTGGCGTTGCTCTTGTCAGCCGGCAGGATGATGATGTCGGGGTCCGCATTGAGGATTTCTATGGCATTTCTCTCTTTCTTTGTTATGTTGCTGGTGGGGGGCTTTGCTCTCCATAGGATCCTTGCTATTTCACCCCTGATTTCCTCTGCTTCCTCTTCAGGACGGTGGCAGATGGCTGATTCCACATTGGCGATGATATCTTCCACAGGAATCCTGGGGGTGTGATTGCGAAGTTTCCTCCCTTGGCTAGGATGGCGGTTTCTTCTGGCGCGAGCTGGCATTCTGTCAAATTGATGACAATTCGGGAGGATCCAGCACTGGTTTTGGTTGACTGTTTTGGCATTTGTTAAATTTTTGCTTTTGCCTGGTTGTGTGGTCCATGATGTCCTTTTCCATTTTCCTGTAGGTTAGGGTGTCAATCTTGTCCCAGTCCTGGCTTCTCATTTTCTGGCTGATGCTGATGTGTGTGTCAAATAGTTCTTTGTCTGTGATGGCACGTTTTCTGTGGGTTGTGTGTATTCTCTCATGCAAGAGGGCTTGTTCGAGTCGATCGTAAATGTGGTTAGCTTGTGGAGATTTGAGAATCCTTTTTGTTCTGAGAAAGGCTGGGATGGTCCCAGTGTCTCTGCATCGTAGTAGGAAGGTTAAGGAGCATAGTAGGTGTGCTTTTCTGTTCCGGAGTGTTTCTAGTCTCCGTGTCTGTCGGAACGTTTCCTCCCCGTAGAGGCATTCAATGTATTGTCGAAGGTTTTCACGGCCGGCGAAACGTTAGGAAACAGAACTTCCAGAACACGGCCACACAGCCCGGAAGATCCACACCAGCCTTCGTATGCCGGCCGTGAAAGCCTTCAACAATATATTTTTTTATATATTTCTTTTCTTTTCCTTTATTATATTCTTATTTTTTTTCTTTCTTTTCTATTTCTTTTCTATTTGTTCTGTACTTCCTATTTTTTTTCTTTTTTCTCTCTCTCTTTTTAGTTTGTATTAGTTTTTATCTTTGTAATCGTAATTTTCAATAAAATTACTATTAAAATGCTTTTAATATAGGTTATGTTACATTAATGTATTTGTCATCATTACTGTATAATATTTTAATTATGCTATTCAATTTTGCTTGGAAAGGTAACTCTGTGTCATGATGACTTATATACTACTGCCCTTGATTGAGCAGTGATATGGCTTCTGGTCCCCCCCCCCCCCCCCGCTAACCTTAAGCATATCCTTAATAATCTCAAAGAAGAAAGAAAATTATTATTGTTGGTCGCACAGTCAGCCAGTTCTTTAGACTGGATTTGGCATTTTAATCCACTTATCAAGTCCTTCCCAAGAACCTGGGATAAGTGGATGTTGTTGTTTGATGGTGTTAAAGATATCGTCACAGGATGTAAGCTGTTCCAAGTAAAGCTGCCTTTTGCAATTGACTGATGGTAGTTTTGTCAATGCCGATGGTGTATTATTTAAGTTAAATCTAATTGGGAGTGCATGCCCATATATGTATGCATACATATGCGATATGAAAAAAATAAAATAAAATCCCCTTCTATTCAAGCTGGACTCCCAGTGACTTCATGTAATTTTATTGGCAACAATATAGGAGTGGTTTTCCACTGCCTTCTTCAGGAATATTTTTTTCAGCTTCCTAGTGTAGCTAGTATCTGTGGCATTTTCTGGTGGGCTCTGCTAACCAAACCTGATCTTGCTTAGTTTCTCAAGTTTCATCAATATTGATTACATGCTGCCACTTAAGCAGAAATATAAACATTTTAAACATCCATATTCAGTGTTTTTATCAGAAACAAGATCATAGCTCTTACTTGTTTTGTGTTTGCGTGTGTGTGTGTGTATGTGTGTGTTTCCAAAGCAATTTCCCACACTTTTTGGTACCACTAACACAGAGAAAGCTATCCTTTGGTTTTCATATGTTTTGCCATTAAAAAAAAAACTGCTAAAAATAAGAACTAAATTAATTTCTTATGCTGTAGCAATTTATATGCAGTAAGAAGCAGAGACAGTAAATCAACCACAGGTTTCACTAGGAAAGATTACTGGGTCATTTTCCCATTTTTCTTTTTTAAATCAAGAATGCAATATTGAGAATGCAGATTCTCAACCCTGGCTAAAGATTAAAATATTGAATGGAGACAGCATGGTCCAAGCAGTTTCAAAAAATTAGAAAGCTCCTATTACTGCTAAGTAGGGATGGAGAAGTGCCAGCAGTCACTACAGATAGCTTCCTTAATATCTTTAGTATAGATGACAAACAATTGGTTTTATATCTGTGTAGCAAGGTGATGAATGAATGTCTTTCATCCTTGGGATGAACATTCATTGTGGGTTTCTCGTTTTTCACTGCTTCTTAGATTATTTCATTTACAGAAGAGATAGAAGAATAATTTAAGCTGTGGTTGGCATATCATGTTAACCCAAATCTTTATGATTTGGTAAAAGGGAAAAAAAATCCAAATACTGTATTTCCTTAGGACATGAATTACTAAATAGCTAAGTCTGTATATTGGACTAAGCCATATTGTTTTGTTGTTGTTGTTTAGTTTTGAATTAATGTGAGGTTTGGACCCTGCCATTTTGGTTTGTAAAGTGTGACTTAAAACATGGCATACAAATTTGCATTATCTATAAGCAAGGATGACTAATTCAACAAAACAGTTGAAATACACCATGCTTTAACACAATATGTGATCCTAAGTAATATATTTTCAACCGTCATTATACATATACATTCCCAAACTGTATTCCTTGCAGTATATCTTTTTGTTGTTCCATTTTTAAATTTATTATCTGACTGTAAGAATTGTGATAACTATTAGGAATTCTGGTCAAAGACAAATTGCATTAGAAAGGTGAAATTTACAAATCTTAATATTGAAATAACTGTTGGCCATGCAGTTAAGATGAACCAAGAGAATTTGAAATTGTTATTAATGAAAATTATGACTAGATTAGATTACTATGCCTAAGGTAAAAAATGTTAAGAGATTGCAGAATGGAAAGTATTGTCAGAATATATGACCTGCAATCATATGACAAATTAGAAGGTCTATACAACATAACTTGATGCAGTTGAATGGCCCACAAGGAATTATGTATTTCATCAGGACTACTGAATGGATAAGATTTCAAGTTTACTTCCTGTTAAAAGATTCTATAATAGGTAATGGAATGACCTGTGCTGAAGACCATGGAAAATAAAAATCTTCAAAATAGACAGTACTGTGCTAAAAGATAAAAAATCTGACTTCCTATTCAGCATATTCTTTGGAACCTGAACTTTCTGGTATTTCCTTATGGAGTGTGATATGTTTGTATATATGTCACACCGAAGAGAATTTCAACACAGGCAAGCTTGTCTCATTCAACCATCAATATGTGCAGAACATTTTAGTGACTGAAACAGTTCTGTGTAGTCCATCCTGTCAGAATGGGAAAGCAATGCTGAAATCAGTCTGCTTCTGTTTGTTCTTAATTTTTATCTTCAAAGATGTTCTGGGAAGCTCATTCCAGGTTTGCAATCAAAGTAATTATCAAATGTGCAAACAAAATATTGCACTGGCAAATCATGAGCTATATAAATTTTCTAGTATTCTCTCTCACATACAGCAAAATCCCTGCCCACAGAGAGACTTCCTCAATTAAAGCTGACAAGAAAAAGGGGAAAAAGACTTCTCCCACCAGATGACAATCTGTGCAAAGAACTGTGAATTCTTCACTGAAGAGTAACAAATGGTTGCAAAAATGCCATCTGACTTTTCTTCCTGCTGCTTTTGGGTAGTAACAAAATTGATGCAGAAGGATTGGGCTGCAAACCAAGAAAGCGAATAAACAAATCTCTTAACAATTAGAAATCAGATTGAGGCAAATGTTATCAAGGGAGTCTGCCATGGGAAAAGGGAATAAATGTATTTGGAAGTAAAATATCTCCATAGGGCAATGAATGGTGAAAAGGATTGGGGGGGGGGGGGGGGAGAGAATAAGTTAGAATAAGGAGATTTTGTTAATTATTACCGAACAGGGGGCAGAACAGTTCATTGTAATGTTTTATTATCAACTTCAATGAGATGAGTGGCTATAAATAGCCAATATTGAGGGAAGAGTAATATAACTTTAAGAACCCAGAGACCCATAGAATATCAGTGTGTATATTCACTGGTTAGGAGGATAGTGTCAGTTCTCCATTGTTTTCAAACTAGTAACATGGCAATAAATGTTCCTATTAACTTTTAAAGTATCAGTAGTCTGATGTTGAAAACAAGTGTAGGTAAGGAAGCAGTTTTCAAGTAGAGATGCTGGACTGTCAGGCCTGTGGAGGAAGTGACACAAATTGTATTTTTAAACAGGTGGTAAAATGGCTAGACCGTTTTTTTGGGAAGGGGGATTATTTTTAGATAACATGATGGCAGCTTCCTTCTGTCTTTTTTCTTTCTTGCCATCAGTGGCAGCAGGAAGACTAAATCCCATAAAGCTGCCATTTTCTTTCCCCCACAATCTAGGATAATAATGGCTGTTCAGAAGGTTTCAAGGCCTATAGAACATAATTCCTTCCCTCCTGATGCTCCCCCATTTAAATTATGTTTTATCTAGATCACTGATAGTGTGGGGAAAAGGAAATGACAGAAAAATGCAAAAGAGAGTTCTGCAAGGTCTCTTTTTGCCACTATCCAGGTCCAGTGGAAAAAGTTAATATTGCATATGGTGGCAAATTTTGTGTGCACATTGCCTAAAACCCAAACCTCTTTCAATCCTTCTAAACCCTTGAGTTGGTGAGAGGCATCATTTTCTCCTTGAGCTAGCTTTTGGAAACTAGTTTATCTTTATAAAAACTATATACAAGAAAATAATGAAGCACAAGTATAATGAACAAACAAATTCAGCATCTATGTAAGCTCAGTACATTTCTTTTTCTTCCAGTCAGATTGAAAACAAATTTTATTCACCCTTGCAACAGGTCTGTCTGTCTGTCTGTCTGTCTGTCTGTCTGTTTGTCTATCTATCTATCTATCTATCTATCTATCTATCTATCTATCTATCTATCTCTATCAAAAGAGCTATAAATTTAAAATGTCAGCAAGAGTATTTTCTTGGCTCTCAGGGAAAAAAAAAAGTATTTCCTTGAACTAAAGTAGCTGATATGGAAAAGAAAAATGAAGCTATGCAAACATTGAACATAGTGTCAAAGTTTCATTCCATAGTAACAGCTCTCTGGTGTTACAGAAACTGAGAGTCTCAAGGAAGAAGAACTTCACGTTGAGGAAATAATCCCACAGAAGATCATCTTCTGTCTGTAGTGAAATAATGAATATACCACTCAAGAGCTTGAAGACCAGGTTGTGTAGTGGGAGATCAAATCATTTTAAGTATAGAAGGTTGAGTCTCTGAGGGACATATTATGAAGGGTCCTGAATAATGATCAGTTTGCTTGACATGCTCTGTCTAGGTTGTCTGGAAACAAAATGTATATTTCAAGGCTAAAAAGTTAGTCCAAAACGTGCCAGGTAATATTTTCAGAACATCAACAACTAGACAAATATGTTTAGATTTCAGTGTGTGGTAGAGGACATAGTTCCAGGAAGAAATGTTTGACTCTGAAGAGTTTTTATTTTAAATCTTCTTTTGTATCTGTCTTTTTTCAGGAGGCTCCAACCTGTCAGAAGATATACCATGAGATGAAGAAGAGAAATGGAGGTCAAAATAATCAAGGAAGTGGTGAGAGAACACCTAGATGCATTGCTTGAATTCATGCCATAAGGGCAATACATGGATTACATCCCTGGATGTTAAAGAAGCTGGTGGACATGATCACAGAACTAGTTCAATAGTGAGAAATGCAGGGTTCTACACTTAGATTGGAAAAATCAGATGCAAAGGTATGAGACAGGCAATGCCTGGCTCAGCAGTCAACCTTGTGAGAAGAATTTGGTAGACCATACAGTAAGCATGAGCCAGCAGTGTGCTGTGGCTGCCAAAAAAGCCAATGCAGTCTTGGGTTGCATCAACAGAGGCATAAAGTCAAGATCAGAAAGCTTTAAGCTGCATTAGTCAGACTGAATCTGGAATACTGTGCCCACTTTTGCTTGCCACAGAACAAGAAGGCTGCTGAGAAACTGGAAAGAGTGCAGAAGAGCAACAAAGGTGGTGAGGAGCTTGGAGAAGAACAATTAAAGGAAATGGGTATGTTTAGCCTACAGAAGAGAAGACTCAGGGGAGACATGACAGCAGTCTTCCAACACTTGAAAAGCTGTCATAGGGAAGAGGGTGTGGATTTATTTAGTGTTGTGCCTGAGGATAAAACAAGAATTAACAGGTGAAAGTATTATAGAAAGAGAGAGAGAAAAAGATCTAAATTTGAAATAAGGAGTAATTTCCTGACCATAAGATCTTTTAAGCAGTGGAATGCCCTGCCTCCTGGAGCTTTTTAAATAAAAGTTGGACAGTCACTTGCATGGGATGGTCTGAGGATTCCTACCTAGGGCAGGGGGTTGGACTAGAAGACCTCCAGATTCCCCCAACATTTTGATTCTATGATTCTATGACTATTGTATGAACTTGAAAGGAAAACCAGACGTCCCCAAATAATTTCCTTTAAAATAGGAAGCTTATTGAAGATATTGCTTTTTTCCTGCCCTACTTCCCCCCCCCCAAAAAAAAACACCCTGACAGCTTTGATTAAAAAAACAAACAAACTGTAATATAATGAATACATATTTAAAAGCAGAGTCATTTACATTCCACAGGCTGTTGTTTACATTTTGGTGTACTTATCAACTTTATTGTCACTATATGGTTTTACTGAGAAAAATTAGTTCAAACAAATTGTGTTGTGTTTTGCTTAATTGGTCAATCCAACTGATATTTGGCAGGGTGGGATTCTTCTGGATTTAAACAAATTGTGTCATGCTTAATTGATCAACCCAACTTATTTTTTGGGGGGTGGGATTCTTCTGGATTCTTTGACCTCAGAATGAGAGTGATGCTATAGATTAATTTCAACTCATGAGAAAAGTTTGACTGTTGTCTTCCTATTAGCTTCATTCTGTTTTCTTTTACCAAGTGTTCAGAGATCATGAAGGGAACTTCTATATAAATAGGAAACTGTTGTTAATGCATTCTATTATTCTGCATTATTTAATCTAATGTCCTTCCTTTATAGAATACCTATTTGCTCCTCTTAATTTTAATCCTTGAGAAGGGCATGCACAAAGAACAAATATTAATAAAATTCTGAAAATATAAATAATAAAACATACATTAGAGTTATCACATCTGGGCTGCAAAAATTCAGACAACTATTATAGTTTTCTATCTCTTTGTTTTTATTCTGCAGACCAGATATGGTAGCCCTAATACAGATTACTAGAATTTTTCTAGTGAAAAGTTTTTATAAAATTAGCACTGTCTTGTGAATCACCCTTTTACCAACTCTTCTCTAGAGTTCCTTCAATACTTAGTAACAGATTGCTCTTTCAAAGTGAATTTATATATCTACCTCTCACTCTTTCATTATATACTGATATGTCCTCCTTTATGCTCTTTGCTCCTATTCCTCTCACCCAGTATCCTCCTCCTCTCTGTCTCTGTCTTGGATTGATTTCTCCATACAATTTTCACTGGATTTTTGTCCTAGCCCTATTTTCCTAAACCTGTCTGCTCACACTGCTTTTCACAAAAACATATAGAATCCAGTGAAAAATTGGGCTCAAAAGAAGTCATTTGTTTTCTTCCACACTTGTTATAGATTGTGATATTATGAGGTATGGTGTATGGATAATGGTTTTTCTCTTACTTAAAGAAGGAAATCCAGAAATCTTGTAAAAATTAAGGAGTATGTAGGTAGGTCTCTACACCTACATGCAAAGACTCTTTGGATAAGTATCACAATTAGAAATAGTGCTTCTGATCAAGCCTGAGAGGAATCAGTCAATTCTGATTTTGACCTGACTTGACTTGAAATGGCCCTAGATGGAATGTTGTGGTCCTTGCATACCATTTTCAAGTATTTCTACTATTGTGCTTATATTATTTGCTGGTGTAGAGATAAATAAGATGTTATTGAACTGCCTTTATCTCCCACTGATTGTGAAGTAACAACTGCTTCTGCCAGGGAGCAAAATTACCCTTAAAAGTTGTAATATCCATCAATGGAACAGCTAGCGTCATTATTCTACATTTGTACTGCTCTCCCAGTTTAAAATCTCATCATAATAGTTATGTAAGTTGTTCTCCCAGTTTTCTGGCTTTTTTATGGCAACTTTGAGGTAATTATAAGCTATAAAGATTCTAATTAACCAGGGGCTACTTAGTTAAAAGAGACATTGCTAGCAGCTTCCTAACAGCGAACATTAAAAAATATGTGGACTTCATTAATGCTGCACAGAAAGAAAATGAATCTTAATTGTACTTAATCCAGTTGTAAATTTTGTCTTATTTGGTGTGCAACAGCCCTTTGGTGTGCTTTTCAAAGTTGTTAGTAGAATGCCCTGGTATCCACTGAAGTTGAAAACTTATAAACTCTTGAAGGATTTTTTTTTTAATTTTTAATTTTAATTTTAATTTTTTTTTAAGTATACACACCTTTAAAATTGATGTTCAATTATTTATCTTCTTCTCTAGCCTGTTTTGCTACTTAGTTGGATAGAATTTGTATTTACCAGTCAGCCATCCTGGGAAAATTTGTTTTGAAGATGAGAATATCTATTTTTAAAACAACTTCTTGTTATTGAGACTTAAAACAATGCAAAGAATTGAATGGAGAAAAGGCTGATTTAATTAACCTACAGCAATTGGTAAATTCAAAGGGCATGTTTCCTAGCAGTTTATTCAACTCAAGCATTGTTATTATGACTCTTTAATCCAGGTGTTATTGCTGCTTCTGAAGTACCACAGTGGTTTGGGGCAATTAACTATGTTTCTTAAGTCAGCAACTCTGTTCTATAGGATTTTGAAGGAAGCTGATATAGTTATTTATACAGCTTCTGGAATAAGGAACTTTGCAGTCTTGTAAACCAGTGAAGAGTTGCTTTATCCAACTTGAAATATTTTTCTATGATTTTGAGATCTATACAACAAAATGAGTTTTGTGTGTATTAGACATCTCTGAGAATATTTAATAATTATTTGTTATAATAATCTTGCTGTTTGAGATGCAACACAAGAATTGGAAAAGTCATATACTGTACTATCATTTTAATATTCATCTTACTATATATCTCTGCATTCTATTTTATCTTATACTATTTTATCTTACTCTTTTATCTTTATCTTACCTCACTACATTTTATTTTATTCTATTTTACTGTTGTCTATTTTATCTAATTTTACTGTATCTCATCTTACCTCATTTTATTGTATCTTACTATGGCTGATGCCCATGCTTTTATATGGTCAATTGACTAATCAATAAAGTCTGTCTGTCCGTCTGTCTATCTACTATCATTGCCACATTTTGGACTGACATCAGCCAGATTGTTAATATGATTCTGGATCAAATGCTGAATGTTAAAACTGTAATTGTTTTTCTTGGTTATATGGCAGAATTTGGAATCTATCTACACATCAAAATTTGGAGGCATGGGGGCTGGCTAACACACACACACACACACACACACACATGTATGTAGATTTCTCCTTTTGGTGTTGTAATATATATATTCAGTTGTGAAGTGTGTTGTTTTCAACATTTGATTAGTTGTTGTTCAGTTTTTCCACCAACAAAGGAGCAAGGAAAACTATTCTATCAACATGGCCAAATGTTTTAGAGCTATTCTGTTTATTATATAATTATTCAGGACTGTATTCCTCTTATTTTTGTTGTTGAAAGTATAGCGTTAATGCTAATATTTTTATTATATTATAAATTACTTTAAAATAATAGTAAATACATGTACATTCCCACCCGTGCTTACATTGTTCAAAATGGAATTTGAAGCCAGGGGAGTATTCCTAGATTGGTTCTACCCCACCTATCTTTCAAAAAATATTCTGTTATTTAAAAACAAGCAAACAAACCCAAATAAAATTGCCATGACCTGTATTTGTTTCAGTGCCTTTGAACTCTGCAACCCTCACATTTATTTAGTTTCTCAAAATTCCAGATGTGCATTCTGTTTAAAAGATTGCCAAGTTCTATTTTAAATAATGCCATAATCTTACATCTTCATCTGATTATATTTTCATCTGTTCATTGCTCTATCCTTGAGTATATTAGTCCACACTAAGAAAATGAACAAATATTGAACTGGTTTAGTATATAAAATACCTGATCGATTTGCAAAGCCATTCAGAAGGGGGATATATCACATTATTGTATCATAGTTCTTTGTGATTAATGGGATTGCAAGTATCTTATAATAATAATAATAAAAATCTGTATTAGAAGAAAGCAGATGAGATCCAAAGACAGAACAAATTCATGTGTCTTCTCCCCCTTCCCCGAGTATTGAAAGATCAAAATTCCAGACCATGTTTGTGAATTCAATTTTGGTACATTATTAGGCTGGGCAAAATGGCAGTCAGCAAAGGCAGTCAGCAAAGACTGAAAAACAATTTCTCATCACGTCCCAATGGCTGGCATTAGAATGCCAATTTACAGCCAAAGGCAGTGCCTGTCTGACTGTGAATTTGATTGCCCACTCTTTGATCAATCCTCCACCCTACCACCATTCCAAACAAAAAGAAACTGAACAATTTCATTGTGCTTCAAAGGTGAAGCTGAAAAGGGTGAACAATAGAGCACTGGCACGGCTCAAGTGAAACCTTGTGAAGTACCACTTACTGTGGCAATGTGATTTGAGCAGGCACTGCAAGAGGATGTGTTTTCATCTTTTCAGGAGATTGGATATTTTAGGGAAAAGTGGAGTGCTGTAAGCAATGAAAAGAATAGCAAAAACACCAGGCTGGAGATTATTGTCCCATGAAAATAACTGCCCTGTCCCTTCAGTAACAAACAGTTTTAAGATTGTCAGAATAATGGCTGCCCATTAAAGAATTAGGCAACACAGGCAAACTGAGTATTTGTTTGAGGCAAAGACTGCTATTCTGATCCTTTGGGATTTCAGCCATCTTTTCCCCTCTTTTTTTTCTTTTGCAAAGACTAAATCAAGATAAGAGCATCAGTCCATTTCAGGAGAAGCATCATTCATTTGGCCAGTAGGAACCTCAGCCATATAATTTGTTCTTTCACTTAATCACCCTCTGCTCTTTGAAATGCCTTTATGTGTGTGATTGGAAAGAATAATGCACAAAGATTTTTTTTTTCCTGTTGCAGAAAACTATAACCAAGAACCTCAGGTTTGGGTAAAATTATTTAATGTATAAAAGGAAGGAGACAACAAAAGTTGACATGAAAGCAGTGTAATATTTCCTTCCTGTTACTCAGTGCTTTAGGTTAGACAGCCTCTTAGAGATGCATTTTTCTGAGCTGCATCAAATCTTTTGTCTCTACAGCACTAGGAATATGAGTAAATTGCTCTAAACCAGATCCTATTTATTTTCTTCCAGGTAATAAGTAGAATGTCCTTTGAGGTGTGCTATATGACATTATGTGGAACAGTGCACTAGCAAGTTAAGCGGTATCTCTATGTGTGCCTACAGAAGGACTTTTTAACTGAAGATCCTTGAATATTCTTTTACAAAATGTACACTGGATAAATAATGGCAATAACTCCATGAAGAAATATAAATACAACAGAACAAGCCATTTAAACATCAGTTATTTTAGAGCAAATAGACCATCCCTTTTTACCATCAATACTGTGTTTACACTGCAAGCAAATTTAGTCACATTTAGAATATTACCAGTTCATAAGAAAGGCATTACAATGGATAATGTGCTACCTATGTCCATAAAGATTGAGTCAAGCAATAGCACTTAGCAACAACAGTAATTTTATTGATTAGTCATCTGACCATATCAAAAAGCTAGAAAAACAATGCAGAAAAACAATAGGACATATTCGGAATAAATCATCACCCCTGCAGTCAACCCCAATATGTTCTAGATAGTCTGCCCTCTTTCATATCATAGTCTTTCATATGAAAATTACAGTCTTCCTAGTAACATGCAAATTTGTTCCCTGAAAGAAGTATGACTTGTCATCCTGGGTGTCCCAATATTTCTTAGTTTTTAAGTAAGGATCTAAATAAATGGCCCTTTCTGCAGAATATGGTTTGCAAATAAAGCAGGATATGTGTGACATTTTCAAGAGCTGGTGCACCACATATACACAGCCTTTCTGCAAGTGGAACTCCGTGGCACCTTTCATATATTACCATGGGATCAAGTTGTGCAAAGCCTGCTCTAAAGAAAGCACTTCTAAGATATTAAGGCATATATGACCTATTGTTTTTTTTTCTGTGTCATTTATATAACTTTTTGATATAATCAGATGACTATTGTTGTTGTTATTGTTGTTGCTATAGCATGTAGTTTTAAAACCTCATTATTGCTATTCCAGTTAGAATTGCTTGAGCATATGCTGTTAATTTATCATGAATTTATTTTTGTTACTTCATATATTTACATAATTGAATAAATAATAAACAGGAAACTAAGAATGGTGAATAATACATTCAATATTCATTGAAGATACCCTAGCAAAAGTACTTTGTTTCTAAGCAGAAATTAATTTCATTGAAGTAGGATCATTTCTATAGAAATATGGATATCTTCAGTTGATTTTGAATCATAACTAAGAATCTACTGCAGCCATGGCACATAAATGTCAAGATCTAGAATTTCAAACTGAAGTAAATTGTTGTGACTTTACATATTATGTATTGGACCCAAGCCTAAGAGATGAAAGGAATGAAAGCCAGAAAGAGAAAGATATTTTCCATAATAAAGTATGATAAATCTAGGAGTTGGGACTCATAAAGTTAAGCTAACAAAATTTGAAGTCATGGAAGAAGTGAGATGGGCAGTTGTCACATTAGTATTTGATCTTAGAGGCTACTGATTAGATTATTCATCAGGCCTCTTTCCTCTAATTTAAAATAATTATTTACATTTTATTTTGACAATGTGTAAGTGAGTAATTGATATCACTATGAAATAACTATCCTTTATATCATTGCTCACTTAAAGTATATCCGGCCATACAAAATGAAAGGAAACAAAAATGAATGGCAAAGAAATACGCTGTGATGGAAACACTCCAAGAAAAAGCTTGCATTCTTCCCTTCAAATATTGCTTTTTACAAACAATTAGTTCCCATCTTTAATTGATTTTCTGACTATATTATAAAAAGGGGAATGAACGTTGCTTGCCAGTAGAATGATATGACCACTATAGCTAGTTAGATTCTTTCTGCACACAAGCACTTCTACAGCATACCATATATACACCAAGTCTTCTCCTGAAGTATTGCACATGCAATGGTAAAACAAAGGGAAAAGAAGAACAAGTAAATCCCATTGTGTGACTGGAAATTGATACTGGATGGAGTCTTTCTTTAGTGGAGTCTACATCTGTCTTGTCTTGACATTGTTACTCCTGGATTCAGGCAGATAGTTGTACACTGTGTATTTAATGAGAAGAAAGAAGAAAAAGGCTTCTCTCTGGACCATGTTATTATCTTGTAGTAAGAACCATTTTGTTATAGCCGCTGTACTATACATTTTAAAATAAAATTAAAATAAAAAATGATATATGAAAGTATTCAGTTATGTTATCCCACAGCCAGGAACATATACTGGATCTATTGCTCCAATTATCTGCTGCTTCTTGGTTTATCACTTAGGAGTGCCCTTATTTTCTTATAAGGTATTGCATTTCCAGGCATTTTTAGAACTCCAAGTTTTTGTGAGCACTAATGATTACAGTTAACAATAGCATAACAGCACACATCTGAGCAAAATCTATAGAAAACATAGTCAAGTAACCAAGAAGAATCATTACCTATCATGGTAATTGTCAAGTTCCTTTTAACCTTTAATTAATTGTGCATTTTCAGTGGGCCCAAATGTTTGATGCTTCACTGGTAGGTTATATTAGGAAATTTTCCCCCCATACTTACACATATATGATATAAAGAAAGCAGGGGAACATGTAAGTATTATAAGACCATAATCATTATTTGCATTTTGGATTTTAAAAGATAGGGAGAGTCAGTTTGCTTAGGAAAAAAATAACATTCATTGCTCATTCATAGATTGTCTCTTTGGGCACATTTTTTATACAATTAGCAATTGCCACTTGAAAGACTTAACATACATTAGTATATACTTTACTGTGCTGTTTTCATATGTCGTTCTAGACAATATTCTCTTGTAGGAAGAAAGATATGATACTCAGAAGGAGTAAAAAGTTACTTTCTTTTACAGAAATATATTCAGCATACTGGAGATTATTGCTTTTAACATGCTTCCTTTTGCTAAATGAGTGATCAGAAAACTGCAGGAAGTGCCACAGTTAAAGTAGACACACCTGTTACTGCAGCAAACAGGAAACTTAATATGTCAAATTCTCATTTACATTCTTGATTTCTTGATTGAAATTACATGCATATTTTGCTCATATGGCCTAGATGGGGCATACAAAATAGATACCCAAGTTTATTGTACCTTTCCTTTTAAGCCAAGTTAGAGAAGTGCTCCATTTTGTAATTATTTAGGGGTGAGGTCAGAAAGGCCCCACCTTCACACAAAGTGCACATTCACACTATGATCTGAAAGCAATGATGCCTTGCTACTTTGATTCACTAATTGAAAATTGCAGGCCGCATCTTATACCACATCCATAATATGCATATAAAATGTATATGCAAAGCTGCATTCCATATGAAAAGAGAAATATCTTTCTTATTCTTTCTATAATGGTTTAAGTACATGCAAAATGGCCATGCTGCATATAGTCAACTTTGCATCCTTCATTCATACGCATAACATGTATCAAGGGCATTGGTTAATTGGCCACAGACATTGGCATGAATTTATTCACAATAAAGATCAATGGAAGTTATTAAAACCATTCTGCAGTAAAATGCATGTACATGTATTATCGCATGTGTCAATCAACCCTAAGATTTTATTTTATTTCTTTTTTATTCCTTCCTTGGAAGTGGGTGGTTAGAAGGAAACAGATATTAATTATAAGGGAAATATCTTAGAGTGAGAAAAAGATAATGTTTCCATTGGAAAGGTTAATAAACTTGTTCTACTGGAAAACTTTCTTCCTTCTTTTTCTGTGGTCCTATTCCCTGGTAGCTAATTATGCACTGTCAACTTATACAGAAAATATATTAGAGGACATCCTATTTAACTTTCTCCACTGAATTCTGTTGCAAAACTCCCATTTGCTTGTTCAATGAAATATGTTTACTCATACACTCAGAAGGGGTGACCCTTTTGGAAATGTGCCAACTGGGGTTTTGGGTGTAGAATCAGCTGAGACTCCAGGGCAGGGATGGAGGTTTAGTGATTGTCATCCACGAATCTCTTAAGGCTTTCAGGGGCACTGCTCCACAAGTTGCTGGCTGTGAGAAGCCATTAAGTTGGGCTCTAGAGACTGTTGGGACTGTTGCTCCCAATCTCCTTGCTGCATAGCAACCTTCTTGCCTGAGCTGCTTGACTCCATTTCCAGGTTGGCAATGGAGTTCCCTAGGTCTTGGAGACTTCAATCTGCCTTCTCTAGGAGTGGGGTCAGAGGCAGCTCAGGAGTTCATGGCCACCACGACAGCCATGGGCCTATTCCAGGTCATCCAGGGCCCAACACGGGACAGTGGTTATAGACCTGACCTGGCTTTCCTGTCAGAGTAGTGGCAATGTGATCTGTAATTGCCCCCAATTCTAGTGTTCCCCTTGTCATGGTTAGATCATACCAGGATTACCATGGGGTTCTCCAGTGCCACTATCCTCTGCAGGGAAGCAGGACCTATTAAATTGGTCTGCCCTCAGTGACTGGGGGTTGTTCCTGCTGATCTGCTGCATGGCCCATCTGAAGCCTTGGTTGCCACATGGAACAAGAGGGTGGTCAGGGCTTTGGATCGGATTACGCCTATGTGACCTCTCACTTCTCATTGATCCCATCATTCTCCTTGGTTTACAGAAGAACTGAGGGAAATGAAACAGGAGAAGAGACATGTAGGGCATTGCTGGTGCTCAATGAGAGATGAACTCGACTAAGCATGTGTGAAAGCTGATATTAAGGCCTACATAGTGGTGGTAAGGGTGGCAAAACAATACTTCTCTGGCCTTATTGAGTCTGCAGATAACTGTCCCATGGCACTGTTTTGGGTGACATGTACCCTCCTAGGAAGAGGGACCACAGAGATCCAGCTGCAGGGTAATGAGGAAGAATTTGCTCGGCATCTACCAGACAAAGTCACTCGAATTCACACAACTTGGGGGTCCTCCTAGACTTGCAACTCCTGCTTCAAGAGCAGGTGGCAGTTGTGGTTAGGAGGGCCTTTGCACATAGCTTCATGTCATGCACCAGTTGCTATACCTCAATTGGGAGGCTCTGCTCACAGTCACTCATGCCCTGGTCACCTCCCAGTTAGACTATTGTAATATGCTGTACATGGGGCAGCCCTTGAAGAGTATCCAGAAGCTTCAGCTGGTCATAATGTGGCAGCACGGGCAGCTATGCAAGTTCCTAGAATGGCACACATTACACATTACTCCATGAGCTGCACTGGTTGCCAGTTTGCTTCAGGGTCCAATTCAAGGTACTGTTTTTGACCTTTAAATCCCTTCATGTCATAGGTCCAGATTATTTGAGGGACCACCTCTTCCTGATTACATCTGCCCATCCTATCAGATCCAGCAGAAGAGGTATGCTGTGGAGTCACCTACTAAGGAGTCACATCTGACAAGACCTGGAGATGGGCCTTTTCTGTCATGGCACCCACTCTGTGGAACATCCCTCTCCCCAAGGTGAGATTGGCCCCTTTCCTCTCATTCTTCCACAAATCTCTCAAAGCTTGGCTGTGTCAACAGGCCTGGTGGTCTCAAGGGAATGGTGATCTGCTGAGGTGGCTCCATTGTTCATAATATCTAACGCTCTCACTTAGCCTTTTTTAATAATAATATAAATATTTTAATGGCATTCTGTTCTGACATTGTTATTTTATAGTTTTATTGCATGCCACTCAGAGTCATGTTCTTTGAGATGGGTGGCCTATAAACATGATTTATAAATAAATAAATAGCCAGTTGCTTTAACTTTTTCTGCAAATTATTGATACAATGTTTTATGTTTAATTACAAATTTTATATACTCCAGTTGGCTCACCTGACAGTTCAATTTTTATTCCCCCCCCCAAAAAAAAAACTTTTGTTCAGGTTGGCATATTAATCTTAAGAAATTACTACTTTCTCAAGCAATGATCCTGCATCAGAACCCCCAAAGAGCATAATGGATCACAAGATTCCCAGAATGTTCCCAGTAGAGTTGATTCTCCAATTTAATTAAAAAAAAAAAACAATATCTATTTCCCCAATTCAATTCAAACTGGAACAACACATTTCTTCTGTCCCATTTGAAGGTAGTTATTAAAGGATTTCACCTTTCAAAGATAGCCACTATTTCCCCTTTCCAGAAATTAGTTCCCATTCAGAGAATATTAACTGATCATCTTTATCATCAGCAAGCAATCAGTTTAATAAATAATGCACCCATAGAATCTTTATGTCTGCTCAGTGGTTTGGTTTAGATAAACACTAAGATATATTTTTATTTATTTTATTTATTTATTTAACAAATTTATATGGGCACCCAGCTCACACATAGTGACTCTGGGCGGCTTACAGAATTAAATTCCACAATGCAGAAAGCCCATCAACCCCACCCCCACCCCTGTGGCAGTTACAAAGACAATCAAATCAACTGCTTCATTGGTTCCATATCAACCTGTTGTCCCCAGGTCCGTGGGCAAGATCATGTCTTCAGGGCCTTTCAGAAAAGGTTCAAGGTGGGGGCCAATCTTATCTCCAGGAGAATGATATTCCATAGGGAGGGAGCCACCACATAGAAGGCCCTTTTTTGTGGTCCCATTAGATGTACTTCCCTCATAGATGGGGCCTGCAATGTACCCTGTCTTCTCGCTCTGGTATGCCAAGTAGATGTAATTGGGAAAAAGTGGTCCTTCAAATAACCGGGCCCCAAGCCATGTAGGCTTTAAAGGTGATAACCAGCACCTTGAATTGGACCCAGAAGTAAACTGGCAACCAGTGCAGCTCCTGCAAAAGAGGTGACACATGCACAAATCTAGACTTGCACAAAACTATGTGGGCCACTGCATTTTGAACCAACTGAAGCTTCCAAATAGTCTTTAAGGGCAGTCCCATGTAGAGTGCATTAAAATAGTCCAAACAGGAGGTGACTAGGGCATGGGTGACTGTGAGAAGGGCAGGATGGTCCAGGAATGGGTGCAACTGGTGCACAACTCATGTTGTGCATAGGCCCTCCTGGCCACAAATGTGACCTGCTCCTCAAGTAGGAGTTGTGAGTCCAGGAGAACCCGCAGATTGTGCATTGGGTCCATCTGGTGCAGTGCAACCCCATCCACAACCAAAGATGATAATTCTCCAAGAACCAAGGAGTTGCACATGCAAAGCCACTGTAATCCCAGAATGCCATAATTGCATGATCCCTGCACCAACAACATTAGTGCTTGCTTCTGATTTTTTAAAAGATATTTATTTAAAAATAGAATTTATAGAGTATATATTAAAATTGTGAAATATACTAAATAGAACCCAATAAATCAATCATATCCTTTGCCTATGTAAATATCTAGTATCCGTAGTTGCAGTTGTTCACTGTAGTCTTTGATTTGTGCTGAGGACTATAGTTCATTTTTATCCATAAACTTGATTTTTTTTTTTGGCTTGTTTGTGAGCCTTTGTAAATGGTACTAAATATGGATCCCTCAAGAACTCCATCTAGGAGTGAAAGCAACATAGGGCACTACAGTACTTGGGTGTATGTTGAAGTCCCTGAGGCAATAAAAAAAAAATTATACTATTTTTTATACTAAAAATAAAATATGCCATAGATTACATAGTATACCATCACAAGCTTCTTCAACTAACAAGTCTGCTTTCTTTTCTAAGGACAAAGCAACAACAGCAGTAGTTTCAAAGTCTTCATGACAGTCAGAATAGCTTCCCTATTGCCAAATGTAAGAATTGTAGGAGCAAATTTTTGGCAATTTATTCCCTACCATGTATGGAAAGCCAGCAAAGCACATTGTATTCAGATTTTGGACTCAAGCTATCAAACTGTTGTTTGACATTCTCCAGTCCTAACCAGCCTTCTGTCCAGCTTGAACAGTTTCACAGACAATTTAAAAAAAAAAAGCAAAAAACAATATATACTTTTGGCATTAACAGATAGAAAAGCTCAATATGGATTTCTAGTATAATTAATATTACATCTAGTATTGTGGTTTCAAATAATTTTACGGTCGTTGAATTACCTCCTCTCAGTGCATATCCTAAGGAGATATTGGTGCTGTTATCAAAGTTGACTGCAAAATTGAGTAATCTTCCAAAATCAGTTGGAAGCAAAATTATACCTTTGATTTCACCTCTACACAGAATGCAGTGTTTATGTTAAAAACAATCAAAGATATTTATCCACATAGCGAAGGAAAATAAATAAATAAATGAACACATAAGGGGGGGGGGAACCCTTTTAATTTCTTCTGTATTTATTTATTACATCTTCATCTTCTAATCAAGTATCTCAAAATCTGCCATTCAAGATTTCTGTTCTTCAGTGCCTGTATTTTTAACTCCATTTCTAAATAAAACTCTCATTAAAAAGAGGATGGAATTGAAGGAACTCTATGGATGTAAAGACAAGTAACAAAATTAATAAATGAAGATCAATAATTTTCATTTATGGATTAAATACACCAGTGTTTCTCAAACTTGGCAACTTAAGATGTGCAGACTTCAACTTCCAAAATCCATGGCTGGCTGGGGAATTCTGAAAGTTGAAGTCCATACATCTTAAAATTGCCAAGTTTGAGAAACACTGAAATAGATTAAGGATGCTAGTGGGTTACAGCAGAAGGAAGAAGAAGGAGAAGGAGAAGGAGAAGGAGAAGGAGCAGGAGGAGAAGGAGAAGTAGCAGGAGGAGGAGGAGGAGGAGGAGGAGGAGGAGGAGGGATGCAACAACAGAAAAAAACCCAGGAATTTCAATTTGCCTGCTATATTCAGATACTTCCTTTATATTTTAAGGGTTTTTTTTAGCATAAATATGAATGTTATCACTTTAGCATGATTGTCCTTAAAATATATACATGAGATCATTGTGAAGCATCATCTAAGTACTCTCAAAATTTTTCAGCTGTCATAGCTTGTCTTCCTGTTAACATTCAAGCTGATCTATGAAATAAAGAGCTGCCCCTGGAATTTGACACTGTTGCTAGACAAATAGCAGGGAGGCACAGTCAGTGAAGCAGCATGAATGATAGCCACAACATAATACTTAGGATAAATATGACAAAGCTTAGCAAAGAATCTAAAATATAGCTCATGATGATGATTGTGCTGGTAGCAAAGACAAAAACAAAGCAAAAACCACTATTTGAGCTGCACAATAGGGGCAGATACCTTGTGGGGATATGTGAGAGTCACATTGGCCTTGAAAGGGTATCACATGATAGATAGGACTGGTAATGACTATTGTAACATAGACTCCACCATAAAATGGGACTATCCAAGCATAGTAAACTCTCTGTTTAGAACTGAGCAGGGAAGCTGGGGCTGGCCTAACAGACATAAAGACTTAGAAACAGAATCATAGCAAGCAGCTGTACTCCATTTTGCATGTATTGGTCTCATTTGTGGAAAGAATGTCTTCTTCATGTGAGAAGGCAAACACAGTCCTGAATGGAACTGGAATACTGCTACTTATTCTATCATTCCTGAAGAATTTAGAGGGATATAATCACAACTTTAACCAACATATTGTTTTTATTTATTCTAGTTTAAATGGATGCGTATTCATTTGCCACTTTAAAATGCAAAGTAACTTGTTAAATTAAACATGGGCAAGTCATTTGCAATGTCATGCCTAAAGAAGCAGTTGTACAGAACATTCAGGGGGAGATGGGCATATTTGGAATTTTAAGAGTTGTCATAAAAGGTTTACCAAAGCAGATGTGGTCAGGGAACATGTGAGGCATCAAAGGAACTGTCTACAGAAGCATCAGTGGCCACACATCCCATGTTACCTACCCCTGAGATATTGTTTTAAATATAATATTATTTAAGGATAAATGCCATTATGTCTCATGTGAGTTGCCTCTTTCATAATTTCTTAACAGCAAACTTACATGGCATTATGCAGAAATTATCAGTCTATCAATCGATCAATCTATATATCTATCATATAATGAAAATTTCTTCAAAGAATGTAACACTAGGTCAGAATTGGACAAAAGTACAGAACCATAATGTATATAATGTAGTAGTTAGAACACTGCCCTTTGATGCAGGAGACCAGGGTTGGAATCTCATCTGGTACCTACCTTACCAGTAGGGGTCCTTGGGCAAAGACCCCCTAGTGCTTCACCTGCCTACCTGGGATATGAGAGTGACACGAACTAAGAGAGTCATGCCGGTTCAGACATCACCTGGATTAACAAGGTCCATGCCAGATGCTGGGGAACCAGGACACTCTGACAATAGGTGGGTTACTGGAACAAACCATACATGGAAAAGACAAGAGAACCTGGAATTGATGGAATGCTACTACAACAGTAGACCTAATGAGAAGGGATATATAAAACATATGAGGGAACTATGGATGGACAGAAAACTTACATCCACACTCACTGAAAAACAGCTAGTTACCCAGTGCTTCAACATAGTGAAGAGGAATCTGCTCTCACAACTTGAGATAAACCAACTACTCATTACATCCTGGACTCAAGAAGGCCCAGAAGAACAACTGGATCTGCAGCCAACAGCTGAAGCTGGAACATCACTGCCATTCCCTCTATTACAGAGCATAGAAGCTGGTATGAGGCATAAGATCATGGATAAGATCAGTCAACCCTCGAGACTGATTACCAAAGCTCAGTGGGAAGTAACAACAGATAGTATGATAGAAGATACAATAGAGCCATCACAACAATCCCTATTACTACCATAATTCAAACCAATGAACTGGTATATGCTACAGCTGCTGTAATCCTGGAGATGCTTCACTACATAATCAAGAAGAACAGCAGTACATACCCCTCCACCCCCACCCCCCCAGAAAATGAGTTTGGAGACTAAGATCAAGGCAACGTGGAGAGAAGTTAGTCAGCTGGTGGAACTACAGAAGGGCATGGAGATTAAGGATAAGACTCGGCTACTGAAAAGATATATGGGCCTGACTCCATCTGAGGCCTTAGAGACTGCTAAACAAAGGCTCACAGCACTGGCTACCAGGCTAAGGAGATACACTAGAGAAGCAGAGGCCAAGAAGATAAATGCCCTGTTCTCCAAAACACCATCCAAGGTATACTTCCAACTGTAGTGCAAAAACACAGCAGAGCCATCAACAGCACAAACTGAACAGTACTGGAAAAAACATATGGGAGAAAGAGAAGACACATAACATCAGTGCAAAGTGGCTGCAGGACCTGAGACCAGACCACAACAATCTCCCAGAGAAGGAACCAGTCATCCAACAGCAGGTCAAGAAAACGAAGAGCTGGACAGCACCTGGCCTGGACATGATCCACACCTACTAGCTAAAGAAACTGACAAGTGAACAAGACATCAACTTGCTGATCCACCTCACACAGATATTAGGATACCATTCAGATTGGAGAAGCGTGGCCAGGTGGTAGTAAAGAGAGGGAAAGTAGTTAAGACTGATGGGATGGAACTACCAGCAAGCCACATAGCAGACATACAGACCAGCTACAAGTACCTTGGTATCCCACAGTCACACGGGAACCATGAGGAGGAGTCAAGGAAGACAGCAACATCCAAGTACCACCAAAGGATAAGACAGGTCCTGAAGGGCCAGCTCAATGGGAAGAACAAGAACCACACCATCAACATGAATGACCTGCCAGTCATCAGATACCCTGCTGGTATAGTGAGCTGGCCAAAGGAGGATATGGAAGCTGCCGATGTGAAGACCCAGAAGCTCCTCATGATGTACGGAGGTTTCCCTCCCAAGTCCAACACCCAGAGACTGTACACTAGTTGGAAAGAGGGCGGGCAGGGTCTGGTGAATGTCAAAGCCACTGTCTAGGCATACATCAGTAAGATGGCACCCAAAGATGAGGTGCTGAGAGAATGCCTGAGGCAGCAGCATACATGGGAGGAAGTTCAAGTGGAGGAAGTACCATGGCAAGACAAGCCCCTGCATGGGATGTACCATCGACAGATAGCTGAGGTGGCTGACATTGGGAAATCCTATCCGTGGCTGGAAAGGGCTGGACTAAAAGACAACACTGAGGCACTGATCAAGCAGTGCAGCACAAGAAAAGGCACTAAGCACCAGATCCATAGAAGCAGGAGTCTATCACACTAGACAGGACCCAAGGTGCACACTATGCAGAGGGGCTTCATAGACAGTCCAACCCATAGCGGCAGAGTGTAAGATGCAGACAGGAAGAGCATATACTGAACAACACAACCAAGTAGCTGGCATTGTGTATAGGAACATCTGCACAGTATATGGGCTAGACCCTCCCAAGTCCAGATGGGAGGATTCCACAGAAGGTCATGGAGAATAACACTGCTAAGATCCTGTGGGACTTCCAGATCCAGACGGACAGGCAGGTACTGGCCAATCAACCAGGCATCGTAGTAGTAGACAATGACCTGAGGACAGCGATAGTGATAGATATAGATATGCCAAGTGACAGCAACATCAGGAAGAAGGAGTATGAGAAGGTGGAGAAGTACCAGGGCCTGAAGGAGGAACTAGAGAGGATGTGGAAAGTATAGACCAAAGTGGACCCAGTGGTGGTAGGAGTACTCGGGGTTGTGACTCCTAAGCTGGGAGAGTGGCTCCAACAGACCCCAGGAACAACATCAGAGCTCTCTGTGCAGAAGAGTGCAGTGCTAGCAACAGCTAAGATACTACACAGAACCCTCAAACTCCCAGGCCTTTGGTAGAAGACCCAAGATTGAGGAAGACACAGACCACCCATAGGGATGAGAGGGTGTGTGTGTGTGTGTGTGTGTATAAAAGGTTCAGTGAAAATTACTGTTTTTAGTTAAGAGTGCTCACTTTTCCAATGCCATCATTTCAGTCACACTAATGTATTATGGACTTTTTTTGTGCGTTGTTTCTCATAACTGCGCTTCCTATTCTTTAATGACATTTCTATTCAGTACTCAATGTAGTCCAATCTACTGCTTTAATATTAATAATTATGAACATTTATTTTGAGAGGTACATTTAAGAACGTTTATGGACATTTACTTTGAGAAGAACTTTTAAGAACATTATGAACACTTGATGGGAAAATTTAATAATGTTTATGAACATTTATTTTGGGAGGAAAAAGAAAGGAAAAAGAACTTCTTCAGATCTCATACTTTGCTAACTGACAACCTTTTACAGATAACATTGTATGAAGAAAGCCATGTTAGTCCATCATAGCCAAAAATAGATGCCAAAATATATGATATTTTTTTTCTTAATGATTTTAATACACTGTGCACCATGACAAGCAATAACTATCTGTAGCAATGGCCATCTGTAGAAGTAGCTTCAGGGACTTTAGCAATTTTCATCCATTCAGATTGGTCCAAACCACTGAACTATTTCCATCCAAGAGTTTCTAGGTCCAGACCAATTGTCCTTTATCAAAATCTAGTTGCTCTAGGCTTTGTGAATTATAAGCTGTTTTTTATTGCTGGGCAAAGGACTTTTTAAAGCAAAATCATCTCCATTGCAACTGATTCTTTCCCATATTCTTCCATTCTTTTTTCACTTTCCTTTCTTCTTTTTGTGGGTTACATGAAGCTTACTTTCCAAGTGTAAGACCTCTAGGAAAAAAAAAAAAAGTGAAGTAATTGAATTGGATTAGACAAGCCAACAGAACAAAGTCATATTTATTTATTTATTTATTTATTTATTTATTTATTTATTTATTTATTTATTTATTTAATAGACTTGTCCCCGCCCATCTCCCCACAATGGGGGACTCTGGGCAGCTTATAACAAATTAAAATCAGAAATACATAGTTAAAAGTTATATATTACATGAAGTTCTCCACTGCCCACTGCCTCCCCCCTCCATTAGTGTTGAGATGCTGAATTGTAATTATGTAAGGATTAGCACATGCTTAAGATCTGGTCTATTCTGAATATTTGTATTTATTATGTATAAACAAAAGCAAGCAGTAATATATGCTGTTTAAACTTATTGTTTTAATCTATAATAGATTTTTTAAAGCTGCAACTTGAAAAAATCCTGGATGGGTAGTAAGTACTCTTACTGTTTTTTGGTAAAGAATTGATTCCTTGAAGCTCAAAATTCTAAGAACTTAATAAGGAATACTTACACTTGATCTAAATTATGTTCACTCTTATTTTGCTGATTCTTTCTTTGAAGTGTTATTGGACAAATATAGATCATTTGCCCACATACAAGTTTTAATTAGCTCCAGTGTACATACTTTCTTTTCCAAAAGGTTATGCGCCATCAAAAATGCTTCCTGGTTTTGTTTTGTTTGGATGGGTGAAATCTGGGGCCTTTATAATATATTTTTATGAATGTATAAGGAGAGTAGAGTAGATTTATTAATTTTGGGGTCCAAAATTTATCAGAACAAGAGACAGAGTTCAAATGGAATTGCATTTGTATTTACTGCCTGACTGCACATTATTAAAGGTTGTAGTGGCTAGCATGAAAAGAGTAAAATCAATTTGTTGGTAAAGGTAGTAAGAACCATGGAATGATTATACTTAGCATTCTGATTTTGCAGAAGCTACAAGATAAGTCTCCTTTAACTACTAGGATATGTCCACTATTACCTCATAGAAATAAGGAGAGAGTTTTGACTGGCAACTGATTACAGATGTCTCATCTCCATGTATTCTCGTTGTTGTCATTTCCTTAATAATCTCTAGAATGTATGGATTTTTTTTAAGGTAATTAGTTAGGTTAGCTATGAGGTTAAAAAAAATCTAAAACTTGTTATTTAGTCAACGTCTACTTACAAAAACAGTATGCAAACTTCTGATTTCTTCCAAATTTTCACAAGGCAATATGTTTAATAAAGAGGGGTGGGGGTGTGGGAGGGAGGGAGGGAGGGAGGGGAAAATAATTGATGTTCAAGCCATGCATTTAGTATCCTTATGTTTTACCATATATATATATAGTACATGCAATGATTGAAACTCCTTTGTATAAAATCCAGCTGAGCTCCTTTCCATTCTTAAGTAAGATATGTATAATTTGTTAGAAATATATCCAGTGTTTCTCAATCTCAGCAACTTTAAGGTGTGTGGACTTCAACTCCCAGAATTCTCCAGGCAGCATGTTCACTGGGGAATTCTGGAGTGTGAGTCCATACATCTTAAAGTTCCTGAGGTTGAGAAACATTGAGTGTATCAACTGAGAGTACATTCAATCCATATATATGACCTTTGAAATAATATTGTATGCTCATAGCATCCCTCTGTGTGCCATAGTTCGGAAACATCTGGGACTTTACTAGATATCAATAGAAGAGAATATCTGTAGCTCAGGGTTGATCTGTGGGGTCCTACTTTTGAGCTTGGTTGTTTTCTTGAAGACATTACATTACCTGACTAGGTAACATCTGCAGTGCTAGAAGGGAGTGAGGTTTATATACAGTAGCTTGCCCTGTCAGTGTTGGTTGGGTGTTGTTTTCTCCTTGGTAGTTCCTTGATTAGGCTGTTGTTCACTGCTTGATTTTTTGCCTGATATTAATCCTGGTGTTAATCCAAGTTTATCTGGGTGTTGATTGCTGGTGAGGAGGTGTTTCTTCTTTTCGTTTCCTTTTTTTAGCTTTTTTATTGTCTCTTTTGAATGGTGTGTAAATGTGATTTATCTCTATATGCCTGTTGATGGCTGACTTGTCTGAATACCAAGGGCTGCCAGTGCCTCCAGAAAATCAATGACCTAAAAATGGATGAAGATCAAATTATGGTTTTATTAGATGTCACTGCACTCTTTACATCCATACACCCAGAACTAGTGAAAGAATCCATGTCAGCAGTACTACAAAACACACCTGACCTAACCTAGTATACTAAGACTGAAATACCCAGAATGATGGACTTCATCAACCTCTGCTTCACTACCTATTTTCATTTTGATGCACAAATATATCAACAAATCACAGGAACACGCTTTACCACTCTCAGGACTCATATTGTAATATAGCACCTAGAAACTATAGCTCTCCCACACATACAACCAAAAGTATGGATCTGGTAGGCAGACACCTTCAAGGGACAACTAGAGAAGATACATGAAACAATCAACAACACCTTCAAAGGAATAAAATTCATAAGGGAAGAAGAAAACAATAACACACTATCCTTCCTAGATATCCACATCAGCAGAGGTAATTATGGCAAATTGGAAATACAAGTCTATCAAAAAAATAACCCACACTAACCAAGTGCTCCATTATCAAAGTAACAACCCAACCTCCCACATGAGGAGCTGTGTAAGAACATTATTCAAATGAGCACAAACACATTGCAAATCAGAACAGCAGAAAAAGGAAACAGACCACCTGTACAACATCTTCCAACAAAATGGATACTCACACAACTTTATCAAAAAGTGTCTGACCACTCAACCCATTACAGCTGTGAGAGTCAGGACAAGAGAGGTTAAGAATTTACTCTCATCACCAGAGCAATAAGAGGATGAGACTGAACCCTCCCTAAAGAATGCAAGGGAGGTTGGGAGGGTGACCCTGGAATTTGCTCTCACTCTGAGAAGATTTCTGTAACGGGAGTAAGGCCATTAAACTTTGCTGGATTGAATCTGTACTGTCTCCTGTAGTTTCCTGGGCTAATCCTGACAACAGCACAACCAACACAAGCTACAAAAAGGATAACACTGCTATACATCAGAAAAATTTCAGAAACTACCAAGAGACTATTACAACCACATGCATCACTGTAGCACACAAACCAACTAAAGCCCTTCAAAACATCTTAAGGAAACCAAAAGACCCAGTAGCCCAAGAAGAAAAAACAGGAGTCATGTACAACATAGAGTATAAGGACTGTAACAGCCACTATGTAGGACAGACAGGCAGAAGGCTAGCAGAGGGCATTCATGAATACAAACTAGTAGTCCGAAGACACAATGAAAACTCCTTAATCTCACAACACATGGACAGATGCAACCATAGTTTCAACTGGGAAACTGTCAGCATCTTGGACTAAGCTAAATCCAAAAACATGAGGGAATTCCTGGAAGCTTGGTATCCAGACAAATCAGCCATGAGCAGGCACATAGAGATAAACAACATTTATACACCATTCAAAAGAGAAAATTAAAAGCTAAAAAAGGCAACAAAGAGACCAGGACACCTCCTCACCAGCAATCAACACCCAGATAAGCAGGGATTAACACTAGGATTAACACCAGACAAACAATCAAGCAATAAGCAATACCCTAATCAAGGAATTACCAAGGAGAAAACAATACCCCACCAACACTGACAGGGCAAACTGCTGTATATGAACAGAGAGTAAACCCCACTCCCTTCTAGCACTGAAGATGTTACCTAGTCAGGTAACAAAATGCCTGCAAGAAAACAACCAAGCTCAGAGAACCCCAAGGACTCCACTTTAGTAGATGCACTTTTCAACAGGACTTCCAGTGACTTTTAAAATGTGCTCTATCCTGTACAGTTATGTACGGCTTTACTAATATAAACCACTTTCCCATTTTATTTTTATCAAATGTCCTATGTTTTAACAAGTAATAGAAACAGTGCCAAGGAAGTTTTGATTTTATATTTTCAAAAATGAACAGTAATTGTTTCTTCATATCAGCAGCCTTTGGTAGATATGAAATCACTTGGGCATGGCTATACCTACCTTACTCCTACATTCCATTTTAATTAAATATACACCTTATGGCTTGACTATCAACATCTCCTCCTGAGAAGGATACCTGCAGCCACATGGACACCTGGGAGTAATACAATGCCTGGTTCTGTATTGATCTTAAACAGTAGGAAGCAGAGGACAAGCGAATAGTATATATTGTTCCAAGACTTTTTAGGTTTGTGAATTGTCAACAAAAACCAAGTCTGGAAGTGTATAAATAAGTAGTATGTGCTCTTGTCTCTTTCTCTGCTCCATTTCTGTTATTCCCTCCCGCGCTCCTAATTTTGCTAAGAAAGAAACAAGTATCTTGTAAAGTTGAAGAGTATTTTACTGCAACATTGCACTGCTTCTATTACACCTGTCAATACCATTAATGCATTAAAAATGATAGAAACCAACAGAGTTTGGTTCATATTTTTCTCCCACTGTTTTTTTTTTCTCCCCTTCTCTTTTTATTCTGACAATGCATGTGTGATATGTAGCATAACTCCAATTTTGTTCCTTAATTGGGTGACATGACAGTCATGAAGAGGTTCACTGCTGAAGAAATCACAGAATGATGAGTCTGTCAGGTAGGGGATAGGCATAGGCAGAATGCGCTATTAATGTCTCCTGCAGATTAATTCTACCCATAGTTACTGTGAAACTTCCTCAACATTCTCTATCACGTTTCTCTGTACTCTGCCGATAACACAAGTATATGCATGCATCTATAAACTGAAAATGAAAGCGAACATGTCAAAGCAGAAACCATAAGTATGTGATCATTTAAAATAAGAAGACATGCCTTATGGTCAATTTTTTAAATATATTTCTGAGGGAGGAAAAAACAAAACAGGCTTTCTTCCAAGACATGTAAGTTTAATTGTGTAACTTTTGCATATGCTTTCAATATACAATTCTTCATGTTCTTCTTAGTCTTTCATTGTGAAGGTAGAACAGGAGTCAACTGGTTATGCATTATGCCTAACAGTGTACCTACAAATAGTTTAGGAAAGAGGAAGGAAGGAAGAGTTGCCTTTGGTTCTCATTTTATGCATACATTTTCTCTGAATGTGTTGCTTAAATTGTTACAGTTTGAGGAGCAGATATTCGTTCTCAAACAATGACATACTGTATTTTCAGTATTGATAGATTTTAATAAAATTCATTGATGATTAAATATGCATTTTCTTAGTAACATGGGTGAAACACATTTTTTAAGTATCCTTACAAATCGATGCCCTGCTTTTAACTAGCATGATGCCTGTTCTGCTTCACTCTGCTATGTGTAATGTAGGAGGTCAATCAAGACAAGTCAGCTATGCCTCAACATTTCATTGAGGTGTTGTGCAGTACCTTCCTGAAGTGAATCCTCTTCAGTGGATCACTCACAATCTGAACACTCCAACTGTTCGATCTACCTTAAACAGCATTTGGGGTGTTCCATGTTTCCTTAGATGCATGTGATTTCTGAATGCATTTCTGAGCATCTTGGTTAAAATGGCTTGTACATTTTCATCAGGCTCTCAAAATCCCAGCAGCTATTTTAACAGCTCGATTTGCAAGATGGGTCATCACTGCATAATACTTTGGGGTGCTATTATCCACTCAGAGTAGTTGAAGCATTTGCCTTCAGCTGTCTGATGGGTTTGTTTATTGAAAGAAGTGTTATAAAGTTTTTGGCAGAGCCTTAGGAAAGCAGTAGGCAAGGAGTTATTGCTGTTGGTAGAGGACAGAGCATTTCTGAATTTTATTTTATTGCAGTATTATTTTTAAGTATATCAAAGAATCCTTTCCCTTAAAGTAATACATGTACAGTTTGGTTAGCTTTGCTACACATATATTTAAATGAAACATAGATGCTGAATAACAAATCTTGTCTTTTCTATTACTGTAGCTGCAAACGGCCTCCACAGGAAAAGGTGGAAAAAATGTATGTGCGAGGTTAGAGGGGGCATGTGTGCCTGGGTTTGTGTTTAGACTCTCATTCATTGGCTCTCTAAACTATGCAGGAAACAGCACACTTGCCCTCATGTTGTCTTCATATTAAGTTATATACGGTTATAAAGTATTTTGCCCACCATTTGGAATGCACTTTGTTTGCAGAATAATTTAATGTACTTTACTGATAAGTTTGAAAGTTTTGTTTTCTGTTCAGAGAATTAGTTTTACAAAAGTTATATTAATAAGAGGAATAGAACATTTTTAAGGGGATAAGATGCCTTCTTATGCAATGGGCAGGATTGTACTACAGATAGTAACCTGAGTATACCTATGCTTTGTTACCCAAATAATTAATCATCCTTTTAGGACCACCTTTTTCATGCTGCTATCTACATTAGTACTCCATCCTATTTGTTCTCTTCACTCTTCAGACATCCATATATGTATTTTTATCTACTCTTCTACCAAAAAAAGGTTACAAATCGATGAAAAAAAACCAAGGCATTCCTATATCCAGATTTACATGCTAAAAAGCCATTACATAGAAGAGAAAAAGGAGGAATGGGGAGAGGAAAGCTAAACTCAGAAACTGGTTCTGAATATTCTACTGTTCTTAGGAGAAACATTTGTGAGGCAGATGTAAAGATATAATCATGCTGCCAGCAGAAATGGAAAGGAACCAAGTCCACATAAAAAGGAAACTAAAATCACTGATTTTGTACAAGAATATGGAGCGGCACTGTTTCCCAGATTCTGCAGGCTGATGTAATGGCAGTTATATGACTTTCAGAGAAGCAACACCGGATGGAGAGGGTTTCTCAGCTGGACTAATGGTGGTGACCTTACTTTCCTTCTCTGCGTCCTGATGGAACTAAGCCTGTCACTTCGCCAGGAAGACAACCTGGCTTGGCAGTTTATCTGGTAAATAGCAATCCCCAATTCACCTCAATTGCTTCAGGCCCCTGGATTAGAGAGTAATGCTGTGCACACTTCAAAAGTGATATGGAAGAAGTGCTTCAGACTTTGGACAAGCTTGAGCACAAGCCTGATAAAAAGATGTTTAAACTTAACTAATTAAGATTATGTGACTCTTAAAGCAGTGGTACCTTTT
Source organism: Liasis olivaceus (assembly GCA_030867105.1). Taxonomy (NCBI): domain Eukaryota; kingdom Metazoa; phylum Chordata; class Lepidosauria; order Squamata; family Pythonidae; genus Liasis; species Liasis olivaceus. The sequence goes on along the minus strand of CM061348.1, from coordinate 90,234,384 downwards.
TTTTTTTTTAGGCTTGTACAAAAGGTACACACTCGTGCAATGTCCAAAGTTCATTTCTGAAGTGTTCATAACCCTATTAGATAGATCTCAGTGTAATATTGCAGTGAAATTCTTGCATTTTATGATTGCTTATATGTGGATATATTTTGACTGGCTGACTGACTGACTGATTGATTGATTGATTGATTGATTAGGGATTTAAAATAGGGTAACAGAAAGGGGCTGATGACCATGAAACTAGCAAGCATACATTAACTTATTGCCGTACAGTTGTATGCCTAAATGTTTGATTATTTGAAAACAATTTCTAGAATTGGAAATATGCGCATTTTTCTTACAATTAATTATTAATACTAATATAACTGGAACTGTAAGGAAATCCCTATTTGTTTTACAATTGCGTTGTTGTTAGAAACTTAGCATGACCATGACTTTTTTCAGGACTGGGTCTTTACATAGAGGAGGCTAACTTTTGTTTTGTTTTGTTTTGTTTGTTTTTGTTTGTTTTGTTTTGTTTTTTCATTTATCTGAGAGCAAGCTTAAAATAATTTTAATCACCAGCTGGAATTTGTTGACATTTTGAACATGTTGGTGAATAGATGACTATCAGGAATCCCTTTAGCTTCATGATGAAAGGACTGGATAATTGTCACTTGTTGGACTTGGAACTGGGAAGCAACCTTTCATCTGAGCTCAATATTGCAACTTGACTTGTTAAACCAGTATCAGTGCTGATGAGTGAAGGACTTGGGCACTAAAAAATTCTGTAGCAACTACACTTTGATCAAAAGATATTTCTCTTCTGTCTACCTGACATTTGCTATAATTGGCTTTACCCATTTTTTTCACACTTCAACTGTGCAGAATATGTAGCACATCAGTAGCTGGCTGTCTTCTTTTGATAACAGACCCTTCTTAATAAATCACTCATCTTTTCTATAATAACAAGTTTTTCTGCTGCATTTTCTTCCTTACATTTTCTTTATTTATTTCATGTTCTACTATATAATTTATAAAAATCCTTTGATCTCAAGACAAAGTCCTTGTCTTCCTCCAAGTAGATTCTTGAATATGTAATCCCCCAATTTATAAGTCTTGGAGAAATCAGTATCATGTGTGAAGCCATCCATGGGTCACAGCTTAGCCACTAAAAACCAAGATGGATCAGGGAATGCAAGCTAATGACTAAAATGGGGAGTAAAAGCCAGGAGATGAGCAAGAAGATACTGAGCCAAAGAGGCATGTTTGTCCCAGAGAAGCAAAAAGTATTTGGGGGGACATAATCCAACTTGTATAATACGGCAGATACATATTGCTTAATTTATTGTCATTGTTTGTTTTACTCTGGATTTCATTACGCTCACTTTCCTACTCACCCCTATTTTTGTAATGGAATGTGATAATGAGCTTGGAAGGTGAGGGGAAGAGTTGCTGCTTAGGGAACAATCAGATAAGAGGGGGCATAGCCCACAACTGCATAACAGAAAAAGAAACTCAGAAAGAAAACTCCCTAACTTATCAGGCTGTAAAAGAGATAATGGGAAATTTGTACTTTCAAACTGCAAGATTCTGTTAATGTAGCCTGTCAGTAAAGAAGTAGCCCATCTAGTCATGTTTTCTGTCTGGTTTATCTGGGAGAGCTGACAATTTCAGAGATTATAAATAAAGGGCATGGCTCACTTCATGAACAATGGACAAATACCATTGGCCCTGAAATTGAACTCATGCAAGATAGAGTTCTGTTCACGCAGAAGGGATCTCTGTTGTCTCTGGTGATAACTCTTGAAAGGGTGTCACTGTCCTTGTAAGAAGAGGTCACTGACTTAGGGGTCCTCCTAGACTCATAGCTACTCCTTGAAAAGCAGGTGAAAGCCATGGCCAGGGGCTTTAGCCCAGCTTTGGTTGGTGTGCCAGCTGGTGTGTCACCCTATATGGAACAGGGGGGCTTTGCCACAGTAACATATGCTCTCATCACTATCCATCTGGATTACTACGATGAGGCTGCCTCTAAAGACCAACCCAAAATGCATCAGCCAATATATTAGCAAACCAAACCTGCTACAGTCATATATTAAGTGTATATATACAACCCATAAAACACCTGTTTTACCAATGTGTTTCCAAGGGCAATTCAAAGTGCTTGCTTTAGTCTATGAGACTCTATGTGGCTTGTCACCAAGGATACTTACAGGACAAGGGGTGGCCTATCTAACTCATCCAGTGCAAACTTCCTTCCAACATCTTTTAAAGGTCCCCCATATAGGGGAAATTAATGGGGCTGGGCCTTGTGAGCAATGTGTTTTATATTCCAAAGTTTTGGAACTCCTTCCCTTTGAGATAAGATTAGATTGTTGGCATTCCAGGGAGTTGGAGTTAAAGAGTTGTTCTAGAGGGCCTTTGGGGAATGGCTGGCTGCCATCACGCTTACCACTTTTATGGTTGCTTGTGTTTTTATTCTTTTATGTTTTTATTCTGTTTCTATGTTGTAAATGATTGAGTCATTTTTGTTGGATATGGAGGTGTACAAACACAATGAATAAACACAATAAATAAATAATGAGAACATTAATTTCTTCAAACCATCTTTGTATATCCAAAATGGGCCACCATTTCTTTGGAGACTGAGAAAGAGACTAATTTTCAGTTCGCATTTTCATGATCCTGAACTGTTTCTTTTCTTTGGAGTTCTTCAGTATAGGCACTCTCTCGGGGTGGGAGTGGGGGGGGGGGGGAGGAATCCAGAAGCATTTGTTATTATAAATTGAGATTCTCAGAACTCCATTCTTTCAAGCCAAAACCAAAACCAAACAAAAAATATGGGCTACTTTCTTGAATTCTGACAAGACCAAATTACCAACCTTGGACTCTGTGGGACTAAGTTAACTGTCTAAAGGCAACAAACTCCTACTAAAAGCTCAGACATAGTTTACTTGCTAACAGAGCAACCAAGGTTAACCTTGTCTGAATTCTAGTTTGGTCCTGCTTCACAGTCCTCTGACTTGTTCGATGATGCTTTTGGAATTTCTTCTTTTCTCATTGGATAGATCTCAAACCTGACCTCTGTTGTATTTGATTACTTGGTGCAGATGTTTTCAAATGATGTTCCTTTCACTGATTAAAAAACAGCAATAGGGTGTGTGGCTTAAAAAAAAGAATATGGTGACTTTTGCAATGATAGAAGCCTCTTCTATGTGTCAAATTTCAAAGAAATGTATTGAGTGAGTTTCTGCAAATAAAAGTAATCTCTTTAAGAAATTATGGAGTCACTACCTAAATGGAATGGAATGGAATGGAATGTCAGAGCTAACATGCTTATATTTATGATAGTCTTGCTTAAGGTATTCTGTAGCAGTGAATGATCATAACCTAGATTTTCCAAATTAAACTAACATCCAGAGTATAGGATAGTCTAGTCATATGAATAAATTAAACAGTGATCAAACAATTGCTCAGAATGAAAGACTATGATTATTTATTCATTTATTTACTAGGGTTTAGTAAAAGTCTTTGAGTATCTTACATATGCCTCAACAATAAAAGTGTGAAAACCAAAACCAGAGAAGGAGAAGGAGAAGGAGAAGGAGAAGGAGAAGGAGAAGGAGAAGGAGAAGGAGAAGGAGAAGGAGAAGAAGAAGAAGAAGAAGAAGAAGAAGAAGAAGAAGAAGAAGAAGAAGAAGAAGAAGAAGAAGAAGAAGAAGAAGAAGAAGAAATTAAAATATACCTCCATGTCAGATAAATAGCCAAAGGCAAAATATATTTTCATAACAGGGGGACTCTGAGCTCATAGCAGATTTGTTCCCAGATATTTGCTCTGAAATAGCTAATTTTTAATGAGTTTCCCAAAAAAATCAACAGGCACATGGAACAAATAACAAAACTAAGATCTTCCATCTGTAAATCCACCCTCCAAGACACACTATGTTTGAGATGACAAACAGTGGTCTGATTGCAGGATTACAACCTGTTGGTCTGAAATTCAGTACTTATTAGCATAATAATTAAGAAAAAATGTGTTAGTAATCTGGATCAAACAGAAATTATATGTTGTCATATGTAAGAGTCATTAATGAAACATTTAATGCTACTTCTTTTTTATCTCTATTGATTTCGCCATTCCACATCTTCTAACCACATGTTTAATTTAATTTAGGAGAAAAAAATATAAGATCCTATTAAATTACTCTGATTTTTGGAAAATAATTTGTTTGCCTGAGGTTCATTCAGAGCAAATATCATGGGACAAAACTGAATGGTAGCAAGAAGTAATAAGTCAATTTCCTTGTAAATACATGCATAGAAATAAAATGTTTCATACATCAAATGAATTGCTTTCAGCAAATCCTTTAGCCATTTGCTGTCACCGTCCTTAAGTGCTCTACTGGTTGTGTAAGTGCCTTGTGTAATCTTGTGACTAATGGAAAGCAAATGAGCTGTAATGTCCACAATATGCCACAAGATCTTGACAGAAAATGGTAGCCAATTATAGTAGATTCAAAGAGGTACATACATACATGGCTTCATATATAAATCTAATCTTTTCCTCAAAGGAAGCATTTAGGAAGTTGCCCCACTGGGATTCAACAATCTTTAAAAAAATAAATTTGGAGGTTTTTGGCAGAAGTATTTATATAAAGAAGATTGGTCTGATGGGGAGGAATGAGAAAAGTACAACCAAGAGCATTTCCATGTCATTGCCACACCTCCTTTTAAATGCTTTTAAGATTTTGAGTTCAACCTACACAAAAGCAGACTGAGAAAACAAATTAAAGATATGAGGATCAAGTGGGTAAAAACAGAAGGTCACTGAAGAAAGAACAAACCAATAAGCAAACTACAATCCCCCCCCCCCCCCCCCCATGATTAAAGTTTCTGAAACTGTGGATGACTGGAATGGTCTATTAGGGGGTAAAAATGTCCACTACATCCTTTTTTATAGAAACATTTTCAACACTGCTCCACCAGCCTGCTTCTTAAGAAAATAATTTGCCTTTGAGGTCATGTATAAACAGTATTATTCCTGTAGTTTTCCACTAGGAACGTTACTACCTTATTAATTGGAGAAGCAAATATAGTCCCTGCTTAGGTGCTTTTTCAGCTCATATAAAAGCATTTTATCTAAAATTCCAAGAGTAACATTTTATCCCCTAACTCCAGAGTTCATGCCCTGAATTTACATAAGAATGCTGTGCAAACAAAAAAGGTTTCATCAGCATAATCTCTCTTTGATGGTGTTATGCCTATCTTTGAAGAAACTGCCATTTCTGTGGAGTCCTTGGTGCTGTCTCATCATGGTTATTTGATTGCAGACATTTCATTACCGAACTAGATAACATCATCAGTGCATGTCAGTGTGGGGCTTACTCCCTGTAGCTTGCCCTGCCAGTATTGGTGGGGGTGTGGTTTTCTCTTTGGTAGTTCATTGATTGGGATATTGTTTTCTGCTTGATTTTTTTGTGTGGTGTTAATCTCTGCTTGAAGGATTGATAATGAAGCTCAAGCTCAGATACTTTGGTCACCTAATGTGAAGAGAGGACTCTTTGGAAAAGATCCTGATGCTGGGAAAGATTGAAGGCAAAAGGAGAAGGGGATGGCAGAGGATGAGATGGTTAGATAGCATCACTGAAGCAATGAGCATGAAACTGAGCAAACTCAGGGAGGCAGTGAAGGAGGGGAAGGCCTGGCACGATATGGTTCATGGGGTCACAAAGAGTCAGACATGATTTAACGACTGAACAACAACAATCTCTGCTTATCTGGGTGTTGGCTACTGGTGGGGATGAGTTCTGCTCTTCTTTGTTTCCTTCTTAGCTTTTTGTTATCTCTTTTGAATGGTTTGTATATATGGTTTATTTCTATGTGTCTGTAGAAGGCTGATTTGTCTGAATGCCAAGCTTCCAGGAATTCCCTAGCATTATTGGATTTTGTTTGGTCTAGGATGCTCACAGGTTTCCAGCTGAAACTGTAGTTGAGTCTGTCCATGTGTTGTGAGATTAAGGAGTTTTCATTGTGTCTTCTGACTGCTAGTTGGTGTTCATGGATGCGCTCTGCTAGTCTTCTGCCTGTCTGTCCTACATAGTGGCTGTTACAGTCCTTACACTGCAAGTTGTAGATAACTCCTGTTTTTTCTTCTTGGGCTACTGGGTCTTTTGGTTTACTTAAGATGTTTTGGAGGGCTTTAGTTGGATTATATACTATAGTGATGGTGGGTGGTTGTAATAGTCTGTTGGTTGTTTTTGAGATGTTTTTAACATATGGCAGTATTATCCTATTCATAGCTTATGTTGATTGTGCTGTAGTGGGTTGAGTGGTCAGGCATTTTCTGATAAAGTTGTGTCGGTATCCATTTTGTTGGAAGATGTTGTATAGGTAGTCTATTTCCTTTTCCTGGTGTTCCAGGTTGCTGCAGTATGTTTGTGCTCATCTGAATAATGTTCTTACACAGATCCTCTTGTGGGAGGCTGGGTTGTTACTTTGGTAACAGAGCACTTGGTTAGTGTGGGTTGTTTTCTGATGAAGTACTATGTATAAACAGGAAACAGGGAGTTTTTCAATGGACTGCTGTATGTAAACAGGGTGCAAACCCCACACTCACTGGCATTGATGATTTTACCTAGTTGGGTTATGAAATGTCTGCAAGCAAACAACCAAGCTCAGAGAGCACCAAGGACTCCACAGTTCATCCTGAGCTACATACAGTATATTCTCTTCTATTATGCCATTTCTGTTGTACAAGCTTGATTAAATCTCACTTGTCAAATAAATATAATGAGTGATCTAACTCTGCTGTATATGAATGCATACTTTGAAATGTCCCCTCTCCCAACACTTGACTTCCACCCACTACTTCTCTTTTATTTTTTCTTTGAATGTGGATGGAATCACATAAGTGAATTTCTTCTTATAACTGTTCTAAATCTCCTTGATCTTCCAACTCAGACTTAAGAAAACCACAAATGTTCAATAACGTTTAAAAGATATTTTCTGCCTTTTGAGTGAGCAAGCTCAATCATGGGAATACTTAAACATCCAACCCATAATTCAGGCTAACTGACACATTAAATTATAGCCTCCAACTGCACCATTGCTCTTTAAGATATATGGTAGTCTCAGATGTACCATAATTAATGGATGATAGAAAAAAGGATTGTAATGTTTAGTTTTGTTGCAACAGCAGAAGTACAGTTGGGATATATTTACTGCACCTCAACAAAGAAGGATAGAAATCAATACTGCCACTTGCCTTCTCAGTTCTTTCATACTCTAGCCATCAGCAAGGCATACTTTTGGTATTAGGATTAGAAATTCTGATGTACTATTAATCAGAGAAATAAAAATGAAGCAATTGATGAGCATCATTTTTTTTTTCTAAATGAAGTGTAAAAATCAGCTGTGATTCCCAATGCATCATTATAAACCAGGAGGTGTCCATAATCTACCAAATTATGTTGTACATTTTCTCAAACAGAGTGATTTGTCAATGGTTTCTTTCTTTCAAGGTAAAAGTCTCAAAAATACAGATATCTTTACTTTTGTTTTATGTGATACATGAGATTCCTGTACTTGTGTGACTTATGTGACTTATGTGACTTAAAACCAATTATTTCTCAAAAATTATATGAAAAAATGGGATGCGAGGATAAATAGCAGGGTCTGATTCTACAGAATAGACCTCTGCTGTATTAATATAATGGAGTTCTGATCATTCATTTAACCAGTAACTGTTGTTAAAAATGTAACAGTAGCTATAGAAATAAATAAAAAACAAAAAACAAAGTGGCTTAACTGGCAGACATTCTCATAGCATCCACTTTCTCTAGTTATATGGTCAACCATCTCTGGTTAAATGACTATTCTCTGTGATTCCCCCAGTTATCCACACAAGACATACATTGATTAATAAATAAAATATGCATAAATGCCCATAATAATTTCCACTGTTGAATGGGTAGAAAGGGACTACCAAGATTTGGAGGAAAAAAAGTAGAAACCAACTGATACCAGGTGCAACATCCCTAAGACTTTCCAAATAAAAGGACTGAAAACTCATGACTGGTCAAATGATACATACTGCATCTTCTTTCTTGCCATATCTTCCTTTATCAGAAGGAAATGGTGCTCTGCATGTCATAAAAAATGCTTGATCAACACATCTACACATCTGTTTATTGCAATTTTTACTGCACTTTGTCCCATCGTTTAGACAATTATTTTATCCCATAATAGCTCATGGCAGTTAAAAAATAGACAAACACTGCCCTAAGACTATGGTTCATAGTGTTTGAAGGTATTCAAGGAATGAGGACTGGAAGGAACAGGCAGAGAGGGGACTGAATCCAGTAAAAAAGCCACTGTGAGCATATACCGGCTTTTAAATACAGTTCAGGCTGGATTGACCTTCTTTTCCTTTTGCTTGACCAGCAAAAGAGCTTCTGGCTGTGGGTCTTCTGGCTGATTTGTCAGTCCAGAATATACAGCTCTCCAATTTCATACTAATTGTCACCAGGAGCTGCATATTCTATCAAGAAGGGAAGGAGAAACCAAGTTCTCTGCATTCAGTTATTCACTGTCTTATGTAGACACTAGTTTGATTTTCTTCTTGACATAATGTGCTTCTCTAATTAGCATGTGGTCTCTCAGGGCTCCTGGATTCTGTGACCAAGGGATAAGGCTTGAATATGAGACCTTTCAGTTCTTAACCTTATTGTCAACTTTGTATTTTTCTTTGATTTTTATTTATATTGTCTTACTTGATGTCCGAAGAGTTATGAGGCTGGATCTCAAAAGGAAATATTTTGTGAAGTCATCACTCATTAGCAGTCCTTTAAATTCTCTTGGTTATTTATTTATTTAGAGGAATTCCAACACAGGCAAATGACAAAAACAAACTACTGTGTCAGCTACATACATCTTTTTAAATGGTTACAAATTTTGCCTATATAAACAAGAAAAGAGATAAACGGTACTCTTTTTTGATATCACTATGTTTCACAATGACACCATAGAAATAGCAGAAATGTGAGAATCACTCAACACTGTAAACATTCTCAGAGTAACAGCTGAGTATAACACCTACTGTATACTAAATAATTTCAGACTTCTCTATTGTGAAAATTACCTGTGCCTTCAATATGCTTTAGACATCACCAACTTTTTAGAAGTTTCTCTCTGGTTGATCATTTTGGCTCTAAATGAGAACTTGCTATTCCGGGGTGGGGGGGGGAGTATTATCTTAGGATAAAATAAACCAATTTTATGTTTGTGTCAAGTCAAGTCCAGTACAAATCAAATAAATGATCCATTACTACACATAAGTGTGATATTTGCTTATTATCACCTCTGCAAGGCAGTTTATTTCTAAAGATATTTCCACTAAAAGACATGACCATCTCTTACAGTAGCCAAGGATGACTCTCATTCCAAGGATTCTATAAAGCTTCTAGAACACATAAAATATAAGTCATCTATATTTCAAAGAAGAGTGAAATCTTCTGGAATTTTAAAGACTAACAAGTTTATTATGGCATTCGTAAGTCCTTACAAATCAGTTAACATTATACCAAAATATCCTCCAATTGCTCAAACCTTTTCCTGAAAGTGTTTCATGATGTTATGTCTCATTGACAGAATACCTGAATTTTTAAAGAAAATATTGGTTTTTTTTTAAAATAGTCATTTTTTGAAGTTTCAGAATTTTGATGAAAACAATAGTTTTTGAACATTTTTTAACATATAAGAAAATAACTTAGAAAATTTGAACTTCTCAAATTCTGTGATGTATTTCATAGCTAAAAACTATAGATAAAATATAAATTAGAAAAAAATGTGTACATTTAAAATATGTAACAAATTTGTGTGTAGAAGCATTGCTTGCATGAACTATATAAGAATATTCTTTTATTTTCTTTCCCCTCCCTCCCTCCCTCCCTCCCTCCCTCCCTCCCTCCCTTCCTTCCTTCCTTCCTTCCTTCCTTCCTTCCTTTCCCTAAATTGAACAGCAGCCCAGAACATACAATCAGTAAGATAAGAAAAAGTAATGAAACAAATTGACCAAATTGCCATGTTCTTTTCCAAACTACTTTCCAGTGAATTTTCTCCATGGAAAAATGAGTTAATAAAATCTTGCTATGCCAGTTTTAGTATCTCATAAATAAATACGTGATTTCAAGAGGAGCACAATCCTATCCAAAACAGGATGAACCTTGATTCAATTTCCTATTTATGAATAGCATTGCAATCTTACCTGGATTTAACGTCATCTTGCCTCCCTCATCAGCCCACTATGGGACTTAAGCAATGTATAAGGATACTGATCAATATTTGGAGTTGGACAGTGAAAAGCAGTTCATATGGGTGTCACGTACTCTGCATTTTTGGATAACCTTCCTGGTGACTTTATGTAAAAGTTGCATAGTATGGGGAGCAAGATGGAACTCTTAATTAAAAAAAAAAGGGACAGAAAATTTGCCTCTCAGAAATCTGTCCCTACAAATGGACATTAAAAGGGAGCATTTCCTTCTTTGAAAAACTGTTGATAGGTTCATCAACAGGAAAGTGCAGGACACTGGGTTTGCGTTATCACACCAGCTTCCTAGCATGATATTACTAGTAATAGTCATCTCTTTCACTTGTGTATTAAAAATGCAGGGTGGGTTTTTAGTAACTGTCAAGCACTCAGATATCAGAAGGCAAAAACCTCCCAAGAGCAGAGACAGCTATGTCAGTTATCATTAAATGCAATGCAAATATCCTCAGTGTGAATTTGTACAGGTGCATGTGTACACATATTGATGAATATAATGTGTGAAGCAGCATAATTATTAGAGGAATATGACAGAAATAATATGGCTGACAAGATGGAAATGCCACTGGAACTAACTAAATTAAACTGCCTCCATCAGCCAAAACCTTTAAGAGCCTTCTTCTGTTTTTCTGTGTGAGACAGAATGAAATCACATCCGCATCTCAGACAACAGAGACACTACGGGGGAAGGGTAATTCTGGGTAAATGTTAATTTGATCTTCCATGGCTGTGTACAAATCATGAAAGACACACACACAAACAGAGAGAAAGAGAGGAAGAAGGAAAGAGAGAAATGCTTTCAGGACAAAAATCATGACAAAAGAGATTGCCAATTGGCAAATGATTGTTAATAGTGCTTTTTCTGAAGTGATTTTAATGGACAGTCTGACCCAACTTTCTTCTGCAGCTCTCATTGCATAGAGGCAATACCTGAGCTGCAGCAGATGGATCCAGAACAGCACAAACACCTCTCAGATCAGTGTTGTTTCCCTTACTACGTGTCATCGATTGTATAAACTCATGCTCAGAATTTCTGGCATTGTTTTCTAAATGGTTATTTCCAGTTTAGGTTTGTTTAATATTTACTTTTTTTACATTGATATGAAGCTACATTCTCTCCCTACAATACTACAATAGAATAAACAAACAAACAAACAAACATTTGTCAAAACTTCTGCTTCAATCAGAAAGAAAGAAAGAAAGAAAGAAAGAAAGAAAGAAAGAAAGAAAGAAAGAAAGAAAGAAAGAAAGAAAGAAGAACCTTAGCAGTAGCACTAATAAACATCAACAATGAGAAAATGTGGGAAAATGCCTGGGAAAGCCATAGATATGGTATGAATTCCTTTATACCCCCCTCCCCCCACATCAATTTGATGGAAAAGAAATTGCTGTTGTTTTGTTTGTTTCAAAAAAGAAGGAAAATACATCATGTGGGATCCTGGAGGTTTTGCCTCTATCTAATGGCAGGGTTGCCAAGGAATATGTATAACTGGCCTGACTTTCTGCTGCCATCCTATGTCCCTACTTTTCAACTCAATCCTAAAGGAAAACACTATGAGGAAATTCCTCCCACAAGACTTTTTCAAATCAAGATCAAGGCAGCCATGATGATTACTGGATGATCAGGAAGTTTAGAGTAGTATAGCACCATCTGTTACAATCACAATGCAGTGACGCACACCACCAGAAGAAATGTGGGAAAAAGATGTAATACTTTGAGGATGTGGTAGAATAACAAAAGTCTCTCTTTCTCTCTCTCTCTCTGAAAGGAAAACTTTTAGAAAATTGGAGGCCAAATTATGACACAATATGAAATATAATAAATAGAATTATGGGCACTATTCCCCTGATGGGAAATAAATGTTTAGATAAAGCTACAGGGTGATTATAAATTTATCAGATTGGCTGTCAAAGGTCAGTACTACCCACAACAGAGGAATGGTTGGTGAAGGTGATGGAACTTGCAGAGATGGTTAAACTGACTTCCCTGATCAGAGAAAAGACAGTATCTACATTCATTGCTGACTGGAAACCCCTTATAGACTTTTTGCATGAAACAGAAAAAAAAATGAACTTATGATTTGAGGTTGGCTGTCCAAGTCTGTCTTTTCTCATATCGCTATTTACTATTACAAAGACTCCCTGTATACCAATTGTAATAATAACTAGCATTCTGTGATATTCATTTCTCTTCTTTCAATATAGTTGTGGTCTGTTTAACTTAATCTATTGATACCCATATTTTTATTTCCTTTGGGTTACAGTGTATCTTGCTGCATAAATAGCCAATAAATCATCACAAAGAAACCCTAGAACTCTCAAGCTCATCCAGATTTTTCCCTCTTCATCTTGGTGTATTTTTTCTCCATGTCGTATGTAGCATAATAGACCACTGTTTCTAATTTTGCCTTCTGTATTTTGGCATTGTTTGTTTTGTTAAAGGAGGTGTAATTTTCACATCAAGGGGTCATATCTTATTTATTTCACTCATGACCATAAAAGAGGGAAATTTGGTGTTCAAAATGACTTTTATTGCAAAACACTCTAGGATTTGTGCCAAGTTTTTCCTTTTTTCAAATATGCTCATTTTTCTAGAAGCTTAAAAAGGAAGGAACACCATATAGATAGATAGATAGATAGATAGATAGATAGATAGATAGATAGATAGTCTGCATTCCTGGAGATAGACAATAAGACTAATCATCTGACATTAGAATTTCTTCCTTTTCCTCTTCCTATTAAAACTGATATACTATGTTTGACAATTTTTTTTTTAAATGGCATTGAAATAAACCGGGATTGTGTTAATTAACCCCATCTGCTATTACTGTAGTCAAAGCTGTGGCAATCTGTTCACTAGAAATTCAACTACTGATCAACAAGCTTTCTGTAGCAGAGGCACTTCAAACATCATGGTCCTTTCATACCTGCTATCCAATATTATTTAATCGTCCATGTATTAAAGTAGTTGTAATTGTTCTTTTAATTGTTTGGAAATAAAGACACAACTCTCATTCCAACAGATCAGATTCTCTTGGACCTTATCCTATTATTATTGCCATTATTGTTACTATGGCTATTATTACCAATAGTGGTAATAGTAGTAGTACTTAGTAATAGTTGCCATAACATTTCTTCTACTTCAAATTTTCTTTTTTCATATTTTTATCTTATCCTTTTACAGTTCTTTCTACCTCTTTTCTCCACTTCCATATCTTTCACACATTGCTTAACTCATATATATTGATATTTATGCCTTTGTGATTCCTCTCTCAGGATCAAACTATATGTTGTGATATTTATACACAGAAGTGGGAACAGCATTTTGGAGTCAGAAGCTGTCTTTCATTTTTGGGTGATGTTCATGGGAGTTGTTGTTCTTTCAATAAGTAGAAATAAAAAATCAGCAACTTCATACTTACATTCTTTAAAAAATATTAGGTGGATGTCACCAAGAATTCCATTTTTTTTTTTTTTTAGTTTGCCATCACTGACTTATGACTTCCTCTCTCATATATTTGTTAGAGTTTCTCTGATCTTCCTTCTGAAAAAGGCAACTCAGCTATGGGTGTCCTATGTCCTCAGGGGTGAATCAGAGCAGTTTCTCTATCCTCCTTTAGCACATTTTAACACTACCATTATTGGTCCAGCTGCCTGCCTGCTATGTTTTATATTGTGTTTTACATACTGTATTGATTACTTACATACTTTTTGCCAGGATTTTTGTTCTTTTCATTTTACTGATTTGGGTGAGATTTCCATTTTTTTTTTTTTAAAGAAAGCATTCTTGTTTTTAATTATATGATTCTGCTAATGATCCACTCTTAGACTTTGTGTACTTTTCCTGATGTCAGGTATACATGCTAGCTATTATTATAGCCCTGAATAATCTCCAAACGTCAAAGAGATCATCTTAATTATCCCTTTCAACTTTCTTTTCATGAATCTCCTTCTTTGCATGACATTTGCTCTTTGAAACAAAATGTAAATGTGTTGGATTTTTATCACTAAGTGTCCACTTACATGGACATTGAAGGCTGTAGCATTATGATCACTGTTTCTAAATAGTTTAATAACTTTTAGGTCTTGAAGATGATTCTGGGCACTGCTTGGAATAAAGTACAGTGTGGTTTCTGGTTTCACTACTGTTGGACTAGCCATTCCAGGACATAATAGCTTAGGTGTATAGATATTTGTATCTTGCTCATATTCAGAATGTATATTTTTCCAGTTTTTGTGAGAGTGATTGAAATCTGCTGTTACTGATACTGTTCATTTTCTGATACCACTTTAATCCCAATGACCATCTATAGTTAGCTTTGGTGCAGTGGGAAAAGCCAGCAAAAGAAAGATCAAATTAAAAAAAAAATGTCTGAATTATTACTTGGAAACATGAACTTTTGTTGTAATTGTTTTCTGTTTAACTTAATTGAATGAGTTTAATTTATTGTGTTTAACTTATCTTGGCCCCATCATGTATTTATGATACTGAGGAATTTTTGTTAACTACATTCTGAACTTTTTTTGCTAGATTCATTTGCACTTTAATTTTGTTTTGTTTGGAAAAGTGTGGTTTTTGGGGGGAGATATTGTGAGTTCTTATTTAAACCATGCCAAATTAGATTGATCCAGACTCAAGCGGGACACAAAAGCACTGGCCCCAGGACAGGTGGTTTCTTTATATCTCCCTATATAGGTTGGGGAAATGTTTAATTTGTAAAAACAAACCTATAAAAGTGATATGTGACTGCTTCCTATGTTCTGCCCTATTGCTATCTCTGTACTATTGCTATGACAATTAGGACAATTACTCTTACTAAAACAGCTACTATATTCTATACTATTACTATTCAATATACTATATTACTATTATCTTTACTATACACTATGCTCTATATTATTACTTGTATGCATCAATGTTTCTTTCTTAAGTCTGTTCTGTCTTGAGTCCCTGTGCTCTGAGATTTCTTCTTTTTCTATGAATGGCCAGCATGTAGAGCTGTTGAACATTTTTTACGTTGTGCTTTCTCTTGCTGGGCCTCTATGCTTCTTTTCCTCTCTTTTGGACCATCCACTCCCTCTGAAGGAAAAATGACTTCTTTCGTTTGGCTGCTGAACTCTTGTCTGTTGGTGGCCACAGAGCTTCAAAACATGTGTCTCCTCCCGTCTCCTCCCACACCTTTCTCAAAGTTGTACCTTCATTGGCAACTCTGCTGTGCTGAGGCTGGGGAAAGGCTCAAATGGGAGGGAAAGAAGGCAGCACGGGCGACTGCCAATTTGTTCAAGCAGCCTGCTCTTCAACAGGAGGGGTGTATTTATGAAATAGAAAGATGACTCAATCGAGCGTCATACCCGAGATATGCTTTATAACCTGCTCCACATCAGAAATTCCTAGAGCCTCCCTTATCTAAACCTGCCCCTCCAGTACAAAGAAATTAAGCAGTTAATCACAGCAGATGAGAAACTGTAGACCTAAGATGATGCTGAACATCTACTTACATTGTGATGGTACTAAGGGTGCTATAGGTTGGAGATTAGCAATAGTTTATATAGTATGGGGTTCAGGCATATTCTGCAAGACATTTTATAATAGTTTTCCTTGTTCCAAGTACGTATTTGCTTTTGAAGTGTAAATAGAGGTCTGGAAAAGACCTACAGAATGTTGTGTTTTCATGTGTGTCAATCCATGTCTGCATTCTGGTTCTTGCCTCAGGTATATGTTTCTTGCACCTGGCAGCTTTTACCTGCAAACTGAGGTGGGGGGAACACTTCCCTGATTTCTTAAACAGATCATATTATAATATTTTGAAAAAGTAAAGTTAGGAAGTATCTCTGTCTTGTTTTACTTTTGCACGTAATTTTCTTGCTGAAAAAGAAAATTATTTGAATTTCACATCTAAACTTCAGAGGAAAAAAATGTAACCTCAGAATTTAATATATGATAAATGAATTGTTAAAAAAGATAGACAGACAGGTACTGTCACACACTATAAAGTAGGGAAAAGTCATCTGAGACAAAATGTATGCTCTGAAAATGACAGACTTTTTTCTTTAAATAAGTCAATAATTTTGCTGATTTGATGCCAAAGTTTTCCTTGTTTCTAAATGACAGATGTCTGTAGGACTAGAAGTGCCCTGAAACATAAAAAAATAAGTTAGCTATTACAAAATGCTTCTCTTTTATATGATTGAGGGCATAACTGAAGTCTGATTAGAGTTTGTAAGTACCAAATATGAGGACAAGAACTTGCTACTCTGACAGTGAGCTCTACACATCATATTTACTGAGGTACAGAAATAAAGATTCAATATTTATAGCTAATGTAAAAGGTGATAATATGGATCTAAACATAATGAAACACAACAAAGTAAATTGGCCCTTGCGTAAATTGGACCCAATCTGCAGAAACCTGGGAGTGTTACATTAAATGCTCAACATACATAAAACAGAATGAAAAAAGGGGGATTTCTTTTCTTGGCAAATTATAAGGGTCAGTTAATCTGCTGCTCAGTATAGAAAGGCTTATTTTTATAGATGTGTATCCTGCTGCTATATTTGAGGTGTAAATTCAATTCTATGGTGACTGAGCACTGTGAGGTTTTTGATATGAGATTTTCTGAGGCTAACAATGATTGTATGTCTACCATAGAGCTTACATTCTATGTGGCCTGTTTGCTGTAAAGTTTCAAATAATTACAGTAACCATTTAAACAGAAAATAAAGGTAGCTTTTATTGGTTTACTTTAAAGATTCCTTTTCTTCCATGTTGAAGTTTAGAAAACCACAAGCAGAAATCAAGGTAATCTATAAAAAAGAAAAGGCAGAAGGATTTTTAAAATATGTGTGTGTATATATATTCAGATACCATCTCCTATTTGAGCCATCATTGTACCCTGTCTTACATACATCCCATCAATTTATTGGTTCTAAAGAAAAATGATCTATGCTCAGGAATCATCATCATCATCATCATCATCATCATCATCATCATCATCATCATCTATAGGAGCCAGTTGTTCAGGTGAAACTTAAACCTCCAAATTCTATGTAGTTCTTGTGATCTTAGTTAATCTGTTGCTCTTGAGTGTTTTACTGTATGTCCATAGTTATGTATATTTCTTTAGGTATGAATCTCATATGTTATGTTTATTTTACTGTTCATATGGACATTGCAGTCATATTATACTCAGTGCATATTGATATAAATTTGTATTATGTATCCTTGGTAAATGTCTCCTAGTCTCACTTGAAATCTTATAACAAAGGATATAATTATTTATTTAGAGACTCCCACAGAAATCCCTTTCCTCATATATATTATTTAAAAAGACAAACACAAAAGGAAGAAAAAGTAATGTAATGTGATGCTCTGGTAGCCATACAGAATCAGACCATAGTGATATTTCGTATTCCTTAGAAATCATGAGAGTGGTGATTTTATTACATTTTATTATACATTTTATATGAACTGAGCCTTGGGAGGATATCCCAAAGGCCTAGATCTTTCAGATTTCTGTGTTTGGAGATGGAGAAGTTTGAGTCCAGTGCTCTCCCAGGTTCCAAAGGAAAGTCTCAATATAGAGAAATTTATATCAGCCCTAAACCTGGCATAAAGGGTTTTCCCCCCGCCCCCTCTACTTCCAACCAAGAAGTAAATATCTTCTTCTCCTTCTTCCTCTCCTCCTCCTCCTCCTCCTCCTCCTCCTCCTCCTCCTCCTCCTCCTCCTCCTCCTCCTCCTCCTCCTCCTCCTTCCCCAGTAGGGTCATACTAACAGGGCTTTAGGATGAATGGTAGGATGTTGGAATTTTTATTTTCATATAAAATTTTATTTTATATGAAAAAAAAAGAAAAAAGAAAAAATAGAGGAAAAAAAGAAAAATAAAACTGCAAACTTACATATCTCATATTTAACTGTGTGTGAGACAGATAGAAAGAATTGTACTATTAACATCTAAGTCAGACTTATTAACAGAATAGAGAAATTGTGCATATAAATAAGCATAAGCCATTCATATTTTTAGCTTTTCCAAATGGGACCCCCAGTGATATTTCAGGTTTTTGAGTTTTTCAGATCATTATGTAACTGATAAGAATTGATATCCTTCCAGCCTTGTAGTATCAATTTTTTTGGCAATGATAAAAGTAGATAATTTCCATTTCAGCTACTATTGTGTTAATTTCCAGACCATTCATGGATAATTCAACGAACAAAATCAAAGAACTATTCCAGAACAAAATTAATATGTGAAAAAGCATAACATATGGCCACATCAAATAAACCAATGTTTCATTTTAAGTTCCACCTCTCCAACCTGTACCTGAACCCATCAGTTTCTTCCTTAAAAAGTTATTTCATGGCTGTCTCTCATTCAAATAGCAACCAATCCTAACCCTGATTAACTTCCAAGACCAAACTAGATCAACCAGATACTGTCATCCATTAAATTTTCTCATTAAGTGAGAAGATGGAGTTCTGGAATACTTAGACATATTGGTCTATACCTAGATGTAAAAGTATGTTTTAACATGTAGAATCGCCACTCCTCAAATTAAAAACAAAAACAAAAAACACTGTGAATCAGTGTTGTTCCAGCCTATTGTTATAAGCCATTTTAAGAAACATTCACCAGAAAGGTGAGATTAAAACACACACACACACACAATATAGAAATATGAATTGAAGCTTTTATTATTAAGTAAATTTCTTCTGGTGTGAAGATAGTTGATAGCAATTGTGTTCATGAAACTTCTTGGGTAGCAGAAACCTTGGAAGCTCACACTGTATAGTTTGGAAAGCAAGGATGATCTTGTTAACAGCACAAAACAGAGAGAGTTTCTCACCTTTCAAAGACTGGTTATTTCAGGTTTAGACTAAGGGAAATAGAAGGCCCTTGAGCCACCTAAAGTGTTTGCTTTCTCTAAATCCATTCATATAATTTGATTTGAATCACTGCACCATCACCACTAATTTGAAATATTAAAAGTGTGTGAATGATTTTTGTGTTTTTGAAAATTGCTCATGCTCACTCAGGGCTCTCATGGATTCATGCCCAGAAAACAGTGTTGGATCAGTTACAAGGGGAAAATAGTTCCTTAGAGTGTTTGCTGTGGAGCTGGGGTATTCTTAGTGTCATGCCAGAATACTGAAGGCAGAGATCATGCTTTGCCACACTGAGGAGTTGCACAGTGTTATGACCACCCTTCTGTTTCTTATCAGAGGTTCTTCCATGATTAGTTTTTAATGGCTCTGGCAGCCAACTTTCAACTTTCAGTGTTTTTTCTCTGTATGTCTGTGTGTGCATGTGTAAAGTATAACATATTTTGTAAAATGTTGACATTACAGATGCTAAATGCTGTGGCCTTTCTTTTCTCAAATATTAGAAGGCTGTGGGAATTGACAGAGTCATAACTTTTCTTGTTCTTGTCCCCAGCAGGCCTTAGTTTACCATTCTCTCCAGAATGAACTGGGATACAACCATTATCCCAGAATGCAAATCAGTCAAACAACGGAGCAAGAGAAACTGTATTGAAACATTCATTCATTCATTCATTCATTCATTCATTCATTCATTCATTCATTCAATGTTTATACAAAGAAGTGACTCTGGGTGGTGAAAAATCATAAAATCAATTAAACAAATTAAAAACACAGCACAAAAAGAAAAATGAAATTCATATAGCAGCTGAGAAATATTATAATCTGTAGGTGTTAGCAAAACCAGGAAATGGGGCCCTTTTCACACTCAGGGCCCCAGGCCCAGGCACACAACCAGGTCTTCAAGGCCTTCCGAAGGCCAACAGGGTCAGGGCCATCATAATCTCTGGAGGGAGTAAGGTCCAGAGGGCAGGTGCTACGGCCTAATCTTTTAAGAGATAATTATCTCTGTTTTAACTTAGTTGCATATCCGATATGGTGATTGTTCACTTTTTGTTCTTGAGTGCCTTTAATCTGGTACACAAACATTTAAGCTGGTCAAGGTTAGTTCAATCTGTTGTTGTTTTTGTTTTTCAACTAACAGATAAACTGATAAAAAGCCAACCAAATTTCTCCTACCAAGCAAGATTCTGATGTCCAACAATCTCATTTTATTAAATAAGCAATTGTATCTGCAAGGATGTGGATGCTGATTTCTTTTCCACATCATGCAATTCGTATGGGCTCCTCTCCCTTCCAACTCACTAGGGAGATCTTCCAGTTTCAGTGTTTCAGGATTCCACAACTCTGAACAGGTGAGTTGAGTTGGCCTTAAAGGCAATCTGTATCTTGCTCACATGGCTCATATCCCAGAATGGCTCATCACCATAAAGATGCCAGTTTGTTAACCTCCTCTATCATGTGCATGCCAGATATAAGGAATATGCAATCAACCTCACCAAAATGCTCCTCTTTGTACAAAACTGTAGAATATATTGGAGTAGAGAAGGGGAATGTTCCCATCAGAATCAATCTGGCAACACATGAGTGGAGTCAAAAATCCAAAAAGCCTAAGGTTTACACCATAAATCTTTGCAGACTCTTCTCTGCCCTACCAAGTTCCACCATGTCAGCATACATGATGTCAATGGCTTGGCATCTCTCTGTCTGCATACTTTCCAGGTCTGAAGCTAGTTTGGTAGTGAGAATGTCCCTCTAGTAGGTAATAGAACTGTTAGATTGAGAGGCTTTGTGGTGCTAGGTTAGCACTGATGAAAGGAAATAAGTATTCTATATTTCGGCAGTGCAGAGATAGGTGAGAACTTTATTTGCTCTTGGATAAGAACTTACCAAGATTCACAAATTCTTTTATAGGCAACATGGAAAGAGTTTGAGGCTTTGCCTTTTGTAATTACATTTTTATCCAGCTACAATCAGTTTGACTTTTGGCAGCTTACATAATAGGAACCAAATTTAAAATATCCACAAGACACTTTAAAAATGAAACCTACAGCAAAACTTTGTAACAATGAAATAAGTACAACACAAAAATAAAACAAAAATATGGTCCTGAATAGGATAAAATGCTCCCTGGAACAGTTGCTTCTTCAGCATCTTTCTGAATGAATTTAGAGATTCTATCAGCCTGGCCTTTCTAGGGTGACTGTTCCAGAAGATTGCCACCTCCTTGTGTCAGCTTCATTTATTTCCTGATAGTGGGACACCAGGAGTGGTTTTTCCCTGTATGATCTCACAGGTTAAGTTGATTCAGGTAGAGCAGGAGTTCTGAAGGTATCTAGGCATCAAGTCATCAAGGGCTTTATAGATCAAAACAAACACATTACATTGCACCTGGAAATTCATTAATTTCTTATTAAATTAATTAATATAAAAGAAAGCAAAAGGCTTAATATGAGAGTTAAATCAAAAGCCAGATTTTCTCAGGGCAGAAATGCCAGTTTTGTCAACAACTAACAAAGTTGAGAAGTGCAGGTCAACTAATTAGTTCGACCATGGGAAGGATGAGAAAAAGAAGTGTTGTATCCTTTTTTTACATTACATAATTATATAAAGATGGAATTGTAGCTTCGTGTTGACAGGCAATTAATTGTTTTAGCAGCTTCTTCCTAGTATACAATAAGGATTCTTACATGTTGCCTTGTTACTACTAAGTCAGAGAGGAGCCTAGAGCCTAGGCAGCCATGTTGAGTCAAATTTCTGTGAAATTCGGTCAGGTTCAAGTTCTTGCCAGTGAGCCTGATAGCTATATTCATGTAACCCCAACTGAAGGAAGAAGAGGAACAATCAAATTTTATATGAATAGATTTTCCCACTGAGGGTTTTTTGTTTGTTTTTGCTTATATGTATGTGTGTTTCTCTGTGTGTATATGTGTGTATATAAATTCCTCTGATTACTGATATTTTGAATAATACAAGGCATCCCAATGTCAGATTCAGCCGGCACTGCATGGTCAATACCACTGTTCAGTTTCACCGCCCCTAGTCAATTTCACCGCCTCAGGCACAGGCGGCCAGGGAAGGGGAAACAGGACTAACCACAAGTTAATTGCTGGCAGGTGGTGGCAATTGACTCAGGGCAGAAACAGATACTTTGTAACAAAGCCAGCTTCCCTCAAACACCCCAGGCACCACCAGCCATAACAACTCAGAAGCACAGCAGTTCAGTAGCAATCGGAAAGCAATCAAGGAGCCGCGGCTTGGCCCACAGAAGAAAAGCCCAATGAACACAACGATCACACAAACAAAGGGCAGCAATGAGGGAGACAAAGAAACCCAACTGAATCTGCCATTAAGGTGAGGGGAAGAACACCGCTGACGAACCAAGTAACCCAGGGGACCCGGGTAAAGGGCGGGAACGAGGGGTAACTCCTGGTCAAGGGGGGAAGCCCTAAAAAACCACTGTATGTAACTGTGCCAAGCCAATCCTGGCTTTGTCTGTAACTGCTATGCATTACACCTGAGTAAACTGCTTTTGTACAAGCCTGTGTCTCATGGAGTCTTTATTCAGCGCCGAGTGCAGCAATTATTACACCCAGTACAATTGCTTGTGATCGAAAGTTGCTCACGACAAATCATGAATGAAGTAATAAGGGAGAGTTGCTCCAAAGTTAGACTGCTGTATTCTACAATTGGCATGCATACTCCTGCGTGCACACATGCATGCAAAGAGATCACTGTAATGATGAGCAAAGTAGAACTGATAATGGCAACATTAAGTTTTAAGCAAATAAACAATTCCATTTGTTTTTCAATCTCTTTTGACAATCATGGCTATATTGACCCAACTTACTAGTCTAAAATCCCATGTAATTACAGCTTTGTCTCTTTTGAGCTTGCTTTCAAATTAATTGCAATCCATGAGGTGGCAAATTAATTGTGTGAAATCATTAGCAATAAATTGTAAGGTGCACAAACTCTTTAAAGCAGTATTCCTTTCCTCTTTCCAGAACTTTAGTGGTCTTCAGATACCCAGACATTTAGTAGGAGCACCTAATGTCTTAATTGGACACTAATTATGTCAGTACTTGACCAGGGAAATTATACCTCTTAGAATAGATCATTTATACAATTATACAATTTTACACTGAGAGTCTTCCTAAGGCAGTAGGTCTGGCAAGAGGCTGTTGCTGTGCTGGCTTTCAGTGGTTGTCAATTTGACATATTATTTTGTGCTTTTCTTTAAAAAAGAGAAGTTGATTGAATATGAGAAAAGTGGAACTTTGACAAGCTGTCAGGAGGCCTTGCAATACAAACTTACCTGCCAGCTACTTTGTTTCAGGTTCCTTTCAAAGAAGCTTCCTAACAGACACACTTTTGTGACTCATCTACAAGGCTCAAAATCAAGAATTGCTGATTTTGACAAAGATTAAATTAAATAACGTATAATTGTTGTAAATCCTGAGAAGGGGGGGGAAGGTTGATAGAACAAAGAGTAAAGGTTTTGATTTTATTTTTAAAACCTACCCTATAATTATCCTTCCAGGCCTGAATTAATGCAAAATAGGTCAAAGTTTTATTTTGGCCCAGAAACTTTGAATTTGTTTGCATTCTTATTCTTGGGGGATATTCCCCAATTCATAGGGGGGAAAAAAGTTTTGAAATTCAGAAAGCACTCATGAGTCAGCAAAAGAAAAGAAGTAAGGCTAGAAACAAGCTGATTTCTGGCTGTATCATGAGGATGGCTTTTTTTCTTTTTTCTTTTCAGCCAGTTAAAATAAATCTGCCTTAAAGAACTATTTGAGGTGTTTCATTTTTTAAAAAAACTATTGTTTTTGCCTTCAGATTTCAATACTTTTTCTTGATTCTTTCACACATTATTAGCTACTCTCCATCTCCCCCCATCCCCAAGGCACCTTGTGTTTTTATACTCTTTTCAGTCAAACAAATTATTCAGAGCACCTTAGCATATTCAGTGCCTCAGTAGGTCAGAAGGAGAGTCCGCTGGGAAGAAACCATTTCAATCAGCAAAACAGCAGGTTTAATTTTTTCCTCAGCTGGGCTTATGGCAGGAGATTGTAAGAACTTACCACGTTGGATCCTAAGCTTTTTTTACCATACTTTCTTTTGTGCCCTTTGGGCCTGAATTCCCCTCCTCAGGACTGTCCTGGAGAGGTAATACTAAAATGTTGCATTGACTCTTCCAAGATTTGACCTTTGTGAGATCAGAGAAACTCAAATAGTGAAATGAATAACATTATTCCTGGAGTAATGGATGAAGCATTTTGTTACATAGACTTATTGTAGAAATACTTCAACTTCCTAGGATATCCACATGTTGTAGTCCCTTTTTCAACAGAAATGATAAGAAAAGAAGCTATAAAACATCTTAAATGCCTTCTAGAGGATGATGGAGACATGCATATACTTGGTCATTGAAGCTGACCTAAGGTGGATATGTACAACTTATGTAGGTGTGAGGGTTTCAGTGGCATTTGCATGACATGCTAAGGGCTGTATTCCAAAGTGGGTGGAGCCAGGATTTCAGTATGGACATTCATGACCCTTAAGGACTGAAATGGTTCATTGAGTTTCTGCAAAATTTACGACACACATAAACTATTCCACAAATCCCTTCAGATCATAAAGATACAAAGTGTTAATGCTCCCCAAAAGGGAGCATGTGTCCCATAGACTGCACTTTTTTCAGCCTTGACCTAAAACAAGATTTGAAGCAATTATGGGAGATCACACTTTAAAAGCAAAACATAGGACACTTGGATAAAAATACTGTGATTTAATAATAATTTCACTGTGGAGGACAATATTGATTTAAGGGAATTAGCAATAAACCTGTGTATGAGTGTGTAGTGCAATCCATTATGGTGGAGTCTAGAAAAAATAATAATATTGCAATGTATGAGGTCTTTATGATGAGTTAGTTATATTGATCCTTCTAGCCTGGCTGGGATTTTCATAGGCTGGTAAGAAATGTTCCAACGTTTCAGGCAGATTTCTTAGCCCTGAAATATTGGAAATTAATCCTGGGATCTCTATATGCAAAGCAGATGCATTATAACTGAATTATAGCCCATTCTTGTCTATTAAATTTATACAAATAAAAGTAAAACTTTGTAATGAAAGCAAAACATAGTAGCAACCCAAGCCATTTTGCTGTATGACATATGTCTCAGAACATGTGCCTTTCTCTGTCCCAGTGCCTGCCCTGTGGAACAGCCTCCCCCTTGAGGTCAGATTTTGGCCTGTTGACCTTTTGGAAGGCCTTTAAATTTGATTCTTCCCTTGGGCCTTAGGGCCAGGATGTTGTGAAGCCCAGTTCATTTGTCTGTTTTGTTCTCAACTGAGTTGATTATTTTTACCTAGATTCATTCATCCATTCATTCATTCATCCATTTTTACTGTCTTTAAATGTTTTTCTTTTTTCTTTTATGCTTTGTTAGTTGTCTAGAGTTATTTGATTAAGATCGATGGCCGTATAAATTTGCAGAACAATGAATGAAAATAAAGAAGCATTGCTTTACAAAATCTTCATGTATTGCCTGGGTGCCAATTTCTCCTTTGTTTTATCTTTCATCCATGGTACTAGCTGAATTAGGTCACTTCACCCTGTTTCAAGGTTGGACCAATAGTACATTAAGAAATCATGTGATCAGGGCCAGGTACACTTATTGTAGTAATTCTTTTCTCTAATCTTATTTTTATGTTTTTATTTATCAAAAGATAACACAGTACATCCTTGACTGGTGTTCTTTGGAAATTTGAATTCAAACCAGGAACTCAGAAATTATCCAGGTAACATCATAAATTATGTGCACAGTACAGTGGGTTTTTGTAAATCCATAGCTGATACAGCCAAAATATTTAGTTATTGTGAAATTTTGTTAATCTGTTATTCTGCTTAATGTGCCAATAATATAACTTTCTATCATCTACCCATTTCAGTCATTAGATCTCTGTACTTTGGAATGTTTTCCATTCTTTTTTCCTCAACTCCACTGTTCCTGGATATCGTAACAACTACAAAAAGTATTCTTTTCTTTTATGTTACTGTTATAGCTGGTTCTACATGGCAATCAGTTTGTATACAAAAGTCTCTTAAAATTTAGAATCAGCATTTTCAACAACTTCTATTTTGTGATTATATCACATTTGGAAACCTCAGACATTTTTCCACAGATGCAGTAGAACATAGTGGCTATTCTGTCAGGATGTTGTTTGTAGTCAGAGCAATTTTGTTGCATCTCTGGTTATGTAATCCATGGTTTCATCTTTAAAAAAAAAATCTGCATTTGCTACTGTTTGATACATATTGAATCCTTGATTTTAACACATTTATTTATAATGCTTCTTCTTGAGCTGCAAAAATTCATCCTTCTGTTTTCTTCTTGATGGTGTCAGCTTGTAACCATTGCCAATTCATGGTCTTATCCACCCTTAGTTTCTTTTCTGTATTGGTCACATAAAGATTAACTTCTCCAATTTTATAAATGGTTTTCCAACAATTCACTTTTATAGTCTTTTTTTTTTTTTTTTTTTTTGCTTTTGCTACTTTCAGGATGCTTTCTTTGCAAACCTTGATGAGCATTTCCATTTTGCTTGCCTTGATGTAATCATTTAACCCATGTTTTTTTCTTTAGCTGTTTCACCTGCAGTAAACCATGGCAACCAATTTTTCATGCTAAGCATAGTAAATCAACATCACTTTATGGATGCAGTACGTGATGCATTGCCAACAGTTTTTGCACATTCTGACCTAAATGGTCCATTTCAAGATGATGGTGGCAGTGGTGATGATTAAAAAATTCTGGCTGAGCAAAAGCTGGGACTCTCTCAGTTTTATGCCATTTAACCCTGTCTTCTATTTTTGCTGCAGGGCTTTACTTCCATTCTGATGAGCCTTCTACATGCTTTGAAATATAGTGAAATTGTTTCTATAAGCGCAAAAAAGAGCTTTCACTGTTTTTCATTATGGCTTTAAATTCCTTCCAAATGCATATTATCCTGCTCAAAATAAGGCTCATGTCTAGTTTTGCTCTGAGTTTCAAAATTTCCAAATTTCAATGGCACCTCAACCATTCCTGAAGGTCCTTGAGACACATTTTTTAAATAGTAGTAGTAGTAGTAGTAGTAGTAGTAGTAGTAAATTATATGCCACCCAACTCCTAGTGACTCTGAGCATTTTACAATTGTTAAAAACATTTTAAAACCAGGAACAATTCAAAAACACAAAAACAGCAGAAGACAAAAGAACAATGATGGCAAGGAAAACAAACCTGAGGAGAACAAGAAAAGAAAGAAAGGGACATCAGTCATCCTCACTAAAGGCTTGGACGAAGAGCCAAGTCTTTAAGGACCTTTGAAATACCGGTCGGGTAGGAGCTGTTCAAATCTCAGGGGAACCTCATTCCAGAAAGGGGAGAGAGAGAGAGGGGGATACAGACAGAATGAGAGTCTAGTCTGGATTGGGAATTATTAGTATTATTAATTAAATGTATACACTGCCCAAATCCCAGCAACTCTGGACAGTTTACATTTGAAAACAAGGAATAATACAAAAACATTAAAACAGCAACAACAATGCAAAACAGAAGAGCAGAGATGGCAGAGGAATCAATCCAGATATTTAATTCCTATCTATATCACTGATTCCCAAACTATTAATCAATCTCTTTAAAATCAGGAAGATTCAGCACTGTAGTGCTTTCCTTCACAGAAAGACCAATAGTACAAAAACTACCACAAAACTGCAGTGGGTATCCATTAAGCTGTGTAAATGGCAATATTATTTATCACGAAGCAGCTGTCTTTTCTAATTAAGCATTCTTTATTATTTAATGGCGTGACATTTACTTTAACAAATACATAGTGTTGCACTCTGCCCTGGACCTTGTGTTAAAATGTCTTTAATAATCTGTGTGCAAAGTTGTTGCTAATTGAAACATATAACTAAATACAGATAAATAAGCAATTAGTTATCTAGCCCAATGACCCTCTTATAAATCTGCCTATAATTTGTTGCTAGCACTGCTGATTTTTAGTTTGAGTTTTTTATTATTATGGTTGGTCACATAATCAGCCAGACATTTAGACTAGATTTGGCATTTTTATCCACCTATCAAGTCCTTCCCAAGGACCTGGATAAGCAGAAGTTGTTTGATGATGTTAAAGGTATCGTCATAGGGTGTAAGCTGTTCCAAGTAAAGCTGCCTTTTGCAATTGACTGATGGTGATTTTGTCAATGCAATAGTCTTCAAGTGGTACTCCAGATGTTTGGGGATTGCACCCAAGGGGCCTATTACTATTATTGTTAATTAATTAATTAAGTTTTGCAAAAATGAATCATGTGCTTAATACTCCTTTGAGGATGATTTGACTTCACATGCTAGATTGGTCTTCTGCTCTCTACTTTTTCATAGGAGTATCATTTGGTAACCTCTGACCTCTTATGTCTTCCTTTGCTAAATTCCAGGTGAAAATGAAACTTACAGGTCTGAAATGACTAAGAAAAACAAAGAACTCTTGCCCAGTGTTCACCATGTGTTATGCTTGGGATAAGACTTCTCTTCACTTGTTTTATTTATTGATGGATTTCAATTTGGATTTGTTAAGGCTGCCCAACTGCAAGAAGACTCTAAATGGAAGAGAATAAGGCCAATACATAGGCTTAAAACACAAAACCACATAACTGCCCAGATCAAAACAACACTTCCCAACATGCAAGAGGCTACACAATAGGGTCTCCACAAGCACCCTAACCCCAGGCCTGGGAACAGAGCCAGATCTTAAGAGACTTCTGGAAATCAAGGAGATGGGAAGCCATGTATATCTCTGAGGAGTTGCTGTTCTAGAGGGCAGGGGCTGCAACAGAGGAGGCACACTTCCTCAGTCCCATCAGGTGACAACATTTAATTGATGGAACCTGGAGTACACCCACTCTGTCCAAACATAGCAGGGAGGGAGGTGCAATTCAAAACAGGTTGCCTCTCAGATAACCAGGGCCAATGTTTTGAAAGGCAAAATCAAAAATGACCAGTACCTTGAATTGCACCCAGAAGTCAACTGGTAACTGATGCAGCTCACATAGCAGTGATGACACATGGGTTTTATTTATATCTTTGAGTTTTGCAAACTCCTCCCCCCCCCCATACTAATATACTAAATTTCATATATCTGGTTATCGATTATGTGCATTAAAAATGATTATCTATCCAAACATGTTTTTCTTAAGATTTAGATTTCTGGAAAATTGGATTTCTATGTATAATAGAAATCCAATTTTCTATTATAATAGAAAACTGTCATAATAATAGTTTATTATAATAGGATTTATAATGGGGAAAACTCAGTGCCCTTTTATGAGGATGGGAGAGTTTGACAATGGGGGACTTGTCCCAAGTCTCACATGTAAAAGGGGAATCCATCTGCCCTGTTATTGACCTGCTTTTTCAGTTAATTCCAAGGAGAGAGATTGCTTAAACAAGTAAGTTCTTCCTAAGCTGCTTTCCTAAGTGGCAAGTTGTTTGCTTACCAAGTGTGAGCCACAAACTAATAAGCTCCCCTTTCTGACCTTAATAAGTATTTCCTTTCATGTCCTGCACAGCTGGCACCTCACCACTAAATGGTTTAATGAGGCAAACTGCCTGCACTAGTATGTACTTTTCTATATCTATTCCTCATTGTTTATGTGTCTTCCTTCTGCTCTTTAATGATACAGTCTAAGTACATAGGACATCTAATTTCCTTTGGGTTAATCTTCTCCTGAATATGGTGAGCATTCTGAGGGGTGGGAGGAATGGGGGCTATACAATCTGTCCCACAAAGGTAACCTCTTTGTGCATAGTCATGGCAGTTCCTCCATACCACTTTGGCTTATCGTGGAGGCTGCAGGAGGAATCTCTCCAATGCTCTAAGTACTGGATTTTCATTAATACACTAGTATTATTAATTACAGCTCTCTTGGCATCTTTTCTTATGTTTACCTTTTTTGGTATCCAACCTGCAAATACATACATACATACATACATACCAAATATTGTTCAGGGTTTGGGATTTGATAGATTCCTCTTTCATTCAAAGAGTCAAACTGATCCATTTAAACACATTTCCCCAAACATTTACTGGGCTGTCTTTGGTATATCAAAGAGAGTAGAAAAAATGACCTTGGCATAAGAAATAGTAGAAAGAAAGGGGTGTGTGCAGAAGGGTAGTAGCCGTTAGCTCATTCTGGCTTTTCAGTCTTAATAAGTTTGGAAGAATGTGTTCAGATAGATGAAGGTTTCTACTGCACATACTCTTCACATGTAGAGAGCTACAAGAATGGAGCTAACATGCCACCCTGTTCATATGTAGAGATTACATAGGACTTAAAAGAGGGAGAGTATGTATCAAGGTTGGCTCTTGTTGTCTGCACACATTTATTCATGTAGTTTTCTTGGCAACAGGTCAGAAATGGTTTTTGCTTGACTTTTTTCTGAGTTCTTTTCAAACTTTTCAAATTAGTCTACTGCTTTAGAATTATAATAACTGAAGATAGCACTAGTGGTTCACAGAACCACTGCACCTGGATAATATGTAGAAGCCACTAGGAACAGTTACATAGGATCATGGGTCTAGCTCCAAAAGTTCTCTAGAAAAAAACATAATTTTCAAAATGAATAGGGCCCAGTAAGAGCAGGTTGTTTAAAGGAGGATGGAATCTGAAGGGTTCCTGGTCTTTAATAGTAACCAAGCAAGTGCTTGTAGACCTGAAAGTCTGTCTCTTCTCTTATGAAACATCTGTAGTACAATGTAGCTGTTGGATGAGAGGCTTATGAGCATGCTTAGGACTTCTCTGGTCTAAAGATGAGGATTACAAAGCCTCCTGGATCACAAGGTCTTTCAGTCACCAGGCCCTGGTGTGTCTTCCCAGTCCTGCAGTAATAGTAAGCCTTCTGTCAATTTTGGATTTTCAATGTATGATTATTTAAATAATTAAAGTGAAAGATTTGATCAATTGCTATGTTTATTGATAGGGGCAAAATAAATGTTTTCAATTAAAGAGTAGATAGATAGATAGATAGATAGATAGATAGATAGATAGACAGACAGACAGACAGACAGATAGATAATGTGCTATTAAGTCATTTTTGACTCTAAGCGACCACACGGATTGATTTTTCCATGATGATTTATCCCTAACCTGGCCTTTCAGGTCTTTCAACAATGCACTCATATAAATAAAATAATAAAAATACAACTAAAGTTAAATAAAAAATATAATCAAATTGCACTTTTCCTTGCAAGGTCCTAATGAATCTTTCCAGATATTAAACAGAATTTGGTGATATTGTAAGACAGCACATCATTCTGATCTATAAAGAGGTAATTAATGTAAAAAAAAAAACACTATTGTTCTATAAAGATACCCAGGGACTTTATCAGGCTTTAGATGCTTTACCAGCAAATCTATTTCCATACAGGTTACTGGTGGCCACTGGGGTGGGGGAGGTCTGTATCCAGATTCAACATAGGAGTGGCTTCTTCTTCCCTATGTATAGTATTCCTCTCCCATGGCTGCAGGTATAAGACAATCAAATTGAGGTGACCCTTGGAATGAGAGTGATGCAACAGGATGCCAGAACATTGTTGAATTTTCAGATTGAGCAGCAGTAATTAGTTGTTGCCAGACCACCCTTGTTTTATTTATTTATTTATTTATTTATTTATTTATTTATTTATTTTTGAGCAGTTGTTTATATTGATTTTGTTTCTGTGAAGGAGAAGATGATGGGTGGTCTCTGTATTCTCGATATGCATCTATGAGAGCTGTTTTGGCATTTATACAGTCTATATCAAACCAGGTCTTTGAACAATAGACAGACCTTGATCTTTCAGTAAATTCCTTGCAATTAAAGCTGGCTGCAGTTGTTGCGCTATTTTGTTTTAATGGTCCAGGATACTGCTAGAAGCTTCAGAAGCTAACAGAGTAGAATGTAAATGAAGAAGTGGTTCTGAATTAACTGCAGCAATAAATTGTTCCTGCAGTTTTTGAGACCAACTTGCACAAGAATGCTGAACCTCCAACACCGAGTTTGAAAAGTCATTTTTTTTCTAGGAAAAGAACATTTCTTGAACAATTCAAATGTAATTTACTTAGAAGATGGTGGCTCTGAGGACAATTAGCCATTTTAAATCTGACTGAGTTAACAAATTCAAAAAGAATGCTACAGAGTCAATTGTAGAAAACCTAGACCAAGCCCCAAAAGTACATTCAACTGGGTAGTGATCTGCTATAACACCACTGAGCAAATGTAAACTTAAAATATCAAAATATTTGGGCCAAACACCAACCTGCATAATTACCTACATTATTCTTAATTTGTCAGGGTGATAATGTTGTTACTTCATTGTCACAACGAGGGAAACAGTAGAACTTGATATATAGTGAAATATTGTCTCTCCTCATTCTAGCATTGAAGTCTCCAGCAACCATATCTATGTGCTTCTGGACAAGAGTGCTGCAGGTCTTTGATATACATTTCAAATTTAGTCTGTACAGATTTGATCTCTGGGCAATTGATTCAGAGATGGTATGTAAACATTAATCAACAGCACATAGATTTTACCTATCTTAAACATTACAGCCATTGTGTAATCCTCACATGATGAAAGTGTAATGGTTGTGGCTGTAGACATGTAATTGTGTATACATAGTTCTGATGAACTAAATACTGGTAAGATTTACTTTGTGCTGTGTAAAAAGTTGTTCAATTATGCAGTGCAATATGTACAATTGAAACCTTCCTACAATGTCATCTATTCTTCTGTATGATGAAGCACATTCTTGAGATTCCTTCTTCATGTAGTTCTCTGAAGATAAGGCCATTGTGTCTATTGATTCAAAGCATATGAAAACACCAAGAAAATAAACTATTTTAATAAAACTCATTGGGCAGGATCCAAGCATTTTGGCATTTACAGAAGCATCACATTTTACTGCTTCTGTAAAACAAATATTTTAAAGCTTCTTTTCTGGAAGCAAGCCCCAACATCCCCCAGAAAATCTGCCAAGATTAGAAACCTTACAGTCATAGCTGAAAAAAAAAGGAAAGGAAAAGAAAAACCTTCCCCACTGGACCCACGGAGGCACTGACTGTCCCTAGGGAACGACTTCTGTTTGCATTTTAATTCCAACTTATCAAATTTTCATTTCCTAGACCTATGCACAAACTGAAAGCCAATTACCCTCAGTTATTTATACTGTTCCAAATTTTTGATGTAGCTTATAAACAAACAAGAGTACATTACATAAAGTATTCAGAAAGCTATGTCTATTGATGAAACATATAAATACAATATGTATTACAGGAAATTACTTTGAAAAAAATATATTAGGAAAAGTAAGTACAAACATGTACTGTATATATTTGGAAAATGTGCACAAAATGCATACAAATTTCATGTAAGTCATTAAAAAAATGACAACTGATACTGAAATGGAAAAAGAATGGAGTCGATTTGCCCCTTCTTCCTGATCATACAAAGTGACAAGGACTTTAATTATGGCCAATGCACTTCTTCTAGTATCTTGCAGTGCATTTTACATTGGTATTGTGCATACTAACTTTAAGTACAAGTAGGATAGATGATCATTTTATTGCAATTTCTTTTCAGTTCTCTTTAGGTTTTTCTAACCATGGCCTATTTATAGACACTTTTAAATAGGCTGGCATTAACCCTTAAGATGATTTTTCAATACTCTGGTTCCTTAATCTTAAAATGAATTTGCTGTGTTCTGTACCCAGACTTCTTTCCTAGAAGATATAAAATTATAGAGATGACATGTGGAAACAGGCCGTAACCTGCCCCCTGTCCCAAAAGTGAGTTTCTTTGTTTTCTGTGAAAGAGACATTGCGTAGTTGTTGTTTTCCCCCTGCTTCCTTTCCCCATGCTTCTCTGAGGATTAAATAAAAATTCAGAGAGGGTAGTGGCGGGAAGGAAACTTTTTAGAGATGGAACTTCTTTAAGTTTCCTTATTCTTCTTTTA
Organism: Liasis olivaceus; assembly: GCA_030867105.1. Classification (NCBI taxonomy): domain Eukaryota; kingdom Metazoa; phylum Chordata; class Lepidosauria; order Squamata; family Pythonidae; genus Liasis; species Liasis olivaceus. The sequence goes on along the minus strand of CM061348.1, from coordinate 90,200,164 downwards.
AAAAAGCCATCATGGGCCTGCATTCACAGTATTACAGAGGCTCTCTGCCCTCTTGTGTTTCTTTCAAAGGAAGGGTCAGATGGTGGGGGGGGGGGGGAACCTTTCTTCCAGAAACACACTTGCATGGCATACAACAGGTGTCATTTGGTTGTTGGGACGGTCTTGTCTCACAGGACATTAAATAAAGCAGTTTTCAGACAGCCAAGAGAAGAAGTCATTGCTATTCTTCTATTTCATTCTTGCTGCAGTAATTGGAAAATTTCTGTTTATAAGTACATCTTTAGCAAGGAGTAATTAAAATTCTTATTGTTAGCTTTTTATTTTAATTAGAGTTTTTTGGGTGATAAAAATATAGTTTACACAATTAACGTCTGACTTCATAATGGAGGCAAAACTGGAAAGGTAAAATGGAACTGTCGTTTAATGCAAAACAGAGCTTTGTTATAGTAAGATTATAAGATAATAAAAAGTAGGTACAATCAGTTTGATACAAGTTAGTCACAAACGAAAAAGTGAACCTTACTTAAGATTTTATTTGGTTTGTTGAGCATGCTATTTTAAGGTACTTTTCTGTTGAAATGGTTATATAGACTAACAGAACAGTATAATTTTCAGACACGGAAATCAAATCAACAAAATAGAAGTGAGGATGTAACAATGTCACTTTGTGTAAATAAAATTAATTGTTCTGCTCAGCTTCTGTGTTTACAGTAGGGGTGTGTGTGTGTGTGTGTGTGTGTACATGTATGTATGTATGTGTGTGTGTGTATGTGTGTGCATGCATGCATGTGTGTGTGTGCACGTGTGTGTGTGTGTGTGTGTGTGTATGAGAGTATGACATATGACAGTCTGGTAGACCATGAGTTCTAGTCCTCTTTTAGGCATGAAAGCTGGTTGGATGACTTTGGGTTAGACGACTTTCAGGATTGTTGCTGTGGAAAAAATAGAAGGGTAGAATATTACGTATGCCCCCTTGAGTTGTACAAAATAAAAGCAGGATATACATCTATTAATATTTTTTTCTTTTTTCCCCTTTGGAATCCTGTCAGTGATTGTTCTATACTTCTTCCATTTCTACCTGAAAAGAATATGGAATCTTTTCAATGTTCTTTTCAGATTCACCACCCATTTTTGTCCATCAAACTGAGTAATGTTGTAATGTTCCCTCCTTCTCTACTTTGAGAATTTATAGAGATCTATTACCATTCAACTCTACTATAAATTGATTTAAACCCTTAGTTTGGCTAAACAGCCTATCTTCCTTCTACGTACTGGCCTTGTTTGCCATTTTAACTTATAAGTCTTGCCCATGTGGTCAGTATCTCCAGTCAAGCTTTGACAACATGGAAATTAAGCCTGACTGAAAACAGAATTTGTTGAGGCCTCCAACCTTGGACAAGCTAACTTGTTCTGTTAAATGTCCTTAGTGATTCTGGCCTCTCTTCCATTGCTGGTATTTCTGCCATGTTCTATTCCTCAAAAAATGAGATTAAAAAGTTATATTAACAAAGCAAGTTCCAAAGACTAGAAACAAACTTAGATCTGATTTCACTACTTACTGTCCATTGTTAACCCTCATCATGTGAACATGAATAAGAAGTGGTGAGTTTTGATAAAAAAAAAAAAAGAAGGAAAGAAGCAGCTCACCAGCGTCTGTCATTTTATTTTCTTCTTCTTTTTTATCTGAAGAATATAGCAGTGGGTTTCCATTGTTTTTATGTGGAAAAACAAAAAATGGTTGAGAATCAAGAATTCATGTTCATTATATCTGAAGAAGATTGCCTGTTTAAGGACGTTATAAAAAGTGGGATAATATTTTGTGATTGTCCCAATGGTGTAACAGGAACATTGGATATTCATCAGTGGGAAGAGTGATAGTTTGTCAAATGTGAGCTTTTGACTTTTTAATATATAATATTCAGATTGAATATATACTTACATTATAGGTAATTTACTCAAGAACAAAGAAATACAATGATCACTAAAATGTTGAATTGCTTGTAAGTATGTCTATTAATTTAAGAATTTGTCATGACCAATAAAGTTCTTTTCCCTAAACAATTATCTAATGATACCCTGAAAGCTCCTTTGTAAACTGGAACTGATACCCAGAAGAAAATGAGTTTTCAGGGGGAAAAACATAACTTAGTGTTTTCCAATTTATTGTGTGACATGACATGGGGAATAGCTTACAACAATCAAACTTTTATATTTAAATTTTTCATAGAATCCTTCCATACCATACCACCAGCAGAATCCACAAGGGAGTTTAAAATAAAGATGGTGGTCACAAGCCAGTGATTGAAGCCCCACCCTTTTAAATATACATGAAGCATAAGCACACATACAAAAGGGGAAGGGTTTCCATAGCACAGTTGCAAATGCCATTGTCATTTCTACAGATGTCCCTGTATGCAGCCCCATTCTCTTGTTTAGCTTAACGTCACAGGGATCTCTAGAGGCAACAAAGGGAAGAGACAAATAAAGAAATGTATATTGTGGCACTGGGATGCAAACTCCACCCCTTTTGTACACAACATTTAATTCAAGTCCATAAGGGATGGAGCTTTGGTTGTGAAATCACAATGAATGTTTCACAATTTTAACAAAATCTTGGCTTGCGGCAGATGTCCCTTCTTTCTGCATCTAAAAGAGCTAGATATATAATTTAAAAACATTTTTATATAGAAAAAATACATGGCAAATATATATGAAGGGAAGTTTGTAAGGGATGTGCTAATGTGTGAGAAATAAAGAGATATAAACTTACAGTACAAGGATCCAGTGTGACTATACCAAGGAAATAAATTCTGGAGGCCTTTTCCTGACAAATACTATGTTTCTAAAAAGATAGCTCAAACTACAAATTATAATGTAAGAAATTTATTGTGGCAGATTTATGAAATTAAAATAAAGAACAAAACAGCAGCCAGATTATTTGTAATGTGCATTTGAATCAGTGATGTTTACAGGAATTCCTTAGGCTACAGAAAATTTGAAAGAAAATGACATTTGTTGCAACCGTAGCATTTTATGCCTTGTTGTTGTTCTTGTTGTTGTTGTTTTACTATCTACATTGGAGAAAGGGTGATTCGGTGAAACAGTGAGGGAAGTACAATAAAACCCTTTTCTTGGCAAGCATTTCCCAGAATTAGACATAGTCTAGACACCCACTGTTTTTCTCTACACAAAAGTTCATACTTCTAAACATTAACTTTGGAAGACATCTGAAACAATATTTTTAATGTACAACCCTAACCAGATAAAGCTCCTGCCCAAAACTTACTGTGTTGATCAGTAAAGAACACAAGTGGGGTAGCTATGGCTCTCCAGATGTTGTTAGAATAAATCCCATCACACTAAGCCACCCTGCCCAATACTGAGTCACACAGAGGTTTATTTAGCATACCACAGATTGAAGATTCTTCTGCATTCCAGGCTAACAGGATTTTCAATTTACTATGGTATGCTATGAATAGCAACAACAACAACAACAACCGGCTTTGATTCAACCTAGCAAAACCAAGTTCCTGTGAGTTTTAAGCCCCCACCCTAGATCTGGACAGTTTCCATATTTAACTCTTAATAGTTCTGCATTGTTGCAGTCAAAGCTAGTGTACACTTTGAGGATCCTCTTGGAATCACAGATCTACTGAAAATCACAACCAGGAAGACCTCTGCACAGGTTCATCTTGTGCAGCAACTGTGCTTGTTCCTGAACTAGGAAGTCTCACTCATGGTGATTCATTCCATAATCATCTCTCATTTGGATTACTATAATGCACTGTACATGGGGTGGTCCTTGAAGAGTATTTGAAAACTATAGCTGGTCTGGAATGCAGCAGCACAGGCATTTTTTCACTTCTTCATTATGCCTATATAACACCACTACTCTGTAAGCTGCACTAGCTCCCAGTGGGCATCTGGGTGCAATACAAGGATCTAGTCATCACCTAGAGTGCCCTACATGGCATAGTCTCCCATCATCTCTGCTTACCCCATGAGTTCTAGCAAGGGCATGCCATGCATTCCTTCTATTAAATAATGTCATCTTGTCAGACCCAGGAATCATGCCTTCTTTGTTGAGATGCCTGCTCTGTGTAACAGCATCCCTGTAGAGATCTGGATAGCCTCAACCCTGTCAGACTTTCTCGAGACACTAAAGACCTGGCTGTTTCCCCAGGCATTTGGACTAGCAGGTTAAGTGAGCTCTGCCAACTAATGTTATTTTTATTGTAAGCTGGATATTCTTTTAATGACCTTGGACATATATCATTTGGATTGTTGTTTGAATCACTGGCTATAATTTGTACATTACCCAGAATAACTTTTGCTGTGAGATGGGCAGCTATACAAATTGTTCAAATAAATAAATATTTATATATAGTATAATTTTATTAATATTTAGTAATAACTTTTAATATTATTATATATCAGTTATATATTAATGATGGAATTATACATTGTCCCTATGATTAATTAAATCTTGATGGTGGAGTAGGAGCCAATATTCAAATTAAAAATATTAAAAATTGTTTTTAAAGATATTAAAAATCCATATACTTAATCTCTTCAAAGTGCTTTTGAAGAAACAAAGTGCCAACACAGCTTTCAAAAATCAGAATGAGTATAATTCTCCACTTTGATAGATGGGGCTTCTGCGCATATGCATAGCACATGCTCCAAAGGCCTGTTCAGTATTAATAATGGTAACTTGTTGAAATTCTGGACTCTATTGGTTCAATCAATAGACTGTTGATTTTAATAAAATACATTTATAAGCAAATGTTATGTTAATCGTGGCTGTTTAGAAACAGTGGATTTCAGCTTAAAGACCCAGGGACAACAAACTTTATTTTAAAATATTGAAATATGTTTAGAAAGAGGATTTTTTTTTCCTTTTGGAAAAATGAAATGTACCAATATAAAATATAGTAATGATTCATACAGATGCATGTTGAGACAGAAGTGTGTGTATACACACATAGAAACACACTTTCTAAATTGCCATTCATGCCTTCCAATGAGTTTGTTCTCATGTATGCTTATTTATTACACTTACATTCTGTAATACTGTAAACTCCTCCAGAATTTGAAGGGAGTGTGTAATGCATTCCCCTCCATTTTTATTTTGACAATGTCCCCTGTGAAGTCCATTAATTTGGGACAATCTCAGGAAGATATATGACTCTGTACAGGTTTGTTTTTGTTTTTCAATATTAACATATCACTCTAATCATTACTGGCTTTCTACTCTTGTATAGTGAATATGTGCTTGCTATCTCTACTTCCAAACTCTATGTAATTATCTTTTGACAAAAGTAGACTCTACAAGGGAATGGGGAGATAAATTTTTTCGTTCACTTTTGAATGCTAACTTACCCAATGTATTCCTCCCAGTCCTATCTGTAATGAATTTAGACATTGGCAGAATGTAGCTAAGAGTTATTTCTTCTCTTTTCTAAGGGAAAAAAAATGTAAAATTCAAATTTTCAGATTCACCCAGCCTTACCTCTATGTATGAACAAATGTATGCAACTAGACCCTTAGGCTATATAGTTAAGGAGCCTTAATTATGTCAGCATTTCCAACTAAATGCACAGATATATCAAGGGAAATCTTTTTCTTTTCTTTTCCCAAAATTTTGGTACATATACAGAACAAAGGGGAGTATAGTACTTCTAAGAAAGTAGGTCAAAGGTTCAGAAATTTCATGAAATAGTAATATATAATTATTTACGTTCAGTGATAATTAACAACAGAAGCAGATGGATTAATTTCCCAAGGTTGAGAATGTATCCTTAACTGAAACTATACTTTTCTAATGTAAATTAACCACCCCTTTTTTTTTTTCTTAAAAGGAACTGTGAAGAAAATGTTTGTTTACTATTTATATTGTTGGCAACATTTTACTTAAAATCAGAAGTAAAAATGTGCTATATGGAGCTGTGCAAATATTTGAAGAGATGCTTCAGTATGACAAAAGTTGGATTGAATCACTCCACTGAAGCATATTTGTAAAACAAAGCATGGATTTGATTTGAAATAGCAAATTGTAGCTTCAAAGCCCTTTGTAACTTTGCCAAGTGTTTCAAAGATTTAATAACTTTTCTTCTATTCTGTGGCTAAATGATGCAGTGTTAAGTGGAACTCTGTGTTTTTGACCACCCATTGACCACCCTTTACTTGTACATTATGTATGACTACGGAAGTTTTGAGTCACTCAGCTATCAGCGAAGGGTCCCAAGCTAATACTTGAATACCCTGGCCTAAATGTGGAGGAAGTCAAAGGCTATGAACACTACTTTTTATATACCATTCTTTCTCTGTGGCTTGTCTCCTTTTATGCCACTATGCAATTTGCTTTTGTTGCCTCTGCTACCTTTGTAGCATATAATATTGTCATCGAGCCACAACTCAGACACCAGACTCCTACCAATATTGAGTGGTACTGAGGATGGGCCAAACATTAAGTAGCAATGTTAACCCTCTGGGCACCTCAGAGATGATAAAGATACTTTAATCTATAAAGACCAAGTCAAAGTGTCTGTCCACTATGGCCTCTCACTGAAGTGATAATGTACTCCTTCCCAGATGTGGCAAATTGTCAGGTAGTTATTGCAACTTTACTAGCACTCTAGAAAACCTAGGAATCAGAGGTGACAAAGCATAACACCACAGAGGTCAGGCTGAATTGTGAACCCTTTGATTCTCATAAGTGTCATGTGACTCTATTAACTATTAACTGTGTAATTTGGTTTAGATACTGGTATTGTATGAGAACTCCTTCTTTAATTTTGGAATCTATCTAGAGCAGCATTTCTTAACCTTGGCAAATTTAAGATGGGTGGACTTCAACTTTCAGAATTCTGGGAGATGAAGTCCACCTGTCTTAAAGTCGCCAAGGTTGAGAAACAGTAACCTTGAGCTGCTATATTTGGGGTAAGGATGAGATTTGGCAAAAGCCTGAATAAATAGGCAAAATGGGGTTATTTGGAGCAGTTTCATTTAGCATGGTCAGAGAAGCTGGGAGAGAACTGTTTCTGTCCTGATTCTGGGTCTCTACAAAGCAATGCTTCCAGTTTGTTTTTTCAAAGCTCTGGTATGCCCTGGAATGTGTTAGCAACTGCACTAAAACAAACCAACACATTAACCAACACAGGCCATGTTAGAGAGCAATGAAAGAATGAATAAAATTTGGTGATCTGATTATCATTGATTACCTTAATTATGGTGTCTTGTATGGTTGAAGAACCATGAGGTTGACAAAACTAATTAGTATTACCATTTGCTTCATCTCATTACTGCCCATGGACTCATCCTGTGCAACTGGATGATGATGTTTTGGGTGTTACCTAGGTGGCCTGGATAATACCCAATTTATTTTTATAGCTAAAATCAGTGACTTTATTCTTTTTATTTTATTCTCTGACAATCAGCTCTACCATGTTCAGGAACAAGATACTTTACAAATATCCATCTTCTAATCTCTTTCTTTCAAACAAAACAGTTCCATTGAATCTTTCTGAATTTTGACAAAGCCATTTTCCACCAGTTCTACAGATTGCTACCATTTGTATAAATTTGCATTTTTAAAAATATCCCAAGAGAGAAACATTATAGTTGTATTAAAACATGTTTTTGAAAGGAACTTAGCCTCAAAATCATTAATTTTTATGAAGTTTGATGAGCTTCATCTTATAAATGCTAACCTGGACAAAAATTTCACTTAATTCTTGTAAAACAAGTGCATCTGTTTCTACCACTATTTTTTTATTTTTTCCCCTACAGTAAACTATAAAAAAATAGAGTTCTTATTTTCCAAATTTCACTCAGGATACAGGCACTAAGTTGAATTGATCAATTTTCATAGTGATCTAAACATAATAGGATGTTTCCTAATTTTTTTTACTGGACACCTGGCGAATCATCTTTCTTCACCACTAATCTATATCCATATTCACTGAAAAGCATCTCAAATCTTGGAGTGAAATCTGATAAAAGATTTCTGGAGAGGACAATGTGAGAAGGGTTTTGGAGAGGGTATACAACAATTCAGTAGAAATGTTCTTTTAAAAATGCATGAAAGCATAATCCAATACAAGAATAAAAGAAAATTATATTCTCTTGGCTTAAGTGTTACATGCACACAATTGAGTCAGGTCTCATTGACTCATGATGGTAAATATGATCAGAAACAACAAAAACAGACTGTGACATTTATTTAACAATCTTTGTTAATTTGATTCACAAATATTTATAAAAGAAACCCCCTCACACACAGTAGAACAGATTTTCCATATTATATTTTGACTTTGACACACTCCTCTGCTCTTTAGGTGGAAGAATTAGTTTGAACTATGGTTTGGTTTCTTAAATATACTAACAAGATATTATCAATGGTTGATACAATTAATATAAATAACAATTTGCTCGTCTCTGTATGATTCACAGAATGTATTTCCCTGACTGGCAAAATTATGCAAAATTACGAAACTATTAAAAAAAGTTATTTGGTTTGAGATAAGCATTTTTTTTCCAATATATTCTGCATGTCACATGTCCAAAAGCAATCTGGAAGAAACCACTTTCCAGCCTAAATATGTAGTTCAGCCATATTCTAGGGTAGCAGATAAATTTAAAAAGCCACTAAAAATTATGTCTCTTAGGGAGATGAGACCTCTGCCATTTCCCAGCCACTAAATTAATTGTGCATTAGAATGGAGAGAGCTCTGATATTTCTAGATCTCAAAGTCCCAATTTAAAGAAAATAGAAGTATGCTATGTAAAAATAAAAACAAATAGGAATTGATACTTTGTTATAGTCAGTATAATGGAATCAGAAAGAAGGGGAGATCAGGGATGGTTTCCTACTTTTCTTATTCCAGGGCTTTTTAAGAAGAAGGAGAAGGAGAAGGAGAAGGAGAAGGAGAAGGAGAAGGAGAAGGAGAAGGAGAAGGAGAAGGAGAAGGAGAAGGAGAAGGAGAAGGAGAAGGAGAAGGAGAAGGAGAAGAAGTGCAAGGAATGGAGAAAAAGGCTATGTGAAACACAGGAAGGACTGCTCAATATATTCATTCTTTGAGTCAGAAGACATACAGAAGAGAAGATAAAGGGGGTGACATTTGAAAGCGGTTTAATAATGAAGTATTTTAAAGAGCACACATTGCTATCCAGCTTTCTCAAATGCAGCATTTAAATTGCACAAAATTGGTCTATATTATCTTCCTTTCATCTTATTTCAGCATATTTGAAACAATACTTTTACATGAATTAATAGAGAGCTATTACATATAAGGAGCTAAAAATAAAGGCTTCGTGTACAAGAACACATCCACACAGTTTCACTGGCAACAATATGGAAGTAGTTTGGCACTGCCTTCTTTTGGCTCTTTCTTTCTTTCTTTCTTTCTTTCGTTCTTTCTTTCTTTCTTTCTTTCTTTCTTTCTTTCTTTCTTCCCACTTCAGGCTGGAGGTCTGACATCCAAACACTAACCAAGCCTGACCCTACTTAGTTTTTAACATCAGCCAAGGTTGAATAGATGTAATGTGCAATCTGGTCGATTAAGGCTCCTCCAAACATGTAGGAGATGTCCAGTGTCCATTTATACATCCTTAGAACAGCAGTTTTCATTTGTGTGCCATGAAAGGTCCTCAGGTGTGCTGCATCAGTAAGTCACAAGTCCATGACAGGAAGTGCTGGGCAGCTGCATAGACAGAACCCCATCTCCACGGCATGCCTCCATTTCTTCTCCCGAGTCCCAGCAATCTGTGACAATAAGGGATTTGTCACCTGGAAGTCCCACCTATGAGATGTGCTGTGAGATGGAAAAGGTTGAAAACTACTGCTTTAGAGAGCTCTTTCAAACAAATGTCAAATGGGTATTCAATAACATGGAAGTAAAGTGCAGGTAGCTCATCTAACCTTACAATCTTCTCAGTACATTCATACAAAGCTTAGATAGTTTTTTTTAAGTATTTTTTTATCCCACCTTTATTATTTTTATAAATAACTCAAGGTGGCAAACATACCTGATACTTCTTCCTCCTCCTATTTTCTCCACAATAACAACAACCCTGTAAGGTGAGTTGGACTGAGAGACAGTGACTGGCCCAGAATCACCCTGCCGGCTTTCATGCCTAAGACAGAACTTGAGCTCACAGTCACCTGTTTTCTAGTCTGGTCCCTTAACCACTAGACCAAACTAGCTCTCCAGCTGAGTTGATTTTATTCATTCAAGCTTCATTCCTATCCTATTTTTGGTCTCCACGTATTGGGGAGTTTAGGACTGGGTAGCAGCTTCTGTGAAATGGGAGAAGACCAGCAGATTTTCTTTCTTCATTATCTATGCTGATTGTAGTTCAAAATTGAATAAGTTGCTATCTGCGCAGTGAAAGAAGCAGGGTGGAAAATGCTCAAACTACTTGCTATTTTATTCCATCATGGGTGCTCACTGGTGTTCCAAAAGCCATTGAGTGAGGTCTTAGAAGGAATTGTTTTTCCCATGCAACAAATACAGTCATTTCCCTATCTGGAAGCATATACTGTATATCTCACACTTCATCAGAAAGCTTGCACTATCAGAGATGGTGAATGAAGTGCTTTCCTGTTTCACTAAACCATCCCAGAATAGCCCTAGCCACACTTGTGGAAAAAGTTTGGTTAACCAAGCAGATTATGGAAACTGTAGTAGGTTTAGAATTCAAAATGAAGATACTGAAGAGGTGGGTAGCTACTGCTTTTTGGTCCAGTAGTGTGATGGAATGGAATTATGAAGGCCAAGCTCAGGGAGATAAGCATTTTCTTAGCTCACCAGAACTGCGTGGGAGGAACAAGAGGATGAGACTGGCACCTCCCTGAGGAATTCACACTGTTGTGGCTGGAGGACTTTGGGAGCTGGGGTTTTAGTCTGGGAAGATTCTTGCTAGAGGTTGTAGCTAATAAACATAGCTGGACTGAATTTACATGGTCTCTTGGAGTTTCTTGGGCTAGGCCTGACAAGTAGTTAAGTTGTGGCACTAGAACCTGAAAGACCATGAGGTCTAATCCTACCTTAAGTATGGAAGCCAGTTGGGTGACTTTGGGCCAGTCACTCTCCTTCAGCCATAAGAAGAAGATATTAGCAAGCCACAACTGAAAATGTTGCTAAAAAAACTGCAGGGACTTGTCTCTATGATCACCAGGAGTTAGAGTTAACTCTATTGACCATAACAACATTAACACTAAAGGTACCAGAAGTTTAAAAAAAAAAAAAAAGCCATTGGTAGAGTAGTAATGAAGGCCTTGAAAAAGATATTCAGATGCCATGATGTGTCTATACCCACAAAGATAATAATTTTGCAGGCAATGTTTTTTCCTGTAACACTATGGAAGCAAAGGTTGGATTTTGAACAAGTAGGATAGAAACAGAACTGTTGTATTTTGGTATTGGAAACACTCTTGAGCGTACCATGGATAGTCAAGAAAACAAATGTCATAGAACAAAATCATAGAACAAATCAATAAAGAATTCTCACTCAAGACACAAATGCCGAGGCTCAAATTACAATATTTTGGACAGGTTTTGTGAAGACCTAGCTCTCCTGAGAAATCTACAATGCTGAGAAAGGTAGAAGGAAAGAGAAGAAGGTGATGACCATCAGTAAGGTGGATGGACTCAATTACAGTGATGATGGGCGCATCATTGAAAGACTTAAAGGCCAGATTAGAGACAGATCATCCTGGAGAAGATCTATCTATGTGGTTGCTAATAGTTGACACCAACTTGGTGGCACATAATCAATCAAACCAGGAACTAGACAGTCTTGAAGAAATTTCCTGAAGTAAACTCTAGCTGACCTGATGAGCTGTCACAACCACTCTAGCCTCTAGCTGGTACTTACTGTATCTGCTCTCAGGCTAAACTTTTTTTTGCAGTATGCAGATGTAAGGAATCTTTTTGAAAAACAAATGTGTGCATGTTCATGATGTAACACAAATAGCCAACAGCATAGTTATTATTTTAATAATTATATGAAAAATAGTTAAATTAATATGTATACTGGAAACATATATATTCTCTTCTTGTTTCTACTCCTTTTTTCCTTTCTGGAAAAGTGCTTTAAGATCATCATTTTTTTTTACTGGATAAAGGTACACTTTTTTAACTCTCTAACTTGTTGACTGTTTTTGTTGGGATATTTCCCTACACACCAGGGACAAACCCTGCAAACAGTATATCCGCCAGTAGCTTATCGGTAACCATGTTACTTTCCTACTCCTTTTGCTGTCTTCCACTGCTTCCTTACTTCCTTGACTGTCTCTTAACTGTATCTGCTCCTGCTATCTCTAGTTATGCTAAGTAGAGTAGAGGTCAGTCTGTGAGAAAAATGTGAGATGTGTTTATACATTGCTGTAAAAGTAAATATTTTTTAAGCCCTTAATTGTAATGACAATTAGTTTCTTGGATGGATTAGGGTCTTAATGCGTTCTGCAGGACTGGGCAAAAAAGAATGATGGATTAATTTAAAAAATTTTCTGGGGGGTTATTTCATTTCTTTCCTCTTGATCATACCTGTTAGATTTTTAATAAAACATTTAAAGCTTATAATGTCAAAATTAACATGATGGATTATAACAGTATAAAAAAAAAATCAGTGCTTTTTATCAGGTCACTAACCAAGGTAGAACAAAAATTTAAAGCAAGAAACAGAATGTTGTAAGATCCATTAGGTTTTATAGGGTCAAAACATGCTTAAATAGGCATTAAGCCAATGAACTAGAGAGGTCATCAAATATGCATGAAATAAAATGTGTGAGCATTTCATACTTCACTATTCTAGATTAAATGTGCATTACTAATTTACAGGAAATATTGTTGTCTATCTTCATTTTTTGAAATTGGTGATTGGTCCTCTGAAGGCACTTTTTATTATTCTGTATAGAGCAATTCTTTAGATCTGTTTTATCACCAAAGCTAGAAAATGAAGAAACTGCTATAATTGGAGAGGACAAATTATGCTTTGTTGCCAACCAATGGTGTCTTGATCCTAAAATATCAGAAGCTTCTTAGTCAAAAAGAATGCCTTTAGCCTGATTCTATACGATCAAACATTTAAGTGATTAAAATTGTCATGTGGGTTAAACTTAGTGTCATCTGGTTAGAAAGAGCACAACTATATTTGTTGATTGGCATCTCATACTTCTATCTTACAAGAGGTTTTAAAAATGATTTCTAAGGAAAACGTAGACATTTCTCATCCAGAAAGTAAGAGTGGCCACCTTGTACTTTTTCCATTTCTATGGGTTAGGCAGATTCCATTAAATCTCACTCTATGAAAATGTTTATATGAAAGCAATCAATTAGAATTTTGTCTTGAATATTACTAGTATTTTCCAACACTAAGTCCATTTGAACTGGTTATAAGAGTCCCTCTTGGATGGACACCTAATCGTTTACATGTTACCCGATTTAAGGACTATTCTGATTTTTATAACTCCAACTCCCCCTCAGTCCTTGGCATCTATTTTAGTTGTTCTGCTGTTTTCCACTTTTTGCCTATATAGTTGATAACATCAGGATACATCACAGCAGAAGAGACCCACTTTAGTGGTCTGCAGCTTAGTGAAATCATTCTTCACAAATTGTATTAAAGAATCATCATCATCATCATCATCATCATCAAATTGAATGATAAATGATAGATTTGGGTAGACAACCCCACGACTAGACCTGATTTTAACAAGCTTCTAAAAATGAACAATTATTCTCTGACAGGAATAATCTGTTACTTCTCAGAGGGACAGAAGCATGCAATAGAAAGAAGAGGGGGAAGAGAGAGAGGGAGGGAGGGAGGGAGTGTTGGGGAAAGGAAACTTTGGTTCTAGCTTTGCTCACCACTAGCTTTACTCCAGTGCCATGTAACTACAATTAAGGAGAAAACTGTTTCCTATCTCTAATATACTGTAGATTATCAGAATGTTCTTCTCAAATTCAATATGTCATTCTTCAATGACATGTAGTGGTCAGTGAAATTTCATTCTTGATGCAAACACATATTCTCACATGCACCTTGACTGTACGTATGGAAGAGACTGCTCTGAGGGAGAATTCAATACAGGTAGTCCTGGCTTAACAAACCTAACTGGGACTGGAGTTTCCACTGCTAAGCAAAGCGGTTGCTAGGCAAAACATCATGTGACTGCACCACTTAGTAACAGCAGTTCTGGTAGTCCTGGTTGTAGTTGTTAGGCAAGGATCACACCGTCATTAGGTGTCAGCCTTACCAGGTAGACCAGATAGGAAACTCAACCAGATGACCTAATTCTACTTTATTGTAAGGCTACATGAACAGAATCTTGCAAGTCTGAAAGTACAATTCTCCCCCATCTCCTTTACACCCTGAGAAATTAGAGAGGGTCTCTTCTGAGCCTCTTGCCTCACCCACTAACCAGCTGGAGACTATGCTGTTTTTTATCTGACCATTCACTAGGCAGTGTGTCTGGGCCAAGTTTTCCAAGGTCATTCCCACATACCATTACATGAGGCAAGGACCTCACACTTCTCTTGCCTTGTGTAAACTGCTGGCTCCATCCCACTGCCTCTTCCCTGGCTGGGCCTGGTGAGCTCCCTTCAGCAGATGAGGCTCCTCAGTCCTGCCATACTCACCTCCACTTTAACTCCTCCTACCTGTCCCCACATCTTTGCCCTTTTGGCTACCCTGCATTCTGCCATGCCTACCCCAGATGCCCCCTGTTACCCCTAGTTGACCTTCACCATCTTCTTCCTCCTAATGCTGGCCAGGATTGTAAATACGGGCCAGTCGCCAAGTGCCCAAATATTGATCACATGACTGCAGGGGCAATTCAATGGCCATAACTTTGAGGACTGGTCATAACTACCCTTTGTTTGGTGCGGTTGTAACTTCAGTTGCTGAATGAATAGTTGTTAAGTGAGGACTACCTGTATTTTGGGGACGCGGTGGCGCAGTGGCTTAATGACGCTGAAAGTGCCGGCCAGAAATGGCTGAAAGCTTCAGCGGTTCGAGTCCAGCCTCGCGTTAACAAGGTGAGCTCTTGTTTCTATACCCGCAGCTTCTGCCAACTCAGCAGATCGAAAACGTACGTGAGTAGATAAATGAGGACTCTCACCCCGGTGGGAGGAAAAATGCTGGCAACGGCTCAACAGAGAGACGGGACAAGTTGCCGGTAAAAGCGCGAAAAACCGCGCTCGTCCGAAAAAGGGGCGCGAAGCAACGGAAATCCCGCCTCCTGTGCTGCCAGCTGGGCTGACGCTCTAGGAATTAGGCTCTGGCAAAGTCTAATTCCGAAACTAGAAAGATGCAATTGCCTTGAAAACCGCTAGGGGGCGGTCACTGCAGGGTCAGTAATGACTGTTAAGCAGATAAAAAAAAAAAAAAAAAAAAAACCTGTATTTTCCATGGAATGTATAGAAGCCAGAAGTTGGGTTCTTTACATTCCTATGTTCATAGAGTATATCATTTGATATTCTTCCCTCACCCAGTTCTTGTTTAATCAAGAAGAAACTACTGCAGATAGACTTTGTATTTTCTATCTGTTCTCATGTAACTTGGTGAACGGGATTTTGATATTTGATTCAAGAGAATTTTAGTGAAAGCCCTGTAGACTAGAATATAGTACTCTTATTTAATTCTTTATTGTACTTATTTAATTATCAGGTAGCCAGAATTTTTAAGACAATGTTTATCTTTCATTGCACACTAATTTCTCCAGCAGTCAGCATCCTCAACTTTCTCCATTTTCTTACATGAGAAAACAATATCACGGGGGATTTTGTCCATTGACAGCTTTTATTTTTCCCCAAAATTGAGAATTGGACAACCAGAATGATTCAAAGTCATGAAAAGAAGTGTAGCAGACAACAACACCATGGTCAACAATACACTTTCCACCATCTTCAACAAAGACGTAAACTCATAAATGTTGCCAAGAGAAACTGGAAAGAAAATTTCAGTCTGGCAATAAAATAGAAAAACAGAAACCTCTTTTGGAATGAAGGCAGATTTTAGCACTGCATTACAAGAAGCAATTTAAAGAAGTTACAGATATATTAGCATAGGCCATAGAAACATTTTAAAAAAGGGAAGGGAAGCATGGTCTCACAGGATAATATTATTCAGAAAGTAGGATCAGAATCATTATGGTTGTTTTCCTCTTGTGATTTCTTGATGTAGAGGGCTGGTTTTGAATGGCTCTGTAGGGGCAGCTATAACTTGGCTAACAATATTTAAATGACTTCCTTAAGTCAACGTTTGAGCTACTATTGCATCTCTAGCTTCTTCTGTTTGTGACAGCAGCCCAGCATGTGTTCTTGGCAATATGTCAGGCTCCACTCTGAATTTCCTACCTTGTGTCAGTTTGTGTCACACCTTTCACTGTTAAAAAAAAAAAAAAAAGTTCTTACACTTAGCAATATACCCGTTAGATCCTTTCTGTTTACAGCAAAACCTTTAAGAAATAGAAAGCTATGCTTAAATGCCTGCCTACCAAATAACCTATTTCTTTCACAGAGTAAAGGAAAAAAAAAAGGGGGGGGCGTCATTTTTGGCTTCAGATTTCAAGGAAGTATCAGTGACAGTAAGCTTATTTCCACATGATCTGCTTTATTCAATAAGTTCCCTAACCTGCTAATTATTATCAAATCCGAATTCTGCATGGGAAATTCAGTTGATGGTTTGTTTGTTTGTTTGCTTGTTTTAAAAAACAAGACTTTATCCATGAAATCATGTTTTTCATTTGATTTTGCTAAGACAGTATTGTGACAGCTCCATAATCCCACTTTTTGTTGGTAGATTTCACAGCATGGCCTCTTCAGACTGAGTTCACTAAATATATATATATATATATATATATATATATATATATATATATACTTGTTTTTGAGTCAGCTCTGCCCATGTGGATTACAATAGGAGTGAGAAAGGTGACAGATAACAAATGTTGGCCTGTCTGGCAAATAACAGAAAATGATTCGACAGACTTTTGATAGGAGCTCCATCCACAAATAGCACTACTGGTGGGAAGAGCCCACTGGTGACAGGAGAAACCTTACAAGTTTACCCTTAAGAACTGGAACATGAATCACAGTATTGTAAGGGACCTTAAGATATCATTTAGTCCAATTTCCTGCTGAATGCAGGTCATGCAATGAAATATTCCTGAAAGGTGGTTGTCCTGGCTCTGCTTAAATACTTCAAGCCAAGGACAATCCACTGCCAAATAGTCATTGTTCTTAGAAAATTTTATCTGATATTTAGCTAAATTCAACCTCCCTGGAATTTCCATTGATAGTATTAGTCTTTTCTCTTAGAACAATAGAGAACAGCAACGCTCCATCTCCTACATAAAAATTATTCAGGTATTTGAACATTTCATTAATTTCTCCTATAATCTCTTCTTCTCCTGGCTTAACATCTATGCTCTTTAATAATGGTTCTATCTGAGATCTGATTTTAACTCCCTTAGGAACGTGATTGGTCTGCTCTCCAGTGTCCTTTTTAAAAAGCAGCACTCAGAATTGGACACACTACTACAAATGCAGATAAGTAATGTAAAATACAGATGACCCATTACTTTCTGTGTGCATCTGGATAATGTGCTTCTCTTAATGCAGTCTAAATTGCATTAGTTATTTTTACCAGCCACATTGAAACGCTGACTTACATTCAGCTTATGATCTAAAACTTACACTTTTCAAATACTTACACTTATGCTTTTGATTTTCATTGTTCCTAAATGCAAAAGTGGTGTTGTCCATGTTGATTAGTTGATTAGTTTTGTATTGTCTGCAAATTTGTAAACAGCTGCTCTACACCCTTAAGTAGTTGACTGATAAAAATGTGAAAACCAGTGTTTAAGGCACCAGGCTAGACAGCAGGAGATTGTGAGTTCTAGTCCCACTTTAGACATGAAAGCCAGCTGGGAGACTTTGGGCCAGTCACCCTCCCTCAGCCCAACTCACCTCACAGGGTTGTTGTTATTGTGGGGAAAATAGGAGGAGGAAGAAGTATCAGGTACGTTTGCCGTCTTGAGCTATTTATAAAAATAATAAAGGTGGGATAAAAAAAATCTAAAAAAAAAGCACACATTCATGAACATTCTTAGGAACATATATGTGTGTGTCTGAAGGTTCTCTTCCTATGTCCTCACTGACTATGGAGTATGGAACATCAGATCATGAACAAAGCGATATGAATAGCTGGAGATTAAATATCCAGGGCTTAATTCGTGTCACAGAAAGAACTTTATTCCCTTGTTAGAAAGCCCAATAAAGCAGATTTAATTATTAGTTATACTGTGAGGGACTTGCTCATTACCAATGGTAAGTATATTCCTGAAACTATTGTCATCTACTTTTAATAGCATCCATACAAATAGGGTTGACACATTCCTTTAAAATGATTTTTTTAATTAAAACAAAACAAACATTTGTCCTGTTTAATGCTAAATTCAGGAAGAACTCAGAATTCCCTGTGGGATAGAAAGGAAATGGCCAAGGTTCTGCCTGCTTGTTCTGGGATACTGAGTGGATAGATTTACCTTGTGCGCAAACACTGCTTGGATTTATAGCTCTCTACTAGGAGCCTGTTGTTGTTACCTATGGACAGACTACAATAATGTTCACCCAGTAAGGAAAGAGAGTATTAAATCTATTTTGAGAAATAATAGAATATGGAAATAATACAAAATTATCATAGTTTCTGAAAGTCATTGCAACACATTGCAAAGTGTTTGGTAAGTTTTAGAAGAAACAATTAAATGCTTTCATTAATACTTTAAATAATTTGTAATTAACCAGTATTGTTTTAGATGCAGGTTATCTGCTAAATAAAGAAGTATTAGATGAATTCTGCCATGTCAGGTCAGAGGGTTGTTACCAGTAAAAGGAAGCCAATCATCTAAACTATTAATCTGTTCTTGCTTAGGCCATTTACATAGCTCAGATATCTTAAAGAGTTCTAGACTGAGTTTATTTCTGGAAAAGAACCAGTTCATCATAAGGTTATCGCTTATATGACCAGATAACCCCATCACCACATGCTCAGGTGCAATGCCAGTTACACAATCAGAAGCAAGCAACTGGTCCTCATTTACAAACCAGTTCTTTGAAAATGGCATCCATGAAATTCAAACTAGAATGTCAAATCTTTTGCCAACTGTTATGATGCACTAATTTGTTTCAGTGAATGCAAATAATCTCAACTATTGATTGATTGATTGATTGATTGATTGATTGCAGCATGGGGGGGGAAGAGTGAATATTTATTTTAATTATATGCTAAATTCCTACTATGCAGCTATAGGTTAAATTAAATAAATACTGTTTTATCTAGTCTTTCACTTTTTAAACAGGAAACCATTGTAGTAAAAAGGCTTATGTGTTGGACTATGACTGGGGAGGCTCAGGTTGAAAGCTCCCTCAGCCCTGGAAATGTGGTGGGTAACTTTGGGCCAGCCTCTCCCTCGGCCTTACAAAAGCATCCTTAAATTCTTGGGAAAAATAGTGGGTATATCAACAACTGCTAGACTTTCTCCATGGTTTACCATAAAAACAAATCTAAAATGAAGAGATTAAAAACAATTTAAAAAGCTATCAAGGCCAATTAAATCAAGGAAAATATTAAATTAATAATGAATCAACAAGCCTGTTGATCTGTGTTCCAAAGTGTCCCAAAAAGCTTACTAGGCAGGGAATGCATTTTGAAGAACTGGGGCTGTGGACAGAAAGGGCAGTAACTTGAGTAATCTCCCAGTGAGTTTGAGAAAACTGTAGGCAAACCCTCTCAAGGTTTGCTTTAATTGTGGAACTCCATGTAGAAGTATAGAGATAAATAAATAAAAGAAATATCCATTTTGATCTAACAAATACATATGAAGTCAAGTGGACTAAGAGACATTGATCTGACAATGTAGTTAATCACTTACTTATTATATTTTTAGTTCACCTCATAGCAAACATTGGCTGGGAAAATTACATAAGACAAAAATAATGAAAACAATACATGATAAAATGAATAATTATAGTAATCAGAAGAACAATATAGATGACATAAAAGAACCATTTCAGTACTCTGAAGATTTGAAACCTAACACTAGTTACAGAGAACAATGTTAAAATGAGTATATAATTCCAAAAGACATAATATTTGAAATATTCTTTTCTTCCAGATGAATCTGTCACATCTCAGGTGATAACAACCCCAAATTTCTACACTTCATTAATTTCTATTTGCTAGTTTAGTTATGTGATATTTCTGAAATATGTTGATGAAAGATACAGCTGCTGTTCTGCTGTACAGAGGTAATATAGTACAGTTTCAGTGTTTTCATTCTGACCTATATTTTGGCTCTATCACCCCATAGATTGTTCATTATGAGCTTTCAGGAACAGAGGGGCAGTACAGGTGTTCTGGACTCAATGTCAGGATTCAGAGAGAGCCACATGCAGCCCACAGGATCCTATGTCTGGCCCACACCAGACACAGAAATTGGTATAAAGAGTGGTGCCCATAGGGGAGCTTCCTAGAATGTACTGGCTTGAAGTCATATACAGATGTTCACTGGAACATCTCACTGAAAGTTTATATGCGCACCAGAACTATTGCAGTAGCAAAAATCAACATAAAACCAGGTGATTAAAATATCCTGTATTGGGAATGAGCATATGGAGATGCAGCCATGCAGTACACATGCATAGATGCATACCTCAGGTAAATATACACAACTGATCTGGAAAGGTCTGGACTTCTTAGACATTAGGGAATGAGTCGGGGCAAGTGAAATTCATACAAAAGGGAGTAAAATACTGGGGCAGACTGGGGCAACTGGCCAAGAGCATGTAATAGGCACATTTAAAGACGGATGCCATAATTCTAGTCATACACTTCAAAAAATGTAGTAGGAGTTCTACTTGTGAGCATTGCCACCACCCTACATTTGCAGAACCCCAGTTATGAGAATCCTATTTGTAGTCAAGCAAACCTACACGTAACTTTGATTCCAATTTTATTATTCAGGTCAGAGGCCCGGAAGGCAAGGCCTACTTTGTGCAGGACTAAAAGGGTAGGGCTGCCTTATTTCCTTGTGCTCTTTGGCTCTAGGAAACACCTCTTTTTTCACAGCTAAAACCTAGGATGAGCTGACACAGCTGGCATCAGGTTCAAGATGAACAAAAGGGAGCAGTTTTTTCTTGCAATACAGAGTAGATTGTGGCATTTTTCACATCGTGATGAAGACCAGCTTTAAATAAGAACAAGACTATTGATGTCTCTTAGTAAAGACATACAGCTATGCATAAAGCTACACATCATTTCCAGAATCAAAAACAACATATCTCTGGATGTCAATTCCTGGAATATAATAGTAAAAGAATACTACTGTTCTCATGTCCAGCTCGTGAGATTTTATAGGAATCTAGCTGACCATTGTAATAAACAGGATCCCTTTGATCTCAGCTGGAAAGACTGTATTTATGTTCTTGTGTGGCATAATAGCTGTGAACCAATGCCAAATAGAGTTAGATTAATAAAGCTGAAATGAGAATGATTATGCTAATATGAAATTAATATGCTTTCTGACAGACTGATTACCCAAACATAGTAGTAAAGGAATGGAGCATCTAAACAGCATGCAACTTGCAAGGAAATGAAGTTATGCAGTTAAAATGTCACTAATTAACCCAGAGAAGAGGAAATATAGCTCACAGTTTAAAATGTAGTAAACAGTATGCTGGAATTTAACTATATAATCAAAGGAGAGTAATAAACATAGAAACCAATGCAATTATCAGCCTTTCAATTAACAAAATACCTTAGTGTCTTTTCTAAACTCAGCTTCACCCTGTCAGTTGGGTGACTTTGATATGTACTGTTTTGGGATTGTTTTTAATTTGTTTATAAGCCATCCAGAGACATACTCAGACAGCTGGGTAGCCATACAAGTTGAAATGAATACATGTGCTATTTTTCTATTAGAAAAGTCAATTTATAAGATACAATTTAACTGGAAATGTTATACAAGAAATTTGATCGATACCATGGAAAAAACTGTAATTTCTATACATGGGGAAGAGAGATAGAAGCAGTTCATTATCATGAACTGTTAGTACATATTACTGCACGTGGAAGAAATTAATTTGATTATTAAAAGGAAGTATTTTATGGAAGAGGATACCGGTTATGATGCAAAGTTAAATGTGCCTTCTCAAAAGTAAGTACCATTAAGTTCAGTGGAGCTTTTTCCCAGGTAAGTGAGAACAGCATTGCAGTCAAATTAGCTGATTATAAATCAACATTCAACAGCTGGACAAGTCTGCAAGTTTCCAGGTGTGCTTTCAGCAGGTGGCCGCTTTCAATTCTTTGAATTAATATAGTAGCAGTAGAATTCTCCCCAAGATTACCATTTTGACAAACGCTGTCAGCAAAGGTGACCCTCAGGCTACAAGTACAAGTATCACTTTAGTTAAACCAGATTTTAAAATGTCATTTTGGCCTATATATTTCCCAAAACAGCATCAATACTCTTAAGAGCATAGATGCATAATTTTAGCCCATAACATTGAATTAATAAATTATTGGCCCATCAAGGCAGACCTAAGAAAAAAATGCAAACACTGTGTAAAAGCATAAATAACATCTTTCCATAGGTGAGAATTATTGTATTTTTGCAAGTTTGTTTTGTCAGGATGGAGGAGCTTCATTGGTACCATCGATAGCCAGTGATGCAACAGTTCCCAAAGCTAAAGAAAGGCTATCATTCTATGTGTCTGTCTATGGGAATGTGATTCCCATAAATATACCATTGTGTATAAATTATGGAATATTCAGGCTAGCCAATATCCACATTTTATTCATAGGCATCTGGGGGGTGGGGGTAGAGGGAAACAGGCACAAGTGAAGAAATATATGTCATAAAGTTGTGATGCATAGTCTGCCCTTAAGTACTTGTGCAGACCTCACAACATAAGTACAAAATGACAGAGTTTGTGTTATGATGTCATGATGCAAGTTTCATCCTTTTGACATCACCATGGTTAGGAACAGACACTATGATGTTTTGGTGAAAAAGGTCCACTTTTTTCAGTGGACCTTTTTAAAATAAGTTTGCTTAGGACTGAAGCCCTCAACTGATAATCGCTGGCCAAAGATTGGTTCAAACAATTGGTATGTTTATCTATGTTCATATCTACATATGAACATAGGGAATAATTTATCTCCTTTAAGAACCACCTTTTGTGTGCTATAAATGGCACAGTCACATTATTCTCTAAATTATATCACTAGCAGCTGTTAAATATTTATATACCTACTGTTATGAACAAATCATTTTTCAGTCTATTTCATGGGTACAAATTATTTATCAGTACACCATTAATTATTAAAATTTCCCTGGTGCCATACTTGAATTAATAATTCAAATTCATATAATTATCTATTATATCATAGAAGTATGATTTAGCTTCATTTGTTATCAGTAGTACAAACAGGAAGTCTATCACAGGCTGTAAATACACATAAGGTATGATAGCCGTCACTAATAACCATCCACTGGTTTATAAAATCAAGATCGTGCTGAGCTACTTTGCCAGCTTAATATCTCTACCATGTAATTGTAATACCAGTGAAACTCTGTGGACGTCTGGAAGCCTTTGTTCACTGGCTATTCTCATGTGATGTAGATTTCTGCAGGCACCTTTTCAGGAACACCAACCATCTCATTAGAAACATCAATGCATGCCCCAGCTAAACAAAATGCACAAACCCTAATTTAACCCCCTAAGTTATTATATATCCCTGAAAGACAAAGTTGCTTTTCTATGAACAGATTTGTTACCATCTGTAATAGAATAGGGGGGGAAAAAGTGCTTATAAAGTTTAAGCTGACTTACCTGTAGTTTGATCATATGTTCTGCAGAGCAGTAACAGCAGCAAAGTCTTGGGCTTTTCATAATGATTCAAGGAAGTGGTTGTAATTTCCTTGTTCATTGGCAAAATGACTTCACTGTGCAAGAGAAGGCTCAGAGCAGTGGAATTGTATCAGGCAAGAAAAAGCACATCCCCAAAACCTATTGAACATGCTTGCCACTCCAATGCTTGGGTGTAAGATTATGCTGATAATTTATGAGAGTGAGGGGAAATGGCCTAATACAAAGGATGTATATGCCTGAATGGCCCTATTTCAGTTAACTAGCACAACACTGTAAATAACATTAAAGGGTCAATCTGTCCTTGACTAATACCAATATTTCTTGTATGCAATCAAATTTTATGCTTTTGCTAACATAACAACTTTTTATGGAAGGAATGTGGGGTAGGGGTGGGGGGCTAATCAGCCAAGCTCCCAGAGCAGATTTATTTACATATATATGACAACCCCTCTCACTAAAGTGACTCTGGCTGGTGAATGGAATTTAAAATTAAAACAACTACATAAGTAATATATATAGAGGGGGGGGGGGAGAGAGAGGGAGGGCGGGCGGCTGGATAGCGTAGTAGTTAGAACACCGCCTTTGATGCAGGAGAACGGGGTTCAAATCCCGGCTGGTACCTACCTTACCAGTAGGGGTCCTTGGGCAAAGACCCCCTAACGCTTCACCTGCTTACCTCAAAATATGAGAGTGACACGAACTAAGAGAGTCATGCCGGCTCGGACGTCACCCAGATTAACAAGGTCTGCGTCAGAAGTTGGGGAACCTGGACAATCTGATGTTAAGTGGGCTAATGGAACAAACCATACATGGACGAGACAAAAGAACTTGGAAATGATGGAATGCTACTACAACAGCAGACCTAATGAGAGGGGATATATGAAACATATGAGGGAACTATGGGTAGACAGAAGGCCTACATCCACACTAACTGAGAAACAACTAGTTACCCAGCGCTTCAACATAGTGCAGAGGAAGCTGCTCTCACAACTTGAGATAGACCAACTCCATATTACAACCCGGACTCAAGCAGACCTGGAAGAACAAGCAGATGTGCATCCAACACCTGAAGCTGGAATGTCACTGCCACCCCTTGCATTACAGAGCACAGCAGCTGATATGAGGCATAAGATCATGGATAAACTAGCTACAGTCAACCCTCAAGTCTGATTACCAAGGCTCAGTGGAGAAGCACCATCAGATAGTATGCTAGAAGATGCCAACAGAGCCCTCCAGACAATCCCTACTACCACCATAACTGAAACCAATGAATTGGTATATGCTACAGCCGCTGTAATCCTGGAAATGCTTGGCTACATGATCAAGAAGAACAGCAGTACATACCCAACCTGGAAAATGAGATTGGAGGGTAAGATCAAGGCAACTCGGAGAGAAGTTAGTCAGCTGGTGGAACTACAGAAGCGTGTGGAGATTAAGGATAAGACTCGGCTACTGAAAAAATACATGGGCCTGACTCCATTTGAAGCCCTAGAGACTGCTAAACAAAGGCTCACAGCACTGGCTACCAGGCTAAGGAGATACACTAGAGAAGCAGAGGCCAAGAAGATAAATGCCCTGTTCTCCAAAGAACCATCCAAAGTCTACTCCCAACTGAAGTGCAACCACAGAGTAGCAGCTGAGCCACCAGCAGTGGAAACTGAACAGTACTGGAAGAGCATATGGGAGAAAGAGAAGACACATAACACCAGTGCAAAGTGGCTGCAGGACCTGAAAGCAGACCACAGCAATCTCCCAGAACAGGAACCAGTCACCATCACAGTAGCAGACATCCAACAGTGGATCAAGAACATGAAAAGCTGGACAGCACCTGGCCCGGATATGATCCACACCTACTGGCTAAAGAAACTAACAGCAGTGCATGAACGCCTAGCAGCACAGATGAACCAACTGCTAGCAGCAGGCTCCCACCCAGACTGGCTAACACAAGGAAGGACAGTCCTGATCATGAAAGACCCTCACAAAGGAACAGCACCATCCAACTACCGGCCAATAACCTGCCTCCCCACAACATGGAAAGTTCTATCAGGCATCCTAGCTGCCAAGCTACAAGACCATATGGGCCAGTACATGAGCACAGCTCAGAAGGGCATTGGGAACAACACCAGAGGCTCAAAACACCAGTTACTCATAGGTAGAGCAGTCACCCGAGATTCAAGGTCTAGGCAGACCAATCTGAGCACAGCCTGGATTGACTACAGGAAAGTCTATGACTCAATGCCGCACACATGGATCTGTGAATGCCTGGCTCTATACAAAGTCAACAGGACACTAAGGACCTTCCTCAAGAACTCAATGGGACTGTGGAAGACAACACTGGAAGTGAACTCAAGGCAGCTCGCACAAGTGGCCATCAAGTGCGGCATATACCAAGATGATACACTGTCCCCACTGCTGTTCTGCATAGGCTTAAACCCCCTCAGCCAGATAATCACAAGGTCTGGATATGGGTAGAAGTTCAAGAGTGGACTCACCATCAGCCACCTCCTCTACATGGATGACATCAAGCTGTATGCTAAGAGTGAATGACACATTGACTCACTGATCCACCTGACATGGATCTACAGCGAGAACATTGGGATGTCATTCGGACTGGAGAAGTGTGGCAGGATGATACTAAAGAGAGGGAAGGTAGTTAAGACCGATGGAGTGGAATTACCAGTGGGCCACATAGCAGACATAGAGACCAGCTATAAATACCTTGGTGCCCCACAGTCACACGGGAACCATGAGGAGGAGTTAAGAAAGATAGCAACATCCAAGTACCACCAAAGGATAAGACAGGTCCTGAAGAGCCAGCTCAATGGGAAGAACAAGATCCATGCCATCAACATGTATGCCCTGCCAGTCATCAGATACCCTGCCTGTATAGTGAGCTGGCCAAAGGAAGACATGGAGGCTGCTGATGTGAAGACCCGGAAGCTCCTCACAATGTACGGAGGTTTCCACCCCAAGTCCAACACCCATAGACTGTACACCAGCCGCAAAGAGGGCGGGCGGGGTCTGATGAGTGTCAAAGCCACTGTCCTGGATGAAACCCGAAGTATCCAGGAGTACATCAGTAAGATGGCACCCAAAGATGAGCTGCTGAGAGAATGCCTCAGGGAGCAGCAGACAAGGCATGAGGTTGAAGCAGAGGAAGTGCCATGGCAAGACAAGCCCCTGCATGGGATGTACCATCGACAGATAGCTGAGGTGGCTGACATTGGGAAATCCTATCAGTGGCTGGAAAGGGCCGGACTAAAAGACAGCACTGAGGCACTGATCATAGCAGCACAAGAACAGGCACTAAGCACCAGATCCATAGAAGCAGGGGTCTACCACACTAGACAGGATCCAAGGTGCAGATTGTGCAAAGAGGCCTCAGAGACAGTCCAACACATAGTGGCAGGGTGTAAGATGCAGGCAGGAACAGCATACACTGAACGGTACAACCAAGTAGCTGGCATTGTGTACAGGAACATCTGCACAGCGTATGGGCTAGACCCCCCCAAGTCCAGATGGGAGATTCCACAGAAGGTCGTGGAGAATAAGAGGGCTAAGATCCTGTGGGACTTCCAGATCCAGATGGACAGGCAGGTACTGGCTAATCAACCAGACATCGTGGTAGTAGACAAAGACCAGAAGACAGCGGTAGTGATAGATGTAGCAGTGCCAAGTGACAGCAACATCAGGAAGAAGGAGCATGAGAAGCTGGAGAAGTACCAGGGCCTGAAGGAGGAAATCGATAGGATGTGGAAAGTCAAGGCCAAAGTGGTCCCAGTGGTGGTAGGAGCACTCGGGGCCATGACTCCTAAGCTGGGAGAATGGCTCAAACAGATCCCAGGAACAACCTCAGAGCTCTCTGTGCAGAAGAGTGCAGTGCTAGGAACAGCTAAGATACTGCGCAGAACCCTCAAACTCCCAGGCCTCTGGTCGAGGATCCGAGATTGAGGAAGACACATACCACCCATAGGGGTGAGAGGGGAATTTTTATACACACACACACAGATACATACATATACACACACATAGTACTGTGCAAAAGCTTTAGGCAGGTGTGAACAAATGCTGTAAAATAAGAATGCTTTCAAAAATACATATTGCAATTGTTTATGTTTTTCAATTTACAAAATGCAAAGTGAACAAACAGAAGAGAAATCTAAATCAAATCAATATTTGGTGTGACTACCCTTTGGCTTCAAACCAACATCAATTCTTACACTTGCACACTTTGTACACTTGCACAAAGTCAGGGATCTTGTAGGATTAGAGTCAGGTGTATTATTAACCAATTATACCAAGCAGGTGCTAATGATCATCAATTTCATATGTAGGTTGAAACACAGTCATTAACTGAAACAGGAACAGTTGTATAGGAGGGTTAAAACTGGGTGAGGAACAGCCAAAGTCTGCTACTAAGGTGAGGTTGTGGAAGACAGTTTCTTGTCAGAGGTCATACACCATGACAAGACTGAGCACAGCAACAAGATTCAAGGTAGTTATTCTGCATCAGCAAGGTCTCTCCCAGGCAAAGATTTCAAAGCAGCCTGGGGTTTCAAGATTTGCTGTTCAAGCTCTTTTGAAGAAGCACAAAGAAACGGGCAACACTGAGCACCCTAGATGCAGTGGTCAGCCAAAGAATCTTAATGCAGCAGATGGAAGACACATCATGCTTATTTCTCTTTGACATCAGAAAATGTCCAGCACCACCATCAGCACAGACCTGGTGGAAACCAGTGGGATTTTGTTTATAAAATTAAAGGCTATGTCTAGCTCTTGTATGCTCATAATTAGCCATTAGATCATCTAATTTATTTATAGCATCAGGGGTGTCCTCAGGATCAAAAAAGTCAAGATGGCAGCTGCAACTAAAATAATGGCAGAGCTTCGATCTTGATTTTTTTTTTTTACCACCCTCTACGGACACTCCTGAATAAAGTCTACTTTTTTGTGTCTTTTGAAATAAACATTCCCTGTATCATGCTTTTCAGAGTACCATTAAACTATTAATTGTATATACTTCTGGGGAAAAAAGTAATCTGCAGTGTCCTTTTGTACAGTTCATAACATCCTGTCACTTGAGCTGTGATTCTAGTATATTATTATGGTGAGATTTACCTTTAATTTCCTAAAATGTTTTCAAGTGTGCATGTTTGTGTCTCTGAGTCTATTATCTATCTATCTTTGCTATTTGCAATCAGTAACAATAGTTGATAGTAGTTGTGACTTTTTTTAAAAAAAAGTAACTTAGAAAATCCAATGCAATTTATTCAGTTTTCCAAATGTATTGAAATCATCAGATTAGATCAAATCTGAGCCATTGTGCATACTCCCAATTAAAAAAAGGCCTCTCCCTGAAAAGAACCTGTAGGGCTTCTATCAGTCAAAATAGACAGCCTTGGGCTAGACAGACAGACAGACTGTCCTGCTCTTGCTCTTGCATTCCTCTATATATGAAGGTCCTTTGTGAAATCTGCCTTTGATAAGAATTCAGTGATGATTCTTCAAGAGCTACTGATCCTCCCTAATGAGTTATTGGATTTGGTTTGCATAATACATGTCATACTTTTCTAGGAATTGTTTACTTGGGGCTGGAGATAGCTATTATTTTTTCTGTTTCTTTTCTTTCTTTCTCTCTTTTTTTTAATCAACAGAAGGATTTTACAAGTTGGGCTAATTAAAATACAAAGGGGGTTAGTTTTAAAGGGTTTATTCCCTTTCAAATGCTTTAACTTCAGCACTACAGCATATGCAAATACTCACTCCAGTAGTAATATTTAAAATATTCTTTTCTTATTCTCTAGTTTGTTGTTATTTTTACATTTACCTGAGTGATCTTAGATGTATTCTAGTTTATTCCACAGAAAAGAAATTTAGTATAAAATTAAATTAGACTTTCCAAAGAGTCTGTTCTGAATTCTGAACAACAGACTTTCAAAATTAGCACTTGGCCTTCTAATAAGATCCAGTCTTACACACACACACACACAAACATATACACATACATACATACATACATACATATATATATATATATATATATATAGTATTTTTTTTTCTTCCAGAAGTTTTAACTTCTGCTTCCTGGGGGGGGGGGGGGGGCTAAAATAAAAAGTGAAATAACACTTTATCTTAGAATTGTTCAATGTACTTTGTATATGAGCTAGCACACAGACAATGTTTTCCTTAGGCGTATAATTGTGCTTTCTTTAATTGGAGGTCTTTGATAGAGCCTTTTATTCTTTTAACCTTTTTTCATCCATGCTGGATTAGTATACAAGTGAGAATAATTTTAATGGCTTACCAAGCAAGAGGGCACATGGGATGCTTTTGGACACTGTGATCTACTGTGATGAGAAGTTGAGTTGAAGGCAACATGTTTATCTTTTTAATTTGAAGATTATGTTGAAATTGAAACACATTCTCCAAGGTGAATAACAAGCACTTTGGTTGCAGTACTTAACCTTAGCTGTGAGTTAACATTAATTACCTGGCATACTTGTATCTATCTGCTCTACATAGATTGTAAAACAATAGCTCTCAAACAATTGTACATAGACCTCTAGTGAAATAGCATGGTCTTTATTGGTACTTTCATCAGGCTGACAATGAGGGTACATTTAAAACAAGAAGCCCCAGTAGCATCCTGACAATCATTAATTGACTAATTGAGCATGTCTACATCTCCATGCAGAACTCTCTAGTTAGGGCAGCTGAGAATGTGTGTTAGGTTCTTCTTCCACCAGATATTTCTCTATGGAAATAAACTATATTTAAAGTTGTGGTATGATTAAATTAAACGAACTTAATCACTGGATGGTGATGACAGAACTTTTCCATTAAAAAAAAAAAAAGCAGACATGACTAAATTCAAATGAACACCCACCATCAACTCGGAAAGATAGATTGTATTTTCAAACTCTCAGGCATGGAAAATAGAGTCAAAACATCTTCAGATGTTAGAAATCAATCTGTGGATTCAGTCAGATTGTAGACAATATATTTATACGGTATTAAATATATACTGTGAAAATTAATATTTGAAGTTGCTACCAGCAATCAGGCTTGGTGTTCACCTGGACTGAAGGAACTGAAAGCATGGTCAAGGAGAAGCAAAGGTGATCATAAACAGAACCAACTATATGTTTAGTTTGCTGTTTTTCCCTCTCTCGCAAAGCCTGAAATCGTTATCTATCTGTAAGGTACCACTTAAAACCATAAGAACAGTTCTGCAATGCAGAGCAACCATTTAGCTTCTAGAGTTAGCAAAGAATCTATCTTTCTTCTTGAACAGTTGCAGAGCTGTAGTTAAAAGCACTGCATGAACAAAAGATGTGATTTGGTGCCCCAAACAGTTGAGTCCAGGACAAAAAGTAAAAATAATTGAATTTAAATTTAATTAAAACGAAATTACATTAGTACATTGGCAATTTGACTACTTCCTTACTATGACATTGACAATTACAGTTTGGCTATCGATTCTGGAGGGAATCTGGGGGACACAGCCAACACTTTGTGGAACCTCTGATTGGGTACCACTGATTTAAACTCACATTTCTTCATTCCACGAGCACATACCACATGCATACCACATTAAAGGGGAAATAAATAATAAATAAAGGAAGCACATTATGGAAGAAAGATCACAGGGCTTGAAGATATTCACTTTATAATGATGCTTTATGAGTGGAGTCCAGCCCTTTAAGAAAGACAGCCCATATTCAGGTGTATGTACAAAGGCTTTCACTGCTGAACAATGCCCCCAGGAACCTGCATTATTTGATGTGATCCAGACAGCATTCTACCAGAAAAGGTCTCCTTTTCATGAGAAAACTGTCAGCCATCGAACCGTGAGCAGCTGATAGACAAGAATGCTTCTCTGCTATCTTTGATTGGCCGCGAGTCTTCCCTTGCACATGGGTTCCTATAGTTCAAGACTTATTTAAAACAAACAAAGCAAAAAACAAAAACAAAAGTGAGGTATCCAGAGAGGAGGATAGTTTCCCTAACTCTACAGTGACAGACGTTTGGGTTGATAATAGAGCTAGGGGTCTTTATTACTGTTTCTGTAAGTTCAAAATTAATATTTCATCTCAGTTCTATCCTTGTACCAAATGGTTTGATTTTAATGAATATACTTTACCAGATAAAAACTGCTTCCACCTGAAATGCTTCAATTTAACAGAGCTTATTTGTCTCCATCCATATTGAAATGTGATTAGAATGGCACATGAAATTATTATATTCAGAGATCCACATTGACAGCAGTTTTAAAGTCAAACACTGACTACAGCTATTTGAATCAGACACTGAACTGTGAATTAGAACATCCGATGGTTGATTGCATTAATATCAATATTTATACCTCTGTAAAATATGTTCTATGACACTGTAATTAATAAAGCTATTAATATTATGTCAACTTAGGATCTGTAATTATACTGTTATAAGCTAAAATTTATTGTTAGAGTAATGATCTCTTCTAGCACTCAGCTGGAGACCTGATTTTTTTTCCCCATAGAAAACTATAAAACTAGAGATTTCATTTTATTTCCTCTATCAACCATCATATTTTAAATATCTTAAAACTGGAATTTGTTTTCATTTGGAGTAATCATGATTGCACTTGGAGAGTGTACTTTTAATTAATCAGGTTCCCTCCCCCCCCCCCAAAAAAAAATCTGGAAGTCATGTGGGAAATGCTTCACCTTGATTCTTTATGCTATCCTGGTAAATTAAGAATGTGTTCAGCAAATGTACAAGTATGTTCATCTCTTTAACCTGAAATTGTGGCTCTTCCATATTAAAATCTAAAAAGAAAATGAAATCCTATATCCCAACAGGCCATCTGCAACTTAGCTTACTCTGTGCTAAATGCTGCTATTGAGGAAGAGGTAAAAAAATATCACCATATTATTACTATTAGGTGCAAAAATGTTCTATTTTCAGCTTTGCTAGCTTTCAGCATGTGTTCCAGATGGCCTGGAATAAGCCTGACCAGTATGTCCTTTCTCTTAATTTTCATATCCAGTATGCATTGGACTATGTTTCAGCTTCTAAGCTAGGATTAGACATCAAAGAAAAATGTACAAATGCATCATTTTTTATCAACCAATGATAAATCAACTAATTTATCAATCTTTTTCTCTCACTAGGAAATATATAACAATGTTAATATCCAAGTAGTGACTGAGACTCAAAGTTGGAACACACATTATATCTATATACTACTAAAACTCTCATGTCTGATTGTTTGTAACCTTCAACTGGACAAAATGATGCATCATAGGATGACAGTTTTTCAACCAAAGTGCCTCAAAAGGGCTAACTTGCAGAATGCTGGGACCTATTACTTCCATGGGAATGAAATTTGAGGATGTTGTTGCCGCTTCAGTGCTGCTGTGCTTTTGCTTCTTCAGCGCTGTTGCCACTGTATTTGCTTGTGGGAAGCTTGCAGGAAGAAGGCCAATGAGGAAGCTGGCAGGGAAGGTTGCAAGTTGCTCGGGTAAGTCTCCCCCCCCCCCTTCCCCAGTCCCTCTGCACTCGTGCTACATCATAACTCTCGCACACCTCTTCTCTTCCTCTCCTCACCCTGCCAGCAGCCACTCACCTGCCTACTGGCTTTGGACTTACAATTTCCTGCCTGTTTCCCCATTGACTTTCTCCCTGCAAGCTTCCCACAAGCAAAGTCAATGGGGAAGCTGGCAGGAATTCTAAACTCTTCTGAGGTGATCCATGCCACCGTGCTGTCACTGCTTTAGCACAGCCAGGCTGCAGTTATCAGCTACACTCATGTGATCCTCATTTCAAACACTCCCTGACAGCTTCCCACAAGTCAATGGAGAAACCAGGAGGGATTGTAAACTGTTCTGAGGTGACAATGGCACCATACATCATTGTGCTAAAAATAAGTAAGTAAGTAAGTAAGTAAGTAAGTAAGTAAGTAAATAAATAAATAAATAAATAGTTTCAGCATAATTATGCCATGTGGAAAGAGAGGGGGGACATCATGGTCAAGAGATGACACCAAATGTCATCAGGAAGTGACAAGGAGGAGGAGAGAACAAGAATTGGATGAGGCCAGGGCTCCATGATTCCAGGATCAAACAGTCAAAGGAGAGGCATCACATCTCCAGAATCACAACAAGAGGCAGAAAAGGAGAAGAGAGGAAGAGACAAAGGAGTATAGAAATGCATGTCTCCAGGATCGGAGACAAAGAACAAACAACAAAAGAGATGAAGAAATGAAGGATGAAAGGGCTGCATGTCTCCAGAATGACAAAGAAAGGCCCAGAATGAGGAGACAAGAAGAGAAAGAGGAGGAAAAGGAAGATCAAGTCAAGAATATGTGGCAAAGAGTAATTTCTCTGAGAGTTGCTAAACATGAAAAAGACTGCAACAGAGAAAGAACAAGGCAAAATGCATTTGTCACTAACCTGATCCTCACTAAAGTTAGGGGAGATGGAGATGTCGCTATTGCTGTAGCATCATCCAGTATTGCAGCGACTTTGGTGCCTGATGATAGAAGAGTGCATTCAAGATTCAAGATACCCCTGAAAGTGAATGAAAATACTCTTTGTAACATTGAAAAAACTCCAATACTGCAAATTTGCTTTGACATGTGAGGTTTATTGTCTAGGATGAGAGCCCCATAATTAGGACCGAGAGCTTTGAAGCTGTAGACTGGACTCTTTGCAATATATGTGGCAAGAATGAGGCCTTTTGGGGAATTTTAACCATTTGCTGTGGCGATTTCTGTCAGCTTCTACCAGTTGTGAAAAGAGGAAATTATGCTATGTAGAGAATTTATGCATCAAAAAATCATACTTATGGAGAAGCTTTGTCAAGTTTTTTTTTCCCCCCAAGTCTGAGTGAGGGAGAAGGAAGATATTCTGAGTTCTTATTGGATGTTGGAGAAGACAAGATTCAGAAAAATCAAAATGAAGTGGAATTACCTGAAGATATGGTTCTGCCAGCAAGAACAATGGAAGAATGTATAGATTTCATCTATCCAACATTCAACAATCCTGCAAAACTGTTCTCAAAGAACTCTATCTTGGTACCTCTCAGTTAAATGATGAGAAAAAATCAAGTCCACATGCATTAGATGCTTCCCTGGAATGATGAAAGAGTATTGTTCCTTCAGTGCCATCAGTGAAGGAGCTAACACTGCTCATTTTCCAAAAGAATTCCTTGATTGACTTGAACTCTCTGGATTGCCACCACATAAATTGGAATTTATTTATTTATTTATTTATTCGGCTTGTATGCCGCCCATCTCCCCCAACAGGTGACTCTGGGCGGAATTGAAGATAGGATCTCCTCTCATTTTAATGAAGAACTTGGATCTGCAATGGAATGCAGATGTTCATGGAAGAACTCCACAAGAATCTCATTGTAGCAAAGATAAACATTGATGCATTCAAAAATGACATTGTCATGATTCCAAGAATTACACTCAATTTATCAGAAGGTGAAGATGTCCCTCTTCAGCGGACTCAGTTCCCAATAGAGTCATGCTTTGCTCTCATTATACATAAAGTACAAGGATAAACCATGGAGAATGTGCTCATTTATATGGAGAAACTGGTATTCCAGCATGGTCATCTGTATATCACTTTAAGTTGAGGAAAAAGAAGTGAAAACATTATTCTTAAAAAATGGCAGATCAAGCACAAATGTTGTCATCAAAAGTGTCCTTTGTTCAACAAAAAGCATCTACATTCTCTTTCTACACATATTTCTTCTTTCATAAACTTTAATAAACTGATCCATACACATTTTTCAGTATATATTAATGTACTTTTCCAACCCACTGTGTGTACATTTTCCAAACAAAATCTTCAGGAAAGCTACTTGGTATATCTTAAGAAAGCATATCTTGTTTTAAAAAGAATATATAAAATCCTCCCCCTAGTAGTAGTAGTAATAATAATAATAATAACAAAAACAACTCTTCTATCATTTCTATTCCTGGTGTGAAGTTATGGATGGCAATGAATGGTTATTTCAAAATTCTTCTGGTTTCAATTATTTATTGAAATCTAGGGTACAGATTTTCTTTTGCATACAGCGAGCTTTGTAGTTATACTACATTAGCTACATTAATACTTAGGTTGGGATAGTGTCCTCTATATAAAAAGGCATAACTTTGAGACTATCACCATATCAATAACCATTGATCAACAGAGGAATGTAAAGATACTGTTGCTGGTGAATATGTAGCATGACTCAAGGGCCTTTCTTCACTTTCCTCCTTGCCAAGTTACATGTTTTCTCATAGCCCATGGAAAGGACGATTAACTTTTAGACAATGAAAATCTGGTCCTGGCCAGTCCTGTTGTCATTGCTGAATGATATTTTATATAGTAAGTTATGTTCCTGCTTGCTTTCCGGAAGAGAGGAGAAACTGGGGAAAAACTAAATTATAGTAGGTGGAAATGTACACTAAGTGTTATATTTCTTGTTCATCTTACCCAGAAATGAAGAACCGAAGTGTGAATGAAGTGTGAATAAAGAGTACATGCGAGTCAAAATATTGTAGTAACTCTCAAGTCACTCTGTGTTCTCACATTTAGCTATTGGCACTCGGCAGCCAATGAAAAAGAAAGCAGCTGGGCTTCAGATATATCCATGTTTGTTTATTTCTGGGTGCCATTTAAAAGGGTCCTGTAACATTGTATCTGTTCAGCTTCTGACATTTCTGAAAATATCATTGAACAAACAGGCTGCATATTATTTAAACCTCATAAACACTTCCCTGGAGGAGGGAGAGGGGGAGCTGTGATCTACATGTAGATAAACAAAATATAGAAATAGTCAGTGAAAGATGCAATCTGGATCCTTTATTTCCCACCAGTTCTTTTTTTCATTTTCAGTGAGAAATTATCTCCTTTTCCAGAAGAAAAATAATCTGGTTTTAAATCTATTTTTAGTTTCAGTTACATGGTACATGAATTCAAATAAGGCAAAGCTTTCATCTAGAGCCATGTTTTTATTTAGAAAATCCATTTATGCCTTCTGATGCTTACATCATTTGACAAAATTCTGTTGGTTTTAAATTAAGCCATCTGACTCCAATTACTTCTTCCTGACATCACATTGGTACTGTGCTGATATAATGTCCCATAAAATAGTGGAATGTCACCATGAGATATAATTCACACTTATTACTGATCAAGTAAATGATCACTTACTGATAGATGTGGTGGCTCTCTCTATCACCAACATGGTTTATATGTTACTGGGTCAGCAATGCAATTTGCTCAATGGAAGAGAAACAAATACTCACTACTTATACATTTATTTTAATGTCCAATCTTCTACAAAGCAATTAGCTTAATTTTCAAGCAGAGCTTCATCACTCCACCCCAGCGCTGC
The DNA here is from genome assembly GCA_030867105.1 of Liasis olivaceus. Lineage (NCBI taxonomy): Eukaryota > Metazoa > Chordata > Lepidosauria > Squamata > Pythonidae > Liasis > Liasis olivaceus. The sequence goes on along the minus strand of CM061348.1, from coordinate 90,162,842 downwards.
ATACAACACCTATTCTTTTCATACACATGCATTAAGACTATGTGGATTGATGTAAATGGAATAATTTTAAAGCCTGTTTTGAATATTTACCTATCACAATATTCCATTTCAGGATAATTAGCATGATTCAATCATGGGAAAAAAGGAATAAAGAAACAGTAACAAAGGAAATGAGATAAGGAAAAGAAAGAAAGAAAGAAAGAAAGAAAGAAAGAAAGAAAGAAAGAAAGAAAGAAAGAAAGAAAGAAAGAAAGAAAAAGCAAGCAAGCAAGCAAGCAAGCAAGCAAAATTTTGGGCTGAATGTCCATGGTCTAGTTTTCTTTTGTTCTGTAATTTCTCCCCCCACCCAAATTACTTTTGGACTTCATTCCTGTCAAAATTAGTTCCACCATGGATCAACTGTGAATGAAATCCCAAATCTACTCTAGCAAAAATTATTTTATATCCCTCTCACAAGTGCCACATAACTGTTTACAGGAAAGTACTTTCACATGTGGAATGCCTGAGTTCAATAGCTGCTTCACTGCTTCCAATGTCACAGAAAATCAACAATGTGTTTATTTTACACTGAACATGGTAGGAGGTGAATTGTGTAATGGGCTTTCTAACATTGACATAAGGGGCTAGCCAAAGAATTTGATCACCTGCTCAAACTGGGTGGTTGATCATTGTTTTCCTTTCCTTTCCTTTCCTTTCCTTTCCTTTCCTTTCCTTTCCTTTCCTTTCCTTTCCTTTCCTTTCCTTTCCTTTCCTTTCCTTTCCTTTCTTTTCCTTTCCTTTCCTTTCCTTTCCTTTCCTTTCCTCTTTTCTTTTTTCCCCCTTTTTTCCTTCTTTTTCTGTTCAGTTTGTCTTGTTTTACTCTTCTGTTTGGAATTAGAAAGGGAGAGGACAGAGGACATATTTTGCTATTTTTGGTCTCTGGTGTTGGTTTGCTCTCATGTGTGTTCCTGCCTTTTCTCAAACCCATATATTATTTCAGTCCTTCTATATGTTCAACCTAGTCCCTAGTTTCTGTGTGCATAAATTGCTTCAGTCTTTAACATCATTCTCATTTACTTCTTCTATGTTCACTCATCCATCCATCCATCCATCCATCCATCCATCCATCGAACATTTCCTCTGATGTCTGCTGTTTGTCATTCTCTATCTTAAATACGTCAATCTTAAGTAAATGGAGTGAGACTGTATTGAGGTGGTATCATCTCCACTGCCTGACACATTTGCTTGGGTCTCAGAGTGACACTTTTACTCCCTGTGCCACTCTGCCCTCCTTGGGTTGCTTACATGAAAAGTCCTCTTAGAAGGATGACCTTTCATTCACTAATATAGAATGGTAGACAACTCATGACTTGTGACTTCCTGCCAGATTCCCCATTGGCTTTGCTTGGGGAAGCCAGCAGGGAGTTCCTTCCTTCCTTCCTTCCTTCCTTCCTTCCTTCCTTCCTTCCTTCCTTCCTTCCTTCCTTCCTTCCTCCCTCCCTCCCTCCCTCCCTCCCTCCCTCCCTCCCTCCCTCCCTCCTATTCCACATATAATATAGGATTGTACCATTTGCCGTCCCCTCATGGCCCTCAAGAGAGCCCCTATGAATCCTCCCCCTCCTCCTCCTCCTCCTTGGCTGACCCATGGAACTGCCTGCCACTTTGCTCCTCCAAAAGGAGCCATGGACCATGAGGAAAACTGTACCCTGTCTCCCCAATCCAGCATGTCCCCCTCCCTCAAGGGAGGAACAGGGCTCACCCATCAACCATCAGCACCCCCCAGCCAGCCCTACTTCACCAGCAAGCATCCAAGTCACTATCTCATCCTTGCCTCAACACCCACAGTCATTAAGAGATTTCAAATTTTTGCCTTATTTCCAAAGCAGCCAATCGTCACTCACCCATTGGGTCTAGCTGCAATTTGATTGGGTGCAGGGGACAAAGGAAGGGGGGACCTGGGCTGACCACAGCAGCACAGCAGCATAGCAGTGCTGAAGCAGCCACAGATTTCCCAAATTTCAATCCATGGGAGTAATGGGTCTCAGATTTTGGACTCATTCTGTAAGTTACTCCATTTAACGTACCTTGGTTCAGAAATTGTTTCTCTTCGACACACCATTTTGCCCAGTTAAGGTTATAGACACAAGAGTTTTAGTAGTATATAGATTGCTAGTGCACAGCCGTGGATGTCTGATTTATGTTACACTCACACTTCCAATTGGATGTCCCTGAGTTATTCCCATAAGGAGGTATCCTTGTCAAGGATAAAGATGGTAGTTTAGTCTTGCAGCCAACGAAATAAGTCGTCAGAGAGTGAAAGGATGGAGTCATATTTAAAATATCTGTTCTGAAAACCCTGGAAGTTATATCCCTCAAGGATCTATGCCAAATTGCCTGCCTGTCCACCCAAGCTGCTGAGTTAAGTGTGCTAACTCAGGGCTTGCCACACTGGCTTGGGGCAAGTTTAAATCTCAACACTCAGTTCACGGGTAGACACAAAGGGCTTTTCCCAAATGTGCATTAAGGTTAGGGAATCAGCCTGCGAATGGGGCATTATCATTAAATATTATATGCTAATGCCATTTGCTATTTTTTAAAATTGATTAATAAGCATTTGTCTCTCAAAATCTGTATTGCTAAGCATGGCTGAAAATGGGGTGACAGAAAGGCTAACATTGATTTGAGCTTCATTCACTTTCTCTACTCTCACTGCTTTACTACAGCTACTGATGAGCCTTAATTTTATTCTTTCTTGTGTTAATCTTATAATTCTTGGCTGGTCCTTCCAACACAAGTAGGAATTCTGCTCAGCTCTCAACCATGAATATGGCTCAAGGATGATCAGTCGAATACACACTTTTGGGTCAAACCTTATTTTTAAATTCTCCATGATTGTTGCAGGCTTAAGTCTTTTGACTATAAGTGAATGAATATCAGGCTATCATTTACAAGTGCTAGACCAATGGTTGTTGTTGTTAAGAACTGTAGTGAAGCTATGAGTACTATCTATCTTTGTGACTTTGTATCTCTGGGTCAACCTGTTTCTGTTGACTTAATGGAGTATTATCATAAAATGTTGCCAATAATCCACACTTCTGAGCAACCAGATCATGCCCAGAAGATGCCAAGCTTTTTCAATGTTTCCTGAAAAGGAACAGGTAAATGGTTACTTTCTAAACACATTTGGAAATATGTTGTTATTAAATTTCAGTACAACATTTTCAGCATTCTTCAGCACAGCTTAGGTTCTTTGCTGGACAATTCAAAGATTGTTTTCTCATTCCTGCTATTTCTTCTACCTTACGAGGAAATGCGAGGAAATCTTTAAAAAATCTACTTCTGTGAAGCCCTTGAAGGTAACTAGCTGTAGGGATAATGGAAGAATCTACTAGTCTTAAAATGTTCATCCCATTTCCCCCAGAACATGAAGCAGTTCCAGGCATTTTGATACATGTAAAACAAAAAAGATATACAGTATATCATAAATCTCAAAGTGTTTTAATCAGATTGGTTTGCCTTCAAATACTCAAAAGGGTATTGAGACATGACTTTTTATGACTTGGATGGTTGGCTTTTCCCTCCCTCTCCCCCCCCCCCCCACCCCCATTTAGTTGTACTCATACTCAGGGAAATTCTCTTAGAACATTCTACTCTGTTTTCCACTTTGATTTTCAGGTTGAAAGGGGTACATTGTTGTCTGTGTTTTATTTCCCGAAATTGCAACATTGTGGCATTCTTTAATTAGTCCATTCCTGAAAAAAGAAAAGCCTAATTCTTTGCTCTCCCTACTACAAACTGTTCAGATTTCTTTTATTTCTGATCCCTCATAGGCCATCCCAACCAAACATGGAAGGCATAAAACATACAGTGATCTCAATATATTTTGGAGTTAACTGATCTATGTGGAAATACTTTGACCCTAATTTAAGGGTTTGAGGATTAATATTGTACCAATAATTGCTATGCATTAAAAAAAAAAAAAAAAACTGCAGTGTTTTAGTAAAAGGGAGCAGGTAGAGGTGCTATCATTTCCAAGCCAGAGAGATATACAATTTAGGGGGAAAAAACAAAGAGATCCTATTATGAAGCAGAACCTGACTGTAAGACAATGGAAGTGTTAATCTGAATGAAAAGTGGAACTCCTGGAGAAATCATGATGCAACCATGTGGCTAAATTCAGATTGTGTGTGTGTGTGTGTGTGTGCAAATATCCAAGACTCATTAGCTGAAGACAAGGGGATTCATATTCTATTTAGCAAGATTTCACATAGAGCCAATTTCCATTTACAGTCTACTCCTAAAGGTGGAAGCCACAGGGAAATGAAATGACTTCATTTACTGGAATTACAGTTTCTTTTGTGTAAAACTTTAATCATCTTATATATGACAACCTTATGCTTAATGCTTTTGGAACACTCTTCATAACACATTATTTAGTGAATGCATAGATACTTCCCACTGAGCTCATTGCTGCTTTCAATGCTTGTGCTAATCTAGTTTGAATATATGCAGTAGTTAATCTTAATTATGATGCCGAAGTCTATACCATGTTAATTATTCATTTCACATGTTCCTTCCACTTTATTGTAACTCCTAATTTACTTTAACTAAATGTGGCTTTTAATTATAGCATTGAGAATTTGGTGGAATTTGTCTGGCAAGCAAGCATGAGTTGTGGGGTGACTGGAAGAAGGAGAAGAGGAAATATGCCAAACTGGCAAGTAAAGGGAAGTTAAATAACATAGGAACCTAACTCACCCACAGTCATCCAGCTATAGCAATAGACTCATCAGAGACACTTCTTGCGAACATTTGCTAAGCTGGAAAGAAAAGCAACCAAATGTTGTATATTTATTTTGTTTTTCTTTACTTCATTTTTTTTCCCCTAGCAGAGCTGGAATCTGGAATGATCCATAATTTCCAGTGAACTAGGTACTAAAACTTTATTTGAAGTATTTTTGTCTCACATTTTAGCCCCATCCCAAAAGGAACTTGTCAACAGTCCTACAGAGTTCTATAAAATGGCAGGAACAGTGAGAGGGAGAAAGGTAAAACCAACATTTGGGCATTTGTTCTTAATCTATGGAAATTTTATCAAAAGTAATTCCCTCATGCTTACTGGTACTTTAGGACTACAGATCTACAAACTGTGCAAGGAAACATGGTTAGCTTTGCTTAGGCACAGTGAATACACTATTCACCTTGTCCAGATATTTTTCAGTTTCTGAGATCTCATTCAGTACATCCTGTAGCTGTCATGAATCAAGTTGAATGGGGTACTCATCAAAGTGGGCACCCTGTTTACATTTTGTACATTACACAATTTTTTCAGAATACAGCTCTCAAGCCAAATAATGATTCCAAAGAAGCTGTGGGCATCAGTGATTCAATTCTCTTTAAAAAATCTTTTTAAAAAAATTGGTAAACCCAGAAAATACAGGATAATTGAAATTGTATACCCAAACCTATGAGCATCTACTCAGAATTAAGTCCTAATGAGCCCAATGGAACTTACCTCCAAATGAATGTGCAAATGAAAAACTATATAAATTAGCTTTATTTTTGGAACTTTTTTAAGATTGTGGAGAAAAATAATAGGGTTTCTTACACATTTACATCTAAATGTTGTATTGTACTCAAATTGTATAGACTATGATAAGCAGATATTTTTGCCTTTACATTTTCCAGACAAAAAGAAAATAAGGTTTATCAGATAAGTATCTATGGTTTCATACAGAAAAGGTCTGTATGACTGAATCCAGTTATGAAATCACTGGGGGAAAAATTAACCTTTTTCCAACCCAAAAGACACATTCCTCAAAATGAACACCACATAAACTATTATGACAGTTGTAGCCTCTCATTTTGTTGTTATATCAGCAGTTGAACCTTGGTGCAAATATGTCCTAACATTTCCTAGATGGCTCAGTTACTAGATTTTCTTTTATTAGTTACAAAGCAATAAATTGAAATTTAAGGAGGAACAGTATAAAAACATGGCAATAATATGCCTATAGCTGCTTTCTTTCATTCCCTACTCCTGTCTCTATGATCCCTGAAGGTTTACAAGAGTATCCTCACAAAAGAAAGCAGAGGGGGAAGCTTATTCTATAAACTGTATATCGATATACTCTCCCAAGAGTTTCAACCCCAGCATCATTGTTCGGGAGGTAAAATGATTCCACCAATGATTCTGCTTGGAGTAAATTTGACTTTTATTCAATGGTGGGATAAAAGTTACCTGAAAGAAAAGTCCTGCTGACATTCATCTTTCTCTTAAAAAGTTCAGAGAGAGGCTGAGGAATTTTGAAGGAGCTGAATTTCTCTTCAACCTTTTTCTAAACTTATAAAATGCCTTGTCTATATACAAGATTGTGGGTTTTTGACTGAGAGATCTCCTTCTCCAGTACTTTGCATGGTGTGATTCCTTAGAAGGATGCTTTCCTTTGCTTTACAGATCTGCAAAGGTCATAAATGTGAGGATTGGTCACAAAGTTACTTTTTTGTAACAGTCATAACTGCAAATAGTTGCTAAACAAGGCAGTCACTAAACAAGGACTACCTGTATTTTTCAAATGTATTTAAGGAGTGCCTGAGACTCAGATTTCTAAAGCTATTGGTTTTCTCACCATTTGACTCACTCTAACAAATCAAGTAAGTAAGAAAGGAATAGCAGCCACACAGAACCCTCTGAAATTGACTAAGACAGTTTTTGATGCAGGCTCATTTCACAGGATTAGCCTGGGAACAATATTCTTTTAATTAAGTATTCACATAGAACTGAAAGATGTTGCACTAAAGACAGATGCAAGCCTGTAATCCAATAAAATAAATAATGAAAATGAACAAGTGAAAATTATGAGAGAAAAGCAAGGAAAGCAATTCTGGGTTAGGGCATGCAGGCACACAGACTGGAATTTTGACTTAATGTAAGTTCAGAAATGTTAGGAAGCACGCTACCTGATAAAAGCTATATTGCAACAGTGGTATGTTCATTATCTTAGAAAGAAGGTTGGCAGCCCTGCTGAAGGGCACTAGTATCTCACTGGCAAAGCAATAGTGTTTAAGCAACACTAGAATTGAAAGTACTCACTGAGCCTTTTTCCCAACCAGGTGATATTAAAAAAGCCAGCAATTGAAGAGTGGCATGACATTTTCTAGTACTGTTTATAATGATACAGGAATATATTGCATATGGGCCATTTGATTACAGTACCTAACAGGTCAGAAGGAAAAGTTTATTTTGGGTGTGTTGCTCATTTTTTAAAAACTAGTCTACCTCAGTTTCTGTTCAAAATTAGTTCTGAAAATAAGATTTTGCTCAGACAAATTTCTGCCCATTCAGGAAGGGTTAGGCTAAACATTTTGGTAGGGAAAGAAGGCTGAGCGCCGAAGAATTGATGCCTTTGAACTATGGTGCTGGAGAAGACTCTTAAGTCTTCTAGTCCCCTGGATTGCTAGGAGGTCAAACAAGTCAATCTTAAAGGAAATCAACCCTGACTGCTCATTGGAAGGATTGATAATGAAGCTCAAGCTCAGATACTTTGGTCACCTAATGCAAAGAGAGGACTCCTTGGAAAAGACCCTGATGCTGGGAAAGATGGAAGGCAAAAGGAGAAGAGGACGGCAGAGGATGAGATGGCTAGATAGCATCACTGAAGCAATGACCATGAAACTGAGCAAACTCAGGGAGGCAGTGAAGGACAGGAAGGCCTGGTGCAATATGGGTCATGGGGTCACAAAGAGTCAGACACGACTTAATGACTGAACAACAAAAAACTCCAATGAAAAGTGACAGCCTTTCTCCAAGGACTTCAAGGAGGCACTATAAAAAGTATATATTTTCTATAACCCAAATTAAAACAAAAACAAAAACAGCAGCATAAGGACAATACAGAGGTACAGAGTAAATGGTCTGGAAAAAGAAAGTCAAAGAGAAAAAAAGGGAGGATATTTGCTAAGTGATAAGTGAGCATAATTTGCTATAGTGTAAAATATTAATGGTCTTCTATTGTGCAAAAACGATTCTTGCTTAGGTTAATATGCAAACTATATGATACCAAACCTGTTTTCAGAATGTATGGAAACATGCCTATTGGTATAGAGGTATCACCTATATGGCGTGTATATGAATGGTGGTAGGATCTTGTAGAATCTCAGCAGAGTTTCTGGTTGATACAACCAGCAGGGTGGTGGCGGTCTTCTGCAAGCGTACTGCCGGAGGTAATTTTGTGCCCTGGTATATGTCACCGGTGTGGAATAGAATCCGCCTTGCTCCTTGAATTGATCACTGGATATGAAGAGGGTGGTGTCCAAAAATGCTTTTGATGTTAGAGACATTTTCTACTTCGTAGTAAGTTAAGGAGAGGACTATTCTGTTTGAATATTCTTTCTGTAATCATAATTACTAATACAATTCTACTTCTTCTGTCTGATTTTTTTTTTTTCAGTGTTGCCAGAACAGATGATTTCTTAAACAGTTGATGGGATGCCTTTTTTCTCTTATAAATTTTATTATTGCGAGTGGCTCTCTACATCCTTTTATAAAAGCTGAAGAGTAAGCATGACTAAATAAATACATATTTTCTTTTCTTTCAAGAACTGATTGTAAATGCTGGACTCAAGTCAGGTAGAAAAAGCTGCCTAAGTCAGAGTTTATAGTAATACATTGCTTGCAGGTGAACATGTCAATTAGGTAAAGATAACACATTGGATAAAATGCATAGAAGCTTTACCCATGTTTATTTTCTTGAGTGCTTCATGAATTCCCATATACAGTTCATTCTGCATGGCAACTCCGTGTCTATGAAATAGCAGCTAAAGTGTGTGATTGGACAACAATCCAGTCTATACCTAATTTTCAATCAGTAGAGAGAGATGTAAAACTGCTGTGTGAGAAAGAAACAGCTTCTTTAGAACAATATGTCATCATGGGCATCTATTCATTTTGGCTAGGTACTGGTGGAAGATATGTCTACGTGCATGAGTACCTGTCTTAATTGCCTTCACTTTTGTTGCCATTTAAAGTGGGGTTTGACATTTAAAATATCCAAAATATCTTTAAGACTTTAACACGGCATGTGGAAACTACACCCCCGCCCCCAAATTGCATTATTGCCAAATTACCTGAGGGATGCATACATGCAATTCTGAGCATTTCTAACTTCCAGAAGCTATTCTGAGTTGATTTTGACTGATCAATCATCTATCTCTAGTACTCAGTAATATGACTTCTCAGGTAATACTGTGGCTTAATATCACCAATCATCATTTCATTTAATAGAGGGGGAAAAAAACAAAACAGAATTGGAATGACTTTTTGAATACAATGGGTGCTAAACATTGCATTTTAAGGAATTTCCACTGCAAGACGTATTCTTTCACTGATAAATGCAAATCTAACACTTGCAACACAATATACTTTCACAGTTTAATAGAAATCTCATACTAATAGAGCTTGCAGAGTCTCACAATCTTGACTGTTGGATTTTTGGAAACTTTCTACAATTCCCACCATCCCTTGGCTCTTTGCCTTGGACTCTAGGAATAGATAGTGTGAATGGTTGAATGACAGTTTAATTTCAAATCTGAGGGAGGGGGTCTCTTTCAAAAAAATGGCAGAGATGTAAATTATTTGCCATGTCACCCAAGCAGCATAATAGCTTCTGGTGACCAGACTGAGCAGAAAGGAAACTTAAAACAAACCATGTATTTTTTTTCCCCCTGGCTTGCTGTGACTGAAAAGAAACATTGCACCATGTTTGGATGTCACTACCATCTAAGCACAATCTAGGGAGAAGTGTTTCACTGTTACGTTGATAAGGACCTTGCAAGAATTTTTGTAGCTAAACCATAGGTGCCCACAACAGTGTCATACCAAAACATCCTTATATGTTTGTTATATTCCAAGTACTCTTTAAAGATTGTAATTGACTCCTTTTACCTACTGAGAACACATATAATAGAATATATAGGTTTTAATCTTCATGGGATGAATTTGATAATATATCATTGGAGTCAAAGCCTGAAGAATGTGACACATTATGTTGTAAAAAGAGTGGATATAACAGCCTTGATGTAAAGTAATGATACAGAAGTGAACTCCCGTAGATCGATGGCTGTTCTGTTGTGAAATATATATTATCTGCTATTTCTGGTTTATACATATGTAAGACATGTCAGATGATAAAGAACATGTATGTTTCTATTGTCTGGTCTTTGCATGGAAGCAACTGGAGCAAATTTCCTCTGCCGAGTCAGCCTGCGCAATTCCACTAACAATATACACGTAGGACCTGAAAAGAAGCTAGACATGGCTTTTCTTTTCTTTTTTTTTTTGGGGGGGGGGATGGGAGAAACGAAATCATTCTTGTGAGTAAAATAATTCAAAAATAAATTACAGGCTAGCTTTTCTTCCTGTTTTTCTTCCTGCCAGTTTAACATTATTCTTTGTAAACAATTTGAAGGGATCTTATTTGAATCAGCTTGTACTCAGCTGGAATTTTCTTTTAACAATAACTTTTGCTTTAATAAGCTGGTGCCCAGAGTTTGTGCCATGCTGCTTCAAAGAGATAGCAAAGCTATGAGTAAGATCAAAGCAAAATGGTCATGGGATCTTAACTATTTGACAGAAGAAGAAACAGAGAATTATAACAGCAGAGTTTCTATTTTTCCTGAAGAATGAATCACTTTGATTTCCCATAATAGTTTACATCACTTCTTTAGCCAAAAAGTTCCTTTTTCTTACGCATCAGAGTTTCTACAAACTTTGAAGAGGTTTTTTCTTTCTTTCTTTTTTTTAATTGCCTTAACAGAATGTTCACACATGCTGGGGTACTACAGAACATTGATTCCCAGATAGAGCAGAAAGATTGATGGTGGAATGTGTGCCAGTTACATCCACTTTTTTTTTCTCTTCAATAACTTGAGAAAAAAGTCATATGGGTCTTCTTCATTCTGGAATTCTACAAATTGAGGATATGCCTCAACTTTTTTTTTTCCCCTTCAGTTGTCATGTTGCCAAGAACATCTGTGAAAAGCTAATTCAACCAAACTTCAAGAGTTAAATATTCCTGTGTGATATCTAGAGAACACATCAATAGTAATTTATGGTGGAAGTGTTCCCTAACTCTTGCTTTCCTTGATCTCCGAGCAGCTTTCGATACCGTCAACCATGGTATCCTGTTGGGATGGCTTAGGGACCTTGGGGTGGGTGGCACAGTTTTGTACTGGTTCACCTCCTTTCTTTGGGGCCGGTCCCAGTTGGTGGTGATAGGGAGTGAGAGGTCTCATCCTCGGCCCCTCCTCTGTGGGATGCTGCAGGGTTCGGTTCTCTCTCCACTCCTTTTCAACATCTACATGAAACCACTGGATGAGATCATCCGTCATCATGGGATGAGGTATCATCAGTATGCTGATGATACTCAATTATATATCTCCATCCCTGGTGAGGTAAGTGATGCTGTGACTGCCCTCTTGCGGTGCCTGGAGGCTGTGAGGGTCTGGATGGGGAACAACAGGCTCCAGGTGAACCCTGGTAAGATGGAGTGGCTGTGGGTTAATGGCTCCTCTGTATCTGGGACGTTGTAATCATTGGTGCTGGATGGGGTAGCACTGCCCCAGACAGACCCAGTGCATAATTTGGGGGTCCTCCTGGACTCACGGCTCCTGCTCAAAGAGCAGGTGGCAGCCGTGGCCAGGAGGGCTTTTGCACAGCTCTGGGTTGTGCACCAGTTATGCCCTTTCCTGGATTGGGATGCCATTTGAATGGTCACTCATGCCCTTGTTATCTCCCAGATAGACTACTGCAATGTGCTCTACATGGTGCTACCCTTGAAGAGTATCCGGAAGCTTCAGCTGGTCCAGAATGCAGCCACGCAAGCTATTTTTGGGGTCCGAAGAAGGACCCATATAACACCATTGCTCCGTGAGCTGCATTGGGTACCGGTTTGCTTCTGAGTCCAATTCAAGGTGTTTGTTATCACCGTTAAAGCCCTACATGGCATGGGGCCAGGCTACCTGAGGGACTGCCTCTCCTCCATGATTTCAACCCATCCCACCCAATCATACAGAGAGGGCATGCTCCGGACCCCCTTGGCAAAATAACTCCAATTAGCAGGGTCCAGAAGGTTGGCCTTCTCTGCTGTAGCCCCTGCCCTTTGGAACATCTTGCCTCCAGAGGTGAGACAGGCCCTCTCACTCCAGCCTTTTGGAGGGACTTGAAGACCTGGCTCTGCCATCTGGCTTGGGGTGGGGAGGGAGGTCATCAGATATGGGGTTGGCTAGCCCCCTAGAGGCCTGGAGTTGCTTTCACTGGCCTCCTGGATTTTTCCTCTTCCTTTACTCTGTGTAAATGTGTTTTCTTATAAATTTAAACTATATATTTATTTATTGTTTTAATCTGTTGTAAGCCACCCAGAGTCCCCCATTGGGGGGAGATGGGCGGGGATAAGTTTGATAAATAAATAAATAAAATTACATCAACAGTAATATATCCAGATTTGGAAGTATACTGTACAGACTAGGTAGTTCAAGTATACTCCCCCCCCCCAAAAAAAAATTCTTATCTAATTGAATTAAAAGTAGAGATGGAAGAGAATCCTATCTCTTTTAGCTCAACTAGCCCAATTGTGCAAGACCTCTAACAGTACAGAAGCCCTTACTGAAATTAAATTTAGGAGTTACCAGAGCTGTGTGCAATGTATAACAATGCGTAAACAAGCACCAAGGACTCCACAAAATAAACCTGTGCAGAAATTAATGGCTCATATATTTAGGATAATAATAATTGTGTTAATTACCATTAAGGCTGCTATAAGGTTGTAAAGCTTCAGATGACCACTAGGTGAAAGCAACAAGTAGAGCTGTCTGTATATCTTGGCTACAGTCTAGTGGTCATCCCAAGATTACTTATGCAACTAGGGCAGGTCTGCTAGCTCTATAGTAGCCTCACATTAAGAGGCAGAAAACACTGTCTAAAATAGGTGTGGTATTTTAAAGCCCCATCTCAAATTTCCTTATGGGTTCTTCCTGAAGAGATAAATGGGGCTTTACTTTTAACCTGCAAAGCATTAGCTCAGTGCCCACCCAGAAGACTGTGATAAGCTCTGTAATAATGTGGGGAATAATCACTATTTTCCTATGATGTTGGTTACGTTCCACTTTCAGAACAGGAAAAAATTCCTTCCCCACCCTGTAGCTCGGGTACTGTGATGGAATGGAATTATGAAGGCCAGACTCAGGGAGAGAAGCATCCTCTTTCGTCTCCTGAAGGGAGGGGAAGAGATAAGAAGATGAGGCTGGCACCTCCCTGAGGAATTCACTCTGTGTTTACTGGCTGACCCTGGGAACTAGTTTCAGTTTGGGAAGATTCTTGCTAGAGGTTGTAGCTAATAGACATTGCTGAACTGAATCTGAATGGTCTCCCGGAGTTCCTTGGGCTAGGCCTGACAGGTACCTTCATAGCAGCTCATGCAAATGAAAGCAACTCTACTTAATCAAGTATAAAGAAGAAGGATTGGGAATTAGCTGACCCCAGATGTGGGGCTTGCCAGAAATCCTAGGAATGAACTTTGGGGAGAAGGTCAATGCACAGGTCCATGTTGCTGGGAATCAGGCAGCATATACGTTACTATTGCTGGTCACATAGCCAGCCAGATATTTAGACCGGATTTAGCATTTTTATCCATCTATCAAGTCCTTCCCAAGGACCTGGGATAGGCAGATGTTGTTGTTTGATGGTGTCAAAGTTGTTGTTGCAGGATGTAAGCTGTTCCAAATAAAGCTGCCTTCTGCAATTGACTAATGGTGATTTTGTCAATGCCGATGGTCTTCAGATGGTGGTCCAGATGTTTTGGGATTGCACCTAAGGCACCTATAACTACTGGTATTATTATTTCCTTTCAGCAGAATAGCACTGAGTACAGGGGCATCATATCACTGGATTAGGCATCCAGATTTTTTTAGTATATATGCATTCATTTACTTGAAGATATATGCATATTTGGATATTATATGTACTGGTATACAATAACCTCAAACACCAAGCAGAAACCCAGGTAAGCTGGACACCCATTTCTATCTTACTATCTGTCATGTGTTACAATCTGCTTCCTTGCTGATGTGATTTGCTTTAAGTATCAAAATGCTTTCTTATGAAAGACAGGATACCAAGGTACGAAATAAATATCTACATAGTTTATATTTAAAGGAAGACATGGCATTTAGTTGCAGAAAAATCATTTCATAGAAGAGGACTCCCCCCCCCCCCCCCCCGAAATGCCACTTCCTTTCTGTTTAAGGCACATAAATGTGCACTGGAAATTGATTAGGTTTTTATAGGGCCATGAATTCAGTAGAACTGCATTTCAGTAGTTTAGAATTTGCATCCCATAATTGTATTTTAGCAAATTAATTGCATTTAATTTGTTATTCAGCCTAAGAGCAGAACCTTCACCATGCGGTGTTCTTGACCAGAGTTTAAAGCAGCAACTGTCACTTTAAGATTAATATTCTGAATACCTAAAGGTGAAAGGATAATGAGTCCTTGGTCCTCAAATTAAAAATCTAAATTGAGGGAACCTCTCACTGGACTTTTGTATTTATTCACTTTTGCCCCTTTAATGAAAAGCAAATATAATTCCATTAATAAAATATCTGCTATCCAAAATGATCTTTAATTCTTCCCATATTTTTCACTTCTGTTTTTTTTTTTTTTTTTTTGGTTTGCAAAACAATATGATATGCGAATTAGATTTCAGAACCATTTTATTGGAGGTATTTACTTGGCAGGCACACTGAGGCCATTAACAATAATTTGCTGAAATGAAAATGCGGCTGGACTTCTGTAGACACATTGGATGGATAGAAAAAGAAATGTGCTATCTAAAAGTGAACAGGGCAATGATGTAGTTTTAGACATACTGATCACATTAAGTCTCCTACTAATTATTTGGTTCTATTTTGCCTGCAGAAAAGAAACATTGTTTATAAACAAGACAGCATCTGGATTCACATATCACTCTAAGATATAAAGTGATTTGTTTAGTTTATGTTATGTAAAGAGGGGTCAATAATTAAACCATGGATTCATTCATGTTCGTTGTTTGATTGCTTCCAGCTTATTTCTAGAATGTTTCTGTACTACATTCAGACCTGAAACTAACTCACACATTTGCAAGAAAAAGGCAGGTAAGCAAGCCATGGTGTAGTATTATGTATGAACACAGCTAATATGTTTGCAGCCCTCAGTTGAGCCAGAGAATAAAGCAAGAATGATGAATGATGTTCTGAAGTATGGAGTCCTTGGGGTTCTCTGAGCTTGGCTGTTTCTTGCAAACGTTTCATTACCCAGCTAGGTAACATCTTCAGTGCTAGAATGGATTGGGGTTTGCTCTCTGTTGATATACAGTGGCATGCCCTGCCAGTGTTAGTATGTGTGTGGGTTTCATTTTGTTCTGTTTTTTTTCCTCCGATAGTTCCGCGATTAAGGTATTGTTTACTGCTGATTGTATGTTTGGTGATAATCTTGGCGTTAGTCTCTGCTTATCTGGGTGATAATGCTGGTGAGGAGATAAATCATCATTACTAATAAATGAGTGGAAAAACAATAAATTTAACTTTTTTTTTTTTGAAAACACCTCTTTCAGCCTTCATCTAATTTGTGAGTTATCCAGGGGCTACTGAGCAGATTCAGCTACATGACAATGCAAGGAGAACAAATACCTTGAGCTTTCCAAACTGTTTGGGAAGGAAGTCCAACTTGCCTCTCTCTTGTTGGGAAAAGACAGTCACCTCCTTTCCATATGTTTTGCTCGGCACATTATTCACAGCTCCTCCCTCTACATGAAAGAGACTCCTGGGTATCCCTGAACAACTGCCAGTTGTTGAACTGTTTAAGGACAATTTCAGCAGGAGCCTTGAGTCTCACTGAGTGCCATTCATTCAGCTGCATAAGGGATCCAAGTCCTGTGGAGATAACAGGATCAGAATTCTCCCCCCTACCATATTTCACAGCAGTGATCTTAGATCAATACCAAACAAACTCCATTCACTTCATCATTTTCATTTGTTTTCTTTTGGTTTATGAATGTTTCAACACTTCAGCTAAATAAAAAGATGAATTACTATTCCAGAGCAAATCATTTCAAAAGGGAGCAGCAGCTGAAATCACACCAGAATTCCATCTTTTTAAGATTAAAAAAAAAAAAATCATGATTAGGTTGAGACTTCTACAAAAGGTAATAAGTATGCATGTGGCTGAGATTATATTCCATGTTACCAACCCCCAAACTGCCCAACAGATCTATATCTGTTATGCTTTATGCAGATGATACTGACACAAATACTGGTAGGCCTTAGAAGAGCCATGGGACCACCAGTCCATTTCTGTAACGAACACTCATTACAGATTAAGTATGACAAGACAAAGGTCAAGCATTTTGCAAGGTGCTTCAAAAAATTCTGTTGGAGCCTCAAAGGACATAAAATAGAGCAGGTCCTTCATTTTATACTTGAGTTTCCATGGTTATTTATGGTAAGACAAAGTTAAGGTTAATGCAGATTTCAAAAATCATTTTATTAGATGTGCCATTTTGAGTATTTGGAATAGATATAAATCTAGTTAGTGTTTGAAAATACCTTTATCGTTATCACCACAAGAAGCATATTATAGAAGAGAAATGGCAATTAAACAGAAATGGGTAACTTATGGTAACATTTTAAATTTTTACCAGGGAGAATTTAAAATAAAATCAAGAGAACACTTGATATTAGAAGGATATATGTGTCAATGGTTTTTACACAATTTGTAGAAAGATTTAAAGTTGATAAAAGGACATATGGTTTTGAATGTGATAAAATTGTATTTGAAATTGAGTTGTGTACTAATGATGAACATCTTATTGCTAAAATGTATAAACTTTTGTTGAGTTTTGAAACAGAAGATGAACAAGTTAAAGATTGTATGATAAAATGGCTAAAAAATTTGGATATAATATGGAAATAGAACAATGGAAAAATATGTGGATGAAAGAGTTGAAATTTACATTATGTTATAATCTTAAAGAGAATTTTTATAAAATGATGTAGCAATGGTATCTGTCACTGGAAAGACTGTTAAAAGTGTACAAAGGAACTTCAAATATATGTTGGAAATGTGAACAACAAGAAGGGACTTTGTATCATCTTCAGTGGACATGTAATAAAGCTAAAAAAAATTGGAATCAAATACTTATATTAATTCAGAAGATTTTGAAGATTAATATACAATTGAAACTAGAGACATTTCTTTTTGGGGCTGATGGATAAACAATTGGAAAAATCTCATGAAGCTTTGTTTTTATATAACTGCAGTGAGACCTTTATATGCTCAAAGGTGGAAATATTCGATATTACCTACAAAGGAAGAATGGATGGTGAAGTTGATGGAATTAACTGAGATGGCAAAATTGACAGTTTTGATTAGAGAAAAGTCATTGATTAATTTTAATGCTAATTGGAAGCTCCTTTTGGACTTTTTGAAGGAAACAGAAAAAAATGAAATTTAATTATAATAATTTAATAAAGTTATTATATTCAAAAAATAATTGGGTTTCATGCTACATTCCTTAGGAAAGCAATGCACTCATGTCACTCTTTTTCCCCCCTCTAGAATCACCCAGTATATACCAACTGCTTTGAAACTTTTTGAAGTCAAGATGCTGGCATACAGTAGCTCCTATATAGAGCTCAATTAAATTCAGGCATTAACTATAAGAAATTAGAGAAGGTTCAAACAAGCTTTTAAAGGAAGTTATTCCACATAGCTAAATGTGTGCCTAACATTGCTCTACATTTGGAGGCAGAGCTTATAAAAATGGAAATTAGGGCAGAACTAGATTTCTTCAGATAATGTCTAAAAGCTCATTTTCAACCTCAAGGTTCGGTACATACTTTTTATCCTGACAGACAAATATTATTTCTCTTGGAAACGTCAAATAAAAGTATCCTTCTGGACTGACTCAATGAATTGGGGGTGGGCGGCACAGTATTGAGCTGTTTCACCTCCTTCCTCCAGGGCCAGTTCCAGTTGGTGGTGATTGGAGATGAGAGATCCTGCCCCTACACCCTGCTACCTGGGGTGCTGCAGGGGTCAGTCCTCTCACCTTTATTGAACATCTACATGAGACCACTAGGTGAGCTCATCCATTGCCATGGGGTGAGGAATTATCAGTATGCTGATGATACTCAGTTGTACATCTCCACCCCTGTTGACTTGAGCGATGCTGTGGGCATTCTACTTTGGTGTCTGGAGGCTGTGAGGATCTGGATCGGGATCAACAGGCTTCAACTGAATCCTGGCAAGATTGACTGGCTTTGGGTTTTGAGCCCCTCTGGTTCTAGGATTTTACCATCTTTGGTACTAGATGGGGC
Organism: Liasis olivaceus; assembly: GCA_030867105.1. Taxonomy (NCBI): domain Eukaryota; kingdom Metazoa; phylum Chordata; class Lepidosauria; order Squamata; family Pythonidae; genus Liasis; species Liasis olivaceus. The sequence continues at coordinate 90,144,452 of CM061348.1, read as the reverse complement.
ACACTGCCCCAAACAGACCCTGTGTGAAGAGCAGGTAGCAGTCGTGGCTAGAAGGGCCTTTGCACAACTTTACATTGTGTGCCAGTTGCACCCATTCCTAGATCAGAGGGTCCTACTCACAGTCACTCATGCTGTGGTCACTTCTGGATTAGACTACTACATGGGGCTGCTTAAAGAGTATCTGAAAACTTCAGCCAGTGCAAAATGCAGTGGTGTGAGCAGTTATGTATGTTTATAGTAGAACACATGTTACACCTCTGGTTCGTGAGCTGCATTGGTTACCAGTTTGTTTCCAGGTCCAATTTAAGGTGCTGGTGTTGATCTTTAAAGTCCTTCATGGCATGGGGCCAGGCTGAGGGACCGCCTCTCCGATTTCATCTGTCCGTCCTACCAGATCCAGCAGAGAGGGCATGTTATAGGTTCCATCGCCTAGAGAGCTACATTTGGCAGGTCTTAGGTGGCGGGTCTTTTCTGCTGCTGTGGCACCTGCGCTTTGGAATCTTCTTCCCCCTGAGGTGAGGTTGGCCTTGTCATTGTTGAGCTTCCAGAGGTTCCTTAAGACTTGGCTATGCCAGCAAGCCTGGTGACCTCAGGGGATGGGAGAATTAGTGAGGTGGCTCCCTTATTTTTAACATCCTTTTATTCTCTGTTTTATTTTGCTTTTTATATTTTTAATATATTTATTGACTGTTTTTAGTTTTGTTGTACACCACCCAGTCACCCGTGGTGAGATGGACAGCTATATAAATTGGATGGATGGATGGATGGATGGATGGATGGATGGATAGATAGATAGATAGATAGATAGATGACAAATTACCAAAATCAATGAGATGCTGATATCCTTGGGATCAGATCAGGCAATGGTGCATATCAAACAAAGGATTCTTGATATAGAATTAAAAAAAAAAAAAAAAAAAAACAGAATCTAACAAGATGTCCCTCAGAGCTGAATTGGGTCACAGCAAAATTTACATTAAATCAGCACGATATTTGGACCACCTTACAAACAACACATTTTGGAGAGCCTTCAACACTATTGAAGTTTAATATCTTTCTATCAGCTGTGTTGGAATACCATAAAATCCCCTATGATGAAAAGCTTTTTCCTCAAAAAGGTGGGAGTAGTAAATCAGAGGACTTTTTGCTATACTGTAATTTTAAGGAAACACCCATAAAGAGTTACTAACATTAGCCCATTTCCAGATCAGACAGAATTCTATGTACAGTACAGCTTGTTACAAAGTTTGCATTTGTATCCTACAGAATTTGTAAAGAAGACTTAATAGAGAGATTTAGGAAGATTACCTTTATGGAAATATGTAGGAACTGTTATCTAGGCAAAAGAGGCTGAAACATGTTTTAAGTTCAGAGCAATGAGATAACCTTCAGAAGCAGCTCAGGAAATGCCTCCCTAATTCATTAGAGTATAAGAAGAGGGCAGAGGTACAGCACAAAGAGATTTACAAGATATAAATCCAATCTCAAAAAAAGTAGTTCATGCCTTCCTGTGGAGTTGATTCCTGGTCTGGTCTACTTAGTAAGCCTGACATACTAGCATGAAAACAGGCCTTTTGTTATGTACATTATATTGTAATTTGTACTGTACAGCTCTTAAAACAGCTGAGTAAATCAGTACATTCCATATTAAGTCATGGTTTGTCTTAATCACTGTTTGTTTAATAAGTGGCCTGGTTCACACATAACATTTTAGAAATCCCAATAAGAGGCCCACAGGTCATAGGAAACCCAAACCTGAGCCAAACACTCAATGGCATAAGGCAAAGTATGTATGCTGATTCCAACTTTTTCAAAACAAAATAAATGTTTACCAGCAATAACAGACTGTTTTTCATAAAGTCCCTGGCAATGTTTAGGTTGGTTCCACTCCTACAGCCCTTATTTCTAGTTCTTCTGATGCAGCTTACAACTGTTGTTCCTACACAAACTTCTGAGCACAACCCCAGAAGACCAGTTTGGCCAAGCCAACTTTGCCTAAAGCCAAATCTGGAAGTTATAAGTAACAGGTCAAAGTGGCACAGCTGTTGTAATGCTAGAGAGATTGATAGATTTTCAGCACACAGCTGGAACCATGGAAAGCAAAAACTAACTATGAAGGTGACTTGGAGTAGAGAATTAGCAGCAGTGGAAAGAAATAAAGCATCTCTTTGCCATGACTTCTCAGTTCCTGTGTAGCTTTTTTTAAAAAAAAATCTGTTATCTGCATGCTTGCAAATTGTATATATTCAATCCAATAAATACCCCTTTGTTAATTATAAAAAAGATACTGTAGCATCTGGCAGGCAAAACATATCCTAGTGGTCATCAGTGTAAAAATAGAACATATAAAATAATATAGCCAATATTATAGCTTTATTAGCAATATAGAAGTACCACTCTAAGGAATCAAAATGGCAAGATGTATAACAACATTTTCAGCATGCATTTAAGAAAGCTAGTATGATAGATTGGTTAATGTGTTAGAGTGGCAGTGGGGATAACCTGGTTCTTATCTACTTTCAACTGGGCAAGCCTTGGGATACTCACTCTGTATCAGCCCAACCTGTCTCACAGGGAAAAATAGGAGAGGAGAACAAAGAATATATGCTGCTTTGAGCTCCTGTATGAAACAGGGAATCCAACACAATTAACCCATTGTGCAAATGGTCATAAATAAAATCATAAGACTGTTTTTGAGAAAAAAAGTAGCAATAACTCTTATTACAAACTCTTACCTCCTACCCTTTATACCATCACTAAAGGTAGATGTTTTATGAATTTAAGTTATATTGTAGAAGCATTGATCTAGGGAGTAATGGTATTTTAGAAGAACAGATATGTTTTCTTGTTGCTGAGTTCTCAAGGCTCTGAACCTAACAAACACACTGCTTAAAATGTGAAGATGTTAATCCACCAACAGTGATAAGCACTTATGTCCAGCAGTCTTTCAACTCAGAGATGGATTTTGTTCCTTCAAAGAAGGCTTTACTGGAAGAAAAAAAAAAAGCAGATTGAGAACTTTATTGAACCCCTATGAAGCACTTAAGCAAACATTTAGCCTTGATTTGACTGGCTTCCTTTGAGGGATAAAGTAGCTTCTATGATAGTACCATTGTTCAAAGCCATCATGGCCCACAATGTTATTCTGCCTGAAGCAGAGTCCTGATACTCTTTTATGCTAGGCCTACACTATAAAAAAATCTGGCTGCATTGTTCAGGCACATTATTGCCTATATCTATTTCTTATAGTACTGTTTTGTGAAAGCAGGACATTTCAGCCTACTATATATTAGGGTCAACCTGGTTCAAAGTGATTACAGTGCTAGAAATAAAAGCACAGTAATAAAACAATATAAGATCCCAGTTTTTAGTAACCTTAGCAACAACAGGAAAACAGAATAAAAACTACCTTTCATTCATAATAAATCAACACATGCTAATCCTAACCCTCGTAATATTTTCATAGATCTCCCTATGATCTCTATGTGTGTCTCTGTGTGTATGCACACAGACATGATGATAGACAGACAGACAACTAAAAGGCCTCAATGTGTTTATTCAGAATGGTTTTTAACAAACTAACAATTTAACTGAGCCAACAAGTCAAACAGCATCTCTGCACTTTGCAAAGAACCATTTCAATATGTTGTATCTTCCCCATAGAGAACACACAGAGCTAAACATCTACACACTACTCAAAACACATCTACACACTATTCAAAAGAGACAATAAAATGGAAACAAAAGACCAGAACATCACCACCAGCAATCATCACCCAGATAAACAGAGATTAACACCAAGATTATCACTAGACATACAACCAAGCAGTAAACAATATCCTAATCAAGGAACTTCCAGAGAGGGAAAACACACACACACACACACACACACAGACACTGGCAGGGCTTTTGTTGTTGTTGAGTCATTAAGTCGTGTCTGACTCTTTGTGACCCCATGAACCATATTGCGCCAGGCCTTCCTATCTTTCACTGCCTCCCTGAGTTTGCTCAATTTCATGCTCATTGCTTCAGTGATGCTATCTAGCCATCTTATCCTCTGACGTCCTCTTCTCCTTTTGCCTTCCATATTTCCCAGCATATAAACAGACAGCAAACCCCACTCCATTCTAGCACTGAAGATGTTACCTAGCCAGGTAACGAAATGTTTGCAATAAACAACCAAGCTCAGAGAACCCCAAGGACTCTGCATCTTCCCCATCTTTCTTACACCTGCTTTGGACATGCACCTACAATTTGAGTGTTGTGATAAACCCTTGCCCAGGTCGTTGGGCACCAGCATTTGTCTGGCTCATGAATTTCTCAAGTCATTCCCATTCACAGCAGATTCTTCTTACTTAAAGTATTGTCGAAGGCACCCACACTCATATTTAGGCACTGTAAACATATGGATTCTTCAGTGCTTTTTTTGGTGGGTGATTAGTATACAAATGTTATTGATTCATAGAGTGCAGAATATAATACAGTTAGAATCACAAAAAGAAAGAGACTTAATAGGTTGGCTGCATTTCAATAAGGGATAGCACCATAAATCTATTTTAGGGAGTTTTTCTCACTGAGCAGAATCTAGCTCTAGGTTATTAGTTTTTTCTCTGTCTGTACAGCACAGCTTTTCCTTGTAAGTCAGAGAAGTTCTGAGTTAAGGGAGCTTTAAGGGTTGGGTTTTTTGTTTGTTTGTTTTCATTGTTTTTTTGTTTTTGGATTAGGTTGCTTTGTAGCCCAAGCAAGCTTCTTGACCTGTCTTAGTTAGTTATCTCTTGGTGTAGCCTGAGAGGTGGTCAGAGAAAGAATAGATGCTGAATGTCAAATCTGAAGGATTTATAGATTTAATAATTTTATATTAAGATATGATAAATAAGGACAAAAATTAAAGTGACTTCGAATTCATTTTAGAAGAAAATATGTTTGGCAATAGAAGAGAATATATGTAGCTCAGAGCTGAACTGTGGAGTCCTCAGGGTTCTCTGAGCTTGGTTGTTTTGTAGAAGACATTTTGCTACCTGTCTAGGTAACATCTTCAGTGCTAGAAGGGAGTGGGGTGTGCTCTCTGTTTATATGCAATAGCTTGTCCTGTCAGGGTTGGTGAGGGAGTTGTTTTTTCCTTGGTAGTTCCTAGATTAGGCTGTTGCTTACTGCTTGATTGTTTGTCTGAGTTGGTAGTTCTTTGATTAGGGTATTCAGACAAGTCAACCATCAACAGGCACATAGAGATGAACAACATTTACTCACTATACAAAAGAGACAATAAAAAGGAATAAAAAATACCAGAATACCTAATTGCCAGCAATCAACACCCAGATAAGCAGGGATTAACAGCAGGATTAACATCAGACAAATAATCAAACAGTAAACAATACCCTAATCAAGGAACTACCAATTTAGACAATCAAGCAGTAAACAATAGTCTAATCTAGGAACTACCAAGGGCGGGGGGAAACAACTCCCCCACCAACACTGACGGGGCAAGCTACTGTACAGTATATAAGCAGAGAGCAAACCCCACTCCCTTCTAGCACTGAAGATGTTGCCTAGACAGGTAACAAAACATCTGCAAGAAAACAACCAAACTCAGAGAACCCCAAGAACTCCACAAATATGTTTGCAACATTTGAAAATCAAACATCAAACTGATGACATTTAGAAACATAAATACTCAGGTAGATTTCAGTATAATAAACAAATTAATTCATTTATTTATGCTCCCAAACCAATAAAGCACAAGTACAAAATTTAAAATACGGAGGAAAATACTCCAAAACTGAAACAATGATGAGAAGAAGATATCAACAGGGTTCTACAAGCCATAGCTACTGCTAGAAACTTGGCAGCCTTTATAGTGATTGTCCAAATTAGGTCTTGCAGAAGAAACATTGTAATTTTTTGATCAAAGAAACAACTAAAATTTATGATAATCAGATTTATGAGTGCCAGACCCCATGGATGGTACAATGGGTAGCACTACAATATGTGAATTACTGACTCACCTCTGTATCTGAGCAGACACACATACGATTGCTGTATGGAAGACTAGTATATGTGCCTATAACCACCAACGTAGGCTTGGCACCAATTTGAGCCAAGGTAAAAAAAAAAAAAAAAAAATCTCCTGTGTGAAATATGTAGGCTATCATAGAGGTAGCTAGGAATCATCCATAGAGAACCTGCAATTGTGCCATAATAGGGATGGATGATTTTAGCCCTGTCATTTTGTTGATCTAAATCCCAAATCTTCTGTTTAAGTTCAGTTAAGGCTTTATCTAGGTGAAGTGATGATATTGCTGGAGTGAAAGGCCACAATATGTCAGATCAGAATCAACTTGCTTCCTCAGAGATGAGCAAAATCTATACAGAAGGATGAGGTGAATCCCAGATTTCAGTATAATACATAAAATGAATTCCAGTGAAAGGTTCCCTGGGGACTCTGTTTGTTAGTGGATAAGCTGTTTGTTCCTAGTGTCTGAGAGCCGTTGTTTTCAAAAAGACATCTCCTTTGGTTAAGCAATTTCCATATTCTAAATAATGGCTTTTCTAACTTTTAAGACATGCATGTTTTCTTACTTGTTCACAATCAAGAGAGGAGAATATAAGAAAAATAGACAATGAAATGTAGTGATAATCTGCACCAAAATTATGATGTGTTGTCTGTGTGTGTGTGTGTGTGTTGGGGTGGTGGTGGGGAAATCTTATGCATATCTCATGCAAACTTATGATGGTTCTTACTGTCTTCTAAGCAACATAACTCTCAGTCCAAGTGTATGTGTTTATGCATGTGTTTTAAGGAAAAGAAGCAAATTTCTTAAAAATTCTGGTGATGACCACAAGCTCCCCCTGATCCATAAAAAGCTTAATTTCTAAATTGGCATTTTTAAATGCTCTTCTGTCCATAGTTTTGTCTTCCAGTATCAGGAATAATGCCAGATCCAGGAACACATTTAAATTCTAACCAGATATCAAAGGTGAATAAAAACCATCTGCCTCAGGTTATTCTACTGTTGCTATTATTATTTATGTTTTCAGTTACATGCAACTCTGGACAGCTCAGAATAGAAACTGCCTTTTTGAGATTGGTCAGAAAAGAATAAATAGCCTCAGCTTATTTATCTCAACAAATATTGTCCCAGTATCCTGACACAAGTAGTGAACAAGAGTGGGGAAATCAAAGCTATCAAATTGAAATTTAGATTAACTTACTGTGAGAAAAGAGAGTTAGTTTCCACTGCAATGTGTTACTTGTATAAATTGTATGCTAATTAGTCTGTCTCCAATATTGCATTATATTTTCAATTGTTCTATGTATTTGTATTATGGTTAATATTTATCAAAGTAAACATGAATTATATAATATGTCATTTGCTGTGTCTACAAACCTTGATTAATGAGAAACTTTAATCTGAGTTGTTAATTTCTTTCCACGCTATGATATCAATCAATCAATCAATCAATCAATCAACTGGTTCTGACTTGCATTGAAAATAATTATCTTTATTTTCTATTTTGAGCAGTTGATTCTTCTAGCCAGCAAGGGGGGAAAAAAAGGATAAAATAATACAAAACCTACATGTTATAGCATAATACATTGGAAGACTGGTTGTCTGATTTTTTTAAGATGTACATTAAAAATTATACCAATAAAATCAAGTGAGATTTTGTTAAAATACCTTTCAAAACCCTATCCATAATAACATGAAAAGTAACCAATGCACATCATTTCTGTATGCATAACATAATGTGACATTGTGAATCTGTGTGTGTGTGTGTGTGTGTTCCATTTCAGCATTAATAGATGTCATATATCAGGATTATGAAGGGAAAGAAATATAAAATTGAACTGTCAAGATCCTGTTGAATAAGACATGCATATAGTGGCAAATCCTGACACACATATGAATGAATGGGAAGCTAAGGATGTGACCCTTAGGAATCAATGCAGAAAATGAAATTTCTTCAGGGTACGCATATTCACTGCCACTTGTCACAAGGGAAGCCCTTGATCTGAATGCAGCTTTAACTCCAGTCCACACAGAATTCTAATTCTTATTCACCTGGAAGTAGTCCTGGCTTACCACGGCATTTGTAAATTATTTGCAGAAGGACTGGAGCAGAGAGCAGAAAAGTTAGAAAATAGTATAATAAATAAATGAGGAAGTATCTCATTCTGAGACTGTCTGCCTCACTACTGTTCTTTTCTCTACCATTGCATTTGGTTTCAAGAAAAATGGGACACAAGCATGACTGGCTTCCATAGGAATTGCCTAATTAATTGAAGTATTTTTAAAGCTTGACATAAAAGTCAGAACCCAGGCTGATGCAATAACTCACATATTAAACACAGGTGTTTTTTTTAAAATCCCCTCACATAGATACATACACACACACATACACATACAAAACTATGATGCACAACAAATCATCGTTGAGAGCCATGGGAGTTTATGATATGAATATACATCTGTATAGAAACAACCTCAAACCCTGGCACAGCCTCATTTAAGCGCTGCAGGTAAAGCAACCATCTTAGGTGATCCTTTGAGCAAACTGGCCTTTATGTGATATTATCCCATAAAATTTGCTGAAAACACTGCCCTTTCCCGATTCATTTTTAAAAACATGAGTGTGGCTTCAAAAAAGAAACTGACAGATGAAACATATTGGATTGTAAATTGCCCATATAATGGTATTCCTGTTTGTAATTGATAAAGTCAATAATGATAAAAGCTATTTTCCACCCACAATTCACAAAATGGATACCATCAGGATCTTTGTTATTGTTTCATGACTTTGATGTTTTAAGTATTTTATTTTTAAACCAACCGTGGATGTTTTTATGCTGTGTTTGTTTCAGTCTTCTTAACCATGGATATTTTTTTTTACTTACTTACTATGAACACTTTATGTTTTTGTTGTAAGCCACTTTGAGTTAATTTGCTGAAATGTGCAGTATAATAAACAAACACATAAATAAATAGATTAATGCATATTCAATATTTTAACCAAACAGGAAGTGCATACTCTTGACCTTGGAGATTACAATATCATTTAGTGGACCCAGATTTTCAGGGAGTTCAATTGGGACCTTATTGTCATGGTGACACTAATTGTGTGAAACCTCCAATGTTTGCCATACGGTAAGGACTGATAACAGATTAGCACCAATTCTGGCTATTTGCTATGTCATTTTAAAAACAAATGTTTTATATTCACATTTTACATTCCTATGCCTAAGAAAACTAAGAAGACAAGCATGATTTTGAGTTAGCATAAGAATAATTTGCAAGGGAAGCCTTCATCATATTCATACTACATGAGTCAACCAACAGGCTTTTGTTAGTTAAGTAGTGCTGCTCACTTAAGATGAATAAATATACAGAATATAGAATTCTTATACATTTATAAACCTCAGACTTAAACCTAAATATCTCAAAGAATCAAACAGCACCTATTCTGGATACATATTTTACACTACACTTTACATTATTGCCCATAATTCACAATAATTCACAATACCCACAGCTGGTTGGTCTCACATTCTGCTTTATTTGGCTGAATACTAAGGTACAGCATTGTTACTTACTGCTGGAACTACTTTGAAAATTTGGGAAGTGAAGTTTAATTTCTAGTCCAAGGACTACCTAAGCATTCTTAGTCCATTCATTGTTGGTGCAGATATATGCACAAGCTGAAATGCTTAATGATTCACTTTTTCCTACTAACTAGAGTTGATCATGGTAGTTACTGGAGTGATATTGCTGATCTGCAGCCCCATTAGGAACTCTCTTATTGGTCAAGTTAGCAGAAGTCATTACTTGACTTGAAAATAATGATTTGCAACCATAGTAACTTCCAGTAACATTTGAGCAGAGGCTATAGATCAGGGACAAGCAGACCTACTAAATGAATAGGAATACATTGTTTATCAAGCAGGAACAGTTTGCTTAGTATGATTCAAGCATCTTTTCTTTCTTTTAAGATGTAGGATATATTTATATTATAAGCATTTAAGGTTGTGTTGAGCATGCTGAACCATCCAGAGAGTTAATACAAAAGAGCTTTTCTCCATCTTTGATGCACAATGTACAAGCTGAGTTAGTTCTGATTGTGCTTACAAGAGGTAATACCAATCAGGTGTAGCAACAATAATTGTTTGGCTTTATTTTTCTACATTCATCCAGTTTCCAAGTTTCTGTATAAATTAATGATGCTCATTTATTTATTTATTGCATTTTAAATCCTCCTATGCCCTAAAAGATCAAATTGATTATGTAAAAATACAGATAAAAAGCAAAATTAAATTAAATTATGAAAGACACATTCCAGCAACTGATATAACATTTAACAAAGCATTTAAAACATTTCTAGTATGAAAGAAGTATAGGTATTCATCCAATACTGTGTATGTATGGGTGGGTGGGTGGGTGGGTGGATGGAGTATCCATAAGACTGTCTCAATAAAAATGTCTTAATCTGCTCAGCAGTAGGAGAAGACAGAATTATCATGGTCTCTCTTGCAAGAATTCCAGTAACTGGGAGTAGCATCACAGAAAATCCTCTCTTGCATTTTCCCCAAATGCGTCTTCAGATGGATAAAGAGAATGGTCTCTTATGGATATTAAAGTCCAGACTCCTCACAGAGGAGAAAAGGATCTTGCAGTACTCTGTCCCTAAACTGTGCATTGCTTTATGAGTCATAACCAGTTCTCTGAACTTTGTCTATAAATGAATCAATAGCCTCTGTCAATAAAACTTTCAATAACAGTCTGAACTAGCTGAACTTTATTAACAGTTTTCAAAAGCAGCACCACATAGAACTTGTTGCAGCAGTCAACATGAAATTTAACACAAGTACCCACATGTCACCCTGATCACAAATATCAGAAATCAATGAAGTTAGAAAATTAAGTATGGAAATACAGTCCATGACACTTTTGAAATGAGGAAAGTTAGGCTCAGAGTTTTATCCAGTTGTGAACCTGAATTTTGAAGTTTATGTTAACTGACCTGTATGAACTATAACATCCATTTGGTGATTTGGTCTGCAAAGTATGTGCAAATCACTCAAAACTATCTGTTGAATGATCTATGTTTTCTTTTTGTTGGTAATAGAAATTTAACTATCAAAACCAAGAACAAAACAAACCTCTCTGTTAGGTGTCAGAAGAATGATTGCTGTACCACTATCAAAGCTATGAATTACGAACCCAAAGGCTCTATTTTTCTGCTGATAGCTAGGTGATTTTCAAGCTATCCAAAAACAACAATAATTGTATTATCTATTAGTGAAATATGAGTCAGAACCTGAGCAAGTCAAATATTGTATGATCCAATTGATGCAATATTTGCATACAGTTATAAGGATGGAACAGTAAAAAGATTTCAATGGAAAAACAATATTTTATGTATGTATGTATGTATGTATGTATGTATGTATTAAATTTATATACTGCCTGACCCTACTGACTCTGGGTGATTCAAAAAGTAAAGGGAAAAAAAAAAGTAAGAAAACCATATAGCAAGAAAAACAAAGGATCAAAAAGATAGCAAAACTGGGCAACAACGAATATACATATGCTCTGTTGAGAAGGCCTTTAGTCACCCTAGCCAAAAGACTGGCCGAAGAGTCAAGTTTTCAAGCCCCTGTGAAATATCAGCCCTTGGCTCTCAGGGAGAACCTTGTTCCAGAAGGCTGGCACTGTGGCACAGGAGGCATCTTCCAGGATTCTGATAAATGGCATTGTTTAATCAAAGGAACCCAGAGTGTGCCAACTGTGCTGGATCAGATTGTCTGGACAGATGCTATAGGAATAGGCAATCTCTCAAGTAACCAGGCCCTATGCCATGTAGGTAATGGCCAGCACCTTGAATTAAACCCAGAAGCAAACTGGCAGCCAGTGTAGCTGGTGATGTTATATGGGGATACCAAGGCATGCCCATCATTGCCCATTCTGCTATAACCTGGACCAGTTGCAGTTTCTGGGTGATCTTCAAGGGCAGCTCCATGTAAAATGTGTTGCAGCAGTCAAGCTGCAGGGTGACCAGGTGTGAGTGACAGTCTGAATATTAAGTTTACCTCAAACATTATATTTAAAGAGTACTTCTATAAGATGTTTTATCTCTGGCATATTACTCCAGTCAGCATTACTAAAGTGAGCAGCTGTTTTCCCCAGAAATACTGGAAGTTCAATGAACAGATTGGATCTTTCATCCATATGTGGTGGCAGTGTTGCAAAGCTCAAAAATACTCAAAATTAATTCATAGTAGAATAGAATAAATTTTAAAAGACATAATTCCATTTCAACCTGAGATATTTTTATTAAACTTCACCAAACCACACATTTCTTCAAACTATACTGAACATTGTATATGAATACATCTGCAAGGATTTTAAATACATTTTATTGAAAAAAGATCTCTGATCCCCTCTATGGAAGAATGTTTAATTAAACTGTGGCAATAAGCTTCAGTGTTTAGAATAAGTTGGTATCTAAAAAGTAGTTGGTATCTATACATCTAATGTATAATTCAATCTTATTTGGAAACCAATTTTGGACTTCAGTTCTGTAAATGGAATTGTGCCATATCCCAAATTTGGGTTCTAGAGTTGATATTCTAATCTGATATATTTCTACACATTATTTCCAATATTCTTTCAATATTCTGTACATTATTTCTACCTTTTTCTTTTACATCTTATTGAGTTCAATTGCACTGATGAAAGATATTTTACAGTTCAATAGAGACATATCTTAATTAGAAATTGGGTATGTAATGTCTTATAGTACACTAATGGTTTATGTACTATAAGTGTGTGGGTGGGTGGGTGGGTGGGAACCCTTCGAGTCAGTCTTGACTTCAAGAAACTGCCTGGACTAGTCCCTGCAGGTTTTTTTGGCATGTTTTCAGAAGTATTTGCCGTTGCCTCCTAGGGCTGAGATAGAGTGACTGGCCCAAGGTCACCCACCTGGCTTCATGTCTAAGGTGGGACTAGAACTCACAGTCTCCTGATTTCTAGCCTGATGTCTTACCCACTACACCAAACTGGCTCTCTATTAGTATACATTAGCCTTACAATAATTAGGTCTGCTGATTATTCAAGATTTGTTGATTACATTGTTCCCTCCCCTCCCTGCTATATTTTCTATATTCTTTTAAATATGTGTTTGTATCAGTATTGTTTCTTTTCCTTTTTTCTTGTAATAATAACAACAATTTTAAAAACAAAATCAACACTGCAATGTTGGGAGTGACTGTATTAATTGATGAGATTACTGCTCCATTCCATAATAACAACTAAAATAACAATAACAACATAGTAATAACATTTATGATGAGCATTTACCAAATTGTGATACAAATCAGTAATTTACAAAATGCCATCCAATAAAATTACTTCACAACTTAAGAGTTAAAACAATAAACCAGTGTTAATGCTGAAACAAAACAAACAGAGCAACCCCACATATTTCAAACAATGCCTTGTGATACAAATGAATACATGCATAATTAAAATAAAACAGGTACTCACCTAGGAACTGCCAAAGTTAATGACAGTAGGGTGGGATAGCCAGATCCTGCATTCATCTACTAATCAATTAAAAATGTATTTAATCCCCTTTTAAAGGCCATCATACTTTCACAGAGATGAAGGGAAGAGAGTTGATTCCAAGGAACAGAAATAAGATCCTACATGGAGGGATACAAGAATGAACAAGGTTACACAAAGAAATTGGAGAAAAAATATAGTGAGGTGTTGTAACCAGAGGGCTGTAAACAGAAGGACCATTAGTTCAAACTGGTCTCTAGCTCAAATAGGGAGCCAGTGAATTGCTCAGTGGTGTAATAAATCATGAGAATAACATGGAAGGTCCAGAACATCTTGAATGGCACTATTTTAAACTAAGTTCAAAGAATGGAGTGCCAGATCAAGAACACCAATAGGGAAATTATTGCAATAATCTAGACATAAACAACCAAGTAATACACCAATGAAACTGTGGTCTCCTCCATCAGAATTCCCACCCTCCCAAATGCTATATATTTTTTTTTAATTTATAAATTTAAATTTATAAATTTATAAATTAAAACAGGGACCTCTATAAGATCAATAAATGGGCTTAAATTCAACTGATCATCAAAAAATAAAAAAATAAAAAAATAAAAAAATACAAGGCTGCAAGCAGACAAAACTGAGGCAATCTGGGAGGCCTGAAAAAAGCTAAAATAATCATATCCATAGTCAGCTTAGGACAATGCATGAACATGCAAGAGGAAATGCTAATAAGGCATTTTATCACAGGTGATTTTGCATCATGCCAATCAAGGGCCACAAACAAACAATAGACTTGGGCATTATCAGCATAAAAATGGTACTGAATGCCCTGATCATGAATTAGGACAACCAAGGGAGGGTATAAACCAAAGAGGATTCAGGACTGATCTCTGGAGGATGCCAGTTACAACAGGAAATTTCTAGAACAGAAATCCACTATGTGAATCCTGTCATAGACCATACCCTAGTCAGCAATATCTCTGCATGTCAAATGCTGCCATGGGATCCAAAAGGACTAATACCAATTTCAGAAAGCACCATTTCAGTTGAATGCCTGATTGATATGGATTGAGAAGGGCATTATATGACAGATAAATAATCAACTATGAGAAGGCAGTTCTCACAAGGAAGGGAACAAAAGGAAAACAAAGGAAGCAGATACACAGGCTGGTAATCTGAGCACAAGGGTAATCCAAGGAGAGTTTCTTCAACAGAGGATGAAGAAAGGTATATTTAAAAGAGTCTGGAAAAGTACCAGGGTTAAAAAAAAAAAAAGTGTAGTGGATAATATAATACAGAAAAATAGGTAGAAAAGTAACATAAAGGAAGGAGGGAAAGGAATCAGCAAAGTAAATAGTATAAAGAGAGCCTTGCACTGTTTTGAACCTCATCCTCTGAAAGAGAAATTAATTCAAACAAAGATGGAATAGAAGATAGGAAGGATAGCAGAGGAGAACTATTGGAAGTGAAATAATGAACATTATTTCAGAAGTCAGACAGTACTTTGTTGTAAAATTACTAAGAACCATCAGGAAACCATCTAGATTATTAAGCCTCTTGGAGCACACCCTTGGATAGATCTCTGCCCTTGCAAACAAATCACCCTAAGTCTAAATATTGTTAAATACCAGTCTGTGCATCATTAAAAATGTATAGGAAAAAAAAATCACCTTCATGTATATCACCATTATGACAAACAAAATTTTCCTCAACAACTGGAGCTAACTGACTCTTGAGATTGACCCATGGTTGCCATAGGGTCTTGTCCCTCTCATGCTAAGATAATATCAGCATATAAGTTGAAGTCTACCACATTCACAACCCAGAGGCTATAGGACAAAGGGATAGGCTAAGCACCACCATAATTAATATTCTGTCTTACCGATTGCCTTCAGAGACACAGTCAAAACTGGGGGGAAAAAAAGTCATGCCAAAGCACAGCATCATTTTAGAGGAATCCTAAGATTATTTGTATGGCTAGGATATATCATATTTTTTTTCCCAAGGATTCCTGATTTATTGGGCATGTGAAGGTGAGCATAGAACTATTATAGCCCTATATAAATCCAGCTGAGCTGATTACACAATAGTTAGAAGAACAAGCTGTAATCAATGGGCCATGGAAAGTAAGAATTTTAGCATCTACATTTATCAAGGAGATGGGTCTATCAGTTGAACACATAATAATGCTCCTTATCCAGCTTGTAAAAGACTGTGATATAAGCCTTATTAAAAAATAAAGGGTAATAATGTACTCAACACATCTGCATCATATACCTCCAATAAAAAGGAGATAAAACATGGTATTTTATACCAGTCAAATTATATTTAATCAAGGCCAGGGGCCCTTCCTAATTTCTAAGATTACTAATGACTAACTTTTCTTCATGTCTTTCTCTTAGCTTTAGTTGCTTAGTTTACTAGATTTTTCTCCTTTTTTCCAGTATCACCTGACACAGTATAATAAAAATTCAGGTTTCGATACAAGAAGCTTTTTAAATTCATAATTTAGTGGAAATGAGAGGTCTCTATTACACAGGAGATGGGTGGGTTGCATAAAAAATAAACACCACTTTACATGTCTCTTCTAAGAATTTAACTTTAATGTTGTTTATACAATATATACAATAATACAGCCTCACATATATACCTTTTTAGCATATAAATGGAATCCTAGTTGAAACTTTTTTAAAAAGTTTACATCTCCTCTTCTATTTTCTTAATAAACTCTTATTAAGTTGCAGACAATTTAAAATATAAATTTGCACTGTTATCAAATAAAACTAAAATGCATAAAATGAGTATGACATCCATCCTTGATATGTTGATACAGCTGAAGTAACAACATTTGTAATGAGATGTTACCAGTTAATCTACTGTTAATTTTCTTTTTATCAGGTAAGAACATTTTTTTTAACACATAATGTTGCAAAGTCTTGTACCGCTACTATTAAAAATCACAAATAATTGACCTCAGATCCCATTGAGTTAAAGTGCTTATAGGGTCTCATTAAACAATGTTTACATTATTGCTATTGGTGCCTTCAATGAATTGTTAATTTTATAGGGTTTCTTCCTTTTATATATGTATGTATTGTTACGCACGTATGTATTAATGGTGTACTGTATTTTAAATTTTGTGACTTGGTCTTGGACTATAAATATATAAATAAGTAAGTAAGTAAATGTTTTTTAAATATGATTTTATTTCTGTTAGTTTGTTTTTGATCTTTAATCAAATTTGACTGACTGATTGACTGGCTGATCATTGTGGCATCTGCCTTACTTGATTTAACTTGAGATGCCAGGAATGAGACATTAGAAAATAATCTAGGTGAAAATTTATGTGTATGGAGATAAGGAAAGTATATTTATTTTTTGAAAAGATTAAAGGAACGGCAAATATCTACTAAATTAAATACACACATGTAATGTTGAATAATATCATAAATCTAGGAAAAATGAATACATTATGTGCAGAAAGGAAGGCAGATACAATCTAGAAAGGGATCCAAAGGAGCAATAGAGCTTCAATCATGTAAAGAGGCTTCAGCAGCTTCAGTAGCAAAATGCAGAGAAGCAAAGTAATTTTTGTGGCTGCAGGTCCACAGAAGGATTTTTGCCTATCATCGAATAACCTGATATTAAAGACAGAAAGAAATCTGGGAGAAAAAAAATTAGAGACTCCAATCACAAACCATAAATTTTGTCTGGGGTGTGGGGACACCTTCTCATTTGTAGCACCTTAGTTATGTAATCTGGGAAAAACAGATTATGGGAATGATTATCAACCACTTCCTGCTCGTTCTCTGCATTCAATCAACTTTCAACATAAATCTGACTGGCGAAGTTTACTCATTTTGGAAGTCTAACCACACATAATTTAGAGTAGCAGGATATCCACACAACTGCTTTGCCCTCTTCCCCTCCAATTCCAGAATCAGCAAAAAATAACTTTTTAATAATGTTATCACAATATTTTAAAAAGAGAACTACGAAATAAATAAATAAATAAATAAAAATAAATATTAAGAACAAACTTAAAAAGCAGCAATATTCTACAAATTAATTATGAAATTATAATACCAAACCACCACCAACAAAAATTAAACAATAGACCCCCAATAATCATTCAATAATCACCTGAACATATACATTTAATCATGCAGTAACAGTGTATCAAATTCTTTCTTTCTTTCTCTTTCTTTCTTTCTTTCTTTCTTTCTTTCTTTCTTTCTTTCTTTCTTTTCGTAAAATGTTATGAAATTTATGTCAAAGGGGAACATTTGGGCATTTTTTTTTTGATTTGTAGAAAAAATGTTTTTCTTTTCAAAAAATGGATGAATTACATATTTATGAATCCAGTCTCTAATATCCAGAATAATAGTGTTTTTCCAATATCTCAGATTAATTTTCTTAGCTATTCCCCATGCCTGATATAACCAATATTTCTCAAAAAAGTCAGATTCCATAATTTTGAAATATAATTCAAAATAACATTAGTATCATTAAGTTGAAAACATTTAACCTAACATCTATTTATATACTGTCAATTCCCCCTGGTTTGCCTCTACAGTCTGAGCTACTTCTGACAAGTCTTCAGTTTCTTTGCTCTGGGTAGGCCTTTGCAGTTCCAATTCTACCTCTGTGAATACTTTATTTTGTATTATAAATCAGCATTGATCTTCTAGCCTCTGTTCTGTTATTTCTGATTCTGGATGGTATTCTTTCCAGAACTGATGCATTCTTTTGAGATATCCTCTTCTCATTGGGTTTGATTTGTAATAGCAGATCATTATTTCTTTGTTTTCACTCTTTGTATATTTGCAATGGGTAAACAACTTTTCTTCCAGTAGTCCTGTAGCTGCTGGCCCTGGTTGCTCAGCCAGCAATCCTGAGTCCCGTAGCCTACTTGTCACCAGATGTACAGGAACTAGAACACCTAGCATGGTCCTTGTTATCCCAGGCAATGACCAATTCAATAAAGTGAAGGGGTTAAATAAAGTATGTCTCAACATATTGTTTATGGGAGAGGCACTCTTTGTCTGGCTCCTCTGATGAGACCTGTCAAGTATAGTTGAACCTCTGGTATAGCTCTCATCCTCCTGTTACGGGTGGGAGCTATGCAACATTTATTGATGACGAGACTCTCACTGGGTCATTCAGGGAGAAGCTTTATTTGCGCAAAGGTTCAGTTAGGACTCGCAAGTCCCTGCAAAGAACTGAACCCCGAAAAGGAGTTCAGCAAGCCTTTTTATCATTACAAGAGCCGTTTCTCCCCAATCCCCCCCTCAGTGCCCTCCCCATGCCTTCCGTACTCCAAATTTGGTCAATTGCTGGTAGCTAAACCACAAGTCCTTGTCTTCACCGGTCGTACCTTGTTTTGGGTACATTTCGGCCTTGCTGTCTAGAGCATTGCTATCTGAGGAGGGAGGGAGATAAGAGCACTCAGCATCAGCAGAAAGGAAAGTTACAGAGAGTTACATTTAAAATGTAAAACTTCACAAAATACAAGTTTCATACAAAATATAGGATATAACAAAGACTTCTTCTCATATTTGCTTCCGAGACTTATCACTGCAAAGCCTCTAGCTAAAAAAAACACTTCCAGAGAAGAGGTTCACTACTTGGTTACTAGTGAGGACTACATAACCCAAAAATGTACGATAGGACTACATAACCCAAAAATGTAGGATAAAGATCAGAATGAAGTTACAAATAATTTTCCATTTGTATCCTGCCACCTCACTCCTCAGAGTGTGCAAGCCCCACAACGACATCAAAGTAGGCCCTCACTGGAGGTTATTATTGTTATTGTTGTTCATGGGCACAGATATAATGCCTTCTTGAGTAGCAGCTGCAGATGCTGCCTTTAAAAAAGTGGGTGGCCACTGGGCTTTCTTTTTATCATCCTTGGATGCTCTCCAGATCAGTTGACACCAGTCCCTCTTTGATATCTAAAACAGGAAAGAATTACCTGTTTCTGGCTCCAATAGTGACAATTAAGCAGTTATCAGGATAAAAGAGCTGGAGGTGGATATTGCAGTATGTCAGTCCCTTGCCTCCTGCAGCACCAACTTTTCCTAAACATTTCAGGGAATTTATTTATAGAATGTTATGCTTAGGTTTTTATTTAATCAGTCTCACTATGACTTTCTTCAAAACTAGTTTTCCCCTATTCCCACAAAGCTTAAAGACATGACAATAATTTGATACTAACTAAAATTTTATTGGTGAAGTTCCTCAGTGGAATTCCTCTTAACAATAAGATCCTATTAGCAGAATAAACAATGCAGGAAAAGCGCACAGCATATGGCTTCTGGAATTCTTTCCAACACCCTTATCAGTAGTGCTAATGGAAAGTGTCTATATTTACTTCCATGCAACAGAGTAATGTGCTGCATTGCTTTCTGTGAGTTTGTATGTTTCTGCTTTCCCTTCATGTTGCAGCCATGTCTTTTTGTGTCCATGCATGTACTGAGAAGCCTGGAAAGCATATGCCCCACTCTGAGGCATCGGACTGGAAGGGAGAAAGGAGAGGCATGGAATGCAGCAGCCACCAGCATTCAAAATCCCTTCCCAGTGGCCACTGTCACAGGGATACATTGGAAATTTTTTTCTGAATGTTTTTTTCTCTGCAACCCTTAGACTGATCTAGCCCATTTTTACACTACATCTTTCTTTTGCCAGCTTCTCTCCCTATATTAAATTTGGTTCTGTTCTGAACAATTTTGGAGGAGTTAACCTGATAGTAGATAAAGAAACAGAGTATATCATTTCTTTCCAACATGCCTTGTCTCTCTTGAAAATCAGTTCTACAGGGATGAGGGGAGTTCTCTGTAACAGTAGTTCTTAAACTGCTCGACCCAGTTACCCCTTTTCTCAAATAATGTCATTACTTCCACCCTCCCCCCCCAAAAAAAATCCCAAAACAAAACTTTTAGCACATAGAGATTCTGAGGAGCTGATTTGTGAAAAGTATTTATTTATCTATTTGTTTGTTTGTTTGATTTATATGACAGCCCAACTTGCTAAGTGGCAATTCATTCTGGTTAACTGAAACACTTGAAGAGGAAATTTCACTAAACTTCCTGATGTCTTTACCAAAGCATAAAATGAAATGTATATAACATATTTATATCCTGCATTTTATATTTTCATTTTAGATTGGGAGTTGCTACCATGTGTTTTGAAAGGGCCATCCAGGAAAAAAGGTGTAAGTGCAAAACTAAAATAAAAAAATGATATAGAATTATAATTAGCTGAGTACAATCAAATATTACTTAGAAACTAAGATTTATTTCAAAGACATTCAGCCAAATATATGTGCCTATCCATATCTTTACATTGTGTAAATGGATGAAAAATATGTATAATAGCACAGACAGAGCTGCAATGAGTTCACATGTGAATGCATATACCATCTTGAAATCAGTCAGGTCTTTACATGGAAGAAGAAGCTGTGGTTTCCTGGGAGCAACTCATAAATAGCACAAACTATTATTGATTCAGGAAAACCATACATCTGTTATCCCTTACTGTATTCTGATGCTACTTCCCATTTTGCAGTAAATATATTTCATGAGATTGAAAATATAGTTAGATAGAATATGTAGTAGAACAGGACCTCAGCGTTCTGGAAATGTTCTACTCCGAAAGATAGCTGTAGTTGCTGGGGCTTTAACTATTTGAAAAGCCCCAGGCTACACTTCTAGATAGAGACACACTTGTGTCACAAGCTCTATTTACCTGTTCATGGGCATAATTTTTGTCAATGGTCCATGAAAATGTGTGGAACCAAGACAAATGACACGGTGAACTGATTACTTCAAATTCATGGAGCAATAAAAGACTTTAATAGCTTTAGAGGAAATGACAGTTATTTTTAAGAAAACAATCCTTTAGAAAGTTAGAACATTGTAATTGTCTTCTACAGTCTTGGCTTCAAAAGATATTTTAAGCAGATTAGAATGAATTGTCCTTGTAAATTTCCATAAAAATCAGTGGAATGGGATTTGTATTGCAATTATAATGTTTCATTTACTGGCTATGTCTCATCATTAAGAGTGAATAGATGCATTTCTTTTAATGTGGCAACAAGGAAAGGCATTTTTTCCCCCCTTTGGAGGCTCTCTATGCATACATCTGCAAGTATATCTAATTTATATTAAGAGATGAACAAGGGCCCCCGTACCCAAACAGCATCTTTCTTTTAGCAACTTCACATTATTCTACATGCTGTTTCTGAGCTTCTGTAACACCCAGCTCGCCTGAAAAGGGTGCGAAGCAACGGAAATCCCGCCACCTGCGCTCGCCAGCTGGGCTCTGCTCTAGGAAGGAGGCTCTGGCAAACCACTTCCGAAACAATTGCCTTGAAAACTGCACAGGATTTGTCCAGGCAAGGATTCGTCCAGGCAAGGACTCATCCAGGCAGGCACTGCAGGGTCAGTAATGACTGAGCGCAGACAAAAAAAAAAAAAAAAAGTATTTGAGACAAACAAATTTTTATCCTATAATCACGTGAACCTTTTGCTTGGTTATGCAAAATTGTTTTTCATTAATCTGTAGTGGCCTGGGAGCCTCCTTTCACTTTCACCTTTAAGAAAGCATTTCACCCACAAGAAAGACAAAGACATTTCTAGATAATGGTATTGCTATTTTTATGCACTCTGCTTGAATATCTATGGATTTATTGTTCATTGATTCATGCAAGGAGAGGCATACAACTTCATCAGAGACTGGATCATGTTCATGTTATTACTGCTACCATGTCTCAGATTCATCCTATTCCTGAATGAGAGGAACACCGAGTAAAATGGGGAAGTTTAATCTGTCATTCAGTTGCATTTCCATAGCCAAAGTATGTAGTATAAAGGAGAGGAATGGACCACAGGAAGGGGAAAAAAATGCTATTTACTAATATGCAGTTAAATCCAGCTTCTGATTTAAGTAGCTTTGTTAATAGTGTAATAGAAGGAACTTTTAGTGGGGCTGTGCAGAGGTTTTGGTTCAAAGAAGCTTTAGTGATGAAAGATCAGCAATGAATAGCTAACATTTTGTTTGTTTGTTTGTTTGTTTGTTTGTAATGCAGGCACTGAAGTACTGACCTAACAATTTTATGAAACTTAGCGGTAAAGTCCAAGATCACATCTTTTTGATCCAACAATAAATTAGTGACATAAATAGAATAATAACTTTATTGTCATTCCACTATACACTATATACCAAGTGCATAATAAAATGAAATTCTGTCGCAGTTGGCTTACAATCATACACTAAAATACAATTGAGATACCTAAGTTACTATAAAATATACATTCTATATATCTGATATTAAACATTCAGACATCTAATAGCCTGGGGGACAAAGCTATTTCCCAATCTGGCTGTTCTACATCAGATACAGCGGAACCTCTTCCCAGAAGGTAACAAAGAAAACAGGACATGATGAGGATGGGAGGCGTCACTGACGATCTTTCGAGCTCTAGGCAAATAGCGCACGTATGCTAGATCTTGGATAAGAGGCAGAGAGATCCCAATTATCTTCTCTGCTGCCCTTCCTACCCTCTGCACAGACTTCCTGTCTGAAGCACTACAGCCTCCATACCAGATGGAAATACAGTTAGTAAGTACACTCTCTATAGTACCTCTATAGAAAGTAAGGAGAATGGAAGATGGGAGATGTACCTTCCTCATCTGGCACAAAAAATGTAAACATTGCTGTGCTCATTTTACCAAAAAATGCAGTGTTTAGGGACCAGGCCAGACTATTCGTTAACTGCAGCCCTAGGAATCTAAAGCTACTGACTGACTCCATAGCTATGTTATTAATAAAAAGTGGAGTGTGACTACA
Source organism: Liasis olivaceus (assembly GCA_030867105.1). NCBI lineage: Eukaryota > Metazoa > Chordata > Lepidosauria > Squamata > Pythonidae > Liasis > Liasis olivaceus. The sequence continues at coordinate 90,121,037 of CM061348.1, read as the reverse complement.
CCGATTCTTCCTGAAGTCTATAATAATCTCCTTTGTTTTTTCCACATTTAGGACCAAGCTGTTTTTATTATACCACTCCACCAAGCCCTTCACCTCCTCCCTATAAGCCCACTCACTGTCATCCCTGATAAAGCCCACCACCATTGCATCATCTGCATGTTTCACAATGGAATTGGTGGTGAACCTGGCACAACAGTCATGAGTCATCAGGGTGAACAACAATGGGTTCAGGACACAGCCCTGTGGGGAGCTGATGCTTAAAGAGATAGAGCTAGAGATATTATTTCCAACTCGCACCGACTGAGACCTCTCAGTAAGGAAGTCAAGTAGCCAATTACTCAAGGGAATACTGAAACCCAAAGAACCCAGTTTGTCCACCAAATGCTAGGGAACAATTGTATTGAATGCTGAGCTGAAATCTACAAACAGCAATCACACATAACTGTTCTTCTCTTCAAGATGTACCAGACTCGAATGAAGAACAGAAGAGACTGCATCCTCTACAGAGCGATTTCGTTGATAAGCAGACAGAAGTGGATCAAACAAAGGAGGGAGTCTGGAAACAATGTAATCCTTCATCAGCCTCTCAAAACATTTCATCACAATGGGAGTGAGTGCTATTGGGTGGTAATCATTGAGACACGTGATTGTAGATTTTTTAGGCACAGGTATAATAGTTGCAGTCTTAAAGCCTACCAGGATCACAGCCTGGTGCAAGGAAATATTAAATATGTCTGTGAGGATGCTGGCCAGCTGTTCAGCAAGTCCCTCAGTACCTGCCCTGGAATATGATCTGGGCCCACTGCTTTCTGAATATTAATGTTTCTCAGGGCCCTCCAAACATCAGCTATATCAAGGGTGGGTGCCTGCTTGTCAGGATGAGATACAACCTTCCTCACAGGAGTATTGTTAAATGTTTCAAACCTTCCAAAAAAGCTATTAAGTTCATTAAGAAAATCTATATTCTCCTCATATGATGTCAGAATAGTTTTATAAACTGTAATAGTTTGAATACCCTGCCACATATGCCTGGTATTTGTAGAATCATGGGGAAAAAAAATCTGAACTTTTGGTCATAAGTCAGCTTTGCTGTTCTTATAGCCCAGTTCAGATCAGCTCTAGCTGTTCTAAAAGCCCCCATGTCACCAGATTTAAAAGCAGCGTTCCTCGCTTTCAACTTCACATATACTTCATGAGTCATCCAAGCTTTCTGATTCACCCATAAAATGATGTTCTTAGTAACACTGACATCCTCCATACACTTCTGGATATATGCAGTTACAGATGAAATGTATTTCTCCACATTCGTATGTTGGTTATTCGTTGCAGCTTCCCTAAACATATCCCAGTCTGTACACTCAAAACAGCCTCATAATACTTCCATTGCTCCCTCAGGCCAGACTCTCACCTGCTTCACAATTTTTTTTTCTCTAGTTAACAAAAGCCTATACGCTAGAATTAGCATTACAGTGAGATGGTCTGAGGAACCGATATTGGGATGGGGAAAAGCCTTAAATGCACTTTTGATGTTAGAATAGGCTAAATCCAATGTGTTCCTACTCCTGGTTGCAAAATCCACATATTGATGGAAATAAGGGAGGACTGTTTTCAATTTAACCTGATTAAAGTCTCCAAGTACAGTAAACACACCCTCTGGGTGGATAGTTTGCAAGTCACTGATAGTGTAATAAAGGACTTTCAAGATCTCCTTCGTATTTGCAGAGGGGGGTATGTACACAGCTGTGACAATAATAATGGTGAATTCCCCAGGCAAATAAAAAGGTGTGCATCTGATAGTCAACAGCTCCCCACTCGGCGAACAATAAGTTGAAACCACTTTTGAGTTGATGCACCATCTGTGATTGATACAAATGCACACTCTGCCACCTCAAGTTTTTCCACTCAGAGAAAGACTCCTATCCAGTCGGAACATTGTTAACCCCTCCATGCCAACAGCCTTCTCAGGAACAGGTGACTTTAACCACATCTCTATCATAACTGTAACACAATCGTCTCTCACCTCACGCGTTGTTGTAAAATCCAACTTCAAATAATCCATTTTGCTCTCCAGAGAACGAACATTAGTAAACAAAATGGGTGGAAGCAGTCCTCTATGTAGGTTAACCTTCAGCCTTGCCATTAGTCCTCCCTAAAGCTTAGACAAGGCTATGCCAAGTGCTTAACAGCTTAAGCTAATCATAGAAAATAATGGTGGCTTACTGCCCATTGTGCAATGCCAATACAACTCCATAGTGATCATATGTATTTCTGATGTCTCATAGCAAGCATCCATCAAGCAGCCAGTCCATGACTTTGCTTTTAATATGCCTTCTATATCTGTGACCACAGTGCCAAGATTAATTTTAAAAACCCTAATATACTTGATAGAAAGGAAATAGAAAAATATACAATTAATTTGGCTTAGAAAGTTACAGTGTGCTTCTTTGGGATCAGAGTTTGTTATACCTAAGCCACAGAACATGTTTCATTCATGCCAAGCAGGTGAATATACACACACACACACACACGTTTAATTCTGCAGGAAATTGTGGTCCATGCTGAGAACAGTTAGTCAATTTTTGTGCTATTTGAACTCCCACTGTTCTTCATTGCACTGATTTCAATGGAGTAGTTGCTTTTGTAGTGCTGTTTGTCTTGTTTTTTTTTTTTGTTTTACTTTATATCTGTTAGTCCTTTCCCTCCCAGCTGCTATAGAAGAAGAAAATGAAGAGGAAATGGGACAGCCTTGTTCATTTTTACTTCTTCTTTGGATGAAATGAAGTTCAAAAGACTTATGCCAATTTTGCCCAGTTCTATCTGCACTAGCACTCTGTGAGTCTCTATCTTGATCTTTCTTTACTTGCCATGCAGTCACAGTGTTTTACAAAGAACATCTGCTGGGACCACCCCATCTTTTGTAGGTTTCTCATTTAAGAGTAGTCTGCTTTATGATCACAAACCTGACATCTATTTCTTAATGTCCTTTCGAATCTTTTTCTTGAAGGTCCCCACAGTTTATATGTTGCCTTCATTTGACTGTAATCTCCATTTAATCTGCCTCCTCAATCATGTATGCTTTGCTTTTATTTGAAACTGTGCTTTTCAAAGTGTCCTATCTATTTACTTTGGATCTCCTCTTTGGCTATATTCCTGGATGTTCTGCTCCTTTCATTTGTCACTCAGCCCTTGTGTTTATCAACTTTTCCCTCAGAATATGAAATATTTTTATAGGGATTTTATAAGGATTTTCTAAAGCTTCTTGCTTTGCTTCTTAAAGCTTGTTTTCCCAAGTGTTGTATAGGCTGAAACGCAGAACTCTACATACATTATACTTTTTTGAAGCAAATTACTTGTTTCTTTTCAAATCTGTTTGTTTTGTTTAGGTAAGCCAAAAAGCAAAAAGTGTAATTTCTTCACATTTACCTCTTCGTAACCTTGTCTTTTTTATTCCTTTTTATACTGTAACTCAGTTCTTGTTAGTTTGTATGATATGATGTATACTGTTAGATTGTGATCATCCTCTCGTCCCATTTCTGACTTTTAAAAAGAAAATGACTTTAAAACACTAAAACATATATGAACAAAGTTGCATATATGAGGTAGACATGTAAAGCATAAAAACAGTTAATTCCTTTCTTAGCAGGAAAGACCACATGCAGCTGGCAAGTCTCAATAAAACATAACCACAACATAAAAAGTTGCATATATGAGGTAGACATGTAAAATAGACAAAGTGCTATTTACTCTGCACTAAATTTCCCTTTTTATTTCCTCCAGCTATATCATGTGGCAAGCCTTTCTCCTCACATTGGATAAGGTCATCTTTGTATTTCCCCATTTCCTGCCTCTCATTAGTTAAAATTTCCCAGGTGTAGCTCTTAGCTCTGACTTAGATGAGGATAATTTCATTCATAAACCACTTTAGAAAAATCTTGCCAAGAAAACTACAGGGACTAATCCTGGCAGGCACTAGGAGTCAACACTGACTCAAAGAAACTAACTAACTAAATGGATGACAGTGTACACACAATCTCTGTGACATGGAGGGGGGGGGGGGGATTTACAGTTTTTTTGTTTAAATTTATGACTATCAATAGTGCATGGCAATATTCTTTTTATCAAACATAGCAGATGAAACATGCCTTATCTAATCTTCTGATAACAGAAATAATTGGACAAAACATCTGGAAAATTAATGCATTTGGGATTTTTTTTTTTTTAATGACTTCTTGTCAAAACTTGAAACTTTCAGTCTGATTTCCAAATACATATTTTTTTCATTATAGGAAGGAAGGAAGGAAGGAAGGAAGGAAGGAAGGAAGGAAGGAAGGAAGGAAGGAAGGAAGGGTGGGTACACTGTTCTACTTAGCCCTACCTATTTCCTAATTTTAGATTTAAGGAAGAATTTACAGAAACTGGTGGAATTTTGTCTCTGTCACCAGCAGCTGGCTTTTCTCTGGCTGGTAAAACTTTTGAATTTATTTTCTTCTACTGTGCTCACTTCCACATCTCTATGGCACATCCTCCTTTTCTGGTTTTCAGCACGCTTCTCCTGTTCATTCTCAACAGCTCTCTTCAACAAAGTTCTCCAGAATTATCCTCAAACCAACAATCCTTCAGCAGCACAGACATTGCCCAATCCACTCTCTATTTACCAGACCACATTGTTCTTTACTAAAATCATAGATCTTTAACGATTAGAGCTATCTAATCCATTTCAGTTGCCACCCATTATCTGTATCTAGAAAAGTGTGCTTTAAAGAATTTAGAAAATTACCAGTTGTTAAAGAATAATTCATCTTGTGGATAATATAGGACTGGAAAAAAGATAAAAGAATAGGATAGATAAAGGAGGTGAAAGGATAAGCCAGGTAAATAGATGTCAAATGTCATCTTTCAACACAGGGATACTTTCTAAAGCAGGAAGGGTAGAAAAAAGTAAAGATAATGATGGAGGAGGAAAAGAGTGAACAATATTCACCACTTGATTAGAGAAAAATTATCCCAAGCCATAAGATGAAAGAGAAGAACTGGGAGGCAATATATTTCCCAATTGAATGGTGCTACTAAGTAGCCTGAAAAAAATCCTGTTTTACTTCTTGCAGATTAATTATGCAGAACTTTTCAATGCATGTCCACCATATGGGAGGAGAGATCCTGCTCAGATGCCTTTCCAGCTGTCTAACCAGGGCCCACTCCATCTTCAGGGCTGCAGATATCCATTGTCATGGTAGCAATGGTCTTAGCATATGCTTGGAGCCAGGAACAAAGAGTACTATTAATAAACAGGTCAGCAAATGAATCAGTAGTAACAGGATATGAAAAGGAACAGGCAGGAAAAGAAAAATTGTCAAAACACAGAACTGAGAAGATGCTTCTAAAAGTGCAACTGAAAGTAAATTGTGTGAAACATTTGAGTAATCACATAGGAACCAGTATCTGGGAGATGGAAATTGAGATGATATCAATGGTAAAGAAAAAAACAGAGAATGATCTGATAATTATAGCTGTGTGTATATGTGTGACAGACACCAATATATATGAGGAGTGGGTAAAATATTTCAAAAAGAGAATATTTTCTCTCTCTCTCTCTCTCTCTCACACACACACACAAACACAGAGTTTGCTTTTTTCCCCCCCTTAGGAAAAGAGATGCATATGACCAGCAGTGGAAAAGTCCTCTTAAAGTAAGGTCACAGATGAGTCTGTTGTACAGTTGGAGCTTTGTGATATTAGAATGCAATTTGGAAGACAGCATACATGTTGTTAACCTGTGAAGCAAAGATTAGGGTCAAACTACATATTGTATTATATACCTTAGAGATTTATTTACTCTCATATAGGAGCATGGAGTCCTAATCCAGACTGGAATAGCAGCCTATGGGTTGAGAAGGTTTAAATCTTCTATTTTCCACCTGCTTTATTTCTGAATTACCCCTCCCAATAGCTTACAAAATTCATATTGAAGGCCATGACTTTTAGAAAATATCTGGTGCCTCCTTCACATTATTGTTTCAGATTTTTATGCTTTTTTTTTTTTCATTTATTTACTGTATTGTACTGTGTTCCATGATTGGTCATAGACCATACATAAATCAATAAACAAGCCAAATATATTCTCAAAATCCTATCTATCATCCGTCCGTCCATCCATCCATCCATCCATCCATCTCTCTCTCTCTCTCTCTCTCTCTCTCTCTCTTAAAATTGCATACACACACACATGTTTAACAGGAGGGAGAAACTGGAGTAGAAATGTCAACCCATCATTGTTTTTTTAGAAAATCAGGTGCAATGATACACACTGGTAGAAGTGTGTAATTCTTCTTGCTCAGTTCCAGAAACAAGCTTTGGAGTCTGTGGAGCAAGAATGTAGTAACCTGCTTGTATCTCTGTTTTTCCCAGTATCCCAGCAACAGTCCCAGGAAAAGATGTGGCTACTTTCACAAGTTGCAGGCAAGTGCTCCATTTATATGACTGCATGCTTCAACACTTGTTTCGGAATCAAATACATACTGCTGCACAGTCCTACTGACAACTTGTCATATTCTAAATGCAGTGCTAAATTAGTTGTTTCTGAAATGATATAGTTAACTATTAAGACAAGCTGCATCATTCATATGGGGTTGATATATAAAGACATATATCCATTTTTAATTCTTGTGCAAGTGACTTCTACTCCTAACAGGTTGACACACTTTTGAGTAAGTCCAAAGGAGCATTAATGTTATTACAGAAGAACAACATTCTCTGACATTCCTATTGTCCAGATCTGACTTTCTGAAGGCCTCTAACTCATTGACTTTCCTGTCCTCCTCCTCCTCCTCCTTGACATTTTTATTGTAATACATTCATTTGCCCTTTCCTGTTACTCATTTTTCTGTCTCTCCTTATTAACCTTAGGACTTAACAATTTAATATATTCTCTGTGCAATAATTTTACACTCATTTTACATCAGTGATTTTGGTGATTTTTTTTTTTTTTTTTTTTTGTGCCTTTTGAAGCCTCCTATTATTATTTCTATAAAGTCTTTGTAAGTCTGAGCTTTTTGCAGTCAATTAATGCTGCTCATACTTAACACCAGCCATTTTATTTCATCTTGTAAGAAAATTATTCTCTAGTTTTGGTATTTTCATAAGGCAGCAAAGGACCTTTTGAACCTATCAGAAGGGAAATTCTTGAACAGCAAGTATCATAGTAGTAATAATATTGCTTCCTCTTTAAAAATTAGCTCAGTGTGTCAAGAAATAAAATAAACCGTTCACTAATTTGGGTTCCTGTTTTTTCTTACACTTAATCTTGGAAGAAAAAGAGTACTGCCTGATATTATCAAAGGGTGGAAGTGTAAGTTACAGAAATCTCGCTAAGGCCAAGCTGTTGGGGTCTGCTCAGCACTTAGAGGAGAGACTATTGGGAACCTTTAGACTGCATTTCTATCGGCAAGCTCCTAAGAATAATTTACAACAAATGGAATGAATCTTCTTAGTTCTAAGTAGATATATGTCACATTGTACTGTAAATTGTATAAAGGCTGAACAGTTGGATGTAACTATACAAAGACATCTAAAAAAATCAACAAAGTTAAAGTCATATATCTACCAAATAAAATCATTTATATGAATTATATTACATTTTCAGTATAATTGTTCTTTTTCTTTTCTTTTCTTTTCTTTTCTTTTCTTTTCTTTTCTTTTCTTTTCTTTTCTCCCTCCCTCCCTCCCTCCTTCCCTCCCTTCCTGCCTTCCTGCCTTCCTCCCTTCCTTCCTTCCCTTTCTCTTTTCTTTTCTTTTCTTTTCTTCTTTTTTCTTCTGTTTTCCTTTTAGGGAGAAGGAGGAAAGAAGAAAAAAGTACAAAGAAGCATGCATTCCTAGTTTTATGTACATATTCATAGCATGTTATACCCTTGAATTGTTTATAGTTTATTCCAAAGTTGTTAATTAGACATCCAGATAGAATACTTGGTAGTCAAATGCTTCTTTAAACATGGAAAGAGAGGTGAATTATTCTAATTATTGCATAATTGATAGAGAATGGGTATTTTCCCAGCCTTGTATGTTCAGTTATTTTCTTATCATAAAAGTACATAGTACCTATGCCTTTCTCTTAGTTTTTGAAACAGCCATATGCATGCAAAGAATATAAGCATAAAAGAAAATCCAGTAATTCTTCCAGAACAAAATATGATATTAATATTATACTTAAAAACTAAGTACAGAATATTACGATCATGATCATCATTTAAACAGCATGTTTTTTTTTAATTCTAAAATATCAATTGATAACTAAGAAACATGACATTAATTATAATTTTAATAAATGTGACATACTGTTGCCAAAATAGTTTTCCACTGACATATACCAGCACTCTGGTTCCTTATTCCATGTCTTCCTGGACGGTGGAACGTCTTGCAATGTATACTAATAATTTTTTATAGATAATTTCTATAGATTTTTTTTTTAATTTTGTAAAGAGGTTTTCTGAAGTATGTAGTGCTAATGACTTTTATCTAGATGTCAAGAGGTTTCATCTGAAGATATTGCAGCTTTGCACTGAAAATGAAAGCCTCACCTCTTTTTAACGTGTATCACACATGTCACATGAAAGTAAGAAGGCAGTGTGGCTTCCCACACAGAGTTGCATCTACTGTCTACTGCATGACAGCCCTCAGACACCCCTGCCCCAAGAATATTACTTTCAAGATTACAGTATAATCATGATTACAATGGGTCAGACCTTAACTTCTGGTTTAGATAAAGATCAATTTAAAATAGAGTAGACTCCTAAATCCTCAATTAATTTTAATAATTTTGATATGGAAGATTCAGCTTTATCAATAAATATCAACATGGTACCTGTGAAAAGGAAAACCCTTCATGATCCTAATGTGCCAAATTGGACATGCTAAAGGTGCCAAAGACAAATACAGAGAAAAGGCCTCTTTGCTGTTAGGGTTCTGCAGCTTTAAGGTGACGCTTTGCTTCACTAAAGGATAAGGGAAAACATCCTCTTGAGGCAACTTTGTAAGGTAACATGCCTCCCTTCTCCCTTGCTGCCAAGCATGAAAGAACCACGTGGCTTTATTTTACCTGTGTCATTTACCTTCTTTGAGCCTGGTGAATCAAAGTTGCTTCATGCAGGCCTGTATGCTCTCCAACTCTTTCCAGTGAAAAAGTGGTTAGATAACATCCCATTAACACTCACATGTATTTTTGGAGAAGAATTAAACACTGTAATCCATTGGAAAAAAAATCCAGAAATAAGAACATTTTGAAGAATGGAAAATAAATATTGCTAATGCATGAATTGGCTCTATCAAAGGCACTCTCTGCAGCCAATAAAAAGGATCTATTTTGGCCTTAAAACTAGAACATTTACTAATAATCTCAAATTATCAGCCTTTGGCCAACAAAATAAGTTCTGTTTGATTAGGATATAACAAGCTTGCAGAACTGTCAAACTTATAAAAACATATCCATAGAAATTTAATAGTAAAAACATCTAGTCATGACATTTTAACATTTCTCCTACTATAAACAGTATGCTTAATTTCTTTCACCTGGTTGGCTCTGAAAATAACTTATTTTGTTTACTATTGAAATACTTTAGATTCAGCTGAAGCAAAAAAAAAAAAAAAAAAGAAACCCTTATCCAAAGTATTTGTCACTGAATTCTTATTTTAAAAAAATTAAGAAGTGAATAAAATGCTTGAACTTTTACATCAATATCTTCAGGTAATACATATATTCAATTATCATTCTGAATCATTGGAATAAAACTCTGAACTGGTCGCTGCTTTAATTTATATGCCAGTTATTTTCCAAAGTCAAAAAAAGTCTAGCATAGGTATATTAATGAAAACTGCATTTTAACACAAAGCATCTAACTCAATTTATGCATAGTATTTTGTAATACAGTATACATATCTGAATAATACATACTTTTGTAACATATCTTTTTTCTGTATATTCAACAAAGCGCAGAAAATGATTTGCCCTCTCATATATGTTTTCCAAGCTTCCCACTCAAAAATACAAGAGGATGTTGTTATCACCACTCACCTTGAAGTATTTTTAAAGCTCATTTACTTTTTTAAAACAATTGTTAATTAGCCAGGGTATCACCGAAGGAATTCTTTATATGAAATGTTACATATTTCCATGATTTGTAGATATTTTTCCACTTTTTGTTGTTGTTCAGAACGCTTTTTGTTAAGTATCTCTCTTTGTAGACTGTTCCATGATCTGAACCTTTCTGAAGCTCAGTCTTCTTGATAGCAAGATAATTTTCAATACTGGTGTTATAGTGAGGCAAATATTGATTCAGTATATATTTAAAACAATGTTGTCTTCTTTGAGAGTTGAAAACCAACGAACCAAATTTATGTGGGGGAGGGGGAGAGGAATCTCATATTGCCAGCACATGGAATAAGATTTTTGAAGGTCAGGAGCTCAAAAGCTGGCTTTTTCTATGGTAGTACCATGGTAGGTACCATAGCCTATCACCCAAGATCTGTATGACTCCCCCTCCCTTTTAAAACTGAAGAAGGTAGTGAACACTGTTTTTCTATCACATTTTTGGATCTTAAGGTAATAACCTGCAGGGTTGCTTTTACTTATGTTTTTCTTTCTTTCTTTCTTTTTTTTTTTTTAGTTCCTTTGAGACAGCATTGACTCCTGGTGACCACCCGGACAAGTTCCTGAAGTTTTCTTGGCAAGATTTTGAAAGTAGTTTGCCATTGCCTGCTTCCTAGGTCTGAGAGAGAGTGACTGGCTCAAGTCACCCAGTTGGCTTTGTGCCTGAGGCAGGACCAGAACTCATAGTCTCCTGGTTTGTAGCCTTATGCCATAACTTCTACACCAAACTGGCGGTCATGTTTTTGATTAGCATTTAATGATTCTGTTGATGGACTGTATTACTGCAGTGATGGGTGCACTGTTGGAAGATTATCATAGAAAAAATCTATCTATGAATGAATTTCAACCTTAAAACAAAGAATGCCCAGCCTTTCAGACTTCAGACTCATTAACCTCTAAAAACTGTGTAACATAAGAGAATAGTCACAGTATTAGACAACTGGAGAAACTAAGAATCTCATTGACTGAGTGATTTTGCCCCTGATTACAATATACCTATCTAAGCTGTCTCATAGTGTTTTTTGGGAGGCTAAAATGTAAGGATAACAAAACTACATATGCTGTTATGCTGTTGATTACAAGGAGCAGCAAACCAAGTATGAGTTGAAGAGAAAATCTAGGGTTAATTTTTGTAGGACTGGGAAACTCAGTGGTACATAAATAGATTACAATAACATCTTATACAGTACTTTGGAGTTCTGTTAAAAGTTTTTTTTAAAAAAATGTTGTTATAGCTCCATCATGTTTTAAAATTACATTTTCTCTCAGAGAACTTTCAAACATTTTACAATGGGTTTTCATTTGACCTTGATGGTTTTAACACAACAAAGTAAGGTCACTACATGCATTTCAGTCTGTGTATTAAAATATACTTAGACTTGGTTTGGGGATGGATTTTTCATATTCGCAGGTGATTACCAGGAAAATGTATTGATTTTTTTTGTAACTTTTTCTTTAGCAAATACCATTTCCCCCTGTTTTTGTTAACTTAGTGCTAAAATATGGCAAGTTTTGGTTCATGCTGTCATGCACCATTTACCAGATTTCTGTTATAAAACAGTCTTTAGAAAGGAAGCCTGCTTAATATCAGGAAGAGTAACACATGCTCTTATTGTAGAATAATGATCATGCAATCTGTGCTTGAAGCCATTATAAATAAGGCCTTGCAAGCAATTTTGTTTGCTGTAGTTTCAGGAAAGGCTAAACTAAGTGTGACTACTATAAGCCATCTCCCTCCCTTCCTCCCTCTCATCTGAAATAACTTAGTGTGAATGCCTTGTAATGGGTTTCTACATGCAACTATAGACACTGGTGTGCTGCTAAATGCATAACTGTCTCTGCCAGCTCCATTGCCACTGTCGTGCCACACCACTAGTCACCAAACTGCTGGTTAGCATGTTAAGCATTGTGTCTCAGCTCTGCTCTTAACCAGCTTGCAAAATTCCAGAAAATTTAACAACCAGCTCTTGTGAGCCTGTATGAGCCAGTTCCAGCACACCACAGATTATGGCCAAACAGACCTGTTTAAAGTCACCTGTTCCCTACTGAGAAAGGAAAAGTCCCAGAAATATTTATAGGGGCATTGTGGGGCATACTTTAGGCATATGGTGGGTGAAAATGCTTGTAGTCACTTAGAGTTAAACTCTGAGTGGACGGGTCCAATTTTGTTGACCAAGGCACTGTCTTGTCCTGTTATCTGGAAAGTGTTTGATCTTATGACTTTTGAGGAAATGGACAGGATCCTAGAGACTGTTAACCCAGTTTATTAGATCCGTGTCTCTCCTGGTTGATTAAGGTGACATGTGGTTGGGTCCATCTGGTGGTGAAATCATCCTTGGGTGAGGGGATGGTTTGCCTGCCTTGAAGGAGTTGGTGGTGTTCCCCCTTCTCTAGAACCCATTGCTGGACCCAACAGTTCTGCACAATTTTCTTCTAGTCTCCAGTCTTTCTTTTTTAGACAAAGCTGTGTGAAATCACCAGTATGTGGATTATACTGAGCTGTATAATTTAACCCCAGGCCAACCAAGTGATATTGTCAAGGCCTTGTCCCAGTCCCTGGAGGCTGTTTGAATCTGGACTGGGAGGAACAGGCTTAAGGTCAATTCTGACAAGACCAAGTGATTATGGGTTCAGAGTTCTTCCAGTGCCAGAGATTCTCCATCTTTAGTTCTGAATGGGATCACACAATTGTATTTGGGGATATTCCTGGACTCACAGTTCCTTTTCAAAGAGCAGATGGAAGCTGTGGCCAGGAAGCCTTTTCCCAGATTTATCTGGTATGTCAATTGTGTTCATTTCCTCAACTTCTCATAATCACTCATCCCTTAGTCACCTCATGTGAAGACTTTTTCAATGTATTCAACTTGGGCTGCTTCTGTAGGTCACTCATAAGTTAGAGCTAGACCAGAATGCAGCAGCATTATGGGTGCACTTTGATGCATCCATGTAACACCTTTGTTGTGCAAGCTGGTTGTCAACTATAAAGCCCTTCATAGCTTACGACCTGTCTAAGGAACCACCTTTGTCCCAGTGTTTTGCTTATCCCAAAAAATCTGACAGAGTAGATGCACTCCATGTCCTATCTGTTAAGAAATATCATCTGACAAGTCCTATGAAATATGTCTTCTCTGTCACAATTCTGTCCCCTAGAATGGCATACCCCCCAGAGGTTCAGACTTCCTTATCTTGCAATCCTTTAAACATTTTTCCCACCTCAAAGCTCTGGGATGGGTTAGGGTGTGTCTATCTGAAATGTATTTTCTCTCTCTCAGTTATGGTGTATGATTGTTCCCCCCGTTGTGTCCTTTCTTGTTTGCTTGCTTTCTCAGTATAATGCTTCATTTTTAATTTGTACAGTGCTCAGACTGATTATTAAATTGAGTAGCCTTACAAATCTATATAATTAATAAACAAACAAGCAAGGGAAGAGAAAGGTGTAATTGGCCAAGGCTTCCTATCTTCTTGTAAAAGTGGGATATTTCTGGTGTATCAAATGCCTTCTTGAAAGAACCTTTCCACCCAGAAGAATGTACAGTAAGATATCCATGTAACCTGACTGTAGTCAATTTTTCTTCAGGAAATGTTAGTGTATGAAAACTAAGAATACTGGCTATTAAACAGAGAGTCACTGCTGCTTTGGAATCTGCCTATTTGTCTGTTTGAGATCAATATTTACCCTCAGCTCCAGCATTTGATGATCTATTGACTGCTTTATTTACATTTTCTTCTGTATGCAACTTGAGCCACTGAATAACAGTAGCTTCTTTTAAGACATATCCATGTGATAATCTGTGTTATAGTTATCAATACGCTAACTTTGGATCTTGGCAACAAGAAAGATCAGATGCTACTAGTGATGGATAAACTCCCAAATCATTATTTGCTTTCCATGTTATCCCAGTCTATGGATTCTCTGAACACACAAAGTCACATTACAAAACATTGGCAAATTTCTATAAAGAGAGAAGGAAGGACAAATGGTGGGAATCCAGTATAGCAAGAAACCTTACTTCCATCTATAATGACTGATGAACCTGAATTACTCTGTTCTAGCTGGGGTAAATGAAGACCAAAAACATAATTTGAGGTGGAGGAGATTTGATAGTGGTTCTGAATCAAAGCTACAAAAATAAGCTTGATCTTGGAAGTGAGAAATCCATGTTTAATCCACCTCAGCTCATGTGGAAAATTGTTTGAAATTCCTTTACTTAGTTAGACCAACTGTAAAACAGAGCTAATAAAGCTTAACCACCTTTGAAAATTGCTTTGACATCAGCATAGAAAGCTATGGTATAAAGGAATTGGATGTGCTCGTTTACTCTTCCTTCACTCAGGAGTCACTCCTTGCAGATGTCAGTGGGTTTTCCATAACATGAATACTGATGGTGCAGAATGCAGGAGACAATTAGGCACCTAAGACTTTTGAGAAACAAATGAAAAACACCTTAATTAGCAATGAAATAAAAAGGGACGTAATTTAATCTTATCTTCGAGAAATATCCACCTCTATAGTCTATTACTTTCACCTTGGTAAATGTTCAGCAACTGTAGAATGTTTGTTTGTGGATTACTCAAAACCTTTGATACCTTCTCCTGGCATTTGTTTTGACTTCTTGGGGAGTCTGCTATCTTCCAAATGAAACTAGATGAAGCTAAATATATTTCCCCTCTTGTCATTTCATGCTCATGGATTTTTTTTCCCTATGATGAAATGACTATGTTCTGAGAAGCAGAGTGAGGATTTCACAATATATACAGTATGTATAGAAGTATTGGGAAAAGCACATTTCATAATAGTGATTATAAAGAAAGGAAGTAAATTGTAGAATTCCAGAGAGAAACATTGTTTGAGGTTTAGAACTCTCTTTCTATAGAAGCCTCTCCTTTGATGACTATTGGTACAAATCCTTTCATTAAGCAAAATATCAACTTAAAATTTTCTAAAATATTACTTTTGAATTGTTTTATCTGTTGGTTGTATTAATCATATTTATTTTATTATTTTTTAAGTTGTAAGTTTTAAGAATTGTTTAATTGGAAAGGCAAAGGAAAACAATGAAAAACAAAGGGTGAGAACTTTTGTCTAAGAAAGAGAGGGAAAAAAAAAGATAAAACATTATGGAGTCTTTTTTTTTTTCCCTTAGAAACAAGATAACTATGGAGCAGAGATAGGTAGAAATTAGGACAATAAGATTTTATGGATAAATATGCTGATTTTGAATGTGTTAAACGTATATAAACATCCATAATAGATGAATGTACTCAATCTACTTTTTATCATTTTGTGGCACAATTCACAACTAAAAAAAATGCAACCAAAAAACAGGCTTAAAACTGCATATATCATATATTACAGAAGCGGCATACATTTAATTCCTGATGCAGCTATTTTATAATTAAGTATCAGATTCCACATTGTGGAAACCTGAACAAAAATTGTACAAATATTCATATAAATGTCTTTTACCAGACATTTGAATAAGTAGGACAGAGTGGAACTGTCAGCTGAGATGAAAAATGGTTGAATATGAAATGAACAAATTTCCCATTCTACTAAAGAGAATATGACAATTTATAAAATTATGAATCAAAACTTCTTGACCTCTCCTGAAAACTAATGTGTTGGCTATGTCTGCCATGTCATTCTGCTATTTAGAAAATGCCGCCAAAATATATTTATGTTCTTATACAATTTTTCTTTAATATATGCATACATATGCAAGTTTATGCCAAACATTGAATCTAGAGAGTGCAGAATCTGCAGAATAAATGTCTTCTGTTCTTCACACAAATCTGGGAAGTGTGAAGAGGGTCATTTGCTTAAACATGAGGGCATAACAAAATTCTCTGACATTACTAGGAGTAAGAATCAACCTGAAATTGTGTGAAGCTGAATGAGTCTCCATGTATTTAATAGAAAATGAACAGAAAGTTAATTGCTACTATGATAATACCTGTGATTTCTTTAATTAAAATAGATAAATAGTCCTTGTGTTCAGAAAGAATATACCACTGAATATTCAGAATTTAAGACAACCAATGAGGATTGTGAGCTTCAGGACTCAGCACTGGGTTTTTCAGTACTATGCAAATGGATGTAGTTGGAAATTATATTAATCTCCCACATTACTCAGAAATCAGGTTAGAAATATTTGTTTATTTGTTTATTTATTTATTAAACCACCCAATTTCCAAAGTTCACAACACACACACACACACACATACTACAATTCAGGTTAAAATATATCCAATGAATCAAATCAATTTTTTTAAAAATGAAGTTATTATAAAAATTAGGCGGCAGCAAATTGGTCATCAAAACTTTAAAAAATATGAATTAAAATATGATTAGAATATAATTAAAATAGGATTTAAAAAGAAAATAAAAAGGTCTTCACTTGGTGCCAAAATGATGCCAACATGGGCACCAGTTGAGTCTCTCTGGATTTCATAAATTTCACAAATGGGGTGCCATCACAGAAAAGGCTCTGTCCCTTGTATACAATTTTAAAAAAATCAATAATTGGCAGCCTTATGAGTTCATTATTAATGCACAAGATTCAAGAAGTATGTAAACAATAGGAGTTCAGGAGTCAGTGGCATCTTCTGCGGGTGTCAAAATCTGCAAGATGACAGAATGTTTACATGATTTACAGCCCTGCATCAATTTTGTACACATGTACAAAAGGGGGTGCTTTGATCATGACACCATGCCTACAGTCTTGCAGATTTCGACCTCTACCACCACTTCATAGATATACAGGTGAGGACATTCAGTAAAGCCAGGTGAATAAGGGATTTGTATCAAACTAGTGTTTTCAACACAAATTGTTCAGAAAAAGCTAAGAAAGCTTAGAAAGCTAAAACCATGCTCCAGCATCAGCCATTAATCCTTTTAAAAGAAATCCTATTTTATGGAGTCCTTGGTGCTCTCTAAGCTTGGTTGTTTAATTGCAGACATTTCTACCCTTCTACCTGCTCTAAGTATGTACTCCTGGAAAAACATGTATTGTGCCTGGGTCTGAATTACAAATGCCTATGCTCCCTAGGCTTTGGTGGGGTGTTGGCCTTTCTATCTGATGTAAGAGCAGGGCCCTCAAATTCACTGCATATAAAACTTGATCATGAACTTCCTACGTTCTGTGCTTCTACTTCTAAGACCAGTAGGGTCTTCAGCAAGAAGGAGGTTATTTGTGTTCTTTGACAAGCAGTAGAAAGGACAATGCAGGTGCATTAATATGCATGAGTGTAAAGTAGAGAGATGGATCTAGTTTGGTTCTAATCATGGGACTGAAATAAATACAGAAGATCTCTTTTGCATTGGGAAGGAAGGAAGGAAGGAAGGAAGGAAGGAAGGAAGGAAGGAAGGAGGGAGGGAGGGAGGGAGGGAGGGAGGGAGGGAAGGAAGGAAGGAAGGAAGGAAGGAAGGAAGGAAGGAAGGAAGGAAGGAAGGAGGGAGGGAGGGAGGGAGGGAGGGAAGGAAGGAAGGAAGGAAGGAAGGAAGGAAGGAAGGAAGGAAGGAAGGAAGGAAGGAAGGAAGGAAGGAAGGAAGGAAGGAAGGATTTGGTCAGCATAGTGTAATGTGAGCCAGTCTGGTGTAGTGGTTAAGGCATAAGGCTAGAAACTGGGAGACTGGGAGTTCTAGTCCTGCCTTAGGCATAAAGCCAGCTGTGTGAGTTGAGCCAGTCCCTCTCTCTCAGACCTAGGAAGGAGGCAATGGCAAACCACTCCCAAAAAAACTTGCCAGGGACTAGTCCAGGTGGTCACCATGAGTCAAAAACTGACTTGAAGGCACCAATTTTTATTTATTTTTTTTATATTGAAGTAAAAATACAACAATTCGTGAAAAATGTGCTATGTGCTATGTAATGTACACTTTTCAATAAATACAGGTTGTCCTCATCTTGCAACAGTAATTGGGACCAGAATTTCCATCACTAAGCGATGCAGTCATAAAACATGATGTCATGTGACCACATCACTTAGCGATGGCAATCCTGACATTCCCCATTGTCATCATTAATTGAATTCCACTGGTCATTAGTCAAGGACCCATCGCAATCCAAACCATACCGAGCATGGTCCCCCCAGCCCCAAGCGGCGGTAAGGCAAGGGACTGCCTCCTCTTCAACTTCCCCCCACCCGCCTATCTCTCCCTACATCTCTGCCCTTTTTGGCTGCCTTGAACCCTACCTTGTGGAGTGGCAAGCAACACAAAGCCAGGAAGCCCCAGCAGTATAAAACCGGGAAGCCCCAGCAGCACGGTACAAAGCCACAGTATTCTGGGAAGCCCTAGCAGTGGCCTTAAAGCTGCAGTGTCTGGGGAAGGTGCAGCTGCCCCAGCCCAGTCCCAGCCACAGTCACCCTCGCTGCCTTGCACTCTGAGGCCCCTGCCGCCCTGTGCTCTGCTGTCCCAGCTGACTTTTGCTATCTTCTTGCTCCCACTGCTGATGAGCCGTGCCCACCCTGGCCCTTCGCAATGCAGCTGCTGGCCACATGAGGCGATCTTCCCCAGGTCTTATGAGGCAATGGCTGTGCTGACCTTGAGAAGAAAGCCTCATGCAGCCAGCAGCTACCTCATGAAGGGCCAGACTAGGCATGCTTGGTGAGCAGCGGGAGCAAGAGGATGGCGAAGGTCAGTTGGGGTGGCAGAGGGCATGGAGTGCAGGGGACCAAAATAGCATAGTTAGGGGGCATAGGCAGGTGGGGGGAGATGAAGAGCCCTTGCATTCATAAGTGTGGGTGAGCTGCCAAGCACCCAAATTTTGATTACATGACTGTGGAGGTGCTTCAATGGCTGTAACTTCAGGGACCGGTTGTAAGTCCCTTTGTTTAGTGCCACCATAACTTCAAACAGTTGTTGAAAGAATGGTCACAAGTCAAGGATTCCCTGTATATAAATCATAAATGTGGATTAGAAATTACCACTGTATGTTGGGTTTGCCTGTGCTATAAATGGTTTCATATTATTCAAGATAGAGTAGTTTGCCTGAGGCAAATTAATGCATTCATAGTAAGGCAAGATCTAGACTGGTGGTACTGCACAGTCTACTGAATTCAGGATAAATTAAAAAAAAAAAAAAAACAACCTCGGATATTTTAACTTTATTCTTTCTTGTCCCCTTCTGAAATTTCCCAAGACTTCTGCTTGCTTGCTTGCTTGCTTGCTTGCTTGCTTGATTTATTTTAAAATAATCATATGCAGTGTGAAGGCAAGATTAAAGTAGCTGAAAATTATGGCTTCTTGTCCCCTGTTGTAAAGCCATAATGGCAATGGCTTTAACTAACACCCACCCCCTTTTTTTTTTTGGTCACAATTTTCAAATAAGTGAAGAAGACTGTAGTTACATCTGTTCCCTTTTGAGATAAACCCATTAACGATAATTGTGACCTAATACAGAATTCTCAGGAAGCACAGTATGTTTTACCTTCATGAGAAAACTTCTCTAATTGGAATCACTGGACCTTGACTTAGTTGTCATAGCTACCTTCAGGCTGAGGGTGAAATCTTTGAGAAGGCTGTTCATGAATATTAGACTACAGCATCTCTGAACAAAAAAAAAAAAAAATGTAGGGGGACATCTATATGCAATAATAATAATGAAAACGTTCTTTAGTAACATCTCTCTCTCTCTCTCTCTCTCTCTCTCTCTCTCTGCATACGTATATAGAAGAAAAGTTGGGAAGGCCACAGTATTTCAAGGATTCCTTTGGGCAATTCTAAAGCCATTATTTTGTGATACTAAAGCTAGAATTGGCCATATCCTACTTTGCTTGTAAAGGAGAGGGAAGAACCTAGTGGAGGATCTCACAGAAATCAATGTCAGGGCATACTAAAACTATGCCAAAACGCAACATACTATCATATCCTACTTGTTTAAAATAACATTGAAGTAAAAATTCACGGATTCATGAAAAATCAAATAATTTTACTGATTTATTTAATTAGCATTTTTTTCTCAAATTCACACCTAGCTATTTGTTAGATTAATATCCTGCTTTCTTCAGAAGTTCAACTTTCCCCCTCAAAAAACAAACAAACAAACCTGTGAAATAATTTGGACTAAGAGTGAACATCGGGCCCAAAGTTACTCAGTGACCTTCTATGTCTGTAAGTAGATTTGAACCTGGGTCTCCCCATCACAGTTAAAAACCTTAATACTAATAGAAGAGAATATATGTAGCTCAGAGTTGAACTGTGGAGTCCTTGGTACTCCCTGAACTTGGCTGTTTGCTTACAGAAATTTCATTACTCAACATCATTAGTACTAGTGAGTGTGGAATTTGTTCCCTGTTTATATACAGTAGCTTGCCCTGAGAGTGTTGCTGGGGGTGTGGTTTTCACCTTGGTAGTTCCTTGATTAGGGTATAATTTTCTGCTTGTTTGTCTGGTGTTAATCCCTGCTTATTTGGGTGTAGGCTGCTGGAGAGGATGTGTTCTAGTCTTTTTGTTTCCATCTTAGCTTTTTTATTGTCTCTTTTGAATGGTGTATAAATGTGGTTTATTTCTATGTCTGTTTATGGCTGTTTTATCTAAATGCCAAGCTTCCAGGAATTCCCTAGTGTTTTTGGATTTAGTATGGTCTAGGATGCTCACAGTTTCTCAACTGAAACTGTGGTTGAGTCTAGTTGGTGTTCATGGATACACTCTGCTAGCCTTCTGTCTGTCTGTCCTACATAGTGGCTGTTACAGTGCTTACACTGTATGTTGTAGATTGACTCCTGTTTCTTCTTCTTGGACTATTGGGTCTTTTGGCTTATTTAAGACATTTTGAAGAGCTTTTGTTGGTTTGTGTGCTACAGTGATGCTGTGTGGTTGCAATAGTCTGTTGGTTGTTTCTGAGATATTTTTGATGTGTGGCAGTATTATCCTTTCAGATGAGTACAAATGCACTGCATCAACCTAGAACACCAGAAAAAGGAAACAGACCACTTGTACAACATCTTCTAACAAAATGGATACCCACACAACTTTATCAAAAAGTGCCTGACCACTCAACCCACTACAGCACAACCAGTGCAAGCTATCAAAAGGATAATACTACCATGCATATCTTAGTCAAGGAACTACCAAGGAGAAGACCACATTTCCACCCCCAACCCTGCAGGTCAAGCTACTGCATATAAACAGGGAGCAAACCCCACACTCGCTAGCACTGATGATGTTACCTAGTCAGGTAATGAAATGTCTGCAATCAAATGACCAAGCTCAAAGAGCACCAGGAATTCCACAAAAACCTTAGTTGCTACACAGCACTTTCCAATCAGCAACATAATGTAGGACAATGTTTTAAACTGACCCTTCTTCACTAAGGTATATTCGTTCTAAACTAAGAGATTGGAAAACAAGTTCAGAATAGGATTGCATATGTTTTGGTTACTTATTTATCTGGCAATGCATTTCTAAATCCAGATAAGGGTTTTCAGCCATGACAAAATGAAATTTCACAGAATTTAGGAGAAAAATCATAACAGATTAAAACAAAATTAGACATTTTAGAAAGTAGCATAATTTGCTATAAACCTCACCAAATATAAAGTCAAAAACAGAGCAAAGTGTTGTGTAACAAAAGTGCAACTGAAATAATGTTAGAATAAACCAATTATCAGAACTCATTTAAAAGCAAGAAAAGAAGCAGCTTCTATCTCTAAAACAAAATTCCAGACATAACTGAAAATGACTTAAAAAAAATTCATTCAAGGATTATTTTTGTATAATAAAGATACAACAAAAAGACCATGCAAAATTTGTGCAGGTTATATATAGCACAATAATGCTTTGATGTATTAAAATGTTATTGATCTAATACTTGGCAAATAATAACTATTTATGTTAATATACAGTATGTTTGTTGTTTTTTTATTGGAATGCTTTCTCTTCTGCTGGCTTGGTCCAATTTTATAGTAAGTGTTTTCTTTAGCTAACTTGAACTGTTTAGTTTGTATTGTAATGTGCATGGTATCGTGGTTAATAAAATATTAAAATACTTGAATACAATAGCACAAGATTATATATTCACACAGAGAGAAATTCATGAAATGTACGAGATATCTTTGGTTTGTTCTAATTTCATTTCTAGAAGACATTCACCAAAAAGGTGTGGAATTCAGTTTATTTCAATTAAAAAGAAAGCCATCTTATCTAAAAGTTTATAATAAATGGAGTATCACAATGCAAATTCAGATTAAGACTAGAACAGTTTCCTGAGTAAAAGCCATCTATGGATAGTTTGAACTGGGTACAGTTCAAAGTGCTGATTTTCACCTTTAAATCCCTTCATGGTTTGAGGCCTAGGTACTGCGGGATTGCCTTCTTCCAGTTACATCTACCTACTCAATAAGATCCAGTAGGCAGGGCTTTCTATATGTTCTCTTACTGATGATAGATTTTCAGTTATAGACAATTATAGATTTTCACTTAGGGGCATGTAAGCATACTTCTGTTGTTGTTGTTGCCCCCTCCTCTGGAATAGTATTCCCCCGATATGTGATCTACCCCTTCCCTTTGGTTTTTAGGAAAGTGGCAAAAATGTGGTTGTTCCACTTAGCCAGGGAGACTGGAAAGTCATAATTGCCTCCTGGGCCCTGAGATCAGACCTCTTCATATTATTGTTAATGTTCTTAGTTGTGATTCCTGTTTCCATTGAAAATTATGTAGTTGCTGTTATTAAACAGACTGTATAGTTTTATTTAATCCCAGTTACATATTGGGGAGTTCTACACCACTCAGAGTTGGTAGATTGGCACTGTACACAGATACGTAAATCATTCTTTGTCCACTAATCAACCTGTAATACCTATGCTATTCTGTGTAGATTCACTAGCAAAATTGTTCATGTAAACATCCATGCCAATTTGATTAACATATTCCTGGGGCATTTTATTATGTGGTTTATATCTTATTGAAGTAATTGTCATAAATTTAACTTCCGATCTACTTCTCATTTCAATAATGTAAAAGTTCTGACATTAAAAAGAAAGAAAGAATTGGCTTTCAGTGAGATTGCCTCGAAATGTTTTTGCTGTGACATTGTGCTTACTCATTTAGTAGAATTATTACAGTGTAGATAAAGTGGTCCTTACAATGATCTCAATGGAAATGTTATTTATTGATTTCAAAGTGCATCTGATCGATACATAAGTCCCCTGAATTGACAACTATCCAGGATGAATGTTTCTAAATACTTAGGTACTCCGTTATCTTTGATGCTCATAGGATGAAAGCTATGCTGACATCTCCAACGTGAGGCCATTCAGCCTTTTTTCCCCTGTACATTTTCTCCCAGCTAGAGTGCAGATGATGAATATGATACAGCTGGAATCTGCAGAGCAGCATCTTTCCAGGTTTTTGCACAATTATCTCCTTCCCTCTCCGCAGCCCAAATCATCACATTAAAATGTTGTTTATTTGCATTTGAAGACAGCACAGAAACAAGCCTACATAGTGCATCAGTGTGGATTTTGGATTTAATTTTTGGACTGTGGTGGTCTTTCACCAGAAGCCATTGTATTCTTCTCTAAAATTATTCCTACACTAGAGTTACGTTGGTAGAGTCTCTTGAACTGAAGGTTCATAGAATTCTAGATTTGGCAGAGGCCATTAAAGTCATCACATTCACTGCCAAACTGCTTTCACTGACATGATTCCCCCCCCACCCCCCTAAATAAAACTAGTAAAACTATCCATTCAATTTTAAACTGACAGGAAACTGTATCACCATTAAATTTCCTGCCCAAATTGCTGATACCTATCTTTATTGCTATTGCCTCCAGTTTATTGAAATCCTTCTTAAAATGTGGTGCTCAGTATGGGACATAATATTCGATATAAAGGCTGAATAACATAGAATAAATAGGGAAAATATTTTCTCTGATTTAGAAACGTACTTTGGTTGATGCAGACTAAAATGGCAGTTGCATTATCTTGTGGACATATTACACTGTTGACTTGCATTGTTTCATCTACAAGCTCAGTACCAAGGTCTTTGTATAACACTATAAAGTAATGGTTTCCAGAAAACAGCTATATTACTCAGCTATTACAAAATTTACATAGAAAGGGTTTCATGCATTTGCTAAACTATGATTTGCTTATTCGGATTGAATAAAACACAATTAATTGAATTTACATAGATCACTAAGCCACTGGCCCTTACCCTAGCCCCAGCCAATAATTTCTAGTATGTTAAAGATTAACATATTTATTACACAAAATTATTACATGAAAAGGGTAATTAAGAACAGTGTGAAACTGAGATATAAGTAAGAACTTCATTTGAAAAAAGCGATGTTTCCATTTATGTGATACAAATTCAGATTGGTATACAATATAGCCTTGTGTTTTCTTTCAGCAAAAGAGAAAGATTAACAGTATGACCACAACATCTGGTTCCACAATTTAACATTTTTATTATAAATAAAGTAGTTGAGGTGATCTAGGATCTCTGTTATTGCTAACATTTTTTTTTAATAATTATTTATTAAGGCTTTATTCCTCTATGTACTACACTTGGAATAAATCCTATTGAACTGAATGCCCTTATGTCACATTAAATATGGTCAGATTGTACTTGACATCTCTGATTTGTTTTGGATACTATAGCAAGCTATTATTTCTTTAACTAGGATTTTTTTAAACAAACAACAGTTAATTGGTTTGCACATCAGACTAAACTGTTAAGCCTGATTTGCAAACCGTAGTGGTGAGATCACACACAACACTCTCAAAACCAAAAAGCAGATTGTGAGCCCAGCTTTACCAACAAAGTTAACAAGGAAGACAGAGGATAAAATAAATAGTTATTTGGATTACATACAATAGTTTCTATGACTGAAACAACTAACACATGGAGCTCATGGCAGACATTTTCTATAGACAGATGGGTGTTTTAGCTTGTTGTATTTTTTTTTAAAATCTGGAGTCATGTGCATAAATATATAAGCATCATTAATAAAGACTAATAACTACATTCCAAAGGTATAAATTGATTATTTAAAGAGATAATTTGAAGAAAGTTAAAAAAAATAAGTTTTTGCTACAGAACATATTAGGCAGATATCTACCACCAAAGTGCTCTGTGAGGGCATCTAAGGAACAAGAAAAAATACAGGACCCACAAGATAAAGGAAAAGAACAAGTCGGAAGCAACCAAAATGATCACAGGCATCTTTTCTTTAGACTCTAGATAAAATTAGCTAAAGACGATAAATTCAAGAATTTATGTCTCATCATAATACATAATACAGGGCAGTCACCATGTCAAATTAATTGGTGGGAACTTCAGGAGAAGTTCACTATCAGAAGTTACGATGATGGCCATCACCTGAACTGGATCTAAAAGAGATTTACACAAATTTGTGAAACATACAGCTATATTTATCTGTATTTAAACTTGTTTTTTTTCTAAAATCAGGATTGACTCCCAAAACAATTTTTAACAATTAAGATCCATCAGAAAGAAATATATAATACTAAAACTATATGACTCTGTATGGTAATATCTTCTGTCTCTGTACCCCTGAGGAGGAAAGCAGAACAAAATGTAAATTACAAAAACATTCCTGTCTCTCTACACCTAAGTGCCGCCATAGCTTTTTCAGACCTTTGTTCTGTTGCCTTCTAAAGCTTCCTAGAAGCATCACAATGATCGTTACTGAAACAGGATGCTGAATGAAACTGATTTTTGATTTGATCCAGGATATAGTTTCTTAGGGTCTTCTGGATAATTAGCCCAAAGAAATTAAAGCACTGCCTTTCATTTTGGTGGTCTGTACATTTTTACATTTGTTTGCTTATTTATAATATTTCTAATCTGTCCCAATCTGTGAGGACATTTTTTTGTGAGTGGATGTATTTACTTGCATAAGTAATTAGCAGTGAGGTATGTTATTTCTTCTAATATGACTAAAAGATGCCCTTTTCAGAAACTAAAGGTAAACAATTTTCACTGAATAATGCATATTAGTATACAGAATAAATTGTAGAGTCCTTGGTGCTCTCTGAGCTTGGTTGTTTGCTTACAGACATTTCATTACCTGACTAGGTAATGTCATCAGTGCTAGTGCATGTGCAGTTTGCTCCCTGTTTGCATACTGTAGCTTATCCTGCCAGTGTTGGTAGGAGTGTGGTTTTCTCCTTGGTAGTTCCTTGATTAGGGTATTGTTTTCTGTTTGTTTGTCTGGTGTTAATCCCTACTTATCTGGGTGTAGGCTGCTGGAGAGGATGTGTACTAGTTTTTTTGTTTCCTTCTTAGCTTTTTCATTGCGTCTTTGAATGGTCTGTAAATGTGGCTTATTTCTATGTCTCTGTTTATGGCTGATTTATTTGAATGCCAAGTTTCCAGGAATTCCTTTATGTTTTTGGATTTAGCTTAGTCTAGGATGCTCACAGTTTCTCAACTGAAACTGTGGTTGAGTCTGTTCATGTGTTATGAGATTAAGGAGTTTTCACTGTGTCTTCTGACTGCTAGTTGGTGTTCATGGATGCCCTCTGCTAGTCTTCTGTCTGTCTGTCCTACACAGTGGCTGTTACAGTGCTTACACTGTATGTTGTACATGACTCCTGTTTTTCCTTGTTGGGCTACTGGGTCTTTTGGTTTACTTAAGATGTTTTGGAGAGCTTTAGTTGGTTTGTGTGCTACAGTGATGTTGTGTGGTTGTAATAGTCTGTTGGTTGTTTCCGAGGTGTTTTTGATGTATGGTAGTGTTATCCTTTTCATAGCTTGTGCTGTTTGTGCTATAGTGGTATGAGTGGTCAGGCACTTTTTCATAAAGTTGTGTAGATATCAGTTTTGTTGGAAGATATTGTACAGGTGCTCTGTTTCCTTTTTTTTGGTGTTCTGGGTTGTTGCATGCGAAGAGAGAACTCTTTGGGAAAGACCCCGATGCTGGGAAAGATTGAAGGCAAAAGGAGAAGAGGACGGCAGAGGATGAGATGGTTAGATAGCATCACTGAAGCAATGACCATGAAACTGAGCAAACCAGGGAGGCAGTGAAGGACAGGAAGGCCTGGCGCGATATGGTTCATGGGGTCACGAAGAGTCGGACATGACTTAATGACTGAACAACAAAGGGTTGTTGCAGTATGTCTGTACTTGCCTAAATAATGTTCTTATACAGCTTCTGTTGTGGGACATTGGGTTGTTACTTTGGTCATGGAGCACTTGGTTAGTATGTTGATACCAGACAAACAGTCAAGCAGAAAACAATATCCTAAGGAACTACCAAGGAGAAAACCACTCACCCACCAATACTAGCAGGGCAAGCACTGATAATGTTACCTATTTGGGTAATGAAACATCTCAAGCACCAACCTCAGAGAGCACCAAGGACTTCACAATTCAACCCTAAGCTACATATATTCTCTTCTGTTGGAACAGAATAAATTATTTCTTCAATTTCATTGTCATTTTTTGTTCTTCAGCTTGAAAATATTCTTTTTTATAATTATTTGGAATTTTTTTTTTGGTAGGTTTATCTTCTCTATAAACATTTTTTTTTTTAAATAACATTGTAGCATATGATATTTTATTCTTAGCTTCTGCTCTCAACCATATCTAAGATTTCCATGTCACTGAGAAGAGAAAATTACAAGGAGAAAATTCTTCTATAATCTATAAATGTTTTAGCTAAGAGGAGTTCCAGGAACTGAATATTTGACTCACAATTACAAGAAGACATTATTCAACAGATGTGAATTCCAACAAAGAAGATTCTATGGTTTTATATAAGGCTTTTAAGATTGTAACTCAATTTACACTTACCCTGGAATATGTCTTCTTGAAAACCCTGCACATATGCAGAGTTATCAGTGGATAATAGGTCTTAATCATCCAATGGTGACAACAAGATTAGTATCTGGGGTTATAGGCTATAGCTGAAAACCATGGTTTGTTCATTTAGGGATTAGCACTGGACAGAATGTGGCTTCATTCCCACAACACATTTATCCTTTGTTATTTGAATTATACCTTTGTTTCTGGATCCTCATGACCCACTGAATCATAATCTAAGTTCATAGACAAAGGCTAGGCTAAATTTGGTTGGCTACTTTGTCATTCAAAATGTCCTGCAAGCCTAGTCACATTTTAGTGAGTTGGTCCTCAAGCCAGGCCCTTTCTCCCAAATTATCCAAGTCAACTATATTATGTACATTAAAAAAGAGATGCTTCTTAGTTACTCCATGTTCTTTCAGGACTTAGTTACTGCATGTTCTTTCAAGACTCTGCTTACATTGAAGAGTATATCCTCAAATAAGGGACCCTGCTAAATTGAAGTCTCCAGTATTTACTGCAGTGAATAGATGACCATCAAATATTGTCAGTGCAGCCTAATCTAATTCACTCAAGTGATCAGCATGTGGTAAGTGGAAGAAGAATGGAAAGGACTGCTGCCACCATATCATTCTGGATACTGGGACAGTGATTTTGGAAAAGAATGAATCCAACCCAAAATCCATTGTTCCTATTCTTATTATCTGCTGAAATGTTGAATTCTAGATTTTGAATGCTTCTCTAATTGAATTTTAGAAGGGTGGTTTCTATATACTAAATATTGAGTGTCCTGGAGCCTTTGTCTTAATTTCTAGATTAGAAAATATAGCAATGCTGTACTTATTTCACTCATTGTCTCAATCCATTAGGCTTCCATTTGCAAGGCTTCCTGTCTCAAAGCAAGCAAACAACCAGCAAAGACTTTTTCTGCCTAACACTTGTTTTGCAGGATTAATTAAGGCAGCAATCCAGAAACCAATTTCTTCAGAGTGATTTGCTAAACATTGGGGTGGGGGAGTTACTTCTGGGGAAAGGATTTCAATATTGTCATCAAAGTCTTCTTTCTCACTGTGACAGCAGAGGGGAAAACTGGAAACCATTGATTACAGGTTATGTTTTCCATGATAGTTTCAACTCATTAGTTTTTCTGTTTTCCATTTGTTTCTTATGCCGTCTTTTCTACTCATCTGTCTTTCTTTGATTCTCTGACTAGTTGCTTATTTTTCTGTTCATTACTCCTGGCATTTTCTTGCTTGTCAAATGATGGATACTTTCAGATATGATATCTCAGAAAAATAACATGGAGCCTCTAGAATCAGTGTTTTCCAGGAATGTCCAGTACATTTGCCTGTATTGTTATTTACATGAAACACACACACACACACATACACACACACACACTGATGTGTATAACCTTGATATATATACATCCCTGTTCCTACCTGCAGTTTTCTGCCAGTAGAGCATGAATGTTCTTTATCACCACCTTTACTCTAATCATTCATTATAAACCAGTTGCTCTGGAAAACTTGAATTTAAACTGTTATAGATTATACATTACTGCAATGTTTTCAGAACAGTGAATCTGTCCAGTGTGTGTCAAACTCATTTGACATTCTCATGGAATTCCATAACAACAACAACAACAACAACAACATTTCAGGGATGAATAAGGGTAATTTCTCTAAACTATAGCCTAACAGATCACAGAAATCCTATTAAACAAGATATAATAATAGCTAAGTTAATATATGGCATTATGGGATATAATTAAAACAGAAAGATACAGTAGCATTCTATCATTATAACATTTGCTTATGGTCTTGCTGAAAATGTAGTGATGTGCAAGTGTAATCATTTATTGGGTAAAATGCTAATACTCATATTAGGACCATGAAGAACATGTTCAAATTCTCATCATGAAACTTAATATGCATTTGATGTAAGGATAGACTTCATTTTTCTTCCTTCTTCAGGAATCAGCAAACGTGAAATGTATTTCTCCGACATACTTTTTCAAAGCTTTGAGCATGAGTATATTGTCAGAGAAGCTGTTCATTCTAAATGGTTTAATAATGAAAGACTTAGCATAGTCCATTATAAATGTGAGGTGGGAAATTACTATACTGAACAGCTATGGACCTGTGAATGATTCATAGAGGGAATTGGGAATAGAAAGGAAAAGGCAAGGATGCAAACTAGAACAGGGCACAAATGACCTGGAAAAATTTTCCACCAAATTTGTGGATGAAAATTAAAAAAAAAAAAAAAGGGGGGGGGGGGTTCAGATTATTTTTCTGAATCTTTCCAGAGGAAAGAGAATTTATCCATCCAAGGGACAGGATTTCCCCTTAGCAGTAGGAAATGCCTCTTGATATCTTTATTTCATGGAGATTTAACTGAAACATGAGAAGCCAGCAAGGCTGTAGAGCCACTGGAGAGATTTTTATAAAATTAAACACAGGATAATTCACACAAACTTCTTGAACACCTTACAATTAAATATTGGTATTCTTATCTTCAAGAATGTATCTCTTGGCTTTTAAAAAACAGTTCAAACTCAAAGCCTAAAAATTTCAGGTCAGAAGGGGGAAAGAAAGCTTAACTGGTCTTTGTAAAACAGATTAATATTTAGGGAACAATTTAATGTGAGCAGTTCCCTCTCTCCAGTCTATGGGGATTGACATTTCTAAAACAAATTCTTTTTAATTGAATTGAATAAAAACTGATAGTAAACATTACTGAAGAATTTCTCTACTCAGACTAATGTAAACCTCTTTGCTCTCTCTTTTTCTCCTAAAATAAATTCCTAGTACTATTCTTCTTGGATTGCTTTGAGTGCTTAAAAGGAAACAATCAGAAAATATGTGGGCCAATGATTACACATATCCTAGGACCCCAGTTCTTCTCCTTCTATAACATTTTAAGTGGCAAACCACTTTTTAAGCCAAGGGAATAGAGCATCAAGTACTAACCTATCTCCTACTTTGAGCACAGTAGGAATCTTTCTGAGCAAGGAGATGTTACTCAGAGTTGGTTAGCACTGACTCTAGCTGCTAGCACTGCATCTAAATCAAAGCACATCCCATGGGGACTGACTGCCATGAAACATGATCCCCAAGGTGGCAAAGGATGATGGGCAAATGACATACACGTGATAACGTTATCATGCAAATGATACATCTTATATACTTGTTTCAATATCATCATGGCAGTTATGTCATGACATCATTGTGTGCATGTTGCTAGTTTTTTATGGAAGCCACTCTATAATGGCCTAGTGTTGTATGTGAGGCTGGAACAAATAACCTGTTGCTGAACATCACCCTAAAAGGTTGTTCTTCTTTTTCTTCCTCCAACTTAAAAAAAAAAAAAGTTAATATTTTTGTTGCAATTGAGCAATTGACAGTGAGTTACTGACCCATGTTGAAAGGGTTACTGTTGGTTTACAAATTTCTGAATAATGCAGGGGCCTGGTTATATCAGACAGCAATTGCTTCTATATTGACTTAAATCTGCTCTCTTTTATTCTATGGAAGCCTGCTCTGTGATGCTAACTTAACAGTGATGTAGATTAATTTCTGTTGTAGCTTCCCTGAGACTGGGTGGATTGCTAGGATGTAGTATACCTGCCAATAATTAAAAGGGGTTTCTTGGGTGGGTGGTGATGGTGGAGGAGGCCGGGCATTTCCCACACTGCTTCATTGTCACCTGCCCCTAATAACTATTGTGATGGTTGTTTATCGTTGTTGTTGTTTCTGATGGATTTTATTAATGGAAATATTGTATTTTTGATAAACCAATATTTAAAAGTGGTGGGATTTTTTTAACAAAATGAAAGTCAAGTATCAATAAATAATAAATTGCCTACATGGTAGAAGGATGAATCTGTGGCTTATAACATGTAATGTCATAGATTTCTTTTTGAGCAGCAGATATAAAATAAATGGAAATCCTAAAATATGTTTTAAAGTATAACTTTTAATGATTTGTCTTCTGGGTAAATGTCAGAAATGCTTGCTGGTTGGATATTATATTCCCCAGTCCTTTTCTTTCCCACTGATCATATATGTATGCAATGGCCTTGGAACTGTACGTAATGTTTCTTTACTAAATAATAACGTTTAAAAAGGCCTTGTAGTGGTAATGATAACATTTCCTTATTTTATGAATGACCTTGTTTGCATTACAATTCAGTAGTTTGCCACATGAATCTCTTGCATGATGCTTGTAGCTTGCAGTGGCATTTAAAGAAACCTGTAAATGTTCCTGTTCTGTTTATTACAGGAGAAGGGAGGGTGGGAGGAGGAAATGCTCTGTAAAGCACTTAGGTTCATTTCTGAACATTCTTAACTTAAAAAAAAAAAAAGGGGGGGGGAGGAAGTAAAGATACATACAGTGTAGCATCTCCTGATCAATACTCCAGAATGAATTTTAATTTAAATAAAGCAAGGTTAAGTAAACAGGCCTGACCATCTTTATTGCTCAGCTTTAGAGCCAGTCAGTAGGCAATTTTAAAACATGGCTTTACATTTTAAATACATTAACCTTGTATCTTCATTTTAATCTTTATTTATCCCAAACGATAAGTTGAAATATCAGTTCAAATAAATGCTGTAGCATATTAACATGGGTTAATGGGCATGCAGAAAATAATGAATCTGTGGTGAATTGATTTTCCAACTGCAACATAGAAGTTTTGGAAGCAGTGTGCTGCATGTCCAAACTTATAATTCACCATATGATTTCTACCTCATTATGCATCAAGTCATATAATGAAGACTGACTTCATGCTTCTATCCGATGTGCTAAATTGCTCAGTGTGCCTGCTTGGTTGGATATGTGTTCAGCAGAGTCACATACATTAGAACCACTGAATTCTTGTTTTATACCAAAAGCTGTGTTGAACCAAGGCATACAGATGCAAGACAGCCAACCAGTCACTTTAAAGTAGAACCTTTCTGAAATTGTACTTAAAAACCAACTGCATGCTAGTTGGAAAAACAATTGTATGTAGATCAACATATAAAATTAGTAAAAATCAAAATAGGAGCACTACTCTTATAAAGCACCACATTTGATTTTTCCTATGAATGACACAGACTGAGGGAAACACAACTGATTGATGGTGATCTTATTCCCTTAAAACACAGTATATTAAAAGTTGTACAAATACTTATTGATTACCTGTAACATACTTTCTTATCTGATTCACTCTAGCCTAGAAGCATGCAAAAACACTACTGAAGCTGTTGTGTAATGTTGTCTGTCTCTCTCTTTCACACACACACACAACACAGATCCTCTAATGGGTTTCCAACTATATTGTAAGTGGCAGAAAGAGATATGGCTATGAACATAAAATGAATTATTTTTTCAGTGTGTTATTCATACAATTCAAATGAATTCATCCAAATGAACAATGGGATTATCATCATCATCATCACCATCATCATCATCATCATCCTCATTTGGAATAATTTTATTTAGATATATTTAGCTGAAGAAACTGATAAATTAAAAATTTTCCAATATTGTTTTCCTACATCTGTTAGTGATGAAAGTTGGACATAAAATGGCAAATATGTACTGTTATTCACACACACATATATACACAACTTTTGTACATTCATTTTTTTTTTTTTTTAGTATAATACAAGTCTAAGGCTGGTATTATGTATCCATGAATCTGTGAATATGCTCCAATGAAATGAACAGGATTTCCTTTTGAAGGCATATGGATTGGATTGTACTATTAAACCACTTGTTTTGCACTGTATTATACTTTAAGTACTGTGTGTAAAATAAAATGCCTTCTTAGAGTTCATTTGTTTCTGGTTCTTTCATACACACACACACACACACACACACACACACACATATGTGTGTGCACACAGGCACACACACCATTCTCTATTGTTGTAGCTCTCGTTTTCTTCCTTCCCCCATGTATTGTTTGCAACAAGAGTTCAGCTGTTGGCAGTTACTGTGCCAGCAAAAGTAAGAAAATACAGTAATGAAGAAACAGCAATTAAATCATCATTTTGTCATGATCCTCATTATCTCCATCATCCTTATCAAGATGAATTACAATTCAGACACAGATGGCAAGATGGGGGTGGGTGGGGGTATACTATTCATGTACTTAGACTACTATCACCATTGCTACTACCAAAAACAAACAAACAAACAAACCAACAAAAACCTTACATGTGTCTACTCATATCATTGGAACAATTGCAAAAAAGCTTTAAAACAGTCTAGGCTGTTAGCAACTTAGAATTTTTTTTTTTTTTTTTATGTCCTAATTGTGATATCTTGGGCAATGATAGCTGTGCATCTCTAATAAAATGATCTTACTGAACATGTTACAGGTATCTGAGCTATTAAGTATATGCAAAGGGTCATGACAGCATTCAAACAGCAACACTGCACTGCTCTGTGTTGTCATGTTTCACAGTTCGCATACCATTTATTCTAGCATCTCTACATTCTCCTAGGCTGTCTTGGACTTTCATTAAGCAATTGTTTACAATAAGATACTAGACACTTATATGCATCATTGTTGATTTAAATGGATGCGGCCTTAAAAAATCTAAATAATAACAACAATAATAATAAATCATCTAATAAGTAAGCTAATAAATAAACCAATGGCTATAACAAAGAGTGCTGTGAAGCCTTTCTTTGGTCTTTAGAGTCAGATTCAGAAGTAAAAGATGGAATGGTCTTGACAGAGATCCTCTATGGTCTTATTTCTCTGTTACCTGATGGAAAATCTGAGCCTGTCGTGTGATATTCCATACATTATTTATCACAAGATATACCTCTTGGGGGATCATATGTACCTCCCAATTGCTACTAATACAGGAAATGTAACTGTTCGTGGATCCTGTAGTGTTATTTTGGCTTTCTGAATAGCACACAGAACACTTTGTAATGGTGTAAATTCCGAGCTAGAATACTCCAGTGAAGGCCATACATTAACAATCCAGTTCTTCCATGGGAAAAAAAGACCCCTATCAAAACATCCTGGGTAGAAAGGTAGTCTTTTTGTTGCAACTTACAACCTACAACAAAAGGTAGTCTCTTGTTCTACATCTTACATCCAAATCCCGCTCCAGAACTATGAAAAGCATCCATGTACCGTGAGGTGGGAAATATAAATATTAGAGTTTTCTGTGTGTTCATCTTAGGTAATGCCTATTATTTTGACAATAAAATTGGCAATGTATAATTTGAATTCCTTTTGATTAAAAGCAACTAATTTCATATACATAAATATCTCAGCAGGCCACAGATTGTATCTTAAAAGAGAAGAGAGCTAAAAATACTAAATGGGATTTTTCTCATCTGGTTGCAGCTTTTATATTACAATGACAGAGGGAGAGAAGAGAACTTCCCAGTGCTGCTTTCAAAAATCAGCAAAATCCTGAAAGGCTGGCACAATCATTAATTTCACACCAATATAAAATGTTAGAGTCGATATTGCCTCGTTCATAATGTATCTGCTTCCATTTCCGTATTTATATTAAAGTTTAGATCTCTCTGTGTCTGTGTGTGACAAATGAAAGTTCAAGCTGGTGACTCAGTGTTGTGGAATAGGTTACTAGATTATTAATATTTTAACATTTTCCCCTGGCAAACATTAAAGCAATTGCAGTCAGAATGGGCCTTTGGAATAAACTTGGTGCTTAAGACAGGAAATGTAATTGTTCATGGGTCCTATAATATTATTTTGAAAGTCTTATATATTTAAGGCAATAATATTTCTCCATGTTCTAACAGAAACTTCTGTGCATACAATATGAAACCAAAAGCCCTCAACTGCATTAAGATTATATAAAGTTGGAATTTTTTTTAGAACTAATATACTGCTGGTATTTATTATGACAGGCTCATTGTTCCAGAAAGTAGTATTTCTTTTATAAATATGAATAAAAATTACAGACTTGAGCAGGAATCAGAACAAAAGTTCTCCTCAGCTAATTATGCAATGCATATCACGAAGAGAGTTTTGTTGACTGCTTTTTCCCCTAATTTAACATAGTTATATCAAAGTGGTAAAAATTATGCATGCTGTTTTTATTACATTACTTCCATACACTGGAAAAAAGCCTTCGTATGCATTGCAAATGATAAATTAACTAAAGATATTTATTTATAGAGAACTAACTTTTCAAGCCTCAAATAATTAAATTCTATGCAATAAATAAATAAATAAATAAATAAATAAATAAATAAATAAAAATAATTCTCTTCCACGGGAAAAAATATTGCTTAAATAAAGTTACATATTCACAGGTACTTCTAGACACGCATACAAAGATAGTTGTAATAAGAATTAAAGCAAGAAGAGAAAATGATCAAAGAGAAACTTGATATCTATCTATCTATCTATCTATCTATCTATCTATCTATCTATCATCTATCTATCTTAGCAAAAGGCAGAATATAGGTTTGATATATTTCTTTGTTGCTAAATTTGAAAGGATAGAATTGATGCCTATCATCAGATCAGTAAGTACACGGCTTGGCCCAACTTAATTTGCTCGACCAACTATCTTGTTAAGAAAAAAGAAAAAGCTTAGCCCTTTTTAATTTAGAAGTGTGTACTGGCATTATCTTATAGTGTAATTGGGTTTACTTAATACAATGGAGATTTGTTACAAACAAATATTAATAATGATGTTAGGGTAATTAAACGTCTGCAAGCAAACAACCAAACTCACAGAACAAGAACTCCACAGTGCAAGCCTGAGTTACAGATATTCTCTTTTATTGAAATATCAATAATGTTAATCTTACACTCATAGGTGGGGGAGGAGGTGCTGTGGCACAGTGTGAGTGCAAGCACTGGAGTGGACTGGTCTTAAGTACCACTTGTTCAGCACAATCAAAACTTTGAATAGTCATTGAATGAGTGGTCGTTATCCAAGGACTACCTGCATTTGTCTTAAAATTCTTACATTGTTTCATGCTGCTTCAAAGTCAAATCAAATTGTTGTTATTACAGGTAGACCTCACTTACTGAGTACCTTATGCAAGCAACAGTTCAAAGTTATGATGGTGCTGAAAAAAATAACCTTGCAACCAAGGCACACATTTACGGCCTTCACAGGATCCCTCAGATATGTGTTTTCTATTACAGTCAGTATGTGTTGTACTGTGCCTGACTTGTTATTTTTCTCGCCCTCCCCTTGCAGAGTGGAGAGATTGGAGAGGAAGGAATTACAAGAGAGTAACCATGGGGAATACACATTGAAACCAATGTGCTGGTGACAGAGTGAGCCACAATAGTGTTACACAAACAGCCAGTGTATTCTCCATTGTGTACCTCTTATTCTCTTGTAATCTCGTCCTCTCCAATCTCTCCACTCTGGGTGTGTGTGTGTGTGTGTGTGTGTGTGGAGAAAAACAATAACAACAACAATCAAACTAACAAGCAATCTCTTTAGGCAATCTCACCTGTGCCTGACCCATTTTTTTTTCCTTCCTCCCCCTCACACAGCGGAGAGATTGGAGAGGAAGGGATTACAAGAGAGTAATATGGCACACAATGGGGAATACACATTGAAAGCTATGTGTTGGCACAGGCAGCCCTGGGAGCTGCAAGCATGCTATGCAAACAGCCGGTGTATTCCCCATTGTGTGCCTGCTTACTCATTTCTAATTCCTTCCTCACCAATGAATGTAAACACAAATATTAATTTCCTTCTTGCTAATTATCCCAGTGCATGGTAAGCATCCCAAAGGGTGGGGAAGTGGGGAAAAGAAAAGCACAATCACATGATTTCCCATTTAGAGACCGCTTCACTTAACGACAGAGGTGCTGGTCCCAATTGTGGTCACTAAAAGAGGACTACCTGTAAATATTAATGATTACACTAGTGAAATCATAGGAGGTAGCCAACAAGTGAGATAACTTAAGTGAAGTGGGTGAAAAGATACGTGACAAGTCAGTTTATTTATTTATTTATTTTTTATATGCTTATAATATCCTGGTTCAGCTAAATACAGAAATGCTAGCTAAACTATATGTAGAGAACAGAAAAGATAAAGTAAGAACTCAGCTAGGTTTTAGTTATTCAGGAATTCTGCTTTCTGTCATGGTGAACCTAGGAGCAATCCTATGTTAGTACCCACCTTTCTGTATGACTGTGAATCAATGCAGGAAAAATAGAGTTATACACATGAGCCTTTCCATATCTTAGCTGATCGATCAGTTTCATTGCTCCTGATATCAAAATAGGGCCCCAGATGGGGTTATGTCCATGTCCACCTTCCAAATGGGGAATTAATTTTTTTCCCCTTGTATAAAGATCATGAAACTGAGCCTATGAGTCTGCCATGGAATATGGCAGTTATCTCAAAAGTTGCTTAGAGTTGTCATCTGTAACTAAGTTGCTAAGTAACTTATACAACATCCTCATTTTATCTTTTAATTGGGAGCTATATACTGAATCTACGTTTTCTGATGTTCTCATGGCCTGGATGAGACAATTGCCAAAACAGAGGTGGCAACAGTGTGCTTGAAGTGGTTATGATTATGCCAATGGCCATTGTTTGTTTTGAGCGTGGTCTGTTGACCAAGCTATAGTAGTCTGATTTACATATAAAGCTAAGTCATAAATCGTGGTTTCCACATTATAATGATTTGATTTACAAATCCCCTGTCACAGGGGTACAAAAATGTGCCTCTTCTGTGACCCTTAGAATAAATGAAGGCAAAACTGTCCTTTAAAAAAAAAAATGGTGACTTGGGATTTTAAGAGGCAATGTAGATAGTTTAAGCCTTCCAGAAGTTCAAGGTAGTCTTTCTGATCCTAAAACAAATAAACAAAATTAGCCCACTTTGTCTTGGCCTTGACTCATTTTGGAATGCAGCCCACAACATGCCATGAAAAGCTATTATAAACTTGTGTTACAGCCCTTGACCTTGCAGAAATTGTGCAGTCTTAAGACAGTGTGATAAACAAGGAGTGGTTGGGCTGCATTTAACAATGCAGCGAGGAGCAAGAACTACAGTTTGTAGGATGATGATGATAAACAAATCAGGCTATCTCATATACATAGGCAAGGCTGTAGGGCTAGAGATGAATGTTTTGTTCTCTGAACTGCCAGAGGAAATTTGGGGGTGTTAGATTTTAAACATGCTAAGGCTAATTTACGGTTAATAATATAATATGGGGAGAAACAGTACCACCAATTTTTGGCACACAGTGAGGCCATAAAAAAGAAATATAGGACTCCACATGGTCCTAGGACATCAGATTGCCCCTCCATGTTAAGCCATAACTAAACCTTATGGCTTAAACATTGTGTGCATGAAACCAATACAATTTTCATATAGGTTCCACATGTGTGATTCCTCTGGTGTTCTTCTTTGAAAAAGTAGAATTATTTTAACAGGGGCGGGGGGAGCAGGACAACTGGTGCACATTTGGCAGAATGGTAATTTTATTCCTAGCATGGGATTTTTTTGAACTACATATATTTGCAATTCTTAATGAAATGTAGGTCAAGAAGACACCTTCCTTGGCTGCAATCCAAAAGAAATTAAGTACTTTTAAATCCAATATGGTTTAGGTACTTAAGAATACAATCTGCATTCACTTACCTGTGAATCCCACTGAAGTCACTGAAGCTTACTTTTTAACAGACAAGTGTAAGATTGAGGCATTTCTATTTAAACAGATCTGCACTTACATGTATAAAGAGTTCTCAAACAACATATTTTTCCTCCAACGATATATTACTTACCTCTCTTATGTTTTCTTTGCTGGCCAGATGGTCTTCTCTGCTCCAACACATCTTGAATGTTCCATCTTCTGTGAAAATTTCTGTTGACAATGCAGTAAGAGCTATTAATGATCCTTCCACCTTTTTTTTTTTTTAAGATAATGCCAAGCTAAAAACATCTGTGTGCAGCTAGAGGCATAGGAAAAGAAATCCAGCAGCTTATATTTGGCTTTTAGACGTACCAAATCTCTTGAATTCTACATTCGACTTACGGCTTTCTACAGCTTTTCACAGATGCATAACTATGCAGACTAAGGAAGCTAGCTCAAAGTAGATTGCTATTATTTATTTATTAATACTGCAGAAAAAAGGGGCTTATTTGCATGATATTTACTAATTAAAAAGATGATTTTTTTAAAGAGATCAGAGAAGATAATACTTCCTGAACTGATGATTTATTGGTTGGCCCAGTAACCAGATATGCTTTTTGTTAGAAAAAGACACTGCTTACTTATCAAAATTATGCCCCAAATTAAATTAAATTCAAACTGTCTGAGGAGCAAATTTTTGAAGATGGCATGGGTTGATTTCCCCCCCTCCCTCCTTGGCCATTTCTGTAAAAAAGGAAAGCACCAAGTACATTTGAAGTGGTCTGCTATATTGATCCTGATGTAGATGAGCCATAAATTGAGATGGACAGCAATTGCTTTCTTTTGCATTCTTTTAGCTACTGAGCCCACACAATTTATGCTCTCCAAATTGAATATGTAGCCTACAGTCTAAATTATAGCCAAGTCTTTGAGAAGCCCTCACCCACTTGTTCTTGCAGTTTTGGGACATCCAATAATCATTCACTACTTGTCCTAAATCACCAAGAATAGTTATGCATGCCTGTTAACAATATGGCTTACAAATTAAATTGGTGCACCAATGACTGGGGATGAGGTCTTATAGCCCAACTCATCATAGGACATGGGTAGCTTACTCTATCTTCCTTTTCCAGTCAGGTACTATGAACAATCTTATTTATTGTCAGTGGGAAGAAAGTGTTTATTTTTGCCTACAGGGCAGATGTGTTGACTAATGGAATTTATGGGGACAAATGATGGAAGATTAAGCCAGAACACGGAGGTGTCAGGAAGGAAACAAACTCAGGGGCTCAGATTCTAACTATCTGCAATGAATGGGGAGAATAGATTTTAATGACTCTGCATCTTGATGGCATTGGTAGTCCCTTTGTATGATTTACTGAAAATGAGAATTCTGACTAAAGTAATATCTGCCATAGTTAAGGTTGGATCGAGGAAACATGTCTACATGGAACTGTCTTTGAAGAGTCTTTGGAAGCTGCAATTGGTCCAAAACATAGCTAATGTGATGTTATTTTTCAAATATTTATCTAACCCATAATGTTTCCTCTGTCAATTTGTTTCCACGCAAAATTGAAAATATTGGTAATGAACTTTTGGGATCTAGAAAACTTCAAATTTGTCTCCTCTTCTACTGGTCCCCTTCTCTGTGTCCCACTTTATTTGAAGGTAAAATTGATGGGGAAAGGCAAGGCTTTTTCTATGCTTGATCCAATTTTATGGAACATCTTTCACTTGACATCAGGATGGCCTTTCTCTGAGTATCACTGTTTAAATCGTTGTTTATTAAATATTGTTGCTTTACTATTACCTTTCTAAAAAATAAACAGTTGGAATTTAGTACTTGTAACCACCTGTGAGTGGCTCTGGCTGACTCAAAGAGTAGGATCAACATTTCCCTGTAAATGAATAAAAGCAATCACCAAAGGCTTATTGAGATTCTAGCTGAAAGTTGTATTTGGCTTCATGGGTTTCCAATTGTTCAGCCTGCAGCTGTATTTCATTCAGAAATTTCTGGGCATATCATAACTTTTATATGTAACAATGATCTTTAAACTTCAACATTCCCTGGTTAGGCTTTGTTTACAAATTTTGCTTGAATGACTTCAGAATGGTTTCTCAACTGAATCATAGCAAAAGGGTACTAACCACCTGAGAACGGGAGAAGCATTTTGAAAATGAAAAAGAGGTTGTCTTGAACAAGAATAGCTATTGGTTGCATTCCTTTATTAAATTTAATATACTTAATGATGAGAGAGAGAGAGAGGGAACTTTGAAATAAGGTAACTGGTTTAATTACAGTTGCAGCTCTTGAAAATTCTGAGATGGAAGAGGAAACTTCAACTTCCGTGGGGGGAGAAGTCTTCTGTAATCCAATTCTTCAAAAGCTCTCTGTCTCTCTTTCACATCAAATCACCATCCAAACCACTGCCAAACTGTGGTGAGTTAGTTGGCAGAGGATCCAAGTGCAATCAAAAGCTAATAAGCAGAGCTTATTGTGAGTCAAGATCTACTCAAGATCTGTTAATGAGAAGATACTTTGCAAAAGCCCTAAGTTGATTTGGGCTCTTAGCTCATGTTTAAAAGGTTTTAAATTCAGTTTCCTGGATGCTGGAACAATTCCTTTTTCTTCAGATAAATAGATATAGATTTGTTAGTTGTTTGTTTGCCTTGCATAACTAGTTTCTTACTGGGATCTTTATGCTTAACTATAACATTTTGTATTGATGGACCTTTACCAGTTGCAGTTTTATCCAAAATAGGGTATGCATTACTGGGAGAAGTCCGGGTTAGGGAAAATGAATAAAAATGTTTTACATAATGTTTATTAAAAAAAAAAACCTTGTATGTAAAATAGCTCTTTAAAATATCTTAATAAACAATTTCATGTCTGAACAGATATTGTGTGCACAATATCTGCCTGTAAAACAAAGCAAAAATTATATAGGAATGCCACAATGATTAGAGGTGATAGCTAGACTAGCTTATTAAATACCAAATTACCTTATAGAGAGAATGCAGGTAATCATATTACAATAACTGTATAACTATAAAGCCACTACATTATTACCTGCTATGCCATCTGGTACTTCTCCAGCTTCTCATGCTCCTTCTTCCTGATGTTGCTGTCACTTGGCACTGCTATGTCTATCACTATCGCTGTCTTCTGGTCTTTGTCTACTACCACAGTGTCTGGCTGATTGGCCAGTACCTGCCTGTCTGTCTGGATCTGGAAGTCTCACAGGATCTTAGCCTTGCTATTCTCCATGATATTCTGTAGAATCTCCCATCTGGACTTGGGAGGGTCTAGACCATACACTGTGCAGATGTTGCTGTACACAATGCCAGCTACTTGGTTGTGCCATTCAGTATATGCTGTTCCTGCCTGCATCTTACAGTCTGCCACTATGGGTTGGAGTGTCTCTGAAGCCTCTCTGTGCAGTCTGCACCTTGGGTCCTGTCTAGTGTGGTAGACCCCTACTTCTATGGATCTGGTGCTTAGTGCCTGTTCTTGTGCTGCTATGATCAGTGCCTCAGTGCTGTCTTTTAGTCCAGCCCTTTCCCCAATGTCAGCCACCTCAGCTATCTGTTGATAGTACATCCCATGCAGGATCTTTTCTTACACGCACCAGGGCCTGAAGGAGGAAT
Source organism: Liasis olivaceus (assembly GCA_030867105.1). NCBI lineage: Eukaryota > Metazoa > Chordata > Lepidosauria > Squamata > Pythonidae > Liasis > Liasis olivaceus. The sequence continues at coordinate 90,077,871 of CM061348.1, read as the reverse complement.
TAGAGAGGATGTGGAAAGTCAAGGCCAAAGTGGTCCCAGTGGTGGTAGGAGCACTCGGAGCCGTGACTCCTAAGCTGGGAGAATGCCTCCAACAGATCCCAGGAACAACCTCAGAGCTCTCTGTGCAGAAGAGTGCAGTGCTAGGAACAGCTAAGATACTGTGCAGAACCCTCAAACTCCCAGGCCTCTGGTAAAGAACCTGAGATTGAGGAAGACACGTACCACCCATAGGGGTAAGAGGGGATTTTTTTTTTTTTTAATTCCCTCTCATCCCTATATAATCTCAAACCAATTCCAGACTGTTGCCAAAAAATTTGAACAAATGTGTCCATGAAGTCATCAGCAGTCTTTACCTTTTCCTTTAAGGAAGAATCTAGGAAAATTGGCTTTTGTAGTATGTATGAGTGATTCTGATGGTTTTTGAGCATTCCCAATTTCTTGAATATTAGTGTTGATTCCTAAAGGAGTTTAGCAGGAAATTAATGCCAAAATTTATGTTGAAAATTAATTTAGTATATTCACAGGTATCATTTGTATGATGAAGTATTATTCTTGCCTGTATATTCAGGTCTGAACATATCCATTTATTCTAAAACAGTATTTGTCTGTTTACTATCTTTGTGTGTCAAGGGAATGACATATGTATTGTTCATTTCCTTGATTTGTTAGTAAAGTATAACAATCAGTAACCGAATTGGCAGCCTTGACTCTATATATTAGCTGGTACATAAATAATTTGATTTCAGCAGTATTCATATAATATATTCCATTTTGTTTATATTCTTAACTGTTCAGAGAAGGGTGTTGATTCTATAGCAGCATACTCTAAACTTTTATTGCAATTCATATTGCTGCTACCTCAAGGCCAAGTGAGTCAAATGAGCCAAATTATTATTTTCCCCTATTTTATTTATACAATTTCTAATTCACATACTCATTTTAAAATATTCCAAAGGGTGGAAGAGTAAAAATAATTTGCAAGTTGAACATTTTTTAAAAGGTAATAAAATAATGAATTTCAATTGACAATCTCTAAAAACTCATACATTAAAAAATAAAATATATTACAGGAAACTTATAGTAAAATGATACAAAAAGCAGGAATTATATGGGTACTGGCCTCTTTGATAGAGAGGATGATCCTGCCTTGAAAAAGGCAGTGGTACACCCCTCCTCAAAAGGCCATCTCTGGGTCCAACTGTTCTGGACTGTTTCAATCCTTCCCTTTCTGTGAAGGTTGTGAAGGTGGTTGGGCTGCAGTTACTGAGAGTTCCTGATGAAATGTATTATCCAGGCCTTTTTGGTCATGTTTCAGGCCAGGACATAGTATTGGCACATTTATTAATCACCTTTGGCAGAACCAGGATGGGGGTGGTACAACATTCTGGCCTTCTAAGATACACCAGAGGCTTTTGATACCTTTGAGCATGATATCCTTCTGGACCAATTGAAGGGATGGGAGTGGGGGGAGAGTGTTGTAGTAATTCTTCTCCCTTCTCCACAGCTGATTCCAGTCAATGTTGATGGCTCCCACCTTGCCTACCTTCAGGTGATACTTAAAAAATGTGATCATTTACCCAGGCCTGCAGCTAGGTTCTTTGGAGAAAATGATGGTAGGTAAATGGAGGTATGTAGTACTTCTTGTACTTTTTCCTCCACATGCTGGTTTATTTTATGTTCTATGTTGTTTATCTTGTATTTAAGGTGTTTTTAGTTTGTGAAGCCCCCACCCTCAAAAAAAATAATCATAATCTGGGAGTTGGGCAGCCATAAATATGACAATTCAGGATGAATGCTTATCCAATATTCATATTATGCAAAAATAGGTATGCTTTCTAATACCCCAAAAGATAGAACTAAGGTAATTTAGAGAAAAGGCTTAAAGTAATGGTAAAGGTGGGAGAAAGAAGGAACAGAAATAAACAGGATATAAAAAGAGAATTGTATCTTCATGTTGACAAAGGGAAGTTCATTATTTTACTGGATTTCCACCCCAAAGACATGTGGTTGGCTATTGTGAAAACAAATGCTAGATTAAGATGAACCTTGGCCTAATCCTGCAGCACTCTCTTATATTTTTATGAATATGCATGTCTGGACATAAATTATCCCACATCCATTTTTTAATTTGTCCATAAAGCTTGAACGGTGTCTTCTCCTAAACAATTTAACTAAATTTAATAAGTAGTCATGCTTTATAAATCAGTTTATTTCCTTTTGGACTACAGTTTTTGGTAATGGAAACTTTAACTGTTAGAAGGAAATTCCAAGTAATTGATTATCTTTTATAAATATATATCAATTATTTCATATTTATGTAATTTTATAATGTAAGTGTTAATGCTTACTTAATAATAATTCATAACTTTGGTGTCTTAAATTGAATGTTATGTAATTCTTCTGGAGAATTATATGAGTTGCTTAAAAAAAAAAACAGCAATTAACTTTCATTTACTCAGTTTCAGCTTGGAAATAATTTATGGCTAATTCTGGTTTTGGTGGAACAAATGTGTCAGTTATCCACTTTTTCAAAGGGAGACAAAATCTAGCTTCAGCTTGGTGGCAACATTTTGGCTGATCTCAAAAAGCTACAATCAGACCTGGTTAGCACTTAGGTGGAAGGCCACCAGGTTAAACTTCATGGGATGATGATGATGATGATGATGATGGGATGATGAGGGTGGCAAACCAAATCCATGTTTTTCCTAAGAAAACTACTCAAGTGAGACTTTACCTTTATACCTCTTGGTGGAACAAAATGGTAGAAAACCAGAATAAATCTTTATCATTTGTTTTGGTGAATATAGCAACATTGGGTATTTTTAGATAACTTCATCTATTTGAAGAATGGTTTCATATCTTCTCTGAGTCTCATCTTCTCAAGGCTAAACATACCAATTCCTTTAGTCTGTACTCATAAGATTCCATTGTGTTGCCCTTCTATGGACTTGTTCTAATTTCTCTAAGTCTTAATGTGTGATGCCCAGAACAGTGCACAGTACTTAAAGTGGAGTCTGACTAAAGCAAATAAAATAAATTAATTCCCTCTTGGGCCTTTGAAAGTAAATGTGGGTTGATGTAGCCTAAAATTGCATTTGCCTTTTTGCAGCCACATCACATTTGTGATGTACATTTAGTTTGCAATCAGGTACTGTTTCAAGTTCTTTTCCACCAGTACCATTATCAAGCTGCAATATCTTCTGTTACCAAGCAAGATATCTCTCATCCTCTATTGTTCATTTGATTTTTATTTCCTATTTGAAGAAGCTTGCAATAGTCTCTGTTAAATTTCATACTCCAGTCCATCATGATTGATTTAAATGTTGTGCCATCTAAATTGTTAGCTATGTACAACATAATTTTGTGTCATTTGAAAATTTGATATAAACATTATTTCCTTTTTCTTCCAAGAAATTAATAAAATGTTGAAAAAGAGGACCCAGGACTGAAACTATCTAACTTCTTTTTGATGAGGAACCAGTGCTGAGCGGTCTTTGAGTATGATTTCTGAGTCAGCTATAAATCCACTCAATATCACGTCATCTAGCCCATTCTTGATTATCTCGCTAGCCAGAATTTCTGGTTACTTTGTCCATTATTTAGCTGAAATTGAGATATATTATACCTATAGCATACCTACAATCTATTAAAGAATTTAACTAATAAAAAAATAAAAGCAAGATATCTTATTGGAAACTCTATGCTAATTTCTGGTAATTATAGTATAGTTTTTAAGGTGCTTGGAGATATGTCCTAATATCTTTCCAATTTTTAATGTCCAGTTGACTGTTTTGCATCTTAATGATCTTTTCTCCACTTCTTCAAGATAGGTACACATTATACAATGTATTTCTCTTGTCCCCAACTTTTCAAGCAATTATTATTTTATATGCATTTGTATTCTTCCATGGCCTCTTTCTTTTCATCATTCCATCAAGTAGCCTTTTTCATATTTCCTATTAGCATAATCCCATGCACTTCTGTAACACTAGGTAACCTAATTCTTTTCATTCTTATTCAGCTCCTACATCATTTCCCCCCCCCCACCACCTTATATATTCACTTTTAATTCATCCTGTTAGGAGACTAATCTGCCTTCTAATGCATTTTCATACAACTCATATCTTCTTTTCTTACAATTGTTCTCCTTTCTCTCTGTTATCTCTCGGTTCCATGTCTATTTTTTCTCAAGATTCACTCTTGATACTAGTAAATAATGGGCTTTTCCACATTCATAACCTAATGTCTTCCTTGTATCCTTCATTAATTCTTTTACTCTTTCACCATGAACAGTTACATCAGTCATGCTTTTCAGGTCATTCCCTTGCTATTTGTATGCATGAATAGATTTAAGCTTAAACTAGATATTTGAAACAAACTTTTTCTAGGCAAATACTCATCAAACAGCCCCAATTCTTATCCATTCTTTGAAATACAACATGTGTAGAAAACTCTGTTTATTTGAACTCACAATAGCAAGTAATACACAGCATAGTTTAAAGTAGTGTTCTGTTTTTGTGTACATTGCAAGTATTGTGTATGGGCAAAAGCTATAGAATTTCTACTGGGTATTCTACAGACATCTGTGCTGTGTATTGTAAATGCAATGTCAGACTTCAGATGCTTTGATCTGGAAAACCTGGCTGAGCATAAGCAAATCTTCATGTCTATTGTTCCTATGAGTTAGTTATTTAAAAGCATTTACTCACTGTAGATCTACGGAATGCATTTCAGTGCTTCATCTATTCCAAGTGCATCAATTTATTAAGGCTTCTTTCTTTCTTTCTTTCTTTCTTTCTTTCTTTCTTTCTTTCTTTCTTTCTTTCTTTCTTTCTTTCTTTCTTTCTTTCTTCTCTCCAACCCCCCGCCAACCCCTCTGTGTGTGTGTGTGTTTGTGGGTGAAGATGAGCCACAAAATGCTGAGAGCAGGTTTGATGAAAATCAAGAGAGCCCTTGGTTTAACTGACCCCTATCAAATTACACCTGATGCCAATCTGGCTCAGAAAATCCATATCTCATACAAATTTAATGCAATGGTGCTTTATTTTTAACTGTCAATGACAGCAAGGTCATGTGTCTTTAGTTTGGCACAACTTTCTTACAGCCATCTGATGCTGAGATAAATGAAATTAGAATTTTTATACACCCAATGAGGGAGATTATTTAAGCATGTGCATTTGGGACTATTATACAATCCCAGTTGAGGTACTTCACATAGAATCTTGTTTGTACATTTGAAACAAACCAAACCAAAGTGAGCAGTGGAAGTAGTATCACTCATAATATTGTTTTTAACATTCAGTAAGTTAACAGTACTTTTCTTTAAGCAAAAACATGGAGGCTTACAAAAATCTGTCTCCCAATATTCTGAAAGTTTTGTTCTTCTATAAAAGAGCCTACTGGTTCCCCACCCCCACCTCACCAATATTCAGTTTATTTTAGTGTTTCAAGCAGATATAGAGATGATGATGATGATGATGATGATGATGATGATAGTAGGGGTTTGGTTTCTTTTCATCATCTTCCCACCATTCTACATCTACCTTAACTTATTCATTTGTTACTTGGAAAAGGATTCTTAATAAGAAATCCTTTGATTTGATGGAAAGCCAGGAAAACTATAGGGACCAACGGACTAAGAGTCCAGATAAATTTGAAATAAGATTTTGGAATTAATTATAAAGAATCCTTCCTGTGGAAAAATGTTTTTATTTTGAATTCTTAAAAAAAAAAAAAAAAAAATGATAAGATGGGACTTTGAAGGTTGAACACTAGAGGGAAGTAGAAGGAACTGAAGATTATAATTAAAGGAGAATAACACTTAAATTCAACTTACAAATACAGAATGAAGTGAAATATTTTAACATTGGACATATTGAAGGATATTTTTGAACAATGGATCCAGAATTTAATTTTAAGAGTGTTTGCCTCTATAGATAGATTGTATTTAAAAGAGTTTATGGAAAAGGAACAACTTTTACTTGACAAGATTGAGACTGATTTGAAAGTGGATTTAAAAATGACAGGCTACAAGGAAGATATGGAAAAAGATGCTATGCTGGACATACAAAAGAAATCAGCTGATGTCTTAATAATTAAAAGGGATATACAAATAACAAACCAAGAGAGTGACCTGGATAATTTTCCTATATTGGATTTACAAAAGAGGATTGTTAAAGCTTTGAAGAATTTTGTGAGAATGGACAAAGAAAAAATGAAAAGAAATAAAGTTCTAGGAGGTTAAAATAGATATGTTATATCTGGTAACCCTTAAAGGAATTTTGCTGACATCAGGACTGAAATGACGAGGCTTTAAGGATTCGTTTTTAGATGGGATATGGGAAGAAGAGATAATTTGTGGTATTTTAAGAGAAGGTGATAAGTTACTAAAATTGTTTATAATGATTGTGATGAAGGGGAAGTCATTTCTTTATATATTTCTTCTCTTTTCTTTTTTACTGTATTCTCTTTTTTTCTATTTTTCTTGCTATTTTTTCATATATACACCTATTTTTTTCTTTTTCTTTTTCTTTCTTTTTTTCTTTTTTAGTTTGTATAACTTTGTATTTTTGCAGTTGTAATTTTTAATAAAATTACTATTAAAAAATAGATAAAAGGGAAGCCAAGAAAACTGCAGAGTCCCAGCAGTGGAAAAAGGAGAATGAGCGGGATAAATGGTATAAGGTGTTAAAAGGGGGAAATAATATAATTGCTGAAAATCTAACAACTGAGAAATTTTAAAAAATTGAAATTCTGAAAACATTACAGTGAGAAATCCATGCAGGAGGTGAGAGGATGAACAGTACTGATGGAGACTGTGCCTTCCTGAGGAAGCAGGGATTGATACCTCAATGTGAAAAGTTAAGCAAGGTTAGAGAGTGGAGCACTGGGAATTTGAGAAGCTGTGAGTGTTGTCCCTATGTCAAGATGATCTGCAAGAGCTGCAGGGGCTGTTGGATAGGTTTTGTTCAGCTGATATGGAAGAGAATTCACTGAGGGAAAGTGGAGATGATAACACAAAGGAAAAGCAGTTATTATGCCATCTGGGCCATAGGGAAAAGGAAGATGGAAGTAGGAGAGCTATAATTCATGGAAAATAAAGAAGAGAAAGATAAAATAGGAAAGAAAGAGATGCTATTTAATGAAGCAAAGAGCACCTGAGAGTTATAGTGTATGTCTAGAAATCTGCACCCTATATTGGATAGGCCAGCTGTGTAAGAGGCTTCATGAAGCTAGACAAGCTTCATCCAGGGTGCATGGTATGGAGTTGTGGATTGGTCAAGGAGAGAGAACAACAACAACTGGAGAAAAAACAACTTTGGTCTCTTAGTGGGAATCAAGAAAATGGAGAGGAAGCTCCTCTGTGGAGTGAGAGAACAGAGAGGGGTTCCCCTGCCTCCATAACTCACCTAAATGAAAACTAACTGGAGGATTTGGGGGAGATGGAGGAGGTGAAGTGTTTTACTGGATGTTCCATTATGGAAATAATATGTGCTACATTATCTGTTCGATAATATATGCTTATGCAAATTGTGCTCCACTCTCCCTTATTTCAAGATAAATGTAACAGTTTTTTAAATTCAATTTGTGTTGATTTAAAGTAATATATTTTTCTCCTTCTCCTTCTCCTCTGTGATTAATAGCTTCCTAATATTATCCTCTTGAGAACTTAGGATGTCCAAAATTCACAACAGCATTGGAACTGTAGCCTAGATGATATCAATGAATTAACACTAAATAGTAAGCTGAAATTCTACATTATGTATTTGGAAGCAAATTGGATAGACCTTAATGGCACTTAGTAAAGTCTCTCTTTAGATGACCTCAGCTCCAGATGACTTTATGGACACATCTTTTACTTCCCAATCTAGTTCATAACCCTGGGATCTCCCAATGATCTCCCACTGAAGTACTAAATAAGTCTAAACCTACTTAGCTTTTTCAACATTAGCCAAGGTCGTCTAGTCACTTCCTGTGACTAATGTGATTTTCATTATATGTAAGTCACAAGAGAGATACAAAGACATGTAGGCTGATTATTAAATTTATGGTGAATTTGAACTGTCCAATTTGGAACATCAAGGCAAAATGTAACAAATGGAAGAAAAAAAGGGATATGTTGTGTTCTGTTCTGTTTAAAATCTAAATTGTTAGGTGAAAAAACTGAAGGAAAAAGATCTGTGTGCATGTGTTTACAGTTTATTGACTGTTGCTCTTTAAAAAGCAAATTTCTGTTATTTCTGGTCTACTTGATTTTTATTATGATTTAAACTTTATATTTTTCGGCAGTGATACATAGCTTCAGCAATGATGTGATTGGCATCAAAAGCTTAGAATTCAGGTTTAGCACTTTCTGGCGCATGGCTTCCTTTTTCTAGTTTGAGCTTGGAATCTACTCTGTGCCTAGACCACTAATGAGTATATCCACGCTTATGAATTCAGTACAGAATGGAAGATTTTTTTCCCTCCCTTTTGCATAATGTCTGCTTTGAAGTCAGGAAGTCCAAGAAAATGATTGATCTCACACAAGTTCATAACTTTTTTCAAAGTGCTGCCGATATCATTAAATTTTAATTAACCCTTTGAGCTCCTTCTATGATGTAAAGATGAGGGAACATCAAAGGACCGTGTGTTAGAGCAGCAATGGAATCTTTTGAGCTGGCTTAGCCTTATTGAAGATACGTATGCCTCAAAATATTCCAGCTCTGTAGTGAGCGCACTTCTGGTTATTGCCTTATCTCTGTTCTGCTCCACTCTGAGCTAAGTCTCTTTATGTACTCTAGTAACACTTCTTCAACCTTGTTCTTCCCCACCTTTAAAACAATTAATAATTAAATATATATTCTCCTCCTGTGATTTTTTTTTTCTCCCTATATGTACATCAGAACATCAAACGTTATTCCCAAGAGATGCTTGGCAACATGATCTTTTGAACATTTAATTTGCAATTAAACAAGAACATTGCTGTGTGAGTTCATCAAAAGCCTACAGAACAAAATGCAGACTGCTTGGCTTTCCGGCTTTCTGTTCCCAGCCAACCTGCCAGTATTTGAAAACTAATTGATATGCAGCGTAGAGAATAAAATTTCAAAGCATACTAGGAAGATTTTTGAAAATATCACTAATTCCCATTTGTCTTGTGCTTTGGCTGGATTACTTACGCTGTGCCAGTTAAAGAAGAGGACCTAGAATGGCAGATAACATCAGCTGGGCTATTATCTCTTTTGTAGAACCTCCCCCACCTTGAGGTCCTCCAAATATGTGAGACTGTAGTCCCCCAACATTTTTGTCCATGTGATAATTCTAGAAATTGTTAACCACATCAGGGGATATCCAACTGGGCAGGAGTGACATGTAGAATGGGAGTAATTATTTTAAACCAGGAAATTTTGGCAGTAACTTCTGTATCTAAAATCCTCATTCTGGGGACCACTGGCTTGCTGAGGATTATTGCCAGAAGAGCTATGCTCAGGCTTTAGCTTTATTTTGTTGATAAATAACTCAAGATGTGCTCAGAATGACTGCAAGAGTAATAACTGGTGATATGTAACACTAGAAAGGATCTTGGATAACCTAAAGTTTATTTTAGCTTATCTTCCATTACAACTCATGAAAAGCTTATGGCTGAATCAATCAGCTAATTTAAAGTGCTGTAAGATTCCTTGTTATTTAGAAATCATTGGTTTCTTATTCAGTTTTTGAGTTCATGTTGCAGCAATATTCTATAATCATCATCATCATCATCATCCAGTCTAAACATCTGGCTGACTGTGCAACCAACAACAAAAACAACAACAATAATGCCTATCCCAGGTCCTTGGGAAGGACTTGATAGGCAGATAAAAATGCCAAATCCAGTCTATACATCTGGCTGACTGTGCAACCAACAACAACAACAACAACAACTTGGAACAACTTATATCCTGCAACAATGCCTTTAACATCATCAAACAACATCTGCCTATCCCAGGTCCTTGGGAAGAACTCAATAGGTGGATAAAAATGCCAAACCCAGTCTAAACAATTAGTTATTATTTTTTTTTTTTTGTCTGTGCTCAGTCATTACTGACCCTGCAGTGACTGCCTGGACGAATCCTTGCAGTTTTCAAGGCAATTGTTTTTCGGAAGTGGTTTGCCAGAGCCTCCTTCCTAGAGCAGAGCCCAGCTGGCGAGCGCAGGAGGCGGGGTTTCCGTTGCTTCGCGCCCTTTTCGGGCGAGCGCGGTTTCGCGCTTACCGGCAACTGGTCCCGTCTCTCTGTGCAAGGCGCTGCCAGCATTTTTCCTCCCACCAGAGTGAGAGTACCCATTTATCTACTCACATGAGTTTTTGACCTGTTGGGTTGACAGGAGCTAGGGGAAACAGGAGCTCACCCTGTTAATGCGAAGGCTGTGTGACAATCAATAATAATATATTTCCCATCTTCCCAGAAAAGCTCACATGCTCAATTTCAGGATGATGGAGAACCAGACCTTCCATATCACATTAATGCAAACTTAGCTTTAGTAGAAGCATCTTGTTTCCTGAAATTATCCAAGTGGAAATGGTGGGTTTCCACTTGATTAATCTGTACATTCCTGTGATAGCCAGAGAGAAGGGTCAATTGACAGCATTAATGAAACTTTTTTTTTCAGTTTTATATCAGTTTCAGGGTTGAAAGTGGGATGTATTTAGAGGATAGCATCAAATTTACTATGTGACACATGAATGAAAAAGTACATGTGACACCTGCAGAAAGGTAAAAACAAACATGGAAAAGCAACTTTCATATAGTATTTGAACCATGGTCATCTTTACCCATCTTTTGATAATGTGATTTCTTATAGAATGAAGGTGAGACAGATGCGCACTCTATCCTTTCCCTTCAAGTTTCAAACTTTCCTGTGTTGATGTGAAAGGTTTGCAGGCAGCAAGAATGTAATTTTTGTTGTCCCCTATTTTGGGGGAGATGGGCAGGGGAGAAATCCAATAAATAAATAAAATAAAAATAAAATAAATTTCACCACCAAAACCAGGAGATCATGGACAGGGCTGGAGTAGACACCCCACCATTATCTGCATATATGCAGAATGAATGAATATATTCATTTATTCTTTTATTCTTAAAATAAAAGAGGATTAAAAACAACCATCAATACAGTTTAAACAAAACTATATATAAACATATAAATGAAACCAACTGATATATGTATTAAACAAAGAACAAAGAAATAATGATTAACTTGTTCTACTTTTTTTACAATGCAGGTATAATAGTTCTAAACATTACTAGACTTCCATTTCTAAACAAATTAAACCCTGATTACAATATATTCCTCAGTTATATTCATTAAGATGAATTGTACGTGTGAAACAATTGTTTTCCAGTACAATTTTGAATAACAAAACTCAAGGATCAGAGCTGAAGCCCCTGTCACCCTAGAAAGGGTCCTAAGACAACTTACAAGATCCATCAGAGGTTGCAAAGCAGAACACTAAATAGGTTCTAGGATTTTACGGATAAAAGTGGTGACAGCAAAGCATACCACAGTTGTTTTAAGTATAATTGTGTTTTTAATTGTCAAAGCAATTAAATGAAACTGGGCAGATCAAAGCCCAGGGAACGGCTAAGAACAGATTGACTGCACCTCTGAATTAAGAAGGGAAGAATGTACATGTGTGAAAGTTGTTGTGCACTTTATATATATATATATATATATATATATATAGAGAGAGAGAGAGAGAGAGAGAGAGAGAGAGAGAGAGCGCACCCCAACTGTTTATTCCGAAAGCTCAGAGACATTTGGGCAATAAGTAAATGATAATATACTGCTGCAATCAAGCTTCAGTAAATGCAGTTGCTTCTACATCACGGGGCTGGAGACCAAGCGTGGGATGACATGTATGTGGATTCTATTGCTTTTGATTTGCTGTGGCACAAACACTAAATGTGATGACCATACACATTGAAAAATGTTGATTTGCTGTATTTAAATGAAATGAACACTTTCGAAGAATTGCAGCATCAGTGCTTTACTTTCTTTGAGAGCACTACAAACAGCTTTTGCATCTCCCTGACTCCAGAAATATAATTCATGTTGAGTCTTGGCATATATTCCCAAAACATTGAAGCCTATTCATTATTAATTGTAATAAAAACATAATGTTACAAGTCATGAATTAGTATATATGAAACAGCATTACTTTGACCATTAAAATGTGATTGTACTTAAACAATGACACACTTTGTTGTCAGTTAGGTTAATTGTTTTACAAGAGGACTTATGTCTTTTTCAGACTTAGTATGTATCATAATAGGTTTATTGAATCTAATCCAGATATTTATAGAAAATGCTTTTCTATAGAAAATGTTCATGGCTTATACCACTAAAACAGCAATACTTTGCAGCTTATGAAAAAAAAAATGATGTCCATTCATCAGTACTACAGTTGCATAAGCTTGGTAAAGCCAAAATTAAGTAAATCAAATTTTATCACAATCTAACATCACCCTAGACAATGGAAATTACACATGGTGATCCACACACCAACTAATTAACAATAGTTATATTGTTAATGAGATCCCATCTGGCCTAGTGGCAAAGGCAATAGATTGGAGGAGGAAAACCAGCTCGCTTACCTTGGGCCAGTCCCTTTTTCTCAACTTGAGGAAAACGCCAATGGCAAACCATTTCCAAAAACACTGCTGAGATCATTGTGTGGACTTGTCCTATTGTCTCCAGGAGTTAAATCTGACCTGAAGGCCAAGATAACTATATTTTGTTAATACAATGAAAGTACTTTGAACAATTAATGATATGCATAAATGGCTGCTAGCAAAACATTTCTAGGAACTTAAGCACACTGGTCTGATAAGAGATGGGTGATTTGTATTCCTCTGTCCTTCCCCATAAGTTCATTGCAAGGGGGACTATATAAAAGTTATGGATGTCTATAAAGTGAAAAACACAATAATACCTTTTCTACAGGTGTATATACTGGACAGTCAGGATTTGACCAGATTTGCCTTTCAGTTAATGTCAAGAATAAAACCTTGTACCAATGATGCATCATGAGCATAGATAATCCTTCTTGTTTATTCATGATTCCCTGCAGTGTGCATTTACTCTACAAGGAATCAAGAAGATGGTGTAGTTTATCCATACATGTTGAGTCTGAGTTATAAAGGAGGATTATTTCTGATTAGATAAAACCTTGTGACTTTAAATGCACACATAGGGTATATGTTATACATTTATGTTAGGGTGGCTTTTTTACATACACTATCTCACACTCTTTGGATAAACTTGATGGAATAAGTTATTTGAATGCCTTTCTGACCCTTAAGAAAATTAGTGCGTGACTTTCTAAAACATTTTTGGATTTAGAAAACATCCCTTGGATATTAAGAGGAGGAGCTGCCTCTTATAAATAAGATTCATATTAAGTCTTCCTTATAAAGCACTTGAGTAAAACAAAACAAAAAAACTTCAGCACACAGAACCAGTATTTAGGAAACATTTTTGTCCTTCAAAAGGAGAAAAACTGTTGGAAAGGAAAGGAAGCAAGCTCATTAAGTTGCATTAATGATGTTGGAATTAGATTGGCTAGGGGAAATATGTATATCCAAACCTGAAGTAAATGCATTTCTGTAGCAACTGTGGTACTAACCATAGCAATTGTCTTTTGATAATTTGTATAATGTTTTAGTAACAGTAGTACAATATAGGACTAATATTTTTTATGTTGTACAGAATTTAATTCAAATATATATATATTAAAGGACCCTATATATATTGAGTTATGTTTGCCTCCCAGAGTCACTTGCTGAGATGGGCAGCAATGCAAATTGAATGAATAAATAAACAAAATTACTAGTACAAAATAAACTTTGTATCTTAATAGGCATTTCAGAGACTCTAAACCTAGTAACTATAGAGGGGTACATTAAATGAAGCATTTATTTTGACCTTGGGACAAAACAGTTTGACTGTGTTCTGACGGACAAAAACTCTTCTACTGTTCTGTGCTTTGTATGGAACAAAAATTAAGATGGTTTTCATAAAGAAACCAGGATGTATATATGTTTGTTTGTTTTTTAAAAAGGAAGAGTGGTACTCCATGCTTACTAATTCCTACAACTGTATTTGTCTGATGTACCCCCTTAATGCAAAGTATTGAATTGAAGCAATGCCTAGGATCAAAATGTTTGAATAGAACGGTACCAGTTTTTTGACCCAAATTATTAAGTCTCTGGAATGAAATGATAAACTGAAGCAAATCAACCCACTTTGGTGCTTTGATTCAAGATGCCAAAGCTAAAAACTCAAGTTTTCAAGTCAAAGCACTGCTTTGAATCAGACTGTTTTGGTGAGCTGAAAGGATGCTTTGAATAGGAGTGTAACCGATCCACATCTTCCTGCTGCAAATGAATCTACAGAAAAGTTGGCCAAGGCAATCTTTAAGTATACATATACATACTACACACAGGATGATTTATTTTAACACTTCTTATAGATAGCAATACAGGTAGTTCTTGTTTAGCAACTGCCTCGTTTAGCAACCATTTGCAGTTATAACTGGTGATGAAAAAGTAACCATGTGACCAGTCCCCACATTTATGACCTTCACAGGCCTGTATAACAAAGAAAAGCTGAAGTAAGATTATAAGCACAGTCATGGTTTCACTTACCACCTGCTTTACGTAACAATCAAGTTGCCGGTCCCAACTGTCCTGCTAAATGATGACTACCTGTAGTAGCAAAAATACACTTCACTAGCTATTGACATTAACCTTTTCCCTTTTCTTAATGCACAAGCAATGTTCACTTCTGCATTTGGAAATCGGCTAGCAAGGCTTAATAAGCCATGTAAAGCAACATAGCCTGGAATAGAGGCTCAAATCTCAGCATCGAAAAGAGCATACGCATAGCACATACACAAAAGCAGCATAATCTTTGTATATTAAACTTGCAACGTAAAGATTGCATCAGTGTTGTTAGCAATGTTTGTGTTACGCAGACAGTGCAGAGGACACATTTTCTTATTTGTCTTGTATCTTCCCGCCTGCAAGGGAAAACACATCACAGAACATAGCAATGCCCACAACACAACCCATGAACTCTAAATTCCTCATAACAATTAAAAAACAAATAAACAGCAAATCTATTATCAGGCAGGCAGGCAGTTGAGGACAGTCTCTATCACTTTGTAAGGGTTGGCCTCTGAATGAAAATGCAGATTCAGTTATTAGAACCAGTCAGTTGTCAAGGCCCAGCAAGGGCTTCGGTAACTACGTCTCCTTCCTTACTCTATCTTTTCTTCCCTCACCAAGTCTCAGCCAATAGCAGCAGGAATGAAACTTCCCTAGCAATGCCAGATTTTAAAGAAAAAAGAATAACAAACCAGTTAGAAAGGCTCAGCACTCTAAGAGTGTTTGAGACAACAGTGGTTGAAATAGCTCCATTTCATTCCAAGTTCAGGCCAGAATTTCCAGGATGTGTGTTTTGTTTTTTCCCCCTTCTGAGTTCAAAACCCTTAGAATAGGAATTTGGAGCACAGGAAAGAAAAAGTCTGAAACAGATTACAATATCTTGCCTGCAAAAATATGCATTATATATGACTCCTAGATAGTAGTATCAGAATACAGAAAACTGTAACCCCAATATGGTGGGAGTCAACATTTTGTAGGACAGTGGGTGTATTCTAAGACTGGCTTCTTTTGTATGGGTGTTGATCTCATATGTGTGTACAATAGGGGCAGGGCTTGGATTATAATTCTGCACTTACGATCTTGCAGATTTTCATACACAATCCCATGAATGCTCTTGTTCAGATACATATTATAGTCCAGATATTGTACCCCCTAACAGAAATGTGCCAGATTGTTTGGCTGTCCCCCAGGTTATACAAATAAGTAAATATCTCTCACTTTCTAAAATAATCTTATAGTATATTATGAAAACATTTGTTATCATTCTTTGGTAGAATTTATTATCAAACTAAAGATGAATATGCATATATTTGATTCCACTTTGTTATCTTCCCTAATTGTTCTCCTTTTTATGTATGTAAATGGTAGAACCATATATACTAACATCTTGAACCTATAACTCAGTTATTCTCAAGCTGCGGTAAAGTTTCAGAGTTTTCCAAGCTTACTGATGACAGAGTAGAAGATCAGGAGTATGATAAAATGTAAGTGTTTCTTAAAAAGCTTGTATCTCTTCTGGTGGCAATAGCTTCAAATAATTTGCCCACTGAGAACAGCTCAGTTTGATGTGACTAGTTTCACAGAAGCTGAATCAGGATTTAGACTCCAACAGGGCCCTCACAAACCGAATCTCAAATAATAAAAAAGGAACAGTCTTAAAGATTTAATACAAAGAATAATTCCTTTCTGATAGAATGTTACCTCTTCTTTTCCCCCCAAATACAAAGTGGCTATACTCTTATGTTTAAGTGATCCAGGTGAAGAATAAATCTCAGCAGGTTTAGGATTCTGCATTAAATAGTTGAAAGTGTCTGCTTCAGCCATATGCCTTGCATTAACCACAACTTTCTGAAATTCTACTAAAATATTCTGCTAGTTTGTCAAATGAAAGTAAAGCTAGAGAGGTTGGTATGTCAGTCCTGTACACTGCTCTTAATTTTCTTCTCTTATATCAAAGCTCTCAAATTGTCTTGTAAATTGTAACTTCCAGTGCCTCCTGAATTTAGATTATATTCACATAACGGCAATAAATGCTGGAACAATATGATTCTGTATATTGCATCTTCACAAATATCACAATAAATGCAATAAATGAGAAACAGTAATGGGATAAAGATTTAGCTCAGATAAGAAGTCACGGTAGGTGAGGTGCCCTTGTTCAATGTTCTGATAGAATGGGTATAAGAAAAGTTTCTCTCACACTTACATATTTGGGTATATTTTACAACTCTGTAATAGATGCCAGGACTGTTTGGAAATACACTGTATATGTTTATTTTGCACTAAGACATTTAAATAATATCATAGAAGTATTTGGATATATTAGTTGCTTGTTCATATACAGTATGTGCCCTGCATTTTCCTTAGATATCACCAAATCCTTATGCTTAATGTTTTTCTTTTGCTCCAGGGCGGGGGGACACAGTAAAAAAAACTTGTAAAATGGTTAAGAACAAGACATGCTGGTATTATTGTTCATGCACCTTCTACATTGGATTGAATATATGTATGCATGTACAATATGTATGTGTATACACACACACATATACATATACATATACGTATACATATACATATACATAAACATATATATTCAATAACAATCAATTTGGAACCAAGTAAGGAAACGAAAAAGCAGTTCAAATCAGATCTCAAAGTTCAATATCATGCTGGAATGATTCAAGAATGCAGAATTCTTTTTTTTTTTTTTTCCCCCTATCAAAACAAAGTTCTATCAGGTTTCTTTTCTCTGTTCTTTTCTTCTGACCAACATTGTGTTTAGACCCAGAAACACTGAAGTTTCAGACTTTGTCCAAAATCTTCTATTTGTCCTTTGGAGCAGACAATGGTTCTCCTTTCCTATTGGTATAAGACCCACCCACAGTTCAGTTGGCTTCCAAGACCATTTTTTAAAAAATTACTCTTACATAGCAATTTCTCTACTCTACTTAGGTTCCCCCGTTTTGACAGCTAGAACCCTCCATTTCTTTCTTTTATGAATTTTGCTGTCATGCTTTTCTTGATGCATTTTTGTTGTCAAAAAAAGAGATGATATATTTAACTTGGAAATGTTTTATTCTCTGATAACTACCTTCTTTTCTATCAGGTAGTTGTATCTATCAATCTTGTGTTTGATCCATAAACCAAGGATCTTTGTTCCCACCAAGCCCTGGACTGGTGAATTGAAAAATGGAACATGGTGTTTGCTCTCTCTTTGGAACAAATAATTTTAACAACTTTTGTATCTTTTCCTTCCTACATATTTCAGTGTTAGCTTAGTAGATCCCCCCCCCCCCCCAGCTGACTTTCAATAATTCCTCCTTTACTTGATAAATACTATATCGGTTAGTTTGCTAGAAATTTATTCAGGATTTTTAGACAATTCTAATGTGGGTGGGTGGGTGGGGGTTGTTTTAAGAATAAGAAAAAGTTAGTAAACAGCTTATAAGCTGGATGTGTGGGTTCTTGTACTTACCTTATTTACGAAGTGGATAAGTGGTACTATTATGTAAATGGTTTCTGAACATTTAAAGCTAGCTAGCTAGCTAGCTAGCTAGCTTGCTTTCTTTCTTTCTTTCTTTCTTTCTTTCTTTCTTTCTTTCTTTCTTTCTTGTAAATAATTTTATGAAAGATTGAAATTGCAATGCTAAAAACTGATACAAAGGAAAGGAAAGGAAAGGAAAGGAAAGGAAAGGAAAGGAAAGGAAAGGAAATATGTATGTATGTATGTGTATGTATGTATGTATGTATATGTATATATGTATGTATGTATGTATATGTATATATATATATACACACACACACACACAGAGAGAGAGAGAGAGAGAGAGAGATGACTTCCAACGTTCATCACAAGATGTTAAACAGTTTTACTAACTTTTCACCTCCCTTAATTAACAACCAATGATCACTTCATCCCATGTCCCATCTCTTATCTATAAACAAATCCATAAAGCTTTGTCATTTCAGTCCTGGTGTCAGCAAAAGTCCATTAAGGGTTGCCAGAAATAACAACATATTTAATTTAGCCTTGATCAAATAAACCAACTTTATGTTCCTTCCTTTTATTTCTAACAATCTTAATCTTTAGTCCATTCAAATAATATTGTAGAACTTGTTTGTTTTCATTTCTATTTTGCCCCTTCTCACAAGATTCATCCAAGCTTTAACAAACCTCTTTTGTAAATTCAATATATAAGAATTATCCAGGTCACTTTCTTGGTTTATTATTTGTGATTCCCTTTTGATTTTTAAAGCATCAACCAATTTCTTTTGTATGTCCAGTGAGACATCTTTTTCCATGTCATTCTTGTAACCTGTCACTTATAGATTCACTTTCAATGTCAACTCTGTCTCTTGTCAGATAAAATTTGTTCCTCTTCTGCCATTTCTTCCAAAACATCTTTTGGACACAGTATGTCCATAGAAGCAAACAGTCCTATTGACGTTGTTGATATTAACTTCTGATTCCATTTTTCAAAAGTGTTCTTCAGTATTTCTAATGTTACAATATTTTGCATAATTCTGTAGCTGTTAATCTGGTTTATGTATTCTCCTTTAATTAAAATCTTTAGTTACCTCTAGTGTCCAATTTTTAAAATTACTTACCTCTATTATGTCTTAGAAAAAACTAGAAATAATTCAAAACAAGTCCACTTTCCCACAGGAAGGATTCTTTATAATTAATTCTAAAACCTTATTTCAAATTTATCTGGACCCTTACTCCATTTATAACTTTCTAAAATCAAATTCTTAATTAGCTTTTTGCTCTTTCTTTTTTCGTTTTCTTTTTCTTCTTAAGCTTGTAGTTAAAATTTTCATTCATTAAGGATTGAAGGAAGACTCACCTGGTGTTTTCAGGCTTGTCAATCCAAAGGTCTCTAATAGCTGAAAAGTAGTTAACATGCAATTTCCAAATGTGATTAGAAAAGGAAGTACAGTGGAACCTCAGTTCACGAACGCATCTGTTCACGAACAATTCGGGTCCCAACCAGCTCAGGCTGCAAAAATTTACCTCCGGTCGCAAACGCCGGATCAGGTGACAAACAGGATCCACGGCCATTTTCCCTCCCGTGTCACGTGGTCACGACTTCCTGTAGGGAGGGGACTCTCCCTCCAAGCAGGAAGCGTGGCCATTTTACCTCCCATGTCACCTGGTCGCGACTTCCCTGTAGGGAGGGGACTCTTCCTCCAAGCAGGAAGCACGGCCATTTTCCCTCCCGAGCAAGGTTAGCTTTCTCTCTCTTCATACTGTACTTTGTGTCATATTTTTGCGGTTTTTTTAAAAAAAAAACATGGTTCAGAATGGATTAACTGTATTTACATTGAACCTTATGGGGAAATTTGACTTGGGTCGTAACCAGAAATCGGTTGGCGACCAAATTTGGGGTCTGAACGGATTAACTGTATTTATATTGAGCCTTATGGGAAAATTTGATTCCGGTTGCGACCATTTCGGGTCACGACCAGAGTCGCGGAACGAATTAAATTCGTGAACCGAGGTTCTACTGTATGTGAACTTAGTGTCCTTTTAAAAGTGCTGACCACAGTTTGAGCAAAATGGCTATTTCCTCACCTCCCAGTGCTCAAAACATGCCAGAGATTCCTGCCTTGTGGTCCCCTCATGAGGAGCAACTGTCTGGAGTGCTTGTGGGAAATCTCCCATTGTCTCTTTTTCTGGAGATGTTCTAAGAATCTGTCTACTTACCAGCTCTTTGTTCTTCACAGTGGTCATCAGCTCCACTTTTCATGGAGCCATCTTCAGTCCGTCATTTCTTCCTCCAGGAGTCTGAAGGAGTTTTCAGAGTTTTCAAGCCTTTGCAAATGAAACAAGCTATAAGAATTCAAAGGAGGAAAAAAAGCAAATCAGAACCAAAAAGAGGCCAGTGGATTGTGAAAGGATACAGAGGATGCAACTGTGCCATTTAAGAAGACAAACAGAAAACATGGTAATTGGTGGCTCACCATTATGAGGAATAGAAATAAATCTATGGCAATCGTACCCATCAGCTTGTGAAGTCTGCTGTGGGCCAGAAGCAAGGATCAGGGAAATAGCAGATGGACATCTTTAACTTATCTGGGGTGCTAATAATTATCCCTTCCTACTAATACATGTGGGGACAGACAATACTTTAAAGTTCAATTACAATAGCATCACCACATTCTCTGAAAATCTTGGAAGGAAACTCAAGTTCTCAAAGGCCCAAGTACCATTCTAACCATCATACTACTCTATGGAAGATGACTAGAAAGGGAAAAATCAACTGGATATGCCAGTTTCTCATTGGGAAATATTTGGTTCCTCAGATCATTGCCTGACTTATCTAGATATTGGATTGCTGGTTTGAAATGAATTGCACCTTACAAGGAAAGGTAAAAATATGGTTGACCAAAGCATAGCATAGGTTGATAAGGAGATGTTTAAATCTCTCTCTCTCTCTCTCTGTATGAAATTAAGACCTCTAAAGCATTCAGTGAAATGCTTTATAAAGTTCATGGCTTTCATTGTCTACACACTAATGTAATTACTGGTATCCATGGGAAACATATACAAAAGAAGATGAGCTGGAACTCTCTTTATCTCAATATGATTTCATAGCTATATTGCAGACCTGGTGGGATAACTCCCCTGAATGAAATTAATAACTGAAGGAACAGAAGTAAGAGAAAGGAAGGCATGGAACTGCATGTTAAATATCATCATTCTGGCTCAGAAATACAAATGAATGAATTTTGTACTGCTGTAGAAAGCATCTGAATTAAAATAAATAAAATAGCAAAGCAAAGCAAAACTGTTGCTAATGTCAATTACTGTTCTTACAACCTAGGAGAAAATACAGATGAGACCTTTCAAAGTTGCTTCCAAAAGTGAATTGCAGGTCTTTCAAGGGTGCATGAAGCTAGTGATTGGAGACTTTAATTAGACAGTCTTCCAAGCATTTCTGTGAAAGTTCTGTCTTGTCTCACTGACACTGATGTGATATGGCTGCAAAGAAGGCAAATGCAATTTCAGGCTCCCTCAACAGAATATAATTTCCAAATCACAACAAGTAATTGTTCCATTCTATTCTATGTCGGTCAAACCCCAATGTAAGTATTGGGTCCAGTTCTGAACACTACTCTATAAACGATTCAGAGCATGGGAAAAGAGGATGATCAAGAGACAAGAAGCGGAGTCCCTATGAAGAAAGATGAAAGGAGCTGGATATGTTTAGCCTTGAGAAATAATGACAGAGGTGAAAGATGAAAGCACTCTTCAAATACCTGAAAGTCTGTCATAGAGAAGAAGGTAAAAGGGTACTCTCTTTTCTTTCAGAGTACAAAATGCATAATAGTGGACTGAAGTTACCAAAAAGCAGATACCAACTGAACAGTAGACAAAAGAGATCCCTACAGTAACAACAGTTTAACAGCAGAATGAATTACCAAAGAGACGGTGGTTTTCCCTTCACTGCTTGGGTTCAAGTGGAGGCATATGGG
The DNA here is from genome assembly GCA_030867105.1 of Liasis olivaceus. Classification (NCBI taxonomy): domain Eukaryota; kingdom Metazoa; phylum Chordata; class Lepidosauria; order Squamata; family Pythonidae; genus Liasis; species Liasis olivaceus. Next base: position 90,055,702 of record CM061348.1, on the reverse strand, counting down.
ATGCCTTAGTGTGTGTGTGTGTGTGTGTGTGTGTTTCTGAGGAAGTGGCTCATCTTGATGACCGAGTCAGACCCTTCCTGTCCTATGTGTCCTGTCTGTATCATGCAATCACTTCTCCATTAGTCTGCAGGCAATGGGGGGACAATTGCTTAGGAAACATATGCCTTGGGGATCTTTCTCAGTTTGGGAAGTATATCTGGGGAAACTGCAAATGGATAGAGAGAAACATAACTACAAAATAAGAATGGACCTTTGTTATCTCATAACGAACTGTGTAATAAAGAAGTTTCAATGGTGTAAGAAGTCGTATCATTCCCCCCTCCCCCTTAGACTTCAAAGGCTTTTTATTTGTTTTTTGGTTTTTTGCAGAACATGATGCTACAGCTGATTGGACCAGTGACTTAGACTTATCTTGTTCATTTTTAGTTTAGCTGCTGGTGCTTCTATCTCTTCTTCCTCTCCTCCTCCTCCTCCTCCTCCATAGTAAGATCCAATACCTTTAGTATAAAGATTATATATACTTTATAATCAGAGCACAGCAGCTGATATGAGGCACAAGATCATGGATAAACTAGCTACAGTCAACACTCGAGTCCGATTACCAAGGCTCAGTGGAGAAGTACCATCACATAGTATGCTAGATGATGCCACCAGAGCCCTCCAGACAATCCCTACTACCACCTTAACTCAAACCAATGAACTGCTATACGATACAGCCGCTGTAATCCTGGAAATGCATGGCTACACGATCAAGAAGAACAGCACTACATCCCCACCCTGGAAAATGAGATTGGAGGCTAGATCAAGGCAACTCGAAAAGAAGTCAGTCAGCTGGTGGAACTACAAAAGAGTGTGGAGATTAAGGATAAGACTCGGCTACTGAAAAGATATATGGGCCTGACTCCATCTGAAGCCCTAGAGGCTGCTAAACAAAGGCTCACAGCACTGGCTACCAGGCTAAGGAGATACACTAGAGAAGCAGAGGCCAAGAAGATAAATGCCCTGTTCTCCAAAGAACTATCCAAAGTGTACTCCCAACGGCAGTGCAACCACACAGTAACAGCTGAGCCACCAGCAGTGGAAACTGAACAGTACTGGAAGAACATATGGGAGAAAGAGAAGACACATAACACCAATGCAAAGTGGCTGCAGGACCTGAAAGCAGACCACAGCAATCTCCCAGAACAGGAACCAGTCACCATCACAGTAGCAGACATCCAACAGCGGGTCAAGAACATGAAAAGCTGGACAGCACCTGCCCGGACATGATCCACACCTACTGGCTAAAGAAACTAACAGCAGTGCATGAACACCTAGCAGCACAGATGAACCAACTGCTAGCAGCAGGCTCCCACCCAGACTGGCTGACACAAGGAAGGACAGTGCTGATCATGAAAGACCCTCACAAAGGAACAGCACCATCCAACTACTGGCCAATAACCTGCCTCCCCACAACATGGAAAGTTCTATCAGGCATCCTAGCTGCCAAGCTACAGGACCATATGGGCCAGTACATGAGCACAGCTCAGAAGGGCATTGGGAACAACGCCAGAGGCTCAAAACACCAGTTACTCATAGATAGGGCAGTCGCCCAATACTCAAGGTCTAGGCAGACCAATCTGAGCACAGCCTGGGTTGGCTACAGGAAAGCCTATGACTCAATGCCACACACATGGATCTGTGAATGCCTGGCACTATATAAAGTCAACAGGACATTAAGGACCTTCCTCAAGAACTCAATGGGACTGTGGAAGACAACACTAGAAGTCAACTCAAGACAGCTTGTAGAGTGGCCATCAAGTGTGGCATATACCAAGGTGATGCACTGTCCCCACTGCTGTTCTGCATAGGCTTAAACCCCCTCAGCCAAATAATCACAAGGACTGGATACAGATACGAGTTCAAGAGTGGAATCACCATCAGCCGCCACCTCTACATGGATGACATCAAGCTGTATGCTAAGAGTGAATGAGACATCGACTCACTGATCCACCTGACACGGATCTACAGTGAGGACATTGATGTGAGAGCGACTGAACAACAAAAAGTGAAATATATGCTCTCATCACCAGAGGAGCAGGGGAGAGATAAGAGGATGAGACTGGCCCCTCCCTGAGGAATGCTAGTCATGTTGATTACTGAGCCTGGGAACTGATCTCAGTCTGAGAAGATTCTGTAAATGGTGTGAAGCCAAATAAACCTTGCTGGATTGAATCTGTACTGTCTCCTGGAGTTTCCTAGGCTAAACCTGACAACTGGGATGTCATTCGGACTGGAGAAGTGTGGTAGGATGATAGTAAAGAGAGGGAAGGTAGTTAAGACTAATGAAGTGGAACTACCAGTGGGCCACATAGCAGACATAGAGACCAGCTATAAATACCTTGGTGTCCCACAGTCACATGGGAACCATGAGGAAGAGGCAAGGAAGACAGCAACATGGAAGTACCACCAAAGGATAAGACAGGTCCTGAAGAGTCAGCTCAATGGGAAGAACAAGTTCCATGCCATCAACATGTATGGGCTGCCAGTATAGTGAGCTGGCCAAAGGAAGACATGGAGGCTGCCGATGTGAAGACCCGGAAGCTCCTCACAATGTACGGAGGTTTCCACCCCAAGTTCAACACCCAGAGACTGTACACCAGCTGCAAAGAGGGCGGGCGGGGTCTGATGAGTGTCAAAGCCACTGTCCTGAATGAAACCCGAAGTATCCAGGAGTACATCAGTAAGACGGCACCCAGAGATGAGTTGCTGAGAGAATGCCTGAGGTAGCAGCACACATGGAAGGAAGGTCAAGTGGAGGAAATATCATAGCAAGACAAGCCCCTGCATGGGATGTACCATCAACAGATAGCTGAGGTGGCTGACATTGGGAAATCCTATCAGTGGCTGGAAAGAGCTGGACTAAAAGACAGTACTGAGGCACTGATCATAGCAGCACAAGAACAGGCACTAAGCACCAGATCCTTAGAAGCAGGGGTCTACCACGCTAGACAGGACCCAAGGTGCAGATTGTGCAAAGAGGCCTCAGAGATAGTCCAACACATAGTGGCAGGGTGTAAGATGCAGGAAGGAACAGCATATACTGAATAGCACAACCAAGTAGCTGGCACTGTGTATAGGAACATCTGTACACTGTGTGGGCTAGACCCCCCCCCCCAAGTCCAGATGGGAGATTCTACAGAAGGTTGTGGAGAATAACAGGGCTAAGATCCTGTGGGACTTCCATATCGAGATGGACAGGCAGGTACTGGCCAATCAACCAGACATCATGGTAGTAGACAAAGACCAGAAGACAGCAGTAGTGATAGATGTAGTAGTGCCAAGTGACAGCAACATCAGGAAGAAGGAGCATGAGAAGCTGGAGAAGTACCAGGGCCTGAAGGGGGAAATAGGATGTCGAAATTAAAGGCCAAATTGGTCCCAGTGGTGGTAGGAATACTTGAGGCCATGACTCCTAAGCTGGGAGAATGGCTCCAACAGACCCGAGGCACAACATTAGAGGTCTCTATTAAGAAGAGTGCAGTGCTAGAAACAGCTAAGATACTGTGCAGAACCCTCAAACTCCCAGGGCTCTGATAGAGGACCTGAGATTGAGGAAGACACGTACTACCCATACGGGGGTGAGGGGAATTTTTTTTAATTGATATGCTTTCTTATAGTCCTTAATACTCTTTTCACTTCTTTGTTATGTAGCAGCCACACCATCTTTTTGACTCTAAAATAAAAGTTATGTTTTTATTATAGTTATTTTTTTTTATTGCTTATCTTAGTGTCCCAGAAATAGGCTCTCCATTTTTTTTTTTTTTAACTTGCTTTATTGTTCACAGGTATTTGATTTGCTAGAATGTATGCATTTTCATATCTTCCTTATTAGGGCAGAACTTAAAGTTTATAAAAGGTTTCTGCCTTATAGCTTCCTTGACTCTGCTCATTAACCATATCATCAGCCCCTTACCTGTTTTCACCATTCATTATTTCAGCATACAGTATAAGTCCTCTGTGTTGTCTGGAGGAAAATCTACCTTGCCTCCAGAATATCTATAACTAATGAATACTATAGACTAATGATGATGTGGCAAACCACATTTTTTATATTTCTAACAGAGATGGAATTCTGGAGGATAGGAAAAAAAAATACTTGAATCTTTATTGTGTCTACTTTTATATTCCATAAAGATATAGTGGGGGAAATGAAACTGAAAATTTGAAAGATTAACCTCCACATTGGTTGTTTTATTGAAGTCTATCACCACTGTATGTAATAATTGGGATTGGAAGCCTGTTGCATATTTGCAGTTACCGTATAACAAGTAGGACCACTGGTTTATTTCATTCAATATGATCCATATTTCATTCAGTATTATCCATATTCAAGCTAGATAGCAAAGTGGAATAGAAATAGAGTTCTAACTAGTGTTTTGCATGTGCTTATATATCTAAACCACCAATGGGCAGGACATTTTCTGCTTTCTCATAGGAGTGGTGTGTAGGTTCAATTGAGGAGCAAGAGGAAAAAGGGTCAAGGAGAATTCTAGGGTAACTGCTTGGCATGAGAAGCAAAGAAATGAGATGGAATGTGGTGACTTAGAGGGGGTTTCCACTTTTTAGTTCCCATTAAATATGCTTTCTTTAAAAAAAAAACCCTCATATGTCCAATATTCAATTATATGAATAATGTGGACTGCTGATATATCTAGATCTAAATCTATATATATAATATACAGTCGTGTGAAAAAGAAAGCACACCCTCTTTGAGTTCTATGGTTTTACATATCAGGACATAATAAAAAATCATATGGTCCTTAGCAGTTCTCAAAAGTAGGTAAATACAACCTCAGATGAAGAACAACACATGACATATTACACAATGTCATCATTTATTTTACAAAAAAAAAAAAAGCAAAAATGGAGAAGCCATGCTTCCATAGGTATGAAGAGGTTAAGTAGCAGCCAGGTGCTGCTAATCAAATGCCCTTCATCAATTGATCATCAGCAAGTGTGACTACCTCTAGAAAAGCCGAAGTTTTAGGAGTTTGCTGGTCTTGAGCATTGAGGTTTGTGTTAACACAACGCCAAAGAGTAAAGACCTCAGCAATGTTCTTAGAGAAGCAATTGTTCCTGCCCATCAATCTGGGAAGGGTTATAAGGCCATTTCCAAAAAATTTAAAGTCCGTCATTCTACAGTGAGGAAGATGATTCACAAGTGGAAAACATTCCAGACAGTTGCCGGACTTCCCAGGAATGGATGTCCCATCAAATTCACCCCAAGGTCAGACCGTGCAATGCTCAGAGAAATTGCAAAAAATCCAAGAGTTACATCTCAGATTCTACAGGCCTCAGTTACCATGTTAAATGTTAACGTTCAAGACAGTACAATTAGAAAAAGACTGAACAAGTATGGTTTGTTTGGAAGGGTTGCCAGGAGAAAGCCTCTGCTCTCTAAAAAGAACATGGCAGCATGGCTCATGTTTGCAAAGTTGCATCTGAACAAATCCCAAGACTTCTGGAACACTGTCCTTTGGACAGACAAGACCAAAGTGGAGATGTTTGGCCATGATGCACAGTGCCACATTTGGCAAAAACCGAACACAGCATATCAGCACAAACATCTCATACCAACCGCCAAGCACGGGGGTGGAGGGGTGATGATTTGGGCTTGTTTTGCAGCCACAGGACCTGGGCTCCTTGCAGTCATTGAGTTGACCATGAACTCCTCTGTATACCAAAGTATTCTAGAGTCAAATGTGAGACCATCTGTCTGAAAGCTAAAGCTTGGTCGACATTGGGTCATGCAACAGGACAATGATCCCAAGCACACCAGCAAATCTACACAACAGAATGTCTGAAAAAGGAAAGAATCAAGGTGTTGCAATCGCCCAGTCGAAGTCCAGACCTCAACCCGATTGAAATGCTATGGCGGGACCTCAAGAGAGTTGTGCATAAACAAATGCCTGCAAACCTCCATGAATTGAAGCGATGTTATAAAGAAAAGTGGGCCAAAATTCCTACACAATGATGTGAGAGACTGATAAAGTCATACAGAAAACTATTACTTTAAGTTATTGCTGCTAAAGGTGGTTCTACAAGCTATTGAATCATAAGGTGTACTCAGTTTTTCACAGATGGCTTCTCCATTTTGACTTTCTTTTTGTAAAATAAATGATGAGATGGTGTAATATGTCGTGTGTTGTTGTTCATCTAAGGTTGTATTTACCTACTTTTGAGAACTGCCAAGGACTAGATGATTTTTATTATGTCCTGATACGTAAAATCATAAAACTCAAAGAGGGTGTATTTTCTTTTTCACATGACTGTATATAAAACACACACACACAGATACACCCCCCACACTGTGTGTGTGTGTGTGTGTGTGTGTGTACTCTATATATCTCCAAAAGTATCTGACCACCACCACCCCTTTTCACCTCAAATTCGTTTCTCAGCTGAGTGTTACAGTAAGACAGCAGCAAAAATTATGTTCCTTAATTGGAAGTATAATGAAATTTCTGAGAACACACATTTAGGATTGCACTGTTCGTCTTTGATTTCCTCTCTTCTAAATCACATTTTCGTAAACCTTGTGGCTAATTTATCTGTACAAATTAAAAATCATTTACATGTAATTGGAAGAAGTAGGAGGAGAAAGTTAAATGAAACTAAGCCTGAAACCACTACATGGAAGGCTGTCAATATCAAAACATACATGCACACAGACAGTAGACACTTTTAAACCCTTTCCCTGTATTTCTTTAGAGCATTTTTGTCTTCTGTGGGTCATAGTCTATTTCCATAAGAAATAAGCTGAGCTGCTTACTAAAATATTAAATTATGGTACAGAAATTAATAACCTCTTTTTCTATTTTTGTAGTGGTATTACACCATTCTGAATTCATCTTAAGGGACTAAAAAACCTACTATGATAGGAAAAAAATTAAATTCCAAATATTTTTTTCTTTCCTCTCCCCTTTTTCTTGAATTATTTTGGTGTGGAAACAAATGCAGCTGGCTCTCCATCTTAATTACTATATCCCCCCAAAGAAGCAGACTTTATTTTTCTAGCAAATAAAACCCAGCATTTTTGTACAGTTCTGATAGTTTAATACATTTTAATAAATTGTCCTTTTTTGTGAACATATTTCAGAACTGTTACCCACAAGCTGCTCACACTGGCTGACACTTGTGCACACATTATTAATAGTAAACACCCGACAAACACTGGGGAAAAGTAACTGGCCATTTTCAAAATAGAGAAAGTATTTAGCCTATAATTGACCTGAATTTTCCGAACCTTTTTGATGAATCGCCACATAAAGTCTGTAAGGTGTCTTGCTAGAATTTGTTATTTTCAGTGGAAAATCAGCATCTGGTAACTGATTAAAAAAAAAAAAAACACTTGCATTTTGGCCATCTGCTCAAATTTGGATATGAAAAAGAATTTTTTATCAAAATAATGGGCACAATAGTTTCTACTGATGGCAGCACCTGGTTGGTCTTGTTGGGGCTCAGAAGACAAGAAAATGTTGGGCCTGGTTAGGAGTTGGATGGGGGCCCTCTGGGGAATGGCAGAATAGCAAGCCAGACACTTTATATCCCAGAAAGCAGAAATGACAAACATCTTCCATATAGTTACCGAGAAAATTGTATGAAGTCACGAGGAATTTAGCTAAACTCAAAGGAGATGTTAATTTTTTCATGTGTACAGTTTCTGGGGCTTGTATGGGTGATTCAGATTTTGTAAAAATAGGGTGTTCCTGCATCAACAGGAAAGAACACTGAAACTTCAACACAATCCAAGATATCTTGACTCTAATGACAAAGCATCTCTTTCCTAACCAGAATTAAAAACAGTCCCTAATATTCAATGTCAACCAACACAAATGACTGGCTATATTTTGTGAAGCTTCTGTTTTGTTTCATTTTTCTTTTCATTCAAACACTCAAGTGTGTTTTCTGGTCTTGCAATGGGGATGATACATGGTAAGCAATAAGAGCCATTCCAATTTACTGCAAATGACCCTGAGAGACAAGGAAAGTTTTTCACAATGGCCACTTTAGGCACACTATAAAAGAAATTCATCAATATAGACCACATATTACTCCCAAAACTGTCTGTCAGATCTGCTTGCCATGTTGTTGAAACTTACTGATTCTGAACAGTTCAAGGGGGAAAAACACATTAATGCTTCATATCACATCTCACTTTTTTTATTTGAGGAAAAGGGTTCCCAAAAGAGATTTTATGTGAAAGAACATCTCATTCTGCATGTATGCTCTTCCAAACAGTTTAACAATAAACAGAAAATGGTTAAGTTATGAATTATTGCATATGTAAAAGATAGTTCTAGGGGCAAATTATATTTGTTTGCTCCATGTCCATGCTTTGAAGCTTACTGTGATGAAAAGTGCCTCCTTTGATAGAAACATATTTTCCTTAATAGCCATGTCTGATCAAGGAGGTATTAACTATAAAGGTTTTTTTCTGACTTCCTGAGGGCTCCAACAGCAGTCACCACTACAAGCTGTGTGTTGAAGTATAAACTGTACAGAGACCCAGGATTGGCAGCATAGAAGGTATCCTGTCTGGCATGGACACAGAAGTGTTTCTCTCTAACTCTCCCTCCCAAGAACAATGAAGAGATTATATTAGGAGTAATCAGAGTCCACTTCCAGACCCATAACCCTAGGAATAAACAGGGAGCTTCTTTCTGCCTTTAGCCCATTGCCCTAATTCAGCATAACCATCCCTGATTGGCAGGGGCTGTCCAGAGTGTCAGGGAGGAGATTTTGCCATGCTTACTTAACCAGCTGGGAACTGAAGCTATATTGAATGGTAAGTTTCAGGTGCTTCTGCGGATCTTCATGTATTAAGCAGCTTTGTATGCTCAGACTGCTAGGGTTTTGCTTTTGTTTTTAATTTTTATAGACTCCTCTCTAGAATGATGGGTCCTTTTGATGTCACTGCTAGGTAGTATAAAGGTAGTGTCACAGGTTCTGTTTTAAAACTGTATCCAATTAGATTGACCCAGACTCAAAAGAATCCCAAAAACCCTGGGCTCTGGCCAGGTATTTTTTATATCTCTATATAATGGTTGAGGAGATACAAGATATAAGATACAAAAGTGAAACTTACAAATCTACATATCAGTGTTTCCTAGTATAACTATTTTATCCTATACTCTTTCTATTACTACTATACAATTACAATTTTCTCTACACTATATGCTGCTACTATTACTTCTATTTCTATTATACAGCAATTTTTTCCTCTTACAGAGTTTGTTCTGCCTTTTTCCTCTCTGAGATTTCTTCTACTTTTTTTTCTCCTCTGTTAAAGGCCAGCATGTAAAGCACTTGCACTTTCCCATGTCGTGCTTTGCTGGGCCTCTTCTTTTTTTCCTCTGGACCCTCCACTTTTTAAGGAAAAACACACCCTCTTTTACTTGGCAGCTTTACTGTTTGCTGGTGGCTGCCGAGCTTCCAAAACACATGTGTCTCCTCCTGTTTCTTCTGACACCTGTTTCAAGGTTGCAGCTTTATTGGCAACTCTGTCTTGCTAATGCTGAGGAGAAAGCTCACATAGGAGGGGAAGAAGGCAGCACAGGTGCCTCCCATTTTTCTAAGCATCCTGCTGTTCCACAGGTAGTATAATAAGTCTACTCCATTTATTTCCCTGCTTTCTGACCTGAGCAGATTTTTGGCCCAGGAGTTCTAACCTGAGCTCTGGTGTCTTAAGCAGTAGAATTTTCCCCATCCATAAACAGTAGGGCTCCAATAAGGCATAAATTAACCTTTTCCATACAGTCTGGGTGCCAAAGAAGGAGATGGAAGGAGACAGGTATAATATAGTCTATATCAGCCAGTATTTTACCATGCTTGCTTTTTCCTTTAATTCAAAAAGGTCTCCAGGCCTAATATAAATGTATTACTAAAAAGCAACAGTCAATTATTTCTATGTCTCAGAGTACTGAACAATTTCTCAATCACTTTGTGGATCACTTTTAGTTTTAATATTTATTTATTTAATGGGCATCTATAGCTACCCAACTTGCAAATTGCAACCCTGGATTTCTTAAAATAGAAAAAAAAATGCCAACAAGAATGAAAACTACAAAGAATATAGTACAGCTGAGGCCAACCATCACCATCTTCTCAATCGTTATCAAACAGGCTCATCCAATGCCCGGGGGAAGAGCCAAGATTTATGTTCATATAAAACAGATGCATACGAAACCAGCGCAATATGAGCAGTTCCAAACAAAGCAAGGCCATCCCCTTTTAGCAAGCAAAAGAATGTTCATTCTGCAAATCCAGAGGATCCCCCTCTGTGCTAGTAGAGCCTCTTGAGTATCCTACATTTAAGAGGGACCAATTTACTTCCAGCTGCTCAGAACTGCCTGATGTTTGTAGTATACTAAAAAGCAAATCTTTACCATTAGCGAAGCAACTTCCAGGGACTGAGACAAGAAAAAAAGAATCCTATAGGTATGTGTATATACCCAGCAGCCTTATTTAGAAAGGCTTTTCCGATACGGTGACTCAGTGAGTGAGAGAGTGGTAATTTTCTTTAAAAGTACTTTAAGGAATGGTGTTAAATTAATGACTCAGGCAGGCATAGGAAAATAAGAGAATGGGGAATGCAGCACACAGAGACGAAATCTGATTTCCTAAGGGGAATCCCATCCATAGTTTCAGCCTCACTAGCACCATTTGTCACTTGCTGTGAATTAAAAATCATTACAGTGTCTTGAGTACATACAGTTTGTTTGATCTTTTCTATGTGGCAGCATTAACAACAGTCAAGTTCTACCTGGCATTTTTAATGCAAGGAGGAAAAAATAGAGAAAGACACCAAACCAAACCAAACCATAATCATTAATGCACATTTTAGAAAACTCCTAGCAGATTTCACTTCCTCCTCAAAAAACATACAGAGAGACTGTTATTGATATATGATCCTAAAAAATGTACTTGATGTGACTTTTTATAAAGCTGAAAGCTATACCAAAATTATTATTTTAAAGCTCTACATATAGTTTCAAAGAGATGCTTGCAATTTATGGACTTTAAGAAACACCTTCATGTGTTAACTTTGCACTTGGACTACCGCAAATGCAGTCACTTTAAACAAGTTTCAGCTTGCTCTCTTTTTCTTTAGGGCACAGTATTTTCCATCTGTTCTAGCATGGTATAATCTGAAGTGTAGAATATATCCCTTAGGAAAGATAGGGGGAAAAACAGGACATTCTGAAGCAAAAACAAAAACACTAAATTGGCTGTGCAGATGGGAACAGACACATTAGCATTTCTACTCTGATACAATATTTTTTTTTTTTTTTTACAACTGAAAATGTATTTTTTTCTATGAGCAATTAAAGTTCACCCAAACATGCCACTGGTGGGTGCAGAGTATACGAGAAAACAAGGTTTACACCCCTAAACTTACAAGTGGAGCTGAAGGAAAAGATTGAGGAAGAGTATCAATCACACAGGAAAATTTAAACTGAAATAGTGAATTATTCACAGGCATTTAGATCCTGTTTAGATCAACCAGAGTGATCTTAAATACTGCTACAAAGATACATTGTCATTATCTTGAAAAACAGCTTAACAAAGGAAAAGTTTGATGTGTGTGTCTGTCTCTGTATGTGTGTGTGTGTGTGTGTATGTATATGTGTGTATGTATATGTGTGTGTGTATATATATACACACACACACACACACACACACACACATACATACACATATATATATATATTCCATCAATTCCATCAATTCCAAGTTTTCTTGTCTCGTCCATGTATGGTTTGTTCCAGTAGCCCACTTAACATCAGATTGTCCTGGTTCCCCAACATCTGACGCAGATCTTGTTAATCCGGGCGACGTCCGAGCCAGCATGACTCTCTTAGTTCGTGTCACTCTCATATTTGAGGTAGGCAGGTGAAGCGTTAGGGGGTCTTTGCCCAAGTACAAAGGTAAGGTAGGTACCAGCCAGGATTTGAGCCCCGGTCTCCTGCATCAAAGGCGGTGTTCTAACCACTAAGCTACCCAGCCGCTCGTTCTTCCAGGTCTGCTTGAGTCCGGGTTGTAATGTAGAGTTCGTCTATCTTGGGTTGTGAGAGCAGCTTCCTCTTTACTATGTTGAAGCGCTGGGTAACTAGTTGTTTCTCAGTTAGTGTGGATGTAGGCCTTCTGTCTATCCATAGTTCCCTCATGTGTTTCATATATCCCCTCTCATTAGGTCTGCTGTTGTAGTAGCATTCCATCAATTCCAAGTTTTCTTGTCCATGTATGGTTTGTTCACCAGCCGCAAAGAGGGCAGGCGGAGTCTGATGAGGGTCAAAGCCACTGTACCTGGATGAAACCCAGAGTATCCAGGAGTACATCAGTAACATGGCACCCAAAGATGAGCTGCTGAGAGAATGCCTCAGGCAGCAGCAGACATGGGAGGAAGTTCAAGCGGAGGAAATACCATGGCAAGACAAGCCCCTGCATGGGATGTACCATCGACAGATAGCTGAGGTGGCTGACATTGGGAAATCCTATCAGTGGCTGGAAAGGGCCGGACTAAAAGACAGCACTGAGGCACTGATCATAGCAGCACAAGAACAGGCACTAAGCACCAGATCCTTAGAAGCAGGGGTCTACCACACTAGACAGGACCCAAGGTGCAGATTGTGCAAAGAGGCCTCAGAGAGAGTCCAACACATAGTGGCAGGGTGTAAGATGCAGGCAGGAACAGCATACACTGAACGGCACAACCACGTAGATGGCATTGTGTACAGGAACATCTGCACAGTGTATGGGTTCGACCCCCCCAAGTCCAAATGGGAGATTCCACAGAAGGTCGTGGAGAATAACAGGGCTAAGATCCTGTGGGACTTCCAGATCCAGACGGACAGGCAGGTACTGGCTAATCAACCAGACATCGTGGTAGTAGACAAAGACCAGAAGACAGTGGTAGTGATAGCTGTAGCAGTGCCAAGTGACAGCAACATCAGGAAGAAGGAGCATGAGAAGCTGGAGAAGTACCAGGGCCTGAAGGAGGAAATCGAGAGGATGTGGAAGTCAAGGCCAAAGTGGTCCTAGTGGTGGTAGGAGCACTCGGGGCCATGACTCCTAAGCTGGGAGAGTGGCTCCAACAGATCCCAGGAACAACATCAGAGCTCTCTGTGCAGAAGAGTGCAGTGCTAGGAACAGCTAAGATACTGCACAGAACCCTCAAACTCCCAGGCCTCTGGTAGAGGACCCGAGATTGAGGAAGACACGTACCACCCATAGGGGTGAGAGGGAAATTTTTTTATATGGTTAGACATTACTTTCTAACTGACATAATTGTTTCCAAAGATATTAGAGTTTTGTTGTATTTAGATTCTAATACTGTCCATCCAACCAAAGGTGCTATATATGTATATTCCAATTGCCAAATTGGAAAATTAACACCACTTGTTGGCTGCCAGTATGTAATACTTGACAATAGGCAAGCTTTATAATATAGCTCCAGAATCAGAAAACGAAATCCTCCCTCATTAATTGGTAGTTGCATTTTCTATAAAGATATTCTTGGAATCAAAGAACCCAATAAAAATTTTCTAAGCAAAGAATTTATTTTCTGAAAATATTTTCCAGATATTTGAACAGGAATTCATCTTAGAATATAAATTAATCTGGGAATAATATTAATTTAGAGAGCATTCACCTTTCCCCAAAGGGTGAGTTTTAATGACTCCCATATATCCGTATATAAAGAAACCTCTTTACATATTTTATTTATATTAGATGTTACTGAGTTATATTTTTGATATGCACATTCCTAAATATTTAACATAAATAAATGTAATAGATCTGGTACAAATACAAAATTGATATTTCTTAAATAGATGCACAACTAATTTTTTCACCTACTAGTATCAATTCTGATTTGAACCAATAGAATATCCTGCTATTTTACTAAAGGCATCTATCATTTACATCAACACTGAAACATAACATGAGATTTAGTAATGAACAAAACAATATCATCTGCAAATAAAACCAATTTGTGTTCAACTGAATTATGCACTACTACATAAATCTCTTGATGTTGTCTAATAGCACAAGCTAAAGGTTCCATACACATATTTAAAAGCAAGGGTGAAAGTAGATATCCTTATCTAGTTCCTCTAAATAATGGGAAAGTAGCAGAAAGAATACCATTAACCTTTACTTTAGATGTGGGTGACTCATATAATATTTTAATTCATTTTATAAATTTCAAGGGAAATCCAAACCTATTTAATACAGCAAACATGTATTGTCTATATATTTTGTCAAAAGCTTTTTCTGCATCTAAAGATAAAATTACAAATTGGTATTTATTTTTATTCAAATCTATCAAGTCTACAACTAGCCTAATGTTGTTGACTGCTTGCCCAGTTTTTATAGACCCTGCTTAATCATTCTTAATAACAAATGGTATCACTTGCTGTAATCTATTTGCTGGCCCTGCTGTTAAGATCTTTGTAACAACATTAATAAGAGAAATTGAACAATAATTAGCACATTGAGTATGATCTTTACCTGGTTTTGGTATAATTGCAATATAAGTCTGATTAAATGCCTCTGATAATATTCCCTTATCAAGTATTTCATCATACAGTTGACAGAGTTTTGGCACCAAAAGATCTATAAATGTTTTATACCATTCTATGGGAAATCTGGCCAATCCTGGTGTTTTACCACTTGCCATTTTTAAAATTGTTTAATTTCTACCTCAGATGGTAGAGCAAATAAAAGTTGTTATTGTACATCATCTATGTGTGGTAGATTTATATTGTCTAAGAATGCTTCTATATCCTCATTCAATACATTCTTGGGTTTTCTATATAATTCTAAATTTTTTTTTAATGATATTTATATCCTTTGAAGCTTTATATATTTCATCTCTTTCACCTCTAATAGTTGGAATCATAGCCCTATATTTCTTTTGTTTTAAATGATTAGCCAAAATTTTACCTGGTCTTTCACCATTCTCCCAATATATCTGTTGTAAACATGTTAGCTATAAAACAATACTTTACAGCAGTGAAGAAAGAACCAGATAGCAAGGTTATTTATATCTGTCTGGGCATTTATACAAATGCAAACAATATCTCCCAAAAGCAGGAATTGGAACTTCTTCTGGGTTGATGCTTCAGCTTAGCCTTTGGGTCTGCCGAAGGGATACAGAAAGCCTTCTGATGATTTCAGTGAAATAAAAGGGATGGGGCTGAATATTTCCAACCTAAGTTTTCCTTGATTTTGTTCAGGGTGAGAATGGGTATGGGAAGACTTTGTGCTACCTGTCCTACTTTTTAAATCACCCAAAATCAAATGGAAAATCACACCACTAAAAATTAGTTATTGTTGACAAATTTCAGCAGTATGATCTCAAGTGCTTCAGGAGATATAAATTGGTGCTGGGGTCTCCATCTTTGCTCTGAAAGGAAGTGGGATAGGGGAAAAGTTTCCCTAGATCAGAGCAGAAATTGGTATTTCCTTTCATTCAGTTTCTAAGGATGGTCCACCAGAAACCTATTTATGAGTTTTATATGGGTAACAGCCTATTCATCCTACTTGTTTTTGTTTTCCACCAACTGATATTAAGAAAAGGATGCAATGATTTACAAACAAAAGTCAATTAAACAATGGCACACTATCCTGGAATCTAATTGGATGATGGATATTTTAATTGTTTAAAATCTATATCAACATGGTTAACAATCACACCCCTATAGATATGCCTTCATTAGTAATGTTGAAAAAGAATCAGACTGCAGTGCAATTAAATTGGAGGAATGTGCACTAGCCACTTCTTACAAACATTGATATATATATATTAAAAAAAAAAAAAAAAAATCCCTCTCACCCCTATGGGTGGTATGTGTCTTCCTCAATCTCGGGTCCTCTACCAGAGGCCTGGGAGTTTGAGGGTTCTGCGCAGTATCTTAGCTGTTCCTAGCACTGCAATCTTCTGCACAGAGAGCTCTGATGTTGTTCCTGGGATCTGTTGGAGCCACTCTCCCAGCTTAGGAGTCACGGACCCGAGTGCTCCTACCACCACTAGGACCACTTTGGCCTTGACTTTCCACATCCTCTCGATTTCCTCCTTCAGGCCCTGGTACTTCTCCAGCTTCTCATGCTCCTTCTTCCTGATGTTGCTTTCACTTGGCACTGCTACATCTATCACTACCACTGTCTTCTGGTCTTTGTCTACTACCACGATGTCTGGTTGATTAGCCAGTACCTGCCTGTCCGTCTGGATCTGGAAGTCCCACAGGATCTTAGCCCTGTTATTCTCCACGACCTTCTGTGGAATCTCCCATTTGGACTTGGGGGGGTCGAACCCATACACTGTGCAGATGTTCCTGTACACAATGCCAGCTACGTGGTTGTGCCGTTCAGTGTATGCTGTTCCTGCCTGCATCTTACACCCTACCACTATGTGCTGGACTGTCTCTGAGGCCTCTTTGCACAATCTGCACCTTGGGTCCTGTCTAGTGTGGTAGACCCCTGCTTCTAAGGATCTGGTGCTTAGTGCCTGTTCTTGTGCTGCTATGATCAGTGCCTCAGTGCTGTCTTTGTCCGGCCCTTTCCAGCCACTGATAGGATTTCCCAATGTCAGCCACCTCAGCTATCTGTCGATGGTATATCCCATACAGGGGCTTTTCTTGCCATGGTATTTCCTCTGCCATGGTATTTCCTCCACTTGTTTCTCAGTTAGTGTGGATGTAGGCCTTCTGTCAATCAATAGCTTCCTCATACATTTCATATATATAGGTCTGCTGTTGTAGTAGCATTCCATCAATTCCAAGTTCTCTTGTCTCGTCCATGTATGGTTTGTTCCAGTAGCCCACTTAACATCAGATTGTCCTGGTTCCCCAACATCTGACACAGACCTTGTTAATCCGGGCGACGTCTGAGCTGGCATGACTCTCTTAGTTCGTGTCACTCTCATATTTGAGGTCGGCAGGTGAAGTGTTGGGGGGTCTTTGCCCAAGGACCCCTACTGGTAAGGTAAGTACCAGCCAGGATTTGAACCCCGGTCTCCTGCATCAAAGGCGGTGTTCTAACCACTACGCTATCCAGCTGCTCATATATATGTTTGTAACTACTATTATAATGGTATACTATGCTAAGTTTTTATTTCTTTTGTTGTGTTTTTGTCACTTTTTTCTAATACTATTTAATTTTTTTCTTCTTGATAGTGTATTTTTTTTTGTTATTAAGTAAAAAATATTAAAATTATTTTTTAAATAGTGTTGTTTTATGGCATCATTTCTTTCTAGATCCAGTAATGCCTTTTCTGTTCCTTCTATAAGGCGAATCGCAGTTATATATTAAGGAATATGTCCTTCAATAAACAACATGAAACAAATACAATTTTTTTCCTAGGAGATGATAAAAAATGTCATGAGGATTAGATAAATTATTGCAAGCTAAATCCTCTAAGTGAGGTTGTTCTGTACATTCTTAAACAATACGTTTCATTCATTAAGGTACCTCTATAGCACTGGTTTTAATCATATTCTATCTTTTTAAATTGAATTGTCTTACCCAGACAGTATGCAAAATGTTTATTTTTGGTTTGTTATTCCTATTCCTTTGTTCATATAAATTGCCTCTTTCAGCGATATATATTGTTTAGTTTGTTTTTAAGAAGATATGCTATTGACCTGACCAAATGGCTGCTGAATTTTCCTGAAAGATCTATTAAAAATTAAAGTATTAAATCTGAAAGGGAGGGGAGGTATGATGCCCTACTTTTGTAGTTAAAAGTAATTCCCAAAGTGACTGAGTATAAAAATCCACACAAAGATGCAATCATTTATTTTGACACATATCCACTGAACATATAATCCAGGATCTTCTCAGATTGTAGAGATGTAGAACCATCTGATGGCCAACTGATACAAGCAACACTTGCATTTTTGAATGGATATTTATGTAAGTTTTCAGATGTCAATCTATTAAAATCAGTGTTATGAAATCTTCCTGCATAACTTTCTGAGACAAAAAGGGAATGGGTGGCCCTTAATTTCAGTCCATTATACTCTGGCCTATTAGTATTCGAATTTTTGAAGTGATTTAAGATAGAGTTTAGAATCCATGTAAGTGGAAAAAATATAAATAAGATGGGAAAAAATAAATGTTACATTTTTCTCTTGGGATTGGAAATAATATAATTTGATTTTTTTAATAGTAAAATCTGATTGGAAATACTAGCACTTGCATATATTTCCATCTAGTCAATTTTCTCATGAAATTGCTCTGTTGAGTTGTATACTTTTACCTTGATGTACTGTGCTTCTTTTTGGTAACTTGGGTTTTCATATTTTAAGTGTGTGTGTGTGTGTGTATACACACCCTATGGATGGTGTGTGTCTTCCTTAATCCCGGGTCCTCTACCAAAGGCCTGGTCTGATCTGGCCTGACTCTCTTAGTTTGTGTCACTCTCATATTTGAGGTGGGCAGGTGAAGTGTTAAGGGGTCTTTGACACAGGACCCCTACTGGTAAGGTAAGTACCATCCGAGATTCAAACCGTGGTCTCCCACATCAAAGGGTGGTGCTCTAACCACTATGCTATCCAACTACTCTCTCTATATAATTGCAGTATACAAAAATGATATTTCCTTACTAGAAATATTGAATGTATTTGTATTTTTGACTAAATATAGTAAAAAAAAGGAAACTGGAGTTCTTGCCTCTGAGGCCTAATTTGTTAATAGTCTTATATGATACTAAAAAGAGCTAGTATACTCAATTAAGCTTTTGTTCTGAACAATGCATGTTGCTATGTGTAATGTTAGGTGCTATATACAGCATTGCTTCCTACTGAGAAAAAGAAATCAATTTCAGACTAGAATAGAAAAAAACAACATCTGATAAAGTGATTTTACTAACTCAGATGAAGGAGGACTGACCAAGAGATTATTTTAAAGGTACTTCTCTCTAAATGCAATTCATATTAGATGCAATAAAATTCTACTTCTACCTTAAGGATCCCTTCAGTGAGGGAAAGATGTGTTGTTTGCATGCTGTTTTTGGTACCTGGGAGAAAATATTTTGGGGTAGGCTCAAGAACTTGATTTCTTTCCAGAAGACAAGCTCATTGCATCACAACAATCTATTCCTTGAACAAAGCATTCAGATTTCCTGAAAATGACAAAATACCTGTTGATAATGACAGCTGAAGACACAATTCATAAAATCATAGAAGTGTAGAAGTGGAAGATATCTCAGCGGTCCCTCTGTCCAACCCTTTGCTCGTTCTAGCATCTACTAGTACATCTTTGACAGATGATCATCCAGCCTCTGTTTCAAAACCACTAGTGAAAAACTCACCACTTCATATGGTAGCCTGTTCCACAGTCTGACAGTTCATAGAGTTAGGAAATTCTTGATATCCAGCCTGAACCTTCTTCACTGTAATTTTTAAAAAATATTTGTTATTGAAAATTTTAATTACAATAGTAAGAACAAATACAAACTAAACTCTAACAGAAAAAGAGAGATAGAAAAAAGAATAAAAAGTACAATGAAAGAAAAAGAAGAAAAAGATAAAGATAAAATAAATACTTAAGGAAATTACTTCTGATCTTCATCACAAGTATAAACAAACTTAATAACTCTTCACCCCCATAAGGTTACAAACAAATATCTCTTCTTCCCATAACCTGTCACTTATCTATATGCAGATCTATAAATCATCAATTTTTCAGTCCTGCTGTGGGCAAAAAGTTTGTAAAGGGTCCCAGAGCTTTATAGAAACATGTCTTACTTTAAGCTTGGTCAAATAAACGAACTTTATAATCCTTCCTTTTATTTCTAAACATCTTGATCTTTAATTCATTCAGACGTTGTTGTAGGATTTGATCTGTCTTCAATTTTTCTTTTTCCCATTCCAAAGGCTTCTTTGAGGCTTTATCAAACCACTTTTGAAAATCCAATAAAAAGTCCTTATCCAGGTCATTCTCTTGGTTTATCATTTGTATTTCCTATTTAATCTTCAAAGCTTTAACCAACTTCTTTTGTATATTCAGTAGAAAGTCCTTATTGAGGTCATTCTCTTGGCTTATCATTCGTGTTTCCATTTTAGTTTTCTTCTCTGTCTTATAATCCACTCTCCTCCTCCTCCTCCTCCTCCTCCTCCTCCTCCTCCAGTATTTCTGGTTCTAATATTTCTCCATCAGGCAAAATTTGTTTCACATCTGTCATTCATTCATTAACTTCTTTTGGACATAGTCTATCCATAGAAGTAGACATCATTGCCAACATTGGAACTGTTAACTTCTGACCACATTCTTCAAAAATCTCATGGAGTATTTCAAATGTCATAAAGTTTTGTGTCACTTTGTAAATTCCAGTACTAACCAAAAACAAAATGCAAGCAATCAGCCCCCCCCCCCTCCACTTTTCCTTTTCTGCCTGGAATCTTTAGTCTCCTCTGGTGTCCAATTTCTGAAATCATAAAGTCTCAAATCTCTGTTATAACTTAGAATAAACAAAGCAATTAAAGGCTGTTTATTTTAGTTTCCATGAAAGGCTGTTTATTTATATAATTATTTCCAAAATCTAATATTCCAAATTTGTTTGCTCCCTTCATTTGCTTATAACTTTTTTGGACCAAAATCTCATTTAGCCTTTTGCCATTTATTTCCATTTGTTTAAATTCTTAAGCTTACAGTTAATTTTACTTTTGTTCAGGACTGTAGGTAAACTCACCAGATGGCTTCTCAGACTTGTTGTTCCAAGATCTCTGATGGCCTTAAGATAAATAGGCAATTTCCAAAAGTAATTAGAAAGTGAAGTTAGTGAACCAGTGTCCTTTAAAATGCTCCACCATGGTTGTGACTTCTGGGGAAGAAATGGCAAAGTGAAGATGGCTCAGCTAAAAGCGGAGCCAATGATTGTGGCAGAATGAAAAGCTGGCAAGTAGACCAGCTCTTTGTAATTCCTCTCCAGACAAAGAGAGGACTTCAGATTGCCCACAAGTGCTCCATACAGTTGCTCCTTGCAAGGATACCATTTAGAGCTCTGAGAGAAGAGGGAATAGCCATCTTGCTCACGGCACAGCTGGCACCTTTAAAAGGACACTGGGTTTGCATACTTCCTTTTCTAATCCCTTTTGGAAATTGCTAGTTAACTGCTTTTCAGCTATTAGGAACCTTTGGATTGACAAGTTTACAGCACCGCGTAAGTTTCCTTAAATCCTTAGCGAAAGAAGATTAAACATTAGAGGGAACCAGAAGGAATTAAGGATTACAATTAAAGAAGAAGAACACTTAAATTTGACTTACTAATACAGAATAAAGCAAAATATTTTAACATTGGACATATTGAAGGGATATTTTTGAACATTGGGCTCAGAAGTTAGTTTTAAAGAGTGTCTGCCTCTATAGATAGACTGCATCTAAATGAAGTTATGAAAGAGGAACAAGTTTTATCTGATGCGATTGAGACTGATCTGAAAGTGGATTTAAAAATGACAGGTTACAAGAATATTATGGAGAAAGATGCTACACTGGACATACAAAAGAAGCTGACTGATGTCTTAGCAGTTAAAAGGGATATACAAATAACAAACCAAGAGAGTGACCCGGATAACTTTCCTATATTGCATTTACAAAAGAAGCTTGTTATAGCTTTGAAAAATTTTATGAGAAGGGACAAAGAAAAAATGAAAAGAAATCAAATTCTATGACATTATTATGAAGGGACTAAAGATCAAGATTGTTAAAAGTAAAAGGAAGGAATATAAAGTTGGTTTATCTGATCAAAGTTAAAATGTGTTGTTATCTCTGGTAACCCTTAATGGACTTTTGCTGACATCAGGACTGAAATAACGAGGCTTTAAGAATTTGCTTATAGACAAGAGATGGGATATGGGAAGAAGAGATCATTTGTTGCACTTTAAGAGAAGATGAAAATTTACTAAAATTGTTTATACTTGTGATGAAGGGGAAAGATATATATATATATATATATATATATATTCTTTACTATAGTCTTATTTTTTCTTTCTTTTCTATTTTCCCTTCTATTTTTTTCCTTCACTTTCTATTTTTCTTTTTATTCTTTTAGGGCATAGGTGGGTGCTGGACCACATGTGGGTAATCCCCCATCCTCTCCTTACCCAGAGAGGTTCCATATATCCAGTCCACTTGCCAGTTCTTAGGTCTTTGTCTGTCAGGATTAGCCCAGGAAACTCCAGGAGACAGTACAGATTCAATCCAGCAAAGTTTAATGGCCTTACTCCCATTACAGAAATATTCTCAGAGTGAGAGCAAATTCCAGGGTCACCCTCCCAACCTCCCTTGCATTCTTTAGGGCGGGTTCAGTCTCATCCTCTTATCTGCTCCTCGTTGCTCTGGTGATGAGAGTAAGTTCTTAACCCCTCTTGTCCTGACTCTCACATCGTCGTGGTTGTTGTCTCTGGTCCTTCGGAGACATGCTAGTTCACCATACCTCCCCTGAAAGTCTCCTTGCAATTTTAACCCACTGGTTCTAATACTGCTCTGTGGATCAATAGAGAGTAAGTTCATTGCTATTTCTGCATGGCAATCCTTTAGGTACTAGGTAAAGACTGCTATCATATCTCCCCTTAATCCATCTGGAAGAGTATTGGGGAATTAGGTGATCTTAGGAAGTAGAAATTGTTCAGATGTAGGATTACCAGATATCTGAACAGATAAAGGAAGACACAAACAATTGGAAAGGATGATAAATGAAGGTAAAAGGAGGACACACTAACTGTTTAACTTTCTTGGCATCTGTGAAAAAAATTACAGTGACAAACTAAACAAACAAACAAAAAGTACTTAGCCTTGCATGTCTATGAATTACTTTGTCCAGCATCAGAAAGGCTGGCTTTTCAATGGCAGAAATGTGTTAGAGCCTGTTGGGAGGCAATAGCCTTCAGGGTGTAACTGATTAAGGTCTTGTCAATTTCAGGGCAGCAGCACACCCTGCCCAGAAGGTACCAATTAACCAGTTAAGGTCAGAGAGCCCAACTTGTTAACTTGCAGTTAGCACTTATTAGGGAAGCTGTGCACTGTGGAGGAAAGCTGCCGCACAAAGAGAAAGCTTATAGATACTCAAAAAGCTGGACAATATTTGATGTTAAGGCTATACTTGCTGGACAGAGGACATGAGGGCAAAAAGGAGAATTTTGCCAGACATCTGGTAACCCTATCCAGACAAAACTTTACATCTTCAGCTATATCTGCTGTTGTACACAATTTTCAACTTTTAATTTCTAGCATTCAGGAAGTCTTTATTAGTGCCCAGGGAAAACATTCAGGGAATAAGTATAATTTAAAGCCCTGGTTTGATTACAAATGCACTGAAGGCAGGGCTAAGTTAACTGAAGGATTCAGGCCTATAGAATTGCCAGCACCTGCCCTCTATGGGGTGTTGTCTTAGAAGAAGGAAAAGGGCTCTCTGAAAAAGAAAAAAAAAAAAAGCGGCAGGCCCAGAACAACTGGGGAAAGCTTATGCTGATTCTAAAAGAAAACAATCCATTTGTTCTCTGGCACTTTGTAGGCCCTGCTTAGCCATAATATTTCAGTTCCTCTGGAATCTTGAATAATTATTTCTGTGTTCTTGATGGCACAAATGTTACATACTTATTGGAACTTTGCTTTGAAGTCATCACAAGTTAGGATGCTGCATCTCCTTGCAAGACAACTTATGTTACAGTTAAAGAACGGACACCAGAGGAGGTGGTGGGATATCTAATCTCCCCTGCATTACTAAGACAAACATAGATTGGTGGGCACCAATAATTGTAGCACAATTTCATATATATATATATATATATATATATATATATATATGTGTGTGTGTGTGTGTGTAAATTTTAGACTCAGATCTATTACTATTCCATTGTAAAACAAACCACACACCCACACATGTATGTATGTACACATATAGTATATATAATTTTTTTGAGCTTTTTCAGGCACCTTTATAGAAAATCAGTGGACTGGATTTGCAAGATAGCTGCCCAGAGTTGCATTAGTGAGATGAGCAGCTATATAAATTGAGACAGAAAGAACGAGAGAGAGTGAGTGAGTAAGTATTTTGGTGGTGAAGCAGCTGATTTCAAGGAAGGATAATCAACTATCAATCAGTGCCTAGTTCTCCTTCATTTAGCTGAGAAATACATTTCTCATCTCCAGGGCAAAAGTTTACATTGCTTTCAACAATTTTAGAGCAGGTTTTAAGTTGATCTCCAGAAAATGACTCCAGTGGAAACTGGCCATTTCTTCCATTGACCAGCATATTTCCATTTTGATTATGAAACTACATAGAAAAAATTCAGCGCAAGTTTATTGCAGCTGAACATACTTTTCCTTTTTCCTCTTCAAAGGGAGGTGGAGAATTATGTATCTTATTTCCAATCATATTAAATTTTATATTATTTATTTATTTATTCTGGTGCAAATCAGAAATTCAACCTGCAATGCTGGCCAATAGACCTGTCTCAATTCTTCTGTTAGAAGATGCAGCTAATCCTTGCAACAATTCAGGTGGGCTTGAGAAGGTGTTTTCAGGCACTCTCCTACTATAGACAGGAAAGTTTAGTTATTAATCATCACAAGACAAAACCAAAGATGGGGACATAATGTTCATGGAAAACACCAGAAAGAACACCATCCCAGCTCTTCCTGCCTCAGTGAAAGCTCCTTATTCACTGATATTGCTCTTCTAATCTTGTACATGCAAACCTCCAAATGCTCCAACTTCCAACCGTGGTTGCTATCTTTTTTGGTGAGAAAGGGATGGGTCATTCTGGCCTGCTATTTGATCTGGGTTCATTGATGGAAGCCTAAATTTGAGTCCATCTATGTCGTAACTATATAAGCTCCATTACCAGCAGGAAGGATATGATGTGATGGGCAGATTCACTATCTGCAGGCTGGCAGAATGCAGGCATTTCACATTGCACAGGACTCCTGCTTATTTATAAATAATAGTCTCATTTCCTTCTCCTGACTTCTCTTATCTGGTCTCAGAATTTAAGCAGGATAGGAAACCTACCAGGGAATATACGGATTATAGGCTAGATTGGAAAATGAAAAAATAAAACCATCCTGGAAGTAATGGGCAATTAAACCATTAACATAACTTAACCTAAGTAAACTCTGTGCCACCTTTAATTAATCTCTTGAAAGATATGTATCTTGACTGTTCCTCTAAAGGAAGTGTGAGTAGCAATCAAATGCAACTCCTAAGAAAGTTCATTCCACAGCTTGGCAGCAATGCAGGAAAATGCCCTCTTGTGCTTGCCAGAGAAACAAAGTCCTGGCAGTGGGGGTATTTTCAGAAGGACTCCTGCAGATCTTAATAGCTCAAAAGTTGAGAAGTGCTGAGTGCTTTCCCTTTAGTGCTTGAATTATGCTACATATTCTTCCTTGCCTCGTATGAGACATAACACATTTACTTGCATCAGCACTCAGTAGGAAAAGGTGAGTGAACAGAGACATAAATCATGCTGATCTCTAACTTTAAACTGCACAGGCCATCTGTGAATCTGGATCTGGTAATCTTTTACATAGCTAGTTATACATTGACTTATCACAATGCTTCTTGAGATTGAAAGGGTTACATATATGCACTAAGGGCATTTCCACATTCACCATTTCCATTCAGTCCCTGAAAAGCAGTTGAAGCTGACCTGCCATTGTTTCATAGCCACTGATCTTGAAACAGAAATTAAACACTATAGCAAATGGAGAGTTCCTACCAGTGGCTATTGGAAGTAGAGTGAGATGAAAGCTGCTGCTGTGAAGTTCTGCAGACCACAACACTTTGCAATAAAACTTTATTTTATTTTTTAATTTCACATAACAGAACTAGTCAAAGAATGACTCAGATTTTAGATTGCCAATTTTATGAGAACAGGCAAATTTAAAGGGGATTCCAAAGTGTCACCTGCCTCCCCCTCAAAAAACCAACCCAAAACCCAATTTGGAAATGCCTCAAGAATTTGGGGGGTGGGGATAAAGGAAGGAAAGTTGAGCAATACAGTAAAGGGGGTCATGCAATGGTTTTCAAACCCTCACAGGAGATCACATTTGTAATATTTCATGATCTTTCTAGAACCTCTTTACTTTTCAATAAAAGCTCAATATTATTCTGATTTCAAACACAGATTGCTTTATAATTATTATTGATTGCTGCTGGAACATGTCATCTATATTTAGAAAATATAAAGTCTAGATAATGAAATACATGAATTCATCATGTGAATACACAGATGGTAGTTTCATTTCAGAACTATTTTTTTAGTCCTCTTCACTCCCTTTGCAAAAATGTTGCAATGTAACCTCAAATCAAGAGTCTGATTGCCCCAATGTTTTTTTTTTAATCTGTAAAGGTTGGAACTGCTATATAACTTTTTTTTTAACAATTTATTTTTCAACATCTGGAGTAAGAAATATCTTGATATACACATCTTGTTTTTCTTCTGAACATTTTCTGGTTCTTGTCCAACTTTTTATCTCTTGCATACTGGCTTCCAGGTATCTGTCTCCTGACAGTAGAGATGTTTAGAGGATTAACAGCTTGATTGGCAGGTTGGCTCACATTACTGTTCTGTTCATGTAGAGATCTTCCTTCATATATTTTTTTTTAAACAACAGGAGATTTTTTGAGAGAGAGAGAGAGAAACAAAACCTGACTCCCTTGTTATCAAAGTATTCAACTAAACATAACTTTAAAATATAATTTGATCTTGAATGGCTTTTATTGTGGGCCTGGATCTTAGAAGTACTACACAAGAAAAAAAATGTTTAGTTCCCTTACCTAGCATAATCTTGAGAGATATCAAGCTGTGTAACACAAAAGAAGAAATACTGGTAGCTGAAAACTTTTCCTCATTATTTGTTCCTAAATATGTGCGAAAAATGAAACAGAGGGATAGAAAAGGGGAAAAGAATGTAGCTTCTTGGAATACCAGAATTTAGCTATTCTGATCACTGATATTATGCTGGTTATCACTGACCTGCTTCTTTGTTTAAAAAGCACATGTGTCCTGTTTCAGGTCTCAGCTCTCATACATACAGTTGCGAGGTAAGGAAAGCAATTTACTCAAGGCGAAGCAGGTAAGGAAAGAAATGTAAACCAACTAAGTCTGTTAGAAAGAAAGCTTGCCTGGGTGGTTACAGTTTCAATAAGAGCATAAAGTAAAGTAGTCAAGATCCAGTCCAAAGTTCAGAGAGCCAGATCAGGTTTGTCAGCCAGTCCAAGGTCGGAGTTTCACAAGCAGGATTCAGAGGAATAACACACCACAGCAGGAAACCAGACAGTTGTTTCCAACAGAGGAACATGGGTCAGGGCTGCCTCTTAAATCGGGCTGCAGTCTTTAATTAAGAGATTTACTCCCTTGCTTAACAAGGAGTCTCAATGAACATCTTTGCTTGGCTCTCCACTCTACTCACAGGGTATGAGGGCTTGGAGGCCTTATGTCATCATCATCTGATTGCTTCAGCTGTTCAGGTGGTACCTACATCAGCCTCTGGTGATTCTTGGTTCTGTCTCTCCTGAGGCTGACATTCCATGGATTCAGCTGGAGCAGCTTCTTCAGAGTCAGATTCAGAGTCTGAGTCTTGGGCCATGACAACATGTTCCTGTTTTTTGTCCCCCATTCTTCTTTCACTGCCCTAAATTATTTTCCTTGTGATCTTCTATTTTCCTCCCAGTTTCTTGTAACCAGCATGCTTCCTCTCTACTTCCAGTCAGGTGATTTTTCCCCCCTCCAAAATCCTTCTTCACTGCTTCAAGCACAGAATCTTGGGGACAAAGAATACCAAAAAGAAATTATTATATGCTTCACTGATTATAGCAAGATTTTTGATTGTGTTGATCATGTCCAGCTGTGGAATGTGCTCAGAAAAATGAGAGTCCCAGAATATCTCATTGTCCTCATGAGAAACCTATATACAGGTTAGGAAACCATAGTACAGACAGAACATGATGAAACAGACTGGATCCAAATTGGCAAAAGAGTGTAACAAGGCTGTATACTCTCTCCTTATTTATTCATCCCATATGCTAAATATATATTAAGGGAAGCTGGATTGGAAGTTGACCATGATTTTAAAATTGGAGGAAGAAACATCAATAATCTGTCCTACTCTGATGACACTACCCTGATAGCCAAAAATGGAAAGGATCTGCAAGCCCTAGTACTAAAAGTCAGAAAGTATAGTGAAAAAAGGGACTAAAATATATATATAAAGAAGACTAAACTAATGACAACAGATAGAACCACCAGCCTTAGAATTGGCAATGAAGATATTGAAGTGGTGGATAGCTTCTACCTTTCAGGACCAATTATCAACAGTAAAGGAACAAGCAATCAAAAAATACGCCACAGACTAGCATTTGGTAGAGTAGCCGCAAAGGCCTTAGAAAAAATTCAAATCCTATGATGTGTATATACCTACAAAGATCAGAACCATGCAAGCCATGGTACTCCTGTGACACTCTATGCAAGTGAAAGTTGGACTTCAAAGAAATAGGATAGGAACAGTATTGACACGTTTGGTGTTGGAGAAGACTCCTGAGATTACCTTGGACAGCCAAGAAAAGAAACAAATGAATCTTTGAACAAATTAACCCAGAGTTCTTACTCAAGGCACAAATGACCAAGCTCAAATTATCCTACTTTGGACACAATATGCAAAGACCTAGCTCTCTGGAAAAGGCTCTAATGCTGGGGTAGAAGGAAAGAGAAGAAGAGAATGGACTCAGTTACGGTGGCAATGAGTACACCATTGGAATACTTGAAATACCAGGTTAGGGATAGATTGTCATGGAGAAATCTATCTACGGGGCTGCTAGAACTTGAAAATGACTTGATGACATATAATTAATCAGCTTATAGAAAACTGAAGAAGTAAAACACACACTCTCTCTCTAATACTTGATAATTTTGGTAATTAGATTGTTGTGGAAAAATTGCAAAGCACGTAGTCTTAATAGAAGACTTATTGGTTCATTTTTTTCTGAAATCTTCCTACCTCAGCACTTTTTCAGGGAAGATGCTGCATGCAGGCCAGATTAAGGCTTGTCAAATTGTTTTGAAGTGATGTCAGAAACTAAACTATTATAATATGAAATCAGAACTGCAGCAAAGAATTGCAAAAATAATTAGAGCTAAAAAATAATATAAAACAATTTCTGTTAATGCCTCATAGGAGTAGGACTATAAGCTTTGATTGGAATTAAATCCAAGTGATCAGAAGAAGTGGGGGGGGGGGGAGATGTAGTTTGAAGACAAATTAAGGAATCTATGTATGCAACATGCTAGTTTAGGAGCTCATCTATGGTGAAACTAGTAAAAAATCCAGGCAGAATCAAGTATATAATCTACTGATTATAAGAAAATTAAGGATTTGCTTATGATTAAACTTAACACAGTGAGCCAAACTAGCAATAGTTTAAACTTGTTTTTTGTTTTTTTTTTTCATAGAAGTTAACATTTTGTATGAATGAGTCATAAAAAAAGAAGTTAAAAAAATGAGATGCCACGAAGAACTTTATTTTTGTGTTGTGGAGCATACCATGATTTCACAGTAGATAAATCAATGATCAGGTATATTTCTTTGCAGGTGATTGACAGTACATTTACTCTTTGTATAGAACTTTAAGGGGAAAGTAATGTCCAAGCACTTCTATAGTTATATAGTTTCTTTTGGATCTTACAGAACAATATCAGTCATCTTATGTCAAGGGAAAAACAGTGTTTAATCTTGACAGAAATGAATTACTTGATATAAGACAGCTACATTTTGTCTGATACTTGTTGGCAGCTTTCACTGGAAGATGAGGAACTTACAAAATAGATTTCATCAAAATCTGAGATCGAAGGAAATGAAATCTTAGAAATGAAAACAAGTAATGCCTCTGAAATGAATTGTACAAGCACAAAGCCCTATCAAGTGACAAATCCAGTGTTAAAAATAATTTGGCTGCTGATAAATACTCTTGGGTTATCAACTAGTTTCTTACTGGATCCATTTAAAAACATCAATAAATACTTGTGATTTCTATTAAACTTTTAAAATAATCTACATACCCAGTGCAATATTATTTATGTCTAATATATTAGCGCCAATTAAATAGCATCACTTGCATTTAGCACACATTTCACATATAACTTCACATCCAACAGGATCAATTACATGGATTTCCTTTCCCCTTCTTGAGATCTAATGCTGTATCAAAATCCGCCTTCCAGCTTCCTGGTCACATTCACACAGAGATCTTTCTTCGCAATGGATTATTAACAAGCAATTTCTTTAAAAAAGAGAAACAAAGCCTGCCTCTCTTGTTTGAAGGAGATAGATAGATGATAGATTGATTGACATATATGCATACATACAAATATATCCTGCCAAAGAGATATTAAAGAGGGTGCTTTAGCATTCCTTGAGATAGCAAAGGGTGGACATAGATGAACAATGACTTGGGGGGTAGAATAAAAAACTGTCCTTAATTGAAGGATTTCTGTGTTCTTTTAAGGCTCTCTGTGTGTGATAGAGAGAGAGAGAGAGAGAGAGAGAGAACCAGAGGGAATACAAGTGATTTTATTTGATAGCTGCCTCACTGAGTGAATGCTATTGCCAGTTGGAACCCAATAAATGGAATTTTCAGATCCTATTCACATAACTGAGATTTGAGACTAGCTTTGCGGCTGATGTCTAATCTATACTAAGGATAAATGATAGGCTCAACTGAATAGTTTCTTAGTCAACAAAGCACATGAGTCTTTACAATAGCAGGGAGTGGTTCTATTATTTTTTTTATTTTTATTTTTAATTCCATCCAATTCTCTTTAAGAAAAAAGGTTAATGTTCTGGTTCCACATATTGAGTTTGGGCCCAATTTTCTAAAGCACATATTCAAATCTGTAATAGGAAGTAGGATCATAATTCCAGAAGAGCTTTTATGGAGAAGTCACTCGGAAGCGTCTGCTTGGCATAGATTGCCTGCGTTTACCAAGGATTGTGTACTTCAAGTATTTTCTTTTTTGAGCTCAGTAATGGCTGTACTTTGGTTCTCATTTTTGTTCCTGCCTTGCTTGAGGGTCAGGCTCAGGTCAGGTCCTGACTATTATTTGTATAGCAGTGAAATCGTACATTGAATAGAAAGTAGAAAATTGCAATAAATGTCATTGCTTTAGCTACCAGGAAGGATGAAAAGATAGATAGATAGATAGATAGATAGATAGATAGATAGATAGATAGATAGATAGATAGATAGATTCTACACACACTCACACACACACATTAAATATATTAAACTTTTTTTAGAATGTAGCTGCCCTCCAGTACATGTCAGTGTATGTTTTTATTTTGGGAGGGAGGATTTCTTTGTCCTTTCTTTTAGCGGTAAATGAAAGTTTAAGTGTTTAATCATTCAGAATGTATATTTTTTAATAATGTTTGATTTCTTCAACATTGATTGTATATTTTAATACTTTTCAAAATGTAATGTTTGTCTAAAAATCTACAACTATTAAGGAACCTCTAAATTACCTCTAATTTTTTCCAGAAGTGCATTTTTAGTTAATGGAGTGCTAGAGGAAAATAAATTGATGACAAAAGCATGTTTGTAATCAGTATCATGCCACTTAGACTGTACCAGTACAAATACTGTTTGAAAATATTTATTTTGTGAGCAAATAATTTCAGGCTCGTACCCTTCCTGGAATAATATTTTTGTGTTAAAATGTTAATAGCAAGCTTGTGCATAACATTATTCACAGATCAAATACAGTATATTTAATAGATTCAGCTTCCTTGTGTTGGATTTCTGTACTTCTACACATACACACACACATGCATTAGAGATGTGTGCCTCTGTATGTGTGTATTTATGCATGCATGCAGCTGTACCCAGCCCACTTCTAATGATCTTGGGTTTCTAAAGCATAGGGTAAGTTTATAAAATTTGAATGTTTGAACACAGGACTTGATAATCATCTCTTGTTAGTTGAACTCACCTACAGAATTAGTTGATTTGCAATTAAATAAAGTCTGAAAGAGATTAAGCTCCAAAGCAAAGTAAAATATACATTAAACAAATTTAACATTCACATGATCACATCCAGGACTGTCTGCCAGCAAATGATTGCTTACAGTTTAACAATTCCTCATTGTGATTATAGTAGATTGCTTGGGCAGTTTCACATCACAGCGTTCTTTGGGATGGTGCAATATAACAATATGGACCTAAATTGATTTCAATCATTTTTGTACAGATTTTGCACATTTCTGACTAGTGGCCAAGCAACTACTGTTAGATATATTTAAATAATGATTTGCTCATTATTTAAGCAATAAATGGTATTTTAAAAAATAATGTTCTTTGTCAGATAGCTTAGGAAGTGTTATCCTACTGCACCACACACAGTTGGCTGGATATGGTATAAGAAAGGGACCCAGCCCTTATGCGTGAGGAATATAACTTCTTTGTTGTTATGCTGGTCATCTTTTTTCCATGGTTGTTTTCCAAAGGCATTCCATAAACTGTGCAGAACTTGTTCAGTTGTCAGGCTGGTAGATTGCAGCAGATAGTATTGTTTTGGAAGAGTCCTTTGCAAAAATGGTGATCTTTGCAGTCAGTAGTCCTCCTAATTGATTATGTCTGCTCTGTTTGATAAAAGAGTGTTGACCTAGTAGAAATCTTTACATTTCTTGCTGTTGATTTCTTTAAGAAATAAATGAACTATTTGGCTTGAAGTCTCTGAGCAGATAAGAAAAAATAAAAGATAGAAACGTCTTCTCATGACAGTACCTCTCTATGACTCTGTTTGAAGTGTCCACAAACTTGAAATACTGCCTGCAAATCTTTGAGGAACTGTCCTGCTTTATTTGCAGTACTGAGGATACCGCAAACGTGCATGAGCAATTCGTACAACTGATTTTTTTTTTTAAAGAGAAGAAAAGAAAATTGTATTGTTGGGTGGTTTTAAAAAATCCTTGAGAAACTTAGATTCTTCCTCTTCTTGCTGTTCTCAGTTAATTGGGATTTTTGGTGTAACTTAACAAAAGAACCCTGTGCTTTTAATTTCTGTGCAAGTTCTTTTGGGTTCCCAGAGTGAGCTATTGTGCATGATTACCAAAGAGATTCCACACTCCCTGAGGTTTGTTCTATTACCATTACCATGGATAGAAAAGTCAAATTCAGTAACTACAGAGAAAAGAATAAAATCAACCAAATACCATGAAATGCAGTTTAGATTTTGGTGAGCTGGGATAGAAATAATCCTAGATGGAAAGTTACACATCACTCCAGATCAAATCATTGGTGTCAGTTTGGTACAGTATATTATAGACATAATGGATTGTTATCATGATATAGCTGGGAGTACATCCTCTCCTCATTTAGTGACTGCAGTCCATTCCTTAAATTGGAAGCAAAATAGTTGCTGAGTGAAATAGTCACTAAGTGAATATATGAGAGAGAGAGAGAGATGCTTCAAAGATCTCTCTGCTTACTGCCATTTCATTTATATAAAGCTATCTCATGCAGCAATGTCAGCGTTACTTTCAGCCTGGTGTGCTTTGTTATCAGCACACAAAATTTGGACATAAGTGCACACATTGGTCCAAAAAGATTTTTTTTTTTTTAGTTACTGGTGTATTTGCAAACGGTCGCTAAATGAGGTAGCTGCTAAATGAGGAGTGGTTACACTTAATGCAGCCAGAAAACAAGGAAAAAATAGCACCTGGAAGAGTTGTTAAAAGGGAGTAGCATCAGCTCTAGTACTATTTATGCCTTCCAGGACCACACAGTTATATGCTGTGAGCTAAGAGAAAAATAATAACAAAATGCTGGTTCATCGGTTCAATGTATATAATCTTCTAGATGTCTGTGACCAGCTATGAGGTTATTATAAACATTAGTATAAGGGTTAGTAAAGAAAAAAAAAAAGAGGCTCTGATCTGTGATACTGATTCCAAAGAAAGAAAAAATAAAGTAGATGTACAATTTATTGTGGATAACTCTAAGCTGGGTAAAAGCTGGTTAAATGCTGTAACCCTGCCTCTTTTCTGTGGTTTCCAGGAATCATAGTTTCTTCCCACCCCACCCCCCACCTGCCACCCCCAAAATAAATATAGCTAGCAAAGGATGAATGGAATCAAATATTATTTTGAGATCTTTTATAGAATTAAAAGAATAGGGCAAGGAATGGAAACTACCAGACTCAGGCCTATATGTAATTCCCTAGCATTATTTACTGCTTGTTTCAACCACTCCTAGCATGCAATGCTTAATAGAATACATCCTCAATTTAAAAAATCACCCTCCCATGCTTGGTCACTGACCCAACTTATGAGAACTACAGTCCAATGTATCTATAGGACACTAGAAGGTAAAAATTACTCTATTTTGAATGGAATACAAGCAATTAAAAGTGATGACCTAGTATTTTAGATGAAATGCAGAGCTGTTGCTACTTTCCCATATAATTTCATGTTCAGGTCAAACGACCCTATTTAATCTGGATTTCTGATTATTTTAAGGCTTCCTGGGATAAAATAGACTGTAATGAGTATAACTGATGATCCCAGCAATCTGCTCTGAAGCATGTTTTGATAAAGCGCAGAGGTTTCAAGCAATTCTGCAGGGAACACATTGATTTTAATAGTGGTTCTTTAAGGGAACAAGTAAGTGCGTCTCCTTAGTTATAGAAATGTTTTGTATAGCATGCAGCTGGGGGAAAAAAAAATCTGTAGCATGCTACACAATGGCCAGTACAAGGTATGCAGCTGAGACCCCAGAATTATCTTATTTCTTAACACAGTTTAGTAAAGAAGGGTTTTGTTGAAGTTTTTTTTTTTTTTTAAGGTACTGCTTTCACAACTTGGATAATAGCATTTTTTGCTTGTTGGAGACCTCATTATTCATTTGCATTATGCAGCATGAAAATGTTACCAAACCCCAAATTGCTGCTACTTCCACATAATCTTCAGATCCATTATTTATTCCTTGTGTTCCTTGTGCTGTAAGCATGCTAAAGGGGATCTTTCTAAGAGCTTTATGTTTCTTGATATAGCTTGGTTCCTGAATTTTTATTTTAAAGTTGTGTGTGTGTATGTGTGTGTGTGTGTATATACACACACATTATTTTAAAGAGTTTTAAAGAGGAAAGGATTGGAATTCCATAAAAGCCATTAGGCTGATTACATTTGTATCATATTGTTAAAACATAGTTCAAACTGGTAAGTATAAGCAAAGCTGTCCTAAGTGTTTTTGTTTTCTTTAATTTCCTTGTCTCGAAATCAGTGTCAGGCTGAATAGCAGATACATTTTTATGGAGTTTTTTAATGTAATTTTCTCCCTGTAGACTTAATCTTAGTGGGGTGTTACACAGTCACATTTTGTTTTGTTATAGAAAGTAAACAGTTTATCACATTGATTCACACAAAAGTTTTATCAATGGAAAGAATTGTTTGCTCCTTAGTTCTTTGGAAATGACAGAGATCACTTCCATGTTTTTCTGCTTTTTTTTGCATAAAACCTCTTTATTATTATATTAAACTCATAAACAATATTATAGCAAACAATAACATCCTATCAGAAATTGTGGCTAAAACTAGGTATGGCATACTATTTAGCTAAGTGATTTCAAGTGTCCTAAATTTTTTTAGGCAAATCACTTTCTATCATTTGGTGCATGAAATGGCAAAATCAGAATCATATTTAGTAAATTATAACCATAAACTGGAGACACGATAGTTAAAACAGCAAGGAACAAAGTTGTTTGATACCAAAATAACCTCAGTTTATGTGTTCATTTGGGCACGGATGACATAGAGCCACTACTGAAAAGACCCTAACCAACTGTCAGCCATTTTGTTGCATAAAATGGTTGCACCTAAAGAACAGCCTCAGGTGGCAATCTCACTGAACAGGAAGATTACATAGGTGCTTCCACAAAAGCATCAGTCCTACCTTTTAGGGCTTTCTTGACTGAAATTATATTTGTTTGTTTGTTTTTATTATATTTATATAGCCGCCCATCTCACACAAGGTGACTCTGGGTGGCATACAATAATTAAAAAATAAATACAATAAAAACAATTACACATTAAAAAAAAACTGTAAAAAAACACAAAACAGGAGAGGATAAAATTAATAAGGGACCATCGTAAAATCTCCCGTGTCCCCTGGAAGCCCCAGGCCTGATTACAGAACCAGGTCTTGAGGGACTTACAACATGTTAAGAGGAACTGAGCTAATCTCACTTCCGGGGGGAAAAGATTCCACAAGGTGGGTGCCACAGCAGGGAAGGCCCAACTCCTGGGAACCACCAAGTATAATTCTCTAGCAGATGGGATCCGTAGCATCTTCTCTGCTAGATCTGATGGGATGGGCAGATGTAATCAGGGAGAGGTGGTCCCTCAGTGTAATGGAAGGCATGTGTGAGGATACTGGAATGGAAGATGAAGGCTATCAGGAGGGAGGGAGTGTATTCCAGGAGAGGGTACAAGGCAAGCACTTTCTCAGCCTGCAGCAGGACCATGAGAAGGGGAAGAGGCTGAGGCCGGCCCCTCCCTAGAGGCTCACAAGGTATATCCACTAGTTGCTTTGGCATAGATTTAGTCTGGTAAGATTCTGTCTTTAGGGTGTAAGCTAATAAAGGAACTATACTAGACTGGACTGCCTCATTGCTGTTCTTGGGCTGGGCCTGATACTCAGGTAACCCAGCTCCATGCCATGAAGGGCTTTAAAAGTCAAAAACAGCACCTTGAAGCAAACTGGCAACCAGTGCAGCTCATGAAGCAGAGGTGTAATAAGCCTAGGGGCAAACATAACTGCCCATGCCATTGCATTTGCACCAGCTGAAGTTTCTGGATCCTCTTCAAGGCCAGCCCCATGTAGACCACATTACAGAAATCCAAACAGGAGGTGACCAGGGCATGAGTGACAGTGATTAGGTCGCTCTAATCTAGGAATGGGTGCAACTGGCACACAACACGAAGCTGTGCAAAGGGCCTCCTAGCCATGACTGCCACCTGCTGTTCGAGCAGGAGTCATGAGTCTAGGAGGACCCCCAGACTGAAGTGCCAATACAGTTGAGATAATATTAGGTTTTCCTGCAACTATTGACAGTCTGCTAACTGAACTCACTACAATTTCTCAGCAGTTCTCAAAGCCAGCATCAAATTAAGAATCCCTACTGCTGAACATGGAGAACCACATCCATGGCATTTCCCCCCCCCCCCCCCCCCCCCAGAATAGATGTCACTTGGTGCTTTAGTCCCCACTGAAAGCCCTCCACTGAGGCTAAACTGTGAACTATCAACCTGGTTTTTTAGATTTAAGAGAACACCTCTGAAACTAGCTGGTCAGTAACTTCTTAAGCAGGTGTTTATTTTATCTGTAAGAGTTTTTTGATAGGACTGAACTTTTATTTCTTGATATTCCCTGATTGATCTATTGCTCTTCCAGATACCACTTCAGAACTTCATTGATTACCATACAAAAATGTAAATATTACTGTAAAGGAAATCACAACACACTGCTTGAAGCTTAAGTGCAAGGTAATATTATAGAAGAGGATTAGCAATAAGATTGGATGTTGCTAAGT
Source organism: Liasis olivaceus (assembly GCA_030867105.1). NCBI lineage: Eukaryota > Metazoa > Chordata > Lepidosauria > Squamata > Pythonidae > Liasis > Liasis olivaceus. The sequence goes on along the minus strand of CM061348.1, from coordinate 90,018,071 downwards.
CATTTGAAAGTTGGGAAGTGCCTAAATCAAATACATAAAAATAAATGTTTCAGACTTCAGTTCCAAGCTGTTATGACCAGTGACATAGAAATATGAAAAGTTGTGATCCAAAGTATCTGGAAGTTACCTCTTTGCCTCTTTCTGGTAGTCCATAATTATATTTTCACAACATATTATAAAAGTTGAAGGAAAAAGCAGATAAGTGAATTGTTCCCTTATCCATTTCCTTTAACTAATATAGATAAAAGCTTTATTTTTTTTCTTCTAGAAGACTATTCTACATTACTTTTTGAACTCATTAATTGTCCCCATATTTATTTCCACAATATCCAGCGGCCATTTGGGGATTCTAATGCTGCATGTCTGAAGTGGATATATGCAATTTTACTATCACATGTAACCAGCCTGATTTTAAAGGGCAATTTCTGAAGCATGTTTTACATAGTCTTAGCTTTCTCTTGTCAGGATGACCTTGGCCAGTACAGCTTTGAGGCAAAAGACATAGACAATCAACACACACAATCTAAGAGAGAACTGATAGAGCAGCAGACAAAAGAATGGTGAAAAGGAATGATTAGAACAAGGACAAAGGCAGGCGGGGGGCGGGGGTGGGGACAGTGCTGGCAAGGATTTTCTGTCAAAGTTTGGTAGACCTTTGACCTAAACATCACAATGAAAGCATTACAAGAATTGACACCCACATACACCCACACAAAAACCTCACTGTCTTCTCTTTATCCAATAAAAATAATTCTAAAAGCCATAGTTCCAAAACTAAGTCCAATTGAATGAAAAAGAACTCAGGCATCCATTCAAGGACAAACATATGAATTATTGAGTAAGGCTTCAACTGTAATCAAATTGACTATATTTTCCCATTACACTTTAAAAAAAAAAAGTATTTAACTAAATGCACAAAGAGATATATAATTTCCATGAATAGAAACTTGTAAGGAAATCATAAATCTTAGCAAATGAGAACTAATGGTATGGAAACTTTAGGGAATGCACTGCTAGAAGAAACTGGACTGCATTTGAATTACAACAAAGAATCAGAAGATAGTCAGAACTGATTAATAGATGTTATAAGAACTTTTAAAGCTTTCAAAAATCAGTATATTCTGATTATATTTACTGCTTACAATAATAACAGGTTTGAAGTGCAGTCCACATGGAAACAAACCAGATGAAAATAATTTGAGTTATATCCAAGTAAGCATGCTTAAGAGTGTGTTGTAGGCTAGAAGTTAACAATATGTCATTCTGTATAATCATCAATCGTAATTTGTGGTAAAATTCATTTTTACATATTTTTAATATTTTATATATTTAATCTATTTTTGGTCCAAATATCTCCAGCAAACAAATTATTCAGACAGACAACCAGCTTAAAATAATGATTGAAAACCACAAAAGGGCAAATTTAAAAAAGAGTTACTACTAAACCATAAAATGTGGTAAATATATTTTTTATCAAAATGCCTGCTGAAATAACCACCCTCAAAAATAAACTGCAATGAAAGCATGCCAATGAGGATCCTGAAAGTAGATATTATGAATGTTTTATGTATTATTTGTTACATGTCAGATAATCAAGAGAAATGAAATAGGGCATCCAAAACTGGTCCAAAGACAGTGGTGCGGCTGTTTTTCCAAGCTTCACTCTTCTTGTATTTTGGGTTCAGATTTGACCTCTATACTTTTCGCCATCTACATGAAACTGCTGGAGAATATACTGTATATTCTTTCTCTTCCATCAGTGTGTTCATGCTAATTAGCCTTTCTCTCATATATTTAATAAGGCATGGGCATTCCAAATAAGTGCTTAAGTCAGATTAGATGAAAGTAAACAAAAGGAAAACAATAGTTAGGAAGAAAACAGTAGGAAGTCTACCAACTCAGACAGAGGGTATTACCTATTCTGAATACAGTATACTGGATATTCAGGGTTTAGCTGTAGGTGGTGGTGGTGGCGGCAGCAGGAAGAAGAAGAAGAAGAAGAAGAAGAAGAAGAAGAAGGAGAAGGAGAAGGAGAAGGAGAAGGAGAAGGAGAAGGAGAAGGAGAAGGAGAAGGAGAAGAAGAAGAAGAAGAAGAAGAAGAAGAAGAAGAAGAAGAAGAAGAAGAAGAAGAAGAAGAAGAAGAAGAAGTTCAAATGAACATTATAAGTAAACTTCTTTGCGTGTTACAGTTTCCAATTTGATCCTCACTATTTGGGTTATAAAAAGAGGGAGGGGAGGGCTGTTTTTGTTTTTTGTTTTAAGGTCCACAGTCCAAAAGAAAGAATCAATCTCTCTATTTCATGGTTCTGAATATGATCCATCCCTTCTCTAGGTATTATTTTTAAAGTAAACAAGAGGTATGAAAGATGCTACCTTTTATGAAAAAATTGTATAAACATGGATATAGAATTGGATTGTGATTGTACAGATCACTAAACCAAACTTCCCCAAAATAGTCAGCTAAATGAAACTTTGGTAATTCATGAACATGAAGGCAGTAGCAGAAAACTATCTATATGTTATTACATCTTCAGACCTACTTCCCAGGTTCTGCTCTTGGGAACTTTGGGGGCCAAGATGATTATTGAGTTGCTATAGAAACAAGTGGGATTTTAAAGATCAAGAGGCTAATTAACTTATGTCCCAACTGGGTTACAAGAATAAAGTGATACCGTTGCATACTTATAGCATTTTACTGATAGGTATTCCCCTGCGGAAGCTGTAGCCTCCAATATGCAAGATGACCCCATCAATTATGGAAACACATTTAAATTAAAAAAAAAAAAAAAGACTCAGAAATTGTGTCAATGAAAGAATTTTTTGGAATAAATAAATACATTGATAGGTGTTTCACATTTCTTTGAAATCAATCATAACTTATCTACTCTTCAGAATGTATGGGATTCTTATAAGGCTTGCATGCAAGGTTATGCTATTGCTTATGCCTCTAACAGAAAGCAACAAAAAAAACTTAAGCATCAAACTTTGGTTAAAGAAAAACTGTTAAATTATGCGAAAGAACCCATAGAACAGGCCAAGCTACAGTTAGGGGATTTCTATGCTAAGAAGATAGAATTTTCATTGAGCAGATTAAAATTTAATTGTTGTACACAGCCCAGAGTCACTTTTTGTGAGGTGGGCAGCTATATAAATTTGATAGATAAATAAAAAATAAATAAATGAAATTGAAGCATTGAATGTCTGGTGGAAACCTGGGAAATGGCTAGTACATCATTCGAAGCAACAAAATCAACAGAGTTTAATTTCTGACATAGTTACTGGCCAGACTGTTTTCGATTCTGCTGCTATTAATAATCAGTTTTTAGTTTTTTACAAGTCAGTTTATAATTTGGATGATGAGTGGGACCATCATGAGATAAATCAAGTGCTGAGTCAGGTGGATATTCAATTGTTATCATTAGATAATAGTGATATTCTGAAAGCTCCTCTGTCATTGCAGGAACTATTAGATTCTATTCAATTGTTGTGAAATGGGAAAGCTCCTGGCTCAGATGGCTTTTCGGTGGGAAGGTACAAGGCATTTATAGGTCTTGTTGGTTCCCATACTTTTGGAGTTATATAATTAATCTTTTAAGGATGGCAAATTGTCATCATCATTCTATGAGTCATGTATTAGAATGATTTTAAAACCAGGTAAGGATCCTAAATTTTGTGCTGTTATAGACCTATTTCATTGATTAATGTGGATACCAAGATCTTAACTACCATACTGTCTAGATGCTTGCAGAAAGTCTATCCAGATATAATTCATCCCTCTCAGTCTGGGTTTATCAAAAATTGTCAGGCTTCAAATAATTTATAGTTACTAGTTGATGTAATGGGATAGCCAAGAATAGAATGGGGTCAGCAGTATTAGTATCTTTAGATTCAGAAAAAAGCCTTGATTTGGTCTGGATTAAATTCTTGAAGCAAGTAATGATAAGATATGGTTTTCCAGAAGATTTTGTCCAGACTCTTTTCCATTATAATGTGATACACAGCTGGGTTGCCCATTTTCTCCCTTGCTATTTAATTTGATTTGTGAACTTTTGGCCACCATGGTAAGACAATCTTTAGATACTAAGGGCATTACACTGGCAGGGTGTCAGTATAAATTTTCCCTGTATGCTGATTATATTTTGGCAAATTTTGATCAATACTGTACTTATTTGCCTAATTTTATAAAGATTGTGCAGAAAGTATTCTGGTTATAAGATAAATTAGGATAAATCTTGTTTATTTCCCTGGGCCCTATTATATCAATACAGTTATGTAAAGAGATGGGATCTGTTATTTTTTACTGATTATATTAAATATTGGGGGCTTTATATACCCAAAACTATTTCTAAATATGTGGAAATAAATATGTTGAAACTTTCAGAAAGGATTGAATTCAATTTTAATAGATGGCTTAAAATTCTTTTTAGCCTGTGGGGCAAAGTTAATGTTATCAAAATGAATATTGTTGCTTGTTTGATTTATGCTGTTAGAGGGATTCCTATGTTAATATTGAATAAATATTTCCTTTGGATTGATAAGTTCTTTAGGAAATTTATTTAGGATAGTGAACCACCAAGGTTTTCCTTAGCTAAATTGAGATTACCATTTGAGGAAGGTAGTTTTAATTTATCTGATCTGCAAAAATACTATTGAGCCAATATTTTATCAGCTGTTGGTGGAATGAAAATATAATGGAATGTTATGTCTTATCAACAAAATTGGAAAGTTATTATCTATTTCCTTTGTGATCAGGCAAGTGTTTGGAACAACCCATAGCAGAAAAGGTGTTTTTATTTCCAGGAGTAGGAGCAGTGAGAAATCTTTGGGCCAAATTGGGATGTAAATTGAGTTTTGATAATGAGACTCATGAATATCTATTTTTTTGGGGAAAAAAATATTTTGAAAATTAGTGGTAACTCATTTTATTAGAAAGCTTGCGCAGAAGCTGGGATCATGACTTTAAATCAACTACTGTGTAATGATTATTTTCAGGATTTTTCCTGACTTCAAATAGAATTTGATCTTCCCAATTCACAATATTGGAGGTATCTTCAGCTTAAGCATGTTCTAATGGATCAATATGGACCAGATACTTTGGCTGCCTCAAAGATACCTGAGTTGCTTTCTTGCTTGATGGAATCCATTACCAGAATAAAATCTATAATGTATCTCTATCAAAAGCTCAAGAATATTTTTAAAGTGGACATTTCTGAGATATTTCAAACATGGACTAAAAAACTGGAATTCCCGATAAACCACAGCAATGGCTTCAGGTTCTTAAAAATGTTAAAATGGCATTTACAGATTTGAGATTAAGGTTGATTCATTAAAAAAAAAAAAAAAAAACCCACAGATTTAGGGTATATTGGACTCCCAAAGAATGCATTTCAAAGGATGGATATCAGATTTTTTATGTGGAAGTTATAAGAAATTTGAGGGCTAACTGACCCATGTGATATGGTTATTTGATCATTTGGTATCTTTTTGGGATTGTGTATTAATGTATATCACAGGTAGTCCTTGGGTTACAACAACAGTTAGGACCAGGAACTCCATTGCTAAGCGACACGGTCATAAAGCATAATGTCATATGACTGCATTACTTAGTGATGGCGATTCCAGCAGTCCCAGTTGCCATTGTTAAATGAGGAGCATGTAGATTGCTAAGTGAGGACCTCATGTGATCGTGACTTCTGATTAACTTCCCTTGTGGGAAGCCAGCAGGGAATGTGAGAAATCATGATCACATGACAATGACTCGCTGCGATATCGTAATTGAGAGCTGGGTGACAAGCACCTGGATCACGATTATCTGAATGTGGGGATGCTGCGACTACCAGAACTTTAAGGACCCATTGTTAAATCCCCCTCTTTCAGTGCCATAATAACTTTGAACAGTCACTGAATGAATGGTCATAACCTGAGGACTTCCTGTTGTAGATTTATCGAAAAAAATCTTTAAATGTTAAAGATGTTAACATATTGTTCATTTATATACCAAAGCTTTGAATTTTGACTGTTTATCAGGAATTCTGGTTGTATTGGGCCTGGGGGGGTGGCAAAAAGAATTATATTAAGAAATTGGAAAAGTAAGTTTATTCCAGATGTCAAGGAATGGTTGTTAGAAATGTGTGAGCTATCTCTTTTGGAAAAGGCAATATTTTCTATTAAATCAAACGATGCAGCAATATGTGTTCCTATGGCAGAGATTCTGTGATATCTTACAATAATATCATGTTTGTTCCTATTATAGTGATGAATTCATTGCTAAACCAGTAACTATTGATAAGTATGAAATATGAGATAGCTTTTTTTATTTTCCTTAATTTTATATTTTTTTGAGATTAAAGATTGTTTTGTTATTATCTATCTATCTATCTATCTATCTATGAATGAATGAATGAATGAAATGGAAATATGCCATTATCCTCTCCAAAGAAATAGTCAAGAAACTGGATAAGTGTGAATTTCACACTTTGTAAAATAACCACAGTCCGGTCTAAGCATCCGATAGAAGTACAAATCTTTGGAGGATTTCAGGCAGATATAATATATAGCCCTAAAAATATAGGCACTTATGATCTGTGCTGCTACATAAATACAGATTTTACAGAAAATTACACATCACTATTATATTGGACCATCTATCATTGTTTTGCCAGTATGCCTTTATCTTGTAATCCTGCAGCTCACTCTGACTTGTATTTTGCTTACACCATGTGAAAGGATGATACAAAAATGAGCAAAGCAATTTATGTTTAAAATACTTTTAATTTATCTCTTAGTAAGGAAAAGTAGGATAATGTTTTTTATAATGTTAATTTTTTAATCTTAATCAGCAAAAAAGATCCTAGTGCATTCAACAAAGGAACTCATCATCCAGCAATCAATTCTAGGCAGGCAGACTTGGCTGAATCATTTTTTCCTTACTATCTCCTCCTGAGCATCTTCTATTGATACATAATTTCTAGAGGATCAATAATTTCTATTGATACATAATTTCTAGAGGATGCTCTAAGCATTACTCTAAGCCTGGCTCAGAAAGGAATTCAGGGGAGTGCATCAGAGCTCTCTTTTTCAGTCCAAATCTGAGAACCCAGCAGGGGATCTTTTACAGAACAGTATGCTGAAAATTGCTTTTGCATTTTTTTTAACCATTCAATTTGATGGAAAAGAAATTGCTTTCAGATTCTTTGTTCAAAGGAGAAAACAGTTTCTATGATCTACTCATTGGTAGGCTGCAAGGTTCTTAAATATTAATTATCTTACATATCAAACTAAAGTAAATCTTAAATATTCTGGATGTCTTTTAGGGGGTTGTGTGAGTGTCTTCTCTTTCATTGCCCTGGGATCTGGAGCATATTTAGTCCTCTGTTCTTTGATCCAGCTCTAAAGGAAGACATTCTCAAGGAATTCTTCCTGTTTTCATCAGAAAATATAGACAGCCAGTGTGGCCATAGAACAATGGAGAGAGGTGTAACAAGAAAAAAAAAAAAAAAGCAAGAATAGCAACTCTGTGCTATCCCCCCCCCCCCCCCCCCACACACACACAGAAGTAACACAATTTTAAAGCATCCTTTCAATGAAAAGGAAAACAGGTTGCTTTTGCAGGGCAGGAAATATCCAAAAATTGGATGACAGATTTCAGTATAGTCACAGATCTGCCTTTCTGATCTCTGCAAGTGCCATTCATCCTGCCCTCCCACAATAACTGCATTTTTTTCCCCTCCAACTTAATCCTTCATTTATTTCAGGAGGTACAGCAATAGTAAAAGGGAAAGTGCAAGTGCAGGAGATTTAATGAATTTAGACATGAATAATTAAAAGGCTAACCAATATAGATGGTTAGCATGGTAAACAATGACTAGCCACTCTCTATCTATGTCTCTATGTCCTTCTCCCCCTCCCCCTCCTCCTCCCTCCTCCTCCTTTCCAAAAACATTTTCTAAAATGGCACAAAGATCAGTAGAAATGTATTTCCTCATTCCTGTGCCTGGCAATGTACATACCATGGATAATAGAGATAATTTTGTTGCACATTTTTTAAAGTTACTGTTTCTTTAAGACATTGTAGAGGAGTATGGAGATAAACATGAAGAAGGAATGCAAGAATGGTTAAGTAAACATCATCTTAGCCCTAGGAAAGAAGAGGGGGTGAGAAAGAAAGTCAAGATAATCCCACCTTATTTTTCTTTGATATAAGAGGGGAAAATCTGTTGGGCTTTAAAGATTCTGTTGTTCTCAGTTCTCTAAATCCCCTTACTTGCCAGACAGTTGCACAGAATTTGTGGATGTTTGGGGGGAAGAGGAAGCAACTACAGTGTCTTCTCACTGAGCATGTGACTGTACTATAAACCTGAAGTTGGGCCCCTAAATCCCAGCTAAAAGATAATATTTCATGTCTATGTAAGAGTTAGTCACTTTAAAGTAGTTTCAAAATGAACATTTGAAGAAAGGATTCATTTGCCTGTTGTTCTCACCCACATCTGCCCCTTATTTTTTTGCTAAAAGGAAAGATAATTCTTCTCTGAGACCTGTTATTACAGACTTCTTAACTCTGTGACCATTAGGGATCACTAATTTTTCAGGCAAATTTTAAGACACAGTAATGCTCTTGTATGAGTTAACTGTGGTGCGCTCTTTTCCACATTAATGAATAAAATGTTTTCTCATGTTCATGATAAATATGTAGTGGTATACATGGATGACATACTTTTTTTTTCCCGAAGACCCATCTTTGCATGACACTCATGTGAAGTGACTCCACAAACACAATCTTTATGCTAATCTGGAAAAAAAAAATGTTCATTTGTCCTCCCTTAATTCGATTATTTGGGTTACAGGATCTCCACAGAAGGAATTCAAAAGTTACAAAAATGCAATCTGTACTATCTGGCAGGCCACCTAGAAATCTTTCCAGCATTTGGGGGGCTTTGCAAAAAGCAGTGTTCCAGCACTGGAGACATTTCTTAAAGGGAACAATCCACCCAATGCAAGTGTGCAAAGATCACAAGAACATGGAATAACTATAGAAGGCACAATCCCTCAGCCTCATCAGGTCAGGTGGGTACGATTTCTCTCTCTCTCTCTCTCTCTCTCTCTCTCTCTCTCTCTCTCCCTTTTCAATTGTTGTCTCAAGTATATTCCTAGCCCATTTGCGGGGGCGGGGGGACCTACAGATGCACTATAATATAAGCCTGAATATGCTCATTCCTCCCTCCCACAATTCTAAAATGAAGCAATTCCCTCCCTTTAGAGATTAAAACCTCCAGAAAGGTTGGAGGCAGGGAAGCAGACAGTAAATTGTATTAGATTACAATAGTATCAGGGTGTATATATCAGGGATTAGATCAAGAAGCTTCTTTTTCTATGAATGATGGACAGTTGCTTCACAATGTCCATTTACATGTTTCCCTTCCTTTAAGGGATAAGTATTGCAACTCTGCCATGACGTTAGAACTGCTGGATGTGCAGGAGTATTTAAAACTTTACATCCGGTGCTCAGAGAATTATGGTGGCCAAGGGTGAAAGCAGGTAGCAGGCCCATGATCCATGTAGCAAATTTTGCCAAGATTTTTCTTGGAAAGCTGCCTGGTTTACTTCAGCCTATTTACCACTGGAACAATGGGATTCTGTTTAAGTGGATTTTATTACTGATCTCCCCCCTCTATAGGGTTATAGGACCATTTTTGTGATAGTCAATTAGTTTACTAAGATGGCTCATTTTATTCCTTGCAAGGGCCTTCCATCAGCTCAGAAAACTTTGCAACTTTTTCTAGGCCACATTTTAAGATAAGTATCTTATTAAATCATCTGATTTTGGGTTGTGGCTCTCAATTCAAGGTTTGGATGACAATCTGGATGGCCAAGAACAAATTCAAATTCAGTTCTGGCAAATTAGACTGGAGATGTGGTCAGAAACCAACCAGAACCATGCTATTCCATCTTTGACTCTGGAAAGGGTCACTTTCCTCTGAGTTGAGCTGCTTCATAATTTGGAGGTTGCCCTGGATGCACAACTCCTCCCATAGCCAGGATAGGCTTTGCATAAATCCATATTATGCACCATTTAGGACCACTTCTAGATCAGAAAGCTGTGCTCATTGACACTCATGCCTTGGTCACATTCAGATAGTTTACATGGGATGGATGGACTAAAGGGGGCAACATGGGTCTGCCCTTGAAAACCACCCAGAATCTATAGCTGGTCCAGAAAGCAGCACCTTGAATAGATAAGGTTTACCCAAGTACCACCTCTGCTGGCTGCTGTTTGGTTTCCAGGTGCAATTAAAGTGGAGGTAGTCATCTTCAAAATGTATGTGGCTTGGAACCTAGATATCTGCAGGACTGCCCTTTCCTACTAGTATCTAAAGCTTAGCTCTCTCTGAGTTGTATCCTTCAGACTCCTTCATGGAAGTGAAAGGAACATTGCTATTCATAAATGAAACTAAACTGCTTAAATATTTCCAAATACAACTTAAAGGGAAAAAAATCCTCTCGTCTAATTTCTTTGTTGAAAAAGAATTCCCTTATGTGACCTCCTTTTTTTACATTTAGCTAAAGTTTGTAGTGAGGAACTTTTACTGATAGTGAATGTTCTGGTCAATGACACAGGATGGTTAGGTTTATGTAACTATTTATAAATTACCTAACTATAAAACTCTTTTGATTTTATTTTGGGTATGTGTTTTGTTGTTATTATTATGTTGTTTAAGGTTGTGATCCTCACTCACAAAGGGCACATTCTAATTTAGAGAAAATATTAGCCTTGATCCATTATTAGCAAAAGTCCTAATTTAAATAAATATGTCTGTTTACTTGCTATAAGATCTGTACTTACTGTATATAATACGCTGTGCATGCTTCAAAAATGATTCAGAAGTAGTGCTCTGGACCTTACTCAAGAACAACACTTCTCTGCTATTTATTAAAGCAGCCTGATTTTTTTTTCCAGGCTTCTGCACAAGCCTGAGAAATAGTGTCTGTCCTTTAAGAATCCATTAACTTTAATGAGTGGATTTCTTAAAACAGCATCAGTTTTCCCCCTTTAGACTCATGCAAAAACCTAAAGGGAGGGGGAGAGAATCAGGCTGTTTAATTAATAGCAGAGAGATGTTGCAGTCCTGGAAGATTCAAAGCATTCCTTCTGAACCATTTTTGAACTGTGCACAGCCCCACTATTTAACTGTAACAAACTCCAACTTGTTATGGGATTTTTGGAGAAATCCTCTGCGGTAAGAGCCCAGATCACAGATCAAACTATCACCATCGGTGATTTTATTTTTAATGTGTCTTTCAATGGTGACTTGTTCTAGTTTGCAGCTGCACACAAATAAATTAGCAAAAGGGGAGCAATGTGTCTGATTATGTTTTTTGTTAGCAATGACCCTAACAATTGGTGCTAGGGTGGCAGTAATGTATGGACAGTTTTCGTCTGAATGTCAATTGCTTAGAGATTTCCTTTGAAGCCTGAATGCCAAAGACAATTGCTATTGTAAGTTTAACAGCTCACAATTAAATTGAACACTCTGGATGTGTTAGAAAGATTAGGACCAAAATATATAGATTAAGTCAGCATATACAGGGAGACTATGTTACATCCTAAGATGATGGGACATTCTAGGTGGCTGACTTTAGACATTTTGATTGCATAGAAAATCCTCTAGGATTAGGATTAATAAGATCCAACATTTTGTTCCTGCAATATAAGTACAACATCTCTCTTGATAGCTAATGATTCCCAAAGAATCTGAAATCCTCCAGCTTCTCCTTGTTTAAAAGGCCTTTGAGATGGCTGGCCAATTCTCAGTGTGTGCACACAGGGTTGTGCGTGTTTGCGGATGGAAGCCTTTTTCTCTCTCATTGGCTTTTCATGGAGTTTCTAGCTGTGTTCAATAGCAAAATTGATTCTAATTGCATCTCAGCAGGTGACATAATTTAACCTGAGGCAAAAGCAATTGTTTTTATTCAAAATTATGCACACTCTCTGACTGATGTTTTTTAAAAGATATAATTGAATACTGAAAAAGCAAATGGATTTTTCTCCCTTCTGCAATAGTATGAATAGTTACGTTGCAAGAAACATTTTAGCTAGTAATATACAAAAAGGTTTGTTTTAAGCCAAAAAAACAACAACAACCATAACAAACACCACTCCCAACACCCCACCTGCAAATATATTGGATTCATACATTTACCACTTTCTATGAATGCAACCTGTTCTCTGGCACAATACACATTAAATATGAATAATCATATTTTTTTCTTGCATGTTTTATATTGTCAAACATCTGGTAAATAAGAAATGGATAGCACAGGGAACGTAATCATAGACTCTACACAATCATTATGCTTTCTTTCTAGTGTCTTATCTCATTAGAATCCTTAGCATGTGCTCATTGTCTTCTTGCATACGGAAGCAAAATAAGAAATAGCAGAGAAGTCGATTAGCATTTACAGAACCATTTGTCAACAAGAACTTCAATATAATATTTTCCATGCCACCTGTTGGGATGCTATTCAATCTGGTTGATAAGCAAGTTGGCAAGAATCTTACAGATCACACACAGACACACAGACACACACAAAGGACTGTAAACAAAGCAAAACAAACAAGTCTGAATTTTGTTTGCCTTTGGATATGAGTTGAGCTAAGTCCTTGAGACCTGACCTTCTCTTTCCTGAAATGACAGGTTTTTCCATGCTGCCTTCTCCTTTTACCCTCCTTCCATTCTTGTCAGTCATATTAATAGCTGCATCAGGTTGAGATAATGTAGGCAGGGATGTACATTATTTATTCATAAATTGAAAAAGATGCTAACGTTTATAGGCAAAGGGATGAGAGGGCAGAGTTCTAGCATGTAAAGCACTGGCTAAGATTTCACAGCACATGACACTTTGATTCTTCTGTTCATTATTTCTTTTATTTGTATGGGTTTGCTAGGAAATTCCACAAGTTTAGCAGAGGAATAAGCCCTTATATTCCTTATGACTTATATTATTTCTCAAATAGTCCTCAGTTGTCATTTAATAAACTCAGACCAAACTGAGAACACTGAAAGGTGTTCTCTGGCTTCCGCATGCTGAATCTGGCTTTCCAATTTGTAAGCCTCAGTTAGAATTGTTAGAATTATTAGAATTCTTTATTTTGTAGGGGTTTTGTGGGACTATTTCCATGGTAGTATAAGGAAAGAATCTTCTATGAAAGAGTTGTTCTATCTGGTATTTTCTCCATTTACAAAATAAACAAACACAAATCCAAAAACACCTATCAAGATGCTGAATGGTTTTGACAGATCTTTCTTTCTTTCTTTCTTTCTTTCTTTCTTTCTTTCTTTCTTTCTTTCTTTCTTTCTTTCTTTCTTTCTATGGATTTCTCTGCCGCCCATCTCCCCCATAATAGGGGACTCTGGGCGACTCACAAAAAACATTAAAACTATAAATACATCCAAAATTTAAAACAATACACATAAAACATCCAAAATTTAAAACAATACTAAAGAAAGGAAGATATACATAAAGGTATCTACAATAGGTGAATGAATAATCTTCAAGACTGATGTTATCCCACTTAAACTATCAAGCATTATGTGCTATAGCTTCATAACTGCCAAACTCCATCTTGATTCTGAATCAAAGATGAAGTAGCATGAAAGAAGGAAAAAGCAAGGAAGGATGCACATAACATTCCTTATGTTTGCTTTCAATTTATAAACAGCAAGAATAAAGTAGTTCATTAGAGGGATCATTCATTTTACACTGAATATACAGTTTATTGCACCTAAAAAGAGAAAAAAGTAAATATGGACTTGCAAACCAAAAGTGTCCAAAAGATTTGCTTAAATTCTGTCTAAATCTTTAATAGAAATTTGACATTACAACAAGAAGTCATGTAAGGTTTATGTTGGCTTGTTGACCGTAATTGCCTGACTTCCTCTAAACATAGCACCTTTGGAATCACATGCTGTAAGAAATGTATCAGCACCATTATGGTCACCAGTCACATAATTTATAGCATTCACGTCCCATTTTAGTGTTTGTTGAGACAGAATTTACCTTCACTGTAAGGTCACGAATTTTATTAAAAACCTCCAGGGGAAACTATAGCAAAATGTGGCAGACAGTAGAGAGGAAACTGTAAATAGAAAATCTTGTTGGGGGTGGGGGTGGAGGCTGTTCATTTTCTTTTTCTTGCTGCTGATGTATGTGATAGATTACTTCAACAACATTTCACACAGATCATCTTAAGGCTATAAAAATCTACAAAATGAATAAGGGGAAAAAAAGATATCTAGGATATTGTCTTTCCACTGAACTTTTTTTTTTTTTTTAGTGGTCCATATTTTTCTTGTCTAGTTGCTTAGTTATTTCTTTACTACAAGAAGAAATGCAGATATCAATGATATTTTCAGAGACACAGCAAGGGTCTTATAAAATATATGAAATTCATAAAAGTTGAAAGGATATGAATTCTGGCACTCTTATGGCCAACAGATTTTATACTTTAGCACCTGCTTCATAACCTACATGAAGTGTTATAATGTATGTATAGAATGAATGGACATGTTAGATAACATATGTATAAAATGAAAAAGGCATCAAATGGTAATGAAATGAAATGTTTATTGAAACTAATTCATGGAAGTCTAAGAAATATGACTGTTCCCAACAGGTGTAATTGTGATTAATCATAGAATTCTCTACTTTATTCTAGCAAGCTAAAAATGTATCTTGATCATTCTTAATTCAGCTGTTTTAACCCTTTGCTGGAAAATAGCTTTTTTCAGATCAACACTTCCAGGCTTTTATCCCATTTGATTTGAAATAACTAATCAATTTCAAGGAGAGGGAACAGAAGCAGGAACATGACTGAGTGCTTATAAAATTCATATCTTCCCCGTATCCTCATATCTTTTTTTCTTCCATTTTTACCACACAACAAAGCATTATTTTATTTTCATCTTTCAAATGTATATATCACCTTGCAAACTAAAGTTTTCCCACCCTAAGTGCCTTCTAAAATGTACACAGGAAGGACAGGTTTCATATAATCTTGAGGTTATGACTTTTTAAAAGCCATGATGGGCTTTTAAAAATGCCTGTGTCCTTATCAGAAAGTGAACTTTTACAGAATTAGAGAAATTTCAAAAGCATTTTACAGTATCACATGGGAAGCTCCTATTGAGATCTCTGCAATAAAAGCTCCACCAACCACATAGATGCACTTGAGTGGATAGAAAGAAACTTCTCTAATAGGGCTGTGATTTGCACAAAATGTGCTCTCCTTCTGTTCTCTTTCTCCACTATTCTTTGAAAACATTCACAACAATCTGTTCATGCAGTAGCCTTTTTTTTTTTTAAATGCAAACAGTTCTGCTGATATTTTGCCTGTTCAAGGCTGTTCTTTGTGGTTGTAGGAACTTGGGTGCCACAAATGTTCCCATTATGCAATGGCCCTGTTTAAAAAAAGAAGTCTTATGTCTAGAGGCATCGGCAAAATCTGTCACTTTCATCAAATGGTAAAATAAGTGTTACAATGGTGAAATGCAATCTTCCTATATATGTGCAATATAAACAGAAGGGGCAGATCTCATGCCATGATGGTGAAACACTTGCTTCATCATTTCTCCAACCCTAACCACCCGTTCCAGGGATGTCTCATTCTATGATGTTATAATAATAATAGAGAGGTGCTCTTAACTGCAATGAAGGCTGCTGTGACATTGCAAGATGCACAAAGTTATTGCATGGTGAACTGAGCCTGCTGGAGCTATGTATCATGAAGTGAGTTGAGGCTACTGTATCACAACAGGACGTTGCCAGAAATAGCATACAGCAAAGTTGTTAATATGGCAGAAAAACAGGAGACAATTTGGCCAGTGAGAAACAGCAAAGGGAGTGACTCTTTAAATAGAATTTTAAGACTTTCTTCCACTATGACATTTTCAGTTCAAGTGACACTCTTCATATGTAGTATTAAATAATGAGATTGCAAGTGGTAGGCAGCATAGAACAAGTGTCTTATTCCATTAGCTTCCAGCTATTGGGGTAAGGAATAGCTAGTATGGATATGTTGGCAATAGCTCTCAGTATTGTTATACTGATGCAAGCTTTCCTGCATGCTGCCACAGCTATATGAACCAGCAAACAAAATATGTCAAATTTTATTTCTGGGTTTTAAGAGAGAATCAGTATATTAAAAAAAGTCAGAAATCTAATATAAATAGCAAAGCTTGGCATCCAAGCATTTGTGCCTGTGAGCAACTTTGAACTGAAAGGAAGGCCAATTCCAAATAATAAGTTTAGGATTGGAGTAGCAAGAAAATATTTCAGAGATTTACTAATCTACTTCTCTTTTCTATGAAAGGGATTAAGACATTCATTTTTAATGTAGGATCTCCAAAACTGATGTCTAGTGTTATGATTCCAGTAATCTCCAAACATTCGATTGTTTGCCACATTTTTTTTTTTAATCTGCTTAACAGTCATTACTGACCCTGCAGTGACCGCCCCCTAGTGGTTTTCAAGGCAATTGCATCTTTCTAGTTTCGGAATTAGACTTTGCCAGAGCCTAATTCCTAGAGCGTCAGCCCAGCTGGCAGCACAGGAGGCGGGATTTCCGTTGCTTCGCGCCCTTTTTCGGACGCCGGCAACTGTCCCGTCTCTCTGTGGAGTCGCTGCCAGCATTTTCCTCCCACCGGAGTGAGAGTGCTCATTTATCTACTCACGTACGTTTTTGATCTGCTGAGTTGGCAGAAGCTGCGGGTATAGAAACAAGAGCTCACCTTGTTAACGCGAGGCTGGACTCAAACCGCTGAAGCTTTCAGCCATTTCTGGCCGGCGCTTTCAGCGTCATTAAGCCGCTGCGCCACCGCGTCCCCTTTTTGCCACATAGAAAAGTGCAATTTGTTTTGTCATTACGGATATCATTATCCATAGAATACAAACCGTTAGAGCTGAAATCCACCATATATAACCTCAAAGTGGGAAAAACAAAACAAAACAAAAAAATCATGCAAAAGAATGTCCATTCCATGACTGAAATGTTTCTTGATTTTGTAGACTCTAAATTAATCTTTGTGATAGGAGAGAAGGGGGAAATGGGGTGAAGTTTAATATTTTACATTGCCTCTTTCTTACCTAGTAATTTGTTTAGTCCATCTATTTACTCTAAATTAAAAATATTTCCCTATTTCCTTTAGAAGCAGCCTTGCTTTTGCCCATATTTTTTCTATAGGGCATCTACTACCTGTGGTGATATAGAGCATTCCACATTATCATAAGTATATAGAAATATATAGAAATATATTATTGCTTTTGATAGAAGTACAGGTGAAACTCGAAAAATTAGAATATCATGCAAATGTTCATTTATGTCAGTATGGCAACTCAAAAGGTGAAACCAATATATGAGATAGACGTATTACATGCAAAGTGAGATATGTCAAGCCTTACTTTGGTATAATTGTGATGATTATGGCGTACAGCTTATGAAAACCCCAAATTCACAATCTCAGAAAATTAGAATATTACATGACATCAATAACACAAGGATTGGAAATAGAACAATATCAGACCTCTGCAAAGTATAAGCATGCAGATGTACTCAGTACTTGGTTTGGGCCTCTTTTGCAGCAATGACTGCCGCAATGCGGCGTGGCATGGATGCTATCAGCCTGTGGCACTGCTGAGGTTTTGTGGAAGACCAGGATGCTTCAATAGCGGCCTTCAGCTCCGCTGCATTGTTCGGTCTCATGTCCCTCATCTTTCTCTTGGCAATGCCCCATAGATTCTCTATGGGGTTCAGGTCAGGCGAGTTTGCTGGCCAATCAAGCACAGTAATCCCATGGTCATTGAACCAGGTTTTGGTACTTTTGGCAGTGTGGGCAGGTGCCAGGTCCTGCTGGAAATTGAAGTCAGCATCCCCATAAAGCTCGTCTGTGGAAGTAAGCATGAAGTGCTCCAAAATCTCCTGGTAGATGGCTGTGTTGACCCTGGACTTAATGAAGCACAGTGGACCAACACCAGCAGATGACATGGCTCCTCAAATCAACACAGACTGTGGAAACTTCACACTGGACTTCAAGCATCGTGCATTGTGTGCCTCTCCATTCTTCCTCCAGACTCTGGGTCCTTGGTTCCCAAATGAGATGCAAAAGTTGCTCTCATCAGAAAAGAGGACTTTGGACCACTGGGCAACAGACCA
This sequence comes from Liasis olivaceus, assembly GCA_030867105.1. NCBI lineage: Eukaryota > Metazoa > Chordata > Lepidosauria > Squamata > Pythonidae > Liasis > Liasis olivaceus. The sequence goes on along the minus strand of CM061348.1, from coordinate 89,999,866 downwards.
GTTCTTTTTGTCTATAGCCCAGGTAAGACGCTTCTGACGTTGTTTGTTGTTCAGGAGCGGCTTGACAAGAGGAATACGACATTTGAAGCCCATGTCCAGGATCCGTCTGTGTGTGGTGGCTCTTGATGCACTAACTCCAGCCTCAGTCCACTCCTTGTGAAAGTCCCCAACACTTTTGAATGGCCTTTTCCTGACAATCCTCTCCAGGCTGCGGGCCTCCCTGCTGCTTGTGCACCTTTTTCTACCACACTTTTCCCTTCCACATAACCTTCTATTGATGTGCTTTGATACAGCACTTTGGGAACATCCAACTTCTTTTGCAATGACCTTTTGGGGCTTTCCCTCTTTATGGAGGGTGTCAATGATGGTTTTCTGCACAACTGTCAGGTCAGCAGTCTTTCCCATGCTTGTGATTCCTACTGAACCAGCCTGAGAGACCATTGAAAGGCTCAGGAACCCTTTACAGGTGTTATGGATTCATTAGCTGATTAGAGTGGGACACTTTGAGCCTAGAATATTGAACCTTTTCACACTATTCTAATTTTCTGAGATTGTGAATTTGGGGTTTTCATAAGTTGTACGCCATAATCATCACAATTATACCAAAGTAAGGCTTGACATATCTCGCTTTGCATGTAATGCGTCTATCTCATATATTGGTTTCACCTTTTGAGTTGCCATACTGACATAAATGAACATTTGCAGGATATTCTAATTTTTCGAGTTTCACCTGTAGTGTAGATGTATAACCTAACACCCAGTGCTGTGACCCTGGAGTTGAGACAGCCAGCAGAAAGTCAGTGGAATGAAAATAAGCACCAATGTTTATGGTACATGTTGATACCATCAGGAAGGATACCACAATTATGAAAAGTAACAGTAAGGTCAATGAAATAGCTTATGTAAAGATTTCAGGAGGAATAACACTGGTGATCACATTACTCCCTTATCTTTCTCTTATCTATTTGTTTCAGTGTTGTAGCCAATGTATATAATGTAGGGGGTGGGCTTGCTCAGGGCTCTCTCCTGCAGTCTGCCAGCAGGGAGCCCAGTGACTCACTGTAAATATTTTCCAATAAAGTATACTTTGTTGTTTCTATCTCCAAATGCTTTGGTTGTGCTTTTAGTGAGCGTTTCCCTCACAACATACCCAAACTTTATACAATAATCACTAGATGTGTTTTATTTAAGTATTTTGGCTGTTTTACCTTTTTCTTTCATTGTTTCAGATGAACCTCCTAAGACCTATAATAAAAATGTTAATTCCCCCCTCAATGGGAAAGGCATCTCAATTGCAGCCCTAGGTTCCTTGAGTCATGCTATCTTATATAGATAGGTATCACAACTGTTACAGTGTAGCAGCCTTCTTTTGTCTGTGTACTGATACAAGAAAGTTAACACTGTGTCAGAGAAGATCCTTTATTTGCCTAAAATAGATTCTTCCAGTTTGATGGAAACATATTCTAAATATATTGTAGAGTAAGGTATTCAGAACTTTCTTTTTTATTGAAATTTACAGATACAAAGATAAAAAATTAATATAAACTAAGCAAAATGTAAAAAAAGAAAAAAATGCAGAGAAAAAGAAAAATAACAGTAATAAAGAAAAAAGATATATAAAGAAATGACTTCCCCTTCATCAAGACAAGTACAAACAATATCAGTAACTTATCACCTTTGCTGATATGACAACAAAAGGTCTCTTCTTACCATATCTCACCTCTTATCTATAAACAAATTATAAAGCCCCATCATTCAGTTCTAATCAGCAAAAATCCATTATGAATTACCAGAAATAACAACATACATGCATGCATACATACATACATATTAACCTTAATCAGATACACCAGTTTTATATTCTTTTCCTTTATTTTTAACACAATAACTTATCACTTTCTTTAAAAATACACCAAAAGATATCTTCTTCCCATATCTTATCTATAAAGAAATCTTTAAAGACTCATCATTCAGTCCTAGCCAAGAAAAGTCCATTAACAGCTGCCAGAAACAACATGTATATTTAACCTTGATCAAATAAACTAACTTTGTATTCCTTCTATTTACTTTTAAGAATCTTGATCTTAAATAGTGTCCCAAAAGTTGATTTCTTATCATTTCCTCTTTGTCTCTTCTCAGAAATTCCTTCATAGGTTTTACACACCTCTTTTGTAAAACCAAGATAAGAAAGGTATGCAAGTCACTTTTCTGATTTATTATTTGTATGTCTCCTTTAATTACTAAGACGTCAGCCAGTTTCATTTGTAAATCCAGTATAACATCTTTTTCCATATCATTCTTGTAGCTTGACATTTTAAAATCCACTTTCAGATGCACATTTGAATCAGCCTCAGTCTTTGTTTTGTCCAGTAAAATCTGTCCCTCTTCTATTATGTCTTTTAAATCCATTTTATAATAGCAGACAAGCTTAAAGAGTAATTTCTGAACGCATTATTCACAAATATCCTTGAATTCTTCCAAAGTGAGATATTTTTGCTCCATTCTGTAAGGGTCTCTTCTCCTTTAATTATAATCTTTAGTTCTTTCTGGTTCCCTCTAGTGTCCACCATTCAAAGTCCCCTCTTATCATTTTTTCCCCCTTAATCAACAACACTTTCCCATGGGAAGGTTTCTTACAGTTAGTTTAAAATCCATATAAAATTTTAAACAACCCACAGGAAGGATTCTTGTAGTTGATTTCAAAATCTTATTTCAAGTTCCTATGGCCGCTTGATCTGTTTATAACTTTCAGAAATCAATGTTCTAGTCACCCTTTTGCTGTTTATTCAAATATATATATATATATATATATATATATATATATATATATATATATATATATATCCTTAAACTTGCATGAAACTTCATTAAGGATAGAAGGAAACTCACCCAGTGTAATGAAACTTACTTTTCTGAAGATTCTTAATATCCAAAGGCCATTAACAAGCAATTTCCAGAAGTGATTAAGAAAGGATGTATGCGAAGCCAGCGTCCTTTTGAAGGCTGTGAACCACAGCTTGGGCAGAGATGACTTTCCCTCAGCTCCCAGAGCTCTAAAACCCATCAGAGACTACTGTCTTATGGTCTCCTTGTGGGAAGCCACTGCATGGAGTGCTTGTAGGCTCTCCTGGTCCTCTCCTTTCTTCAGAGAGGAATTCCGAGGAGCCGATTCATTTGCCAGCTCCTTGTTCTGCCACAGTTGTTGGCTTCACTCTCTCAGAGCTTCCACTGCTTCCCCAGAAGAGTCCAACTATTCAGAACTTTCAAGAGGGACTCCATCAGAATCCTAAGTGAGGTAGACTTCAAAGTGATTCCATGAAGTGAAGCAGTACTCTGGTTTCATCAACCAAGCAGCCTTGCCACTTCACTGAATAGCAAAGACTTCTGTGCACAAAATGTGCAAAAGCCAGTGCCAGCCAGGTAGACTGGGCCCACCTTGACTTTATGCCAAAATAAAGCAATGTACATCTGTCAGATGAAACATCTTTTCAGAGAGGATTGTTCACGAACCACATATTCCTGTTATAAAGAATGAAGTCCAGCATATCAGAAAGACACCAATTTGACCTAAGCCATCAGACCATAAGTCACGCAATTTAACTAACAGAGTTAATACCACCACCTATGACCTCATCTGGCATGAGTTGATATCTAGGTAAAAGCATACAATGTTGCTGTTTTCCTTTAAATAGTTTCAGTTACAACTTTCATAATGTTTGAATTATTAAGTGATAGTTCTCTTTGGTTTTAAACAAGCTTAAAGTCACTTAATATTTTTGCTACTCTAAATTTAGTTCCCAACATTAAACCGAAGCAATATTAGCTTTTGTTCACACATATTGCAATTTTCTGTCCTAGGCACCATTCAGTTCAGGCAGTTCTTGCATAATGATGAGCTAAGTAGGGTTTTTCATGCCAGCTGAAATTCAAAATATGAAATAAATAGGCTTAACTAAAATATTTTTTTGTGTCTATCAAATTAAAAAAAAAAATGTCCAGGGTGGCTTACAATAGTGCATAATATCAATAAATAAAAGCCATCAAGCATAATGCTTACAACGGCTAGAAAATTAAATATTGCACATTTGTTAATAATGCACCACAATTTTAAAGCATAGGGAAGCAAAAAAGTCTTTGTGTAGAAAGTAAAATACATTAATATGGAAGTTGAGCAACCTTCCCTGAAGATAATTGTTCCACTATTCACAACTGTAATAAACAATTTTGCCTTTCATGGTTTTGAGCCTGGGTATCTTCAGATGCCCATGGTCCCAGCAGTCTCTGCCAGTGAAATAAGATTTAGGTGAGAAATTTCCTTTGGGGCCCTTATGTCCAGGAATGCCATCTGCAGAAATCACAGGGGCAGACCTTCTTTACCACAGCTCCCCTTTTGTGGAAAAGCATCCCTCTGGGCATCAGATTGGTCCAGTGCTTTTCTGTGGTTTGGTTTGGTTTTTTCAAAAGCTTCAAACCTGGGCTGTTTCAACAGACCTCTGAGATTTGATGGATAAATTCCCTGCAGCAGAATATTTGTAGGGATAAGCATTACTCCTGGTGCTTTTTTACTGATTATTATAATTTATTCTAATTTAATTGCATTACTGAAAGAGATATGGAAGCCTCTCAGTTGTGATTGGAGCAGCATGTAAACCTAGACAGACAGACAGACAGACAGACAGACAGACTGACTTTCCCATATAGCTCACTTCCAGTGGAATGAGGAAGATCTTAATGTACAGGCAGATTTAGGTAAGAATGCACATGAATTAACCAAGTCTCAAACAGGTTGAATGTCAAAAGCATGTATTTTCAACTTAAATTAGGCTTAGAAATGAATGATATGCCAAAATTTCCCTTGTGATTTCTCCCCTTTAAAAAAGGCATCTGTTTATCTTTGACAATGTTATCCAAATTTATCTTGGGGGGTGGTGATGATATTTCTGAGCTTATTGTCAGTGGTGGTAAAGAATGTGCTGCTAAATTTACTATTTTTGTATTATATTTTGAGGCCTCTCCAATAGCCCAAGTATGTGTAGGAGTTCCCAGTCTTGGGATCTGATTGAATTATGAAAAACTAGGGGGCTAAAAACTGTGGGAAAGATGATTGTACAATATAAGACAAGTGATTCCCATCCCCTTGGCCACTTCATATCTAAGTGGGTACAAGAATACCATACCCAGTTTATGCTGAGTCGGATCCCGGGTAATCTTCACAAGCAGTCCCAACATAAGTTTGAGTGAAAATGACCTTGGGATCCCAACAGCATGCAGGTGCTTAAAGCATGTCTGCTAGGTTGAATCATTCTCTGAGTGTTCCTTCTGTATGCATAACTTGGATTTCATTTTTTTAAAAAGAAATAATTGTTTTGTTATTGTTGCTTTGACACTGAGTGGCAATCCTTTTTAGAGCTTGTCAGCCAAATCTATTGCCATGTGACAGTCGTCCTCTCTGTAAGGTGGTTCCTTTCTGCCTGCTGACAGTAAGAGCTTCCAAGCTGACAGGACAGGCTTATGCCTCTTTAAAGGGAAAAAAGAAATAAAGTTGGGGGAATGGAGGAACCTTTCTGTCAAAACAAAGGCATTCCTTTCAGCTGCTTTTTATTACACCTGACTGTAGACATGAAGTTTACACAGAAGATTTTATTTGCACATGTTGTTTTGAAAACATGCAGCCACTTTGTAATCTAACAAAGTCTTCAATGCATGACTCTAAATAAAATCTTAAATAATGAAAATCCTTAATAAGTTAACTCCTGTCCAGAGACTGCTATTTTCAAACAATATTAATGTACTGCTTGAAAATTGAGATTGAATATACAGCTAGATCATTTCAATTAAGTTTCTAATCTAAAATGTTATTAAACTGGGGAAGTGAAATTAAGGGGTGGCTTTGTTTAGCCACTGCAAATGAATTTCTTCAACCATTTCTTTCCAAGGTGATCTTTTAAAGGAGATAGGGAACATTACTGGAACACTTCTTGCACTGAAACAGACACTTTTTACCAAAATCCTTTTTAGTTTATCAGTTCCCTAGTTAATAGCTTGTCAAGAAACCTTTTCAAAAGAACAGAAGATGAATGGTTTATATATGATCAAAGGAAATATCTAATTCTTATAAATAAGAAGGTTGCCTCTTGGATAGCTTTTCTGTCCCAACCCTGGACCAGGAGACCTTGCTCATGGTCATTCACACCTTGGTCATTTTCTGTTTGGATTACTGCAGTAAGCTTTCCATGGGGCTGTTGTTGAAAACTGCCCAGAAGTTACAACTGGTTCAGAATGCAATGGCACATGCAGTGTTGGGTGCCACTAGGTTTGCCCATATTGCATCCCTGTTGCTTAGTGGCATTGGCCCCCAGTTTTCTTCTGGGTTCAATTCAGCGTGATGGCTATCACCTTTAAAGTCTTACATGGAAGAGGACAGGTTTTCTGCAGGACTGCCTCTCCCTGAGAGTATCTGCACTTCCCACCAGAGCAGATAGGGTAAGCATGCTCCAGATCCCTTCCCTTAAATATTGCTAATATTGCCATCCTGTGGGTCCTCGGAAGCATGTGTTTTCCATTGCAGCCCCTGCCTTATGAAACACTTTCCCCCCTAAGATCTGACAGTCCCCCAACTTTTTAACCTTCCAGAGAGCACTTAAGACCTGGCTGTTCCCTCAAGCACTGAAATAGGATGAGGTCTGATTGAGATGAGAATATGAGTTGCATCAGGGAAGTGCAGTTGTGGCACCAAGTTTTCCTGTGGGTTTTTTTAAATGTTTTTTTTTTGTTTTGTTTTTTAATATTATGTATATATGTATGGATGTGTGTGTGTGTGTGTGTGTGTGTGTGTATACACACACACATAAATATATATTTCGTTATAAGGTGCCCAGAATTGGATTTAAGATGGGCATCTATAAAAATGTTTTATATAAAATAAAAACCTGTCCACACTCACATACACACACAAACAAAATGTTGCTACCAGTATGAAATTCGTGGAGGATATGTTTATTGCTGTGTATTAAGTATGACAGGTTAATACCAGGCAATTCTATTAGTATATCTTTATTGCTTTCTTCAACCATATCTATGTTTCATTTGCATATGCTTTCTATGTCTGCATGTTGTTTCTTTTTAGACTGGAAGTTTTATTAATGTTAAAGTGTCTAAGGTATTAGTTTTCAGTGGTTATAACTATCATTACCCAAACTGGCAATATCAGGGATTATGTGAATTTCATTAACATGTTTTAAAAGTTCTAGAGTCATCATACATTCTTGCAAACTATGTGTACTTGTAAACTTTAAACACTCTTGGGAATTATATCTCAGACAATTCACAACATTTATGCTGGAGCAATGTAAAATACTATGTAAGAGATGGTCAAAACTTTGTTTATCCTACCACTAGACTCAGCCAATATTTTCCTTTCAAAAACATTGAGGCTAAATTATGTCCTTATCACTTTTTTTTATGAGCTATATAGCCATGTCTTGCTGCTTTCAAACCTTAGTTTAAAGGTTGGTTTTACATTATTTTGATTTACACAGTCTGTTTTCTTCCAGAAACCTGCAGTTCCTGAATTCTACTGCTTTCTGGAAATTTCATCACCTACATCACAGTCTTGGTTCCTGTTATCTCAACCTCAACTCAACTCTAAGTCTTTTTCAAAATAATTCCCAGAGGCCTGAAGTTCCATTCACTTCAGGTATAATCAACAACATAATATTTTCTTCTTTAAAATCCCTACAAGAACTTTTGAATAACTATGCTTTTCATGGGCCTTCTATCACTCCACATTTATTAGCTGACCTAATCAGATTGTGACAGTGTGATTAGTTAAACATTTAGCTAAAATTAATGTATAGCAGCACAACTAAGCCACCACCTTCTCAGTTATATTATATCCCTGCTCAGATATCACTTTCAGATCACATATACTGCAATGCACCAACAAATTTAAAATGTTGTATTTCTTCATATGATACCCGCTTTTTCTTGTTTTTGTGAAACAAATGAATCATGTATCCACTTTGGAAATTTATACCTATGATGACCTTCTAAGTGATTAATCCAGTTCTTAGCCTCCCCTTTCCTTCTGAACAATGAAGTTCCCAAAGATCTCATTTTAAAATAATAGATAGTAATTAGTTTTACAATATTAATATACATATCTACTGATCACACTATTCTTTTTCAAGGTAGCAACAACATGCAGAGAGTAGAAAATGAATAAGAAATACTAAGCCAAATAAATTAAAGGGTTTCTGTAAGAAAAAGAAAAAGCTGAAACTAGTTTATGACACTCTCCACTATACCTCCCTATAACTTTCTATCCATACAAGCCATCCTTACTTCCACTAGATACATACAACACTTCATACACTGGCTTCTGTTTTCAAACCTCTCAACTGTCTCTCTCTTCCAGATTCTCACCAACTTCATCCAACCTGAGCTTTTTGCTCTCTCCCTTCCTTTCAACCTGTTCACCGTTTTTGTTCTAGAACTCAATCCTCATTCTTTCTCTCTATATGACTGTAGTGGCAAGGCAGAAGATTGGTGAGGAAGTCGTATTATGGACCCCCTTTTCCTTTTCCATGTATGTACCTGTGTAGAAAGGGCTACTTAGCCAGCTGAGGCAATTTAGTATGTATTGTAGCAAGGCTGGTATTATAAATTCCTCCACATGTTTCAGCAAGCTTTGTGGATTGCATCATTGCATTTTAAATCACTCTCCCCTTTAAAACTTTTATCCATTTTCCTACTTGAAATAATTATGATAAAAAGGACAGCATTAGCTCCCTAATCCTAAATCTGCAAAGGGGAGGAGCAGGAGCAGCTGCATGTTAGAAACAATAGTTCCCATAAAAGTATTCTTAGCAAAGGTCAACTGTTATTGACGAGAAGTGTCATCAGATCATTTATTTATTTATTGAAAATATATGTATGGCCACCCATCTTAAAACACAAGTTCTGGGCAGCTCATAGCAGTAATAAAACGGCAAATCATGAAACCATAAAATCATAAAAACAAAATTAAAACTAATAATCATAAATAATAACAACAAGAAGAACTCAATAGGTAGATAAAAATGCCAAATCCAGTCTAAACAACTGGCTGACTGTGCAAATCATCATCATCATCATCTATCCACAGGCTCCCATCACTCTAGCCCAGTCCCTGGGCAATGAGCCAGGTCTTGATGGCCTTCTGGAAGGCTAAGTCGGTGAGTTTTCAGCCAACAGCATGATAGCATCTATATACAAAAGTGAATGTACATTCACATTCCTAAACAATGTGCCTTTAACTTTACCACAAGCATTCCTAATACATTATTCATAAATACATTAAACAACCGAAGGGATGTTTCACATCCTTGTCTTACTTATTGTTCAGTGTTGAACAAGTTGATAATCATTCTATTTTTTTTTTTCCATTATTATCTCTTCTGTATTTTTATTCAGAATTCTGCTTAATACTTTTGCTGGCTTATGAAAAACACTAATTCCCCTGTAGTTTTTGCATTCGTTCTTGCTATCTTTTCCTTTGTATAAGGGAACAATATGAACATTTTTACAATAGTCAGGCATGGATGCAGTCTTCACCCCAAATTAAGCAAGTTATGGAGTCACTCCATAACCATCTAAACCAGTGTTTTTTCAACTTGGCAACTGTTAGGTGTGTGGATGTCAACTCCCAGAATTCCCCAGCCAGCATGGGGAATTCTGGGAGTTGACATCCACACACCTAACAGTTGCCAAGTTGGAAAAACACTTATCTAAACCTATACCCTTACCATTTTCCATTTTCAAACATTCTCAGCACTTACAACTTCCTTTGCATCCATTTTTCTGGGACACTAACTTTTATAGCATTCATTTCAGTTCCACACTTTTACATATCACTGTCATTCCCATATAAATCTCTAAAATTTTCTTTATAGCTTCCCTCACTTCATTTTCATCGGCTCACAGCCTTCCAAGTGTCATGATTATCACATGTTGGAATCATAGATATTGGCATCCACCAGTCATTCTGACTGGTTTTTTTTCTTTTCTTTTTTCTTTTTAAGTAACATAGAAATAGTTTAGACTAGGTTATCTATTCCACATATAGCATTCCCTGATCATTGTAAAGATGTATCAGCCAGCATTGAGACAACCTTCCAAACGGCAAGGATACAAGAGTCTTAGAGCTGGTACTTATATAAATATGCCTACATACAGGCCACTTGGGGTGGCATAGCATTTTTCTCCACTTGTCTATACAGAGAGAGCTGGAAAAACTAGCTTGAAAAGATAAATAAAATGTATGAAGCTGACCAAATGGCTGCTCCTCCATATGACAGCTGCTGGACACAACCTTCCAACCTTCCTAAACTTCCTAAATCCCCAAACATCAATGAGCTATTTTTTTGGCGGGGAGGGGGGCTTTGACACAGTTTTTGACTCCTGGCAATTGCCTGGACAAGTCCCTGCAGTTTTCTTGGCAAAGTTTTTCAGAAGTGGTCTGCCATTGCCTCTTTCCAAGGGCTGAGAGAGAGTGACTGGACCAGGGTCACCCAGCTGGCTTCATGCCTAAAATGGGATTAGAACTCATGGTCTCCCGGTTTCTAGCCTGGTGCCTTGACCACTACACTAACCTGCCTTCCTATGTGCTCTGTAGGCACATAAAACCTTGCACTCTTATTGGGGAGGGGAATACAATAGAAAGGCTACTTGGCAAATTGTATCACTGATAAAAATGACTAACAAGAGAAGAGGGAAAATATATAGATCCTCTGTTTTGCAAAATAGGGAAGTTTCCTGTATAAACAAGTGGGGGGGGGGGGGGGACCTATGCCAGCCTAAATGGCCTATATATAAGTGTTTCATTAGAAAATAGAGTTCTTCCTGGAATTCTTGTGTGGTAACCTTAACTTTACTTCTAATAAATATACTTAGAGCTTATCAATTCTTATTCTTTGGACTATCTGTTTTAATGAAAAGGAAGGAATTCTGAGAGTTGCCATATCTGGACTGCAAAAATCCAGACAATCACTAGCTGGCACTGATGTAGCCCTTCTATTGTATATCCCCCCCCCCCCCCCCATGTTAGAGCAGGGGTTTTATGGAAGCTCATAGGAATCCAGAAACATTTCTCTGTTTCTTTGCTACCACTTGGCGTCCTCTGGATTTTTGCAAAGCAGAAATGGCATCATTAATGATATTAGGACTTACAAGTATAAGTTTTAATACATAACTATTACTGAAGTACTCTGTTTTGACCAAAGGAGTGCTGAAAGAAAGCCTTAAAAGTTACTGTAGGCCATAATCACATCTAACAAATGTCACCTGAACAGCATTACAAATGAGTGAAAGTTCCAGAAAAAGGATATGAAACTGAAAATGGATTGGAGGATTTCCTTTTCCTGCTTATCTGAGGTCCACAGATTACAATTGTTGTAGACCTAGTGGTCATTTCCTAAAAATTCCCAACCTTCTCCCTGTAGGATGAAGACATATTGTTTTCAGACTCTGTTGCTTATTCATGTTCTCCAGTTTAAGTACAGAAAGAAAGAAAGTTTCAATCCATGTGTGCAGAACTAATCTGTTTAAGGAATAAATCTGTTGCTTTAATGTGAATACTAAGAAGATAATACAATAGAAAATGTTTTTGAAGGGATGTTTTCCTAATTTGTTCCCAAGTGATGGAGTGTCCTTCTGCAGGAGCTGTGCTTAACCTCTATCCTTTCCACATCCAAAACCATTCCATAAACTATTCCATCAATTCTCAAAGGCTTCTTCAAATGTTATAATCATTATAATTAAATTTTTATCCCACCTTTTTTATATGTAACTCAAGGTGGCAAATATGCCCAATACTCCTGCCTCCTATTTTCCCCATAACAACAACCCTGTGAGGTGTGCTGGGCTGAGAGAGTGACTGGCCCAAAGTTACCCAGCCAGCTTTTGTGCCTAAGAAAGACCCAGAATTCACAGTCTCCTGGGTTCTAGGCCAGCATTGTCAGCATGTTTATTAGAAGTGTTATCAATATAAGCATTTTTTAAAAAGTATACTTAATTTCCGTTATATTTCCACCCCAGATCTTCACTTGAAACCTGAGACACTTCCAAGCCAGAAGCATCCACAGGAGGATGTAGCATCAAAGGGGACAAATGGCAAAAAAAGTGTTGCATTCTTGCAGCACAAGATCTTTCCCTTCTGTAGGGGTATTGTGACCCTGCATGCATGTAAAGTACAAAAGGGGTGGATCTTGCATTGCAATAACATGATACTGCTTTCATCATTTTCATCATATAATTCTGTGAATGCCCTTTTCTAAACTTATACTGATAACAACCTATCCATCCATCTATCTATATATGCATATGTATTTCCAATTATTTATCCCTGGACAACTTGGGAGACAAATTCACCAAGACTACTCATTGTAATGTGAATAACAAAACTTGGTACAGGTACCAAGGCAGCATCAAAGTTTCAGAATATTTAAACCCCTTGGAATTTATACTCCCTGCATTTTACTTGTAGTTACAACATATTCTTTTCTTCAAACATATTCCCACACTGCAAACCTTAACAGCTGGCTTATATCACAAATGTTTCAAACAGCCTTGCCAATGTGGACTGAATTTAAAGGTACACACTTTCTTTCTACAACACCATTACAGAAAGCAAGCAAAAGAGGCTGTGTATGTGTGTGTTCGTGTGTTTTAATCCTCTACGGTACAGGGTATCAAGAAAAATAAAAAAACAAAACAAAAAACTTTCTTATGTCTTTTGGACTTAGGGGAATACATAGAGATTTAGTTCAACATATGTATATTTCAAGAGTGACAGAAACAATTTGTGGAATTGTTCATGATTATTGAAGACAGGTTAGCTGTTTATATTATAATTATACTGCATATATTATATCCATTAAAAAAAAAAAGAATTTAAATTTGTAAAGTGTTAAGTACCTGGAGGGCAAAAAGGCTGGATATGAAACTTTTAAGACTGAATGCCTATAGTTAGGCTAAAACAATAGAATTTATTAACTACAGTTTTCATTGATTTTATTATGTATGATTTCATTTTCTCAGGACACTTATTTTAAGAGCACCCACCCACACAGAGACATACAGATGCCATTTTTGTTCTGTTTCACTTTATTTATTTATTTGTAAATTACAAAATGCCCTGTTTACCATCTTTATTGGGGTTCTAAGTATATTGGGTTTTGGCTTATTGAACTGTGTTTGCTACCATTGAACAACATTGCATGGGCAGATGTTCTCACAGAACCATACGAAGTCCAGGTGATGATTAACCTGAACCAGCCAGAGTGGTTTACTTCTGAAAAGTCTCCAAGCTTTTGTACTACTGTTCTCATGTCTTCCTGGCACAGAAAGCAATAGAAGGGGCAGGGACTAGAAGATAGGAATGTCATTCTCTTAAACCTCTTGAATTCGACTGGGAAAATCTTCTAATTTTCTTAAACGTTTTTCAGATGAAATGAGATTGATATGATCATATGAGAACTTATGCAATTCTAGTTAAGATGGCTGGTGTGGATCTTCCGGGCTGTGTGGCCGTGTTCTGGAAGTTCTGTTTCCTAACATTTCGCCAGCATCTGTGACCAGCATCTTCAGAGTGCAGGAGCACAGTCAGGAGCAGTTCCCTCTGTGCCCAGGATGGTGTGACCCTTTTGTGGGTATTTATAGAGATCTGAAGGGGGGGGGAATTGGGCGGGGTTTGGGGGGGCTATTTTTCTGGTTGCTGTAGTCTGCAGTGTCTTTCGTGTTCTTTTATCCTGGTATGGATGCTGCATTTTGTGGTCCCGATGTATACTTGCCCGCAGCTGCATGGTATGCAGTATACTCCTGCGGTGGTGAGGGGATCCCTTTTGTCTTTTGCTGATTTTAGCACTTGTTGTATTTTTCTGGTGGGTCTGAAGATTGTTTGGAAATTGTGTTTTTCCATCAGTTTTCCCATGCGGTCTGTGACCCCTTTGATGTAGGGCAGAAAAATCTGCAGTAGCTGAATATGCTCTCAGGCACACTGGACACAAAATCCTATTTGAAAACACAGAGATACTGGACAGCACCAACAGCCACTATACCAGGCTATACCGGGAAGCCATTGAGATTCACAAACACCAGCACAGTTTCAATAAAAAAGTGGAGAGCCTAAAAATCAACAAAACCTGGCTTCCAATCCTGAAAAATACAGCCTGCAAAAGGTCAACGAACTCAGCTCAACCACCAGGACATGCGAACAGCTCACACAATGAACATGCTAATCACCCTCAGCAGCCACTCGTTAACAACTCAATAGAAGAAAAAACCCTGCCTAACCCACAGGAAGATACACAGATATTCTGAAACCAAAACAAGCAGCCACTCATTTATTCAAATATTTTTCCAGAAATCAATATGGAGGATTTTCATGTGAGATAGATAGATAGATAGATAGATAGATAGATAGATAGATAGATAGATACACACACACTGTATTTCATCAAAGTCATTGAAAACAAGTCAATATTATTCACTTATGTGAACCATGCAGCACTGATTTTTTAAAGATGTGTAGCTTTAAAATATCCAGTACCTTGTGTTATATTGAGAGAATAGTTTAATTTTAATTGCATTTGAGCAAGTAGTCCTTTTGCATTATGCATTATATCAATTATTATGGTAGAAGAAACACACAAAATACATTAATTATAGGTTGTGACCCTGTAAATCATGAAAATACTTTTCTGAAGTAAATTATTGGCTCTAATTAGCTTCGTGCTTGCCAGTGCTGGCCAAAATTCAAGTGATCTATTGCTAATATTGGTTATTTTGTATGGCATATAAAACATTTGCATTTAGTAAGGTTCTGTGTCCCTTACGCTTGTTTGAATAGCTCTGATCTGATCTGAATTGGAGATTCAAGATTTGAAGAGGTTTCTGTTTTGAGGGCAGCTAATTCAATTCAAACTGCTCTGAGAGTCTTCCAATGGATATAATATGGAAAACAAGCTTTTCCCTTTCCACCTGTTTTTTTTCTGAAGAATGACCATTGAATTGCCCTTGTGGGGTGGCATACATTTATTCCTTTTGATCGCTGGAATTTCTGGAGTTGCATAGCTAGTTGGCAAGTATGAACCACCACAGTCAGGCTCTGCAGGGCACAATTTACTAGCAAAATTTGGTCTCTTCCGGGCAGGATTCATCAGAATGGACACTAACTTGTACTGTAATTGAGAAAGTGAATGAAGCCTAAGGTAATGTTAGCTTTGCCACCCAAAAAAAAAAAAGTTCTGGTAGGTTAAGAGTTTAATAAGGCATTAAATTGACTGCTTGTCTACTAGTTTCAATGTCAGATAGCTCAGCCTCCTCTCTTTCTTATACATCATGTACAGAACTGAAGTTGCAACCTTGACCATTGCCTGTAACAACTCTAGAAGCAGAAGAAAAGCCATAGACTCTGTAAGGCACTTTGAAAGACTTCTACTTGATAGGATTTGTTGCTTGGATGTAGGCCTCTACTTCAATTTGCAAATCTCCTTTGACAAAACTTAATCCAACAAAGGCACCTCTTGGAAGTTTTGCACAGCTTAATTGCCCCCTTGAACTGAACCAGTAACTGATCACCCTTGCTTCAACTCCAGTTCTACCAGCACTAGCAGCCTGATAGCTTCTAGGCCTGAGTCATAAGAGTCCTACCTGTTTGACATTTGTTCCTGAGAGACCTTGAAGTGGTGTATCTAGCCAGGCTTAGGCAAAGGATCCAAAGTGGAGGATATCCAAGGGGGGGCACTTCAGAGGTGGAATGAAAGCCACTTCAGGAATATGAGATTTGTACTATAATTTGCACTGCATTCTGTTGTGTGTACCTGGGAAATGCTACAATCATATCACAGGGAGGGATGATTATGGTAATTGTGG
The DNA here is from genome assembly GCA_030867105.1 of Liasis olivaceus. NCBI lineage: Eukaryota > Metazoa > Chordata > Lepidosauria > Squamata > Pythonidae > Liasis > Liasis olivaceus. The sequence continues at coordinate 89,983,954 of CM061348.1, read as the reverse complement.
GTGGATGGAAGTACAGCATCAGGAAAATATAACACATCAGTTAGGAAGAAGAGAGATGAGACCACTTGCACCTATTTCTTCTTCTGGTTAATCCCTCATTCAGATGAGTTATAATAGCCATACTAGCTTAACCCCTGACCTGCAGTGCTGCTGTTAAGTGCTAGGTCAGTGCATAATGAGATCTGTGTCAACCATGATTGATTGTGACTAGTGTATATACCCAAGACCTGAATCAGAGAGCAGGAAATGTTAGTCTCTCCCAGCAGTGCCCTAGGATAGGTCAAGAAGTCAAGAGGAGGCACTTGCTCTAATCTGTAGGGATTCTCTTTCTCTCTCTGAGCAGTGGCTCAGTGCTTTTCAAGTCCTGAAAGTCTCTTTGCTCTTGAGTATTCCTTTGGAACTTACATCTTTTCTTGAGACAGTGGACTTGTGTACTCTGAAAAATTAGGGATAAGCATTCTTTACAAATTTGCAAAACCTAGAAAAGGCTGGATAGCCTTCACATTTCTAGGTGCCTCCCATGAGAGCCACCCAGAGTCATTTTAGATTGGGTGGCCTTCTAAATCTAAACAAATAAATAAACCTGCATTTTTGTGGAATCCATTTGTATCCTCTCTATAAAGATCCAGTAACCGAATAATCTAATTGGAGAAGGTCAAACATGCATTTTTCTAAGTTAGCAAAACAAAACACAAAAACAGCAACAACAAAACCCTTGTGTTTGGAGAGTCACTTGGGCAAAGATGGGTCTTCTGAAAAAATCAATACATCATCCAAGTACACCACATATTTTGTACAAAATACTAGAAAGTATTTCTTTCATGAAGCTGGAGAAGACTGCACCACAATGAACCAATCCAAAAGACATTATTGTGTACAGTACTCAAATCTGCCATACTTATTATCAAAGGCAGTTAAGTATTCATGGTCCTGTTTTATTCTGCTCAGTTGGTACCTCTCTCTCAATTCCAATTTCATGAATGTGTGTGCCTTTTAAAGGTGGCCCAGTAGATTTGAAATAAGCAGTGGGTAGTTAGCCCTAATTATTAGGGAATCTATTCTCATTCACAGTCCTAAAATAATTATCTCCCTAATGGGCAAAAAAAGTGGCTGCAGGTGCTGGGGCTTTCGAAGGATGACAATAACTCTTTTTCAGATTATAATTCAGAAATTCCTTTAAAGTGGCCAACTCTTGAGTAGACAGGTGGCATTGCTTCTTAGCTGGGATCTTGACTACCAGCTTCAAGTTGGTGGTACACGTACACACTCAGTGAGGATGGCAGTGTAATTCCATCTTCCTCCTCAAAACCATCAGCAAACTCTTCATACTTCTCTGACAAGGAAGGGGTTTCGGAGAACTGAGTAGACAAGAGAGAGGGATGAAACTGCAAAGCTTGCAAATGGTTCAGTTGACCTCTTTGAGACAGAAAAGAAATTGTTCCTTGTTCCCAGTAAACATCTGGATTATAGTTTTGCAGCCAATCACTGGGTACAATGGGAACATGTAAGGAAGAGTGGTGAGAATTTTGTATGACCGTTTACTGTTAGTTACAGAGGTGTGTTGCAAAACAGCACCAACTCAAAGCACTCACCCATTAATTATTTCCACAGGCATAGGCTTTTCTCATATCTGTGGGCAACTTAAATTTTTATACTGTGACTCCTATATGAATTTGTTTGTGGCACCCACATCTACAAGAACTGACAGCTGTATTTCAAAATATGAGGTTGAATTAAGAGGAACAAGGATAATAAAATGCACTTGCCTGTTGCCAACTTCTGAGCTCTTCAGAATCCTCACTCCCACCATGATCTTGGGAGGAGAGCCTGAGAAGGTTGTCAAAAATGGGACTTTGGAGCAGTTTAGGTACTTGCTTCCTATGTGGCCTGCAGTTTCACATGTTTGGTAACTTGCATCTGACAGTGCAAGTCTTGGTTAAGTGTCCTGGGGCTCCACAGCAGAAACAAAAGCTGATATATCTTCTTCTCTATTTCTCTGCTATAGACATGAATCTTTTTACTGTTCCTATCTGCATGGGGTCTCTGGTGCTGGTGTTTGAGGAGACCAGAGGGAAGTGGGGTAGTGGAGAAGAGGGTCTGTTAAACCATTCCCCCTACAATTTCCTCCATACCTCAACAATTCCAATCACCCATTTATTAACACGCAATGTTGAAGCGGTTCTTCCAATTTCTCTGGTGTGCCTTGTCTCACTAATTAAATGTCTCAGTTCATCAACAAACCTTCTCAAAACTGGTCAATCAGAGCAAGATCATTCTACCCCACATCTCTAGGATAGTACTGAAAATCCAGTACATAGTTATAAACTCTATGGTTGCTCTGTTTCCACTTGTAAATCTCTTGATTTGCTGTTTGTCTCCTAGCTGAGTCATCAAATACAGCTCTAAATCTTTGCTTGAAGTTCTGGTTACTGAAGTTATTCAGTAACAGACCATTGCCCATAATGAGGGGCATGGCTGATTTGCTACTCCTTCTTTCAGCAGGCTCAGAACAAAAATCACCCTGGAGTAATCTGTAGGAAATTCTGCTTGTAGACCCACCATAAACAATTCACACTGAATTGTGAAAGTCAGAACTTGAGCCTGGGCTCCTCCAGATTTTCCCAGCAAACTCCCATGAAGCTACGAGTACTGGCTGGCCTGCAGGCTTTTGGCAAGCCTTGTTCCAACTGCTGAGTTAGTTGCAGCATGGGATTGTGCAGGTTTGCCACTTGCTGTTGATGCTTCTCTTGTTGCTGTGGACAGCGAGGTATCCTGAGGATCTGATGCCCACTCTATGATTGAAGACAAGGTGAAGCTTTCAAGACTGATATCAGGCTTTTGAGGTAGGCCAGGTCAGGACTGAGACACCACAAGGGTTATTGGAACTCTTTTGTTGTAGACTATTCATTCATTCATTCATTCATTCATTCACTTACTTACTTACTTACTTACTTACTTACTTACTTATTTATTTGATTTCTCCCCCACCTATCTCCCCCACAATAATCTCTATAATAAGAGAATCCTGAAAGCCTGCCAGGGTTTCCTTCTGTCCTCTTTTATACCATGCAGAATCTAGGAAAGGTTATTTTGAGTCTTTCCCTTACACTTACCTATTTCCAGGGATTGAGATTTCATTTAATGTCTCTTTTATCTGTTAATAACTTTTGCATTCCTTCAGTATTTCTACTTCCCTGTACAGAACCAGACTTTCTTCGATGAAATGCATTTTCTACATACATTTCAATCGGGTTTGTGCCTCGTCTTGGCACTGAAACTACTTTGACCACTCTATTTCTTGATATGTGCTGGAAGAAGGGAAAGTGGAATCTTGTTTTATGGCTTGATCTTGGTAATTTCTTTGAGAAGTTTTCCCACCTATGTATGGAACAATTTTGGTTACGCTCATATGTGAAGTATGGCTGGGAATTTGTTGTTTCATGGCATTTATGCTGTAGGATTCCACAGAGTTCCATTTTATTTTCCATACTATTCAACATATATATGATTCAACTGCATGAGATCATATGGAGGTAAGATGTCATCAGATTATCTTCAAAGGGTGTATGCCAGGTGCCTTCTCAGGCTGAGGTCTGATAGGAAGGTATTTTTCAGTGTTTGCCTTTGAAATGTCCTCCCCAGAAAGGTTAATCTTGTACCATCTTTATTATATTTTCAGCACCACACAATGTAAGTTTTATATTCCTAGGCCTTTTAATAATAATCCTGCCATAATATATAAGCTTCTACGGCTGATTTTTCTTTTCTTTTATTCTGTATGTTTTAAGAGATGCTTTTATTCACTGTTGTAAATTAATAGTTTGCTTGCTGATATTAAAAGCATAAGCCACTTTCAGATGTTTTAAAGAGGCAATTTATTTACTTAAATATTGTAAATAAATGTGGGAATAACTTTCAGAACCATATGTTCTCCATGAACAGTCCTGGGATTTATAGCACAATCCATATTTTATTTTACTGTATGTAATTCTACCCTACCAAGTTAGTAGAAAACTCATCCAGAGGATGAAGACATATGATGCAGCCACCTTGCTGGAGCTAAATAGATTGAGATACTGATCAGACATGAATTAGAAATTCACTGGACCTTATGCTTGCTACCCTGGATTTCATGAGAAAAGAAAAGCAGGATTGCAATATTTAAAATAAGTCAGAATATCCAATCTCTTTAAGAGCAGTGGGGTATAAAAATGAAATAAATAGCAACTTATATTTGTTAGGGCCATATTGCAGAAGAGAGCTACTTGCCCCAGGAGCCAATGGGGGCTTAATCTATCTTTGTATTAGTATTATTTTTTTAATTAAGAAATGTATAAACAGAACACAATAAAAGCAACTACATCACCTTTCAGTTGGCTGCTGATTCCCAGAGAGCAGCTTTCCTAATCCAGTATTTTGTGGAATTCTGAAGCAAAAAGATGATGCTTTTCAATTACCTTGTAAGCTGGAAACAGTTACCTTGAAGGAATGCCAGAAACATTTATAGGCCATAGTGGGACAAGGGGGAAAAAAATCTCCCCTGATAGGCAGGAAGCTCCCCTTGCCCCATCCCAAACTGGGTAATGTATTTCTAAAGATAAATCATTCTTGTTTATAAGGTGAGACTCTATTGCCATCAGCCATAAATGCTGTAAAATCTGTAGTCACTGTAGTTTGCAGTTAGCATGGAAATCAAGGGCAGTACAGTGTTCTTTTACAAAATAATCTTCTGTCCAATATGGCACAATTTGTGAGCTACAGAAGTACAACTACACCAGCTGGCAGAACAGGTGACTTAAGGACTGTTGACTGCTTTAGAATGCTTAAAAAACAAAAAACTCTGCTTAATCTGATTAGAAATCTATATTCCATCTTTAGAAATCATTTCTTTATCCTACTTTATTCATATCTGCTGATTTATAGGTATGGAAAATGATAGGCATCAAACTTCTAAGAGAAAAATAGATCCAGTTCTCCAATGGCATAATGACTAGAGATGAAAAGAAATTTGCCAGATTTCCTTCTGAGTGGATTTTTGAGATCTATACATTCTGTTTCATCATGACAAAATGAGTGGCATAACATTGCAGGGCAAGCTCCTCCCAGCCTCAGTTACATATTAGTGTGCAACATCACACTCATTTTTTGTCTTTGCTCTTGCCTCCCCCTCTGATTTCACATGGCTGTAACATGGCTTGAAAGACTGCAGTAAATGTTCTGTAAAAAGAACCATTTGTTTGAGAAAGGTATATCTTAAAGTTACAGACAAAAATAAATAGCTACATGAACAGAGCTTTCCCTGGAAAATTAACATCTAAAGTATGTATACCGTGGAAATGTATGTAATAGTTGGGGTGTATGGGGTATCCAGGGAGGGGTAGCACCTCTGGTGGAGGGACCTGCCATGCCCTTTTTAGGGCCACTCATTCACCTTTGATCCCCACCTGGCACTCAGCTCTCACCTGCAGCTGTAACATGCACAAGAGGCACACCCTGGTAAACTGTCTCAGCAGATGGGCCAAACCAGGTGAGGGTAGATGATGGGTCTTCGACCCTCAATGAGGTAGGGGATTTGTCTATCCCAGTGTGTGAAGTCTGGCCTTGGCAGATTGAGTGAGGGAGACTGATCAATGGTCCAATGGTCAAGAAGTCAGGCCTAGCAGGCATTGTGGAGTGGTAAAAGCATGAGAAGTCACTTAGACATCCTGGTGATCCACTGCAACAGGAGATGATCATAACAATTGTCCATGCCACTGGATTAAGGTCTCTTATGCAGAGAGAGTGAGACTGCCTCTGTGCAATAGCTGTTCCACTTAAAAATCCATCATGCACAGGTTTCCGTTGTTCAATTCATTTTTATCTACAATTCATCTGCAATTCATCTCAGTCCAAACCTAATTCGTTGAGCCCTGCAGTGATGGGGAAGTGGTGAAGCAACAGGTGGAGATGACCACTGGCAGTTATAGTCACAAACCCTCACGTGGACAACCTTGGACCAGTGGTCATTCATCTCAGTACCTGGAACAGCAGAGATCAGATGACAGCAAGTGGGAGTATCCAGAGATTTCCAACAGCATCCAGGTGATTGGACATCACTTTTTAGTATAGCACTGCCCACCCTTGCATGAGGGAGGGGGTTCAAAAAGGTACCCTAAACATTGCCTGCCCTGCAACATCTGGCTAGCTAACTGTGGCTGGTAGATCATCTCCTTAGCAGTAGAGTATCAAGGAAAACAAGGAAAACTTATCTCTGGAGCCTGGAACATCTGCACCTTGCTGGATAGAGACAAAGTGTCAAGGCCTGAAAGATGAACAGTCCTCATAGCAGCTGAACTCCACCATTATAGCATTAACATCGCTGCACTCAGTGAGACCAGACTGGCAGATGAGTGTTCATTATAGAAAGTAGTAAGTGGATACACATTCTTTTGGAAAGGGAAACCCTACACTGACAACAGGACTCACAGAGTAGGTTTTGCAATCAAAACTGCTCTGCTGAAACATCTCTACTCTACCCACTGGAATAAATGAACCCAGTATGAAGTTCTGCTTTCCTCTCACCAAGTCCTCTGTATCACCATTGTCAGCACCTATGCGCCAACTCCCATGAGTCCAGATGGGAGGAAGGAAGATTTCTACAAGGACCTGGACCAGATTATTTGAACAACCCTGACCAAAGACAAACCTATCATTCTGGGTGATTTCACTGCTAGGGTGGGGACAGACAGCAGCAACTGGGATGGAGTTCTTAGGAGATATGGGGTGGGAAAACTAAAGAGTAACAGCCTGCTGCTTCTGAGCAAATGTGCTGAGCACAACCTGTGCATCACTAACTTGATGTTCAGACTTGCAAACAAGTACAAATCTACCTGGATGCATCCTAGGTCCAAACACTGGCACCTACTTGACTATGTCATAGTATGTCAGTGTGACCTTAAAGATGTCACCATCACCTGAGCCATGTAATGTGCTGAGTGCTAGACAGATCACAGTCTGGTCCAGTTGGTCCTCAACCTGCACATAGCCCATTTACATTATAAGCAACCAAAGACTGTCAGAAAATCATTCAACATCAGCAGACTGCCAAGTCCAATCTTTCCAAGATGTACTTAATGAAAAACTCTCTGGCAATTTACCACTTGTAGGAACCTGTTCTGAAAAGCGGGTGTAGTTTAAAGGTGTTATCACACAGACTGGAAAAAGTGTACTCAGACTGAAACCCAGGTACATCAAGACTGGTTTAATGAAAACCATTTCAGCAGCCCTCCAGGCCAAGAACAAGACCTATGCAGACTGGCAGAATGAACTATCATTTATCTCAAAGAAAGACAAGTTTGAGACCTGCAGTCCAAAGTACAGATGGAACTGCAAGAAATACAGGACGAATGGTGGCAGAGAAAGGCTAAGCAGGTGGAATGCTATGCAGACATGCATGCCACCAGAAAGTTCTTCAGTGTCATAAAGTTAGTTTATGGTCCTTCTAAATCAGGATACTCCCCTTTGCTGTCATCTGATGGGTCAAGCATGATCAAAGACCAGGAAGGACTGAAAAACTGCTTGGCTGAACACTTTTCCAACCTACTCAATAGCCTGTCCACAGTTGATCCTGATGTCTTACAGCAGATTCCTCAGCTGCCAATCTTGGATGCCCTAGACCTGCCTCCCTCTACTAACGCTATCAAGAAAGCAGTCTTCAGATGAACTCAAATAAAGCAATAGGGCAGGATGGCATTCCTGATGAGATCTACAATGTTCTAGACCCAAATGCCTTACAGGCATTCCAAGATATCTTGGAAGACATTTGGTCTACAGAGGAGATGCCTGACAACTTCTGCAATGCCTTCATCATGGCTCTCTATAAAAAATAAGGGAAGCAAATCAGACTGCAGAAACTACAGGGTTATCTCACTGCTGTCCATCGCAGGCAAGATCTTTGCTTGCATTCTCACTGCCTCAGAAAGGAACCTCCCAGAGGCGCAGTGTGCTTTCAGCCAGAATGGAGTACAGCAGACATGATATATTCCGCGAGGCAAGTCCAGGAGAAGTACATCAAGCAGAACAAGCCTCTTTGCTCTGTCTTCATTGACCTGACAAAGGCATTTGACACTTTAAACAGGGATCCTCTCTGGATCATCCTGAGACATTATGGATGCCTGAGGAAATCTGTGAGATTAATTCAACTGCTCCATGATGGAATTACAGGACAGGTCCTTTACAGTGATACATCAGCTGCATTTGTCATTTCCAATGGCATAAAGCAGGGTTGTGTGCTAACCTCAGTCCTGTTCAATTTGTTCTTTGCTTGCATGTTATCACATGCTGTCCAGGGTCTAAAGGAGGGAGTGTACATCAGGTACCAGTTGGATGACTCTCTCTTTGACCTTCACCACTTGAATGCATGGACAAAGTGCCTCCATACAGTCATCCAAGAAACCCTTTTTGCTGATGAGTGTGTGCTCCTGGCATGCAAAGTCAGTTATCTACAGTTGACGCTGAACAAATTCTCAGATGCTGCTATGCTTTTCAACCTAACTATCAGCCTGAACAAGACTGGAGTACTTTACCAGCCCGTGCCAAATACAAACCCCATAAAACCAAAAATCGCATTGATGACACCCAGTTGACAAACATAAACAGCTTCAAATACTTGGAAGGCATCATCTCAAGAGACAGGGCTTTGGACAAAGAAATTGATTCCAGGATCAGCAAGGCCAGCCAGGCTCTGGGGCAGTTATGTACTAGCGTGATCAACGAACACAACATCCATATTTCCACAAAGCTGAAAATCTACAGAGCTGTGGCTATCACTTCTCTCCTGTATGGATGTGAGTCCTGGACTCTGTACCAATGACAACTGGAGAAATTTTACATGTGCACTCTCCACTCCATCCTTGGCATTTGTTGGCAAGACCGTGCCTCCAACCTGGAGGTCTTGGATCATGCAGAATCCACCAGCATTGAGTCCCTGACTATCAGAGCCCAGATGCAGTGAGTGGGATATGTCATCAGAATGGATGACAACTATATGCCTCACCAGTTGCTCTGTAGTGTACTGGAGTCTGGGAAGAGACCTTGAGGTCAACCACACAAGCACTACAAAGATGCTGTGAAAGAAACCCTACATTACTGTGGCATCCAGCCAAGGGAATTTGAAGCTGTAGCTGGTGAAAGAACCCGCTGATGAGCCCTGTGCTATGAAGCCTCCACAGGCTTTGAAGACACATGCTGCCAAAAACTGATAGAAAACCATGAGCAGCATCACAGAAGAACACCCACAGTTACTACAATGGATTTCCAGTGCCCCATTGTGCTAGACTCTGCACTTCCAGACTGGGACTGCAGAGCCACCTCTATGATCACAGATGAACTGCACAGTGGCACATCTTCTTCAAATCCAAAGGACTACCACACATATGTAACAGCTTCAAAACAAATATAAATTCTTATTAAAACTTTGTACATTAGAAGAGTGATTCTCAAATTTCCAGAATTACTTTATGTAATAACCTTGGTTTGCCCCAAATTCCACTTTTTCCAGAAATGACATTTACATATTTCTATGCTTTCTATTGTCTTTATCAGTTATGTAAAGCTTTAAGAACATACAAATTGCTGTGATATTATGGCAATATTTTTACTGCTATAACAGTGAAACACAAAGGTAAGTAATATTCCCATTACCATAAACAAAGTGATATTAGTGAGAAACTGTAGTTGCATCTTACTAACATCTTAGTCAAATGTAAATAAAATATCATCTTACAATGTAGTAACATAATGCTGAGGTATCTATTTGTCTCAGATAAAATAAAATAAAATCTTTCTCCATACTGGAATAATATAATATAATGAAGTGTGCGTTTGTCTCAGTAAAAGGAAATCTCTATGCTGTCTAAATCTAGTAACTACCCTGAGCTGAACTACCCTAGTAATTTGACCTGAACTTCATGGCCAGAAGTACATCTCTCTATATTCTCACCAGCTACCCACAAATTCTTTCCATTACAAGCCAAAGGAAGGCAGCTGGAGCTGGATGTCCTTCCCATCAGTTATAGTGTGGAATTTTCCCTCATTCATCCTTCTTGCTACAGTGGCATGCTCATCATCAACAAGTCATCTTGTCTCAACTCACTTGGCTAGAAACTGATACTTTGTTCCCACCCCCAATTCTGTCCTCTACTATTCACTTCTTTTTTGGGTGGGTAAGTGCATTCTACCCAGGGCTCTTCTGTGGTGGGAAGACACTGCACCAGGAGATGCTAGAGAAAATTGTGAACAAAATGAGATACCAAGGGTGGGGTGGGGGTATCTCTAAAAAAAAGTAAAGGGAATTACAAGCTAGAATGCTTCCCTGCTAATGTGGAAAATAAAAGACCAGATGTATATTGACTGGCACATAATTCCCATGAATATAGCAAAACTATGTTTTTCTTCTTTGCCTGGCAATGTACATCCAGCCATCCTATTAGGTATTTAGACAGTATATAAGATTTGTATGTGCCACCTGTCATATTCCATATAAGCCTTTCTCCATCTGCTTTACAAATGAAAACAATTTCTCAGGACCAAACTGAAGACAGGATTTTTGAAAAAATGCCTTGTTCCTTTTAAACTTTCAGTGTATTGTTTGGGATTTTAGCATGGGGACAACATGAAAGCGAGCTCCTTATGCTCACAGATCAGTCACACTAATAGATTCAACACCTGCCTCAAAACATTTTAATTCATGAAGTCACACCCATATATTCAGATTTTATTTAGCAAGCTATGGGGATTGATCTATCTAGTTTTTAAACTTGACTCTTAAGGCAGAAGGAATATAAAGTACTTCATAAATTGGAAAAAAAAGCAGGATGTAAGAGCACACACACAAATGCAGTGTAAAAACAGTCTATAATAGATATATCTCCAGTAAAACAAATGGAATTTAAGTTAGAAAAAGGAAAGTAAATTAAAAGTGTGGCCCAAGTAATGATTATCTGAAAGAATTTGACAGCAAGTAAGACCTATTTTATGATAGAGAATGCACACCTTCTAGTCATGTCATTATTCTTTCAATTTGCCATCTTGGGAAACTGTAGTTGTTTCATGAAGTCATTCAGTCAGAATCTGATTAAGTCTTTCAGGAATTAAGGGACTTGCACCTCTTTCTAAAACATGCAAAAAAAATAAATAAATAAATAAAGTAAGAAATACCAAATTTTAATATGTTGCTAATTTGTGGTTGAGAAACATTTGAACTTATCTAATGCCATAGACTACGTGCAGTTATAGTTTATCCAAAAATATCTTTATTCTCTGTATATACAATGATTAAAGAAAGGATACGGGATGCTGGAGACATAAGCATATTTCACTTTTGTGAGATGGGCAGCTATATGCATTTAATACATAAATAATAAGCAAGCAAGCAGATGCAATTGGCAGCATCCCGTATGCCTTGGTGTAGTAGTTAAAGGTGCTATACTAGGAGTGGGGGAGATCCAAGTTCTTGTTCTTCCTTAGGCATAGAAGACAAGTGGGGTGACTTTTGACCAGTCACTCTGGCTCAGCCCTAGACTGACTACTCAAACAACATTCCAGAAGATACTGACAAGCCAGTTTTGAAAATGTTGCCAAGAGTACTGCATGGACCCATTCAGGTCAGGACCAGGAGTAAAGATTGACTCCAATAGCAACATACCATAACATGCCTGAAGGACAGGAATTGTCTCTTTTTCAAACTTCTCTGTCCCAGCTTTTTTCAGCTAAAGAACAGTGAATAACATAGTTATGAACGCATTCAAATATGACCTCACTTGGAATCTTTTTAGAACTTTTTTATTTTTAAAAAAGTGTTGATCAGGTGGAAGAAAAATATATAATTAAAATATGCATATGGTATAGGCAGTATATGTCTCATGCTGGGGGGAGGGAGGAAAGAATGTTGAATTATCAAAGCCTAGCAGATCATCCAACAATTATAAAGGAATAGTTCAGACTCAACAAGGCAATATAAATTTGTCTACTAGGCTTATGCAAGGCAACATAGATCCATTTCACTGAAGAGCTTTGTGCCATAAGGCAATATAATTGTCCTCATCACAACAAGAAGAAAATGTGATTTGCCTTGACAAAGCATTTCATGCTACCTGGAAGTGCCTCTGACTTTTACTGGAGAAGCTGCAACTCCCTGCCTTATCCTGTGGCATGAACCTCCATCTTTCGTGCCTCTGTCTGACAGTCACATATCCCTGGCTTTTATGTTGCATGAGAAAGCTGTGAGGAGACTCCTAGCTTTCTATGCCAGCCAGAAGCATGCACAAAAGCTGTGAAGCACAATAAAGCCAAGTGACCCTTAGAAGTGAGGGTTCTCACTACATTGCTTTGTGAAGCAGCTTCAAGAGGGTGCTTCAATCAAATTTTCATTGCAGCAAAACACCCTTTGAAAGTTTGCACAGCTCTATTATCAATCATAGGCAAGGCTTTTGGCACAGGCATGAACTTTCATCACAGATATGTCACCATGAAATGGGCTTATTGAAAGTCATCTATTGAATTCGGGTGGTTTTCTTTTAACACTGCTGTCTCTGGAACATTGCTACCTACTTGAAGAGCTACTCTCAGTGCTGTGGCATTATATTCTTTTGACTTATTCTAGACTTCACTGTCATCTATAGGTCAGTCTGAAAAAAGAAATGTTGAATCCTGTTACAATATAGGACGTAATATGCTATACTTAAGTAGGTAGGCAGGCAGGTAAGTAAGGAGAACGAGAAAGAGAAAAAGAGAGATGGATGGATGGATGGATAGATGGATATAATCCACAGTTATTCAAACATACTTGTGCAGGTAAAGTTGTTCAGTTTTTTGTCAAAGCTATGTATTTACCTTTCTAATACAATACTGATGCACACTTTACATACTCACAATATATTCCTTACTTTTACAATTCTCTCTCTCTATGCATAAACACATGTATATACTGTACACATCCATACAGTACATGTAAAACTTATGTTTTCCTATGAATTCTCTGAATTCAAGGTATAGTCACTATATTGTCCTAATAATTGTAGAACTACAGTCTAAATTGGAGCATGTAAATAGAAGCTACAGTGGAGCCTAAACATCACTAGAAGGGCGATAAGAGGGGACAATTTAATTATTTCCCATCTGTCATAGGCCAGGTGAAAACTCCTTGATAGAGTTGCCATTTTTAATCAGAATGGAATCTACATTAGCAGCAAGTGAATGTATTATTATTATTGTTGGTCGCACAGTCAGCCAGATGTTTAGACTGGATTTGGCTTAAATAAAGCTACCTTTTGCAGTTGACTGATGGTGATTTTGTCAACGCCGATGGTCTTCAAGTGGTACTCCAGATGTTTTGGGATTGCACTCAAGGCACCTATTACTATTGGTACTGTCTTTGCTCTCTTTTGCCACGGTTCTTCTATTTCTATTTCCAGGTCTTTGTGTTTTGTGATTTGCTTTCTCTTCTATTCTGCTGTCTCCAGGTATTGCAATGTCCACTATCCAGACTTTTTTGTCTTTCTTATTAACAATGGGTAAGTTTGGGGTGTTGTGTGGCAGGTGCTTGTCTGTTGGAATTCTAAAGTCCCAGAGCACTTTAGCTTCTTCATTTTCTATTACTTGATCTGTTTTGTGATCCCACCAGTTCTTGCTTGTAGGCAAATGGTATTTCTTGCACATTTTCCAATGTGCCATAGTTGCTACTTTGTCATGCCATTGTTTGTAGCCAGTCTATGCAATCTTCTTGCAGCAGCTAACTAGGTGGTCTGCTTTTCTTCGGCTTCTTTGCAGAGGAAGCATTTGCTGTTTGTTGCTGTCTTCTCAATTCTGTCTTGATATGCATTTGTTCTTAAGGCTTGGTCTTGTGCAGCCAGAATTAGCCCCTCTGTCTCTTTCTTCAACTTTTCTGCTTTTAGCCATTGCCAGGTCTTGTTGTTATCTGCTTTGCCTGTTAGCTGTGTGTGTGTGTGTGTGTGTGTGTGTGTGTGTGTGTACTGGCCATATAATACTTTGCCTTGCCATCTTTCTTTTCTATTCTTCATGTGATCTTTCTTATAGGCCAGTTTGGTCTCTTCAGTATTCAGTAAGCCTTCATGGTATACTAACTTCAGTGCATCTTCTTCACTGTCCTTCAGATATTCTTCCAATTCCCATTTTTCTTCTTCAACTGTCTGGTGTGCTTGCAACATTCCACACCCACCAATGCTCCTTGGTAAGTAGAGTCTGTCAACGTTCCTGCATGGATGAAAGGCATCATTCATTGCCATTATTTTTTCTGGTCTTCCTATCCAGGGTTTTAGTTCAGCTTGAGTCCAGTCCACTATTCCAGCTATCTATCTAATGACTAGAATTGCCCAGGTGTTAATTATTTTGATGGTATTTCCAGTACTGAATTTGGACTTTAAGATCTTATTCACTCTTCTGATGTATTCACTACTAACCTTCTTGATTTCAGTGTACTTGATGTTGTCAGTCTGAAGGATTCCCAGGTATTTGTAGTGCTTTTCTTCATCCAGAATCTTGATGGGTTTTTCCCCCCCATTGGGCATCTTGATTCCTTCAGTTTTCACTATTTTCCCTTGTTGATGGTAAGGGTGGCACATTTGTCCAGTCCAAACTCCATTGCAATATCTTGGCTGTATATTTGGACAGTCTTGAGCAGCGATTGTATTTCAGATGGTTTTTTTTCCATACAGCTTCAGACTGTCCATGTAAAGGAGGTGGGATAACCTAGCAGATGTTTTTGATGTTTGATAACCATGGCCTGTCGTTTTCAGTACTGTTGACAGAGGAATCAATGCAATGACAAACAGTAGTGGTGATAGTGGGTCTCCTTGAAAGATCCCTGTCTTGATGTTAACCTCTCCCATCTATCATCATTGACCAGCAACTCTGTATTCCATTGTGCCATTGATCTTTGCACAAAGCTTGTGATGTTTCTACTGACTCCTGTTATTTCTAGGCTTGATTATCCAGTCATGTGGCAGGGAGTCAAATGCCGTCTTGTAAACAATCCAAATTACATTCAAGTTGGTCTTCTTTCTCTTATACGTTTCCAAAATCATCTTGTCAATTAGGAGCTGATCTTTTGTCCCTCTGCTGTTTGGGCATTTTCCTTTTTTCTCAGATGGAAAGAGCTGTTTTCAACTAGATGCATCAGCTACCACACCAGTCAGCAATCTGAAAGTTGTTGGCAAGCAGGTAATTGGCCTGTAGTTGCCTGGTGCTGCCCATTTTGCTGGATCTTTCATTATACACTAGGTTTTACCAGATGTTAACCAAACTTCAATATCACCTCCTTGCAGTATGTTGTTAAACTGCTTGGCAATGAGTGGGTGCAGATCAATCAGATGTTTCAATGAAAAACTATGCTGTTCATCTTTACCTGGTGCTGACCGATTACTGATCTTCTTTGCCCTTTTCTCCACCATTTCTGCTGTTATTATAAGTTCTTTCATTTCAGCTTCTTTTTTATTCTTATTCACCTCCTTTATCCAAGCTGCATTTTTGTTGTATTTCTTTGGGTTGTCCCATAACTGCACCCAGAACTTCACTCTTTCTCCTTTGTTAGGTGTTGACTGGTTTATTATTATTATTAATTAATTAATTTTGCTACTGCTGTTATTTGAATCAAGATTAGAAGGAAAAGGAAACCCTCACCATAACCTCTATATTTCCACTGTGTAGAGAACCAAGTAGATGGCCTTGAAAGAATTATTCACATACTGTTATGAACATAAAGAGGTCAGATGTATTCCTTAAGAAGTCCTGGAAAAGGAGAGAATATTATGAAGAGACTCAAGATTACTCCTCTCTGACTCACTGGGGGCAGAAGAAGGAAGGGAGAAAGAAGCACAATCAGACTTGCAAGATTCTCAGGAAAGTATAGTTCTGATTTTCTGATAGAGTGTGAATGCTGTTTTAAAGTAAAACTGACATTCTCTACACTTGTGAACAGTAGGAAGTTATGTCATGAATGTGATACATTTATATCTTCTTTTTTCCTCCAAGGCACTCAAGTTAGTATATATGGTTACTTCCTGTCTCTCATGTTATCCTTACATCTTCATAAGGGGGGTAACAATAATGACTTCTGGGGGATTATAACCAATTCTGCTTATGTTTAGCATCCCTCACACTTTCTAGGAAGAGTAAAAACACACCCCCTTCCCAAGTATTACAGTGGCTCAGAAGCAATAATAAACTGAGAGGTTATTATTATAATCTCTGCAGGCCAATAAATCAGATATTCATCTCAAAGACATGGATCCCTAAATTTAAAAGGGGGTATATTTGTATCTTGCTTGCATCAATAATCTTTCTGTACTTGTTTTGAGGGATAGAGGGAACCTAGAAAGGAACCTCTGAACAAATCAGACCATTAAACCTCTTAGTTTGCTCTCATTCATACTAACTGCCAGCAGTTTCCAATCAAAGGTTCGAGTCTGGGACATCATCTCATGCACAATGTATGATCCTTTAGCTTCAAAGAAATAATCAGTGATTCAAATACTTTAACCCTTTAAAGATTTGCCACTGCAGTAGAATCTCAGAAGGAAAACCTACTGAGAATGAAATCTTCTCCCTTCTCATTCTTCTCCTGCTATCAGCTCATATTCTTTGAATCATTTCAACAAACAGTTTTTGTACTGATTCAAAAGCCTTGTCCATCCATTCTTAAAACAACTCTGATACAATCTTCATAAGAGTCCATTTCCTTTCCTATGGTCAGATGTTTTCTTTTATGATTATTCTTCCATGGACTAAAAGAGAAATAATTGTAAAAAAAAATAATTACAACAGAGTAAAGTTCACATAAACACATAAGTAATACCGTTCTTTCCAGTTCATTGGCATTGTGAAAAATGTTATCAGTGTCTTAACATGACAGTATCTCTACAAAAATGACTTTTGTGTCAGAAAAGAAGTTTTGTTTCCCCCCCTCCCAATTTTATGTCTGGGCTGTTTTTTAAGCAGAGAGACTATTCCTCTATCCTGTGATACAAAGCACGCTCACCAATTTCATTACAGTACAAAGTAAGATCAGGGCATAATCTTTTCCTCCATCTGTATTCACAAAATTCAGACTAACTATACACCACTCCCTATACTGTAGCAATTACCCAGGCTTCAGAACATGGCTCAGGAAAGTTAATAATTCAAGCTAATTCAAGCAGCTCACTTGTACACACACACACACACACACAGACATACACACACATACATTCACTTTGGATAAAGAATATAACTCTGGATATACATGAAATTTCTTTACTGGATCAGCTTTCTATATGTCAACTATCATGCTGTTAACCACACCTTAACTTAACATTACTTGAGCTGGAAAAAGACTGAATTGATAATGCATAAAGAAGGTACACTAAGAATAGCTGTATATATTTTCATTTAGACATGAAGCTAATTGCCTTCCTCATTTTTTTTTCTTTCTCCCAACTTCTTAGAGAGAAAAAAAATCTTAATTTGGAAGAACTACTACTACTACTACTACTACTACTACTACTACTACTAGCTTGATGTGGTTGTGGGGCTTGCATGCTCTGAGGAGAATGAGAGCTATGCCAGAGGTTTAACCATACTGGACAGGTCTCATCAGAGGAGCCAGGTGAAGAGTGTCTCTCCCATAAACAATATGCTGAGACATAATTTACAGAAACCCATACTGGATTGGTCATTGCCTGGGTCAACAAGGACCGCGCTAGGTGTTCTAGTTCCTGGACATATGGTGACAAGTGGGCTACAGGACTCAGGACTGTTGGCTGAACAACCAAGGTCAGCAGCTGCAGGACTACTGGAAGAAAAGTTGTTTACCAATCACAAATATATAAAGACTGAAAACAGAGAAACAATGATCTGCTATTACACATCAAGTCCAATAAGAAGAGGATATCTGAAAAGAATGCACCGGTTCTGGAAAGAACAACTTCTAGAATCAGAAATAACAGAACAGAGGTTAGCAGATCAACACTGATTCACAGAATGGAAAAGCTACAAAGGACTATCCAGGGAAAAGAAACCAAAGCCTTGCCAGAAGTAGCTCAGATAATAGAGGTAAACCAGGAGGAGTTGGCAGTAGAAGAAGCCAGCATAGCTATTGAATTGTTTTCATTCCCAAATCAGGCACCATCTTCTCTGCCTTCTCTTCATAAAGAACAAAGTGCTCTAACTAAAAAACAAGAGGAATTGAAACAAAGAATAACTGAGCATCTAGAACAGCAGAAAAAGACGTTTGGCTGCATTGAAGTTTGTTACAAAGAAACAGCTAGCACAAGTATTAAAAGATGCTAGTACTGTAATATGAAATATAAGCATCAGCTCACTGCAAGAAACAACCAACTAATGTACAGCATGGCTGCAGTTATAACTGAATATCTTGGATGCAAAATCAACAAACAACAACAACAAAAGCCAAACAGTACACCACCAAAATGGAAGATCAGGTTGGAAAATAAAATCAGCATGCTAAGATCAGAGGCAAGCAAGCTGCAACAGATGAAAGAAAAGAAGCTGAAGAACAAAAGCACCAAAGAATAACTAATCAAGAAATATCACCTAGAAACAAGGAAGATCAAAGAAGCACTGGGAATAATAGAGCAGCAAATAACAGTCACAGCCAAGAAGATCAGCAGATATGAAGTTCGAATTACACACTACAGGCAGAATCTACAATTTCAGTTAATTCAGAAATGTTTCTACCAATCCATCAATGGAGAGTCTGCAATGAACCAGTCAATACCTGACAAAAAAGAAACAGTGCAGTTCTGGGTGCAGCTATGGGACAACCCGAAGAAATACAACCAGAATGCAGCTTGGATAAAGGAGGTGGATAAGAATAAAAAAGAAGCTGACATGAATGAACTTGCAATAACACAGAAATGGTGGAGAAAAGTGCAAGGAAGACCAAGAATTGGCCAGCTACAGGTGAAGATGAACTGCATGGTTGTTGGTTGAAACATCTGATTGATCTGCACCCACTCATTGCCAAGCAGTTTAACAACATACTGCAAGGAGGTGAAATTGAAGATTGGTTAACATCTGGCAAAACCTCTGCCCATTTGGTACATACATCATTATAGTTCCTACAAGTACAAAAGAGTCATTGGGATGCGATGGCACAACACTCATTTTGTTGTTTTGACAAAATCATTGGATTCTGCAGACAGCTCTGGTCATGGAAGTTTCATTTATGAAGTAATATTGTTACAGTAGAAATGCACAAGAATGGTTTTCAGTGATGACAGTCACCATTTGCGATCTAAATATTAAGCCAAACGAAACCCCTAGATCGCTATTTTGAAATGCAGTTAATTTAGAGGTACACTACTATGTTCTTTTCTTTTTTCTTTCCATTTGTTATCACATAAGACTTTTTCAGTCTATTGTTAATAAATAAATTAACCAGCAACTATGACTGATAAGGTATTAGAATATATGTTTCCATAATCATATAAATAATGTGCAGTTCCTCAAGCCAATATCACTGACTTTGAGAACTATAAATTCAAACAAATTTATTTATTATAAGTGGCAGTTGCTAAAATAGTCTTGGCTGTTTATCTTGGCTCCACATCTCAAGAATATATATTTGAACAGAAAATTATAATAACTTTGTAATTATGTTCTAAACTTCTGTCAGTGGGTTTAGTGAAGATATACTGTAGAAGTAGGGTAGGAACTAGCCTGTGATCTGGGTTATGAATGTAATTTGCCTTTGCATATTTCACTGCAAAATATAATTTTAGAAATCAGTGAGGAAATTCAAAAGCATACAAACAATCACATAGCTTTCAGAATAGCCTGTTGTGAGGAGAAAATTGAGTATTCCAGAGATGAACTGCTGCATTTTACATAACGAATTGAAGGGATGTATAAAATTACTGATTTGTTGTAATGTACCACCCAAGATATTAGACGAGGTTATGTGAAGTAAGAACAACTTTGTACACAGCATTCACTATATCATAATGTGGCATCATTCCCTCTTTTCTGATAAAATAAAATGAATCAAGTAGAACGTACAACTCTAAATGGGTGCCATTCAGCAAAAAAGTCTAACAATTTTTAATCTAGTTGTAGTATTCTAAAGCACAGTTAAAAGTTTGTATATTAAATAGTGGTATATGCTGCACCAACATGCACAGCAAACCAGAAGTACATAATGTTGATCTGTCATATAATTAAATATAAGAAAAGCATATCATCAGGACCTCACAAATCTGTCTGAAGTTCATGTTGCCACCTTGCCTTTGGCATGTCATAAAAATGTAAGCCTTAAAGTATGTTTAAATGTAGGTCTGTAAATCATGAAGTATATTCTGCTGATGTACATTGTTATAGTACCATGTAATTTTTGCAAACATTTTTCACGTTAAGGCCTAAACAATGCTTAATTTCCATTCTTCTGGCATCCTGATCTTGCAAAACAAAGCAAGATATAAGTTACTATTTTCTCATGGTAGATGACAGAATCTAAAGATACATATACGATATTCAGTATAACATTGGAAAATATACTTGGACAGAGAATTTTAAAGATAGATTTCTTTTATGAAATGCAAATGAAAAAGGAAGAAATCTAGATTAAAATGCCACATTTTTCTTTGAACTAGCAGGATATTTTGAAATAGGGTCTTTTGAAATGATCACACAGTCCTACAGGAAATAAACTGCTTGACAAACCTCTTTACATAATAGTACTTTTTTTTTTTTAATTAAGAATATTCTTCATTTTCAGGTCTAAGCAATGTCATATCATTATCCTTATAGTTTACACCATCAAACTGAAGAGTTTTGGAAAATAAATTAACCTTTCTTGTACCATAATAATAGCCTTATTAGCTTAGTCCAAAATAACCTTGATGTTTAACTTCTGATAACTCATTTATGCTAAAACAGCATTTTTTCCTACATGAGTTTAGCTAAATGCAAAATATTGTTTTTTGTTTGTTTGTTTGTTTTATTTTATGTAGCCTATCATTGCTAAGTGAATGTTCTGAGTCACTAAACAGTCCACTTCTTTTTTGTTATAATATATAGCTTTGGTTAGCCACCCATCCTAGATCTATTTGGACTACATGGATTCTATATCCATTGATGATCTAAGAGTAAATCTGATTTAATCCACTGGGACTGAGTTCTCAAAAGGCATGCATGAAGTCCTATTTTTAAGCTATTATATGGAATTACTGAATGGGTATCTGGAATAAGACATCTGTGAATGTACTAAGAATTCATTAAAATATTACATTTTCTAGAATTTTCAAAATTATATGAAATTATGTTATTATATTATGTTAATAGTTGAATAGTTGAACATGTTGTTGAACAGGTTAAACAGATTGAGACTACTTTTCCATTTCCTATTGTCCCTGGATGTATGATTAAGCCCCCATGACTGTGCCACATTTACTTTTATTTGTTTTACTGATCAACATAACATAAGCTTTTGTTGATTGGTAAATTAAAGTTGGGAAATCAGGAGACAAGATTTAAGGTGATTTTCCTTGTAGGGGACTCTCATTTGTGATGAGACTCTCATTTACTTATTATCACATATACTGTACATGGAAAGAAGAACAAAGAATTATTCATGTCAGTGTTGCCATTTAATCTATAAAGTTGCCATTATTAAAGGAATTCAGCTAATGTCAAAAATCAATTTTTAAATCAAATGATTGAAGAATGCACTGAGGGAAATTGGGAAACATGGGGAAGGTAGCATTCAGTTGTGATCACATATACAAGCTTTAGACAAAGAAATGTTCTTGAATGCTATAAAGAATGAATAAAATTGTTATTCCCTGCACAACAGTTACTTGGAATTGAAATCCATGCTTTATCCATGCAAGTTATAAATAGAGTAGATTCACTTCTTCTTTCATATCTTTAGCCATCATATCCACAAAAAAGATACTACAAAACACTACTTCCATCCAATGTAGTTCACTCCAGGTAGTAATCCGGTATCTTTGGAAGGAATCAGCTTCTGGATTCTGTGTAATTTCTTTCACCAAATATTCTTCATAGTATCTTCCTTGAAACATCATGCATTGATAGGATTAAAGTCCTTGGGGGACTTTCTCAAAATAAAGTAATTCTTTTGGATAGACACAGAGAATCATACACTGTTTTTTTGTTTTTGATTTTTTTTTATCCTGCCTTTATTATTTTTATAAATAACTCAAGGTGATGAACATACCTAATACTCCTTCCTCCTCCTATTTTCCTCTCAACAACAACCCTGTGGGGTGAGTTGGACTGAGAGAGAATGGCTGGCCCAAAGTCACCCAGCTGGTTTTTCATGCCTAAGGCAGGATTAGAACTCACAGTCTCCTGCTTTCTAGCTAGGAGCCTTAACCACTAGACCAAACTGGCTCTCCCATAGCATTGCTGAGTGGGGAAGAGAAATGGACTAGAAGGATATGAAATCTGAAAGTAAGAAAGACTTTGTTCTGGTTGCTTTGTGGATTTTTTGAAAGTGTTAAAGTAATGCCATGATCAGATGAAGATATTAAGTTTCAATACATCAGGGAGTGTTTGGAGAGAAAATACATTTTGAGAATCATATCAACTGTAGGGTCCTTAAAGGCCTTTCTGTCACCTGTGTAACTACTGCCAGACTTCAAACAGTGTTATTATACTATACCTGTAGTGAACAGCAATTCATAATGGATGACATAAAGTTTATAGTAGTCACAGTCAAAGAAAAATATTCTTGGTTTTACCAGCCACCAAGCACATCTATAGTTTCTCTTTCAGTTGTTAGCTAAAGTCTTATGAAGCTATTTCACTGGCAGAACTACTGCTGCTGAGATCCTACAACAATAAGACAGTAGTTTTCTGTTACATTATGGTAAGCAGATCATAGCTTTTCCAATAGCCTGAGAAACAATTTATTAGTAACCACAAAGTAAAAGGATATGCATGAAAGGTTTATTCCATGTGACAATTTCTCACGTAGAAGAAGGGAGTCTGGTTCCTGCAACTCCAATCTCTTCTTTCTGAACCTACAAGGATTTCCAATCAATGAAAAGTTCCACCATTCAGACCTTCTGTTGCAATATGTGAATGGGTAGCACACAAAAACATGAAATGGAAGCAGCAGGAAACAGCTTGACTCTTTTCTCCATACTGTCATGACTGCATGGAAGAGAAAAGTTGGAAGGAACTGTGGTCTTACCTGCATGAAAGCATTTAACATCTGATATACGTTTGAAGCTATATCTGGTCAGCTGTGACATATAGGATGGATGCTCTTTACACATGCATTTAACATGAGTTGTAAACAGAGATTCCAAAGAAGTAAATATTTATTATTTATAGGACTTATAGGTTGCTCCAATCAGAACCAGCTTTGAACAACATTAAATATCAGTACAAATGAATCCCAGGCTTTTTTTGTTTTTGTTTTGTTTTTTTTGCTTACAGGACAACATTAATTATTGTTAAAATGATGGTGTGTTACAAACTTAAAAAAAAAAAACTTACACTGGGGAAGATGCAAATTGTAAATGTCAAGGATTCACTGGGGCCTTCCAGTTTCCGAGGCCTGATTACATTTCTGTCAGCAGATCAGAATTATGGGGGATGACAGGGACTCTTAGCAAGGAAGAGACCAACTTACAACTGACCTGTGGGAGGTTACAGGCATCACAACTTTCTGACTTCAGAATATAAGCCGGTTGTTAACAAATGTGCACAAAAGTGATGCCTGTTGTATAATACCCATGTGGCTTCTATAAAGAAATAGCTGAAGATAGTTTTGGTTGTCAGGCTCTCACAATTTAAATATTATGGCAATGAAGAAGCTCACACTCTTTGGTTTTCTGGATTTCCCATAATACTTTGTTGTAAGTATACACATAATACATATATCAGTCTTATTTGACTTATGTAATTATTGGAACTTAGACAATGACTTTTAAAAATAAAGGCTTATTTCTTTATAAAAGGGAATTCTTTCCTACTAGAATGCAGATGATCCTTGGAATTCATTTTACCACTACTTACATATTACACTTTCATATAAGATTTCTTTTGCCCGCCAAAACATTATCATCCATGTGCCATTACACTCTGTGCTAACATTGGTTTGAAGACGAAGCCGTATTTTCTGGTCCCAGAATGGGGATTCAAGGCCCAAATTTTCTTGTTCTTAATCCCCTTGCTACTGCAACCATTGCCCAGAAATCCTTCCAAATCTATGAGCTTCTCCAAATTCCTCTCTGCATAATTTCATATTCTTGTTTTTTCACATACACTTACCCCCTCCCAAATATATTCCCTGGACATATTCCAAATAAATATTATTTCTTACAGATGTTTCACCTTAACATAACAGCAATTAGCTATTTTGCATACATTTTATGAGACTACGGCTCACCATCATTGCCAATTAGAATTAGAGCTTTCTAATGGTGGGTGGATCCACTAAATGTAACTAGTGTTCATTCCTATTCTTCTGTGAGCAATCAATGTTGCAATTGATTTTACATAAAGTTGCTACTTTGTATCTGATTATTATACTTTTGACTAGCAAGGAAATTATTACTTTATTTGAAGAATGTGGTATTCTACATAATGTAAAATGAAGTGAATCTACGTTGAAAATGGAGTATCAGTGTTCAGACAATACCACCAGAGAAATTTGTAAACTGAAATTTTCAAGCAACGATGTGGTTTGCTAATTCATTTCTTTTCCACCTTATGTCACTGGAATGCTTTCAAATAGACAGCTTTCCTGCATTTGTTTTTCCACTGTTGTTGTTTCCCTTTCTTATTTTATTTATTTATTTATTTTCAACTACTGTTGCCTAAGTGCTTAAGGTGCTGTGCTCCCCATGACTCTAAGTGCTGAAGGTTCCAGCAAGTATATAAATGGATTGTTTCAAAGACAGAGTGCCTGCCCACTCTCTTTGCTTTAATTAACTCAACCTAAGGCTGAATTCAGACAACTTTCCCACCAGGTGCTTTATTTCAAGCACTTTCTCTCAGTTTCTTTAGCTTTTTAACAAAGTGGCTCATAGTGCACCCACTGACTTGTTCATCTACCAATATATAGACACTCCTGCACACACACACACAAACACATACATAATTATTTTCAGTTTGTATTCTGTAGCTAGAGCAAGTATCCTCTTGGAACAGGAGCCCAAAGATTAGAAGCCTTATATGAGCTCTTCTCTTCTATTATGCACTTTGGCAGACAAGGAATAATTAGAAAAATGCTCCTCAACAAAACTGTTAATGAAAAGGGTAATCTCTTCTTTTAAAAATATTTAAAAATTCCCCTCTCACCCCTATCGGTGGTCTGTGTCTTCCTCAATCTCAGGTCCTCTACCAAAAGCCTGGGAGTTTGAGGGTTCTGCGCAGTATCTTAGTGGTTCCTAGCACTGCACTCTTCTCGACAGAGAGCTCTGATGTTGTTCCTGAGATCTGTTGGAGCCACTCTCTCAGCTTAGGAGTCATAGCCCCAAGTGCTCCTACCACCACTGGGACCACTTTGGCCTTTACTTTCCACATCCTCTCTAGTTCCTCCTTTAGGCCCTGGTACTTCTCCAGCTTCTCATGCTCCTTCTTCCTGATGTTGCTGTCACTTGGCACTGCTACAGCCACCACTACCACTGTCTTCTGGTCTTTGTCTACTACCACGATGTCTGGTTGATTGGCCAGTACCTGCCTGTCCATCTGGATTTGGAAGTCCCACAGGATCTTAGCCCTGTTATTCTCCACGACCTTCTGTGGAATCTCCCATCTGGACATGGGGGGTTCTAGCCCATACACTCTGCAGATGTTCCTGTACACAATGCCAGCTACCTGGTTGTGCCGTTCAGTGTATGCTGTTCCTGCCTGCAGCTTACACCCTGCCACTATGTGTTGGGCTGTCTCTGAGACCTCTTTGCACAATCTGTACCTTGGGTCCTGCCTAGTGTGATAGACCCCTGCTTCTATGGATCTGGTGCTTAGTGCCTGTTCTTGTGCTGCTATGATCAGTGCCTCAGTGCTATCTTTTAGTTCAGCCCTTTCCAGCCACTGATAGGATTTCCCAATGTCAGCCACCTCAGCTATCTGTCGACAGGGGCTTGTCTTGCCATGGTACTTCCTCCACTTGAACTTCCTCCCATGTCTGTTGCTGCCTCAGACATTCTCTCAGAAGCACATCTTTGGGTGTCATCTTACTGATGTACTCCTGGATACTCCGGGTTTCCTCCAGGACAGTGCTTGAAATTCATCAGACCCCACCCACCCTCTTTGCGGCTGGTGTACAATCTCTGGGTGTTGGACTTGGGGTGGAAACCTCCATACATTGTGTGGACCTTCCAGGTTTTCACATCAGCAGCCTCCATGCCCTCTTTTGGCCAGCTCACTATACCAGCAGGCTGTCTGATGACTGGCAGGGCATACATGTTGATGGCATGGATCTTGTTCTTCCCATTGAGCTGGCTCTTCAGGACCTGTCTTATCCTTTGGTGGTACTTGGATGTTGCTGTCTTCCTTGCCTCCTCATCGTGGTTCCCGTGTGACTGTGGGATACCAAGGTACTTGTAGCTGGTCTCTATGTCTGCTATGTGGCCACTGGTAGTTCCACTCCATTGGTCTTGACTACCTTCCCTCTCTTTATTATCATCCTGCCACACTTCTCTAGTCCGAATGACATCCCAATGTCCTCACTGTGGATCCATGTCAGGTGAATCAGTGAGTCGATGTCTCATTCACTCTGGATGTCATCCATGTAGAGGAGGTGGCTGATGGTGATGCCACTCTTGAACTTGTATCTGTATCCAGTCCTTGTGATTATTTGGCTGAGGGGGTTTAAGCCTATGCAGAACAGCAGTGGGGACAGTGCATCACCTTGGTATATGCCACACTTGATGGCCACTCTACAAGCTGTCTTGAGTTGACTTCTAGTGTTGTCTTCCACAGTCCCATTGAGTTCTTGAAGAAGGTCCTTAGTGTCCTGTTGACTTTGTATAGTGCCAGGCATTCACAGATCCATGAGTGTGGCATTGAGTTGTAGGCTTTCCTCTAGACAATCCAGGCTGTGCTCAGATTGGTCTGCCTAGACCTTCAGTCTCAGGCGACTGCTCTATCTCTGAGCAACTGGTGTTTTGAGCCTCTGATGTTGTTCCCAATGCCCTTCTGAGCTGTGCTTATGTACTGGCCCATATAGTCGTATAGCTTGGTGGCTAGGCTGCCTGACAGGCTCCTTGTGTTAGCCAGTCTGGGTGGGAGCCTGCTGCTAGCAGTTGGTTCATCTGTGCTGCTAGGTGTTCATGCACTGCTGTTAGTTTCTTTAGCCAGTGGGTGTGGATCATGTCTGGGCCAGGTGACTGGTTCCTGATCTGGGAGATTGCTGTGGTCTGCTTTCAGGTCCTGCAGCTGCTTTGCACTGGTGTTATGTGTCTTCTCTTTCTCCCATATGTTCTTCCATTACTGTTCAGTTTCTGCTGCTGGTGGCTCTGCTGTTACTGTGTGGTTGCACTGCAGTTGGGAGTACACTTTGGATGGTTCTTTGGAGAACAGGGCATTTATCTTCTTGGCCTCTGCTTCTCTAGTATATCTCCTTAGCCTGGCAGCCAGTGCTGTGAGCCTTTGTTTAGCAGTCTCTGGGGCTTCAGATGGAGTCAGGCCCATATATCCTCCTTGGTAAGGGGGATCTGGGGGTTCACTTGCAGGGCTGCACGGAGGAATTTGCAGAGCACCTGCAGGATAAAATCGCTCGGATTCATTCCAAGTTGGACTCCGAGCATGGTGCAGGGTCTGGGGAGATACCAGGGGATCGTTCTTGCCTTGTTATCTGGGAACGGTTTGATCCTGTGGTTCCTGAGGAAGTGGACAGGATCCTCTGGACTGTGAGGGCCACCACTTGTCATCTGGACCCATGCCCCTCCTGGCTTGTGAAAGCAGCTTGGGAGGTGACATGTGGTTGGATCCAGGCGATGGTTAATGCATCCTTGCAGGAGGGAGTGTTTCCGGCACCCTTTAAAGAGGCGTTGGTGCACCCCCTCCTCAAGAAGCCTTCCCTGGATCCTACTGTACTGGACAATTTTCGCCCAGTCTCCCACCTCCCCTTTTTGGGGAAGGTGGTGGAGAAAGTGGTGGCTTTGCAGCTCCAAAGGGTCCTGGAGGAAACGGATTATCTGGACCCCTATCAGTCAGGTTTCAGGCCCGGCTATGGAACGGAAACGGCATTGGTCGCACTTATGGATGATCTCTGGCGGGAGCGGGATGGTGGAAGTGCGACCATCCTTGCTCTCCTTGATCTCTCAGCGGCGTTCGATACCGTCGACCACGGTATCCTATTGGGACGGCTCAGAGATATGGGGGTGGGTGGCACGGTTTTGTGCTGGTTCACCTCCTTTCTCCGGGGCCGATCCCAATCGGTGGTGATAGGGAGCGAGAGGTCCCATCCTCAGCCCCTCCATTGTGGGGTGCCGCAGGGTTCGGTTCTCTCTCCACTCCTTTTCAACATCTATATGAAACCGCTGGGCGAGATCATCCATCATTATGGGATGAGGTATCATCAGTATGCTGATGATACTCAATTATATATCTCCATCCCTGGTGAGGTAAGTGATGCTGTGACCGCCCTCTCTCGGTGCCTGGAGGCTGTGAGGGTTTGGATGGGGAACAACAGGCTCCGGCTGAACCCTGGCAAGACGGAGTGGCTGTGGGTTAATGGCTCCTCTGTATCCGGGATGTTGTCATCGTTGGTTCTGGATGGGGTGGCACTGCCCCAGACAGACCCAGTGCGTAATTTGGGGGTCCTCCTGGACTCACGGCTCCTGCTCGAAGAGCAGGTGGCAGTCGTGGCCAGGAGGGCTTTTGCGCAGCTTTGGGTTGTGCACCAGTTACACCCTTTCCTGGATCGGGATGCCCTACGGACAGTCACTCATGCCCTTGTTATCTCCCAGATAGACTACTGCAATGTGCTCTACATTGGGCTACCCTTGAAGAGTATCCGGAAGCTTCAGCTGGTCCAGAATGCGGCTGCGCGGGCAATTTTTGGGGTCCGAAGAAGGACCCATATAACACCTTTGCTCCGCGAGCTGCATTGGGTACCGGTTTGCTTCCGGGTCCAATTCAAGGTGTTGGTTATTACCTTTAAAGCTCTACATGGCATGGGGCCAGGTTACCTGAAGGACCGCCTTGCCCCCACGACTTCAACCCGTCCCACCCGATCTCATAGAGAGGGCATGCTCCGGATCCCCGCGGTAAAAGAACTTCGACTAGCGGGGTCCAGAAGGCGGGCCTTCTCTGCTGTAGCCCCTGCCCTTTGGAACATCTTGCCCCCGGGGGTGAGACAGGCCCCCTCACTCCAGGCCTTTCGGAGGGAGTTGAAGACCTGGCTCTGCCATCTGGCCTGGGGCGGGGAGGGAGGATATCAGAAATGGGGGTTGGCTGGCCCCTTAGCGGCCTGGTGGGGCCCTATTGCCCTCTTGGAGTTTTTAGCTTTTTATTTCTGTAAATTTCTAGTTTTATAGTGTATAATTTTTAAACTTTTTTAATTTAATTGTGATTTTAGTGGTTGTAAGCCGCCCAGAGTCCCCCATTGTAGGGGAGTTGGGCGGGGACAAATTAAATAAATAAATAAATTAAATAAATATATTTTTTCAGTAGCTGAGTCTTATCCTTAATCTCCTCACTCTTCTGTAGTTCCACCAGCTGACTGACTTCTCTCCGAGTTGCCTTGATCTTAGCCTCCAATCTCATTTTTCCAGAGGGGGTATGTACTGCTCTTGATCATGTAGCCAAGCATTTCCAGGATTACAGCAGCTGTAGTAACCAGTTCATTGGTTTGAGTTAATGTGGTAGTAGGGATTGTCTGGAGGGCTCTGTTGGCATCTTCTAACATACGATCCAATGGTACTTCTCCACTGTGCCTTGGTAATCAGACTTGAGGGTTGACTGTAGCCAGTTTATCCATGATCTTATGCCTCATATCAGCTGCCATGCTCTGTAAAGGGGGTGTCAGTGACATTCCAACTTCAGGTGTTGGCTGTACATCCAGTTGTTCTTCCAGGTCTGCTTGAGTCCGGGTTGTAATGTGGAGTTGGTCTATCTCAAGTTGTGAGAGCAGCTTCCTTTTCACTATGTTGAAGCACTGGGTTCCTCAGTTAGTGTGGATGTAGGCCTTCTGTCCATCCATAGTTCCCTCATACATTTCATATATCCCCTCTCATTAGGTCTGCTGTTGTAGTTGCATTCCATCAATTCCAAGTTCTCTTGTCTCGTCCATGTATGGTTTGTTCCAGTAGCCCACTTATCATCAGATTGTCCTGTTTCCCCAATATCTGATGCAGACCTTGTTAATCCGGGTGACGTCTGAGCCACCATGACTCTCTTAGTTCATGTCACTCTCATATTTGAGGTAGGCAGGTGAAGCATTAGGGGGTCTTTGCCCAAGGACCCCTACTGGTAAGATACAAACCTGCTGAGATTTGAACCACAGTCTCCTGTGTCAAAGGCAGTGTTCTAACCACTATGATATCCAGCTGCTTATGTATATGTACATATAGTATGTATGTATGTATGTATGTGTATGTATATATGTATAGCTTTACAAAGAACATAAAAACTAACACAAACTGATAAAGAATGAAAGAAGCAAAGAAAGAAAAAGAGAAGAAGAAAGAAGAAAAAGTGCAGAGAGAACAAAAAAAAAGGGGGGGGGGAAGCTTCCAATTTCATTTGCAGCAAATATAACTACAATTACAAAATTAACTCTTACTATATGATTACCAAAAAAAAAAAAACCTCACTTTTTTCTATTGTCTAGTTTGTTTGTTTCTAATCATCAAAGCTACAAATCATAAGTACATTTTTTCCTGTTTCATGCAAACAATCTATAAGAGGTTTCCAGTTAACCATAAATGTGGATACTGTTTCTTTTCTTTTCTTCCCCCCTGCCCCACCCCCCAGTCAAAGAAGTTAATTTAGCCATCTCTGCAAGTTTCATCATCTTCACCATCCACTCCTCTAATGTGGGTAGTGTTGAATCTTTCCATTTAAAAGGGTAATCTCTTCCAAAAGATAGAATGAATCAGGAAGTGGGGGGGGGGGGGGCATGATGTAACTCCTTTGCTACATCTTAGCCCTTCAGATCTCAAATGCAGAAGGTACTCATCCATGGCATCCAACATAGATGAATTTGATTTAGTAAGGAAATTCTGAAACATCTATTTCCAGTTGTAGCGAAAGGTGATAAGATATATACAGAAATGTTGTCACAACATGCTTGTTTGAATATATCCAGAATCAATTCATCAAGCCAAAAATGGGTAGTTCTGCCCATTCCCAGACATTTGTATTTTTCACAAACATTTCACAGTAGAAATGTTTCTGCTTGGTTATTTCAGTTATTCAGCCTGCTTATGTGATTTATGCAATTTTATACTCAAGTTCAAGTAATTTAAGTGAAATCAGACCAACATAAATTATATCCAGTTGCTTTAGAATGTTTAGAAATGATCATTGTGCAACCCCTTATTGTCATAATATGAATTTTGCCACATCATAGGATGACAGTGGACAAACTTTCTCCACAAAGCATTCCAAAGCATTATAAGGTGGTGGGATTTCCAAGGCAAGTAAAACATCTCTCTCTGTACTTGTCTGTTTTTGGAGACTAGCTTTGTGAAGGGACCTTCCAGGTATTGTCATAAGAACATGTCTCTCTACAAATTATTTTCTGTTGTCATTTGTACATGGTACAAACTTGGGGATTAGAAAAACCTTCCTTATGGTGCTTTTCTGTGGATTTCAGGAGATGTCAGTGAGTCCCAGACCATGGTTTCTGGGTCAACATCTGCTTCTAATGGCAAAACTATTCTAGAGCCATCCTTTCCATCCCCTATCATTTTATTTCTCAGCCTAAAATGACAGAACAGTTTTATGAAGAAATGATATATGTTACCTACTGCTGTGAACATGTAACTCTAGGCAAAAAAAGATTCAGCTATGCTGAGTGGAATATTTTTGCAATTCCCCCATTATTCCCTCCACCCATAACATTGCTTTAATTATTTATGTTTTTTAAAAAGCACTTTATTTATATAATGCCAATGTTTACTTTGGGAAAATATTTCCTTATTTGAGAGGCCTTAAGCACTTGCAAAAAAAGCCATCTGGCAAGCAAGCTCTTTTTTGTTGCTGTTGTTGTAGATAAAAACAAAAGCTTTTTCCCCCCACAAGCTTCTGGCTGTTCCTTGCTGGGATCCTGTACCAACATTTTTTGGGGGTGGAGGCACCATGTCCGCTCATGCAGACCAACAGGAGCTAAGTGAACTCTGTCCTGAAGTCTTTTCTTCTCTGCAGAAGGCTTGGCTGACAAGTCTGTATAGGGATTCAGTTTGTTTTCAATCCTTTGGGGGGGGAAACAAAAACAAAAAAGAAACTAAGCCCAGTGCATGTGCTCAGATCGAGCACTTCTTCACACACACATACTTGCCCTCATTTGTACTAGCACTTACTCCTTTTCTGTTTCCTGTGGAACAGTTTCATTGGGACATGCAACTCCTGAAGCAAGGACTCCACACCTTCATTCTACTGACCACTATGAACACTGTGAGTGAAGACAGTAAGCAAGGGAGCTCCCTATCACTTTCTCTCTTTGTTCTGGTTCTATTCTTCCCTGTCTGGAAGGTTGATCCTCCTGGGCTCCTTCCTTCAGTTTGATCCCTACAGAAAAAACACAGGATTTCCTCTCCTGTTTGTCTAGCAAGTCAACTGAAAGCTCAGATATACCCTCTTTCTATCAGAGCACTGCTTTGATAAACTCTGCTTGTACTTTAGGATCTTAGGCATAGTGGTCTTGGGTCTTCTCCCAGGCATGTGCTCTAAGGATCAAATTGAGTAAATGAATTGGAAGTCTAATTAAGTTTGTCTCCACATTCTTCTTAAGGCTTTCATAAGAATGGTAGTTCTCCCTGTTTAGAAAGGTTCACTGAATGCCGTTATATAGATACAGAGTGCATGCACGGAAAAAATAATAATAATATCCATCTCCATCTATCACTATAGTATAAAAAATTTAATGAACGGAAGGCAAGCTGAGTACCTTTGTCCACTGATGCTATTGGTATAGACATGCTATGAGTAGGGCATGTTTGTTAGGACTGGTGATTGTGGATGTTAACCCACAATCCAACTGAATAGAGGGTAATGATGCTTACATTTATCTAAGGTGAAAACATTTGAGTTGAGCCCAAACTGTTTAAAACACATTCAAAGGTCTGCATTGGCTCACCCAATTCCACCTCATCTAACACACCATGAACATAAAAATTAACCAATTTTTCCTGGATTCTTTTTAAATCTTAAAAGTTGTGATGTATTTTTATATTTCTCCAATGATAGGCATTTAAAATCCAAGGAAACAAACTAACAAACAAACAAAAATCACCCAATGGTTGCATGCATGTGTATGTATGTATGTGTGTGTGTGTGTGTGTGTGTGTGTGTATGTATGTATGTGTATAGATAGATATAGATGATATAGATATAGCTATAGGAAAGGCAGAAGGTCTTCACTTGGGACACTTAATTATGTTAATATTTGTTCCATGAGATGAATCTCTGTAAAATCTAATACTTTAAGAAGGGCAAAAGATATCATATAATACATAAAGTTCTATGTGACACAGTTTGATTAAAATGCACACATGCAGAAGATCCCAGATTGAATCTCTGTCATTTGAAACTTCTGTCCAAAATTGTAGAGAGCCAAGAGACAAGACAAGCCTAGGTGAATCAAAGATCAGACACCATGGTCATTTTCTTACTAATGATTTATAGCATCTGAAGATTGTTCAGTTATGATTATACTAATATAACAGTCATGAAGCTAGGTTTAATATTGCTTCAAAGATGGCTGAAAGGTGCTATAAGACACTATGAGTAACCCATGTGGAAATGACCCCCAAAAAAGTATGTTCACTTTATCTTTTCTACCTGCACTATTTCGTGAGACTTTGGCATTTTACCATTTTCATAATAAAATAACAAAAGAAATGTGATTGTCACTGTCTGTAATACTACTTTTTTCCCTGTAGCCTATGATATAAAATAGTATACAATTTTACAATAATTTATGCATACTATGCCAGCAGTGATATAAAGATAACCAGGCCAAGGGGCAAAACCGAAACTTGTTCAAACAGTCAATTACTGAAAATGACTAACTGCAATAGTTTAGGGAATTTGTTCTTTTCCCCCCCCCCCCTATTCCCTTCCTTGTTTGTTTTCAACAATGTTTTATTCTATTTAAGAATGGCAAATATTTCGGGGGCAGGGGAGGATTAGTTTAAAATAATTTCTTGAAGACAAGATATAGCTTATAAGTCTAGCACAAACTGAGGTTCAGTTTTGGACAGTAAGGTGAGCCTCTTGTGTTTAATGTAGAAACACATAAACATGTTTTGAAGTTTGAACTCATATCACAGAGTGAAGATAACCTTTTCTCAGGGGAGATGACATGTTGCTAGCATTTTACAGCAAAATCCACATTTTTGTTCTGTTTGTGAGTGAGAAGCCTCCTTCTTTTGCTATTCCTCTGGCATTTCAAATGAGGAAAAACAAGATTTTGTTCATGTAAACTGTAGCCCAAGTTTATTTCTCATGTCATCAGGAGTGGAAACTACTTTTTTTTTCTTCACCGTTTTTTCCCCTTTGTTAACTTAAGTATTATATTCCATATACATGTCTCCTTTATTCTTATGCTTTGGTTACTTTTGATATGCAATGTTATACAGCTTTTTTTTTTTCCCCAGCAGAAGAGACTGAAAGACTAGACAGATGAAGGGACAAGCACTGTTTGCCTTTTACTCCCCAAAAGGAAGAAAAGGGCCAGAGACCATGAGGCCAAGAAAAAAACAGATCTTCTCTTTCAAAAACTTAGACTTTCCAGAAATTCTTTACTACCTGTCCTCCACTTAGAAAATCAGATTTACTCTCTCATTAGGTTTTAACTATTCCTATTTCTGATCTAGTACAGGACACATTGCTAATATATTACACTATCTAATACTGTATATATCTACGCACAGACACACCAGTGGAAAGAGAGGCTTACGGAACAGTAAATTACTCTAAAAGGCCAAAGTCTTAGTTGATGCTCCAGACAGCAAAGACTAGACAGCAAAGGTCAGTGTCCAGATAGCACAGTTAGTACATGAGAGTAATCTATCAATAGTCATAGTTCAGGACACAAGGGTAACCAGACTCATAACTAGTAGACAAGAGGTCTAACCATGAGCTATTCACAAAGAGAGTGTTTTCTATTACAGGCTACAGCTATCCTGCCCTTACTCAACTGATCTGGCTTTAAGGGTCAAGTAAGCATGCTGAGTTCTTTGAAGTAAATCTAAATCTCCACCCCTTATAAATGAGCACTTTGTTGCTTCTCTGCTATCTGGTATTCATTCAGCCAGATATGTTAACCTGGATTCAAGCCTGCACTAGTGAATCTAGATTGGCATCTAATAGAAGCAAATATGTGTAGCTCAGGGTTGAACTGTGGAGTCCTTGGGGTACTCTGAGCTTGGTTGTTTTCTTGCAAACGTTTCATTACCCGGCTGGGTAACATCTTCAGTGCTGGAATGGGATGGGGTTTGCTCTCTGTTTATATACTATGGCATGCCCTGCCAGTGTTGGTGGGGGTGTGGGTTTGGTTTTGTTCTATTCCCCCCCCCCAATAGTTCCTTGATTAAGGTATTGTTTACTGCTTGTATGTCTGGTGGTTATCTTGGTGTTAATTTCTGCTTATCTGGGTGATGATTGCTGGTGAGGAGATGTTCTGTTTTTTTTTTTCTTCCCCCCTTACTATTGTCTCTTTTGAATAATGTGTAAATGTTTATGTGCCTGTTGATGGCTGCCTTGTCTGAATACCAAGCTTCCAGGAATTCCCTTGAATTTTTGGATTTAGCTTGGTCTAAGATGCTGACAGTTTCCCAGTTGAAACTATGGTTAAGTCTGTCCATGTGTTATTCTATCAACTCCTCACTACAATGCCTCCAGAAAATCAAAGATGTACACATAGATGAAGAATAAATTATGGTCTCATTTGATGTCACAGCACTCTTTACGTCCATAAACCCAGAACTAGTGAAAGACTCCATATCAGCAGTACTACACAACACACCTGACCTAACCAGATACACCCAGATCGAAATACCCAGAATCATGGACCTCATCAACCTCTGCCTCACTACCTATTTTCAGTCTGATGGACAAATATACCAACAAATCAGAGGCACACCCATGGGATCACCACTGTCAGGACTCATAGCGGAGATTGTAATGCAACACCTAGAAACTATAGCACTTCCACACATACAACCTAAATTATGGATTCGGTATGTAGATGACACTTTTGTTATAATAAAAAAGGAAAAACTAGAGAAGACACATGAAACCATCAACATCTCCAAAGGAATAAAATTCCCCAGAGAGGAAGAAAACAACCCCTTCCTGGAAATCCTCATCAGCAGATGAGATTAGAAACCCAAGTCTATCGGAAGACAACCCACACTAATCAAGTACTCCATTACCAAAGTAACAATCCAACCTCCACAAGAGAAGCTGTATAAGAACATTATTCAAACAAGTGCAAACACACTGCAGCAACCCAGAACAGCAGAAAAAGGAAACAGACCACCTATACAACATCTTCCAACAAAATTGATATCCACACAACTTTATCAAAAAGTACCTGATCACTCAACCTACTACAACACAACCAACACAAGCTATGAAAAGGATCACACTGCCATACATCAGAAACGTCCCAGAAACTACCAACAGACTATTACAACCACATGGCATCTCCATAGCACACAAACCAAATAAAGCCCTCCAAAACATCTTAAGCAAGCCAAAAGGCCCAGTACCCCAAGAAGAAAAAACAGGAGTCATCTACAACATACAGTGTAAGGACTGTAACAACCACTATGTAGGACAGAAGGCCTAGAAGGCTTGCAGAGTGCATCCATGAACACCAACTAGCAGTCAGAAGACATGATGAAAACTCCTTAATCACACAACACATGGGCAGACTTAACCATAGTTTCAGCTGAGAAACTGCCAGCATTTTAGACCAAGCTAAATCCAAAAATGCAAGGGAATTCTTGGAAGCTTCATGTTTAACATCTACATGGAATCACTGGGTTAAGTCATCTATCTGTTCAGGGTCCAGGATCACCAGTGTGCAGATGATACCAATTACACATCTCAATCCTGAGCTGCCCAGGTGATGCTTCAATGTCCTGACACAGACATTGGAGGATGTTTGGGTCTGGACTGGGAGAAATAGACTCAGCCTCAATCTTTACATGACTGACTGGCTGTGACTATTTGTAGCCCCTGGATCTGAGTGGATTATAGCAATATACCCAATATGGGCTCCCCTTGAAGAATACTTGGAAGCTGCAGCTGGTCCAGAATGTGGTGGTAATGAGCATGCCACAGTATATTCTATAAGTTACCACTGCTCCACAAGCTGCACTGGTTACCAGTTGGCTTCTGGGTGTGATTCAAGGTGCTGGTTACCACCTATAAAGTCCTTCATGGCATAGGGCATGGTTTTATAAGGGACCATCTATTACCAATTGTTTCTCCCTGCCTAGTAAGATTGGGCAGAGGGGGTGTACTCCAAGTTCCTTCAATTAAGCAATGCCATCTATAAAGACCAAGGAAATGTACCTTCTCTCTCATGGTACTTGCCCTCTAAAGCATCATCTCCTGCAGAGAACCATATGGTTCCCATCCTTATGAAGATGTGAAAGCCTTTAAAAACTTTGCTTTACTCCAAGTCCTGGGGGATGGGTGGGTGTTGAACCCATCAGTTTTTCTGTGGTGTGTTCTGTTTGTTTCTTCTGGATGTGCATAATGTTTCTCTTTTCCTGTTCTTTACTTTTAATGTGTAAGCTGCCCAAGGGCAGTTGGAGTTGAGCAACCTCTTAATTTAATAAAATAAATAAATAACACCAACACCACCCTCCCCAAATGCATTGAGTCACCCTTGAGCAGTTTATTAAGTTTGGCCTCAGCTATCAATATCAGATGTCTGATCAACACTGCTGCCCCAATCTCTGTTGAAATAAAAGGAATATATTTACATGAACAAGGAAACATTGTCCTTCTGAGAATACTATTTGCTGGGATGGAACAGAAAAAAAGAATATATGTTTATAGTGACAAAGCTAAGAAAGAAATTGTATCTCTTGCTTGAAAAAGTTGTAATTAACTTTCCAAGATGAAAAGCTGTTACATTTGCAATAATAGAAATATTAAGACAAATTAAATAGCAAACTTACATCTCCACCCTGGTATCAATATTTCATACTAAACATCTCTTCCATATATCTTATCCTTTTATCAGTGCAAGTGCAGCTTTTCAAAGCAATTAAACCAAACAGTTTGAACCTAATTACTATTTGATCACAAGATGCAGCACGACACATATGGATTATTATGAGCCCCATTTTTTTTTCTACTTCAAGGAGGGGAAAAATACATGGTAGGAAAGAATTTGTAAATTTGTCTGAGCTCTGTTCCTTAGATAGTTACAGTGGAAGACATGTCAGAGATAAAAGACAAGATAAGTAAGGAAATGATAATAGAATATTACAACTGAGCATAATAATGAAATGCAGTAATATGCTGAAGATGATGATGATGATGATGATGATGATGATGATGATGATGATGATGCATGTTCTGGTTTATTAATTAATGTTCACCTGTTTCCATCAGAATTGATATAAACTGCTAGAATGATTCCCAGGTGTGCCTTTCCAACAGCTTTATCAGAATCCAACATCAGGAATGTATATGTTCCTTCAAACTCATTCTAAAAAGACAGACGAGACAGCTGCTGTGTTTTTTTGTTTGTCCTTACCCTTTCTTCCTCTGTTTGCGCTGCTATAGAGGAGAAGGGTAGCTGCAGCCATGAACTCCATTTTTGCAGGACCTATCACACAGTTTTCAAAACTCAACAGCATGGTCTTCTGTCACTTTGATGGAAACATATCAAAGTGTACTGTGATTCTTTTGTTGTTGTTCAGTCGTTAAGTCATGTCCGACTCTTTGTGACCCCATGAACCATATTGTGCCAGGCCTTCCTGTCCTTCACTGCCTCCCTGAGTTTGCTCAGTTTCATGCTCATTGCTTCAGTGATGCTATCTAACCATCTCATCCTCTGCTGTCCCCTTCTCCTTTTGCCTTCAATCTTTCCCACCATCAGGGTCTTTTCCAAAGAGTCCTCTCTTCGCACTAGGTGACCAAAGTATCTGAGCTTGCACTTCATTATCAATCCTTCCAATGAGCAATCAGGGTTGGTTTCCTTTAAAATTGACTGGCTTGACCTCCTAGCAGTCCAGGGGACTCTTAAGAGTCTTCTCCAGATTCTTAAAGTAGGCTTAACAGAGTAAAACAACTACAAAAGCCTCCCTATCCACAATCTGGGAGCAAAGGGAAGAATAATGTTCCTCCTCTTTGTGAGCCATCCCTACCTACTTTTGCATATTTGCCTTACATACAATGGTCCTTACTCTTCTCAAAATATTTAGGGTACCCACCCACCAATTGTTCATCCCTAAGTAAGAGAAAGGAATGGTAGGAAACATTGTATCTGCTTTGTTCCCAAACAGAGATTAAAAGTAGAAGCACACTCAAGTCTCTTATTGCAATCTGGAAGATTAAGATTAAGCAGGTATCAGATGTATCCTTCTGTAAACAAAAAGTTCTTATCACTCTTAAGAGGGATAAAAAATGAAATAGGGGCTTCTTCTGGAGAAAGCAGAGAGAAAGGGTTTTCACTGATTTTTCAGTTATTCTGAAATGCCAAGGCCCTCAATGTTTGGATCCAGTTCTGGGAAAAGCATAGACTTTCATCTGCCAAAGTCAGAGAGATAGATAAGAAATGCCTCTTCCCTGTCCTCTAACAGAGCTTCAACTGAGTTTCAGCTGGAATCCAAACTTTTACTTCCCCAGATCAGTATAAGCTAATTTACTCATATGCATATAGTTTGCTTCCTTAGCCAGTCAGGTCACGATAAGCAGGGCAACACAGCCCTGTTAAACAAAGTACTGACAATTTGATCATATCATGTTTAATTACAATTTAATTTTGGTGACAGACAGATGTCTCTCTTGTTAGGGTTAGGATTAGAAATATCTATTGGGAACAAAGTAAGTATTGTTTGTCTGCTATGAAGACAATGAAAGACTTTGAAACAATTTTATTTGATCCATTAACAGACCATATTTGCTATGCAGAATGAATATTGACCCTAAATCAGAATAGAAACACCATGGATTCCATTAGTTAAGTATCTCATGGTTTAGTATGGGTTAATGCTAATGGCTATACATTTTGTGTTGTACAGCAGCCTGTGATAAAATTGTAAGCAAGCCAGATTGTTACTATGCGGAGAAAAGATATGTCAAATGTCACTGAAATTGGTGCAGAGCTTTTAAAACTATAAACCTTGAATGTCAATTTTTCACTCAAAGAATAACTATCATGAGCTTAAGTGTCTTGTGTTTGGGCAGAACCTCAGACAGTGGTTAATTAAAAAAAATTATAATCAGAATTTCATAATTTATGGTGCTGAGACATTGAGGGAAAGTAAAGAAAGATCTTACAAAATTCAGAAGAGAAAGAGTTGGCAATGACTGTAAAAGTTTACACTCCAGTAAGGAATTCTATATGCCTTACTCTAGGGAGAAAAAAACAAAAACACCAAAACAAAACAAAACTAGTCCTTCTTTTATCAGCACATCCTTAAAAAAAATTCAGAACATAAGCATATGAACAGTAGCTCCCAAACTCTTGCATTTCTCTTAATTTTTTTTCAGTCTTCATACTTTCCTGAATGTTTGGCTCTGTCCCCAACCCAGCAAGGTTGAGTCACACATTATTTTGGATGCAGAAATGACCACATAGTATGAGTACTTAAGGCTTTATTTTAAGGCAATATAGAAAAATAAAAATAGCATAATGTGAGGCAGATTTCAAAGAACATTCAAGAATACAATTAGACACACACACACAAATGACCTTATACCCCTTTTGCCAGTCAGGGAACCCCAAAGAGATGACAGCTGGTGGATGCCTTCAAAGCCAGCAAACATGCAGTCCCCTCCTGCTTAAGTCTACACTGAAGTTCCATCCCATGGGGGAGGGGGGTTAACTAGCCTATACAGGCTCTGATCGAGCATTACTCACACCCCTTTTCAATGGTCTTATCTCACTGGAGTTTGCCGAGAACAAGTTCCTCTTATCTTGTGCTTGGAACGCTTTGTCTGATTCTGCCAAAAATGGGACCATCAAGGTTAAGGAATATTTATCTATATCAGGTGGGGATGAGACCATTTCAAAGTTAAGGAGAATTTGTTTCCCAAGGTTTTTGGATTGACAATGAGAAAAATCATCCTACTCTATGCAGATGTCCCACCAAGGACAGAGTGAAATAAAGCATAGCCCAAGTATAACCTTCTAATGACTGAAATAAATGCTTGCTTAGTTCTGTATTACAGTTCTTAACCATTATTTAAAAATATAAAGTTCTGTGTACCATGCACTAAGCAAAGGAGATGCAAAGCCCTATCTAATTCTTCCTTGCCAATCTTCTGGTAAAACCATCAGCATTACACTGAGATATTATTTCTGCAAATCTAATTCAATAGTGGGAAGTGGGAGTAAAACTAAAAAGTTTATTCATTTCCAATTGCTTTTTAGATCATTTTAGAACCTGTAATTAATATGTTGTTACCTTTAGATCTAATGTGAGCAATCCTTTCAGCACAGAGTTGTCTGCAGACCCTGCAGAGACATGCAGCAGCATGACTATTTCAGTTTCTGAATTCAGACTTAGGTTCAAAACTCAAGTCTAATATTGGAGAAGGGAGAGAGAGATAAATCAGTCTGAGTTAAATTAGGCTGTTTTCAGAATCATCAAATTTGGCTAGGAAGCAGATAATAAAACTCACTGATTGAGTTTCAAATGTAAAGTGAAAAAATGCATAGCAACTTATGATATTGAATATCTAGCATCAGCCGGAAGCGGTTGGAAAATCGTCCATTTTATGAAATATGAAATATGCATCTGAGTAACTTTGCTTTTAATCAAAGCTGTATTCTGTTCTTAGCATATACAGAACTCTGAAATTACAATCAACTTATTTTAGGTATGGTAACTTGTGAAAATTGGAATGTTAAAAGATTCTGTTAGTTTCTGAACTACTATTACTTAAAAATACTATATTTCAGTTAAAGATTCATTTCCCATGGGGTAATATAAAATATGTGCCTTTAAAAATAACCTGTTTAAATATACGTGTTATAACCAATTTATGAATTACATTTTCTAATTTCCATAATTAGATGGCTGTGGTTCACAGAATGCTGAAAACTTTGAAAGCTATTTTTACTAGTCAATGGACTCAATAAGTTACTTTTTGAGTGGTTTCAAAATATTTCCTACAAAATCTGTGCATGACAATGTGCCATGTTTGACAGATCAGCAATGAGGATTGAATGTGCTTGAATTAATAAAGGTCAGAATCTTCAGCACAAAGAAACGCCATGTAATATGTCAGCAAGCCAGAAGAATAGATGTGTGCATGTGTGTCTATGTGCTATACGTGAGTAATATACTCTGTTGATACTGATTAAGTAAGGCAGAGTTCATAAAAGTCTTAAGCCAATAATAAAATATGTTCTTAAGTAGTTACAATGCCCCCAACACCAGTCTGACTATTTAAATCCTGGAACTTCTAGCTGCTTGATGGTGATTTTAGATGAAGGTAGGCAATTCTGATTGATTGATTGATTGATTGATTGATTGATTTGCAGAGGGTAGTGTGGTATTGCAAAGGTGTGTACAGAAGAAAATGCTGAGATTTCTTCCTTGCAGTTTGAGAAGATTGGGGAGTTGAGGGATTCTTTAAAAAACAAGCAAAAAATGTTAAGCATATTTTAGGGTAGCACTCCAATTTTTAAGTGTATCCTGTCTCAAAACAGCAGGAAACCATGCCACCATTTTTTTTTTAGCAATTATAGCCAGGCATGGCTTGGAAGGGGGCACATAAAACATCTCAGATTGCCCATGCCAGCTTTGGACCAAGTGCAGAAATACTTTTCATCCCCAAAGTTGGCATGAAGTGCCACACAGAGAGTCACAAGTTATGCATTGGTGTACATGTAACCCATTGCTATGCCCACATCTGTAGAAATGAACAACGGAAGTGGAAATTTCACCTATCTTTTCATTGTACTCAATTTTCATCGTCATCATCATCATCATCATCATCATGAAACAATTATATATTAAATTAAATTGATGTTTAAGTACAATATTTTATATAGCACCAAAGTTGATGAGTGCTAGCAATCAGCTGTCAGTGCTTTCAGAAATGAACATTTATTTATTTTTATTTATTATTGCACTTGTATACCACCTTTCCTCATGAGAGCTTACATATGGTATCTTCTTATTCCCACAGTAACAACTTATAAAGTCAATTGGGTTGAAAAAGAAAGACTGGCCCAATGCAACTGGGACTTGAACTAGGACCTCCCTGGTCCCCAGTCCAAGCCCAACACCTAACCAGGACTGAGCAACCATTTTGGCTAGGAGCCCATCTTAAATTATAAGAGTGCACAAAATGGTTATTCATGAGATTGTGTGGACATGGCCAGTTGCAAAACCCTCGTTTAGCAAAAGG
This sequence comes from Liasis olivaceus, assembly GCA_030867105.1. Lineage (NCBI taxonomy): Eukaryota > Metazoa > Chordata > Lepidosauria > Squamata > Pythonidae > Liasis > Liasis olivaceus. The sequence continues at coordinate 89,940,193 of CM061348.1, read as the reverse complement.
CAAAAAAGGAAGCTATTCCCTTTCAAGCATTTCCAGTTACTTTTCTGTGCAAATAGAAAGCCTCTCCACAAGGCTTCTGCTCCACTTGGAAAGCAGCTCCATATTTTACAACATGTCTATTGGGCAGCTAAGCTGACTTACCTTCAGCACATCTGCAGTACAAGAGGAATCACACATTTTCATTTCTCAGCCTGAGATGGTGGACCTCCATGGAACTTGAGAGCAGTCATTTTTCCTACTCAATGAGAGCTCTTGCCTAATCTTGCCTCCTATTACTTGAATTCTCTGGTAAATTACAGAGGCAACATTATCAGCAGCCCTGATCTTAATTGTTGTCCATTCCACAATTTCTGTAAAAGACTTTGACTTTCTCTGGTCATATAAACAGCATTTATCAGCCAGTAGAATCTTAACACTTCCAATCAATGCCTGCCAGTTTAATAATCCCTTAATCTCTCCTCCCCTTCCATTTTTTCCCCACTTGTGTAAGCAGAATGAACCAAAGTCTTGTCTACAAATCTGGCTGCAGCTTTTGGAAAAAACACATGGCTATTAGAATTCAGTGACATCTCATCAACCCTGCTTATTGTGGGAATTCACATGTAGGGGGAATGACAAGTCCAAGCCAGGCAAATTCAGGCAAGTTTTCTAGCCAGTTCACAAAAATATGTTGTTACATTTTTGCATTCACAAAAGTAGATAAGCCAAAACTTCATATTCTTCCTTTTTGTCTAAAAATACATACTATTTTTAGATAATTATGGAAGGTTAATAATTCAGAATTGGATTAAAAGGAATATCACTTATAGATATTTCAGTGATCACTACAAATTGTTATGTAGATAGCATATCCACTTGTTAAACAATAAAGAAATGTAACATTTAGACCTAAGTGTAATTTTAGATTCATTATCTGATTTAGTATAAAAATAGCCTTGGGACACCATTTCTTTCTTTCTTAATTACAAAAGCCAACAGAGAACGGATTAATGGAGGATTGTCTTTTGAACAATGAAATAATATATTATATTTTTGTTATTGTTGAAATATGTTCAGGCTGATCAGTATGTTTTAAGATATCAAGTAGAGATATCATGGACAAGGAAGTAATAACTTTTATAGTACTGAAGCTGGTTTATTAAAGCATAATTTTGCAAGTCATTTCGCCTTACTGATTGAAGCATATCTCACTGACTGAACTATTGCTACCTCTTCCTAATATTATTTTAAATATGTAATCTAACAGACAGTATCTGTGGTTTTATATCAGTAATATGTCAATTGATAAGACAACATTAGGTCATGGGGTTGATCAGGATCCAAAAGGAAGAGGAAAAAAAAAAAAGCCATTTTGCATGCTTCTGTAAGTAAACTGCTAGAGATGGTTAATATTGTTATAATTCCCTGTTCCCAACACAAGCATCTCTCACAATTTTGAAGCCTAGGAAATTACTAATTTCTTTCAGTAGGGTATATTGGCTTGGAGTTCCTCCTGAGATACCAAAATAGGCTTGAATTTGACTTTTTAGAGGAATTAAGCCTGCACTCCCTCCCTCATCATGACTCTCTCCAATGGGAAGAAAAAAAATGGTAGGTAAAACTGAGGTAAAATCTGCTTAGAAAGTAGAGATTTGGTACATCTAAAATGATTTTTATGTACCACCCAACTTCTCAGGCACATTTACCCAAGAAAACATGGTAATTGTCTTCTTTACCATTTATAGGTACTAAGTTGTGTTCTTTACCTTATTACATGCACTAAATTTCTGAAGTTATTACTTTAGTTACTGTACTTATTCTGTACAATACTTCTCCACAGTTAAGAAGAGAAATCTACTTTGTTTACAGCCTCTTTCCCCAGGCCTTTGGGTCCAGATAAGTGGAGTCCCAGTTGTTGAGTTGCAGTATGTAGTCTGGTTACCATTTTATAGTTTTACTTGGTTTTTAATATATTGCATTGTTTTTATTTTTATTTTTTTTAAGTGATTTGTATTGGTAGATCATATGCTGCCCAGAGTTACTTTGTTGAGTTGGGTGGCCATATAAAATTATATAGATGATATAGATAGATATAGATGTATAGATATAGATGATACAGAGGATATAGATATAGATACACACACAGACACAGACACACACATATAATCTCCTTTTAAATAAGGTTGATAATAAATAATTAGGCTATGCAAACTGTTCAGGGAATGCTAGCAAAGTGATCAAAGCTATCCTACTGAAGTTCCTGCTCAAAGCATTAGTGAACAACAACATTTAAAGGCTTCCTGTAGTTGCTTTGAGGAACTTCCCCCAGTTATGCCAGAATTGCCACCAAAGTGAATAGATGTGGGAATATCCTTGAGAAACTGGAGGAGAAGAGCTGCAGCCAGGGCAACAGTCAAGTAAGAGATATCTCAGCCCACAGAAGGAGCGGGGACATGAAAAGAGTCTCAGAAGGGACTCCCTAGTTCTCTGGAAAGTAAAGGCCAGGGGGTGGGGGGAGAGAGAGATGCTTTCGGATTTGCAAGATTCTGTTACTGTAACCTTACAATAAAGGTAGCGTTAGTACTCACGGAATTGGTTTCCTGTCTGTACTACGTCAAAGGGCAGACAACAGAGGCAGGTATGTCGTCTTTGTCTCTTCATGGATGCTCAGATGAAATGGGAGGGCCTTTAAAGCAGCTGTCCCAGCTGTCAAGAGGATGCAAGTACTTTATTCATTTGAGCAGGAAATTTAGAGAGATGCTTTGGTCGCTTCCCCAGGTGTTCCTCTGCATAGTTTACATAGTCATATTAAGCACTATAAAATAAAGCAGAAGAACTAGCAAATAGAAGAATTTCATTTTCAGAGATTCCAGTTAACAGTTCAGACATTTTAAATTCCAATATGAAATGATTTCATTTACCTCTTCAGCCATCGTGAATTCCAGTATGATTTGTTCTTTTGATCTGTGCAGATTGTAAAGTGGTTGTCTCTCTGTTGGCTTTTGTACTGCTGCAACTCAATTCTTGGTTTCAAAAGACATGTTTTCAGAGAAAATCCACGTAGAAGTGGGGAATTCAAGAGAAAATTAATTTGGAAAGAAGCATTTTAAGGAAGAAAATAGGATCAACTACATTTCAATGTGTATTTAGGTCATTTTTTAAAAAAGATAGATTAATAAAAGAAGCCGTATGACTAGATTTCACAAGAGAAACGATTTTCCCTCACCATCCCTACTTAATCATCCCCACAAAACAAACTGCGCATCTCAATACATTGTGGGCATGCTTGTGACCTTTTTAAAGTGCTTGTATAGAGAACTGATCTTTGTGAGCCAAGATGGATTGACTTTCTACTTTGGAAATAAAATAAGTATTATAGGAAGATTAGCATAATCTCACAAGGAAAGTCTGATGGAAATTGTTCTTCAGTAATAAATAACATTTGAAAGGTTCTCATGGAGTTTCTCATGGTCTACTAGATTAATGGTAACAGCAGAACTCTGTGCCTGTTTTATAGTCTAAAGATATCCTATTTTTTAGAATAAAGCTTTTAGTGAAGAGATACATATCTTAATTGAAACCTTGCCTGAAAAGTAAAATATGCTAATTTTTCTTTGACTCAGAAATTGTAGGTTCTTGATGGAATCTATTTTAAGCTTAAATAATTTGCCTTTTAAAAATAATCTAAGTTTAATAATTGAAACTCTGATAAAATGTTCATGTGTCTCCTTAATAGTTAAAGTCTGATGTCAATTGTCTCAGATTGTTTTCTATTGTTCTAAAAATGCAAAAGAATATAAAAGAAACCAAAAAAAAACTTATCCTGATTTTTTATTTTTATTTCAAAATGCCATGACCCCACAAAGTTAGTAGTTAATAGAATCTACTCCAATGTGTTATTTTCACCTAGATGTCAACATAAATTCAGGAAATTTTCCCAAAACTAAGTCTTTCGTTTCTTTTAAGTCAGAGCTTATTATAGAAGATGTACAGAAAATATATATTCAGGACAATTGCACAGAAAAGCAGTGCATATTGGAGATAATTACATGAGTGACATAGAAAAATGCACAAAAGATGGAATATATAAAATTATTAATTTCTAATTTATTATTTATTTATAAATAATATAAAATTATACATTTCTAATTTCACAGTGAGAAGGGCAGTGACAAATTTGAAATATAAATAAAAATAAACAAACAAACAAATAAATAAATAAATAAATAAATAAGGCATAATAGATTAGGTTATATGTACAAAAAGTATTGACGTGGACGTGATCTTCATTGATTGGCACATCCCAACTTAATCTATTATCTATCTATCTATCTATCTATCTATCTATCTATCTATCTGCAAAAAGAGTTTAAAAATGAAAAAAATAAATATTAGAAAAATAGAGAAGGTAGTTAAACATCTAGTTATATACATTCATACTTTGTTTTACAAATGGGGAATGAAACATATAAATGTGCTATATATGCAGTCTAAATTTCTAAATAATCCACTAATCAGGACTTTTGGTACTAAAATACTTAATTTAATATATACGGAGAAGTGAGCTCTCTAGGCTATTATATTAAGGATGAAAAATTGGTGTTCTTCCAGCTTTTGTAATCATAAACATGTACACTTCTATTTTATTGTGAACTCCCAACCTGTTGTTATGTTTCTTTGTTTATTTATTATTATGATTTATTTACTTATTTTAACACATTTCTAACCCACTATAATCAAAATGATTCTGTCTTACATAGAATATAAATAGAAACAATTTAAACATTGTCACATATAAATCCATACAGGAGCATACAAAACAACAGCAACAAAAAACACAATTCAAAAAGAACAAAAACAAGAAAACAATAAAAACTAAGGATGGCATCGTATATGAGCTCAGGAGAAAGCCCTCCAGAAGGACTCCATTTTCTACAGTTTTTTGGGGAAAAAAAATTAACAAGGAGGGGACAAGCCTATTTTTGATTATACATCATCAAGTCACTGTTGACTTCATTGAACTTTCCAAGTTAGAAAAGATTTAAGATTTTGGACATGAAAGAAAGCTACCTTCCAAATTCACATTTTGTCCAACACTAAAAGAAAAATGCAACAAAAAAGTTTGACAACAATTAAGTAGGGTTGGAAGACTATTTTGACATTTATATCACACTTATGTCTCCTTATTGAGCTCCACTCCTGATGTCTTTGCAGCTATGCCCATAACATCTCAACAACAACAAGAAAAAATTTAATATCTATTGAACATCTACACATCTTTTCAAGAAGAAATTGATGGACCCAATAATTAGAGATAGGCTGAAAATATAGCATTGATTTGTATTATGATGTCCTGTATTAAAAAGGTTCCCTTTTAAGCTAATTTTGGTGTAGAACATTCATGGGCTCCTGTGTGTTCTTATGTTCTTTTGTCCATCCCTTAAGAACATTCTCAATATCTTGTCAATATGTTTAAAATGTCTGACAAGTATTAACACAGGAATACTGCTAAGAATGTTCATCAGTCTTGGAGAGAGATTTAATTTTAATGATATTTATTCATCCCAAAAGCCATATGGGCATTTTAACATCTATTCATGATGATGGTGATGATGATAGTGATGATGAACAAGTCTGATTGCCAATAATAATCAATATTAATTCCTATTGGAATTATTTCAACTGTTTGTTGAGATATCACTTGATAATTAGAAAACAAATTCTGTGATTACATTTCTGCAGCCTCTATTGACTACTTTAAATACATTTATGGTTAGTTCTACTTTGCAGGCAATCCTGGTCTTTTTGGCCTCTGGTTGCTGATTATTAGTCTTCACAAAAGTGACCTACTACTAGGCTGCTTCAGCTGGCAATACGTTACAGTGAATATATATTTTATACCAATCTATAAGTCATTAAAGTGAGAAAATACAATTGTTTAAAAAGCAAAGCAAATACCACTTTGCTACTTTTAATCTGTTCATTCTAATTAACAAAATATAGCAGGGATGCAGAAAACACCAAGTCTTGAGAAGTTCAGTTCATTTTTTCTATATCATGTAAAATATATCTTCATTAGTAATAAGAATTCAATAGTCATAACTTCTCTTTTAAATTAAAAATCCTTCTGGAAAGATTCTCTCTCTCTCTCTCTCTCTCTCTCTTTCTCCTTGTCTTTCTAATTAGCTATTGGATATCCAATATTGTCTCTCTGCACCCAGTTCTTTGATCAGGTATGTTGATATAATGACCTTGTTAAACATAAAGCATAACCTCAAAGCTCTTATGTCTTGTGAATCACTTTTAAAAGAGTAAGAAGATGAACTGCCTTAGTTCATCACCTGGAGCAAAAGTCTGTTATTGCCTGCCACTGGATTAGTACAGAAGAATCCAATTGTAGCCATAAGAAACCCACCATCAAGTACAGTTATTTTCCTTAGAGGTGGTGAACATACATTCTTTTGCAGAGGAAAACAACCTATAATCTTTACTCTATCCTGTATAAGGATGAATGCATGTATTGTACATATAAAAACATCAGATCTCAGAAGGCAGAGTTCACAAATTGAAATTGATGCCTAGCAGAAACATAGAATCAATACAACTATATAATCTTGTCTGGAGTATTCAAATTGTGAATATCAAGGAGTCATCCATTGTCTGTGGATGTACTTGTTTGAGAATAGTAAGTTTGCAAGAATGATTATTGATTTTAAAACTGCAGAAGTCTGCTTAGAAAATGTTTGGCATACCTATTTGTATCAGTCAAAAGATTAAGTATCTTTTTTTCCCCCTGAAATGAGATTTTGTCCTAGATTTGTACGCTACTATCTGTTAGTTGATAAAACAGAAAAGAACAAATGTATATATGTCATTTTCTAAGTAGCATCAGAAACTTTGGCTTGCATATAACATTTTCACCCAAGATCTCCCTCTCTCTCTCTCTCTCTCTCTCTCTCTCTCTCTCTCTCTCTCTCTTTTCTTGGAGTTTGTCTTCTCAGACTTCAATTTCTTGAAAAATAATTGGAAAATTACCCTGTCACTCTGAAAAGAACAGAATAAAATGCAACTATTTAGCAGAAGCATGAATGGAAAAAAATCTGTCCTTAATGCTTTGATGTTATTGGACTCCATCAAGTAGCAGTGAATGGAACTGAGACAAGGGTTCCTATATAGGCTTCTATAGTAGTAAAAAGAAGTAGTGTCACAAAATGGAAATTCTTATCTTTATCCTCAAGACCTTTCCTTCTGGAATTCATCTTTTTTTTTTTTTTTAAATGACTCAAGTATTTATACAAACACAAAGGTGATAAGCATATCTTGTTTAAAGTTCTCGAGACCTGAAGCCAGTTCTAGACTGGAACTGAAAGCATTATCCACACAGGTCAGGTAAGTAAATGCAGTACAAGTGATATTATAATTTATAATGCAAAAACGTACGGAAGATATTATATTTAGCTTATTTGGGGGGGGGGGTGTATGTATGTATGAATGTGTGTGTGTGTGTGTATTCAATTATTGAAGATAAATGGTTTAAGATGACATTTTAAAATACTTCCAATGTCTATTTAGGCTTCAAAATCCCCAGTAAATTGCAATATAAATACTCTTATAATCTCCACCACTATAAAGTTGCTGTTCAGTCTTATACTTTGTGTCATTTTAGAACTCAGGATGCTATGTTTCAACAGTCTGATTTAGTCTTTCTGATTAACTTTGGGCTGTGGAAGGATACACAGGTAGACATTCAATATTTATAGTTCCACTAAATTTATTCCACCAAATCTTTGTATAAATGCTGTATTCATCTCAAGGCATTATTATATCTTTCTGGCATCTTGCATTCAATACAGTTTTAGTAGAATCATGTCACGCACGTCTTCATTTGATTAGAAGATTCTTTCTTCCCTGTATGTATGAATTCTCTCTCTCACTTTCCTGATACAAACCATCTAGCCAAACCAAACATCAGAGTTAAGAGCACTGGTTGACAGGCAAACAAGAGAAGCTGTAAGGAAGTATTAAGTGGTGGGAATTGTTCCTTCTTGTTTATTTGCTCCTCCTGCCATTCTGAACAGAAAATGAAAAGAGGCACTGCTTCATTTCCATGCCTCACACGATTATTCCCAACCAGGACTACAAAAATGCATGTGTCCTGTGAGGGGAACAGAGATAAAATTGTTGCCTGGCATTGCATCTTCTTCTTCACAGTGTTGTTTCAAACAGCATTTTGAAATAAGCAAAGGTGAGGTGCAGAGAAGGGAAATTACAGCTCAAGGATCTAGAGGGAAAGTGTTCAGGGCAGGCAATCAGAGGGGCCAGCGGGGGTGGGGGTGGGGGAACATCCTCAAAAACCAGATAGGGATCAAGAAGGACTAAAAGCTGGTACCAGTTAAAAGTTACCTGGAGGTCATTAACTCAGGCAGGAGGCAAAAGAAAAAGAATGGGAGTGTAAGCAATTGCCATAATCAAGGTCTGGGCTTTTACTGATTTGGCAAGTAAGGACCAGCCTTTGTTATCCATTGCCAGTGCACAGGTAAATAGTATTATCTAGCCGTTTTTGAACTGGAAATTCCAGATTCACTCACACAACACAGACCCATGCACCCAACTAGTGCCTTATAGTTAGGATGCTATGTTAAAAACAAAAGAAAAGCAAGGTGAACAATATGTCTCAGCAAATTTACCTATACTAGGCAGTCAACTACCATGGTAAATCCCCTCATCTGAAATTAGTTCAACAAGTGCAAAATAGGAAAGTTGGTATCTGAGAGAATGAGCTGTAGAACTGCTCCCCATTGGATCAGAAAAATTTAGTAAGTGATCAAAATATGTAAAATGAGCAGTGATTAAACTGTTACCAACATACTCATGATACATTCAAATGCCAAATTGTCAGATGGATGCCCCTCAGTTTCAGGGTACTACAAGGACCCTAAGAGATAAGATGGAAACTTGTGATACTCTATAACCATCTCAGAAGGATAATCCAATCCCAGTTGAAGCAAAGTACAACAAGCTGGCATTGAAAGCACATTTGACAGTAGAATCAAATGCTTCTTTTTTTTCTGGTGTAAAATAATCTGCAAAGACAGTCAAGATTATTTCAATCCCCAGGCCAAACTATAGAGCCTCTTTCAGATCTGAGAGAATCTCACATTCCCTTATGGATATATTTATTACTTCTGTATTTCAGCTTCCTAAACCTGACTTGGGTAATTTAATAAGGCAGGGTGAGCAAGATTCCCTCCCACTTTCTGATTGCTAATATAGACAGTGTGGTGCCTGTAATATTGCCTATGTGGTGGTAGTAGTACATTCTAATACAGGAGTATGATGGAGAAAAGACAAATCATGCCTTGTAATTTTAGGCCAGCATTCATATTTTTAATAATTACAGTATTTTACTGTTTTTCTGGCATACAGAAGAAAATGTGATATGGGGTTGAGCAGAGGAGATAAGCAACAATTTTATCAGGGCAGCATTTTTCAGTTCCAGTGATTCCTGGATGTGCATCTAGGCTGCTTCTCAATATTTATTACAAGCCCATCTTACACTAATGACTGCTTGTCCATGCTCCTTCAGAGCCTTAATCAGCAGTTTGTTAAGAAAATATAAGCAGGAATTGCTCCAGTCACACCATTAAAATCCAGCATTTACAAACAGCTATGAGGACCATATCTATTTTTAGTTGGAAAGGCGGTAAGAGCTAGAATGTTCACCAATCAACAATGATTCTTAATAACTCATTAATCATCTACAGATAGGTGTGGTGATTAATGATCTTGCCAACATTTTTTTTCCTATATAGTTCCATCATTCCACTTCTTGACTTGGGGATTTGTTAAGATGGAAGAACTGGTAAAATAACAGCTTTCCTTATCAGGGCAATCACAAGGTTGCTTGAAAAAGAACATGATTTAAACATTCCATTTCCACCCCACCTCCACCCCCTTCCTTTCAGACAAAGAAGATAAACTAGAAAGCATCCTCATTTTTGTTGTTGTAATGGACATACTCTATGTCCTTTACTGGTGTTAATAACATTTGGTGATTGTATATTTTGTTGAAAAACAGCTAATGAGCAAAGATACCCACTCTTTAGAATTGCTGGAGTCTTGAATGTTTTTCTGATTCTTGCAAGCTTGAAAGAAGCATCATTTTTATTCTATCAAGGGAATACTTGTCTTACTGGGGATGCAAAAGGCTTCCCTTCTGTAACCCAGTATGTTTTACTCTCTGCCTCGGTATTTTCCAAATGATGAAATTCCTTTGAAATTTGCAGTGTTATCGGAGCTGTTACATCAAGAATCTCTGCCTGATTTCTGGAACTCATAGATCAGTCTGTTTTCCAAGGGAGGGATTTTTCTTTGCCTACCCCAAGGCCTCTCTACATCACTGAGAGGTTCAAAATTTCATTTGCACCTGAAATCAGGCAGATACACATTTTCAAGCAGTCTTTGCCCCTCCTTCATACAGATTTATCCATTAAGCTTCTTATTTACATATGATTGTCCTTCACATCCCCTACCCCCACCTCTATTGACCAGAAGGGCTTCTGTAATGCAGGCTTAGTGTGATTCAGCCATCCAGAAAGGCTTTTCAATACACAGTTGTAGCTCTGTCACCATAAATGCAAATACTCAGAATTGTTGAGTGCAGGTTTACTGCTATAGCTCCATGGTTACAGAGCCTCTGTAGCCAGGAATATTCACCTACTATTTTTTATTTTATGGAACTGATCTTCTCTCACTATCATCCAAATGGAGCAGCCTCTTGGAAGGATTTAAACAACAACAACAACTGTCAGACAGATGGAGACAAATACATGGTTTGTGGGTATCTGTGTGGGAAAGTAGAGGATGCAGGAAATTATTTTCTATCATTTATTTTTATGGAGATGAGAGGAAGGGTTTTTGTTAATTTACAGATTGAAGCACAGAGACTGGTAAGATCTATATGCCAACTGAAAGGACAATCAGCTATTGGTCATCCAGGAGACAAGTAAGGCAAACATTAGTTAACATTCTTTGTAAACTCCACAGTTACAAAGTTATAGATATATTCATGAGTACAGTGCTATGAATATAAGCATAGACCTGAAACAGTTAAGACAGCTCAGGGTTATCCTGAATTTATTATAAAGACTTGGACAATGGTGGACTGTAAAGGCTTGTTGTTTTCTTCCATAAGTAAGATTCTATCTCTCTGTTTATCTTTCTATTTCTATTTATCCACACACAGTAATTTCCCCCATTATCAGTTAAAGCCTACGGTATAATTGAATGTATAGTCATTCAAAAGTCTGCATTAGTGTCAAAGGATATAATGTTGAAGGGGATGTGAAGGCATCCATGTGTGCCAACATCTGGGAAAGTGAAAACACAAGGACTTGCATGGAGTTCCTAAAAGGAAAAGTTCCTAAAAGGAAAAGGCAAGTGCTGGTAGACTAATCCACACAGAAGCCAGGCAGTGAGGTATCCCTTCTCTGAACAGGGCAAGAAGCAGGGGAATGACCAAGAAGATCTTGTGATGATCATATACTAGACTGAACCCTTGTCCAGTTCCATTGCCAACACACTGCAATCTGGATTGTAATTTCTGAAGTTGGTTTAAGAAACAACTGGAAGCACATAAAAGACAACCAGCTTAGCCTACAATGCAGAATTGTCCTTAGACTCAGAAATGAATTAAATGTATACAATTGAAATTGCTTTACTGTACAGTTTAATCATTGCCTCAGTTCCTATTTATTTATTTATTTATTTATTCATTCATTCATTCATTTATTTATACATCACATTTATACAGCTGCCCATCTCACACCAGCGACTTTGGGTGGCGTACAACATTATTATTTTTTTTTATTTAAACAATTGCTAGTTTCTTTACTGGCCAGCAGCAATCACAAGGAAGTCAGGTCATCCAGGCTTTCTAATTTATTCTATTTTTAAATAGAATAAAACTGGTCTACCAATCTATGTTGTTGTTGTTAGCTTCCTGGATAGATAAAATTTAACATTTGAAACAATTCCTAACTACAATATTGAAGTCTCATTTATGTGTGTGGACATGAAATTCAATAGATTGCCAGTTAAGCAAAATGTATGATAGATAACGGGGGGACGCGGTGGCGCAGCGGCTTAATGACGCTGAAAGTTGCCGGCCAGAAATGGCTGACGCTTCAGCAGTTTGAGTCCAGCCTTCGCGTTAACAGGGTGAGTTCCTGTCCCCCCCCCCCCCAGCTCCTGTCAACCCCACAGGTCGAAAAACTCACGTGAGTAGATAAATGGGTACTCTCACTCTGGTGGGAGGAAAAATGCTGGCAGCGCCTTGCACAGAGAGACGGGACCAGTTGCCGGTAAGCGCGAAACCATGCTCACCCGAAAAGGGCGCGAAGCAACAGAAATCCCGCCTCCTGTGCTCGCCAGCTGGGCTCTGCTCTAGGAAGGAGGCTCTGGCAAACCACTTCCGAAAAACAATTGCCTTGAAAACTGCAAGGATTCGTCCAGGCAGTCACTGCAGGGTCAGTAATGACTGAGCGCAGACAAAAAAAAATAAAAATAAGATAACAACATTTTGAGTCTATTTTAAATACAGTCAGCTGTTTTGTGATAGTACACAAACTTCCTTTATTCCTTCCTTTATTCAAACATTCTGGGGTGTAGATATGGATGCTGGCCTGCCCAGTCTAATAATACAGCTGCCTATGCCACGAATGCTTCATACAACGTAGCAAACCTATTTTGAAGAATTGCCACTCTTAGTATGTGAGTAAAACTTCAGTCCACCATGCTTAGTTGCATGAACTGTGGGCTTCTGCCAAAGCCTGAATTTGGCCTACATTACTGTTGTTGGCATAAGTGAGTAATTGAATCAATTGACAAGGAAACCAACAGTTGATTCAGTTTATTTCCTATAAAGTACAGATTTGGCTACAGTCAATGCATCAAGTCTTCATTTTACATGGCTATTTAACATGCTAGTTCACTGTGGTCATTAAACAGCTTCTATTTTCCACTTAATTACAGACCTGTCCTAGCTCCTTCTGAAAATGAAGTGATTTTAGAATGGCAGAATAGTAATTTTATTTTATTTTATTTGGTGTGGTGCGTAAATTAAAGCTCAGTCATTCTCCCATTTGGATAATTTACTAGCAACAGGAAATGAACTGATTGCAATTATGCTCTCTGTCTTCTGCAGAAGGGTCTGCAGTTCTTTGCCTTGATAATAGCTGTAATGATACTTTAGTCAACTGGTAGAATCTTTTCCATTTCAGCTTCACTGAAGTTTCTGAATAGCATAAAAGGGTTTTCAGCAATTAATTCACAATTAAATATTCTGATCTCTTTTTAAAAATTGTCAAAAGACCCCTGTGGCCACACTTTTTTCCATTTAAAGTGATGCTGAATTAATAATGTTTGTTATCTTATCAGACCTTTAAACTCCTGTGACTGATATCACATCAGTTCACCCACTTAAGCAAAATGTCACACGGCAAGACTTCCATTTGGAATAGGTCATTCCTACTGAAGGCTCATTAGCGCTCACTGTCCATTTTGCTTTCCAGTGCTTGTTGGAACCACAGAAACTGGGGAGGGGAATATCTTCCATTTCCCTATTCCAAATGGTAGACATACTAAAGCAATACAAGGTGTCCTAATTCATTTTCAAAAAAGAGTCACATTTGCCACTTAATGTTCCGTTAGCAGACAATTAAATCATATTGTGATGGTTGAGTTCAGCTACAAAGTTGCTGGCAAGAGGCATTAGTCCATCTGGAGTACTGCAGCCTTTCATGAAATGGATGCCAACATTTCGGTTGAAAAACAGCAACAGCTGATGCTGCTGTATATATACAGAATAAGGAAAAATATAGTTTTGCCATCTAATTAATCCAAGATCTTAGGAAAGAAGCCACAGCTCAGTGGTAGTACTTATGTGTTGTATGCTGAGGATCCCAAGTTCCACCCCAGACAACTCCAGTTCAAAGAATCCAGTAGCCGATGTTTAGAAAGAGCTCTCTCTGCCAACCATCCTCTAGTCATAACCTCTAGACTTACATCACCCTAGGTGGGTTGGAGAAATCTGATCTAGTACAAAGCAGCTTCCTGTATGTCTAACATGTAGTTCTGATGCAAGACAAAGCACAGGGGTAAAATTTTCTGTTCTCAAGTTAGATTCTGCAAAACTTTTATTCTTAACTATGGCAAGATTGACTGACAGTCCATTTTCAATATATGTTTATGCTTGCTTGCTTTTTTTCTGTTCCCTTTCTATCCTAAATAGTCTATTGTACCATACTAAAGCTAACCCAGGAAACATTAATACATTGAGAAATGTGCATTACAGCCTGCAATCAGGGCAGAACATCATCCAAAACTGAGTGAAACAAGTTTATGCTGCTCAACCAAAATCTCTCTAGATGCAGTCTGATTAGATACTTTCTTAATCTTCCATAAATTCTCCCCATGACTTTTCAGAAGCTTTGGAAGGAGGGAATGAAAGGGATGACAAACAGTACCAGAAAGGAGGAATGGAAGAGGCATACAGATTGTGTGAGTTTGCCTTCCGTTTGTTTATCAATGGATTTCATCCAGTAAATGAATGCTTATAATATATTGTGTAAATAGGTAACTCTGTTTATAGTCTTATCCCACAATTAACTGGGTATAAGGAATTACAACTGTCATATCATAGAAAGAATTTATGAAGATCATAGGGCTGACCTAATTCTAGTCTTAAAACTGCAAATGTCAATAGATTGTTAGGGAGCTTGATCCTCTATCAGCAAATCAAGGATCAGGAGAAATGTGTGGTGTCATGGGAAAAAAAAAACAACCACCTTGAAAACAGAAAAATACATTGAAATAAAAGAATACTGTCACAGAAATTATCACAAAAGCAATAATTCCTTTCTTTATAACTGCGATGGCAGTTTATCCTCTCTGGATGCCAGACTCAACCACATAATTTATCAAAGAAAGTTTCTTTTTGCTTTCCTGGACAAGTCCTTCTATTTTTGGTCTTGGTGTTTTTCTAAAACACTTCTACTTTATATTACTGCCCTTCACTTTTTTTTTAAAGCTTTTCTTGACTTCTGTCCTAGCTAAAAATCAAAAAGGGGAAAAAATTGTTCCAAGGAATCTCTGCACTCACTTTATGTTTTCTGCCCACTAAGGGCAAAATGTAAAAGCAATGTTCAACTAGGTGACAAGGTGACATTCTCTTTCTGTCTAACCACCCTCCTTTCTTGTAATATGCAGAAATATGTCCTCCAATTTCCTTAAAAACCTATTTTACCTTATAAGAGAAGCTTCATTCCCCCCCCCCCCCCCATCCTATATTTAGAGTCCTTTAGCACTGATTTAAAATTTCTTTTGACCATCTTTCCTTCTGTTTTGGGAAAAGAATATTTGAAAACTATTTGTTGTCCATTATATTGAATATGAAAAAATTGATAACTGCAAAATATTTTCAACACAGTGCTCCTTTTTCATAGGTAAAATACTGATAGCCATAGAGATTGTTGAAGTTAGAGTGATCCAGGCTATTCACATTTCAGTTTAAAACATGAAAATGATTTCATGAAATGTGTTCCATGGCTGGAAAATTTTGGTTATATTTGGTCATGGGACAAAAGAGGAATAAACTTTTGAATTAACAAGATTCAAGATTTTGACCAAAAAAAGAAACTTGTCATTTATAAAATGTACACCAAGGGATGACAGGAGGAGGCAATCCCTTTAGCTAAGTTAACACAAGAACTTGCAGTACTGAACTTGCCTAAATATTTTTTACCTCATATTCATAGATGTATAAAATTCATCAGAGTAAAGAGATACTCCATAGAGTAATAGATTTCCTATGAACCATCCACCTGGGTATAGCATTCTAATCTTCTTTAGATATGTGGAGAACAGTTTCTTTCATCAGTTGATGCCTCCTTTGGAAAGATTATCATGCAGAATATGAGATGCAGTTATATAACAAACAGGCTAGACAAAACATAGTTCTTGTCTAGGAAAACATCCTGTATAAAAGAAAGAATTTGTTCCTCATAAGTTACCATTCTTCTAGGTTTACAAATACAGGCACTTTTTGGTCAAGCCAATGTTGCTGAACACTATCCACATGGCCAAGATTTAAGGGATATTGACATACTAAGGTTTATCTACATCAACCTTACAGTCTACTCTATATCCTTAGATTTGTCTTTTCATCCAGAATTTAGTAATCTGGCTGGACTTCATGTAGATGAAAAAGGAGCACTACAAAAGGATAACCTATCCTTTAAAAAATATGTACTTTTTTCCAAATGTTATAGCTTTCTGTATGGTTGTACTTATGTTTTGTTTTGTGATTGTTAGGAAAATTTCTTCCTTCTGTAGTAAGTACTGTTGAGGATGTAGAAATAACAAATAACAAAACTATAGATGAACATCCAAGGAGTTATTACTTACTGTATATTTTCTCATATACATTTACTGTATATGAGAAAGGAACACTAATTGTTGGTTTAAAATTATGCAGAAGACTGCATGTGGATTTCTTTATTACAGTCAGTCAGCAATTGGCACCCTTTGCAGATACTTGATGACCAAAGATTTGCATCAAGAAGGATGTAATTAACAGGCAAGAGTCATTGCACATTTCAAACACTGAGGGAAAAATGCTATATCCAAGGACTTTTTTCCCGCCCCCCACTTTTTCCTATAGTGTTCAATTCACTAGCTTGAAGAATATGCCAAATCTCTAAGAGGACAGCTGCTTTCTTGACTGCTGTCTCTGGAATTACAGAAAAAACTAATGATAGAACCCCAGAAATGCCCAACAAACACATAATCTTTCTATTCATTTTATTTAAAAAATTGGGAAGCTGTTCTTAACACATACAACTATCCAGTAAGACTACAAAAAAAAAGCAAATTGGAAATAATTCATCTTAATTCTATGTGTATCTAAAACCTAGAACAGTTTTAAAAATGCAAACACTGTATATTTAGTCTGTCTATCTATCAATCTATCATCTATCTATCTATCCATCCATCCATCTATCTTGTAATTAAGTGGCTTATGTCATTATTAGGAAATGCAGTGGTTATCATTATTTCAGTTTCTTGAAATACAAAGATTCATAGTTTCAGATAAGCATCCTGCCTCAGACAAGGCACATCTCAGATTTCATGTATCTTCAGGGGAAAAAGAATGGTAACCTACACAATCAAGCCAATAGCATGGGATTTTTTTTTTAAAACAACAACAACAATGGAGAACATTCTGAATACTATTTGAACAGATGGATAGCACAATAGGCTAGCCGGTCTGCTTTGAATAGGAGAATATTGATGCATGCTAGTTAGACTGGATACTTGTTTAACAGCTGGCTGTAACAATGCACAATAGTCTGAGCTTCTGAACTAACATGCAACTAATGAAGCTGAATATTCTGGAAAATCCTATTCTTTTATCATATGTGCTGAACATGCAGAATGATTTGCAATATACTTCTTCCCACCCTCCTAACAGGAATTTCTATGAAAATAATAGGAAGAGTCTGAATGTTTTGAAAGACCACAGTACCTGTTTAATTGGATCCAGCTTATATTTGAAACTTCACTTAATTTATGGTTCAAATAAAGATTACCCTGCATAGAGCAGTCCAGATCAAAAAGCCTTAAAGCCTTTTGATCTGGTTTTAAGATAAAAATAGTGCTTGCCCCATTAACAAATGGCCTTTATCCGAAGCTGGCTTGGGATCTTTCCCTTCGGAAGCTCTCAAGGGATCTTTCAATACTTAGGGGAATCTCTGAACCACATAGCTGGGATAGGATTGAAAAGGATAATTTGGTGGGCAGATTTCAGGAGGTGATACTAATTCAACTCTTTGGCCTTCATTAAGATCCGCAGGGTTCAGCTTTGTTTCCAATGCATTAGATATATTTATGAAAACACTGGGTAGAATAGTCCAGAACTGACTGATTACATTTAGCTGTTAAAGCTGGGAGGCAGCAGAGAGTCTGAACTGGTTTTGGAATCAGTGGGAGACTGCCTGACAATTAGCAAAGACAAAAGATGACATTTGTTAAAAAGTTTTTGTCAGCGTTTTCTGAATGACAACATACTTTCTTTTTCCAAACTGATCATTTGGAAGTTCTCCTAGACCTGGCCTTATTACTTAATACTGTAACATTAGGTCTGTGCAGGTAAGCATTTTACTCTGTTTTGAAGCTTGTACCAGTTCCAGTTCCACCAGGCATGGCTAATTTAATGTCCATTAGTTATATCTTAATTGGACTATTATAATGCAGTAGGAGCTTCCTCCGAAAACCAGCAGATACACATAACATCCCTCATCATTCCTATGCAAGGCTTAAAAAAAATTGACAACAGCTCAAGCTCACTCTGGTATGGAAGGCTGAAGTTACAGTTTTGGCACTGCTGCTTAGAACCTTTGTGATGGTTCATAGCATACAAAAATATGAAATAAATACATTTTCAAGGTACTACATATACTTCATTTCTCCATTTTATGACCTGTAATGGCTGTTAGCAATTTCCAAGTCCAATTCAGGATGCTGGTTATTATGTTTAAAGGCTTAAGCAGCTTGGGGCTTGGCTTACCATTATTGTTTCTTCCTTTATTTGTTGATTTTTTAGTTTTTATTACAAATGCTTTTATGTCACTTGTTCATTTGTCTCTAAGTAGGATACAGGTCATGAAGAAGTAAGATCAACCAAACATGTTTCATATTGATAGAATAATAACAAAGCACAACAACTGTTACCATAATACATCAATATCCATTGCTGATGGACTTCTGCTCGCTCATCTGTCCCCAAATTCTCTTTAGGGACCAGTGCTTAAATGCTTAGCAAGAGTGGGGGTGGAGATCTTATAGCAAGGGATTCCAGACAAAGGCAGTTCCAGCCCAAATACTAATTTCCACTTCCTCTCCATTTCACCACATACAGGATGGGGACTTGAAGCAGTCATGCATGAACCTGCCTATATTTTAAACTAAGTTGCTCTGTTCCCTCCATGGCATAGACCAGTGTTTCTTAATGTGTGGTCTGAGTACCCCTGGGGGGGTCCCCCAAGACCCTCTCAGGAGTCCACAAAATTTAAATTATTTGCCAGATATTGAAGATATTTACAAAATTTTAAAATGATGCCATTCTTCTCATTATTATTTTTTTATTTGTTACAAAAAAAATTTTTTTTCCTTGAAAAACATTTTATTTCTGTTAATAGCTAATGGGTTTAATATTGTTATTTTTACATGATGTAATAAATATTCTACAAATGCATCAGTTTTAATATGGTAAATATTGATAAATATAACCCTTACAAATAAAAGCTCTTTTGGGGTCCTCCATATATATATATATATATATATATATATATATATATATATATATATTTAAGTGGGAAGGGGTCCTGAGACCAAAACGTTTAAGAAATACCAACACAGAGCAAGAAGGTTTTCTCAAGGGTAGAATCAGGTATGAGGAGCTCCCTTTCCTAAATAGCATCTTTTTTTCTGGAAGTCTGCCAAACATGGACACATTACATTTTCAGCAAGCATTTTCCTTTATACTTTGCTGACTGTTCATGTTGGTTTCTTTGTATTGTCTTTCACTTCTACTTTAGCTTCTGATGCATCTGTTAGAATGACTGGTCATTATTATAAGGGCTATGCAGATCCTTCTAAAACAGTCTTTTGGAATGGGTGGAAGCACATATAAAGCACCTGCATCTGGATTATTAAAGCATGACTTTGTTCCATTTCCATGACAGTCTTGGAAGCTGCTCCTGGCTCTGTCTCCATGTGCTGTATAAGTTAGGAAAAAGGGCCTGTGCTTTAAGAGGTGGTTCTTACATGATCTGCCACCTGCCAAAGCAACTATTTCAAAGGAGTTGTTTTTGTGTGCAGGCCTTCAAGTCAATTTGACTCCTGGCAACTCCCTGCAGTTTTCTTGGCAAGGTTTTTCAGAAGTGGGTTGCCATTGCCTCCTTCCTAGGGCTGAGAGAGAATGACTGGCCCAAGGTCCCCCAGCTGGCTTTGTCCCTAAGGCAGGACTAGAACTTACAGTCTCCCAGTTTCAGCCCTAATAGCTATCTTTTTATCTTTGCAAGTGTTTTGACTCTTGAATGAAAAAAAAAAATGGGTGTAAATTTCTTAAATAAATAAGCAAATGTGTGTGGGGGATATTCTGATGGCCCCCTTCAGCACACAAAGATTACTTTGGAGGCCATTGACCATGTGGTAAGTAGCAAAGCTCTGTGTTTTTAGCCACCTATCCTTTGCATTTGCAAGCTGCAACAATACATTATATATTGGCATATCAACTTATTTTTCCCCTTGTGAACAGTAGTTAATCTACATGGAATAGATTGTAGACCTAGCATGTCCATTAATTCTTTTACATAAACAGTGAAAGAAACAGACACAAAAGCATCAGAAAATGGTTGCCTCCGTAATGTACCAGTGGCTCCATTTTTATTGAAGTTTGCAGTGAAATTCAGTAGCTTATAAAATACCAAGTGATTCTTTTAACTTTACTGAAAATTGAGTAAAGTGTAAGTCTGTACTGGCATCTGGATATTTGTATGTTAAAGGAGTGAGCTGTAATCTTACTATATTCACTGACCTGAGAGTAATTCCCACTGAACTCAGTAGAGCTTACTTCTGAGTAGACATGTCTTAGTTTGCATTGTTAGTCATCTAATCACTGCATATTATGTAGTGCCTGATGGACTCTATAGATCCTATTCATAGTTTACAAGAATTTATTTTTACAGTATCATACATGAAACAATTTTTAATTATAGCTATATAGAATACTATATTATCTCTAATTAGTGCTGTCGAATGAATGGAAAATAAAAGACTGTTGGCAATCAGCAGCTATTATACAATAGCACAATCACATCTGTTCATATTAACAGATAAGCAGGGAAAATCAAAACAGTGTTTGATTCATACTCTAAAACGATCTGAGCAAAATATTGTATCTAAGTCTTTCAATATCTTTTGCTGACTTTGATCTGATTAAAGTCCAAAGAAACCATAGCCACAGATGCAAATTTTCTAGTGCATCTGAAATTAAAAACCATGATATTTCAACAAACTAAATGGCTGAAATATAGTGCAGCTGACATGATTATAGGTATAGTGCAAATTTACGCTAGAAAGATTTTAAAATCTCTGGGGCTGCAGGTGTAAGATGACAGCAAACCAACTGAAATATACTATATTCTGCCTAAATACCCTGTAGAAAATTAATTAGGCAGTTGATCATACAATAAAAACATGATTGATAAGCTAATGGAAATAGCAAAGAAGTAAAAAAACCCACAATCTTTCACTAGATTCAGCTGATCTTCAGTTCAGCTACTGATAAGATTATTTCTCTAATGGAAGATATTTTTTAAAGGGGAAAATAATTTTGAAAATGAGAACTCTGTTACAGTATTTATCTCTGCTGGAAACTATAATGTGTATGCAATGTCAAATTTGCAGATAGACAAATCTGGAAATAATTCTCTAAGAAAGCTACCTGAAAAGCACATCAAAGCCTACTGAAATAATGAGACCAGCTCCAGCTGTTGGATTCCAACAGCTTTTGATTTGTGCTCTGGTAGAAGCTCCAGGTTTTGATCCTCTGTTGATAATTTCCATGGTATTGAAGATGATTTGCACATTATTTAAAAAGAGACAGCCAATAACAAACAAGAGTGAATTTGCCAACTGTACCCTAAAGGACATTTTATTTCTATATTACAGATTATAGTTTCCCACTTCCGGTGCCATCACTACAGGCATTGTTGGAAAAAATGACATTTATTTCTAGCAAAAGTGAGACAACCCCCTCCCCCCTCCCAAACAACAGCACTTGCAGTGAACAGAAGTTGGACTTGGGGAGGCTACAAATTTGGACTCTTGCTGATATCTCTTAGATAAAGAACAATTATATATATATAGATGTCCCAAGAAACATGTAAGATCATTCTGAAAGTGAGACTGTATCTGTTGCTGGAAGCTGTTTGCTCATGGTTATTATGTAAGGTTTAACTAATACAGTATTGTAACGTTTCCCAATCTTTGTATTGTTTATACAGTGTTTTATTTTCATTAAAAACAAACAAGCAAACTAGAATTTAGTAGATTTAGGTTTATATATGTAACATTTATGTGCATACATGGTTATTGAATTATTATTGAATTATTATTGATTAAATGTATATACTGCCTTGGACAAATCTAACTGTAGATGATGATATGGTAAAATTATATATGTGCTCATACTATATTCCATTGTTTGATCATATTTGCCTTTTCCCAATAATGATAAAAATGAATATTGTTAGCCTAGATTCTCTTGTTAAACACTGAAGCATAGTTTGTTCTGCCTGCATTCAACTGAAACAGAATTTGTGGCTCCTTCATTGGCTAAAGTATAAACTATCCAGTCCAATTTTATTACTTCTAAAAGAAGAGGTTTAGTAATCACTGAAATTCTCCAACAACTTCCATGTGTCTCTGCTGTCAGGCAGACGAAGAAACTGCAAGGGCAGAATCCTTAAGATACTCAGTGATAGATCATTAAAGTGCTTGTCTTGATGTCACAAAGAAAACATCCCAAAGGCCAGAAAAATAAGATTATTTAAAATTGTTTGTACCAGACATAAAATGGTCTTACTATACTTTCTCAGGAGACACATCTCTATACAAGTTACTGTACTATGCCCAGGGATTAAGCTATTCTGGGCCACGAATGGGGAAATTTATTTCTAGAGCTATGGTAAGGATGCTATAGAGAGTCAGGGAGATGGCCTTGAGGGGAATATTCAGAAGCTCTGGGAAAGGGTCTGACTGGCTTCTCCCTGACTCAGTGGGCACATAAGAGAGAGGGAAGGTAAAACACAAGCAGACTTGCAAGATTTTGTTATTGTAGCTACCTAATAAAGTAAAGTTATAGCCTTCCTGTGGTGTTGGTTTCATGATCTGGTCAATCTTGCAAAGCCAACAGGTATACATTTTCCTCCCATTCATGGCCCTTGTTTGAACTTTCAGTGGATGCTGGAAATAAGTAATTTTTTTCTTTGTTTCTGCAGTTCTGCTTGTAGGATATATCAGAAAATAATTTATGTACTAAAACACATAGAATGTAAAACCAAAGTAGTTCAAGAAATAGGCTATGAGGATGAGGAACACAAAAGAGGGCAGAGATTTTCCACAGAAGGTGTTTTTATCCAACATTAAAAGAAAAAAAGGACATATAAATTCATTGCTAAAAGCAATCCCAAAGATTGAAGAGGGGCAGAGGGGCCTACCGCCATTTTAGAAATAGGGCTTGGGGCAAAAATAGAAGTTTAAAAGCTGGAGAGAGAGAACAAGAGATTATTTTATTTACCTGTCATCCCCCAGAAGCCATGTCAGTAGAATAAGAACAAGGCTTTTCAACACAGGATAAATTAAAAAGGAGAAAGGAAATGCAGGCTTTCCTCAGCCTTCGCGCATTTCAACTAGGCCAATATTATGGAGAGAGCCAATTTGGTATAGTGGTAAAAGCACCAGGCTAGAAACCAGGAGACTATAAGTTCTAGTCCTGCCTTAAGCACAAAGCCAGCTAAGTGACCTTGGGCCAGTCCCTCTCTCTCAGCCCTAGGAAGGAGGCAATGGCAAACCACTTCTGAAATCTTGCCTATAAAACTTCAGGGACTAGTCCAGGCAGTCGTTAGGAGGCAACACTGACTCAGAGGCACCCAAAATTTGAAATAAATAAATTAAAAAAAAAAAAAAAACAAATAAGGTTGCATGAAAAGGTGAGCACCTAGAGCTACAAAATGGAAGGATCAAAGGCAGAATAACAAAACTATTGTGTCTTGTCTCCATGATATCTCCATGAGCCAAACACATTCCTTCAATGGCCTTGAACCTACACTGGAATCTAGTATGGTATGTAAATGTATTGAGTTTAACCTTTGGATCCCTTGCAGGTCTCCTTCATATTGGGCCCTTTCAATGTGCGCTGGAAGAAGGAGAAGGAGAAGGAGAAGGAGAAGGAGAAAGGATAAATTTAATTCAATGCAGAAAATATATAACTCAGTAGTACTTGTCTTGTCTTGTTATAACTCAGTTGTCTATACAGATATTTTGCCATAGTAATGGTAGTTGCTTGACTTTAAATGCCTTATTGCTTTTTACCATCATGTTTCTTAGGAACATGGGGGGGGGGGGGCAAAAAAGAATACACTGCTTTCTCTTTTTCCCTAGTTTTTGGGATACAGCTTCCATTTGAATGCACAGCCATGCTATAGTGGTATGCCTCTTTTAATATCCACAAAGAGGATTTTAATACCCTACAGAGCGATCGTGTTTGAAAAGCACACTTCTTTTATTTCATATTTCTGGTTGCTGTCTCTTTGTCCAAACACAGTTCACTGTCCTTTTGAAAACTCTCAACATGATAGGCTAGTGAGCTAGGAAGGGCATTTATCTTCAGTGGTGGGCTATTTTCCATGAGAACATACATTTTCAGTCTCCTAGGAACTAAATATGCATTTACTCATATAGGAGAACGGGATTACTTTTCATCTAGGCTGTTTTGTTGCTCCAGTCCCCTCATCCTGACTTGTCAGCTCCATTGCCTCTAACATCAATCGCACAGAGCCTGTATCAGGATCAAAGAGCAAGGCTGAAAGCAGAATTTAGACTTGCTAACAGCGTAATGGAACAATTGCACTGCCCAGGTCCAGTATACGGCATACTTAAAGAAAACAGTAATAAATAAAATAGTGAATGAAATGGAAGAATCTTGGCAAGTCTTGAGCAGCTAAGGTACTTTTCTTCTTTCCTGCAATTTTATTTCTTCTTTCCCACACACAAATACAAAAAGGCCAATATTCTGCAATTTGTCCAACATTGTGGACTCAACTTTGCTTTCATTTTGATTGTTCAGCAATCAAACCACCATAAATATGTTTCCTCGCTATTGCTTTTTGACAGCATGCAAAGTGCTTAGTAAAATAGAGCACTAAGGGGAAGAGCAAGCATGTTGGTCACTAAAATGGAACTCCCAAGTAAGGGCATACGGCCCCTATTACCACTGACAAAAGGATGCAACAAAAATTCTTTCCTTGTCTCAATTGTTCTTTCCTATGTTTTCTTTTTCCATCACTGTATTCATAGGAACATCCAGTACCCTGCAGGGCTAGCTTATACTTGTAGAATCTGGTCCAGATAGTAACTACTCTGTTAAGAATAGCATAGGAATCTTCTTCACGTTCATAGGGATTCTTTAGCTAATATAAGACAAATCAGGCCGGGCGATTTCTGTTTTTGAACCCTTAAGTGCATACAGTATCAGAGAAATCCAGACAATGACCAAACTATGTGGGAAATCTAAGATAGACAGACAGATAGATAGATAGGATTTTGTTTGTTTGTCTGTTTTTTCCCATTTCCTTTCAGAAAACAATATGGCTATGATTGCTTTCTAAGTTGTGTTTCATTTCTTCCTGCACCTTTTTTCCCCCGAAAAAAGCATGCCGAGGTTGAAATGGCAGTGGAACTAAGTAGGCACTAAATGACAGAAGTAAAATGGAATTTTGAAATTGCTCAATCCAACAATTTAAACAGCTTTCTAGATTTTGAGAAGGAGAAGGAATGAAGCAGCTTATTGACAAGGAATGAATATATTCTAGGGATGGGGCAAGCTGGGGCTGCAAAGATTTTTTTTAGTAGCTGCTTCTTAATTCTACCAACAGGGGAAGGAGGGAAACAAAAGAGCAATGAAATAATGTCAAGCAATATGAGAGAGAGAGAGAGAGAGAGAGAGAGATGGAACATACAGTAAGACCCTCTTGCAGATGGAGAGAAGAAACTGTCTCCCCCAGATTTATCCCATTTATCTAATTTAGATGCTTCCTTTCCTAAGTGTTCTTCATCACCTCAAGATCAGAGATTTTCTTGTCCCTGGATTCAGTGAGCCTGCAACAGCTAGAGAAGTGGAAAGGGATTGTGTGTGCACGCACACACGTACATACACACATAGATAGTCCAATGTATCTGTACCACTACTAGAAGTGGAATCTTCCCTTCTATATCCAGACAGATAATCTGAATTTTTTCAAATCAAACAAACTGCATTGTATCTCTGTCTATTTCTGTGCTTTTACTATTAGGAAATATTCTCATATTTGATCCAATGAGAACATTTGCCAGTTTAGAGTGGTTATGTTTATTACGCTTTGGTTCTGTTGATAAGTTACATAGAATTTTGTATAAATAGTATATATACGCATGGAAGTATTTTTGTGAGACAGAAGTGTACTCAGTGCAGATGGACCATTAAGAATCAAAACAGATTAAATTATAGTCAGAACGAGCCTGGATTTTGGAAGAAAAGGAGTAGAAGCCAAAATGAATCCAACTTGCATTATTTAGCTAGTCAAGTGTCATAGAAAGATTCTTGCTGTCATCTCTGAGCAACAACTATTGGAATGAATCCAGAAATTCTCAGATTATCTGCAAAAGCAGCTTTAGCCATCACGATGTGTGTAAACTTTTATTCTGCATCCTTTCAGTGACTGAATTCATTTCACCAGTTGCTAAATCAGGAAATGTATAATAAATTGTTTATACCCAAAGACAATGTCATTTATTTATTATTTTCAGTATACGAAAAAAGTGTGTGTGTGTTTGTGTGTGTGTGTATTTTTTTTTAACCTTGCTTTTTCCACCTTTTTTTGCCCTGAGGGTAAGACCAGTAGAGAGTTGATCAACCCTGTTTCATCAGAAATAATGGTGCCTTTTTAATATAAGTGCTGAAGAATTGTATAAAGATTAGAAATGTGTTTGAAGCAACATTACTTGATGTTATTTTCCTTGATGTATCAAGAGTTTGGGGGTGGGGAACAAAACAATGTGTCCTTTTGAAAGCTTCGAGCAAAGTCACTTTGAAAGAGCAGCATAAAAAGAAGAATAAAGATCCATTGGCCTGCTGCATATATTCCAACACACTGAGAGAAACCCCAAGCAATCCCCAAAGTTTCTAGTAGACAAGATTCTTAAAGGAGGAGGAGGAGGAGAAGGAGGAGGAGGAGAAGGACAAAAACAGAAACTGTTGCCCTCATTTGAAATAGGAGAGAAAATTGTAATTCCCAAGAAACAGTCAACTAATTTTCACTTTCTCTACAAAAGGAATAGTGATGAAAGGACACCTTTAATTAATAAGCAATGTTGCCACTGCTTTGGTAACATGCTGCTGCAAATGACTCTGTAATTGCCTCCAAATAGAATAGTTTTCTTAAAGTTCATTTGATCCCTAAGTCTAATTCTGTCCAATGTCTCCTCCTCCTTCTTCTTCTGTTGATAAAAGATTATGAGTCATGAGAAACTGATATGCCATGTCATTTCTGGAATCAATATGGTGAAAAAGCATGATATTAAATGTTGAAGTCATGTGAAGAAAATAATTTGATATCATTCCATAAAATGGATAGGAAACATTTATTAACATACAACACAATGAAGGCTTAAAGGACCACTTCCACAAGCCACAAGTATCTGTTTTAAATGGAATATTAAAACATTGTGATGTAGACAAATATTTTGTCTTCAAATAAAGATGTTTTATTTCAAAAAATTAATAGGATCTTATGGCTGGAAGGGACCATTTAAGTCCAACACCTAATCAGTGAAAGAATATAAATTATTAAAGTATTTCCAACAAATGGTTGTCTAGTCACTCTGACTAAACACATGTAGCTAATGGAAACCCACCACCTTCCTTGGCCATTCCTTCTACTATTGAACTCTTCTGACTGTTAAAAAGTTTTTTCTTAACATTCAACCAGAATCTGCCTTCCTGAACATAAATCCATTACTTTATGTTCTGCTTTCTGGAATGATAAGGAACAGGGCTTGATCTTCTTCTGTGTCATATTATTTCAGGTACTTGAAAAGCACTATTTGTCAGGATTCACACATGGGCTAGATGGTAAATCAGAAGATTCCAGTCTCCTAGTACAATTTCTTCTTTTAATAGTAATTTTATTAAAGGTTATAATTACAACAGTAAAAATGAATACAAACTAAAAAAGAAAAAAAATAAAAGAAATAAAAAGAAAAATTAGAAGGTGCAGAAAGAGAAAAAAGGGAAAAAAGAGAAAGAGAAATAGAAAAGAAATTTTAAAAAATAAGAATATAGTAAAGGGGGGGAAAAAAAGAAATATATAAAGTGACTTCCCACCTTCATTAAAAGTATAAACAATTTTAGTAACTTATCACCTTCTCTTAAAATACAACAAATGATCCCTTCTTCCCATATCCCATCTCTTATCTACAAATAAATCCATAAAGCAGTCATTTCAGGCTTGATGTCAGAAAAAGTGCTTGAGGGTCACCAGAGATAACAACATATCTATTTTAACCATGATCAAATAAACCAACTTTATATTCCTTCCTTTTACTTCTAAAAATCTTGATCTTTAATCCCTTCAGGTAATGTCCTAGAACTTGATTTCTTTTCATTTTTTTCTTTGTCCCTTCTCACAAAATTCTTCAAAACTTTAACAATCCTTTTTTGTAAATCCAATATAGGAAAATTATCCAGGACACTCTCTTAATGTGTTGTTTGCATAACCCTTTAACTATTAAGACATCAGCCTGTTTCTTCTGTATGTCCTGTGTAACATCTTTTACCATGTCATTCTTTTAGCCTGTCATTTTTAAATCAACTTTCAAGTCAGTCTTGATCTTGTGAGGTAGAACTTGTTTCTCTTCCATAACATCTTTTAGACACAGCCTATGTATAGAGGCAGAAGCTCTTAAAATTAGGTTCTGGGTCCATTGTTCAAAAATATATTTCAAGAAGTCCAATGTTAAAATATTTTGCTTCACTCTGTAATTGCAAGTCAAATTTGAGTGTTCTACTTTAACTGTAATATTTAGTTTCCTGTGGTGTCAATTTTTAAAGTCTTATCTTTTTTTTTTTTAATTCAAAACAAAAGCATTTTCCCATGGGAAGGATTCTTTATATTCAATTCCAAAGTCTTATTTCAAATTTATCTGGACCCCTACTCCATTTGTAACTTCCTAAAATCAATTTTTTAACCACCCATTTGCTATTTATTCCCTCCTCAAAAAAAATTTTTTTTTGAGTTTTTAAACTTGTAGTTAAAACTTCTTTTGCTAAGGATTGAAGGAAACTTACCCAGTTCCATAAAACTGGTTGATCCAAATAGCTGAAAAGCAGTTAACAAGCAATTTCTGAAAGTAATTAGAAAAGGAAGAACTTAGTGTCCTTTCAAAGGCACCAACCATAGCTTGAGCAAGATGGTTATTCCCTCATCTCTCAGAACTCTAAACTGCTGGAGACTGCTATCTTGTGGTCTCCTCATGACAAGCAGCTGTCTGGAGCACTTGTGGGTGATCTCAAGTTCTATTCTTGTCTGAAGAGGAATTATCAAAGAGCCAGTCTATTTGTCAGCTCTTCATTCCACAACAGTTGTTTTCAGCCTACCATTTATTCCCCAGAAGTCCCTCTCCCAGTACAATTTTTCAGCTTGCCAGGCAGAAGACTCTTAGACACGACAGCTTAGATTAGGTACTTTACTGCAGACAAGAATGAAACCTCACACAAATAGTCAGTTACTCATATCACTGTAAAATGTTAGAGACTTACATGTATATTGTCAAGAGCTTAAACTCTAGGCTTCTTCCTCCCACTCCTCTGAATTGCTTAGTGGCATTGGGAGTTGAGATGTTTATATATTTACATCTCTAGCTTGGGACCTCCTGGTTCCTATTTCACCAGTTCAGCTTTACAGTGTTTACCTCTCCTCAGTCGTCTTGGCTAGCCATAGCCAATTCCATCAGTCTCTTTCAAGAAGACTTAGTTTTCAACCCTTGTTATCATTTTCTGCATCAGTTTAATACATATTTCTTAAGCTCTAGTGTTCAAAACTGGCACAGTACTTGAAGGCGGTCTGACTGACATGGAAGCTATGCTTCTACTATGTGTGTGTGTGTGTGTGTATGTATGTGTGTGCACAGGCACACACCTTCAGGACAACTGCCTGGACAAGTCTCTGCAGTTTTCTTGGCAAGATTTCAGTATTAGTTTGCCATTGTCCCCTTCCTAGGGCTGAGAGAAGTGACTGGCCCAAGGTCACCCAGCTGGCTTTGTGCCTGAGGTGGGACTAGAACTTATGGTCTCCCATTTTCTACCCTGGTGCCTTAACCACTACCCCTACCCCTAACCCTAACCCAAACTGACTCTGACTTCTACTAATGCGTCCTAAACTGCATTTTCCCTTTCAGCAGCCATGTTATACCACTGATTTATAAGCAACTTATGATTAACCAGACTCCTTTTCACACATCCTGCTCCCAAACTAGGTAATCTTCATTCTACTTTGTGTGTGTGTTTTATTTTTTTCCCTAAATGTAGATATTTACAGTTGTCTTTCTTCTTCAGCCTTTCAAGATAATTTTGAATTTTGTTTCTGTCCTCTAGAAGATTATCTTTTCTACTTTAGCAAGGTAAATGCATTCCACAAGTCTTAAAACCTGTATTTATCCACATGACATGTGTACGCTACAGATACAACTAGATATTTATTTAAAAGGAATGCATAAAAAAGGTCTTTTGGAATCATTTATTGGCATTTTCATGATTGATTTCTAAAATAACAAATATGGCTGCAGATAGTTAAACTGGTTAAGGAAGAATACTTTTGCAGATCTTTACAGGTGCTGACATGGAAGTTCACATTCTGGAGTAAATCTTTAAATGTCACTTCAAACATTAATCTGTTATTCTGAACTGGAAAATTGCAAAAATGTTGAGAGACACCTGTTTTTCTCAGGGATGCAGCCTGAGTACAGACACTGTTATCTATTTGAATCTCAGAGTTTGAAGATATGCTATAGTCATTTAGCCCAATTACCTAGTTGATACAAAAAATCCATTAGAACATGAAAAGAGTCATTTTAGAATAGACCAAAGGCCTGCTATTCAGTTGCCTCAACAACTAACAGATTCTTATAGGAAATCACACAATGAGGCACAAAAATTGGATCAAACTGTCCTTCCATTAACAAAAGGATTGTTTCAGACCTGGTAGAAGAGTGTTGCTAGAGAAGGTACCCCAAATCAAGAACTGGGTGTAAAAATCTGCAAGGCTTATACTCAAGACTTTGTTCTGATCCACCAGACAGGTGTACAACCTGATTTTTTTTCTTATTCATTGCAATACAATAACTTTATTGTGGTCATCAATCTGCGCAAGATAATTGGCACTCAATTATCCAAAATATCCAAAAGTAAACTGACAATATCAGGATAATTAGGAAAAGTACGTACAGACAAAGAATTTTGACTAAAAGACAATATGAAATCAAAGTATTCTTAAGGACTTACTCAGGCTACACATATGCAACAAGAAAAAAAGAGATTAAAATTAGCAATCTGGGTAATACACATGTATATTTGTGAATAAAACAATAAAATTATCCAAAAGGATTTAAGAATTATAAACTTCTCTTACAGACCCCTGTCAAACCTGAGAAGAATATAGTATAATAGTCAACGTGGCATGTACAAACCAAAGCATAAAAGAAGTTAAAGAGTAGCCAGTGGTTAATGCTGAGTCTGTGCCATTTTTGGCTATCCATACCATATCCATATCCATATCCATATCCATATCCATATCCATATCCATATCCATATCCATATCCATACCATATCCATATCCATATCCATATCCATATCCATATCCATATCCAGGCAGATTCAATTGCTCCTGATTTTGCATGCCATCATGGAAAACCTGTCAACCTTATATGCTATTTCAGGGTTGATGTCAGAAAGTAGAAATTGCTTATACTGTTGATTGTTGTATCCTGTTTTGTTGGTCAGGAGTGGGGACTTAGTCATTATTTTTCATACTTCATTATAAGGATGAACAAGACTTAATTTACAAATCACATAGGATCCATAGATTAATTTTTGCCTCATCCTTCTCCAGGATTCAGGACCATATTAAATTTGATAACATACTGAAATTATAATTCAAGCAGGCATTTAAAACATCTAACAATTAAACGCCAGGAGAAAAATATGTATTTTTACAGATTCTATAGATTGGGTACAACTACCAAAGCAGTATGTTCCAATGCTTGTGAGTTATGTCTTACAGTAAATATCTTTATACAGCCCCCCCCACCAACCCCCCTCCCCATCCAAATAAAAAAGAGCCATTCTATCTGCTGTCCGTGTTATCTTTTTGGTCACGGGTTGCTCACAGGTTGTTCATATGTGCAGAAACGAAACCAAAGAAGTTCCTAAGGACTGAAGCTTGTCTGCAACAAATTTACTTGCAACACACAAAGAACACTCTTGAAATATAGTCTGTAATATGTATAGCCAAAGAGCAATGCTATGCCAGACTCCACACTAGAACAGACATTCCAGATCCTAGCTGGCAGAAAAGGAAAAAGACAAAAAGACCTCAAGATCTCAAGACATCCTCCCCTCTTGGAGCAGAGGAGGACTATCGTGAGTCACAGCAGATCTAATGTAACTAAGGAATGGGGATGGTGGAAATCAAGCAATATCAATGCTACAACTCTATGACCCTCAGAGGCTGAAATACATGGGAAAAAAATTGGCTCCCAGACACAAAAAGTGTTAGAACCTATGTTATAACACAAAACAGTCTGTGTTTTATTTGTTTGGTTATTGTGATTTCAAATATCCTGCTTTTATGCAAATGATCGTGAAGGATCACATTAATATATTCTTTCTCCCTGTCCTACTTATACCTTCTTAAAATCTCAAATTTAGTGCAAACATACATTCTTAAAATTGGGTTTCTATTTATATAAATAATTCTATAATCTAACAGTTTTCTGGCAATACTCTCTTTATAAACTGATGGTAAGGAGGAAAACATAGTTTACAGAAGCACACTGAGTTAAATGGTTTACATTCTTTTTAAGTCCTCTTGAGTCTTCCCTTAGTTTCTTCATGGTTTTTGTAAGCTCACTAAAGTTGATGTCAAAATTAGCACAATCTTCAAGAAGAATTTTGCCACATTAGTACAGAGTCTATATAAAATCTGTTACAAACACTAGTGCTACAATTAGAAAGCAAGAACACAAACAGTGATAGAGTACTACATTCATGTACTGCAAAGTGATGGAAATAACAGTTTTAAGGCACAAATATACAAACTGGCCCTCATGAACATACTCTGTGTGAGTTACAGGTTGGGCATCCTGTGTAGCTTCTAAAAGCTTACTACTTTTCCTTTAATATACCATGCATTATGATTATTTAAAATATATATAAAATATCCCTCACAAAGTTAGGCTCCCCCCCCCCCCAAGGCCTACCTCAACAACTATATATCTAAATAATAGTAGTATTAAAAAATTAAGAGAACATTCTCTGGAAATATAATACAATACAAGAATATGTTTGCCACTCAGTTTCCAAAAAGAAGATTGCCATTATTTACAGCAGAGTTA
This sequence comes from Liasis olivaceus, assembly GCA_030867105.1. Taxonomy (NCBI): domain Eukaryota; kingdom Metazoa; phylum Chordata; class Lepidosauria; order Squamata; family Pythonidae; genus Liasis; species Liasis olivaceus. The sequence continues at coordinate 89,906,665 of CM061348.1, read as the reverse complement.
CAGAACATTACATCTCCAAAAAATGCATGATTCCTTTCTGCCACTGAAGAACCTAACAAGAACCTGGATGCTCTGGTAGGGAGAAACCGATTTACAATTTCATTGGGGAAATATACAAGTGCAGTATTTAGATCTGCATGAGGTGTAGTAATTTGGTTCTCTCTGAACTCTGAGGCAGAGATGTCACTCCTGCTTAGTTCACAACAGGCAGCTGCTGGAAGCTGAATGAAAATGCAGATGGAAGAAAAATCAATACCTAACAAATAGGGCAGGAGATAAATTGTACTGGTAACGAGGGAGAGAGGGAATGAGAGAGTAAAAATATACTCTCAGATGGAGTCTGATTCTGGAGTCTTTACTCCTGCTAGTGAAGGACACTTAATTTCTTTGACTTAGAGCTGGTTAAAATGCTACACTGAAGAAGTGGGGCTCTGGAGTCCTTGGGGTTCTCTGAGCTTGGTTGCTTGCAAATTACAGCCTCCTTAGTGGTAACTCCTTTGAACTCCATAAATCACATAACACGAGAGAATGGCAATGTCAACCCCTGCCCATCCCAGAAGAGTTTCACTTGTTTCTGTGCAACACATCAGTCTGCTTTCAGAATATCAACTTTTAAAGGCTGACATCCACATCACTTAAAGCTCATTCCTGAAGCAGAACCAGGCTGCAAGTATCAGTTTCCACATATCAGCAAAAGAAAGTGATGATAGCAGAGCCTCCTAATCTGAGCAATGATGTGTCAATTCCATATACTCCCCCTAAATGCCAAGGGAAAAGCAGTATGCAATGGGAAAAATGCTTAGGCATATACCTTGTACCTTTCATATTTTGGAAGACTGAATGTGCACATTAGTGTTAGAAATTTTAAGGCAGCAACTCATTCCAAAATATGTGCTCTTGTACTGTGGGTAGAATGTTTCCAATTTAGTCTGCACCTCTATTCCTTTTATAAGAGAAAATGCAATATTTGTGTACAAAATCAGGTAGATAATATCTGGGGTGGGGGTCATTCTTTGTGGGAGCTTCTTCCTATGGAACCACTTGCCCCTGGAGGCAAGAATAGTCTTTCTCCTTGATTGTAATATCTTAATAACTTGTTAATACCTGGCTTTTTGGAAGACCTGTGGAGACTAGATGGAATAAGTTTGAAGCTCTGAATGAGATGAGGCACCATGTCATACTGTAAGGTTTTCTATTTATTGTAGAAGGCTGTATTTTCAGTTCTGTTAATGTATTGCCATATTATTTCATTATTACTATGTATATTTGCTGATGTATAAAATGTTTAGAGTCCGATAGACTGAAGTAATATACATAAATACATAAGTAAATATAAATAAATAAATAAATATCTGTTTGTTTTAATACTCATGGCTCCATTTCTTGCTTAAAATATTTTGGGTGTGCTGTAGAACTGATATTACAATATTCTTTGGGTGTTTGGCACACCAGGACCGAACCCAGATTTGGGCTGGGACAACACTATTGGGCAATATTGTATATCCTGTAGATCCTGTTCTCATTATCTTGTCTGTTTCCCTGAGTACACAATAACATTTGGAAATAATACAGTGCTGCATATGGAATACTTCTTTATGTTACAAATATGTGATTGGTTGTTATTTTTATTTACTGCTTCTAGGGAGAAAAAATAGAGGATACTCTTTGTATTCTTATGAATAATACTGATGCTAGTCCTTGACTTGCCGCTGTGGGTTTTCAGGATCTATACTGTAGGACGTCTGAAAGGTTTTTAAAAGGAAAGGGCAATTTCTTGATATTTATTTGCTTTTTTATTTATGTGGGGGTTTTCTTGCACTTATAAATAATAGCTTTAGCAGACAAGAAACCATATAATAAAACAATGAGGTGATCATGGCTGGAATTGCAAAATAATGGCATTCTGAAATTATAATTTCAGAATTCAAAAATAGTTTCAATATGCTAAAATTTAAGACTGTCAGTGACAGCCTCAAATGCTGTGTGCTGAATACGTGGCAGCATGAAAAGATTTAGAGAAGGTCAATGAGATGGACTTTTTATTTTTGCTTGTCAAAAATATACAAAAGGTTTTCAGAATATTCTAAGTAAAGATAAATCGTAATCTCCTCCCTTAACACTTTGATTATATGAACTGTCATGGGAAGAAAACACCTTTCTTAAACAACAACTTTATTCATAGTTATTGGCCTTTTAGTACTGCAGTGCTTTGGTTTAAGGGAAAAAAGCTGCTTTCAAAAGTGCTTAAACTCTTTTAATAATAGTATAGGTTTCCCTACATCTTAAAGTTAATATATGCAATCAATTTACATTGCTAATGACATTCAAGGGGTGCTCATATTTTATAATGTCATGTGCCAATCAAACATTCTGCAGTGTCTGTAATGTGAAGGGTGGTGGGTAATATACATACTAGGAAACAACTTTACTTTGAAATTTTAAGGAATATGAAACATCCCTTAGTTCATATCAAGAATAACAGATGGCTCTTCTAAAATGATAGTATAGGCTCTACTTGAACAACAATGTAACCCTTTATCTACCTTTTTAAAGTACTCTGGATTAAGATAGTGATGCACTTAATCTGTCACACTCAACCATATCTGCTTCAGGCATTTTTTTTTTTTAACATCAGTTAGTCAATTTATTAAAAAAAAGAAGAAATACAGGTGATTGTGGGCTGCATTGTTCCTTGTGCTCTTGATTTTGCTCTGTGCTGTCCTATTGACTTCTCCTTATATTCATATTTATGTGCTGTATTTAATGTTCATTCAATAATTTTTTTAGCCATTACTATAAATAGAATAGGGTTGCAACCTACACACATTTATCTTGGGATAAGTCCTACTGAACTTAGCAAGATTTATTTCTGAATAGTGAAGCATGGGCTGGATAGATAGCAACTTTCTACCATCCAAATATCGCCTTATTATTATTTTTTTCCATAATCCATTTCTTAGGGTTAAACCTGTCCATTACAAAAGGACAGAACGATTGAAGAAGAAAGGAAGAATTGTCACAAATCAATATCTTACTTCCTTTTCCATTCAGTCCTTGTTCCTTGAACCAATTGAATGTTTAAATTTGCAAAAAGACACTTCTGAAACTGGGTTGTACTATAATACAGATGTATACTGACTGCATTTATAATACTTTAACAGTGATGTACTGACCATATAAAGAACATGGTTAGATGTGGTGTGATAGAATTGACTTTTGGGTCAAGAATTGCAATTCTGGAAGACAGGATGACTATTAAACCATTGAAAGACTGTAATGTTATTGTTGTGCTATTTTGCTGTTCTTGTGATTATGTTATAACATAATACATTGATATCCCACCTTTCCTGCTGTCTTCTCTCATTTGTGAGGGGGGTTTATCATAGAGATAGTTGCTTATTGATCTTTAAAGATCAAGTGAGAACTTGAAATTCAGTCCCAGTCCAAAAGCTTAACCAGTTACCATGGGAAGATATGTTTTCTTTTTAGGTCAATTGGTTATGTGATTTTGTTTTTGTTTTAATACTCTGCCCCTTTCCATCATTAGGGATTCTTGAAGATTTAATTTGCTCTTCTATTTTAAGTGATCTGACTTGATAGGTACATCAAAAGTTCATGAAAGTCTTCAGGAATTAGGCAGCGGGGGAAGCAGGGTGAAATTATATTTTATTTCAATCAATGCATATAATGCATGCCATTATTTTTCTTGCATGTGTACTTTGTTGCTTAATTTCATATTTCCATGACCCAAACACACATAATATCTTAAGAATGCATTGGATATTTGTGGACAATATCTTGATTTGCATAGATCTGACAACTTACATGATTTATCTGATGGGCAGTGCCATATTTTATTTATTTATTTATTTATTTATTTACTTACTTACTTACTTACTTACTTACTTACTTACTTACTTATTTATTAAATTTGTATGCCACCCATCTCCCCCATCTCCCTCTCTGGGTGGCTCACAGTAAAAGTAAAAGCCACAAACAGTTAAAAAATAAATACCCCCATTCATTCATTAAAATTAATTAATTAATTAATTAATTAAAAAGTCAAACTACAGAAACAAGGCATATACATAAAAACTAAAAAAAAATTCAAGATGACGGAGGAGTAACATCAATTACCCTGCAAGTCACTTCCACTGGTGTGAGCCCCCATGAGGCCCCAAGGCCATCTGGCATACCCAGGATTTCATGGTCTTCCTGAAGGCCATGAGAATGGAGGCACACTGCACCTCGAGAGGTAGGTTGTTCTACAGAGCGGGGGGCCACGGCAGAAAAGGCCCTCTTCCTAGATCCCACAGTCAAAATTCCTTGACTGGTGGAGTCTGCAACATGCCCCTTCTGCCAGACCGAGTAGGGCAGGCTGACATAACAGGGGCATGACGGCTCCTCAGATAACCTGGTCCTGTGCCATGAAGGGCTTTAAAGGTTATAACCAACACCTTGAATTGGACCTGGAAGCAAACTGACAACCAATGCAGCTCATGTAACAGTAGCTTCTGATACTTTTCAAGGGTAGCCCCATGTAGAGCGCATTGCAGTAATCCAACTGGGAAGTGACCAGGGCATGAGGGACGGTGTAGAGGGCCTCTAATTTATATTATTTTATATTATATTATTTTATAATATAACCATGGAAAATGGTATTGTACTAAGTCAGATGTTTGGTTCATCTGCCTCTATATTGTCTATACAGACTGGAGCAGTTCTCTAGCATTCAGAGGGTAAACCTGAGACCATGTGCATAGAAAACAAAGACCCTATCCCTGTGCTACAGCTACATCCTAGAATCACTGGTGAATGTTTTGTAGAGTATAACGGGAGTGCTTGTACGAATTACAGTGGCAATGAACAGAAATAATGGATATTCTTAACCAGAGACTGGAGCCCATTTCATTTTTCATATTGAGCAGTTCCTGGTGAGTCAAAAAGCACAGGGACTTACTGTTCTGGGTTGATAGTAAAATATGTGCATCAGGGCCTCTTTGCCTTTCCTCCTTCTCCTTCTTTATATTCTCTAAAGCCCAGGTTTATCCACTGAAAAACAAGGGGGTAGGCCAGGTATCAACCAAAACCCTTCCTAGAGCTATTTAGCTGCTGCTGTCGCTGCTGCTGCTGTTGTTATTGTGGCTTGCATAGTCATCCAGATATTTAGACTGGATTTGGCATGCTTATCTACCTAGTGAGTCCTTCCCAAGGACCTAGGATAGGCAGATGTTGCCTGATGGTGTTAAAGGTATTGTCACAGAATATAACCTGTTCTAAGTAAAACTGCCTTTTGCAATTGACTGATGATGATTTTGTCAATGCTGATGGTCTTCAAGTGGTGCTCCAGATGTTTTGGGATTGCACCTAAGGCACCTATGACTATTGCTACTACCTTTGCTTTCTTTTGCAATAGTCACTCTACTTCTAATTGCAGGTCTTTATATTTTGTGATGTTCTCTAGTTTTTTCTCTTCTATTCTGCTCTCTCCAGGTATTGCAATGTCCACTATCCAGACTTTTTTGTCTTTCTTATCAACAATGGTTAAGTCTGGGGTGTTGTGTGGCAGGCACTTGTCTCAATAGAGGTGAATATGTGTAACTCAGGGTTGAACTGTGGAGTCCTTGGGGTTCTCTGAGCTTGGTTCTTTTCTTGCAAACGTTTCATTACCCCGCTAGGTAACATCTTCAGTGGTAAAATGGGCTGGGGTTTGCTCTCTATTTATGTGCTATGGCCTGCCTTGCCAGTGCTGGTGAGGGTGGGGTTTTTTGTTTTTTTGTTTTGTTTTGCTTCTCTGGTAGTTCTTTGATTGGCATATGTTTGCTGCTTGATTGCGTGCCTGGTGGTAACCTCTGCTTATCTGGGTGATGGTTGCTGGTGATGACTGCTGGTGATTGATTGCTGGTCAGGCGATCTTCTGGTCTTTTGTCTCTTTTGAATAGTGCGTAGATGCTGCTTATCTCTCTGTGTCTGTTAATTGCTGCCTTGTCTGAATACCAGGCTTCCAAGAATTCTCTTGCATATTTGGATTTAGCTTGGTCTAAAGCATCTTCAAAGGAATAAAATTCACCAGAGAGGAAGAAAACAACATGCTCCCCTTCCTGGATATCCTCATCAGCAGAGGAAAGAACAGGAAATTAGAAACCCAAGTTCATTGGAAGACAACCCACACCAATCAAGTACTCCATTACCAAAGTAACAACCCAACCTCCCGCAAGAGGAACTGCATAGGAACATTATTCAAGCGAGCATAAATGCATTGCAGCAACCCAGAACAGCAGAAAAAAGAAAAAGACTGCCTATACAACATCTTCCAACAAAATGGATATCCACTCAACTTTATCAAAAAGTGCCTGACCACTCAACCTACTACAACACAACCTACACAAGCTATGAAAAGGATCACACTGCCATACATCAGAAATGTCTCAGAAACCACCAACAGACTATTACAACCATATGGCATCTCTGTAGCACATAAACCAACAAAATCACTCCAAAATACCCTAAGTAAACCAAAAGACCCAGTAGCCCAAGAAGAAAAAGCAGGAGTCATCTACAACATACAGTGTAAGGACTGTAACAAACACTACGTAGGACAGACAGGCAGAACACTGGCAGAGTGCATCCATGAACACCAACTAGCAGTCAGAAGACATGATGAAAATTCCTTAATCTCACAACACATGGACAGACTTAACCATAGTTTTAACTGGGAAACTGTCAGCACTTTAGACCAAGCTAAATCCAAATATGCAAGAGAATTCTTGGAAGCCTGGTATTCAGACAAGGCAGCAATTAACAGACACAGAGAGATAAGCAGCATCTACGCACTATTCAAAAGAGACAAAAGACCAGAAGATGGCCTGACCAGCAATCAATCACCAGCAGTCATCACCAGCAACCATCACCCTGTTGAGCAGAGTGCAGCAAAAGACCCATAAACCTTGCTCTCAGGAAAAATACACATCAGCATGAGAGCTTGCAAGTAGCAATGTCCATATCCTGAACTCCAAAGAAACTCCAGTCAGAAAATATAAGCTAACTGGTCTTTATTGATAAAAATGCAAAAACTTCATAAAATACAAGTTGCATACAAAAGATAGGATATAATAAAAACTTCTTCTCATATTAGCTTCCAAGACTTATCACTGCAAAGCCTCTAGCTAAAAACACTCTCAGAGAAGAGGTTCACTACTTAGTTACTTATTAAGACTACATAACCTATAAACCTACATGGTTAACTGTAAGACTAAAAAACACACACACATACACACACTGGACAGGTTGGGCATTGTAACCCTCCCTTATAGTGCCAGTTGAAAACACTCCTACTGAATAACTAACACACATACACAATTTCAGTAGGCGGCAGTAGACAAAATCATAACAACATCACAAGATACTTTGTTATCTCAACACTTGTTTTGTAAAGCTAACGGGATGAACTTTCTTCCCATGAGAAAATCCTGATACACCCAGATAAGCAGAGGTTACCACCAGGCACGCAATCAAGCAGCAAGCATATGCCAATCAAAGAACTACCAGAGAAGCAAAACAAAACAAAAAAACAAAAACCCCACCCTCACCAGCACTGGCAAGGCAGGCCATAGCACATAAATAGAGAGCAAACCCCAGCCCATTTTACCACTGAAGATGTTACCTAGCGGGGTAATGAAACGTTTGCAAGAAAAGAACCAAGCTCAGAGAACCCCAAGGACTCCACAGGTGCTTGCCTGTTTGAATTCTAAAGTCCCAAAGCACTTTAGCTTCTTCATTTTTTATTACTTGGTCTGTTTTGTGGTCCCACCAGTTCTTGCTTGCAGGCAAATGGTATTTCTTGCAGATATTCCAATGCACCATTGTTGCTACTTTGTCATGCCGTTGTTTGTAGTCAGTCTGTGCGATCTTCTTGTAGCAACTAACTAGGTGGTCCACTGTTTCTTCATCTTTGCAGAGGTGGCATTTGCTGTTCTCTTGCTGTCTTCTCAATTCTGGCTTTGTGTGCATTTGCTCTTAAGGCTTGGTCTTGTGCAGCCAGAATTAGCCCGTTTCTTTCTTCAACTTTCCTGCTCTTAGCCATTGCCAGGTCTTGTCGATATCTGCTTTACCTGCTAGTTTTTTTGTGTACTCGCCATGTAGTACTTGGCCTTGCCCTGACTCTTTTCTGTTCTTCATTTGGTCTTTATTATAGGCCAATATGGTTTCTTTGGTATTCAGTAAGCCTTCATGGTGTACTAGCTTCAGTGCATCTTTTTCACTGTCCTTCAGATATTCTTTCAATGTCCTTTTTTCTTCTTCAACTGTCTGGTGTACTTGTAACATTCCATGCCCACCTATACTCCTTGGTAAGTAGAGTCTGTCAACGTCACTGCGTGAATGAAGGGCATGATTCATAGTAATTGTTTTCTGGTCTTCCTATCCAGGACTTCTAGTTCAGCTTGAGTCCAGTCCACTATTCCAACTTTATATCTAATAACTGGATATGCCCAGCTGTTAATTGCCTTGATGGTATTTCCTCCACTGAGTTTGGACTTTAAGAACTTCACTGTTCTGATGTATTCCCTACTAACCTTCTTCTTGACTTCAGTGTGCTTCATGTTGTCAGCCTGAAGGATTCCCAGGTATTGTAGTGATCTTCTTCATCCAGACTCTTGATGTTATTTCCATTGGGCATATTGATTCCATCAGTTTTCCCTATTTTTCGTATTTTTCACTTTTTTTTTTAATGCTAAGGGTGGCACATTTGTCTAGTCCAAACTCCATTGCAATATCTTGGTTGTATATTCAGACAGTGTTGAGCAGCTATTCCATTTCAGATGGTGTTTTTCTGTACAGCTTCAGATTGTCCATGTAAAGGAGGTGGGATAACCTGGCAGATGTTTTTGATGTTTGATAGCCATGACCTGATTTGTTCAGTATTGTTGACACAGGAATCAATGCAATGACAAACAGTAGTGCTAATAATGAGTCTCCTTGAAAGATTCCTCTCTTAATATTAACCTCTCCCAATATATCACCATTGATATTCCATTGTGCCATTGGTCTTTTCACAAAGCTTCTGATGTTTCTACTGACTCCTGTTACTTCTAGGCACTTGATTAGCCAGTCATGTGGCAGGGAGTCAAATGCCTTCTTGTAATTAATCCAAGCTACATTCACGTTGGTCTTCCTTCTCTTACAGTTTTCCAAAATCATCTTGTCAATTAGAAGCTGATATTTTGTCCCTCTGCTTCTTTGGCAGTTTCCTTTCTGCTCAGATGGAAAGAGCTTGTTTTCCACCAGATGCTGTTAGATTGCATCAGCTACCACACCAGTTAGCAATTTGAAAGTTGTTGGTAAGCAGGTAATTGACCTGTAGTTGCCTGATGCTGCCCCTTTTGCTGGATCTTTCATTATCAGGTAGATCTTACCAGATGTTTACCAATCTTCAATTTCACCTCCTTGCAGTATGCTGTAAAATTGGTTGGCAATGAGTGGGTGTAGACCAGTCAGATGTTTCAATCAAAAACCATGCAGTTCATCTTCACCTGGTCCTGACCAATTCTTGATCTTCCTTGCCCCTTTCTCCACCATTTCTGCTGTTATTAACAAGTTCTTTCATTTCAGCTTCTTTTTTATTCTTATCCACCCCTTTTATCCAAGCTGCTTTCTGGTTGTATTTCTTTGGGTTGTTCCATAGCTGCATGCAGAATGGTACTGTTTCTTTTTTGTCAGGTATTGACTGGTTCATTGCAGACTCTCCATTAATGGATTGGTAGAAACATTTCTGATTTGACTGAAGCTGGAGATTCTGCCTGTAGTGTGCAATTTGAACTTCATATCTGCTGATCTTCTTAGCTATAGCTGTTATTTCCTGCTTTATTATTTCCTGTGTTTCCTGGATCTTCCTTGGTTCTAGGTGCTATTTCTTCATCAGGTATTCTTTGATCTTTTTGTTCTTCAGCTTCTTTTCTTTCATCTGTTCTAGCTTGCTTGCCTCTGATCTTAGCATGTTGATCTTATTTTCCAACCTGATCTTCCATTTTGGTGGTTCACTGTTTGGGTTTTTTTCTTGTTTGTTGATTTTTCATCCAAGGTATTCAGTTATAACTGCAGCCATGCTGTGCATCAGTTGGTTTGTTTCTTGCAGTGAGCTGGTGCTTTTATTTGGTATTAGTATTGGCATCATTTAATACTCGTGCTAGCTGTTTCTTTGTAACAAGCTTCAGTGCAGGCAACCTTATTCTGTTGTTTTTATGCTGTTCTGAATGCTCAGTTATTCTTTGTTTCAATTCCTCTTGTTTTTCAGTTAGAGGCTTTGTTCTTTCTGAGGAGAAGGCTCTACTGTCTGAACTACTTCTGGCAAGGCTTCAATTTCTTTGTCCTGAGTAGACCTTTCCAGTTTTTCCAATTTTACTTCTGTGAATACTTTATTTCATGTTATAAACTGACATTGATCTGTTAGTCTCTGTTCTGTTATTTCTGATTCTGGAAGTTGTTCTTTCTAGAACTAGTGCATTGTTATTGTTGTTGTTGCTGTTGTTATAATTTGGCTGAAAATACTTTCCCCATTGACATCCTCAGTCTTCAAAAAACAAAACTTAACCCCCCGTCCCTCCCCAAGGTCTCCATATCTTTTTAACACAAATATACTTCTGTATAAACAGTCAACACTCCTAAATCAGATATAGAAATACTTTTAAAATCCTGCTACATATTTGAATATGACTTCACTATAATCTTGAGAAAGTTGATTAGGTCAAAAAGGAATGATTTTATAGTATACTCTGTATACTCTGTGATCTCTTGTCAGAACAGGAGGTGGTAACTGTGTTTTCTAGTGAGACTTATCCATTGAAGTATATTGGCTACCAAATATCAGTATTATTTCACACATTAAAAATACACAACCTGTCATTTTCTATATTTTGTAGATTAGTGACCCATAATATTCATACATTTCAGAAACTGTTTCCCCATTAAACTGGTTTAGATATCCCAGTGTCAGTGAAAAAGGCCATACCAAAAGCTTACATTTTAGCATATCCTTAAATGGATATTTCTGTATAGAGTCTGGTACTTGGTTACTGTTTCTAGCTATCCAAAAAGACATTGTAACCATAGATACCATGAACAATTTAAACCTGAATCTTAAAAGCAAAACAATTTCACCTGTAAATATTTTGATGAGAAAAATGATGGTGATCTGATAGAAAGGGAAAAACATGTGATTTGCAAACACTGATTAAGAAAATTAAGAGTGCTCTCTGTGTTATTCTATGGATTATACCAGTTTAAGAACAGTATTAAACTTAAGATCCAATATTATAAGGAAGCTTGTAAACTGCTCCTAGTCCACCTGCTAAAGCTAATGCTTGTTTGCTTGTTTTGACTCATTTCCACTTCAATACTTTGCACACCTATACTTCAATTATCTTTGGAAATTTTGTGGGGTTTTTTTGTTCTAAAAATGTAAGAATGACACAGGAAGAAAATGGAGAAATAAAACATGCCATTATATTGTGTACTACTTTCAAGGTCTAGATACAGTAATTTTATCTTTCCATCCTGATAACTTTAATGAACAAATGTTTCGTATGGGGATGGGGAAATAATGATAACACATTTTAACAATGCTGCATTTTTAATTTTGAATACAAAAAGCATAGCCTAGAAGCACGTGCTGCCTTGATTTTGTATTATGTCCTTTATGTATATGCTGGATTTGATTGTTTGGTTTTGTAGTGGATTTCTTAGGATTTCTCTTAAGCCCAATGATATCTCCATTTCCCAAGATGCAGTGTTTGGGATTATCACTAATAATCTAATCACAAGTCCCTTAATTTGAAATTAGACTCATTGATCCCTGAATTTTGTACCCTTTTCCTCCCATTCTCATTATGGTGATTTCCTTAAACTTTTGTAGCATTACCCTTCACAGCATAAAGCTACTCCAGAGAAATGGGTAGGGTGGAAGAACCTTAACGAATGCCAAAAAACAAAGCTGAATAGGTTTAGACCTGTCCATTTTGCCTTTGTTAATAAATATGTTCCAAATTATTCTACTCCACCTTCCAACCAGGCTTCATTCCAAATAAGGGTACATTCATGAGATATATAGCTGTCCTGAGTAAGTATGGTGATAGGATATACATGCATTTTCCCTTTCATCAGTCTGATTGTTTCTGAATCTAGCCACCTGTATTCTTAAAGTACCATATTTCTTATAAATTGACCCAGTCTCTTGGGAGAAGAAAAGGGCAGAGAATAAATTAGAAGCAATTTATAATGAAGCACCATACTGCTAAGGGCATTTGTTATTCAGCAGATGCATAGGAAACTATATTTCGACATATCCAATACTGTTATAAGTGAAAATATCTCAGATTGCTGCTCTGTTAATTTACCTAATGTCCAGTCTGACTTATTTTACAGACTATAGGACACAATTAAAGGATTAGATTAAAGGATTTTCAAAACTTAAAATCTTAACCTGGATAAGATCTATACCCAAAATTACTTTTTGAAGATTCATGTGTGTTATGTTAGGTTTAAGTGACATGGCATGTAATAGAAAGGCAAATGCTGAAGATCTCACTTAAAGAATGAATCAGAAATAAGGAAAATCAGTGACAGACTAGCCTCAAAGATGTCATAAGAATGACATTAAGATGGAAATATAAATGGGAAGAGCACATTGTACTGTATATTTATATGATAGTAGGTGGCAACAAAAAGGAATATAGTGGTGACCCTACAATTACACACATCCACTCAGATGACCTCCTGCAAATCAGACAGATGGACAAGAAAAGACTTCTTATTATGAGAGGGGAAAAAGATTTGTTCTGTCTGAAATCTAAGATTCTGAAAAAAAAAAGGGGGAAAAAATATTGACGAAGCATGGTAAAAACAGAAAACAATAGAGTGATATTTAAAAAAAAAATGTTATGCATTTTGTTACTTTCTGTAGCTTTATGAACCCTAAATGTTCTCCTTTACAGTAACCCAATAAAGCCCATGGTTGTTATATCAGTCCATTAAACCAACAGATTTTTATTATTATTATTATTATTATTATTATTATTATTATTATTATTATTATTTTTACCATGTGAGGAGATCATTTACCACTTCAGGAGACATTTTAATGAAAAGAGAGAGGAGAATGAATTAGAGAAAGAAAATATTTGGGTATTGTTGGGATAATCATCAAGTAATTGCTACTCAGTAGTACTTTTTCATTTAAAAATATATATATATTTAGTTCCCATTTTGCTAACAGTTTTGCTCCTTGGCCTTTTAGATCCCAACTGCTGATTTTGCTTTCACTCTGAGAGAAGTATTGTAGGCTATTCCTTGTTTTGAACGTATCTACCATTTTGAAGAAATGGGGAGAAAATAATTTTGTTCATACTTTTTTGTGAACTTGTCACCTAATTTTACAGTACAATTCACATCTTCATTGCACACAAAAATAGATACATCTAGGAAAGTTGTTTACAAAACAACTATTGTTTTAAATAAAATTGCTTGTGAAAATCTGTACAGTCAGAACAGTTTCATAGGTAATTACATTTTTCCTGAGAAGGAATTGTTTCAACTTTTTTGGGATATAACACATCCCTGGGAAATTACATGACCAGATAGTTGATAAATATATTGTTTTGGTCTCTGCACTTTTACTTGAGTTTGAGTTTCAAGATGCATTTTGTGCTATTACTCATTTAAGTAGGTCTACTTCAAGCATGATTAATTCTGAATTCAACCCAGGTATTTGTTTTAAGTTAAGGAAATATTTAAATTACAGTCAGTCATGACTGGTCAGTCTATAACTGTCGAAAATAAATAAAATAACTGGTTTTAAATCCGTCCAAACTGTTCTCATTTCACCAGACTGTGGCTTTGCTTTATTGATCATCTTTCCTTTCTATCTCTGCCTAAGTAGTCTATTTGTTGTGTGGAAAATCATTCTAGTAAGTATGACAGTGAGAGTTAAGTTAAGGCTTGTAAATGGTCATGTAATTTTATTAGAGCTACATTTTACAATGTAGTCATGATTTTAAATGGTCTTATCCAAACAAAGCCATGCTATATTGATAATCTTGTTAACAAAAATCTAAAACTATGGTATGAAGACCATTGTTTAACCTCTATAAAAATCAGTGTACAGGGGGAGGGGGGAGGGAAGCAAAAAGACTGAATTAGTGACCCTGGAACAAGGCTCATAGAAATTGTCAATGCCATAACTATGTTAACAGGAATCCTATCATATTTCTCATCTGTAGTTCTCTTTAATATTTTAGAACCAGTTCATTTTAATTCATGAGTTCCCTAAGGTCAATGCATGCATGCATGCATGCATACATACATACACTGTTTCATGACTACAATTTTATCTCAACTTTTCATTCAGGCTTTTAATTTCCCCTTTGTCACTCACATACGCACAAATGAGTGCTGTGCCAAAAAAAAAAAAAAATCCTTTTTTTTTAATCACCATTCTTCAATTTTCTTGGAAAAAATGAAACAAAAATATTTCAAAATTCTCACTGGTAAGAAGCTCTTGCCCTTAGCTGAATAAGGGTTTATGTATATGTGTGCTCCCTGACTTGTATCACCAACTATTCAGCAGCCTGCAGCTTCTTCTGGATTCAGTTAAGAGACCCCTTTCCCCTCCAGATCAGGATGGACAATTAAAAAGTTACTGAGTAATAGAGAAATGTGTAGCTTAAAAAAGAAAGAAAGAAAGAAAGAAAGAAAGAAAGAAAGAAAGAAAGAAAGAAAGAAAGAAAGAGAAAGAAAGAAAGAAAGAAAGAAAGAAAAAGAAAGAAAGAAAGAAAGAAAGAAAGAAAGAAAGAAAGAAAGAAAGAAAGAAAGAAAGAAAGAAAGAAAGAAAGAAGATATTAGCATCACTACTTCTCAGAACTGGACATCATCACTAGGCTGATGAAGTGTGGGTGTTGTAGTCCACACAGCTGGGGACTACTGTTGATGAAGATTGCTCTACTAATTTACGACAATAACTATGAAGTTGAATAACTCCTCCAAAAGACATGGAAGAAGAGATTTTGGCAGGATATTGGCACAGACAGCTCCACCCTTCTTTTCAGTTCAGTCTTCACTGGCTCTTACTTCATAAGCTTCTCTACCATGCTGTGCTCTCCACTCAATTGCATATAGTGCATCACAGTTGTAAGGAAGGATTCTGACAAGAATGTTCGGTAAAGACTTGGGATGCAAAGCTGCCTTCCCTCATTTCCTCAAGCACATGCCAGGCCATTCCTGATGACAGCCTTTTCTGTAAGATGTGCAGAGGGAAGTAACATCTCACTAGTATTCTTTTGTATGTGGTATCTACTCCATGATTTTGAATTGTCCCTCTCTTGCTATGTAATCCATATCTACTAAGTTTGTAACTCTAGGCATTATCTCTTCATCCAGAACCTTCTTCACTTTTAGACAGGTATGGCTTTTGATATTTTAACACAATGTAGTAATGAGAACACGGTAGATGTTATAAATTCCATAATGTACTTTTTGTTTTGCAATCATTATTCAAATAAAACTGAGATTCTAATTGCTTTCCCAGGAGTCTGATCCTCCCTACAATGCAAAGCATTTTCTACCATCCATTAATCAAAAACACCTAATCCAAATGAGTTCCCCATAAACATACAATTATAATTTTCATTCTTTGTCTGAACCGGCAGTGAATTGGAATGACTGAATAATGCTAGTATATTGAGGCAGAAGACCTACGTTCCTTTTGCAAGAGCAATAAGAGAGGGTTCAGACAGAAATCTCTACCAGGCCTATTTCTCCTTCAGGCATAGATGGCATTCCATCACCTCAGCTTCAGAGGACCCAGGGTCAGAGCCACTGCCCTTTGTAGCCTGACTTGTTAGAAGAATCATGGAGGCTTCCTGTTCCAAAAGTCTGTTGGGCCTGGTTTCACACTGCTCAAAGGTGCAACCAGAGTCATTTCTCAATATGTTATTTTTCTTGGCAGTTCAGCACATTACCACTATAAAGGAAGCAGAGCTGTAGGGATCCCTCCAAGAAGGTAAGCTATTTCAAAGTAGGAATGAAAGCTATTTCAAAGAAGGATTGGAAGCAACCAAACGCTGCTTTTGTGACTTAACTATCTTCCTTCCCACTTCAGGCTCCCCCTGTTGTGTGAGTGTGAGTGCTACTGATTGCATAAGCCTGATTCATATCAGCAGTGCCAGAAACAGCAAGTAGAATGGCCCCCTGACCTTCAGTTCCACTGTAGATACACACCTCACTTTCGTTTTCTCTAACAGCTGCAAACTTGGCTGAAATATAACACTAGGCATATGGAAACAATCTCTTCTCTTTTCCCCCTCCCCCTTTTCCCCCCTTGCTCTTCAAAATCTTTGAAGCAAACATGGCATCTTTATAAAATTGATGTGCGCAGGCAAACTTGTATGCACTCATATTTTGAACTGTTAGCTGGTCTTTAGAAAGGAAAAAAAATGCCTCACTGCATTTCTTTTGCACACAAAACTGTATTGGAAATACTTCATGAATGCACAAGGTCAGCAGATGCCGGAAAAGTTGATTTGCTAAAACTTTATCTGGTCTTAACTAAGACTGAGAGCTTTAATTGGTTTAACTGGTAGCTTAATTGATTACAGTGTTAATTGGTGAATGAGGTAGGAGCAACTAAATGATAAATTTTGATTGGTGATGACAAATTTTAATTGAGTGGCTGAATATTAAGTAATAATTGCATATTTTTAGGCAAATTTGTTTCTTGGGTGGGATATGAAAAGAAACCAAATATTTAAAAAAAAACGTTCCTTCCAGCAATGAGCAGAAGCATCTTTCTTTCTTCTTTCTTTCCTATAGCTTATTTCAAAAAAAAAAAAAAAAAAGCCAAGCTTTTATTAACAATTTTTCTGCCTTGATGAATCTATAAATGTTTTCTTTCTTTGTTTAAATCACAACAATTTTCTGCATTTAATCTCAATCTCTCTCTCTCTCCCCCTCCCTCCCTCCATCTCTCTCTCTCTCGCTCTCTCTCTGTATATTATAAAAATGAACTGGATTTTTTTTCCCCCCGTACTCATACTGACTTGCTGGTTCTTCACTGTTCTGATCCCTTTTATTCAGGATGTAAAATTTATTTAAAGATATCCTATTCCTTAAAGGGTTTTTGAAATAATGAAAGAGAGGGAGAGAGAGAGCGCATATTTACACCTCTGTGTGCTTTTAGCAGTACGCAAGCTGTGACTTCAGAGGCTGGGTCGCTGTTCCTGACTTTCTGCTTTCTGGCTCCAGCTTTATTTGTAGCCTTTGTTCTGTATTTGCATTGTATTCTGTCCAGAGTGCTAAAGCAATAGCTGCCATCTAAAGGCCAAGCTAAATGCAAATATAATAACATAAATTATTTGATACCTATGATTTAAAATATTTTTAGGCTCCTTTTAAGATAGCACTCTCCCTTAATGGCACGCGTTCTAAAATAAACAATATAACAAAGCAATACAACTGGATAAAAATGGCAATTTAAATAAATCCAGCAGCCCAAACTTATGACTCAGAAAAGACCAGCAAGAATCCAGTTAAAAAACATGGGAAAAGAGTAGCTGCAAGGCTGGCAAAAAGGGATAAGGATGGATGTGGAGGGAGAGGAGATATCGTAATTCTTTCTTTTTCATTGCCTCAACAACAGTTATCTCTGTAAAGCTGATAGTTGCATTTCAAAAGAAAATTGTTCTTTGGGCTAAATAACAGTTTGGACCAGCAGAGTGGCTATCTTTGTTGGAACCATAGGAGGGTTAGGAGATATGAGTGACACAAAGATGAAAGATAGATAGATAGATAGATAGATAGATAGATAGATAGATAGATAGATAGATGATAGTCACTCTGCAGTGAGATGGGTAGTGACAAATTTGAAATATGTGTATCTATATCTATCTATCTATCTATATCTATATATCTGTGTGTGTGGGTGTGTGTGTGTGTGTGTGTGTGAGAGAGAGAGAGAGAGAGAGAGAATTAGTTAGAGAGAGAATTAGTTACTGCTTTTCTGCAGCCTAAGGATGTGTGCAAGAGTCAAAAAAGAATGGAGAACCCCTTAAATATTTTCCACTGAGATAGCTAAGAGTGGGGATACAGAATATGATAGGATGGATTCATCTATCATTGTGTATCAGAATGTCCCCCATTGCCTTTAAAGAGGTGATCATGTAATCTTTTCTTGGGGAGTGGGGGGAATCTGCATTCAAATATCCCATTCTTGGTTAAAGCACATGACAGGATGATAGTGGCATTAAGCACAGGGACTTTGGAATTATATAGAGTTAACAATAAGTAAAAACAACAGTAACACCATTATCAGTAAACAGTGGTGTGGAACTAGGGAGGGATGACACAGAAACAACTTCTTGTATAAAGGTTTCAACACTCTCCCCATTTCCACCATGCCTGCAACCCAGGGAAAATTTACCCTGTACTTTGGAAGGAAATTCTTCCCTTGCTTCTGTCACAATAAGATTAAGAGAAAACACTTTATTCTTCTAGTATGTCATTTGACTTTTTTTCCTCTCAGCTAACCAATTTACAGACTAAGGAAATAATTCTGTTCATTTTCAGCCTCTTTTTTTGTAGTTCTCCTTCCAACCCTAAAAAGCATATTTGGCAGGGAAGGAACTATATAGCTTCATTTTTTATATAGTTTGATTTTTTTAAAATAAATTAATGTGGATATTTATATTTTTACCTGGTTTTGAGATTTGATTTTAGTTGTGAGCCACCCAGAGTCACCCTCTGGGGGAGATGAGCAGCATATAAAATAAATAAATAAATCTACAACAGGGATGCTGGTGGCCTGCATGAGACTTTGGGGTTTACTTTCTTCACCCATGTGCTATAGGTGCAATTCCCACTGGTGGGTTATAGGTGTGAAGTAAGAGGTAATTATTCTGGATGTTGGTATATATATGAAGGTGTTATATATGCTCTAAATAATTTTGCTAAAATACTTGCTTTACCTTGTTTCACAATTTCAATCTATAGAAATGGATACTAAAGACTAACTGAAAATAAAGATTTAGAACAGATGCATCACTTCATTTGCCTAGATAATGTGTGTAGTTTGAACACTCAGAGTGAGAATTACCTTGCAAGCTTGAATCCTGATCAAAAACCAATTGGAGGTTGAGCTGTACTTACAGAATGTGGATGATAATGGCCTTGGTTTTTCGTGCCACCTCACTGGTGTGCTTCAGCATGACCTTGTCAAAGTTAAAAGCTCATAAAATTCCTATTTATTTTTTATGGCATTATGATTCTGTGTAACAGGGCTTAAAACAAAAACACAGTATAATTATACTGTCGATCAAACAGCTAAGGAAGGCATTTTCCACCAGCTTTGCACCTAGCAAACTGTAAATAATTAATAAAACTGGAAGCCATGACTAAGTGGAGGCGTTGGGGGGCTAGTTAAGCATTTGTCATCACTCTGGTTAAAGCAACTGCCTCATACACAGCTCTGGCTGTTTACTTTTATCCTGTGAGTATAAAAATAGTTGTTTGTTCTTGTTGGATTGCCATGCATGAGCCTAATAAAAAGCTCAAGCTGTCAACAGCATCATGAACAGGTGTACAATGAGTATTTATTGTTTAATTCATCTGACTTTCCAGCCCATTTAGCTTACAACTAATAAAAACAAAAATATTTTCTTCATTACCTCCAATTAATGTAAATGTCAAACATGGTGAATATATTAGCATGTGTATAATGCATTGTGTGTATTGATGTGGCAGATTTCTTTTATTAAAGTGACTTTTTCTAAATATACTCCAGTGTGTGCTCTTATCTGACCATTTACTATGTGGTGCTAACACACTTCTTTGTACTATATTGCCGTCAAAACCAAGTAAACTATTTCACTCATGATACCCTCAGAAATGCTGTTTTTCTGTTAATTTTGATTTAAACAGGGACCTCTTGGGATTGATTTGATGTTTAAAAGAAAATGAAATGTTCAGTTCCAAACAGTATTTAAGACCATACTTAGAAGAAGTGTAATGTATATTTATGTGGTCAGATTTTGATTGATTGACATATTGGTGTCAACTTTCAGTGATCACATAGAACTTCTCCAGGATGACATGTCACCAACCTGGCCCTTCAGGTTGTAGGTATACAGTAGATAGAGATATTTGAAGATTTTTTACATAGATAAAAGATAAACATGAAAATATATAAAGAAAAGTTAGAATAACGTTAAAATAAAAAATGCAAAAAGCAATACAGTTAGAAAAAGAAAAAAATATAATTAAATAAGCAACTTCCAATCTTCTTTGCAGCAGCTACAAACAAATTTATTATCTCTCCTCCCTCTTTAAAATTACATTACAAAGATCCCTTCTGTCCCATGCTCAACCCTTTTTTCAATCAGCAAATCCAGAAATCACCATGTCACATTTTTTTTCAATTTTCAGTAAAAAGTCCATAAAAGATTTCCAGTCTTTTGTAAAAATACTTATTGATTTATCCCTGACCAGACAGGTCAGTTTTACCGTTTCTGCTAATTCTGCAATCTTTACAATCCATTCCTCCGTTGTGGATATTTCAGTGTTTCTCCATTGTTGTGCATACAGTAATCTTGCTGCAGTTACCATATATAAAATCAATCTTCCATAAGCCTTTTCTAATTGAGTGTCCATAAGTCCCAGTTAAAAAAGCTCTGATTAATATTAATCTTTAAAATTCTTTGCATCATCACATGTACTTGGATTTTTTTTTTTTTTTTTTTTTTTGCCTTTTCACAAGTCCACCCTGCATGGTAAAATGTCCCTTCATGTTTTTCACATTTCCAGCATTGACTAGATGTATTTTTATTCATCTTAATAATTGATCTGGTGTCATATGCCAACAGTACATCATTTTATAAAACTTCTCTCTGCCCTTCAGTTTTCCAATGTATGTTCCTTGCTGCTAAAATCAAGTCTATCCATTTTGTTCTTCTTTTTCCTTCACATAATGTATCCAAAACAGGATAATTGGAGCCTGGTCATTTATGCCTCAAGTGGGAACATGGATTGCTTTGCTCTATGAACTACTGCTTGTTTTATTGGCTATCCATAGCTTTCTCAGGGGTCTTCTCCGACAGGGGTCTTCTCCAACAACAAATGTTAAAAGTGTCAATACTCTTTGTTTCCTGCTTCTTCAAAGTCCAGCTTTTGCTTCTGTAGAATGTCACAGGGAAAATAATTGTCTTCACAATTCTGTTCTTGTAGGCATAGGCAAGTCATGGCATGTGAGTATTTTTTCCAAGACCTTTATTGCTATCCTACCAACTGTTAGTCTGCAGTATAATTTTTGACTGCTGTTTCCTTCACTGTTGATAGCTGATCCTACAAAACAGAAGTTATCCACTACTTCAGTATCTGTTCTCATTAGTTTGGTCTTCTTTATATTTAATCTTAGTCCCACTTTTTTACTATGCTCCTTGACTTTCATTACTAGAGCTTGCAGATTGTTTCAATTTTTAGCTATCAGAGTAGCATCATCAGCATAGTGCAGGTTATGGAGGTTTCTTCCTCCAGTTGTAAGATGCTCATCTTCTTCCCTTAATATATATTCAGCATATAGGCTTAACAAATAAGGAAAGAATATACTCTTGTCTTGTCCTTAATCTCACAACACATGGACAGCCTTAACCATAGTTTCAACTGGGAAACTTTCATCATCTTAGACCAGACTAAATCCAAAAATGTAAGGGAATTCCTGGAAGCTTGGTATTCAGACAAAGTAGCCATCAACAGGCACACAGAGATAAACATCTACACACTACTCAAAAGAGACAATAAAAAGGAAACAAAAGACAGAACATCTCACCAGCAATCATCACCCAGATAAGCAGAGATTAACACCAAGATTAGCACCAGACATACAATCCAGCAGTAAACAATACCTTAATCAAGGAACTACCAGAGAGAAAACACACACACACACCAACACTGGCAGGGCATGCCACTGCATATAAACAGAGAGCAAACTCCACTCCATTCTAGCACTGAAGATGTTACCTAGCCAGGTAACGAAACGTTTGCAAGAAAACAACCAAGCTCAGAGAACCCCAAGGACTCCACAAGAAATTATTTGATTGGAAGAAAGTGACGAGTTGTTCTCCTCTTCCTTTCTGTGTCCTAGGCCATGCATTCCAACTGCATTTTCCTCCTTACTATTTCCAAATTTGGCATTTTAATCTCCAAGCACAAGCAGCACATTTTGCCTGCATGTTATGTCAATTTCAGATGGACCATAAAATTCATCAGTCTCCTCCTCCTCTTTATCAGTGGTTGAAGCATAAACTTGGATAACCTTCATATTAATAGGTTGTCCATGAAGTGTAATAGGTATTATCCAGTCATTGACTGCATTGTATCCAAGTGCTGCTTTTGCTATATCTTTCCTGGCTATTAAAGCACCACCATTCTTTCTCTGTTTTTCATGTTCTGAGTAGTAAACAATATGATTTTCTGTGTCCAGTTCCAGTCCCTTTCAATATATTGTTACCTAAGATGTCACTGCAGAGTCAATTAATGTAATCTTTTCCTATGTTGAGCTTTCCCATGTTCCTGCTGCTTACATTCCATGTTCCCACTGTAAATTTGTCTTTGCAGCTTCAGATTTTCTTTTCCTGCATGGCAACTTCATCAACTAGATGTCCTGAAAGCCTTAATCTAGATATGTCACAAACACCCTTTAGTATTCCAAAAGTTCCTCAGGTCTTCCTCAGTAGCATGTTGAATGCCATCTGACCCTCACCCAGCACTACAGCATCAATCACTTTATCTTGTCTATCCATGTGATTTTCTCAGTAAAATACAGGAGTGGTTTACCATTGCTTTTTCCCATTCAGTACAAAATGATCCCTTGGCTATTGTCACTGAAGTGATCATCCACCTCCAGCATCTTCATATATCAATATTGACTGATTATATGTGCCTGCTTGTTTAGCTGGGCAATTGGGATTACTTTCTCTCCTTGCATTACCCTGCTGGGAGTATATATTCTTCATGTACATTCCTGGTGTTCTTTGCTCATCTCTCCAGAAACACCCCAATACCATCATGATGAGGTAGCATAGGAGGACATGAGGGCTAGGTCCCATGAACTTTCTTCAATATTTGAGGGTCCCCAAATATGTCTATTTCCAGATAATAATGTGATGCCTAGAATTCATATAATAAACTCATATATATTAGCTATGAATCTTAGGCATTCTGTTAAATGTTCCATTTAACATTCATAGCTTTCTTAATATAAATATGAGTTACATTCAAGTGTGTGCATATTAGTGAAAATGTTTAGAGTTCAGCCAAATGATTGCTCTGTTTGAATTTGCCTATAATTCTGAAGAATAGGCAAGTTGATTAAAAGCAATCCAGCTTTTTCAACTCAGTTTGGGGAAAGAAATGGAAGTCACTTACCTTCTTAGTAGCTGTTTTCTCTGCTTTGTAGGAAAGATTCTGTGCAAAGTTAAACTACAGAAGGGCTTACTACCTTCATCTTGTCCCTTACAGTTATGTGCTCAGTGGTCAGGAAACCATACCCCATAAGTGGTCAGGTGATCACTGTAAGTTAGAAGATGGATATAGTGAGCAATCACAGTATTGTTGAGTGTGCATAGTAATTTTTTTTTTTTTTTTTGGTGTCAGTCTCGGGCAACAAGTGGTAAAGGAGCTGTAAAGGAGATGATGCAGTGAGGACAGATGTACTTTCAGACTTGCAAGATTCTGTTAATGTAGCTTTACAATAAAGTAGAATTAGTTATCTGGCCATGTTTCCTGCCTGGTCTACCTCATAAGCCTGACATCAGTCTTGCAATCTTGAACTCCTTTACAGCCCAAGAAACTATGGAGGGTCCCTTCTGAGCCTCTTGCCCTGCCTGCATTCCTCCTGCGGGCTAACCTGCCTTTTATCTGTCCGTTCCCTTGGCTGCATCTCTTTGCCCTGTCTCCCAAGGTCATTCCCACACATTTTCCAACAAAACACAGAGCTGCTGCCACTTACCTATTTGGTTATGTAATCATGCTTATGAGATCATCTTTATTTTAGAAATAATAAATGAATGATTCTTGCAATATTCCAGCTACCCATTTAATTGTTACAATTAAAATAATATATTTGAAAAATATAAATGTCAGGCAATATGGGAAAACTTGCAGACATCAAGGGGATATCTACAAGCAGGATAGATCTGCTTGCACCACATTGTTTATTCATGGTTGAAAAACACCTTTTATAATCACATGGGTAACAACAGTTAAATAAATGAATGTGATTCAATTCTTTGATTCTGAGGATGAGTTAATTTCTTCTCTTTAAGTGGGTTCTTTAATAAACTGTAACGATTAAGGGGGGAAAAACAGAGCACATGGTCATATTAAGACAAACCCTTTTTTGATTTCTGCCAGGAGAAGCTCCTTTTGAAACCTGTGTTTTACCTGTCAGACATATTCCACATAAACACAATGCACATGGGTAGAAATTCCAGTTGGAAAAGATCTACACCCTCAGATCTGCTACCAGGAAGATAGTAAGATGAAGGTTTTTTGTTTTTGTTTTTTTTTTCAAAAAACCTTCATCTTACTATCTTCCTGGTAGCAGATTACAAATGGATAAGAAGAAATGAAGAACTGGCTCTATTAGAGATAGAAAATGTAGTATACCTTAGAACAGCAATCTGAATATAATGCTTCCCTATGTTTGGTACTGCCTCCATTTGTTTTGCCTTGCTTTTAAAGCATTTCTATTTTTATGTTAGGAAGGAAGGAAGGAAGGAAGGAAGGAAGGAAGGAAGGAAGGAAGGAAGGAAGGAAGGAAGGAAGGAAGGAAGGGAACGGAAAGGAAAGGAAAGGAAAGGAACGGAAAGGATTGGAGCACATTTCCCAACAAGTAAGTAAGAGAATATAAAACAGACTGGATTTGATTGGCCCAATTATCTCTGTTATTTATTTATTTTTAAATCCCCTCAAAAATGAACTTCTGACCCAATAAGTCGTTGACTAACAATAAAGCAAGGCTTAGTTATGGAAGGAACAGGGGAGAGATGTGTAAAGAAATTTCAAATGGAAAAAAAAATCTATTAGTGAAGAGAACATGCTTGAAATTATTCTATTTCCCTACCAGAGGTTAGAGCAAGCTGTTTCTCATAGTAAAGCTTTAATGCTTCATGAGCACACTGAAAAACTAATCCAGGAATGTTTAAATATGCCAAGTTGATACCACTGAAAAGGAAACCATTATACAGTTCATATGTGTATAGAACAAAATAAAAAGGTAAAAAGTCTACAGTGTGCTATGATGATGTGGGGATTTGGCAGTAGTTCCTTTCTTTCCTTCCTGATGCAGGTTTTCTTCCTAAATCCAAAATGCACAAATAAAAAGAAACAAACAACAATCTGGAATATCAAACAAACAAGCTCACATCTGTGCAAAAGGTAGCCTATTGAAAGATTCTCCCGTAGGCCACTAGCCTCTAGTAGCTCTAAGCAGTCTGAACATGCAACTACAGAATATTAAAAGTGTAAAGTGCTAACTGTGATCCCTGGCTTGCTTCTCTCATAACAAGACAGAATTATAACCTAGAGCTTATTCTTAGCTTACCATTCTGGGATGTTAAGAAATGTTAGCAGACAGCAGTATGCCAAATATCTGTTTCAATAAACTTGAACTGTTAATAGAGTCTTTGAACTGTGGGCTTCACTCACAAGCATTCCAATCACAAGATCATTTCTATACAGTATACACAGTGTAAAACTTGAGGGAAAGGTAGAAAAGAACAAGTCCAAACTATGAGAAACAATGGGTGATTCTCCTGAGTGGGTTTGTTCTGGGTTTATCCTCACTCAGCTGCAAGTTCCTAACATGTATAAATCATCTTATTTTCCTTGTATCAGGCCAGACTACCTTCTTATAGCAGGAACTAACAGACCCCAGGTGAACCTGATGGCCTGCTAGCCTTACCCGTCATGTGAACCGGAGGTGCTTTTTCCAAAAGCAGGGTAACCTTGGACAGAAAAGCAACGTGCCACCATTTCACAGTTGTTTTGATTCACTGCTTTGATGTTGTATCTCTTTTGTCTGTCCTGTTCTGTGACACTTTTGGCAGTTCTGCTAGAGGTCATGAAAGTAGTACAGCAAACTGCTGCTCATATATGGCCTCAAGAAATAAGAAAAATGGCATTGGGTTTCCTCTTCTGCAATTTGTTTGCCCATACATTCACCCAATCACCAAGGAGAGACAATATGACTTATAGTTTTACTGCTCCTGGTGCATTTCTTTCTTTATACTAATAAACAAATACATGTATTGCTTTATTTCCCATTTTATTAAAACATGTACTTTTATCTGTTTTTTTAAGTGTGCTACAGATTTGTTAAAATGTTCAAAACAAAGGCATTAATATTTATAAAGTTATTTTCACAAAAACAGAACAAAATAAAATTGAGATGTATATATAAATGGCATGTTTACAGTTCCATGTAATATGTTGTTTCATTTTCACTGCCCTTAATACCTCTAATTAAAGTGCTAGGATTTTTGTTTTAGAGTTAAGAATATTTTCATTTTGGGAGATGATATCTTTTGGCTTTTTTCATATTATGTTCTGTAACAATAGGAAATTTATACATAATTGGAAAGGAGGCTTTTCTGACTAACAAATATTATTAAAAGGCATAAGCTTTCATGGTAGAGAGCCAGTCTGGTGTAGTGGTTACTGCATCAGGCTAGAAACAGGTAGACTGTGAGTTCTCTATACATCTGTCAAAGTGAGCTGTAGCTCAAGAAAGCTCATGTCTTTTAATAACATTTGTTAGTGCAAAAAGGCAGTACCAGATTCCTGCTTTTTTTTTTTTCTATCAAAGACTAACATGGCTCTCCTCCTACAATCAAATAAAGCAACTTAATTTCCTATTTATCTTAGCTAATATATGAGCCTGCTTACCCCAAATGAAGTGTCCCCATAGAGATCAGAGTATTGCTCAGTAGTAGAGTAAATATTCCATGATTGGTGTCTCTAGCTGAAAGGGGAACTTACATAGGCAAGGCTAGGAAAGATCTGATGGTTTGGGAACAACTCCAAGTTATAATAGGTGTCATGGATCACATTGATCATTTCTCTTTAGAAAAGGAAGAGACTCAGAAGCATTGTTGTTTGACTAAAGAATGAATGTAAATAGGAAGATTCTGCACCAAAACAACTTTATTTATTTATTTATTTATTTTTAATTTGGGCCTGTGTCTGACTGCTTTTATTGTTCAAAACTGATTTGTTATTTGGTTTGCCAAGAGGATTTCAAAATCCTGTTTTTAACCTTAGCTGACTTCCTTGATTTACTTTTCCAGCCCTTGATTTCACCTGCTTTGTTTGTAAGACCTCTTGGATTTGACTCCTGACTCATTACAGATAATGCTACATTGTTTTTACCTTCTGACTCCAAATTCCAGCAGAGAATTTCAGTCTTGAACAAAACAATAGAGAAATCTCTGTAATCTCTTAGCTTGTTTGTAACCTGTGTTCAAGATTTCTATGTAAGGATAGACACAGAGTGTGTGTGTGTGTGTACCATAATACAGAATTCAGACTTTAATTATAAAAACATGAACACTTCCCCCCCCCCCCCATGGCCATATGATACTTACATTATCAGGGATTATGGGTTTTAGGAAAAGTCTATCATATTTTGCCAATAAGGTTGCATACATTTGGCTGACTTCAGTGAATGTAACATATAACCCATCACTGGAATTCAACCAAAATTAAAGTTGCAGTGGAGTACTGGGTGTTTTGCTAACTTGCCTTCAGGATCATTTTCATGGATTATGCAGCAAAAAAATGCCATGACAGGGATCTTCCTGCACTGAAATGTATAATGGAATCTAAAATCCCATGCACAGAGGTAGAAATTCCTTAATTAAGTTTGAAGAGTACAGAGATTTCTTTGGAAAACTAATCAGCACAGAACATTTTACTTGAACAAAAAGTATTTGAAGATCACTGATCTAGACTTCATTGTTGCCCACTATGAACAGAGTCCTAACAAGAACTGATCCTGAAATGTTAATTTCTTTAATAAAATGGAAATTGAAAGTGTCTCCTTAGATCAGGTTTTATCCTCAAAATATAAATTACAGTGTCTGGAGACAGCCACTCAGTTATAGCATGTAATTGCATAATAAATAACCCATTTATATGAAGACAAACAAGTCCAAGATAATGTGTGTAAAACTGCTAACAAACTGACCATTAAATACAGTTTATTATTAAAGTTAATAAACATTTTGTGGTGTGTGTGTATGTGTATGACTGGGGGAAAAATAGGCAACTGATTAGCCAGAACAACGTTCAATATTTTTGCAGTAAATATAAGTATAAGCATACAATTTTAAAATAAATACTTACTTATATACTAACAATTCATCTTATTTGTTGGAGAGAGCTCGTGAGGAGAATGGGAATGTGTTACAAAGTACATCTCAATGCTTTATCCAGATGTCACTTCTTCTTTAATTGTTTCTTCTCTTAAGAGAACATTCTCTCATAGACAGATGGTCAGAGTAACATATTCTGGGAAATCAACCCAGTCTTTTCCTGGGCTCTTTGCTCAGGAACTGCATTATTTAAGCCCAGATGTATTATTCACATTATTCCAGATACCTTTTAATCAATAACAATAATCTTTACAATTGCAGGGCTCCCAGACCCAAAATTGTGTATATGCATGTATGTCAGAAAGAAGAGACGTTAGTTGTAGTTTGAGGAGAATATATATATATATATATGAAAACTAGCAATTAACAAGTGTGACCCTCAAATATTGTGCAAAATCCAACAACTTTCTTTTGGTGCTTATCCTAAAAAAGGATATAAATTGTTTTCAACACAAAGAAGTTTAAATAAATACAAGTACACATTTTCAGAACTTTAAGTACCACTCAATATTCTGAGACAAATTAGCAAATGATTATATACTACATATATCTGAAAAGAATTGGATGCAAATTAGCTTTTATTTAGTAGAAAAAGCTATTTATCTGTGTTTAACTTCTGTTAGCAAAATAAAGTTGATCTTAGTTCTTGTATTCAGTTATTATTTCACTACATTTTGTCTCAAGGGTCTATGCATCTGAAATGTTTGATTTTGTTTTGAAATGTTCATGTAAAAATGTACATGGAAACTTCTGCTTGCTAATTCAGAAGAGGGAAATTCAAATGTTC
This sequence comes from Liasis olivaceus, assembly GCA_030867105.1. Classification (NCBI taxonomy): domain Eukaryota; kingdom Metazoa; phylum Chordata; class Lepidosauria; order Squamata; family Pythonidae; genus Liasis; species Liasis olivaceus. The sequence goes on along the minus strand of CM061348.1, from coordinate 89,877,409 downwards.
AGCATTTCAATAATATCGATTTGTTGTCAATTGCTATTAGCTATTCATGCTACAAGTTTTCACACTATTATACTATACTATACTATACTATACTATACTACTCACACTAGAGCTTCATAAGGAAATAGGAAAATAAAAGTGGGGGAGCACAATATGAGAAAAAGAACTTGGAAATAGCAGATCTTTATACACAATACAGAGTTACCCTATTTGCCTAAAGAATTAGCTGGGAACTCTAGGAGTTGTAATCCAATACATCTGAAGGCAGGAAACTAGGGGAAACTTAAGATTATAGTATCTAGGCTGCAAAACTTTCTATATCTTTCATGCCATCTTGCAGTCATCCAGATGTTTGCAGCTCAGATATGGTACTTTTATCAAACCTAATTATGTAGTCTATTCCACATTACTTCACTATTGCTATAGTTTTGTGTTTCTAGGAGTACTTTTGGTTTACATCAAAATAGAGTCTGCCATGTTCTTTATAGAAAATAGAGTCTCTTGGAATTTTCTACCCTTCTAACCTATGTATGTGGTAAATCATAAAATGAACCAAATATTCTCTCTCTCTATGCAGCACCTATTTTCTAGCTCTGAAATTGTATATAAATACTTACACATGGATAAAAGTTTCTGTCAATTTGATACATGGCTTATTTTCAAACCAATTATATTGGAGGTTCTCTCATACTGAGGTTATTATTTTCAGGGAGCAGCTTCATTATACAGGGGATGAAGTTGTGTACCTCAGACTTTGAATGTTGGAAGATATGAGCATCTGTGAACTATAACTTTCCTTCAAGAAAGGGAAAGAAAAAAAAAGAGAATAGGGAGTTAGATTTTACAAGCTTCCCCACACCCCGACCTCTAAGTAGCTGCTCAAAGTGGGAAAGAAGAAACAAGGTCTTGTTCTTGCTTAGTGACAATTTTCTGCATACATTCCAATCACACATGTCCCCTCTTTGCTTTATTTAAATAACCCTCACTACTAGCTTTTGCTGTAGAAAGCATCATTTTTTGTTATGATCTATGTTCTGTTTAGCAGGTTTGTACAAGGGTATTCAACTGGGGCAATAGGCATTAACATTAGAATGATGTTAATTTATTATTGAATAATTATTGAGTTACTAATAAATACAGAAAACACTTTTCTTCCTGTTCAGAAAACACCTCCTTTGATGGTGAAAAAATACTGCCCTTCAATGCTAAAGGAAGGGGGGGGGGGGGGAGCTATTTTTGCCTTGTTTTGATTTTCAAAAATACCAATCCCATTCTTATATTACTCCAATTTATATTACTCATTGTTCTGAATACTTCACAAACCTAGAATTTAGTATGCATAATTTAGGAATTACATTTGTTAATTTAACTCTTCTTTTGTGCATGTGAAACAGTTTTTATTTTTACATATCAGTACTGGGTATATTTAATAACCTTCCAGTAGCAAACTGTGAAATCCTGGGAGTAGTATAGGGAAAGTGACACAGTAATCATAGGATCATCATTCTCTCCCCCTTACCATCAGAAACAGGACTCTGGAGAAGTGCTCTTTCCTCTCCCTGCCCACCTCCAAGGAAAGGGATTGAGAGCTCCAGGTAAGGCACCATTTGGATCTACCAACCCAGTATTTCAACTGGAGTAAATAAGCCTTTCTTAGCAATTTCAGAGTTAGTTTCTATTAAGATCTGAAGTATAATTTAAAGGAGGCTCATAGAAAGTCATAGAAAGTAGATTGAAGAAAATGCTGGTTTTCACCACCACACCCCCAAAAAATCATTTTCAGAAAATATATGGTAGAAAAATTAGGAATATATGAAGTCTATACAGTATGGCTATGTAAACATAGGTTGTTCCACATAAATATGAATGTGTTATCCAAATTGTTCACAATGAGGCTAAACATATACTTGTATGTGAGTACTATCCCATTTTACAAGGGACTGGCAAGGTTGAAACAGTTGGCTAAGCACAACTGAATTCTCTTTTTCCCCAGCTCAATGGAATGACAATGAATTCCCCAAACTATCTTGCATACTATCTTGCTTTTTTAAAAAAAACTGGTAGATTCAAAGTATCACATCATTGCAATATCCACACTGATACATTACCTAGCACTTGGAATATATTTGCAGAAAAGCAACTCTTTTTAAAGCTGAAAGGATATATGAATGGCATTCATTTATAATAAGACCAAAATAGATTTAACTAGATTTTCAATGTTTTGCACTTAAAACATTCTTTTAAAAATGTTGAATGCTTAAGAAATTTCAGGAAAATAACATTAAGTAGTTACATTAAATACATTATGCAGGTGTTTAAATTTATATGACATTAATTATTCTGAATGTTTGGAAACAGAAAACCAGCTGTAATAAGTGAAAACAAAGTATGAACCCTGGAGTGTCTTCTTCAAGGGATAGGTTTATTTTCAAAGGTTACAGGATTAACTAATAGAACAGTGCCTTATACTAAAAGGTCAACTAATTGTTAATGTAACAATTTTTAATTAAGAAGATCAAAAGGAAAGGAATAGCAATTACCTAGGATAAAAGAAACTCCAGAATTCAAATGTATTTAAATAGTATTTATTATTAAGTATTCATGAAATGGGTTAGATAAGATTCTGTGTAAATGTATGGGTCAGCCAGATAATTTTAGACCTAACCTTCTTTCAAGAATTTTCTTTAGTCAGTAGTGTGTATTACGTTACTGGCTTCAAGAGATAACCAACACTGTAGCATTTTAAGACATGCAAATACTGGTAAAAAGATAGTGGGTTACATGTGAGTTGTTTCAAGGAACGAATGTTTGTTGAAATAAGTGAAAATGGGGGTTTATAAGAACATTTTTTTTTCCTAGTCAACAAAAAATACTTCTGCCTATTTTGTTATATGGAAGTAAATGCTGGGTATCTTATTAGAAACATATAAGTAAGTTGAATGCAACCAGAATGAAATGTTTCCCATTTTCTTCTGTTTTCAGAATTATCCTCCTAGCAGACAAGCCTGAGCCTCTTTCCTTAATTTCTTTTTCATCAGTCTTTCTTTAAAAACAAAAAAGTTCCCTCTTTTGTAGGCAAATGTGACTATGTTGGACCCTGCTTGAATGCCTTCTAAAAGTAGTAGCATCATGGCCATTGGTTCCACAAAGCTGCATCTCCGGTCAGATGATGGTCATTATTTAGAATTAAATGTAGGATTGCCTACCCCTCAGTTCCAAGACTAACTGTTATCAGACACAGTCAGTGAAGGCATTTAGAAAACTGGTTTCTTTGTTGTAGTCCAAGCATGAATGTACTTGGTTTCTGTGAGGGTGTCCATTATTGTAAGAACTTCTTTACTGCATGCCTCCATGATTGCTTTCATCATCTCAGGATCACCCTCAGTATTTTGATCAGAAATGTGAAAGCATATCCCTAAATCTAATTTACATATTGCCACTCAAAGTGATTCCTTGGAAGAATCTGGTCTTCCCTGTCCTTTCTATACATTTTCTTTTTAGGAATGATCCTATCCCATTCATACTCTCTGTTTTACCAGGTTCTGTCCTTTATAGCTAAATACTCTAATTCTTCCAAACAGGTTCAGAGATTTCTATCACTGGAATACAAATACCTATCAATCATGTTGTTGTTTTCAAATGTTGTTGGCATGAGCCTTTTTAATGGCTTTTTAATCTCCTTTCTGTCTCCTGATTGTCATGTTCATCAATTAACCTACTTCTAGCACTGGCCCTCTTCCTTATTGTATTTTATGAAACACCTGTACCCTTTCAAACCAGATGCTGCCCGGCACCTGCTGGCTTTTCCCCAGGGATCAGTTTAATAACTACTCTATCACCTTTTTTGATGTTATGTACCAGCAGCCTGGTTCCAAGAGGGGCTGTCTCTGGTGTGGTCCAGCATGCCCACAACTTTCTTCAATGCCTAACAAAACTAAATTGTTGACAGTCATCAGTGTCTTGTCCACACATTGATCCCCTAATCCCTGCCTATCTACTGCCTATCTACTTGCAAAACTGGTAACTTTTCTGAGAAAACTTGTTTGATGATCCCAGAAAGCTTAATTTGGCTTCCAGGACTGGCCAAGTATGTTTTCCAAAGTCATTGGTGTCAACATGGATCACAACTCTTTCCCACCACTCTTTAGCAGTTTGGCCAAGAGACATGTGATGTCTATAAGCATTGCAACAGGAGACAAGTTATCATGTGATATATACTGCTGTTACTTATCTACCTGTCTGAAATCACCCACAGTCAAAAGCTCTCCCTGCTCCTGGAAGAGTTTCCTCAGTACAAGAGGATGTGTGTCCATAACTTAGGGATTGGGGCCCTCCTACAGGAATACCACTCTTATCGAAATGATTATCTCCTTCCCCCCAAAATTCTGCCTCATAGCAAATGAACTGTCATCAAGGGAGTGGGGCAAAGCTATCACATCACAGAAAGTCTCATCTACACACCTTTCTAGTCCTCTTAAGCATCTCTGATTCAGCTACCTTGATTTCAAGAGAATGAACCTTTCTGAGTGCCAGGAGCTCATTGCACTTGGCACAAATCCATGTCTTATGCCCAAAAGCAAATAGTCATAAATTTAACACTCTATGCAATAAATTAGAAAGCAATTTATTGGTTTCGTATTGTAATACTAATTGTTGTTGATATTTTGATTGTCTTCTTCTTTACAAGCTGCTTAATGTAAAATAAACCTCTATGTTTTATTTTATGATGGTGGATATTGTCAACTCTCCCAGGTAAACCAGGCAGGAAACATGACCAGATAAGCTATTACTACTTTATTGATAGGCTATATTAACAGAATCTTAAAAATCTGAATGTACAATTCTCCTGCCACCTGTATTCACCACCTGATCAGTTAGTGTGGGTCCTTTCTAAGTTTCTTTTTCTGCCCATTACTCAGTTGTGGGCTTCTCCCCATTTTATTTGATCATTCCCTAGGCAGCATCTCCTCACCCACATCTTCCTAGGTCATTCTCACATTCTATTACAGATATGTCGGCTTCCTCACACCATTGTTAAACTCACTACCATGCTCAATCTGTAGAGTTGTTCTCTTCTGCTACTAAATTCCTCTATTCCTGTTTACCCTCCTGTCTGCTTACTTTGTTTGCAAATTCCCCACTGCCTCTTCTCTTCACAAGGATTGCTGGATGGAGCTGGCTGTTATGTCACTCAGAGTCAAGTAACATCATCTAGCCAAAAAATTGTTTTGCATTTTTTCACTAAAAGACTCAAAAATATCTTTTATTCCCCATGTATAATCATTGTGTACTATGAGTTATGTGTACAAGGTATGATAAATGCTGCTTCTATGCTGTAGAAGAAAGGACTATGAATTTTGAAGGACTGCTCAAAAAGAGAAGGAAGCTAGATTAAAAGTCACTGGATGCAATAAAAGTTTAAGTGGGTGGGCTAGGATTTTGTTGTTGTTGTTGTTGTTGTTGCTATTATTATCCTCTTAAAATAGAATCCAGAAACTGTACAGACTAAGTGTCTAGTGAAAATCTAGTGCAAAGTTGACTGAAGAAGTAAATCTACTTTTTGAATGTCTACAAAGAAAAAAAAAAATCATCTGAGAAATTCAGAATCAAAAGCATCAAAGACAGTGATGCAGCTGCTTTCATCTTCTGCACACTCATACTTCAAAGTAAAGCAAAATGCTTGCCCTTCCTTCTCTACCCCCACCCCCAAGGGAAAACAAGCTCAGAGTAGAAGATATAAGTCTATATCTCTGCTTTGAAAGAACACCCATATAAATTTATTTATAATTCTTCAGTGGAAAAAAATATGGCATAGAAACTGAAATGGTACACTGAACTGGTATAGTGCATTACAATTTCACTTATATCTGGTAATCACAAGAGACTTCCTATGGCTTTTTGTATATCCAACTGTTTTTTGGTCATTGTCAGTGACTGCAGTCACATGAAAGAATAAGCCTGGAGCAAAGAGCAGGATTGTGGAGAGCAGACAACATTCTGCAGAACAGTCAATCCCATTTTGTGCCTCTGCACTAGCATGGCTGCGTTTTTTTAAAAAAGTCATTGTCTAAGCTTGGGTTTCTCCTTACAAGTTAGGATTGCAATTCAAGATACACTGTTGCTTGGAAGCAACAAGATAGCATCCCCAGTTCAGGCAATACATTATGTAAACTCTTCTTGGTAGTAGAAGTAGAGCAGGAGTAAATAATTGTTCAACCTTCACAAATAATTAGAAGGTCAGGTTTCTCTAAAATCTGTCTGTGCAAGTGCATTTTATATACCCAATGCACATGTCCAATGTTAAATTCACTGTGAAGCATTCTCATAGTAAAAATAATATTTAGTTTTCTCTGAAACAAACTTATATTTCACAGAACTATTGTAATGGAGAGATAATAGCTTGAGGTAGGACATATGTCTCACAATCTGTGAAAGGAAGGAAGGAAGGAAGGAAGGAAGGAAGGAAGGAAGGAAGGAAGGAAGGAAGGGAGGGAGGGAGGGAGGGAGGGAGGGAGGGAGGGAGGAAGGGAGGAAGGGAGGAAGGGAGGAAGGAAGGAGCAAATGAGTTCATAGTAAAGTGGTTGCATGTTTCCCAATCTCCCACAGGTTTCTGCTCAGGTTCTGAAAAGACTGTTAGGTTAGCAGCTTTATGCAACATCCTCTTATCTATACAATGTAAACTACCATGTTCTTATTGGGCTTAAAGAATTTCCAAGCCATGCAAAAGATGCCCAATGGGATTTAATTAGATGTGACTCATTATCAACAGCCATTTGTATAGATATTTTTTTAATGACAATGCAGCTTTACCCTTTGAATTTTATTTGTATTATTATTGTTGGTCACACAGTCAGCCAGATGTTTAGACTGGATTTGGCATTTTTATCCACCCATCGAGTCCTTCCCAAGGACCTGGGATAGGCAGATGTTGTTTGATGGTGTTAAAAGTATCTTTGCAGGGTGTAAGCTGTTCCAAATAAAGCTGCCTTTCATAATTGACTGGTGATGATTTTGTCAGTGCTGATGGTCTTCAAGTGGTGCTCCAGATATTTTGGGATTGCACCCAAGGCACCTATTACTGTTGGTACTATCTTTGCTTTCTTTTGCCATAATTGTTCTACTTCTGTTTGCAGGTCTTTGTATTTTATGATTTTCTCCATTTCTTTCTCTTCTATTCTGCTGTCTCCAGGTATTGCAAAGTCCACTATCAAGACTTTTTTTCTCTTTCTCAACAACAGTGGTTAAGTCTGGTGTGTTGTGTGGCAGGTATTTGTTCTTAAGGCTTGGTCTTGTGCAGCCAGAATTAGCCCCTCTGTCTCTTTGTTCAATGTTCTTGCTCTTAGCAATTGCCAGGTCTTGTTGTTATCTATTTTGCCTGCTAGTTTTTTTTTTTTTTTTCTTGGTATACCAGCCATGTAAGACTTTGTCTTGCCATGTTTCTTTTGCATTCTTCATTTGGTCTTTCTTGTAGGCCAGTTTGCTCTCTTCAGTATTCAGTAAGCCTTCATGGTGTACTAGCTTCAGTGCATCTTCTTCACTGTCATGATGTATTGACTACTAACCTTATTCCTGACTTCAATCTGCTTAATGTTGTCGGCCCAGGTATTTGTAGTGATCTTCTTCATCCAGACACTTGATGTTATTTCCATTGGGTATCTTGATTCCTTTAGTTTTCACTATTTTCCCTTGTTGATGGTAAGGGTGGCACATTTGTCCAGTCCAAACTCCATTGCAATATCTTGACTGTATATTTGGACAGTGTTGAGCAGTGATTGTATTTCAGATGGTGTTTTTCCATACAGCTTCAGATCGTCCATGTAAATGGAGGAGGGATAGCCGGGCAGATGTTATTGATGTTTGATAAGCCATATTATTATTATAATAATAATTATTATTATTATAGTTTTAAACATCATTTTTCTGGGAGGTCTATGAACATTGTGCTCAGGCCATTTAGTAATGTAAAATAGATGAAACCCTTTTAGGATTTTGTGACTGCACAAAGGCTCTTATTGTGAAAAGCTAATCTCTTGAAAATGTTATACTATTGACAATGGTGCTTGCCATAATTAAGAAATTTAAATGAGTCAGTCATCAAGCTGCAACAATTGTGTATCATGGTTTCATATGAAATAATGTTTTCAAATATTAAATGTTCATATTGTAGGATGAAAAGGCGCTTTGTGTCTTAAGGCAGGCTTATCTTCTAGTGGAATTAGCTCCAAACAATATGCAGGGAAGCTGATGTCTGACTCCTCATTATTGACTTTAATAATAAACAAGGCTTTCATTCCCTCATGGTTGAGCCCAAGGCACCACATCAACCTTTGCATTGTCTCCAAAGCCATGGTGTCGCACTTGACTCTGAGTTTCAAATGACAGAGTAGTCCAAGCAAAATCAATTTCATTTTCTCTGTGATTTTTTTTTTTCAAAAAACAGTGGATGGTATATAATACTAATAGGGGTATTATGAATAATTTTATCTACCAGTGCATGTGACAGAGCAATTCTATTTTAAGGAATTTAAAATATTCAGTGTATCTATACTTTTGTTTCATAAAAATGAAACATCCCTTACTTAAATATTATTGCATTATCCCTGTCACTGATTAACCTCACTATTTAAACTTATATTTGGTTATCTCATAACTTAAGACAAAATGCCCAATGTAAGCTATTCATTTAAATTGTACTACAGACGTGTAAGTTGTGATTCATCTTATGATACCACTGGACATACAAACCTTATGTAATTAAAACTGAAGAATCAGCAGCTACACATATGGGTATGTATATAATAATTTATAGAAACAAATGAATTATACTTTTCCCCCTTTTTTTCCTTTTTGCTCTTAGCTCCTTAAACTAATATAAACTTGGTAATTGAAAGACTAGACAAATGTCTTATTTCTTCTGAAAAAGGATGCTAAGTGGATCCTGAATGTATATCTGATACACACACACATATACATATATATACACACACATACACACACACCTACCTTACATACAGATGTGTTCTATGTGAGCTATTTCACAGTTTTTCACTAATGAAAATAGCCGTACTATGACTGATCTATGCTGCTCCCTAATCTTCCTGATAAATTGTCTTTCTTTATGCTCCATTTATTTATTTATTTAACACCATCTTTATCATTTGAGGCAAGGGTGCTGAACTAAAATAGCACTTCTTTGCTATCCTTGATGAGCCTCCACATTTAGGAGACAGGAAGCTATACATGATATTCAAGTGATTCTTTAAGAACCTTTTGAAATTCCTATAACACAAGAGATTTATAAGTGGCTCCTGTGACATAAGACACTCAACAATTAAATCATAGAGTACTGTGATTTTCCTCCATAATTCCATCAATCCTGGTTGAAGTGATGATTAAGAACTTCTTGTCTGATCTGTTTTGTCAGTTTGATTTTTTAAAATTTTATTTTATATTATTAGTAGTGGTAATAGTAGTCGTCGTCGTCATCGTCATCGTAGTATGATATATTGCTTCAGTCATCTTGGAGATTGCTAAGAGTAAATTGGGACCCCATTAGCATAGCAGTGGCTTACTACCCATCCCTTTTGTTAGGAACAGTCTTAATGATATGTGGATCTCTCTTTAATAGTACCAGCTGCTCAAAGATTTGGTTTATTTGTTTCAAGAGCTTTCAAGTGCTTTGTATGGGATAGTCATTCCCTGGCAAGTTGTGATATAACTACATCTTCCAGCTGAAAGAAGAGGCTGTTCATATGTACTAGATGGATATCTTGATAGCTATGTAGTATTTTTTTCTTTGAAGATCAAATATGTGATGGTAAATCTATTATCCCCGCTATATGCACATGGAACTTGCCCACCTGAAATATGCCTGTTTGGAAATAAAAGAAATATTAAATTCCCAGTTCCTTAACCAAAAAAAAAAAAAAAACATTTAGAGAAGTAGAAAATGCGGGGGAAAAATGCAAAGTCTAATTGCTTTATTGTAGCATGATTGGATCTGTTTTTTATTTTTTTTTTTTCCTGTCCATAATATTTTCCCCAAAATTATTATCCAATATTTAACATTGTAGTTCAGGTGTTAAAACTTTATTTACCCTCTCTAAAATTACATTACAACAGCAATATCCATAACAAATGGTTATGTTCATCTTTATTACTTTGAAAGGCCTTTTCTTAATAGTTATAATTTGCTTTGTTGCCATCAAAATCCATAGTTCATTTATAAGAATCTTAATTGTGAAATAGTTCCCCTCAGAATTCAGTGTTGGGATTATATTTAAGGAATAGAAATCTTTCCAATTGTTGATATATTAAGAAATCTATTAATTTGATAAACAGAGATATTTGGAATATCTCTGTTTATCACATTATAATATAAATTTTAAATCTTGCTGTCCCTCCCCTCCAGTTCCATAAATGGGCATGAATTGGGGCAAGGAGGGAAGCTGGAGCTGGATATTGATAATACAGAGAAAAAAGGAACTGTAGTTCCCTAATGGGAATGGCTTCTGCTTGCTCAGTAACACCATAGGATCCAATAACTAGTCTTCAAAAATGTGGGTTTTATAGAACTTTACAGACTACAAAAACATTAAATTACTAAACCAGTTTAGCTTCAAGCAAGCAATAAATATTACAACAACAACTAAGACAAAGTATTACAGGGCCAGTACACATACACAGAAAGAGAGAAAGACACACACACACACACACACACACACACGCATACAAACTAGCAGGCAAAGCAGGTAACAACAAGACCTGAGTAGGAAAGTTGAAGAAAGAGGCAGAGGGACTAATTCTGGCTGCACAAGACCAAACCTTAAGAACAAATGTATACAAAGCCAAAATTGAGAAGGTAGCAACAGACAGCAAATGCCACCTCTACAAAGACCCTGAAAAATCAGTGGACCGCCTAGTGAGCTGCTGCAAGAAGATCGCACAGACTGACTACAAACAACAGCATGACAAAGTAGCAACAATGGTGCACTGGAATATCTGCGAGAAATACCATTCGCCTGCAAGCAAGAACTGGTGGGACCACAAAACAGACAAAGTAATAGAAAATAAAGAAGCTAAAGTACTCTGGGATTTTAGAATTCAAACAGACAAGCACCTGCCACACGACACCCCAGACTTAACAATTGTTGATAAGAAAGACAAAAAGGTCTGGAGATTGCAATACCTGGAGACAGCAGAATAGAAGTGAAAGAACTGGAGAAAATCCCCAAAATATAAAGACCTGCAAATAGAAGTAGAACAATTATGGCAAAAGAAAACAAAGATAGTACCAATAGAATAGGTGCCTTGGGTGCAATCCCAAAATATCTGGAGCACCACTTGAAGACCATGAGCATTGACAAAATCACCATCAGCCAATTGCAAAAGACAGCTTTACTTGGACCAGCTTACATCCTGCAAAAATACCTTTAGCACCATCAAACAACAACCTCTGCCTATTCCAGGTCCTTGGGAAGGACTCGATGGGTGGATAAAAACGCCAAATCCAGTCTAAACATCTGGCTGACTGTGGAACCAACAATAATAATGTTATTTCAGTCATTTCTGCTATACATAAGATCTGCAACCATGGCATGTGAGGGTTGGGGGGGGGGGGATCTGGCAATTGCTTATTAAGTATCATAAAAATAAGATACTGTATGATGAGATGAGTCCATTGATTAAAATTATTAAGCAGAATGGACTAACTGCTGGACTGGACCTGAAAAGCCTGAGCAAATTCCATATATTGGGCACATATAAAAAAGTACACAGCAGCATTTCCTTTTAAAATTATAGTATATGAAGTAGATGCCAACAGGATATAAATGTTATAGCTCAGAGTTACAGTACAAAGCTTGAACCCTAACATGATCTCTGAGAGATCGCTGTTAAGAGCCTCAGGGAAAAGGCAACCAATCCAAGCTGCAGAATGACTCTGACTCCAATTCAAAACAGATCAAAGTGAAGATGTTATGTATTCTCTCAGAGTATTCCAGCCTGTCCCTCAAAGCAACTCAATCCCTCCATGTCCTTCCCTAAACTCACAGGACTGAATAGAGGCATACCAACTACAACAAGAAAATCCTAGATTCGTATATTCCTGTTGTCATAAGATGGGGGAAAAAAACTTATTTGAGTAAAGCTCATTTGGTTCAGTATTAAATTATTCTGAAATTATACAAAAAGGTGTCTTAGAGAACCTCTCATGTCTAAAAAATAATTGGTGGCTTCTGATGCTGGCCAGTTTCTTCAGAAAATGTTCCTGATATACAAAGCTTCCACAGCAACATATCAGCAAGAACTATGCACTCTGATGAAATGACATACCAGACCATATCTACATGGAAATAACCCAGGAGCCTCAATCAGGTATAAAATACACAAAATATACAAAACAGACAATCTGGGTTGTCCTGGTCTTTCAAGCACTGGAACCTTTGCAACTAGAACATCAGGTTTCACGAGTTCTGTACTCAGACGTTATGCACCAAAAATCCCAATTATATCTGAGACATATCACACTCCCTAAGAAAACTGAAATCTATTGGCAAACCCCCTAACCACACCATTTTAGTTAAGATGATAATTGAGACACTATACATCAACATCCTCCACAAACATGGACTTCCAGCTGTCAGGAACATTATTAGGAATGTCAACACACCTTGCTACCAGATTTTGTGATTTTGTATAGGCAAACGATATAAACCTGCAAATCAGTGGCACAATATGGGCACACACATGATACCTTCATGGCTGACCAAGAACAATATTTTCTTAACTGTTATCCCCTGGAACACCTCCTTTACTTGAGATTCAGTGATGACATTTTCATCATCTGAAACCTTGGAAAAGAATTCCTCATCAAAGTCCATAAAAAAATCAACAATTTCTATCCCACCATCAATCTAAGCATTGGACCTATATACAGAACAAATTCACTTCCTTGATATCATGGTAAAACTAAACAATGCACATGCATATTATGTTATACAGGAAACCTACAGATCCCTATTAATATCTACATGCTTCCATAAAGAACACCAAATCTATCATCTATAGCCAGGAGCTACATTTCAATCACATTTGTTCTGACCCACTAGAGCTATTCAAGTTATGGAATTAAACCAGACATCAGGAGACCAAACTACCTATTCAGTGAGATTGATACATATATTAATAGAACCAGATCAATTTCCAGAGAGGACTAATTAAAGGACAGACCAGAAAACAAAAATCAGAATACCGTTGGTTATCATTTATGGCTCAAGCTACTCAAACATATTATTTATAAGCTACAGCCCATACCAAAATTGAACTTTTTCAGCCACTTGATGGAAGACCCATACTTGCATGCAGACAACTATCCAACCTGAATTGGATGCTCACAAGTAACAAGAAATAACAGGACAATGTTACAAATATGGGAGCCACACGCTGCAACAAGCCCAGATGTCTACTTGGTCCCCACACTTACACTAACAGCTCCATCAAGGCCCCAACAACTTCACATACAAGGTTAGAGGTACCTCTCATGTTCTTCCTCTAATGTGATCTATGCCATCATCTGCCAGCAATACCTTTTTTGATTTTATGTAGAACTAACAAGCCAGACTTTGTATAAAATAATTAACAGAAACAAATTTAGCATCAAGACTCAAAACAAGGATAAAGTAAAAGCAGAGCATTTTAACCTCCCAGGACATTTCATTACAGATCTCAGAGTAACACTTTTGAAACAAAAGGACTATACCAGCAAAACTGAGCATGAGACAGCTGAACTTAGAAATATCAATAGGTGTCCGACTATCTCAGAACATCTGAACAAACACAATGGCTTTTTAACACATTACAATTGTTAATCGATACAGTACTTGTAATCTGTTCCGCTTGAACCTTCATCTGCATAACCACCATCATCTACTCTCATTTTTCCTACTCCCTCAACCCATGTATTTAAATCTACATCAGTTAAGCCGCTCCATGCATCTGATAGAGTGAACTGCAGCACACAAACTTTATCCCTTATAATAAAATGTGTTATTCTTAAAAAGGTACTCCCAGGCTCTTTCTGATTTTTGGCTATCATACACTAACATGGCTTTCCTCCTACAATGCAGTGAGTTGAAAAAAATGGAAGGTGCCATGAAAAAAATGATGCTACAATATTTTATGGTGCCGAGCATTCTTTCCCTGCTGCTATACATGCTGGTCTTACTGGTCAACTCCGACTTTCATTTTGCTTGATAAATGTTTAAAGGAAAAATGAATTTGTAAAATGGGAAAATCAATGGTAGGGAAGCTGGGCCTCACAGAAATGGATGCCTTACATTGTGTTGGATTGGTTTGGACATCAAGTAAGATGAAATTAAGGGAAGGACTGTCCCATCTCAGGCATGAAGAGTAAATGTAAGTACACAAAAGGAAAAAATATATATATTTTGAAGTTGAATCCTTTTAGCAAAATAAACATGTTCAAGTTGAACTTAACTCATGATGACTTGTGGACCTGTTCATATAGTTTTTGTGGCAATAATACGAAACTGGTCTGCCATTGCTTTGTCCAACATGATTTTTGGCTTCCCAGCTTAGCCAGGATTCCTAGACTTCATTGCTGCCCCTTCCAAGTACTAGCCAGGGTTGGACCAGCTTAGTTTCTGAAACAGCCAAGATCAGCTTGGTACTTCCACTAGCAGAGCTTAAGCAAAATATGTGTCACCAAAATACATAACACCTAAGTTTCTATGTGATAGTGTATGGCTTAGACACAAACCTCCATATGAGTCAGAACAGATTTTTTTTTTTCCCAGAAACTTATCAAAAATCAATACTCCCTGTTTTTGGTGACCACTGAAATTCATAACAGCATTTCAGGTTAAGTCTTTAACCAGCAAAGAATGTTGTGGCATCTGATTTCATATTCTACACATTCATATTTTGTTCAGAAGCATTACATATTTAAAATCAGAATTTGGAAGCCAGAGTCCTAAGAAGAAAACACTGGAAACATCTATATGATTAGTTATGAGTCAAGGTAAACTGCAGAATAATAAAACATCACTTGAAATTTGCATTAGGGAAAATGAATTGGCAAAATCCAACAATAAACAAATGGAAAGCAGTCAATGGAATATTTGTTTTTGTCTTGGTGTAAAGCAATATAGGGCTTTATTGGTCAAAACCAGCAGTTTAAATTATATCCAGAAACCTACTGGTAACTGATGTAGGATCCAGATGCGATCAAAGATATGATGTGCTCTTGGTTGGTAACTCCCACCAGTAACTAGGTTGCTGACTTTTGTACCAGTTGCAGTTTCCTAGTAATGTTTAAAGGCATGTAGAGCATATTACAATAGTCTTGTTGAGAAGTGATAAGGGCATGAGTTACCATTGCAAGATCCTTACTATCCAATAGGATGGTGTGTCAGTTGAAGCTCTATAAGTTTGTTTGCCATCTAAAAATCAGTGGAAAAAATTCCCCTTGTCAAATTTCACTGGAAAACCTTTTCAAAACAATGTTTTCTTATCTGAAAGTTGGAAAAGGGTGACCAAATATATTAGGGATAGCATGTATTAAGATTTATTGATAACCTTATATAAAATTAAATTCTAGAAATGCTTTGAATGTGATCTGTGTGCCTTTTAAATAACAGCTTTTAAAATATGCTCTACTTGATGACTAAATGCTTGTGTGGAATTGTTAATTTACAGTATATCCTGTTGTAGATGTTGTTTGTTCTGAACCCATCTACATTTTTGTTTGTACCGTAGGCATATTTCGATGGCCTTGCCCTTTTGGAATAAAAGCACCCATTCATAAAGAAAGATAGCACACAAAGCAGTAGGGATTGTGTCTTCCTTTTAATTTTATCTATCTTTATTTATCACTGATTCCCGACCTTTGATTTTCTTCTACTACTTACACAATCTATTGTGCAGTGATATGAATGATTAGTACTTTCTTTTAAACACATGGGGAAAGTTACATTTCCAACTGCACTTCAATATATATATATATATATATATATATATATATATATATATATAACTTTTGTATATGTGTCATACACAGTGCAAAACTAGCATGTTGTTCACAAATAGTTCAGGAAATGGTCTTCTGTACAACACTATCAATAACCTGCCATATAAATACAGGGTTAAAGTACAGATGTGGAGATCTTTAAAGCAGAGAAGGAAATAAATTAATTCACAAGGTAGGTGCCACTGATGGTTTCAGTATGAATGACAATATGCCAAACCTCCTGCCTTTCACTTGATAAAGGCAAGCAAACAACTAAAAAAAAAACAAAAAAAAACTCCCATTTCTTAATATTCCAGTGCTGTTGCATGAAAAGCCCCCCCCCCCCAGTTCTAAAAGGTCATGTAGATACAACATTGCATATTAAGACATCTTTTCTCTTAAGAAGTTCCACTCAAGCAATACAAACCAGTAGCAAAAATTGGAATTTTGAAAAGATGGCATGTAATTCAACTACCTTTGGGTAGATCTAAGCTTATCCCCTTTTTTCCCCAGATAGAAATAATATGCTCTTATTCTAGCCACTTTGAAACCATCCATGTCTTCAAAACCAATTCAATTTTTCCCCCTCTGTGGGCACAAGTGGTTTCCTTCAACAAATATGAAAATAATATTTGAACAGAACATTTGTGGGAAGTGTATTAATTGTCCTCTAGTTACATTACATGGAAAAGATTATTTGGTTATCATTTACAAATGCTCATAAAAGCAGCTTAAGAGGCAGAAAATGATTTTTCCTCAGAGAAAGGAGGCAGTGGCATTTTCCACTAGCTCCTTCTGCAGCCTTCTCCACCAGCACATTGATTACCCTGTAGGTTTTTCCAATTTTCCATAAAAAACCTCAGATATTGAAGGTAGAAGGGGAATCCACATGGGTGTCCATGTGTGATGGCGTCATGCAAATATTAAAAATTATAATTTATCATTTATGTCATGATGTCATCACACACATGGTGTCAGTGTGGCTTCTACTGAGTGTCAGTGGAAATCAGTAAATATTTCCTCTTGTGTGGGACCATCTGCTGTAGTCCAGCCCATGCTACTCTGGATGCTACCCATAGATTTACATTGGCTTTACATGACAAGATAGTGAATGTGTCCCTTTACTCTCAAACTGCTTCTGATTCCAATCACATAATACTACAAAATGCAAAAATAAGATATATGCAGTTACTTGATCAATTGTTTCTACCTCTCCCATCTGGTTCAACAGGAAGGGCATGCTCTGAGTTCCATCTGCTATGGAGTGTTGCTTAGTGGAGGCCAGGAGGAGAGCCTTTTCTGCCATGGCACCTGCCCTCTGGAATATCATTCTTCTGGAGATTAGATTGGTCCCAACCCTGCTGGCCTTCCCAAGTATCTAAGTTCCAGTCTGTATTTTAGAACTAGAGGTGTAAATCTGGCTATCTCATTTAGGAATGCACAATGTTTAGATTTTTAAAGAATCTGTAACCTTCCACTCAAGCCAATCTGGCACATCTTGTAAACACATTGCTGGTATTTCCTGTGTAATCTTCTAAGAGTAGTGATGGATGGTGTCACAATGAAGTAGCTTCTGTATTGTAAGAACTGTCTTATCATCTGAACCAAATGTGAAGGCTTAATACTACAGAGGATGCATTTAATGTAATGGTAGCAACTTAAATTGTTCCATGAACACAATGCTTTTCTTTGTATCCAGTTCACCTTAATTGGCTTTAATGCCTCTTTTCCTGCCAAAACCTTTGGTATGCAAAATTAATTCCCTTAACATTGAATAGATGTAGTAGGATGATGCATAAAACAAAATTAGCAGCTGATCAAGGCTACTTCAGACTGCCACCCTTCCCATTAATGAATTGATTTGATGAGAGCACAATGCTTGGTCTGATATATTATGATAGAATAGTCCTGACAGAAAATAAAACTAAAGAAAACTAGAACTTGATCTAAGATACATCAGCCTGCCACCTTCTTCATTAGCATTTTAATTTGATGTGAACTGTGTGGTGTCTTCATTTCAGCTTTTGTTTAGCTTTTCTCATTTAAAAAAAAAAAAATCAGCTTTCCCCATCAGGGTATTGCTTGGTTAGCTGTAAATTATCCCTTGTATCCATTGCCTGCCAAAGCTGTTTTTCCTGAAACTTGCTTTGCGGAGTGATTCAGAACTGGGTCTGGGTGTGACAAATGGCAGGTACTCACAGGCAGATAAAGTATCATGGTTCTAAAGAAGGAAGAGAATATTTTTTGAAGATGGTTGTATTCTTTGTGCATTTGTCATTGAAGCTGTATTGTAAACAATAGAAACTTCTTTCTTACTGTTTTTCAATATCAATGGAGTGGTGGTGCATAAGGAATAAATATTGTTTGTTCATCATTGAAAGGCTCTTAAGTTAAAATTCCAGAAGAGTAATAAGGTCACCCCCCAAGACAGATTCCTGTTGCACAGAATAATGTCTAGGGCAACAGAGGGATTCCTTCATAATAATTACCCAGTTAGTACCAAAGGATAGCCTCAGCCATCTGCTGAACCCCACAGATGTTCTATGGAGGTCTGGATACCTGTGAAGGCACTCCTGCCTCCACTTCATGAGATGGTTCAGTATTTGGAAGTTGCACCACTTCAGGGTCATGGACTAAGTCTACTACAGCAGGGCTTCTCAAAGTTTACACTCCCACACCCTCCTAAAATGCAAAATGAATTGGTGTAACTTCATTAATAGATAAAACTAAATAATAAATAATTAAATACTAAATAATCCTGCTATGATTGGTGGATGGGTTTGACAGAAAGTTAGACCCATAAATTTAGCCCTTTCAAAACTAGCTCTGGGCTTTACTCCCCAACCCCACTGAGGGCTGTCAAAGCAAAGCAGGGGCATGTCTTAAAGGAAACATGTCAGCTGTAAAATAATTATGAAGCCCCTATAATAGGATATGACCCTCCTGTGGGTCACCCACAGAATTTCAGATAACATCTGAGAATAGGGCATATAATAACTTTTTCAACTTGATGGTCTCTGATGTGCTGCCCTGGTCATCATCCTCATTAAGAATTGTTGGACTGGGAGTCCAAAAGAGAGTACCACGTTGGGGCAGAAGGAACTATGTGCAATGTTTGGATTTTTAAAGAATCTGTAACTATGATAGCACTTCAAAATAGTTTTAAATCAATTCATAACCCAGAAGTACCCTTATAATTCCCAGAAGCAATTGTTTTGTTTTATGGCCAAAAGCCATCAATAAAACTTTTTTTTTCAAAACTCAGGGACTTTCCAGCTTAAGAGAAGAGCCATATTCAGAGACAGAGATCAAGAAGAACCTAACATAGTTATTTGGAGTTCGTGGCAGCTAAATCTAATTAAAAAAAAAAAAGACAGAACAAGGCTGGTCCACTGTGCCAATATCAAGAGAGATGCCAAGTTGAGGTTGGAATGTTCAGACAGTCCAGGAATATGGGTCTGTGGCAATTTAGGGGAGTGGCAGCTAAATATAAAGTTTAAGCAGTCAGTTGTAACATCAAGATAGCCCCTGTATATGTGAAGCATCCCCATGTTGACACAGACAACAGCAATTTATGAGTCTATAGAGAAAATTCTGGTCCTGCAAAATGGGTACCGTATCTCTTAGCCCATATTTTTAAATGTCTTTCTTTTTTCTTTGAGACCCAAATTTGCCCATCAGGATCAACTACAGTATTTTCTACAGTGCTGCTGCTTGAACTTTCTCCCTCCTCCATAGCAGACCCATCTTGACTCTCATTTGGAGGAGTAATTTTCCAAGAGATGCATGCCAGTAATGAGAAAAGCTATTCAGTTTGATTTCTTGTCTCAGTTCTACAACTATCAGCATGCCTTACGTATTTTTAAAAGAAGTCTATATAGATATTAATATACACTTTTATGCACATCTTCTCATATGCACATTTTCCTTCAAGTACATTTTCTTGCATGCATGGGACGATGTCTAGCTGTCTTTGTCTGGTTCAAAGGCCAAGAAGGACTAGGCCTGGACTGTGTATGGGATAAGGGACTAACAGAGTCCCTGTAGAGTCCCTACAACTGTAGAAGAAAACCAAAAAAAAAAAAAAAATGGGGGTGGGGGGGAAGTAAAAGGAAAATTGCATAGGAATGCCATAACAAACCATTTCCATCTTGTTTCCAAAAAAAGTAAAGTCACCAGGAGCTGAGTATCACCCAAAGGAGACTTTTTTGATAACTGTTCTAATATAACTGTGAGGGTTTCTTGTTTTGGGTTTGTTTGTTTTTGAGAAATGAAACAGTCCACGAACAGAGGCTGTTGTTACCATCTCTGTGTTTCCAGGGATGCTTTTATTGTATAAAAAGATTAACAAACTTACTTATTTCCTGATCTCTAACTTAACATTTATAACTAACTTAATGCTTTAAAGTAGACTGACACTATATTAAGTATACTAATATCTATGTCTATGCCTATGTATTCATCTAATTCCTAAACAGTCCTATTAACAATACTGTTCTTCTTTGTTGCCTGAGTAGACAAAGTCTTTAGCACCATTGAGCCACCTTCAAGTTGGTTGGCTTTTGTTGCTATCAGCTGCTGTTGTGACCTGATGCTGAAGAGTTGGTTTTGCAGTTTCTCAGGCTGTGCTGGGGGTGAGGGTGAAAAAAAAAAAGGGGGGGGGCTTTACCAGCTGCCTCCTGGCTGGCTGGTCTCTCAGTATTGCTGCTGGAGTGGTACAGGTAGTCTTCAACTTATGATCACAATAGGGACCAGAAAATTCATTGTTAAGTGGTATGGTCATTAAGTGAATCATGCCTATTTAGCACCATTGTAACTTTGAACAGTCACTAAATGAATGGCTGTAAGTCGAGAAGTACCTGTAAGGCTGCTGGGCTCTGCTTTCCCTTTCAGCTTGTTTGGATGGCTGAAGTCCAGGCCTGCTCCTCCTTCAGCATCAGTCACCTGCTAAGGTGAGGGCTGTTCCAGTCCCTTGGCTGCAAATTCTTCCTCTCTGTTGTCCCACATGATACAAATCTTCCTGAAGCACATGCCTACACACCCACATTATGGTGCTATCAGTGTTTCCCTTTAATAATTGGAAACCAGGTATAGTCCAGTGGTCTTCAAGATGCCTTAAAATCCCAGGGGAGGAAACAACAGGAAGGAAGAGGTCAAGATGATTAGTGCAAGGCTTTCTTTCCAAATTCCTTCCCCCTTTTTTATGTGGGTCACAGTACATGTTCAGTCCCTTGTCTTGACCTCTTCATTTTCTGTTGTGCAGCAAGGTTCCTGGGTTGCAGGGTCTCTTCCATACTTGGATAAGTAATCAGCAAGTAAGCTTGATAATGGATGGAAAAGTTGTATGGTTGTAGGGCTAAATACCATCTGGTAATCCTGGGATTGCTGTCCTTAATTTTCTGTATCCATGTACGTTGTTGATGGTCAGTAATTACCTTGAACTTCTTGCCCCACAAATAAATTTTAAGGGTCTCAATAGCCCAATGTAAGGCATATGCTTCTTTTTTAATGGCACTGTACATCTGTTTACTGGGTACTTTCCTTCCACAATAACAACCAATATGATATTGTGGTTCAAGTTAAGTTCCAGCCCCCCCTCAACCAAAGAAATCCATTCAATTCCTTTGGGCCAGTTATCCTCTTTGAATCTAACCTACCTTGTAGGATTCTTTTTGTTAGGGAAAAATATGTTTTGCAGTAAGCTTAGATAAAAGCACATTCCGAATACTAAATGACTGTTTTGTGTACCAGTGTCCTCCTTATGTGCACTTTTGTGCAGACTTTCCCCCCTTTATATAGGATGCATCTGGGAATGCATGTTTAATTGCAAACTACTTTGCAAGCCGTGGGAAAGTATTATGGTAAGTCCTCTGAAAAGTTTTGTGAAGCACACATTGATTAAGTTTGCACTAAAATAATAACCCAGTTAATTTCTCCCTCAGCCTTAATCTAGAATGAAAATGCATCTGCATCAATGGCTTGTACAGGGACTCCTCGACTTATGAAATTTCCTTTAGTGACTGTTTGAAATTACAACAGTGCTGAAGTGACAACCAATCCTCGTACTTATGACAGTCACAGTGTCCCTGCGGTCACAAAATTCAGGAGCTTGGCAATCAGCATGTATTTATGACAGTTGCAGTATCCTGGGGTCACATGTTCACCATTTGCAACCTTCCCAGCCAGCTTCCGACAAGCAAAATCAATGGGGAACCATGTGATTCGCTTAACAACTACCACAAAAAATGTCGTAAAATTGGGTGCAGTCATGTGATACCTTGCTTAATGACCACAGCATTTAACAACAAATTTTCCAGTCCTTATTGGGTTGTAAGTCGAGGACTACCTGTAATTCAGAAAGAGTACTAGTTCTGCTGAGGGGGAGGGGAGAAAATTATGCACTACCTGTACTCATGCTATATAAATTACTCAAAATCAGTGAGCCAGACCTATGATTTTACATTTTAAAGTTTTCTTTCAGACAACACTCCTTGGGAAAGAGGATGGATAGGATTGATAGATCTGTATAGCCTGTATGTGACAGCTCCCAATCCACATAATCTTTGCTATTTGTCAGCCCTTCTATTTAATTAGGGGACATGTTTTAAACTTTAATTCGATATTTAATTAAATACTGGATACAAGTGAGAAGTTCCAAGTGTTAGATGACTCAAATGATTAGATGGCAGGCTTCAATCCTATGCACACTTATCTGAATCGAGTCTCATTCAACTCAGTGGGGTTTACTTCTGAAAAAAGGTTATATATTCAGTCTTGTTACCTATATTTTAAAAGTCCTTGATATTCCAGTATTTTTCAAGGCTGACAGTATGAG
Source organism: Liasis olivaceus (assembly GCA_030867105.1). Classification (NCBI taxonomy): domain Eukaryota; kingdom Metazoa; phylum Chordata; class Lepidosauria; order Squamata; family Pythonidae; genus Liasis; species Liasis olivaceus. The sequence continues at coordinate 89,854,547 of CM061348.1, read as the reverse complement.
ATATGATAATATCTAATTTTAAATAATATTTTACTTGTAACAACAGGCAAGATTTGGGGGGAAGGGACAGAAAGTCATTTCGCATTCAGTTGGCTCTTTCCTGTACTGCTTTATGTTCTCAGTCAAGGCAATCAGAATATCACCTGCAACTTCCCTATGGATTTCTGAGCTGATCAGTGGGTTTTCTATTAACATTAATTCTTAATTTATCCATTGGCTCACAGCAGTTTGTTGAAATGAAGTGGCTAAATCGGAGAGAGAATGCAGAATGTTGAAGCAAATATGGGTCTTTCTGTCTACATGGAGTGAAGAAGAAAGCAGTCAGTCTTATCATAAGCTTTATTTTGCACCTTCTGCTATTTATTCACCTATTTGAAATGCACCATTGGTGGCAACACAGCAATATTACTAAGGTTAATGACTGTCTGATTAAGAACTGACTAGACATTTGCCAACAAATGAGCTATAATAATTGTTAAGGGAAAGAGGCTTCCCCCCCCCCCGCCCTTTCAAGCATAACTGCTCCCTGATTGAGCATCTTCTCAAACTCTTGATGTGTAGTTCCATCAGTAGTTCACTGTAGTTATCAGACTACAGTGGCTAAGAAATGTAATCTACCTGAATAGCAAAGATAGGGTGACGGTAATGGGATTTGTAGTTAAATAATACATTTCAGCCATTCTTTGTGTCAGTATTTGCATGAGACAAAAAAAAAAAAAAAGGTTACAAAACAGAAGACATCGTTGTCTTTGCTGCCATCAAGGATCAGAAATCGCATCAGAGATCAGTCTATTATTAATTATCAAGATGCTTGGCTACCTATATGAAAGTAGGATGTTCATGATTGCACCACTTTTATATGGAGAGCTCAAACCATAATATATCAAATAAGAAAATGGCAATATACCTATAGCAACAAACTTTATTGAGCAATAATTGTGAAATTTCTCAAATTCAAAGGGGGCAAAGCCAAGATGGTGCCAAACTAGCAACACAATTCATATATTCCTGCCTTGAAATTGGACATTTCCTGACTGGAGCTGAATTTCCAAAGCAGAATTCATGCAAATTTCTGCTATGGTGAACAAATGCCAAAAGAAAAGAACCCAAACAGCCACTCTTTAGCTGGCAGAAAATCAAATTAAAATTGACTCCTTCCTCTTCACCAATGAATCAAATAGAATCATAAGGACACTAAATGGAGCTACAATTACATCTACAACCCCTACTAAGAACTTCCCTGCACTTCTTGTTGCCACAAGAGAAACTGTACCACATCAGACATTTTCTGGTGTCCAAGAAAGTTGGTGTAAGAAATCGCATCCTGGAGTAGAGAGACAGGAGATACAAGACAGCTAAGATTGTGGCAGAAATTTTCCAAGTTTTTAGGATTCTATTAATTCTATCCACCTAAACACAGTGAACTCACTTTCCTCAAGTTCAGTTTTTATTGACAGAAATCCCATGTCTCCCTTTTGGGGCTTTGTACTGAATGACACCATCAAGATATGTAGTGAAAGAAGAAGATGACTTATTAGAACACCTGGTATATTTGAGAACAGTGGCCCTGGGTGAAGATGCTGGTAATGAGACTGTGTGGTAGCTGTGGAGTCCATGTGTGGTGGCTGTGGTGATGGTTGTGGTGATGGTTGTGGTGGTGGCTGTGGAGACCAGAAACACAGCCAGTGTTCCCAAGCCAGTACCGATTGTATCACTGAAACATTCTGTCTTACCAATGGTCTGTCTTGATGGCTTTGAATTGCTTTCCCCTATTTCTTTTATCCTAAAATTGGGAGTGGGCAATCCAGTATATCTCAATGGGCAGCACCTGATCTTGGAAGATGATTCCGATTATGAGCTGACAGAAGATGATATTCCAGATGACATAGATGCTGATGAGAGCAGCTTTGATGAAGATGAAATACCAAGTGCACAGATGCAAGCTGAAGAAGCATCTAATCAAGCTTCCTAGCTGCAGAAAATATCATCTGAAGGAGACCTGCCAAAGAATCAACTTTAGATGGTTCCAAATTCTCCCAATGTATTATGCTAAAGATGCCTGATTAAAGATTTATTACAAAAAGAAAAAGAAAAAAGAAAGGAAAAGGAGAAAAGGAGAAAAGGAGAAAAGGGAAAGGGGAAAGGGGAAAGGGGAAGGGAAAGGGAAAGGGAAAGGAAAAGGGAAAGGAAAAGGAAAAGAGACAGCTAAGAGTGTTCCCCACCTTCCCCGTGAACCATTACAAGAATTTCTAGGCAGCACATGTGTCCTAACAGCAGAAACCATGATTCAGTTCCTAAAATATTTAAACACTGTATCAGCAAGAGTAGATACATTTAACTATTATGTGTTTGCGGTACAAGACAAGTGAGGGGTGAAAAGCCTGACTTAAAACTATAAAACAACTCCCAGCAGATTCTTCCTCAGCTCCAGATGGAGTCTTTACCAAAACTTTACCCAAGACACATACATGGCTACCAGAGGAGAGGAGAGGAGAGGAGAGGAGAGGAGAGGAGAGGAGAGGAGAGGAGAGGAGAGGAGAGGAGAGGAGAGGAGAGGAGAGGAGAGGAGAGGAGAGGAGAGGAGAGGAGAGGAGAGGAAAGGAGAGGAAAGGAGAGGAAAGGAAAGGAAAGGAAAGGAAAGGAAAGGAAAGGAAAGGAAAGGAAAGGAAAGGAAAGGAAAGGAAAGGAAAGGAAAGGAAAGGAAAGGAAAACAACAATTCACTCACCCAATTCATTGTGTTTACTTCAAACTTCTGAGGTGTTGCTACAAATTGCAATGAACCACATCAATGCACAGAGATGGTCATTTCACAAGTTAATAATAAACTTTCTGAGTTTACTTTTAAACTGCCACCCTGGATTTATAAATTGATTCAATTCAATTCCTGCCTAGCCACCCAGCAACCAAAATAATTTTGCTCACACTTAACCATTCCACCTTTCCTCTTAAGCTTGTTCACCTGAAGATGAAGGGCATCTTTCATATAACTATAATATTAATCAGAATGTTTAAAGATGACAATATCCTAACATTGTGAGGCAAGAAAATTAGGGACAAAACAATTCCTTCTAAAAACAACCTTGCAGATAACACTTCCAAGGAAATCAGCTCAATGTTCACTAAATACCTTGCAAATACTGAATTCCAAAAGTCTCAGCAGATTAACCCTTTATGACTTGGAATGAAGATCAGAGAACCATACATACAGGTCCTGCAGAATGGGGGCAACGCCCACAGCTATTCATGATCAAGCACAGCCGCTGACATCTTTCTTCTCCAGCTTAGACAGTGACAGTGATACGGACATCTACTACCCTTCCAGTCCACACCAGAAGTACTCAACAGCCTAATGGATAATGAATGATCCAAGCATTAAGGGTGCAACTTTATGCAGCCCAAGGGGATACTGCAGCAGGAAACCTCATAAACTCAAATGCTGGCTAGCTGTCAATGCCAGTGAAATCACTGAGCCTCTCCTGTAACATCAGCCAATTCAAGAAGTACATTTGATCCCACCCAATTTCATCATTATAGCCATCATTGATCGAGAGCACTGTCACAGCAACAGCAAAAGAAGGGGCTTCAGTTGCCACTTAGATTAGAGATCTAATTGGAGTTGTGGATAGCAAAAGCTCCTGTACTGAACTCACATCATCAGCATGGAATGAGGCTGTATGTTCATCATCCCTGCCACTGCCATAAGAGCAGTAGCTGGTCATCACACCCTCCAGAAACCATGATGGATTTCTCACTCTGACTCAGTGGCCCTGTGTATTTTATCAAGCCCCAGCTATAACACCTCCATCTATGCTCTCCTCTGATGCTTAAAAAGCCCCTGCCATATGCTGATACTACAGCTTCAAAGAAAAAAGGACCAGCATCACCCACACCATCCCGACTACTGCAATTCACTGCATGCAAGCCCCAAGGATATAATGAGCAGGGATGCCTGTCCATCATTGGTCTGTTCCTATAATCTCAGCACTGATCATCCTGTTATTTTAAGTGCATCATTAGTGTGTTCATACTTTCTAGGCACAGTTTAGTTTGAAACTTATAGTAGCTAATTTAAAGTTCCTATGCTGTTTCTTATGTTGGTCAAAGGTTCTTTCAAACTCAAGGAAAAGTATTATGCCTCTTACATTCTTGCTTTGCTGATCCTCAGAATCATAGCTGATACTTTATTGCTGTGCTCCTTTGTAGAACAGATTATAAAGAATCTGATTCCTGTTTATAACAGACAGAGCTGGACTCCTAATGATTTGTAATGGGTCTAAGTTAGAACATGATGTCAACTATTTCACTGAATATTTGACCAATAATTTTATGAGTACCTTTTTGTATGCTATCATATGTGTGAAAGTAACCTGCTCTTTCGTGATGTGAGCTGAGCTGAAATATACCCAGTAGGATCTTACTGAAAATTCCAGGGAAACCTATTCTGACAACATCAACAAAACCAAGGCAGTTTGCTGTAACACATTAGCCAGAACTACCCACCTGTACTCTTAGCCCTTTAAACAGCCTTTCCATGATTCACAGCTGGTACAACTGCTTTACATATAGGCACAAGCAAATAATAAGGCAAGAATCACAGCTATTACAAATGATGTAGCAAATTATCATTGTCATAATCTGGAATCATTCCGCTGCAGGATGAAGGTCTCTGCATTGAAGACTATGGATTGTAATCTACTATGCTAATCCAGTAGGGTTAGTAGGTTGTTTTTTTTTTTTTACTTCTTAGTCCAGAGCTGAGAGTGACTGTCCCAAAATCACCCAGTCAGCTTCTGTATCTTAAGAGGGAATGACCCTGGGTCTCTCTGTTCCTAGGGCAACACCTTTAAACACTGTATCATACTGGTTCTCATCTAGGCCATTACTGTATGGTATTTCATTAGTAATCCATATGAGTAGTGTATCATCATTATTCTGAAAATCTGGAAACCTCTAGTGGCAACTATATGAATGTATAACTTCAAAACCTGATTATGTGTGGAAAGAACTTTTTTTTTTTTTTTTTTTAATATTTGTTAATCTGTCAAAAAAACAGAGTTGTCGGAGTACGTTACAAAGCCATTTAAAACATGAAGAACAGCAAAACAGTAAACATAGTCAAGCAATAAAATGCATTAATAACACAGGAAAAAGATGAAAACAATAAATATATAAACCCTGTTTATCCCACTATTATGTGGGTATTTGCGACATAGTGCTTTACAAAAAGCTTGAGTGAAGGGGAATGTCTTAAACTGGCAACAAAAATATATCAATAAAATGCTAGGAGGGGGGTTCTTGAGACAGGCATCCCAAACGTTGCCCCCTGACTCTATCCCTTCATTTGGGGACACAAAGTGGAGCATTTCAGAACGTTTGGGCAAGTAAATATTAGATGAGGTGTTACTGTCATCAAGCCAGTTAGGACTCCAAAAGTCAGTAGGAAAAAAAAAAATGAGGGGGGGACAAAACAACTATATAAACATGAGGAAAAAACTCAGATTCAACATTTGAACTGAGCATCTGTTATTTATTTTCTAAAATATTTTAGACAGTCTTTATCAAGGAGAATAGAAAACAAACACAAGTTACAAAAAGGATGTTACTTAAGATATGTTATTAAAATATGCTTGCAACCATACACAAATAAAACTTATCTGTACCATATCTGACAATATAACTGATCATATGTCAATATTGTTAGTGCAATTAAAATATTAAAAATACCAGATATTCCACTTTTATCATGTAAAATTCTGTCCCAAAGTCTCATTTTTGTGAAGTTGTATGCTGTGAATTCTCTGATAATGTTAGAAGTTCTCATCTATATACAGATGTTTTCATTTGATCTGAATGTTTAAGTTTCTTAAATTGAGGATCCTGCAACTACTATTCAGTTCATAAAAAAAATAAGATAAAATAAAAAGGATATTCGTTCATTTAATTTCACATCTGTGGTTTATATCCCACCTTTCTAATTCACAGTGAGTACCCAATGAAATCAGCATCAATCATTTTTTTTTAACAAATAAAGAATATAAAGCAATTTTAAAAATAAGAGTACAGATTTAACTCCTCCAGATGCAGAAAAAGAAGCTAGACTCAATTTAAGAAACTCAGTGGCTGTCAGTTCAGAAGCCAACTGGTTCTTGAGGGGCCCCTTGGACTCATCAGACGTGATGAGTAAACATAATAGAACAGGATCAATACATATATACAAGCAATTAAAAATCAAAAGGAAAGAGCAGGTTATTTTAGAAACCAGAAAAAATTTAACTCCACTTTTATTTTTCCAGCAAAAATATATGATAATAAGAATTCAAGGCTATTGGCAAATAAACAAAATAAAATGTACCTAAAAAGATTTGTAAAAGCAATAAGATATACTAAAACCCAGTTTATTACTAATTCTAAAGATCCTAATAAAGAGTTTGTTGAATTTTTCAAAGGATTATATATTTCTACAAATCCAGCAATAGAAAAAATGAGCAGGTATTTAGATAATTTAAATTTTCCAGAACTATTTTTAAAGGATGATCGATGTTGACATGCCCCGTTCTCAGAATCAGAAGTTATCAAGGTTTTCTAAAGTATTAAAAATAGAAAATCCCTGGGCATGGATGGTTTATCAGATGAATTTTATAAAGAATTTGAACATATCATTGTAACTGCATTTTTATTAATAAGCTATTTATTACATAAAGCAAACTCCTTCCAGTAAGCTGGTGTCATTCTAAAATGATTTTAATTCCAAAATCAGATACAGATAGGCTAGGATTAACCACTTACAGATACCGCCCAGAGTTGCTGGGAGTCCAGTGGCATATAAATGTAATAAACTATTATTATTATTATTATTATTATTATTATTATTATTACATCCACTTTACTTAATTGACTATATATAATACTTAATTTATTACAAATTATATACTAAATCATTGGCCAATCATCTTAAATTAATCATCGAAAAATTATACAGAATTTCTAATTCCATTAGAAAATGGGTGAATATTATTAATTGTTGAAAAATTAATACATCTTATTCATCAGTGTGGATATTAGATATCTTTAAAGCTTTTGATTACATGGAAGGACTATTCTTAAAATAAACTTACAGAAATTTAAATTTGGCAATTATTTTCATAATATGATCAATCAATCTTACTAATGCTCAGATAAGAATGAATAATTATGACTCAAAACAATTCGTAATCTCAAAAGGTGCTAAGCAATACTGTCCATTATCCTCTTTATTATTTAATCTTGTTATAGAAACATTAGCAATAACACTTTGCGGCAACAAGGAAATGAAATAGGAGATAAAACTTATTAAATCTGTGGTCATTATAGTATTAACTTTTTCTTTCAGTTATTCAGCAAAATATATTAGGATGGAGTTGGAAGAATCTGCAGAAACGTCAGGCTTAATAGTGAATTTTCAAGGTCTGGTATCTTAGAGAGTGCCTCCCCATACAAATTCTACCTGCCCCAGGTGAATAAATAACATCAGTTAAAGGTCCCCTCCTATTATGTGATACCATAAGAGGGGTATAGAAGTACTAGCCTTTCTCCTCTCCCAAGGCAAGGATGGTGGTCACTTTCAGAGCCTTCAGACTTCCAGAACACCTTTGGAGATGCACAGCTGAAGAAAGATAGGCACCAGTAGAGATACTGCTATTATTGTTTTGTGATTTTATTTTAATTTTATAATATTATTCTGTTTTGTATTGTAACTTTAGTTTGTACACCATCTAGAGCCTTTAGATAAATATTATAAACACATAGTACATAAATGCATAAAATACAGAAAAAGTCCATAAAATCCATAATACATAAATAATAATATATAAAATACATAAATAAACTAACACATAAAAACTTTAAATTATGTCTTGAATTCTAATGTTGTTTCTGGTGAGAAACGTTCTTTCCTTTCTCCCTTACCTCTAATTGTGCTTGATTAAAATACACTATTTGCCATTTTGACTGCTTTTTAAGTAGGTGGTAGAAATTGCTTTTCTGTTTTCTGATGGCATAGCCTATGCACTATTCAATTTAACTATAGAAGGATCTAGGAAAATGTTAGATCATCATATACTCACTTGCTGTTTTTTTTTTTTTAACTCTGAAAATGCAGTGAAAATAAACTTATCTTCTGTTAGCATGATGCCCTGGATTTTGCCATATATACATACATTTAATAACATTTGCTCAAAACTACTGTTGAACCAATAATAATTTGAAAACTATGGTACACATCTAATGTTGCTCAAGGAATCCCACTTTGCACTGGGAATTTTATTCCTTACCATCACTCTGCATGTCCTCAGATTTGCTATGAAATATTCTTTCTGTACTGCCTTTTGATAGAAGGGGAGGGCAGATATAGGAGATAATAGGTAATCTGATCAGCCATCAGTCCCTGTTTTGCAGTAGAAGGGACACTGTTGGATATAGTCTAATAAAATTGATCTAGCAATATTTTTAAGCTAATTATCAAATTTCCAAACCTGAGTAATATGGCTGATAGGCTGCTTGTCAGATTTGTAGGTAATATGAAGTTGGACCATCTGGCCAGAATGACAGAATGAGAATCTAATCTGGATAGGTTAGAAGACTAGGCTGAGAGGAACAAGATTACTTTTATCATAAAGATATATAAGGTGCTACATTTAAGAAGGAAAAAATATAAGATACATATACAAGTTGGTGGATCCATGGCTTGGAAGCACTGTATTGGAGAAGGACTTGTGTCTAGACATTAACAACAAAATGAACATGAGCAAGCAGTGTGAAACAGCTGATAGAAGGGCTAATACAATTACAGGCTGTGGTAGAAGAAGCACGGTACTGAAGATGTGTAAAGACCTTGCTTCCATCTATGGTGGAGTACTGTATAAATTTCTGGGCACCACATTTACAGGAGGATATTGTTGGGCTGGAACAGTTACAGAGAGGGCATAAGAGATGATACAAAGATTAAAACCAAGGAAAGACATCATATTAGTGTGAAGTTACATAAGCGATGCCACAGGGAAGATGATCAGGAACTATTTTCCATTGCACAGAAACTAGAACCAGAAATAATGGGTACAGGTTACAGCTACCTGGATTTTGCTTAAATATAAGGAAATCATCCTAATAATAAGATCTATACAATAGCAGAACAGTCTACTTATTGATGTTTTGGATTCTCCACCTCTGGAGATTTTAAAACAAAGGATAGATAACCACCTTTGAAGAATGAGTTAATTGATTTTTTCCTTCCTTCCTTCCTTCCTTCCTTCCTTCCTTCCTTCCTTCCTTCCATCCATCCATCCATCTCCTGCAATAATCAGAACTATTAGCAGTTTCTGTAATGTATGACACACTAAAACAACCACAGAAGAAACTAAAAATACTTTAAATACTTTAAAACTTAATCATATAATAAAAGAGTTGTCCATTAGTCAATAAAAATGAGTTTATGTTAAAATCTAAGTTAGACTGCTCTCTGAAACAACATGGTTTTCAGGATTTTCCTGAATACAATCATGGATGGGACCAGTCTGATTTTGACTGGGAGGTGATTCCAGAGGGCTGGCAATGTCACTGGAAAGCAGCATCTTCTGGCCTCAGCTACCTTTACTTCCCAGAAATGGGGGACTATAAGCATTTTTGCCCAAGATGACCTTATGAGTCAGGCCAATTCTAGTTGAAATATCTTGTCCTGCAAAGAGTTGGACTAGATAATCCTTATGGCCCTTTTCAACAGCACAGTTCTATGATTCTAATTTTAATAGGAAACTCTATGCCAGTTGTTTTCAGGACAAAACAAGCCAAATTTATGCAGAAGTAAATTCAGCAGATCAGATAAATGTATTGTTAATAGGCTGCTTTAATAAAATGTAGTATCGAGATCAAAATAAGGTATTGTCCCTCTCTATTTTGCATTGGCCAGACTGCACCTAGAATACTGCATCTAGTCCTGGACACCATAGTGTAGGAAGGAGTTTGTTAAGCTGATGCATGTCCAGGGAGAGCAACCAAGCTGATAAGAAGCCTAGAAGGAAAACTGATGAGGAATGAGGTTGGAAGCAATGGCTCTATTTAGCTTGGAAAACAGAAGACTGTGAAGGGATGTGATGGTCATCTTTAAGTGTCTCAAGGATTATTAAACAAAAGATGTAGCAGAACTATTTCTCAGAGTTGTTTCAGAATATTGGAAAAGAAATAATGGATATAAATTACAATAAACTGCAAACTGCAATAGTTGGTTCCTGCAGTGGGCAGGGGTCTGAAATAGATGATCTTCAAGCCCCTTCTAACTCTTACATTCTGTATATCATAGATTCAACAAAAAACTGCTTTTGCACTAGAAAAGTTGTGATAGCATGGAACAAGTAAACACAGCCTGCCATCCTGTCATGTCTCCCACACACACAAGTTGTACTTTGATGATCTGGGAAAATACTGAGCTGGAACAAATAAGGGTCCTTCACATGGACAGAGCTTTCATGGGAGAGGAAGTTAAAATGGGCCAAAGAGCTGTCAGAAAAAAAAAGTTGTAACTGGAGAGATAGAAAGCAGAAGATAATTGGCAAACTAGGTTGGATTTAGGCAATTTGGGCTCATGAAGAATTGCCTTTTCCAGGCTGGACCAAAACCCACTGAGGGTTAGCAGATTCCTGGGACAACAGAAGATCACTGAATGTGGAGGAGGAACAGACCTTGAAGGATCTTGTCTACCCTGCACAAACGGCCAGAGGGAGGAGACAGCTGGAAGAAAGAAGACCGGTATTCTGCTAGCTATGAAAGAGTGCTAGTTAACTTTATCTGAAACTCCTGATTAACTCTAAAGGTATGCACTGACGAGTAGCAGAAAGATTACTTTTGTAAATTACATCTGAACACAAAACAAGTTATTAAGTAATGTACCAGTTTATCACATGCAAAGAAAAACAGTTTAAACATTTTGAGCACAAAACATTTGTTTTGAGTGATTCATACTCAGAACAAAATACACATGATTTATGATTTGGATTCAGATATGAATTTTGAGTAGAATGCTTTCAAGTGTTCTAATCTGTTTTAAGTGATGGCATTGGAAGTTGCCTTACCTTCTGGAGTGGGAGTTTTATCTTTTGAATGTTCCTATCTGGGCCAGAATAGGAGGAAGACCTATATCCCTGTTCCTGTTGGCTTAGGCTGGATGAACTGACCTGGGAGTAGAGTTCTGAAGCATATTAGTTTTTTTAAGAAACCCATGGCACAGTATTAGAACCATTCTGGATCTATGATTTATTTGTTTTATATTTATTTATTTATACAATTTATGTGGCTGCCCACCTCACACTCTGGGTGGAGTACCAGGATTAAAAACAAAAATTTAACAGACCAACCATAATGCCTGCGGTCACAAACACAATCCTAACTCATAAAAAGGCAACATTAATCAGCAGAACTTACCTAAACATCTGGCCCAAACATCTGGGTGGAACAGCCAGGTCTTTAATGCCTTGCTCATCATGACATTACCTGACTGCTTAGATAGTAAGCCATTGCTGGTTTTTGCAAAGATTCCCAAAGTCCTGGAAATTTGAACTTCATATGTATGTGGAGTTCAAAAGAAAAGCAGGTGGAAAAGCAGAAAGGAAAAAAGTATCAGAGAGAAAGTGGTTTGACTTTGCTGTGTGTGTGTGTGCATACACTTTATGCATACTTTTGGTTTCTGGTGATTTTGAGGTCTCTGATGCCTTTACAAATATAGTGAATCTTCCTCTTCAAGGACACTCTTCACAATCAGGATAAAAATGCATCCACACGGTACATGTATATACCTAAGTTTAGCAACCCGTCAACAGAGTACCTTTTACCTTAAAACAGTTTCTATGCTGATGGCTTACTTTGATTTGGTTGGCTGTTTGAACATTTTTTTTTTTTTTTTTGGAGTTTGATTTTGAGTGCGTTTGAAAATGCAGAAAGATTGCATCTGGTTGATTCCTGAGTTTTCTATTTTCATTATTGCACTCTGTTCTTTCTCTTCTTCCCTTTTGTTTGTAGAAACTTCAGACAGCGTTAAGAATGGCTGGCCTGCTAAGCTGCAGGGGAGGGTTTGTTACTGTTTTCACCCTCTGGTGTGCTTTTGATACTTTTGAGGCAACCTGTGGTGCATTTTGCCACAAAGGGATGTTGATGGCTTGTTTGTTGCAGTTCTTCTGTCCATTTAACACTTCAAGTGTGAAAAGAAGAGGTGTTTCGTTGAACAAAGACATACGCATGACTCATGTTTTATTTATTTATTTAACAAATTTATATGGCCACACATCTCACTGAATAGGACTCTGGACAGCATACAAGCAACAATTAAGACAATGTCATGGCTGTTAAAAAATAAAATAAAATAAATGAAAGCAAGATTGTGGGAGAGGAACTTCCATCTAAACGCAATATAACCGTTGCACAGGCTCCCCGTGGGATCCTCAAGGTTGTTGGAAAACAAAGAAAGAAACATTTTTAGAGCCTTCTGAAAAGCTAACAGGGATGAGGCTAACCTCACCTCAGGGGCATGATGTTCCAGAGGGTGGAAGCCACAGCAGAAAAGGCACACTGTCTGGGTCCTATCAGATGGAACTCTTTAGCAGGCGGGACCCGAAAGATACCCCTCCTACTGAACCCGATGGGATAGATAGATGTGATTGGGAAGATACGGTCCCTCAGATAGCCTGGCCCCATGCCATGTAGGGCTTTAAAAGCCAAAACCAGCATCTTTGAATTGCACCCAGAAGCAAACTGACAGCCTATGCAGCTCACAAAACAGAGATGGAGCACACGTAACTGTTCATGCAGCCACATTCTACACCAGTTGAAGCTTCTGGATACTCTTCAAGGGCAGCCCCATGTAGAGTGCATTACAATAATCCACTCTGAAGGTGACCAGGGTATGAGTGACTGTGAGTATAGCTTTGCAATCCAGGAAGGGCACAACTGGTACACAACACAAAGCTATAGAAAGGCCCTCCTAGCCACAACTGCCACTGCTTCTCAAGCAGGAGTTGTTAGACTAGAAGGACTCCCAGATTGTACATGAGGTCTGTCTGGGGTAGTGCCACCCATCCAATACCAGAGATGGTAAAGTCCCAGATCAGAAGGCCCCAAAACACAGAACCACTCAGTCTTTCCAGGGTTCAGTTGAAGCCTGTTGTTCCCCATCCAGACCCCCACAGTGTAGAGGGGTTACGGGTAGGACCTCTCTGTGATGGAATGGAATTATGAAGGCCAGGCTCAGGGAGATAAGCATTTTCTAAGTTCCCACACTCTTGCAGTGAACTAAGAAAACACTTATCTCCCTGAGCCTGGCCTTCATAATTCCATTCCATCACACTCTCACCCCCAGTCAACACTGGTTGGTATTGGCCCCATAGGAAGGAAGAGAACCAGCCCAATACTGGCCACCCACTCCTGGCCCACAGAGCCAATCCAGAAGGATACCATGGTCGATGGTATCAAAAGTCACTGAGAGATCAAAGAGAGTAAGGACAGGTGCACTACCCCTGTCCTGCTCCTTCCAAAGATGATTCAAAAGCATGACAAATGCCATTTCCATCCCACATCCATCCCTGAATCCTGACTGAAAGGAGTCCAAATAATCTGCTTTATCCAGAGCGCATTGAAGCTGCTGTGCAACCATCTTCTCTGCAACCTTCCCTAAGAAAGGGAGGTTAGATACTGGATTAAAATTGTCTAGTATGGTGGTATCCAGCAATGATTTCTTGAGGAGGGGGTGAACCATAGCCTCTTTAAGGAAAGCTGGAACAACCCCCTTTCTCAGGGATGAATTAATCACCACTAAAACCCAACCACACGGCACCCTTCAGGCTGCCTTAAAGAGCCAGGAGGGTCATAGATCTAAGGAGTAGGTGGAAGAGCTCATAGTCCTAAAGATCCTGTCCACTTCCTCAGGTCCAACAGAGTCAAACCATTCCCAGATAACCAGGCAAGATCACGCTGCAGGCATCTTCATTGGCCTGTACCAAAGGTGGCATATAACTGGGAACAAATTCAATTGATTTTGTGTGACAGATGCTTTGCAAATTCTTCCACGCAGTCCTGTAGGTGAACTTCCAAGTCCTCCTTCTCCAAGAAAGCTCAAGTCACCCTAAACAAGGCCACTGAGTGGCTATCCACAGATACAATAAGGGTGGAGAAGTATTGTCACTTTTGATTATTCTGTGTGCGTGTGTGTGCGTGTGTGTGTGTACACTACCAGTTAACTAAATGCTGGCAGATAGGTAGGGAGATATTTTGTTTGCTTGTTCTGTCCTTCCTTCCTTCCTTCCTTCCTTCCTTCCTTCCTTCCTTCCTTCCTTCCTTCCTTCCTTCCTTCCTTCCTTCCTGTCATTTGTTTACTTTTAAGAAAAAAATGTGTACATTTCTAGATGAGACAAAGATACAATTCACATTCCTGAGTGGCTGAAAGGTTGGGTTGAAGCATACACAGTTTAGATTAAGAAAAGCTTTATTTTAAAACATGTATTTTGTTCTGTTTTGCTTTACTTCGTTTTGTTTTAAGAAACGCCAGATGTGTTAATGGTTTGGCTGGAATTTATTTTCAGCCAGGATCCAGGATGTCCTCCTACCCTGAAGGAGGCAATTCATTTGAAAAGGATGTGTGAGAGAGTAGGATTTCTGTGTTCTCCCTTATTTTTAAAGAGAGAGAAGAAAAAGAAAGAGAATCAGCCTAGTAATCTCTACTCTTATTCCTTTCAATTAGCATACCCAAGGGCAAAGGAAGAAGGACACACTTGCACTTGAATTCAAGAAAGCCAGCGCAGGAGGAGGATGAAACAAATGCTTCCATAATGGGAGTTTTTCAAATCCGCCCCCCCCCCAACACACACACTCACCAATTCTTCTCAAAGCTGTCTTGCTGGTCATACTCAGCGTGAACAGCTACTTATCTGTACTTGTGATCCTGAAATGAAAAAAAGAGGAACAAGAGACTTTTTCTTTGCTCCACTATTTCGTATGGACGAAACAAGCAAAATGTTTTGAATCATTGTTGTGAAGAAGTGCAGAATGCTTAGATTGGCCTGAGGTTCATTCTAACAAATGCAGCCATCTCAAAATGTTTTTTTTCCCCAGAATTTTGGTTTGGTTTGGTTTTCCACCAGAATCAAGATACTGTATGTTTTGTTGTTTTGTATGCAACTCTACAGAAAAGTGAATTAGGTGTGCTGCATCTACCTGCTTTAAGGATTCTGGTTTGGGGGGGATTTATATGAACAGTGCATGCTAAATTCATTTCCAATGGCTGCTAGGATGTTTCTATATAGTAAATTGTTCCAGGACCAAATATAATTCCAGGAAAATATATGTTAAAGCATCCTTGCTTTGCCGGAGCTCCCTATTTTCTTTCTGATATGCACTGATCTGCAAAAAAAATGCCTTATGGTTCAATAGCTATTGATTAATAACCAAAGACAGTAAGAAAAGAGAGAAAACTCATAGCAAGTGATAGTACTACAGATATATAATCAGAAGGGATTTTTTTCTCATGCAGAGTTGGCTAATTTAATTTAATTTAATTTAATTTAATTGGCTTTTTTTCCCCATGAAACATTAAGGAAAGAAAGAGTTATTGAAAAAAAAATGTATCTCATTTTTGTTATTATTCTGTGTTCATTCAAATTGTATAATAAGGGTATATCAGATTTCTTACTATTCTCATTACATTCTTGAAAATCTTTTCATTTTCAGGCTAAAGTTCCCTCTGGTCACAGAATAGTGCAGACTGTTGTTGATACAAGTGTGGTATACCCTCAAATTTAAGAAAAGGAACATTTATATTATCCAATGAGGTCATGTATAAGAGGCATCTCCCAAGTTGACTCTGACCTTTTTGTCATATTAAAAGTTACAACTTAGTGGCAACTTTTGGAGTGACTTTTGGGAGAAAGGGAACATATATGTTTCTGAAGCAACTGCATTATTATTTTTATTTTATTTTATTAATTAATTTATTTATTTTTGGTAAATCTGAGTTCTGAGCAATTTGTTTTTTGGGTTTAAATATTTCCAGTTCACATTGCTACAAATAAAATCTGATACTATTGATTGTTAATGTGTTTATTGATAATAGCAAAGAGTTTTTATTTGTAGAGATTCTAGCTGTCTTATGCCTGAATAATTTATTTGTACTAGGAATTCAGCAGAAAATGAGGCATTCTAGAGATATGCCACTATTTGAATACCAAGTGCAAGTCCATCCTGTGATAGCGGTGAAGGAACATAAAGCCATTTTCCTGTCCTTTTCAGACAAAGTGGCAATCTGAAAAGTTAAATTGCTGAAAAAGAACAACATGAACTTTTTGGGAATACTAGACAACAGAGAGATAGAAGTAGTATGTGCTGCTATGATTTATTTTTGTTCTCCGAAACTACACACACTTCAGGCTTGAAAGCCAACAGGTACTTTTGAGTGTGCCAGCTCTGTAACTCCTTAAAGGAGATGTGTTTTCCTGGCATTACACACACATTCCTTTTGGTCTCTGCATGCTCTGTGCTGCTTAACCCTAGCCATTATTATGTTCTCAATGGGATTGGTGCAAAATCCAAGCTTTATAAGCATTTGGCAATTTTTTATATGGCTTTTAAAGAATGACTTGAAATCTTAAAATACAGTGGTATAATAATTTAATACTATAATGTATATAATTGCAAATTTTAATAAGTAAATAAAGTAAATAGAAAGCAGAATGTGATACAGAAGAACATCAATTCATCCATACACCCCTACTATCAGTTCTAGTTTTAAGTATATAGTAGAAAAATTCCACAATGAGAGACATAAACAGTCATGTTCAATCATCTTGTGTAAGAGAGAAAATTAATCCACCCAAGAAAACTGACTTCACTCCCAGCAGATCTGTGCAAGAGCATGGAAAAGCGGGGCACACCATTTTTTCCTTAATGAATCAGATTCAACTGCAATAGCATAAATAAATCAAATACAGTTGCCTTTATTTGTTTAAAAGATTTGTATGGCCGCCCATTGCAGAACACAACTCAGCTGGTAATTGGCAATTGCTGGCAGAAAACAAGCAGGTTGGGTTGTTTTTTGCTGGCAAGCGAGGAACAAGATGTGCTTTTGCAGCATCTGAGCATGTGCAGTAATGTTACTATGCATGTCCTGCCCCATGGCAGCAGCACAATGCAGGCATGTAAAGCAGGAGTTTGCCAGGTGATATCACAGCAGGGTAGGGATTGTTATAACTTATCCCACTTTGCAGTGAACTCCAGGTGCAAGCTATTGCAACTGCAGGTACCACCATTGTTATTTATTTTTAAATACCTGACATGGTGGGTTGTACAGCAAACAACCCCATTGTAGGAAATGTTGAAAAGTCAGTGAATAACATTGCTTCATAAAATAGTAGCAATATAATATGTATATGTATGTGTGTATGTGTGTGTGTATCTATCTATATCTATCTATCTATCTATCTATCTATCTATCTATCTATCTATCTATCTATCTATCTATCTATTCTGGCAAAACCTCTGCCTTGCAAAATGACCAAAGATCACTGGTGTTTTGTCATCAACAATCAACCAAGCACATAAATATACAGACTTTTCCAAAAGACATTTATTATCTCAATGTGAAAATGCAGACAATCATAGTAATCTTTTATTTCCTTTTCATCACGGAACGGTACAGGAATCTATATTCTAAGATTTTCATAGACTAGTATGAAAATAATGAAGAATTACTGTTATGCAGTTCCATGGCTATCCAGAAGCTTGGAACAGACTGGCTCATCTCTCACAGAAAACAACAACTGTCCTTGGTTTTAAATTTCTTCCCAGCAAAGACACCTGTTTCGTACTTCTATTCAAATGTGTGACCATGCGTCCTTGTTATCCCATTAAAAAACAAACAAACAAAATCCAATAAAATGTAAAGCTAGCTTTCATTTACTTGAAAGTGACTTGCTTGTTCAAAGTCTTTAAGATTATCTCTCTTAAAAAACAATTTATTCTCAAAGGTAACCATCCTTACTTAACTTCAAACTCTCCTTAATCCCTTGAGGCTTGATTGATAGTTTGCAATTATGCTTGGTGTATTCAGGAGCAATTTACAAGCCCTTATTTCAGGAGGAGTCTCCTTTTCTAAGAAATTATTGAAACCAAGTGGGTTTCAAATGAATGAAACATTGAAATATGTAAATTGCTGGGATTTAAGAAGACCCAGGAAATAATGTGTAATCCAAGTATCCATTAATGCCTTCTCAAGAATCCTAACCAAGATTTTGTTGTCTTCATTTGTTATAGCCTTCCTGATAAGAAGCTAATTCAGTTTCAGACCAGAAATTTTAAGATGAGGCTGTTTGGCTGTTTGTTGGCTGACACTCTTACTTTGGGGATCAGATGGCGAAGGCCTCACCAGGTAAGGCAGTAATTAAAATTATTTTGTTTTTTCCCCAGGATTTTTTTTTTTTTTTTTTGGAAGATGGGATATTTACAATTGTGCCAAGGCTATTTTAGGTGGTTACCCTCCATTTGTCTGTATATCCTCCTTTATAATGGTGTTTGGGGGCCTGTCGAAAAGGGTGCTTTGAGACTGAGGGCTTGGGACCATACTATTTCATCATATAGAAATAGTCTTGTCTGGTGGACATATAGGAGAGGCCTGTCTCCTGCTTTGCTCCTGAGCTATGGAGTGGAGGGATTTAATTCAGGGAAGGTGTTAAGACTTTATTCTTCCATTATAGTAATGTTTGCTCTTTTATCTGTTCAGAATTCTCTATATTTTATTCTATTTAGACTGCTAGCAGCCTTCAGTGCCTCTGGGTAGAGAGGTCGGGTACAAATCATCATAATCATAAGCAGATTTTTAACTTACTAGCAGCCAGCTGCTGGATGACAACTGCTGAAGACATTGTTGTGGTGTTTGTGCCTCAGTAAAATCTGGATTATATTAGTCTCTAAGGACTACAGGATACGGTGCATGCATTGCCAAGCCCCTTGTAGGCTCTAAATCAAAACCGTGACATTCCTGAGGGAGTGTAGAAAGTCAAATATTTATCTAACAATTAAGTTCTTCTTATGTACAGAGCTATTTACTTGAGAATTCATCAATATCTGCCATTTTTTCTATCCTCTTCAAGCTGTTTTCTCAGCTGTGATTCTCTGAATGTCCAAAGACTAACTTCAAATCTTAAAATCAGCCCTCTCTCTCTCTCTCTCACACACACACACACACTCTTATCCAAAGAATAATAATCCTCAAAATTTTTGAGGAAGTTTCTCCAAACATGCATGAGTTTCAGTAGAACCTATGTTTATTCTCACTCAAATTCTTTGGAATGATGACACATGACATTTATAACTAGCTTCCTCCAATCGGATACCCTCCAGATTCACAGCTAGGATGATCATGCTGGCTGGGATTTTAAGTCCAATATATCTGAAGGACATCTGTCTGGGCAAAAGTGATTTAAAGTACAATATTAATTGAAAGGGAAAGAGGACAGCAGGATGGTCTTGCTTTCTCTAGATCATGAGGCGATAACCAAGGGCTAGGGCTAAAGTCCTAGATGCTGGAAAGCCACTTTTTCAGAATGAACAGCATTGGGCCAGTGCTATTAACTAGCAGATGGCAGGGGACAGGTCTTCTGAGAGCCAACCAGAGGACAGTGTTTACCTTTCCAGCATATTCTTAACACTTCAAGGAAGACTGACATGCAGGCCAGTCTATGCCAATTTACCCTCATCTGTAATAGATGGATTTGTGAGTTGATTGAGTTCTAACATAAGTGGCTCTAGGCAAAAATTATCCACTGGTTAATGAGGTTTGAAAGGAATTTCCTTATTTGTGACACCGGCTTTTTTTTTTTTTTTCCTCCCTTGTAGCAAATGTTGCTGGGGTTCTAATGATAGGTTGTCACAAGCATTCTGACAGGTGTTTCAGCCATTGGACTGAATGCACCTTGGGGATAAGTAGCTAATGCTTTGTCTCACTTCCCTAACAAACATCCCCCATAAGGCCTATTAAATGGGGCTAAGCTAATCAGCTCAACTGAGTAGGGGCAGGTGCTTCTATTGCTCTTACCTTTCTTCCAATGCCTATAGGGTAGGGACAGGAGGAAATTAACCAGCATTCACAGTACGCAATTACAGGACCTCTGCCCCATACCTAGCCAAATCTATGTTAGCTGCAGGGTTTTGCTGTTTAAATCAAATAATGACAATTCGTAGTCCTGCTCAAGCAGGACAGATGTAGTGTGGATTTGAATGTCAGTCAAACATTAAAGACCCAGCTCTGATTGAAAAATCAAACCCAGTTGCCTAATTTTCTTTGAGTCAACTTTACTCCGATATTTCAAGGAAAAGGTAGATTTCTTGCATTCAGTTTAAATTAGATTATCGGTATTAGGATTGTTCTCCTGGTATTTATTTGGATGGCCAATGATTGCCATTCAGTGCAGCACTCCTGATTTCCATAAATTGAAGAAGCCCAGCAGAGCCTGGTAATTCAGTCAATACATATTTAATGTTATTATTTTAAATCATGCCTACCTTATAGTCCCTAAGTGGATAATGGCTATGGCCAGGCTTCAGCTCTGTTTAATTCTCTTCTTCCACAAGCCGGAGGAGGAGGAGAAGGCCAAATGGTGGAAAGGGCACAGATTAACAAGTACGGAAAGAAAGCAATCTACTGCTAAGTGGCCAAGATGGAACTGGCGTCACCTCCTCCCATTTCACGCAAGTTCCAGGGTGCCTCATTCCTCAGCAGCAGCAGGAGCGGCTTGGCTTATTAGGCAGCAGGGAGAAATAAGATAATATTGCCACGTTCTATCTGCTATAAATATGTGTGTCTACTAGACACTTCCACAAGTTCTTTTTACTTTTGGTCTTTAAGCATCCTGAGGTTGCTTGCTTGCTTGCTTGCTTGCTTGCTTATTGATTGATTGATTGATTGATTGATTTGATTTGTCCCCGCCCATCTCCCCTACAACGGGGGACTCTGGGTGGCTCACAACCACTAAAATCGAAATACATAATTAAATTATAAAAGGTTTAAAAATTATAAAAGTTATAAAAACTGAATATTGCTTATTCTTCACAAGCAATATTCAGACCCCCATAATCATTTATCCAACGAGGATGGCTTTTAAACTGCTGGATTTCTTCATAGCTAGAATCACAAGCCATCCAGATGCCCTAAACAAGTATCTTAAGTTGACAAACATTAATGACCAATGGAAGGAATGTTTGCAGTAATATATTGCCAGGAAGCTAAGGAATGTGTGTGTGGGTGTATAAATTTAATTTATAATTAAATTAAATTTATATACATTTGCATTTAAATGAAACACAAATAAATACAGTTGTCTAACAATATTATTGTTTATGTAATACTATGAAATCATATTTAAAGTTTATTGCAAAACATATTTAAAGTTTATTGAGAAACACTGGTGTACTAGGTTAAGCTGTACTAGAAACCAGAAGACTATGAGTTCTAGATCCTTGAAAGCCAGCTGGGTAACTTTGAACCAATTACTTTCTCCCAGCCCAACCTACCTCACAGGGTTGTTGTTTTTGTGTGGGAAATAGGAGGTAGGAGTATTATATATGTCACCTTGAATAGTACAAAAGAAAAGTGGAGGTGGTATTATTATTATTATTATTATTATTATTATTATTATTATTATTACAGATTTTTTTTTAGCAATGATGTTCACGGAGAGTGCTATGCCATGGATTGTTTAACCTTAATTTATTGAATAAACCATAACGATGTGGATTCACAGAACAAGTTGGAACAAATCACATGATGGCTCAGTGTGATATGCAGATCCAGCCAATGTGGGTGTGTGATGGATTATAGTTCACCACTGCTGACTAACATAATAGTTACCTCCAGGAAGAAATCTATACAATTCTTTATTTTATGCATTTGGTGTTCAGTTTTTGGCAGCTTCTTTTAGTTATCATTCTTGCTGTTATTAAAAGTATTCTTGTATAACATATCACACTGACTTCTCTTTTTTAAAAACAACTTTTGTAAGTCTTCAGATTACCTCAGTACAAATGAGATATATTTCAGGCAGATGAAAGTCTGTCACCGCAGACGCGGGGATGGGCAAGAAGAGATGCTGTCCACAGACAAGACAATGCTAAAAGGATGTTTTGCTTGCCTTTCAGACATTCTGAAGGTGCAACCAGCTGAAGAGAGGTATGGATAAGTTAGATTTATACTTTGATCTTACCTTACAGATCTTGCATACTACAGTCATGCTGCTAATAGCGTGATGCTAGAGAGAGAATGGGAAGAGGAACGATATACCGTGAAGAAAGAAGTAACAGTTCTAATTCAAAAGATCCCCCCCCCCATTCTTAGTCATTGTGTTACCTTAATTTTTGAAATCCTCCTGTGTGAATGAGGAAAGCAGGTTGTTGATAGAGAACAAAGTGTCAGCTGCTTACCTTCTCTTACCAACCATTTTCATTGATGTGTTCCTTGTAAATTTCCAAATTGCAGAGCTACACTAAATAAAATGTCACTTCTTGAATAAATTAAACACCTTCTCCCTTTCTGTAAAGTGCTAACAGCATCGTTTACAATGGAATGATTATTTCCCCACTGACAGTACCCCTTCAAACTTGCACACATCCGTGGCTTTCTGAATTAATAAAACTAAACTCTCCTCCCCAGAGTAGTCTTCTAGATAGGGCTTGATATTCTTACAATATCCTTAAATTAACCTTTGACAGGGTATTTTAATTCACATTAGAGTCCTATGATGAAAGCCTAAAAGAGACAAATGTACAAACTTTTTTTTTTTTTTTTTAATCATGTGTGTTTCCAAGGAGAACAAAAAGTGTGTTACTTTCATCTTTGTTTTTTTGTTTACAGAAGGGGACCTGATTGACTAGTATGGTCACCTCCAGACTCACATATTTAAAAAAACATTTCCAAAGAATTTCTTTCTACATAAAATTAAAAAAAAGAAAAAGAAAAAGAAAAATTACTATCTTTCCCAGTTACATGACAGGATCATGTAGACTTAAACTTGTCTAAGTTTAGCTTACTTATTACAAAGGACAGTGGATCGAGGGGGGGGGGAGGAAGCGGAGACCTACTTTTCAGGACATCTCCACTCCAACTGCTTTGAAAATACAAAGACTACAGACTTTAGAAAGACTACAGTCTTTTAGAAAATATGCAAACATAGGACTTCCAGAAAAAGAAATGGCAGACTGACAGTGGCTCTGCAAAAGCAGAGCCGACGACGGTGGCAAAGAATGAACAACCAGTGAATAGACCAGCTGTTTGAACCTCTCTGGGCAAGGAGAAGAACTGAGATTTTCCACAAGTGCTCCAGACAGCTACTTCTTGCAATGAGACCACAAGATAGCAGTCTCTTGAAGGCTTGGGGAGATGAGAGAATACCCATCTTGCTCAAACCATGGTCAGTGCCTTTGACACTAAGTTTGCATACTTCCTTTTCAATCACTTTTGGAAATTGTTTGTTAACTGCTTTTCAGCCACTAGAAACCTTTGGATTGAACAAGCTTGACAGCACCGGGTGAGTTTCCCTTCAATCCTTAGTGAAAGAAAGTTTTAACTACAAGTTTAAGAACTTGTGTGTGTGTGTGTGTGTGTGTGTGTGTGTGTCTGTCTATCTATCTATCTATCTATCTATCTATCTATCTATCTATCATGGAATAAACAGCAAAAGTGTATTAAAACTTTGATTTTAGAATGTTATAAATGGACTAAGGATCCAGATGGATTTGAAATAAGATTTTGGAATTAATTATAAGAATCTTTCCCATGGGAAAATGCTTTTGTTTTGATTTTTTTTTAAAAAAATATAATAAGACTTTAAAAATTGGACACTAGAGGGAACTAAATTTTACAATCAAAGGAGAAGAACATATACATTCAACTTACAATTACAGAATGGATCAAAATATTCTAATTTTGGTCACACTGAAGGATATTTTTGAAAAATGGAGTCAGAAATTAATAGTGTTGAGACATCTGCCTCTATGGAGAGATTGTATCAAAAAGATGTTATGGAAGAGGAACAAATTTTACCTGACAAGATCAAGACTGAGTTGAAAGTGAATTTACAAATGACAGGCTGCAAGAATAACATGGCAGAAGATGTTACACTGAACATGCAAAAGAAACTGGCCAATGTTTTCATTATTAAATGGAATATACAAACAATAAACCAAGAGAGTGACCTGGATAATTTTCCTATATTAGATGTACAAAAGACACTTGTTAAAGTTTTGAGGAATCTCATGAGAAAGGACAAAGTAAAAATGAAAAGAAATAAAATTCTATGACATTATTTGAATGGACTAAAATTTAAGATTGTTAAAAGTAAAAGGAAGGAATATAAAGTTGGTTTACTTGATCAAGGCTAAAATAGATATGTTGCTATTTCTGGAAACCCTTAATGGACTTTTGCTGACACCAGGACTGAAATGGCAATGCTTTATGGATTTGTTTATAGATAAGAGATGGGATATGGGAAGAAGAGATCATTTCTGTATTTTAAGAGGAGGAGATAAATTACTAAAATTGTTTATACCTGTGATAAAGATGGGAAGTCACTTCTTAATTACATTGTATGGGAAAAATTGCAAATGTCATGAACATTAACTGTTGCCAACTTTTTTTTTTTTAACTTTCACTGGGAATTTCAACAACTTTGAATTGTTATAACACAGTTTTCTCCTGGAATACTTTTCATTTTTGTTCTAGTAGTATTGTGAGTTATTTGGGGGGTGGGGAGTAGTTTTGTTTGTTACATTATATAGGAAAAGTTTTTAAAACAATCTTTACCTTTAACAGATTGTCAACATGAAAACTATTACCAGTGCAGAATTACTGATTTTATAATCTTACAAAAAGGCAAGAAAGTTTGCTCCATTCCTCTGCAATTTTGAATGCTTGCATCCTAGGGATTCCTACACTACGTTACATTTTCAATTTCAACCATCTGTTGCCTGATCCTTTTGCTTCCTGGTTGCCTCCCCGGCTTTCAGTGTGGTACTTGCTACACAAACCACATGGGGAATGTATAAGACATGTGCAACAGAAGCCATGTTGCTTTCTGCCTCCATTTAGAGAAAAATGAAAAGATTAAGGAGATATTTATGGATTGCAATGTTGGCCCTATTTCTCACAGCTCTTCTTATTGCTGAGGTTTGCTATTTGTCCTGCCAAGAATCCTAAAGGAGCAGAATCTGTGCATGATGTGTTACCTATTTTGATGATCTCAGCCCCAAATGAAAGTTTAATGTGTATCCAGGGATTGCCTAAACATTGTCACTGCTTCTTACACTTTTCCTTTTTCAATCTGTGAACACATTCATTCCCAGCCAGAAACTGATTATAAGCTAAGACTTGCAGTTTATAAATCAAGATTTTAGTGACACCGAAAACTGTGGAAAACATAACAGCAAACGAGAAAGAAAGATGAGAGAGAGCCTGTGGGATGGAATTGTCTATTTTATTGCTATCATCTTAGAAGCACAGGGTGAGATATTCAGATGGGAATTAGCTTAAATGTTCATGCAGCAAAACATGGCTTCCAGTTTTGATTAGTTTAAGAGCAAGGTTTTCAAGATAATATGTCTTTTTCTTTTTCTTTTCTCCACCTACAACAACACTTACCTTCCTGATAAAATTACCAGGGAATTTGAGTTGCTAAAATTACATTTTCTTTAGAGAAAACACAACTATTTTATGGCATAACAAATCAGTCTATATGAGCTATTTAGGATAAGCATTCTGAACAAACACTTGTGTATATTTCTCAGGAATGTCAAGTCATTTTGTTCCCTCCTTTGCATTCTATAAACTTAATTCTAATAATGTTTAATTTTAAATGAAAATAATTTCTAAAATACTGCCTTTGTAAACATAATCTATTTTAATAATATTGCTTTAAAGGACACACAAAATTTACATTTGATGATCATTGGAAGTTGCAGTAAAAGTTAAAGTAAAACATTTCCCATTGGCTATCAAGAATGAAGTCCAATACAATAAGCTGAAATTTAGGCCTGGAAGCACCACTTGTCTTTTCTATCATTAGCATCCTGAATTATCTTTCTTTGTTTTGGCTGAATTAATGGTAGATGTTACATTTTTAATGGTAAATGGCACTCCTAGCCTTTCTTTTCAGATCATTCCTTCTGATGTTTAAGGCCTCACATCCACATTCATGTGCATTTCTCCAGTTCTTAAATCAGCAGAAAAATATGCTAGCTTTACAGCCAAGCTCTAACTGACTGTCAGGCCTAGCCCAAGGAACTCCAGGAGACCATGCAGATTCAGTTCAGCAATGTTTATTAGCTACAACCTCTAGCAAGAATCTTCCCAGACTGAAACTCAGTTCCCAAAGTCAGCCAGTCAAAACAGAGTGAATTTCTCAGGGAGGTGCCAGCCTCATCCTCTTATCTCTTCCTTGCCCCTCAGGAGACGGAAGAGGTTGCTTGTCTCCCTGAGTCTGGCCTTCATAATTCCATTCCATCACACTGACCTCTGTGATGAGTCTTGCAAGTGACCCTGTCCTTACAGGTTTACTGTGGAGCAATTTAAGGATAGTAATTGGTGGGTTTTCCTGCCTATGTTTCCCCTCCCTTCAGCCCCAGCAGCAGAAATAACTGTCCTTAAAATATGACAGGGCAGGCTTGGGCAACTCAGGGCACATGCTAAAGATGAAGATTTTAGCCACCTATCATGCCAGTGTGGTGATGGCCAGACTGGTAACTGCCACTTGGCTGTTTCCAAAGGTGAGTTGACTGGTCTTCTGGAAGACCAGTACACCTGCATTAAAAAATACCCTAGCCTTACGAATGGAAGGGTAGAGGTTAAACCCTTCTGTCTTAAGTGACAGAAAAAACAATGAAGTGATGCCCTGCTGGATTTTTTTTAAAAAAACAAACATGCCCAGGCAAAAGTAGTTGTTGCAGGAAAAGAAAAATAGTACCTTAAATAATAATTAAAGAAAAATATCTACCAGATTTCAAACTCAAAATCTTCAATTTACAAAGAAAGCATTATAACCACTGTGCTATGACAGCATTCTGTGTAAAAGTAGATCTAGAAGTCATTAGAGACCATGGTAACCATTGACTCAATTAAGGGATATTACCTCTACATTAAGCCACACATAGCTGAGAAATCCAAGACACAGATGTCAGAAAGAACATATTTAATGTTAGGTATAAAAACATAAACTTGAAAATATAAAAGTAAATTCCCAGACATACTTACACCTCTACCTGCTTCCTACAGTCTCTCACACTCAAAAAGTAGGCAATGAACTGCTGGGGTTAGCCTGTAATAAAGTAAAGTACTCCAGACAAAATAGACAGAAGTTCTTAAGACAAGATAAGAGGTAAAAGAGAACGTTAAAATCATGGTATGAAGCACATGTCTGTAGACTGTATTTGCAATGAGAGAGCAAGGAGAACAAAGTGACATCATCTATTCTTGCCCTCTAAAAATATTTGTTGGCCTCTTCTGGCAATGGGGCAACTAGGCAGTGTGAATAAGCTCATAGGCAGGGAAATAGGCTTACAGATCTTGTCACTTCATCTAGGAGGAAAAATCAGCAGAACTCTTTCAGTATTAACCAGCTCTCAAATATCCCAAATCAATAAAGCTGCAAGGGAATTACAGTATAGGCAGCAAGTAGCCACAGCCAACAGTATACAACGCTATCCCATGGACTGTGCACAATGGTGTTCGAGTATGGAAATGGCACTGTAATCCTCCAAAGTAATGGAAACTATAGAAAACATGGCTCTGCAAGGCCTTTTGTTGGTGGAAGCAGAAGAAAATCTTTAATGCATTCATCTGGAATAGAAGCAGCTATGTATCTCTTTCTCAGTTTAAGCTGAGTGGTAGCTCTTTTCCCTTCCCTTCCCTTCCCTTCCCTTCCCTTCCCTTCCCTTCCCTTCCCTTCCCTTCCCTTCCCTTCCCTTCCCTTCCCTTCCCTTCCCTTCCCTTCCCTTCCCTTCCCTTCCCTTCAGACAAATCTGCTAGTCCTTTGAAAGACCACTAAACACATGACCAATGGCCTTGCAGCATATTGATATTCCAGTATATATGAGCAGCCTCCATAATGTCAGAATGTGTGTCAGGCTTTATACAGGCAGCTGCCCCTGGAGAAATCAGGTGCCTAGTTCTTTTGCAGCCCAGCCAAAATGGCCATGTAGGGCAGTGACAGAGAAGGAGGGCTCCCTAACTGTGTCATCATCAATCAAATTTATAAATGAGACATCATAGATTGTATGCCAATACCTCTGTTGGGAGATGATGAAAAACTCTATTTTAAAATCAAACCAGCTGAGGAGGCATACATTGTAGTATGCCTGCATGGTAGGCTGGATCTGATAAATGACTGTTTCATGAAGGTACGTCCTCTAAAAATGGTTAATGAGCATTTCCATACTGCAGTTAGGGAAGCAGGAGATTGAGCTCTAAACATGGTGAGAAGGTATGTGTACACTGCTGGGCACTTGCAGAGAAAGAATTCAGTAATTGCTGCAAAAGTGAGGAGTGTGTCTCTTCATAATCTAACCTCCTTCACAAAAATAAAATAGTCATTCCCAATTCAGTTACATAATCAGAGATCTGTTTCAGATTTTAAACATGCTTTTAGCTCAGAGGTGGATAGCCTTTTCTGATCAGGATCACAGGAGTTGAAAACCACAGGCATTGGCTGGGGAACTAAAGTGAGTAGTGCTGTGCTATGTCAAAACTAGGTTTTATGGCAGTTTTTAATGTGCTTTCTGCCAATAATTCACGCCTTGCTCACTTCCTATTTGGATCGCTGCAACCCACACTACATGGGGTTGCCCTTGAAGAACACCCAGAAGTTATAACTGGTTCAGAATGCAGTGACACACACAATGTTGGGCACCCCTAGGTTTACAAACATTATATCCTTGTTGCACTGGCTCCAGTTTCCTTCCAGATACAATTCAAGGTGCTGGTTATTATCTTTGAGCCCTACATGGCACCAGACCAGAGTATTTGTGGGATCACCTTTCCCTGAGGGTATTTGCCTGTCCCAGTAGATCGGATAGGGTAGAAACGCTCCAGGTCCCTTCCCTGAAATATTGCCATCAAGTGGAACCTTTTTAGCATGTCTTTTCTGTGCCTGTCTCTACCTTATGGAACACCCTTGCACTGGTGATCTGGCAGGCCCCCACCCTTCCAGAAGGCCATTAAGACCTGGCTCTTCACCCAGGCACTGGGATAGAGCCATGGAAGCCTGTGGATGGTTGTTGGGGCATACTGGGAAGATGACTGAAGAGCTGGTTTTTAGTTTCTAAAAACATTAGAAAGTTTTTAGAAATTAAATATTTTATTTTCTGTTTTTATGGTTTTATAGTTTTTGTGGTTTTTATCATGGTTGTGAGCTGCCCAATGTTGTGCTCTGAGATGGGTGGCCATACAAATCATTTAAATAAATAAATAACATCACCAAAAGATGAAGTGAATTCCCATACTTACGGGAAACTATTGGTAGACAGCAGTGGAAGAAATCCTTATTACAATACAATATATGGCCACTCTTGGTGTAGTGTAGGGTGGTTGCTAGACATTCAACACACATGCTTGCATGATACTAAGTGAGGAACACTCCATTCTACTGTTGCCTGGTAATTATTGCAGACCTCCGGAACTTGATGAATTGTTATTTCTCATGGTTTTCTCAGCTACTTTGTTGACTTTTGTTCTGTATCATTTGTTTGCAGTAGAGGAAGAGGAAACATGACACAAAGCTTGCATTCAGGCCATTATACCAGGAAAGAATTCCCACTGAAAATGCTTTGATGTTGCTGTTGTTTTTTTCCCCTCAGTTTCCAGGTGGAGTGAGGGTAACTCAGAATTAACCAACATCTTTTCTTTTTATTCGCTGGTGGTTGACCCTCTCAGTCAGCTCTCTGTCCCCAGGCTTAATCATTCAGGTTCCAATTGTCCAAACGGATGATTCAAGAGGGACCTCTGAACAATAGGAAAGAAAATCAAGCAAAGTATTAGTGAAACAAAATGAGTTAATCCATGACATGATAATTTACAGCAAGTCTATTAGACCAACAAAAGCACTTCCTGCCATATGCAAAAGATTAATAGCTGCTACATTTGCATCTGTGACAAGTGATTAATAAAAAATGGTGATTAAAAAAAATATTCTCCTTGTATTGCCTCAGCATAGAACAGATTTTGTAACATCACCTTAGCTTCTGTAGAATTCAATTATACCGCACACCATATGTTGATTGTAAAAATGGACAAGAACATTAAATTCTAAGGGATGATCCATAGGATGACAGATTGCATGTGCATCTTCGCATGACATATACATTGCAATTGTTGTAGGAGGAGACCCATGTTAGTCTATGATGGTAAAAAATCAGAAGGGGTCTTATAATTTTTAAATGAAATTTGTTAGCAAGAAGATGCTACCAGATTCCTTCTGATACATTGTAACTGTGATGTTGTAAGATAAACATCCCAATTTTCAGCTTCCTTTCCTTAGTAAATCATAACACAATTACAATTTTTTTAGTGTGATTTGCAGTCTTTGGGTCTATGGAAGTTAGATTTCTGATGGATCAAGGGCAATGCAAATATAGCATCATTTCAGGGGAATGACTTTCCTTCAGTTCTCTCCCAATTATTATTCAGATAGAAACGTTACATAACGTGTTTCAATTTTATCTATTCTATAAGTAGAATCAGGCATACTGTTTGTTTATGTGGTGCATCTTTCAGCTGTGGCATCAAAGCTGATTTACTAAAGCTAACAAATGGTACAAAATTTAGAACTGAGTTCTCAAGCTGGCTGAATATCTTTTGGAGAATACCTCTGAGATTTTTCTATCTTTCCTGGTTGTGGGGAGAGGAGGCAACTTTTCAGGCTTTTCTCAGGATAGTACCTTTTATGTTGTGTGTGTGCGTGAGTGGTAGCCACTACTCTTCCCAAACTCAATAATTTTCCTCAGAAGAATGCTTGATCATGGACATTGCTGCTATTGCCACTTGCAACAGCAACAGACCCAACACATTTTCGGAAAGCAAGAGATATGCATTTGGCACAGTTAATGGGCCAAGAAACTGTTGGAGGAAGTCTCTCCTACTCAAACCCCAGATAATTTTGGGATCATGAGGTTAGGATCATCAACTTCTCCACCCATAAATAAAATATAGAATTTTGAAGGGCCATCTGCATACTGCTCTGCACTTAGCTACACAGTTGATATTTTGTTATATATATTTAGCTACACAGTTGATATTTTGTTATATATATTTTACATATGTGCTATATGCCATTCGAAGAGGCAGCATATAAATAATTGATTCTAGCTTGGAAACATATTTGCTCCCTCTTAAATCAGAAGGGTGCTAGGATAGACATAGCTTGGGAAGTGTAGAATTCCCCTCCTACTGTATCAGTACCATGGAGACATCTTATGCAATAAAATGCCAAGTCTAGCATGATCATATTGTATTAATATAATGAGGATTCTACATTTGAAAAGAGCAAGGCAATTCTTCTGGGCAGTGTGTGAAGTGTATGCTTCGTATCAATTAATACGATCAAAAATTCATCTAATATCTGAGATGCTGCAATGTAAATATCTCCAACCAAAAAGCGCAGAGTGGCAAGTATCTTCAGTTAAAATATTTGTGGCAGTACCTAGACAACCTTGGCTGCCTCAAATTACTAAGCGGGGTTTGGACCTTATTAGCATTTTACTGGGAGACCTCTGGGAGTTCAGCCTGGAGAATTATTTAGAAATTTGGGCTGCATGTATACTTAATGTCCCTAAGACGAACAGATGTAAATGCTAATTTAATTGTATTGGGCTACTGTAGATGTAAGGCTAATTGTTGAAATATGTAAGAGGTGCATAATTTCATGGGCTTTTTTTTTTTTTTTGCATGTAATAAAAGATAATTTTTAAAAATCAGTTTTCCATATTGTAGGTTCAATTCACAATTTTATCAAATTGTATGTCAAGCTAGTGTCCATTTATGCACACACCTGGTAGCTAGAATATTGCTACTTTACAATATTCCAGCTATACATAAGTTATCTTGAAACAAAATTTTCTGAAACCTAAAGCTCTATGGAGGAAATAAGGCTTTTGAGAGGAATTCTATATATCCCTATAAAACTAAACTCCTAGCATTCACTATCCCATTATACGGGGGAAGTGGGAGACAGAAAGAGAGAGATACCACTATCGTTTAATACAGTAAAGTTAATGCACAAAGTTCCTGTGATGTACTGTTACTTCCAGGGGAATTTCCAATCCTATTTAACTGATCTGATGGCTGCTGTGCATGAAAGGAGATCTAAGCTTCTAGAAAGATTTTCTTATTTTTTTATAAAAAGAAATTTAAAAGGAGGCCTTTGGACACCTTTGTGAATTTATAAGTACTTTGACATTAAAAAAAAAAGTCTTTAAAATATCCTGTACATATGGCTTAGATGAGAAAAGAATGGACTTAATATTGGTCAGATGCAAAATTGGCATAAATAAAATTGATACCAGATCTATCTGCCCATTGCTAGACTGACCATTTTAAACACCCTTAATTGTCCGTGCAGATTTCTATCTGTAAGTCTCTATTCTTATTTATTTATGTATTTGTTTGTGTGTGCATTTATTTATTTTCATTTTTGAATATATGTATCCTGAAACTTGAGCGGGAGACAGAAATGATGACCACAGCTTATAGAACCACCTTTACTCTCTAGTAAGCATCAATTGCGAGATAAGAGTGGTTAGTTCTGAATTAATATATTCTGTTCTCCTTGCTGAATTTGCAATATTTACCTTTAGCTGTTGATATTTTAATTAATGTTAAGTGCATTATTTGCCCCTTGCGTTAAATAGGGAAAACTCTACAAATAAACAGCAATTCCCACTTGGACAATCATTCGGTAAATTAGCTTACTTTGTCAATATAGTGCATGCCTATCAGCCTGTTAGAAACAGCAGGCACATGGCTGTTCATTTACTTAAGCAGTAGGTCCTACCATTAATGTGTGTGATTGGTGTTAATTAGTGCTGTATGTTGATGTCTCTATGCCACAGAGCCTACATTAGCACCAAACATACAAACACTCACAACTTCAAATCAGCAGAATATTAATTCATTAAGTACAAATAGACGAGCGCACCTTTAAGGACTTGGACTATCATTAAAAATCATATGGAATCTGCAAAACCTAAGGGTGCTACTTGCATTACCATTTCTACCATATGTCAATCTCCATGGGAACAAGCCAGCCCAAATGAAGCACAAGTAAATACCGTATGAAAGACAACGATGCAGTAGGCAAATCGGTGACAGTCTAACAACTGCTTATCTTGAGCTGGATTACACCCAGTGTTTGAGAAGGACTGCATTTATTTTTTTTCACTTGGAAAGCCTAGATACTGTCCACTTCTTTAATGCCTCTGAGTAGCAAGCTTAAATGACGTAGCCTAGCCTAGCCTAGCCTAGAGTTTTTATTATTACTGAAAAATTGGTGCCACTCAACTCCAAAGTCCCCGGCAGTGTACAGCAAAAATGAGGATTAAAACAACAGAAGAAATAGGAAACAATGTAAAACATAAAGGTGCAGTTCAAGTAGGGACAGGAGGAGGAGGAGGAGGAGGAGGAATACAATGGCATGAAAGACTTGGAAAAATATGTTCTGAGCCCTCTCCATGGGACTTGCTTTAACCTGAGTGGCAATTTAATCCATAATATGGGCCCTACCCAAGAGAAAGCTGAATCATAGCCATGGTAGGAGTTCCCATTTGTGATGTCAGAGGGCAGGGCCAAATAAAAGTAGGGAGTCATACAAATAGTAATTGTGTGTGGTTTACTACACTGTCACAGGCATCTTGAATTAGCTTGGAAGGCAGCTGTTTTAATATGGAGGTAATATGGACCCAGAGAGGCACCACTTACCACCTGTGATATTCTGGGCCAATTATAATTTCTGGACCAGCTTCATCGTCCAGCCCATTAAGAAAACAGTGCAGTAGATCAGCTTTAATATTGCCCTGTGATATGTAGCATATCTGAACAAAACAAAATCCCATCTACCATTGTAATGGTTGCAATCTTGCAGTTATTTCTAGCATACTTGATATACCATTAGATTTTCTATACAAGTACCTCAGATTCTGAAAGATTTTCAAAAGCCAGGCAGATGTTATACTGAAATGAAGCTTCTGCAGTACTTACCAGTCACAAATAAAATTGATATACCTCTTGAATTTGTGGAATTGTTGTGAATGGACTATAAACTTAATGATTTGGGGCTGCACAAATAGTATAACAACAGGAATTGCTTAGAATGATAAGAATTAGAGGTATCAAATTTGGATTGCAGATATCTGGTCAGTGTGCAAAATCATTAGACAAAATATAAAAGAAAACTAACATGCCACTAAAGCAAACTAAAACCAAAACATTTAACTGACAGTCAGGGCTGAAATATATCTCACTGACTGAGAACTCTACTCATACTGACCCAAACACTGATGAAAAAACCAGGTCTTAACTTTCTTTCTGAAGGCCTGCAAGATTGGGTCCAGCAATATATTGGTGAGGGGTGCGGATGGAGAGATTGTTCCAAAGGAATGCCTTCTGGTTCCACAAGGTGATATTGTTTCAGATCAGAAGTGTGCCCTCCCTGTCAGAGCATGGGGGATGGCAGATAATCTTAGGAAAAAGCAGTCCCCCAAACACCCAGGTCCTGTGCTATGCAGGTATAGGCGATAACCAGCACCTTTAATTGCACCTAAAAGCTTCTAGGGAGCCGGGGCAGCTTGCAAGAAAGAAGTGTTACATTGCCCTAATGAGGAACACCCATATCTACCCATGCTTCTGCATTCTGGACCAGCTGAAGCCTCCTTAAATTAACTCTTTAATTTCTAATTTGCTTGTGTTTTTAAATGCACATGAAAAGTACTATGAGTTAAACTGTGCAATGCTTCAGACTTGGTTCTAAAAGAATACTTCAGAAGGCTAGAGTCACAAATGTAGCAGTTACAGGTAGTCCTCACTTACTGAATGCCTTGTTTAGTGACCATTCAGAGCTGGTTGGGAAAAAAAAAAACAGCTTTGCAACCAATCCTTGCATTTACAGCCATCACAGTATCCTGTGGTCAGATGATTACCATTTTGGCACTTCACAACTGGCGCACATTTACAGCCATTGCAGCATCCCATAGACATGTGATTGCCATTTTCAAGCTTCCAACCAGCTTCCAACCAGCAGAATTAATGGAGAATGCAAAGTGAAATCACAAGTTGTGGTCATGTGATGTCTCGCTTAATGACTACAGCAGTTTGTTTAACGATGGAAGCAGAAGTGATGTTGTAAGTTCAGTGCAGTCATGAGATTTTTCACTTAGTGACTGTGGTGCTTAGGGATGGAATTATGGATCCCAATTGTGGTTGGTAAGCAAGGACTACCAGTATGATTTTTTTTTTCTGAAATCATATGTCTATTGCAATGTGAGCCCAATGTGACTGCTTTAAAAGAGCATATGCATACACATGTGCGAGTGTATGAGTACACATATCCATGTAGATAGATACAGAGGTCTCTTTCTGTCTGTAGCATGTGTATAAACATATATACATGCACACATTACATATTAATATCATTAAATAACACTGTGCAGGCATACTGACAACAGTATGTAATTTTCCATTGAAGGAATTCAAACTTGTTGTTGTTGCTGTTGTTGTGTGTGTATACATAGGCTAATATCTTTAGAAACTCTTGTTCCTCCTGGACCCATCTCAGAGTTCTTAGTTAAAAATTAAGAATAATGTATTAGATCTGGGTAAGACTTCACCAAGGGGTTTTTTGTTACACATAAAGCCCTTCCTTTTACATTATTGAGAAGCTATAATAGTTTTGTAATTACAGTAAGGCTGCTGAGATATGGGTAGGATAGAATTTCATCAGCTTGCAACCTATTGAGTTTCATGATGTTATGTCTGCATCTGATGTTATGCACTTACAAGGTAGGATCAACATTTAAATAAATGCTTTAAATCTCTTCCAAGAAAAAGATGAATAAATATACACTGAGAAAGTGAAAGCTCTGTTAATGACTGGTGAATGATATACAGTTGCTTTTCTCCCTGATATGCCATTGCTTTTTATCTCACCCATCTAAAAGAGAGCTGAATCCCATAATAGTGTTGTGTTAGTTGTGCCTTGCAAGGTAAAACAGAATCTTAAACCATGCATAGATTCCCAGTTTACATTCATCTTTTTCATTATCACAAGGGAGTGCAGAGAACATTCAGTGTGCTTGAGGGTGTGAATCAAATCTCCATATATGGGCTTTATTTATTCCAGATTATTCCATGGGTAGTGTAATCCAACACAATGCTTAGATTTAGTACAGAATTCAAAATAAGGTTGCATTTTCCTTTAGAGTATCATATTTATAAGGAATGATAAAGCACACTCCTGATTGCAGGGGAGCTAGTTTCTAGGAGTTATGGCAGAAATATGAGTGATCAATTTCCTGGTCTTTTCTATAAAAGAAATCAGTTACAATTAGAGCTGGTTAGCTGGCTAATGCAGATCAAAACATGCTGTCGCATTACAGAATATAAGGTATAACTAATGATCTCTTTCCTGTATACACAGCTATCAGACTTCTCTCAATGGACTAAACTAGAAGCATCAAGAGATTTCCAAACACACAGGTTCTAATAAGTAAGAGTACTGTAAAAGAGCTAATGAAGCCATTAAGACTGCTATGTATCAAATGCAAGCCCCATTTATACTGAAATTAAATTTTAAATATTGTACTGCTTTATTTTGCCTATATGATCTAATAAATTAAAAGCCACTCTTTTGGGGCAGGAGCAACCATTTCTACCTGTCTCTTGTTTTACTAATGGGGTAGTCTAGTTTCAGGCTGTTTGCTTGTGATCTTCCGACAACAGTACTTTTGATCATCCAGTGGGTTATTGGAACCAATTATAGTCTGACAGAAAGGCAGGTCAGTCATTGACTGAGTCCAACACTTCTCTCTCATTGCCTTCTCTCTCATGGTATTTTGTGTAGAAACAAAAACAAAACAGAAACATGCATTTGCTGGTTTGGTGCTGCTTTTCGCAGTGTGTTGAATTTCTAGATAAGCAGATTGGGGCCAGAGATTTGTGGAAGCCAGAATCTAGAGGCAGTTTGCCCATCCCATGCATATGCCAGCCAAATAATTTACATTTCAAGCATCAGGTCTATAGTCCTTTTGAAACAGTGAATTGAGAATTCCTTGCTTAGTCTTTCATTGGTGCAATGTTGATTGTGACAAAAAATATTTTTGTTGTCAGTGTCCCAAAGAACTTATTTTAAGGTGGTATATCAATATATATCTATATCTATATCTATATTATATAAGAAAGCGTTTCTGTAAACTTGTGTGTGTGATTTCATTTAATTACTTTAAATGTAATTTAATTAAATGATTTCATTTAATTACTTTACTTTACTCCAAGTAAAATAATTTTACAGAAGAAAAACAATCATTTTCAGATAAGATTTGCTATACTCTGGTGAATATTTAAA
Organism: Liasis olivaceus; assembly: GCA_030867105.1. Taxonomy (NCBI): domain Eukaryota; kingdom Metazoa; phylum Chordata; class Lepidosauria; order Squamata; family Pythonidae; genus Liasis; species Liasis olivaceus. The sequence goes on along the minus strand of CM061348.1, from coordinate 89,816,900 downwards.
GGTATTTTGAAAGTTTTCTATCCTCACCATATAAAAGTTTAGCATATCTGTATACATAAGAAAACTGTTGAATCAGAGTAAAGACTTATTGAATTCTGCATTCTGTATCAAACAGTGGCCATCCAGATGCATACAGGAAGTTTACAAGCCAGATATCAAGATGATTAAGTCCCTCTTTCTATTGTTCCTCCCCCCTCAACTGGTACTTAAGAGAATATCTTGCTTGTGATTCATTGATACTCCAGCAGTTTAGATTGTTTTTTTTAAAGTACTGGAGAATTTAATGGAAGCTAGGGCTATCACCACATTTATAGTTTAATAACTAGGTATTGTTGACAAAAGTTACTTGTTTAATGGCACTGTTTCAAAGAATTTTGTCAGTTCTAACACTGTAAGTGATGAGAAAGACTGTCCTCATTCTCCACACCATGCATGATTTTATGCATCATATTGCCTGTACCTTTACCCAAAATTAAAATGTTGTCAGCTTTACCTGAAGAGGAACTGTCCTAACCAGGATAAGGTTAAGGCCCCAAACTATGTGAAACTTGAGCTCTCATAACAATAATATTAATATTAATATTAATATTAATATTAATATTAATAATAAGGTAACCACAAGATAATGAACACAGAAATAATAAAGGCTTGTTTTTATTTATGTATTTGAGAAATAAAAATAATAATAACATATAAAAGTGATCTTGCAATCATCCTGTGTTCATTAGAAATAGCTTCAAGTAAAAATATATGATTATTTCTTAATTTTTTTTTCAGAGATGCTAATGAACAAAAAATGCAAGAACAGTTAAACAGTTCAGTGCTAACTGAAAAAGCAATACAATTTGCATTATATTTGCAGCTCACATAAAACATTTTATTTTGTGGTTTTGGAAAGCAAAGTCATTGATAATGTTATCAAATTGGGATTACAAAGTTTATTGCTATTTATGCATATAATACATATACTGTATATATGTGCAGAAAACCTGTCTGGTAGCATTGACTTCTGCACGTCATTCTTGATCTGTTTAAGCTGTGAAAATTACTCTTCTCCTGAAGAGTTTGTTATCGTTAGACTGAAAAAGAGTGGCAGTATTATTTCTACATTTAGAAAAAAGCCAACTGGATTTTATATTTGATGATAACTTAATGTCCTCTGTTTGTATAATTTTGCTTGAAAAAAAGCATGGGAGTGCTTTATTTTCCCAACAAGATCAACACTGCAATTGCTAGACTGTGTGTATTTATTTTCTTCTGCTGTGATTTCAGGCTCAGAGTATCAATGGGAAGGAAGAGAGCTGCTACTTAGAATGGTCAATCACACTCATGGCAATGAGACATCCATCTCTCCTTACAGTATAGATTACAGATGTGATGTGACCCCTACACATAAAAATCTTACAGAGCTGTGTAGTAGCCTGCTTTTTACTCTCCCCTCTCATCTACCCGAGTCTGTGGCCAGCTGCTGGATTACTGATCGGCAGGTGGGCAGCGCGTAATGTTATTTGCACAGGACTCAGTAGGAAAAGAAAGGCCATGCAAAGAACATTCCCTCCCTCTCCCACCAAATGGGAGTTCTTCTGAAGGCCCCAAGTCAGAGAAGAGGAGAGATGGCAAGAGCTGAAACAGCTTTTCTTTACTTCTTCCCCAGGGCCCATTTCAATCTTGCTGTGTCCCTGAATCACACCCAATTTCAGTGTGTGTAATCAAAACGTGTAGTTGTGTTGTTATATATCTGCTTTATTACCAGTCCAGGCCTCTTTATTCTTCTAAACAGCTGGCTGAGGATCCTAACAGCTCTTGCCTTGCTTCCTTCGGCATTTCAGGACGTTTCCCTGTCCAACGTATCATTGCCCCTTCAACCTACGCCACTTAAAAACCACAATAGAACAAAGCAGACAAGGTATAGTTTTCCTCTTCCTCCTTTATTTTATTTTAACTTGTTGCGTAAATCTTGAAATTCAGTTATTTTTAATATTCAGAGACCCTTCATAAACTGAGTCTGTAAGCTGCAGCTCACTTAACTTCTGACTAAAGTTAGCCCTGTTTCTAACTACCTAATGATTTTGATTGCTTTTTTTCATCTTCCCAGTGTCCTTTTTGAAGTGCTGAAACCAAAATAATGCATATATCCTTTTAATTCCAATGTACAGTTTCTTAAAGGATGGGTATATTATTCCACAGAATGGGTGCAGACCATTTCATCTAGTATTTATTTGGCAATCAAACAGATGCACATTTTAGAAAGGTTTAGTGATCCTGTTTGAGCATGAAAATAGGGTTCAAAGTGGAACACTTAGAAGCCTTCAACTATAGATTAGAAAGACCAAATATACAATGTTTATTAGATTATACAGATGCACATACTTGTTGTATACGCTATAAAACTCTAGAAAGATAGTAAGATGAGGCAGCTGTGGGATTTAAAGATTTTGCTTCTATGAGGAAGGTTCACTCTTCTATATAATGTGCAATGGACAATCTTCTATACATTTAATTATTTTCTCTTTAATAACACTTTCCATCATTATAAAAAGAATTGGTTTTCAGCCAATTGCACTAAAATACCCTGTAGGGAAATAGGATGCTTCTTATGAGGACAAAATAAAGGCAGGTGACAGATGCACACACAATAGTATATTAAAAAATCTTACACAGTTAAAAGTAAGTGCTGAATTATTTGCAGAAGGGATAAATAAAATAAAGACAAATGTTAAATATAAAAAAAATACCACAGGAAGTTTTTTTTTTTTTTAATGGCATATTGTAGGAAAGGAAAGGAAAGGAAGGGAAAGGAAAGGAAAGGAAAGGAAAGGAAAGGAAAGGAAAGGAAAGGAAAGGAAAGGAAAGGAAAGGAAAGGAAAGGAAAGGAAAGGAAAGGAAAGGAAAGGAAAGGAAAGGAAAGGAAATCAAGTATGTGTGCTGAGCTACTTAAACTCCCCTAACACTTGCAGACACAAACATTCAAACACACTCAGACTGATAATTGTTGTCATGTCCAATGGGATATAGTAACACCATATCTCTAGCCATGTTCCCTAGAGCCTCCAAAGATGTGTGTGTGGGGGGGCTGTGGGGTGATGGGATGAAGGTACACATACACACACACGCATACACTCACACCTTCTCTAACAGAATTGTTCCTGTGATCATCCCATTATTTGTATGGAAAATGTTATGCAGGATCTTATGACTTATTGCTGAATTTTAATATAGAAAGTGCTTATTACAACGTCATGGATAAATATAAATAAAGAAATTCAAGTGTCTGTTTCTTTCTTGCTTGGTTGGTTTGGACCAGGTATCATTATTATTCCTTCCAACTTCTTCTTTAAAATTTTGCTCAAGCAAGTCGGAATATATGATCCTACTGACTTCTTTAATAATGAATACCTTGAGTCTGCTCATGGAAACAGACCACATCATAAAGGCTAGTTAAGAGACACTTCGTACATTAGTAAATACTTCTGTAAGTTAGTATGAGACAGGAGACAAAATCATAATGTAACTATTTAAATACTTCAGACTTCTTAAAACAGTTTTAAACCTGAAATATTTTGAATTTACTTTAAATATAGATAAAAAAAATATTTGCATAGCATTTGAAAACAAACATAAATTCAGTATTTCTGTGGTAGTTATGGGTTTCATTAAGCTATCTTCTCTTCCTTTCTTACAGATACTTTACTGCTTTGTAAAATCATTACAATTATATTTTAATGCTGCTATCATTCATTTCTGATGGTTTATTGATACAAGAAATAATTTTGCAATGGTTGAATGAGGAATGTCTAATATAGAATATCATCTTTTGGAATGAATTCTATCCACTACAGGAGAGAAAACTCTAGAAGTAGAGGTTCTTTGCCCCTTTTATCCTATTGACCACCGGTAGCATTAGGAACAGAGAAAGCACACAAGGATTTCCATCTCATTCCTCTCTTTATCTCTGCTTTAGTTTTCTCACATGGAAGACACCCTTCATCTCTCCCTTCAGTCTGCTTCCTATAGGAAGTATGTGTGCATGTGTGTTTTAATTTTCTTCACCTTATCCCCCATGAGAACAGCAAACTCAGAGATGCAGGGGTTTTTTTATTAGAGCATGTAGAGTTAATTGAGTTTACTTGCCTTTTGCCCCTTAAACATGTGTCTCTAGATACTTCTAATGGATTTATTCTCCTCTGCTAAATATGGACCCCTATGAATGAAATGGAAGATTCCAGTCAAGGTGACCTTGACAATTTCTGTTTATCCACTTCAGTATGCTTCTTCAAGAATCACATAATGCAAACAAGTATGCTTAATTAAGTTTCACATTATTTAAGATTTTAAGGTGAATCTAACATTATTATATCATGTAAAGATTTCCTGTAGGGGAAAATGATAAATAGAATAGTACGGATTAGGTTTTGTTATATAAAATTCTTGTTTTGTCCTGCTTTTTACCAATTTCCTTATCTGGCAACAGGAACACAGTTTATGTTATATAGAAAAAATTCAGGAAAAGGTAATTCCATAAAAGATAATTTTAAGGAGCAACTATTTTTTAATATTACATTCTCAGATGAGATCACATATTTCGCTATATCTGTGCACCTAGACCATGGACCTTTTGATGTGCATCTGAGACTTGAACATACCTGAAAGCTTTTGTAGTTTAGTCACTGAAGGATAATATAGGCCTCTGGCAAAGATGATGTTATTGTTTTAATCCCACTACCTTTTTAAAATCCATGTAGATATGTGTTTTGATACAGTCTACTGATAATGGGATACAACATATAGAAAATTATTATTTCTTGGCGATCTTTGTTTTAGTGATTCTAAGCCCCTACCTTCCAACAGTGTCTAGTAAAAATTATTCTCAAGTAGAAATGAATTAATCTTCCATTAGTTGCTCCTAATAAGTGAAGGAAACAAGTAGGAGCTCCCACTTTCTCAGTTCTATAAAAAGGCTGGGGGAGGGGGAGATAAGGGAACTTTTTGCAATATGGAGCCTCAAAGTAACATAAAACCGCCATTTAAAAAAAGAAAAAAAGAAAAAGAAAAGCATAGCTTAAAACAAACCATAAAGGATACTGAAATCATATGAGAACATTCAGCCAAATGCCATCTTAAACACTATTTTAAGGAACAATATTTTGGTACTGAAAAGTACATAAGGTCAGGACCTCCATAGATACCTAGCAATTTCCTGTGTTAAAAAGTCTGAACTTTAAAGCAATACCTTATATATTGACTAAAGCGCATGAAAAGGAGTATATAAAAGGAGTCTGCTGTTAGCAAGTGTGTTATGAGTTTAAGAAGTAAAGCCAGTAGCCTGAAATGTAACCAAAAATAAGTGGTCTCAAATACAAATCAAGTAAGATGGGTACAAGATGTTCTTGATGCCTAATCAACTATAGCTTAGTGCTCCATCAACTACACAACATTAATATTCTATACTATAATTGCATTTTACCAGATTAGTAGATGATAGTGGGGTGCTTTTTACTTGCAGGGCCAAGGAACAATTTGTCCATCATTTGTAGTTGAAAAGCAGTTCTGAGCATTCCTCACTATTGGCCAGAGTTTTCTTGTAGTTGCAGTTCAACAGTATCTGCAGAAAAAGAGTATTCCTACTACTGCTTCAGTGTAGTAACTGAAGAGCTGGGGCTCAGAATAAGCATTTGGATATAGAACATGTAGAAGTTATAATCTTTAAAGTTCAGGGTTTTTTCTTTTTTTTTTTTCCTTCTGAACTTTAAAAAGCAAATTCTCATCCTACCGCTGTAGATTACAATCTGTTTTCCTTGGTCTTGTATAACTCTTAACTCTAAGCCAGAGCATTCCAAATTACTGGCCATGGTAAGTGCATGAATTGCTAAATATATAAAAAAATTCCCCTCTCACCTCTATGGGTAGTATGTGTCTTCCTCAATCTCGGGTCCTCTACTAGAGGCCTGGGAGTCTGAGGGTTCTGCACAGTATCTTAGCTATTCCTAGCACTGGACTCTTCTGGACAGAGAGCTCTGATGTTGTTCCTGGGATCTGTTGGAGCCACTCTCCCAGCTTAGGAGTCATAGCCCCTAGTGCTCCTACCACCATTAGGACCACTTTGGCCTTTACTTTCCACATCCTCTCTAGTTCTTCCTTCAGGCCCTGGTACTTTTCCAGCTTCTTATACTCCTTCTTCCTGATGTTGCTGTCACCTGGCACTGCTACATCTATCACCACTGCTGTCTTCTGGTCCTTGTCTACTACCATGATGTCCGATTGATTGGCTGGTACCTGCCTGTCCGTCTGGATCTGGAAGTCCAGATAGGACTTCAGGATTATATATATACATACATACATACATACATACATACATACATACATACTGTGGTACTAGGTAAAATCTAGTACCTAAATTAACTTAGCAATATTGCTTTCATATTTTGTGGCATTTGTGAAATCTATATTGCTTAATTGTTCTTGATGTCATCACTGCATCACCATTTGGAATGAGTGGCTTCTGGGATGGACACAAACCATGAAACCTGGTGATCCATTGAGTTGCTGCTACAATATGGAGTTCAACCCTTGAAATCTAGGTCACTGAACCAAAGCCTGATTTGGACTTACCTACTGCATGAAATGGAGAGAAACAGTAGTTATGCTACAGAGATTGATGTTCTTACACCTGGTTTTTGAGCAGAATTTGCTGGAAAATATTCTTTGAAAATTCATATCTATCAATCTGTATTGCAATATTGTCAATATTGCAGATTCATGTACTGACCTAGAACACAGCAGTTAGAAAGAAGAGTGGACCCACATTAAAGTCACTTTGCTGGAGTGCTGAATCACTGACATTCATCAGAGATGCTAGATACAATACAGAATTTTCAGATCAGAGATCATGCTTTCTAAATAACATCTACATCACTTTTCTTTTTCTAAATCAGTGGATCCAAAATTCTGATATAATTCTGATATCTGAACTTAAATATCAACCTCCTTTTGACAGTCCTAACCTTAACAAAAGGATTGGCAAATCATTTAATTTATGATGTAGTTAAACTGTTTAAACCAATTTTAAAATTTAAGCCAATTTTGTTCGTTATTGGCTTCTATCTCAGTACTGCAATTCAACTGGTTTATAGATTGCTCCCTTTTGTTACTAAACTACATGATACTGTTCACACAGAGAGGAAGGAAACATGCCAACTGAAGTTTTCAACTGACAGTTTCATTTATGTTTTCTAATATTCTGTTCATACAAAAATGCATTGATGCAGCTGCTGTTGCTTGATGTTATTTTTAATCACATCAGCTTGGACTTTGATTGCATCATGTTAAAATATTTCTTTCAAAGAATACAATAGATTCAGGACAAAACCAGATATATTCAGTTCAACAACTACTCTTCAGGCAAGAAAGCTATTTATTTCCATTCTCTAAAGAAGGTCTTGAATAAGAGCTAAAAGGCCAGAAATGATTAAGACAAATGTTATTTAGTATAACTTATTTCACACAATTAAAAAAAAAAAAGATGCATCCCTTTTTTTAGAACATGTAAACATGTTAACATTTTAAAAACAAACCGTCAAACGAAATACAATTTTAATATGCTTGCCCCAGAGAAACATTGCTGTGATGGTGTTATTTTTATAGATCATACCCCTTTTCAATGTTTGGTTTTACCAAATTAAATTTTGTTCTGAGATTAGGTTTTTTTGTTTGTTTGTTTACTTTGTTATCCTTCAAACAAATTTAAGACTTACGTGATGAATTGGGCTTTGAATTGTTTTCATTTCTCATGCAACATTGAAAGTTACATAGCATTTTTATGCAATATAAATAATTAGATAGGTGGAAGGATTGTGGAGAGAAAAATTATGTAATTATGTATAATTTGGCTTTCTGTATGACAGGTCCCATATTATAGAATAAATTGCCACTGGGGTTGATGCAAGCTCCTTTTTTCCTATACTTTAAGAGGTAACTTAGCATGTATTCTTTTTTCAGGTCTTTTCATGTCTTTGTTTAAGCCTTTGCATCTTATGTTCATGATAATGATGATGACGATCTTATAAACTGCTCAGCGCAGTACAAGAGTAGACAGCATAGCAAGAAGTAAATAAAATGAATATTCCAATTCAGTTATCTCTGAACTGGCCTGAGTTATTTTGTTTAAACAGTAGTTGATTGCATTCTACACAATAACTGAAAGAAAACACTAAATGTTTCACAATACTAAAAACACCCTTCCACAACTTGGTGTCCTCTAGAGGTGTTGGAAGTATAATTCTGAAGGTTGTTCTCATAAAATAGTATGTATGCTCAGATCACCCTAATTAAATTCATGAAATTTGTATAAACATATGTATTTTAAAAAAGAAAAAAGACTTACAGAGGTAATTAGAAGTTATATGCAAAAAAATTGTGCTTCAAATGGTAATGGAGTGTCCTTGCTTGATGGCCATCTATCAGAGATAGTTAGTGGATTCTTGTACTGAAGTTGTGCTGGAGAAGGTGCCTTGTAAAGTACTTTCCAACTCCTATACAGGTAGAGCTCCTTTAGCTAAAATTCACAGCTACAACAGTGATAAAAAAGTAACTTTGCAACCAGTCCTTACATTTACCACCTTCATAGGTCTGTGAAGTAAAGCAAAGCTGAAGTAAGATCATAAGCACAGTTGCAGTTGCAGTTCCCAGTTATGGTTGCTAAATGAGGACTACCTGTATTTTATGATTCTATGAAATACTGATATTTAATTGCCTTAATTGTACCATCAAATATTTTTCAGGTCAATCGTATAGATATATAAGTAAAAGTGGAATCTAGAAGTTGAAAATAGTAGGCTTACTCCAAACTGTCTGTTGCATTGAATGAATAGCAGAGTTTCTACACACTGGCAAAGAATGTGAACAGGTTTGCTAGCAAAAAAAAGGTTCCTGTCTGGAACAGATGTCTTGAAAATAGGCAAAAAACATGGACAAGATTAGTTGTGTGCTTGCTTAAGTCATGATTCCCTGTATAAATTCCCTTCAGTATTGAACAGTACAGGACTGAAAGTGAAATCTTATTTTGTAAGTATGGTCCATAGTGAAGATCCAAGTATCAGTGCAATAATCCATCATTCATAACAATTGATTTTAAACTGTAGTTTCTTATTTTTTCCCTGCTGGGTCCAAACTGAGAGAAAATGTGGCATGAAAACACTAAACACAAAATAAAACAGCATCATGTCTTGAAAAACAGCAAAGCACACTTTCAGTATGACTCTAGGTGTCATGTTGTAATAAAAACTACTCTCTTCTAGTTTTAAGGTTATTACTTAAAACCTGCACTGAGTTGACTACAGTCAGACATCTTTACACTCTGATCACCTCTTGACCCCAATAGCAATACAAATTATTAGAATTAGGAATTGAAAGAAAGGACTTACAGAAACATTTTGAGAACGTACTAGGAGGATAATATTGCTTTTTATTCAAATATTCTTCCTGAGGATTAAGAATATCTTCCTGAATGCAGTGACTCTGTTGAGCTTGTCATAAAGATTACACTTTTTAAGATATATTGAAACTGGTAAAAACATTTGTTAGCTAGTTCTAAGTAAGTTCAGGCTTTAATAGAAGGCTTTAATAGAAGCAAAGGGATCCACACATACATTTCTTAAATGTGCTATTTAAGAAAGTTGTGGTATGAAAAATGAAGTCTTATAGTTGGACTTGAAGAAAATATCAATATAAGGAAGAACGAAGGCCTTAAAGAAGGAAGGGAGCTTATATAAAAAATGGTTCAGGTTTTTATTATCAACAAAATCCAGAACTTTCAAAGCATCAAGGCAATATTTTTCCCCTAACATTATGAGAAATCAAAATTTATTCTTAAATATGTCTGTTTGAGAAGTTAAGCATGCATGGCTCCATTCAACATTTCATAAGTGGACATCTGTTGGTGCATACCCTTTGGGTTGGCTTTCTTTTACTAGGCTGAGGGCATGGGGAAGGTGAGGCATGCTAGCCTGACTGCCTATGGCCAACAGTACTTCCTTGAAAAATGTCAGGTTGTGTCTAAGCTAGCCAGCTCTGGTCACTGTTATGCCAGTTAAATAGCTGGCTGGGACACTGGTGTGGATGCCTGTGGGGAAAGTCTGTGTTGGTCATTCTGCCTATGGCAGCAGACCTGAGGGCAGGGAATTCAGCACTTCCCTCTCAGGTTTCCTGGTAGAGTCAAGACTGTAAAAACTGTGTGTGCCTTTGCCAGGGGAGTGGGGATAACGTGCTGAGCCTAGACTCAAGATGAGGAATTTTCGGTGCTGGGTTTTCCAAGTGAAGATGCTGCTTTCAACTACCCTCCTTTTCCCTCACACATACCAACAGAACATTTTGCCATGTTCAGAGATATCAAAATAGCAGATGTTCTTCATTGCAGTGGTCTCTTTCAATTCTATGATTCTAAGCCATCCAGATTTCCCCCCTTTTCCTACACCGTCTTTCATTTCTGAATTTTGGTTAAGCTCTGCCTTCTGCAAAAATGAATGTTTTTAAAATTAAAAAAAAAAAAAGACACAATACAATAAGCAAGTTCCTGAAATTTATCAATGAATGAGCCACCTTCATTTCGGGGGGTGGGGGTGGGGGGAACAAAAAAAAAACTTTCATTGCTTCTTTCCAACCTATATATGTTATATTTTTACCCAAAAATTTCAAACAAGTTTTGGAATTTAATACGGCCATTCCCTGGAGTATATCTGCTTTGGAAGGATATCTAACTGTATTTGCTATTCTGTTTTCCAGACAGCAGCTTGGCGAGGCTTTGAAAAGAGGATGTTAGCATTTTTAAAGCCTTTCTACCCTCTCCCCCCCTTTTTATTATATGAATCAGTGTTCTTGGAGAAGTCAAAGTTCAACCCTCCTGCTGCATTACAATGCCTTTCAGCCTGATATTAGAGAACAAGTCCCATTTTACTTTGTGATATGGAGCTTCACTTCAGCGTTAATTCCATTCGGAAAGCAGCTGCACTTATAATAGATTCCTTTTAAGCAAAATGGAAAAGTATACATTTATCAAATAACTTTCTTTCAGTAGTGCTGCTCCGGCCTTTATTGCATCAAAGTTGTCAGCAATCAGCCCATCTTTTTTGAATAAAGATGTGCCAAAATCTAGCATCTGACAATATATTGAATAAGCAATGAGAAAGCTCCAGAAGAGCATCTGTCTGTCTCTATTTCTCTCTAAGCTATTTTAATATTTATTTATTTATGCTCATATTACCTTGTTGTACCAAATAAAAACTGCTGGGTATTTATTTGCTCAACATGCATTTAAAGCATCACTCTTGCAATTAAAACCACACTTCAGAAGCATTTTGCCTTTATTGCTAAAAATGAGGAATGTTCTTGTTTGGGGTTGTTTTCTTTTTTGGGGGCGGGAGGGGCTGGGACACAATCACTGGTACAATCATTTGCAAAATAATATCTAGATTAGTGTCTTGTAGCAAAAGAGCATGGGGATCTATTCCAGCCTTAATTTTGGTAGGCAGGTCACATAAGCAGGTCCTGTGATATTTGAACTATACTTTGGAAGTTAAAAACACTATTAGTGTTTTGTACAATTTGTGGGGTTTCAAAGCCAGATAATGGGGAAGGAGGTGTCAGTCTCCTAGCTTGCTTTGCAATGGTTGATTGGACTAAAAAGATGACAATTTCATGACAGACCCAACCATTGTATGTTAGTTGATGTGCCATGTGAATACAGCCATAGGCTATGTGCACTGGTAGTCCATGTTTTCTAGAAACTGTTCTACAATACCTTCATGATATAGACTTATTGTCTTGGTATTTACAGCAGTCATCCCTGGGTTAATGAGAATCTATTTAAATCCAAAAGCTATATATTAGCTTTCCCCAGTCAACCATGTTGTCTAAATGAGAGTGAGACAGAGTTAATGGTCATTTAACTCTCTTTTCTAGCTACTGGTAGAAATAATATCCTAGACCAGTTGCAGGAGCGGGGGAGGACAGAAAGGGGAACCACTCTAGGGCCTTTGTTTCTATGCCTACTTTTATAATTGTAACTTACAGAGTTTTAAAATGTAACTCAATCATTGTTGAGGTAATATAAAACTGTCTCTGTTACTGTTATATTGCCACATTGATGGTTGGATGACTAAAAATAAATGCTATAAGTCAGGGTTCCTCAACCTTGGCAGCTGTAAGTTATGTGGACTTCAACTCCCAGAATTCTGGCTGCCTGGGGAATTCTGGGAGTTGAAGTCCACATATCTTAAAGTTGACATGGCTGAGAAACACTGCTTTAAGTCATAGTAAAGATCTGGCTTTGCTCATTAGCTGTCATTTTAAGGAGTTTAAGGAGTTTAAGGGCAAGGTTGGTTTGTGAATAAGTGGTAATCCTTCCACGCACTTTGAAACACAAATGTTATATTTCAGTTTTCAAAGAACATTACAGGAATCTGGTTAGCAAGTGGAAACACTATTTGAAGGGGAAAAAAACAGTATTTAAAAGTAGGAGATTATTTTCTTTGAAGGGGCTTGTTGTTCAGCATGTTTCTCAAGACACATATCAACCAAGTACTGGCATTTTGACAATATAATTGTTTCCTGCCATAACATTTTCCACAGATTGTGCTTATTCTCCAAATTTAATCCAGCATAAACCCATTGAGATCAGGAAAGTTTGCTTTTATTTGCTACAAGTGATTTTCTACCTATCCTGCCTGACAGCTAAATAGAAGCTTGATTGGAAAGCAGTTATCATATTGGGGAAAAAATGTGGAAAAACAACATATTTTCAATCAATGGCAGGTGGATATAAATGGCAAGCAGTTCCATGCTACCATCTGCATATCTATAAACATAGGTCCAAGCATTTTAATTCTGACCACAGCGTTGTTATAATTTGGAGATGTCCTCAACTGCCTGTTTCACCAAAGTGTCAGTTGCATTGTGGTGCTTAAAATTTTTGCAAATGTAGTCAAGCCCAATTATCTTGTAACTAGACAGCTGAAAACCAATGTAGATGTAATGTTGAAAAGCATTAACAAAAGTGTATATCTGTACATACCGATTATCAAACATTTGTGTATGTCTATTGAGAGCCCCTATGATTTTGCGTTATTTGATGAAGTTCCAGGCTCTTTCTAGGTTTCACTGGTAAGGCATTATTAGATAAAAAGCTAGTGTTTATGTTCTATTAAAATGAGTCAGGTCTATATTTCTTTTCACAGAAAAAGCTAAGATATTTTGAAATATCTCACAATCAGGAGGCGTAACTTGCCCTATTCCTTCCAGTATTTTAAAATAAACTTATTAAAACAACTAACAACTGAAGTAAGTGTCTGGGTGATCTCACTCATCTCATCGTCCTAAGGAAAGCTACATTTCATTCAATGAAGAACAGAGCACCTGCCTGGTCTACTGGTGCCTAGTGAATCACTTCCATCAGCAGATTAAGGCAAAGTGTTTAAACAGGGTACAGTGCCAAAATGCTGCCACACATTAAGCAATGCTGGTGATTTTTAGGTTTTCGTAACGTTTGCTGAATTTTAATTGATTGGCCAGGAACAAATTAGATCTGCACAAACCTATGCTACTAGAAGAATAAAAAGACAAAGGGCTTTGAGGGAAAAAGAAATAAAGTGTTTTAACAAAATTTGATTAATTTTGATTTTAACATGCAATTACAACAATCTGCAAGATGCTTTCATCTTTCACAATTGTGGAGGACAAAAGAAAGATTGTAATAGTAGGTCATGAAAACAATGTTACATTTTTATATTGAGCAAGTTCCAGAGAGCCGTTACAGATCTAAAACTGAATTGACCGAGCTGTAATGTAATTGGGAAAGACAAATGGTATAGCAAGACTCATTTGAAGCATGTTTAAGATTTTGCTTAAGACTCCAAAAATTATAATCCCAAAACAGTCCTATTGAGGTTTGCCAGCTTTGACCCTACGTCAACTGAATGGGGATGGACAGTGGAGGCCTATGGGTCTCCTGTGGCCCACAGACTAACTTTTGTGGTTACAGAACCTTCAAGATCATGCTTGTTATGTACAAAAGTGCAAACTCTAATTGAACATTAACATTTTTGAGGCTGAATTTCGGTGGAGTGCTCCAGGGACATTCTGGGAGCTACAAAATAGGGGTTGAGAGTCATTAAATAGTATGTGGGACAGTGGCTACCCATCCTGGTGTAAGAAAACACCAATGGCTCTTTTTAATATAGAAAAGCTATTTTGAGAGGGAACAATTCAGTCAGAGAAGGGAACAAAGGTATGGATGGAATATTTTCTCCCTCAGTCTTCAGGTATGGGGAACTCTTCTCAGTTGGAGATCTCTTTGCATTGTCCTATTGCTAGTGCTGCATTTTTACGTGTGGAGACACATGCATATATACACCTGCATTTTTACAGTTTCCTGAGACATACTTGTAGTAGGGACTGCTTGAAAAAGAAAACCTTATTGATTTATTCCTATTTCCAGTTAAGCTGTTGCAGATATCCATTATCTCTAGGGATATTGAGAAGTGTGAGTGGGAGGACAAGGAAACGCAACTTGTGTAACATGAAGTGCAGCCTTTCCCAGTGAAGGGTATTCTCTGTCAAATGCTACAAACGGCCCAGAGAAAAACAACTTTCAGATGCACTGATATTTTATCCAAGTACAACACATTTCAGAAACATCTTTGCTTCTTTAAAGGCAGTCTAAAGCAGCTTGCAAGAATCATATCCTTGGCTTTCTCTGAAAACTGTTTCTTCCTTGCTCACTTCTTTAGGCTATCAGAGATTGGAAAGGAAGGAAGATAAGGGGAGTTAAGGAGGGAAAATTGTGTTCAAGTTAACAAAATGAACTAGATTCAAGTAAATATTCTATTTCCCTTCCACTTCCCAATAGATGAATGAATGAATGAATGAATGAATGAATGAATGATATGGGTATGCGATGGTTAATGGAGAATTTGGAGAAATTATTTTATTTTTCTATTGCTCCCACTTGCCCATTTTTGCACATTTCTATCTCTCTCTGTATCTCTGTATGTGTTATACTACCACATACTTCCTCTTTATTTGCTGTGATATCTATTGAAGATATCAGGTCAATAATGGATAACATAAACGGGGATGCTTTGATGAACAAGGAGCCTGAGATTTCTATTGTCTTCCGCAGTACTGGCAACACAAAATGTTTAACTGGTTTTAGGATAGAGATTATATATTAGAATGTCTGTATACTGCAAATGATTTCCTTGGCTGTTGTATGATCAGTTATTTTTCTGAGCTCTTTGGATGTTCTTCAGTTTGTTTTGTTTGAAGTTTTCTTAGCAGGCTCAGTGAATGATGGAATAAAGCATTTTATTTCTTTCTATGGGTCAGAAAGTTCACCTTTTGTTTTGTTGACCATCCTTTTATTTTGGAGTTCAAAGTAATATGCAATGCCATTTTCATGAAATGCAAGTGACTCCAAACTCTATCTGGTGAACTTTATACTTAGCAAACTGGCTACATTGCTGGACTATAATGATCCTTTCTTTTGAAGGAATCTTGACAAAGCACATATGGTTTCTATTTTTAGCTATTTTGTTATGAAAACTGTTTGATGGCAGATAATAATAATAATATATTGATTAGTACATATCAGAGTACAAAAACGATTGATTGATTGATTGATTGATTGATTATGTGGTATCAAGTTGGTATCAACTCTTAGCAACCACACAGATTTTCTCCATAATGATCTGTCCCTAACCTGGTCTTTCAGGTCTTCCAACAGTGCACCCATTGGCACTGTAACTGAATACATCCAGCTTGCTGTTGGTCATTCTCTCCTCTTTCCTTCCAACTTTCCCAGCATTACAGCCTTCTTCAGAGGCTTCTAATGTCTTCTCATAATGAGTCTGAAGTAGAATAATTTGAACCAGGTCATTTATGCCTCTAGTGAGAATTCTGGATTGATTTGTTGGATGATCCATTTGTTTGCGTTCTTGGTTGTCCACAGTATTCTCAGTAGTTTTCTCAAACACCAACATTCAAAGACGTCAGTACTCTTCCTAACCTGCTTCTTCAAAGTCCAAACTTTCATTTCCATAGAGTGCCACAGGGAATACCATCACTTGCACTATTCTGATCTTTGTAAGCATAGACATACCACGGCATCTGAATATCTTTCCCAAGGCCTTCATGGCTGCTCTACCAAGTGTTAGTCTGCGGTGTATTCCTTGACTGCTTCTTCTTTTACTGTTAATGGTTGATCTATCAGTTGAGCTATCTACTGCTTCAATATCTTCATTATCAACTGTTGTTGTTCTATCTGTTATCATTAGTTTGGTCTTCTTTATATTTAATTTTAGTCCCATTATTTTTCACTGTGCTCCTTGACTTTTATAAGTAGACCTTGCAAATCCTTTCCATTTTTGTTTCTTATGTCCTGAATAATAAACAAAGTGCTCTTCTGACTGAAAGTTTCCAATCCCAGTCCATCTCAATTTGCTGATGTCTAAGACATCAGTTTGTAGTCATTTCATTTGATCGTTTGCTGTATTGAGCTCTCTTGTGTTCATGCTTCTTATGTTCCATGTTCCTACTATAATTCAATCTTTGCAGCTTCAGATTTTCTTTTCCTGAATGGCAACTTCAGCAACTAGATGTCATAAAGGCTTTAATCTAGTGACATCATAAATGCCATTAATACTCCAAAAGACCCTCAGCTCTTCCCCAGTAGTATATTGAATGCCACCCAACCTGAGGGACTCTGGCACTATATTGTCAATCATTTTATGTTTTCTATCCATGTGGTTTTCTTCATAAAAGTACAGGAGTGATTTACCATTGCCTTCTCCTATGTACTATGAACTCATGCATTTGCCATTGTCACTAAAGTGATCATCTGCCTCTAAGCATCTTCCTATATTGCTGCTGCACAATATAGGTGCCTGTTTGCTTTAGCTGGACAGCAGGGATGACCTTCATGCCTTGGGTGACCCTGTTGGGAATATATACTCCTGGCATATATTCCCAACATCTTTGCTCATCCCTCCCAGGAACACCCCACCACCACCACCATGATGAGGCAGTGCAGCAGGACTTGGGGGGAGTGGAGTACAAAATAAAAGACAATAATAAGACCATACATAACAAAATAGAGTAAAAGGCAAAATTAAATATTTATTAAATATTTGACAGTAATTGTTTTGAGCATTTGTGACTTGTAGTTAGCTAAAAAGTATTTCCTTTTGCCACTTCATGAATCACTGCCTTGTCGTGGTGAAGGGGCTTGTGTAACTCAGTGAAGCCATGAGCTATACCGTGCAGGGCCACCCAAGACGGACAGGTCATGACAGAGAGTTCTGACAAAATGTGGTCCACTGGAGAAGGAAATGGCAACCCACTCCAGTATCCTTGCCAAGAAAACCCCATGGACAATGTTAAAAGGCTAAAAGATATGATGCCGGAAGATGAGTCCCTCAGGTCAGAAGGTGTCCAATATGCTACTGGGGAAGAGCGGAGGGCAATTCCAAGTAGCTCCAGAAAGAGTGAAGCGGCTGGGCCAAAGCCGAAAGGACGTTCAGCTGTGGATGTATCTGGAAGCGAAAAGAAGGTCCGATGCTGTAAAGAACAATATTGTATAAGTACGTGGAATGTAAGATCCATGAACCAAGGCAAGCTGGATGTGGTCAAACATGAGATGACAAGATTGAACATCGACATCTTGGGAATCAGCGAATTGAAATGGACGGGAATGGGTGAATTTAATTCAGGTGACCATTATATCTACTACTGTGGGCAAGTAACCCTTAGAAGAAATGGAGTTGCACTCATAGTCAATAAGAGAGTGGGAAAGGCAGTAATGGGGTACAACCTCAAAAATGACAGAATGATCTCAGTGCGTATCCAAGGAAAACCACTCAACATCACGCTAATCCAAGTCTATGCCCCAACCACTGATGCCGAAGAAGCTGAAGTTGACCGGTTCTATGAAGACCTACAACACCTTCTAGAACTAGCACCAAAAAAAGATGTCCTTTTCATCATAGGGGATTGGAATGCTAAAGTAGGAAGTCAAGGAGTAATCGGAATAACAGGCAAGTTTGGCCTTGGAGTACAAAATGAAGCAGGGCAAAGGCTAATAGAGTTCTGTCAAGAGAACAAGCTAGTCATAGCAAACACTCTTTTCCAACAACACAAGAGATGACTCTACACATGGACATCACCAGATGGTCAATACCGAAACCAGATTGATTACATACTTTTCAGCCAAAGATGGAGAAGCTCTATACAGACGGCAAAAACAAGACCAGGAGCTGACTGTGGCTCAGATCATGAGCTTCTTACTGCAAAATTTAGGCTTAAATTGAAGAATGTAGGGAAAACCACTAGACCACTCAGGTATGACTTAGATCATATTCCATGTGAGTACACAGTGAAGGTGATGTATAGATTTAGAGGATTAGATTTGGTAGACAGAGTGCCTGAAGAACTATGGATGGAGGTCTGTAACATTGTACAAGAGGCAGCAACTAAAACCATCCCAAAGAAAAAGAAATGCAAGAAAGCAAAATGGCTGTCTGATGAGGCTTTACAAATAGCTGTGGAAAGAAGGAATGCGAAAAGCAAGGGTGAAAGGGAAAGATATAAGCAAATGAATGCAGATTTCCAGAGAATAGCAAGGAGAGATAAGACGGTCTTCTTAAACGAACAATGCAAAGAAATTGAAGAAAACAATAGAATGGGGAAGACTAGAGATCTCTTCAAGAAAATTGGAGATATCAAACGAACGTTTAGTGCAAAGATGGGCATGATAAAGGACAAAAAAGGCAGGGACCTAACAGAAGCAGAAGAGATTAAGAAGAGGTGGCAAGAATACACAGAAGAACTATACAAGAAAGATCTTAATATCCCTGATGTCCATGCTGGTGTGGTCACTGACCCTGAGCCAGACATCCTAGAGAGTGAAGTCAAGTGGGCCTTAGGAAGCATTGCTAACAACAAAGCTAGTGGAGATGACAATATTCCAGCTGAGTTATTTAAAATACTAAAAGATGATGCTGTTAAAGTGCTGCACTCAATATGCCAGCAAGTTTGGAAAATGCAACAGTGGCCACGGGATTGGAAAAGGTCAGTTTACATTCCAATTCCAAAGAAGGGCAATGCCAAATAATGCTCAAAGTATCGCACAATTGCACTCATTTCACATGCTAGCAAGGTTATGCTCAAAATCCTACAAGCTAGGCTTCAGCAGTATGTGAACCGAGAACTACCGGATGTACAAGCTGGGTTTCGAAGAGGCAGAGGAACTAGAGATCAAATTGCTAACATTCGCTGGATCATGGAGAAAGCACGAGAGTTCCAGAAAAGCATCTACTTCTGCTTCATTGACTATGCAAAAGCCTTTGATTGTGTGGATCACAACAAACTGTGGCAAATTCTTAAAGAGATGGGGATATCAGACCACCTTACCTGTCTCCTGAGAAATCTGTATGCAGGCCAAGAAGCAAGAGTTAGAACCGGTCATGGAACAACCGATTGGTTCAAAATAGGGAAAGGAGTACGACAAGGCTGTATACTGTCACCCTGCTTATTTAACCTATATGCAGAGTACATCATGAGAAATGCCAGGCTGGAAGAATCACAAGCCGGAATTAAGATTGCAGGGAGAAACATCAATAACCTCAGATATGCAGACGATACCACCCTAATGGCAGAAAGTGAAGAAGAACTAAAGAGCCTCTTGATAAGGGTGAAAGAGGAGAGTGCGAAAGCTGGCTTGAAACTTAACATTAAAAAAACTAAGATCATGGCATCTGGACCCATCAATCCCTGGCAAATAGAAGGGGTAGAAATGGAAGCAGTAACAGACTTCATTTATTTGGGCTCCAAGATCACTGCAGACTGCAGCCATGAAATTAAAAGACGCTTGCTCCTTGGGAGGAAAGCTATGGCAAACCTAGATAGCATATTAAAAAGCAGAGACGTCACCTTGCCGACAAAGATCCGCATAGTCAAAGCTATGGTTTTTCCAGTAGTAATGTATGGCTGTGAGAGCTGGACCATAAAGAAGGCTGAATGCCAAAGAATTGATGCCTTTGAACTGTGGTGCTGGAGAAGACTCTTAAGAGTCCCCTGGACTGCTAGGAGGTCAAACCAGTCAATCTTAAAGGAAATCAACTCTGATTGCTCATTGGAAGGATTGATAATGCAGCTCAAGCTCAGATACTTTGGTCACCTAATGCGAAGAGAGGACTCTTTGGAAAAGACCCTGATGCTGGGAAAGATGGAAGGCAAAAGGAGAAGAGGACGGCAGAGGATGAGATGGCTAGATAGCATCACTGAAGCAATGAGCATGAAATTGAGCAAGCTCAGGGAGGCAGTGAAAGATAGGAAGGCCTGGCGCAATACGGTTCATGGGGTCACGAAGAGTCGGACATGACTTAACAACTGAACAACAACAATTTCCTTTTGGGAAACACACTGAAGTAGTATCTTCTTGTTTTTCAGATAGGAGATTTCTGTATTGTTTGCTCCAACTTCGTATCACAAACAATTAAAATTAAAAACTCTACTATGTAAGCAAATAGCATGCTTGAAAATGATGAGTTTCAATTTGTTCCTTTTCCACAATGTATCACAATAGATATAGTAGCTAATTAACACTGTCATATTAACAGAAGACAGTAAGAATACTTTTGTATTCTGAAAGTGACCTTTCCAGTCCCCTTCCATGTTTGAAGCAATGAGATTTTTAATAAGCTGAAAAGATAAAAAGCTGATCACAGTAATCATACATTTCTGATTTCATCTGATAAGATTTTAAGGGGTCTTTGAACTCATTTGTTAATAGTGCTAATTATAGAAAGACCTCATCAAACCTAACCTAGCATTGCAGAACATTGCTATCTCTGAATAGTGTCTTCAGATGCATAATTACAAGAATATACAGATGTTTACTATTGTATATTACCACCCAAAATACAGCCTGCTTCATAGGTTAAATTGCATTAGCTGCGATTAGTATCCCATTGATTGATGTCTCTCACAGGGAGACATACAACTTTTGAAGCTGTATCTAATTTGGTAGACTCAGAAGATCCACCAAAGCCCTGGACTCTGGATAGGTGTTTTTATATCTCCCTATAAGCGTTAGGGAGTTGCTTTATTTTGAAGGGGAAAAAAAGCAAGATACAAAGTGAAATATGAAACTTACAAATTTATATGTGAGTGTTTTCTATTGCCTCTATCCATATTCTATTCTATTACTATAATTTCTATATTACTATACTAATTACTATTACAATAACAATTACTATACTCCATTACTATTCAATTTACTATTACAGTATTTCCTCTGTGCTATACTCTATTGTATAACTATTCTATCACCATGATTTCTTCTTACAAACGCTGTTCTGCCTTAATTCCTCTCTCTAGAATTAATTCTGCTTTTTTCTTCTCTGATACTGGCCAGCAGGTACAGTTCTTGCAACTTTCCACATTGTGCTTTATCCTGGCACTTTTCCTTGCTCTGCCTCTGTACTTCTTTTCCTCTGGACCATAAAGTCTCTGTGAAGGAAAAATGCCTTCTTTTATTCCATGAAGGGCGGGGGTGGGGGGGGGGACATTTTATTTGGCTGCTTTTCTCTGTTTGCTGCTGCTGCTGCTGCTGCTGCTGCTGCTGCTGCTGCTGCTGCTGCTGCTGAGCTTCCAAACCGTGTGCATCTCCTCTCCTGTCTCCATCCCCAACTGTTTCAAGGCTGCAGGTTTTATAAGCAACTCTGCTGTGCTGAAACTGGGGGGGAAAGCTCAAATAGGAGGGGTGGGAGGCAGCACAGGTGCCTGCAATTGTTCCTCAACAGCCGGCTCTTCCACAATGCCATATAATGTTTACTACAATAACACCACAGACTCCTGCTTGCAGAAATACATCAGTAACTCCATTTGCAGAAAACATTTGTTAGAAGCATGCAGTATTCATAGTAGCTGGTTTGTATCCAATTCAAAGTTTTGAAAAACATCTGACTTGTCCTGAATCCTTTAAATCAGAATATTTATACTTTTAATATAATTGGGAATGAAATTAGGAAGATATTAAAAACAAACAAACAACAACAACAAAACCCCTCTCATCCCTATGGGTAGTATGTTATTTCTTCAATCTCCGGTCCTTTATCAGAGGCCTGGGAGTTTGAGGGTTCTGTGCAGTATCTTAGCTGTTGCTAGCACTGCACTCTTCTGGACAGAGAGCTCTGAGGTTGTTCCTGGGATCTGTTCGAGCCATTCTCCCAGCTTAGGAGTCACGGCCCCGAGTGCTCCTACCACCACTGAGACCACTTTGGCCTTTACTTTCCACATTCTCTCTATTCCCTCCTTCAGGCCCTGGTACTTCTCCAGCCTCTCATGCTCCTTCTTCCTGATGTTGCTGTCACTTGGCACTGCTACGTCTATCACTACTGCTGTTTCTGCCTGCATCTTACAACTTGCCACTATGAGGCCACTCTAGACAGTCTGCACCATATGTCCTGGCTAGTGTGGTAGACCCCTACTTCTACGGATCTGGTGCTTAGTGCCTGCTCCTGTGCTGCTATGATCAGTGTCTCAGTGCTGTCCTTTAGTCTTTCCAGCCATTGGTAAGATTTTCCAATGTCAGCCACCTCAGCTGTATATTGATGTCTGGTTGATTGGCCAGTACCTGCCTGTGTGTCTGGATCTGGAAGTCCCACAGGATCTTAGCATGTTATTCTCCATGATCTTCTGGCCACACCTCTCCAGTCCAAATGACATCCCAGTGTCCTCACTGTAGATCTGTGTCAGGTGGATCAGCAAGTCAATGTCTCATTCACTCTGACCATATAGCTTGATGTCATCCATGTAGAGGAGGTGGCTATAGTGGCAATGCAGAAGACCATTGTTATTTCAAGGAGTTTAGGTGACTTATTTTGATTTCTCATGCACATGTTAAGAAAGTTCACTGAGTCACAATAATGTTCAGCTGGCTTTTTTTTTTTTTTTCGCTTTTAGTTAGAAGTTGGGGGAGGGCAGGGAGAAGAGGAAACTCTCAGGATTGTTTAGATTAAGCACTAGCTTAGATATATAGTTCCCAGGCTCTTGGGATGAGCTGATGTAACATCTGGTCAAGGTTGGGCTCCCAGAGTCTCTGACTCCATGGAAACAGAGTCATGAGATTGCAGTGCCAGATTTTGATAAAAACCCTGGCATTGCCCCTTAAGTCTTGGAGCGTGGACAAAGGCCTTGGGACTAGGAGCTGTGTTATCTAAGCCATATTTGGGTCTCTCTGCTGTTGCCTTCTGGTAGCTCCTGAGAGTAGGGGAAGTTTTATCATCTTGCTTGGCATGTTATGCTTTTATACTATGCTTATGAATTTCTGTTTAATTTCATCTGCTAATTCTTATATTCCTGTTTATACCTGTTTGCTACAGTTAACAATAAAGCTTAAAATCTCATTACCTACTGGTGTGTTCTTTGTCTCTGGATTTAAAAGAACTAAAAGAACCTTTTGCCTTTGACAACTGACAATACAGTTGATGGCAGTTCCGCTCTTGAACTAGTATCTATATCCAATCCTTGTGATTATCTGGCTGAGGGGTTCAAGCCTATGCAGAACAGCATCAGGGACAGTGCACCACCTTGGTGTATGCCACACTTAATGGCCACTTCTTTGAGCTATCTCTTGAGTTGACTTCCTGTATTGTATTCCAATTCCACTGAGTTTTTGAGGAAGATCCTTAGTGTCCTGATGACTTTGTATAACACCAGGCATTCATAGATCCATGAGTGTGGCACTGAGTTGTAGGCTTTCCTATAGTCAATCCAGGCTGTGCTCAGATTGGTCTGTCTAGACCTTGAGTCTTGGGTGACTGCTCTATCTATGAGTAACTGGTGTTTTGAGCCTTTGGTGTTGTTCCCAATGCCCTTCTGAGCTGTGTTCATGTACTGGCCCATATAGTCTTGTAGCTTTGTGGCTATGATACCTGATAGGACTTTCCATGTTGTGGGGAGGCAGGTTATTGGCTTGTAGTTGGATAGTGCTGTTCCCTTGTGGGGTCTTTCATGATCAGCACTGTCCTTCCTTTGTTAGCCAGTCTGGGTTGGAGCCTGCTGCTAGCAGCTGGTTCATCTATGCTGCTAAGCATTCATACACTGCTGTTGGTTTCTTTAGCCAGTAGGTGTGGATCATGTCCAGGCCAGGTGCTGTCCGGCTCTTCATGTTCTTGACCCACTGTTGGATGTCTGCTACTGTGATGGTGATTGCTGTGGTCTGCTTTCAGGTCCTGCAGCCACTTTGCACTGGTGTTATACGCCTTCTCTTTCTCCCATATGTTCTTCCAGCCCTGTTCAGTTTCTACTGTTGGTGGCTCTGCTGTTACTGTGTTGACGCACTGCAGTTGGGAGTACACTTTGGAATGTTCTTTGGAAAACAAGGCATTTATCTTCTTGGCCTCTGCTTCTCTAGTGTATCTCCTTAGCCTGGTAGCAAGTGCTGTGAGCCTTTTTTTTAGCAGTCCCTAGGGCTTTAGACAGAGTCAGGCCCTTGTATTTTTTCAGTAGCCGAGTCTTATCCTTAATCTCCACATCCTTCTGTAGTTCTACCAGCTGACTAACTTCTCTCTGAGCTGCCTTGATCTTAGCCTCCAACCTCATTTTCTGGGGTGGGAGTTATCTACTGCTGTTGTTCTTGGTCATGTAACCAAACATTTCCAGGATTACAGCAGCTGTAGCATATACCAGTTCATTGGTTTGAGTTATGGTGGTAGTAGGGATTGCCGTGAGGGCTCTATTGGTATCTTCTACAGGTGAAACTCGAAAGATTAGAATATCGTGCAAATGTTCATTTATGTCAGTATGGCAACTCAAAAGGTGAAACCAATATATGAGATAGACGCATTACATGCAAAGTGAGATATGTCAAGGCTTACTTTGGTATAATTGTGCTGATTATGGCATACAGCTTATGAAAACCCCAAATTCACAATCTCAGAAAGTTAGAATATTACATGACATCAATAACACAAGGATTGGAAATAGAACAATATCGGACCTCTGCAAAGTATAAGCATGCAGATGTACTCAGTACTTGGTTTGGGCCCCTTTTGCAGCAATGACTGCCGCAATGCGGCGTGGCATGGATGCTATCAGCCTCTGGCACTGCTGAGATGTTATGGAAGACCAGGATGCTTCAATAGCGGCCTTCAGCTCCACTGCATTGTTCGGTCTCATGTCCCTCATCTTTCTCTTGGCAATGCCCCATAGATTCTCTATGGGGTTCAGGTCAGGCGAGTTTGCTGGCCAATCAAGCACAGTAATCCCATGGTCATTGAACCAGGTTTTGGTACTTTTGGCAGTGTGGGCAGGTGCCAAGTCCTGCCGGAAAATGAAGTCAGCATCCCCATAAAGCTCGTCTGTGGAAGGAAGCATGAAGTGCTCCAAAATCTCCTGGTAGACGGCTGCATTGACCCTGGACTTAATGAAGCACAGTGGACCATCACCAGCAGATGACATGGCTCCCCAAATCAACATAGACTGTGGAAACTTCACACTGGACTTCAAGCATCGTGCATTGTGTGCCTCTCCATTCTTCCTCCAGATTCTGGGTCCTTGGTTCCCAAATGAGATGCAAAAGTTGCTCTCATCAGAAAAGAGGACTTTGGACCACTGGGCAACAGACCAGTTCTTTTTGTCTGTAGCCCAGGTAAGACGCTTCTGACGTTGTTTGTTGTTCAGGAGCGGCTTGACAAGAGGAATACGACATTTGAAGCCCATGTCCAGGATCCGTCTGTGTGTGGTGGCTCTTGATGCACTAACTCCAGCCTCAGTCCACTCCTTGTGAAAGTCCCCAACACTTTTGAATGGCCTTTTCCTGACAATCCTCTCCAGGCTGCAGTCCTCCCTGCTGCTTGTGCACCTTTTTCTACCACACCTTTCCCTTCCACATAACCTTCTATTGATGTGCTTTGATACAGCACTTTGGGAACATCCAACTTCTTTTGCAATTACCTTTTGGGGCTTTCCCTCCTTATGGAGGGTGTTAATGATGGTTTTCTACACAACTGTCAGGTCAGCAGTCTTTCCCATGCTTGTGATTCCTACTGAACCAGCCTGAGAGACCATTTAAAGGCTCAGGAACCCTTTGCAGGTGTTATGGATTCATTAGCTGCTTAGAGTGGGACACTTTGAGCCTAGAATATTGAACCTTTTCACACTATTCTAATTTTCTGAGATTGTGAATTTGGGGTTTTCATAAGCTGTACGCCATAATCATCACAATTATACCAAAGTAAGGCTTGACATATCTCGCTTTGCATGTAATGCATCTATCTCATATACTGGTTTCACCTTTTGAGTTGCCATACTGACATAAATGAACATTTGCACGATATTCTATTTTTTTAAGTTTCACCTGTAGCATACTATCTTATGGTACTTCTCCACCGAGCCTTGGTAATTGGCCTCAAGGTAGACTGTAGCTAGTTTATCCATGAACTTATGGATCATATCAACTTCTGTGCTCTGTCATGGAGTGTAGCAGTGACGTTCCATCTTCAAGTGTTCTTAACAACAGCCAGTTCTTCTTTTGGGTCTTCTTTGCTCTGGAGCGTAATATGTAGTTGGTCTATCTCAAGTTGTGAGAGCAGCTTCCACTTCACTATGTTGAAGCATTGGGTAACTAGCTGTTTCTCAGTTAGTGTGAATGTAGGTCTTCTGTCCATCCATAGTTCCCTCATACGTTTCATATATTCCCTCACATTCAGTCTACTAATAGAGGTGAATAATTCAGTCTACTGTTGTAGTAGCATTCCATCAGTTCCAAGTTCTCTTGTCTCATCCATAATCACTTGTTTATTTCCTCAGAAATTCGATATATGTTTTTTCCTAGATGTCCATTCTTTATTTTTACAAGTAGAAGGAATATAAAAGAATGTTACATGCTAGTATGCATAAAGCTCTCCTGTCAGTTTTTCCCACCCCCCACCCCCCACCTCCTAAGTCTCTATACATTTTAAGAAACATGAAAAATATACAGAAAAAAGAAGGGAAACATATCTAGGACTATTAATTGTAAAGGCACAGATATAAAATTGTAATTAGAATACTGAGAGGAATAGAAAGAAAAGGGAGAAAAACGCATGTGCTAAAATAAACTTCAAAAATGTTCCAGATTTGAAAGGTCTTCAAAAAAGTGAATCAAATTCTTTACATGCAAAACCTGTTGTGTTTTCCATTTATTTAATGTTGCATCTTTAAAATAAGTAAATATTTACAATATGTGTTAAAATATTCTGTCAGCAAGAAGAAGGAAACCACTTTCTCTTTGCACTGAACTAGCTGGTGAATCACACTGCTAAGAATTTTGTTCAAAACGGAGGCTTTGAATTTTTAACAAGACCCTGCATAAAGCTATCTTTTGAAATGCTGTTTCTACAATCTAGCATTTTTTATTAGAAGTAATATTTGAATTGAACATACTTACCTTCCTCTGCCAAGCAGTACCTAAAATGATCCTTGGAAGGAACTGCCCCACATAGTTAACAAAAAGGTTGCCAATTTAGGATAGCAAAATTTGGTCAATAGGTCATTGGCATTACTAGCCCACAAGAAATAGAATGAAACAGTCTTTTACAGCCTGTACTGAATTTGTAAGGAATATTTTCCAAATGTGGAATCAGACCAATAGAGATAGAATTAGAACCTGAATTCAGTGAATTAATCACAAATAATGATTAAATATATCTGTTTATGACCAAGGGTTTGAATCAATACTATATCATGATAAATGAGATTTTTTGCAAGAAAACCAACATATGACCAACTATGCATGAAAATCTTCCTTAGTACAGACCTTGGAATTGCCCACATGGGACCTGAAACTATAATAAGAACAAATTGTCCTCGTTCCTTGCATGGTGAGCAGAACCATTTTGTAGTGTCTTGAATAGGCATAGAAACAGAGCAAAATGGACTGTTTAGAGTTCACTGAACATCTGCTACATTTTGTGGAAAGGAATATAACTGGATGAAATGTGTTGGAGGTTCAGTAAGAACAAACATTGACCATTCCCTTTAGCATTTTTCTATCATATTGACATTTTAGGACAAGGAAGCGTCTAAAAGCATCATAGTGTTCACTCTCTCTTTGGCTGAAAGGCATGCCAGCAGACCTGGCTCCTGAAAATGACAAAAAGCTAATTTTCAATATTGGAAAGCCTATTAGGGCTCAAGACAGGACCAGTGTCCAAAGCATGTTGGATCAGACTAAACATGAATACATGACTTACCTGCCAAAAGGAACTGTTCAATAATCTTAATCAGACCTAGTTTGGATTTTTGCAATTGTTTGGATCATAATATCAGTGGCAACAAACTGACCAAGGACCTCTATTTCATTTTTCTCTATGCAAATGTAGACTTTTTAGTGACCCACTGTATATTCCTTCAGTGGAGATATATAGTGTATGTGATCTGCGGCAAAAAGGTGGAGATCGCTGATGAAGAAAGGAGGTGAATTATACAGTTTCATGTGGTGTCATTTGGGAATAGACTAGCTGCCACTTTTGCATAAATGAACTCTGGAAGAGAATGTGATAGCTTTGGTGTGCAGCCACCATAATTTGTTGCATAGACAAAAATCAAATCCTCAATTCATTTGTATTCAAGTCTGCCCATCACCAGAAAGCTGAATCTCTCCTAATTTGCAATTAAAAACCAACCAACAAACAAAAATCTGTCTCAATTCCTTTTTTCTCAATCAGACTTAGCAAGGTATCAATGACGGCATGGGTATTTTCTATACAGGAAGAAAACATATGTACTGGACATGTTACACATCAAGGTGGCAAAAGATACATAGTGTACTTCTGTCTGATGGAATGAGACTGTCCATAGTATTTAGGAGGGTGTGGGTCATGATGGTATCACATACAAACTGCTGTAGCCAAAACCTGGCTCACTTAAAGCAACCAAATCACTTTGAAGATACAACATACATTTTGAGTTCCACATTTATTAAAGCTTCTTTAGTGATACATCTCATGATAGTAATTTGTACAGAAGTGTACCTTTGCAAGGTGATGGTGGTGGGATTTTTCCCTCCCACAGAGGTGAGAATAATTATTTGAGAAAAAAAAGTCCTTCCTTTAGTATTGAATCCATCATTACTAATGAAAATGTTAATGGTTTGTTAGCATACCAGCTCAACTCACAGTGACAGATCCTGCCATTAGAAAGCAACCTTTTCATTCAATATAATGCAACAGAGTATGATTTAGTCATATGTAATTAGGATGCAAGATAGAGATGCCAAATTATCTTTGCCTTAAAGAATAAATTTGATCGATTCAAGATTGAAGCTGTTAAAGTAGTAACATAGCACAACCTGCCTCTCTGCATCAAATATTTTAATAAATAACTACAGTTATTGCACTGAAGCTGTAAAGAGAAGTGTTAAATATCAGGAGGTTCAGATATTGCAGTCAGTCATATAATAGGTCATCTGAATTTTCCTAGCTCCCATGAACATTTCTTCTCAGATAGGAATATTTGCTTAGCCCAATATTTTGTTCTTTCTAAAGAAGAGATTCGAGGTATCTCTCCATCTCTCTCTCTCTCTCTCTCTCTCTCTCTCTCTCTCTCTCTCTCTCTATCTCTCTATCTCTATCTCTATCTCTATCTCTATCTCTATCTCTATCTCTATCATCTATTTCAGGAAAAGTGTCAGCATGCCACTGTTAAATCAACACAATATCTCTTTTGTAATGATAGCCACATCCAGTTCTCCCCTAACCTAGCTCCACTGCTCAGGTTGCCAAAACAATTGGCACTGCTCTTTTGAAGCTTACTGAGTAACCACAGTAATTAAGTATTTGGAAGCAGCCTGTCAGGCAAGGTTGCCAAAGCTTCCAAAGATTAGGATACTTAGATCCCAATTCTTCTTAGAACATACTTAAGATGCAGGAAAGCCAAACTGTTGTCACCATTTTTCATGTTAATACACACAAGCATACATACATACATACATACATACATACATACATACATACATAATATTCATACACATGCACAAATAAATTTAATTTATGTTTCAGAGGTTAGACATATTTGTATCAAAGAAGAATCCATTACTAGGAACTTTGCCCTCCCCAGATTGAAAGCCCTTTCAAGAGCCATTAAAAACATAACTGAGATCTTGAGTTATTTTGGGGATCTGCAATTCAGTGTATCAAGTGCTGGGAAGGACAGAACTTTCCTCCCTCTTCATACTGCTTCTTTTAAGAAGGATCTATTGAATCTCTAAGGCATTTCCTAAAATCTGTCTTCCACTGGGGAACTAAGGATATGTGGATCATGGTAACTCTGATCCATGCCACCATGGCATGTGTTCAATGTTTCAAAATGTCTCTATTACTGTTGTCTAATATGTGCATGCATGAACACCACTAGCCTTGTTGTATATTTATTTCTAGGCAAATGTTTTCCAAACATGCATCAGTTCTGCACACAGCTTTCCCAAACAATTTCTCAAATGTATTATAATTTTTGAACTGTGAAATATTTCAAGTCGACACTAGCAGATTCTGTTTTGATGGATTGTGGCATTTGGCTTGAAAATGACAAATTACTTTTACATCTCTATCTGAGGCAAGGTTTGTTCCCAATTGTTCATCAGCTACCTGAACTTGTATCCAGCTTAAAAAGGAAATATACCAGTCTTGGCTAAATCCAAGCAGGCAATAGAGGAAAACATGGGTCAACATCCAGTAGAAAAAGCAGAGAAGAGAAGAGAAGAGAAGAGAAGAGAAGAGAAGAGAAGAGAAGAGAAGAGAAGAGAAGAGAAGAGAAGAGAAGAGAAGAGAAGAGAAGAGATGGGCTAAACAACAGCAAGCTGAAACAAAAAAGTGTGCTTATTGCTTAAATCATGCTTTCTTCTGTAAACTCAAGGCTACGCACTCAGATTCTCCCTACAACAACCTTTAGAGGGAAATTAGATGGAGTGGCTGAAAATCATTCAGTGAGCTCCATGATCAAGGGAAGACCTGAACCTAGATCTTCCTAATTGACATCAGACAGCATAACTACTCAGCCATATGTTGAAGAATTTCAGTTCTTTGCCTGGCTATTGCTGGTTTCTTCCTTCTATCATTGGTGCTCTTCAGACTCAACCTCGTTTTCAGAATTGGAAGGACAAACTTCCTGTATCCCAGAAGTATGACTTCAAACTAATTTCTTCAAGAGCCAAAGAGTTTCAGGATCCTAGTCTCAGATGCAATTTGCTTCTCTTAATTTAACTCCGCTAACTGATTTAAGTTATATTTATAACACAAATATAAAATGCATATGTACATTGAATATACACATATTTTGCTGTTCTTTAGTAATGGTGGAGAATATGACTCTTGAAAATGTATGAAAGACTGGACTTTTTGACCTTTTCTTTCTTTTTGTTGCAGAAAGGTCCTGAGTGCTCAGCACTTCCTGGAGGGACCATATGAGATGCAATTTTGTTAATAATAAAGTCAGTGGAGGAAATTCTGAACAGAAGCAGTCTCTGCCAAAACAGCAACAACCGTGTGGCTCTAAATGCAAAGAACATTTTTACAGTGAAGAGAAAGAAAAAGCGAAGTGACCCAATGGTTTGTTAACATTTTCAAAAGAAAGCACTATCCCCTATTGTCATTGAATTTATATATATTGATATGTGTAAAATCTTGGACATAAACCTATAGAGCAGAAATCCCCTTGCAGAGTGGAAAATAAAATAGATTACATTGATATCAACCCACACATCCTTAATTTCCATCTACTGATTCTGGTACTACCACTTGCCACTACTACTCTACCACTGTGACTTTGTTGTTGTTAGTATTGCTGTTATTTATTTTTTTTAATCTACACTTCATATGCACATTTTGTTGTAATTTTAGGTTGTATCTTTTCCTCTTTAAAAGCTTACTGATCTAAGTAGGTGAATGCATGCTCTCCAGACTAAATCTGAGCCAAATTGTCTGATTTACAATTCCATAATCAATTCAGTATGAAACCAGAGGGAAGTCAGAGTAGAATACAGGACTGAATACAGGACTGAATAAAATAAAATTAAATTAAATAATTGAATCTATGCACACCTTCAAAGATTCTCAGTAAATTTCCTGGAAACTCAAAACTGCCAGTTTTTATTACCTTTATGCTGTCGGGTGAAACTCTATGTATCTTTTTCTTGTGTATCTTTTTTAACAATGAGAAAGGACAAATTACATTTTTGGAGCTTTCCTAGGAGTCATTATGTACTTATTATGAAAGTGCCATTGAAGTTCTGTGGTTTTATTGTGGGCAGTAGGGGACATAAAGTATGTTCTAAAATGTTGCTTTAAAAGCATATTAAAAATAGTGTTCTGACACATTCTTGTACAATGAGGACTTATATTAAGCATTTATAGCAGCCACAAATTCACAGTATGGTTTTGATGCAGTAATAAAAACAGAAAGAAATTGGGTCCAACTGTGATTTTACAACTGGAACAAAGGGTTGAAAGTTTAAAACTTATCTCCAAATTCTCTTTGTTTCACATTTTTAGTTAAGCTGCATATCAACTGGATGAAACCCTTTACATGACAAAAGACATTTGCAAATTAGGGCCTTCAGTTATGTCAAAAAGACAAGTAATTTGAATAGAACATAATCACCTAGGGTCAACATTTCTTCATAGTTACTATCCTGATATTAAAGGAGTTCATAAATGCCAATTCATTTATAATTCACTCTTTTACATTTATTAAGATAGAGAAGTCCTGGCATTCTTTCAGCATTATACTTATACTGCAAAATATCAGCAACCTATTACATTTAAGAATACAGTCAAGATTTCAGTGGACATCATACATTTAACCCAAGCTTCAAGAATGATAGGAACACCCCTTTTCACTAAAGGCTCTCTCAAATAAAAATGTTGCCTTGAGTGTCCTCATGAATGTTATTAACAAATATTATGCTTAGATATAAAGGTAAGGACTTAATTCAAATATCTTACTTGCAAACACGCTATAACTATACAGTAGTTTAGCATGATATGTGATCCTGGCCAAATCTAAAAGAGCTACGGATTATATTTCAAATCTCTTTAGGAGTTGCCTGCCTGCTGCAATGTGTGTTCAGCAAAGCAGTACTGTATATAGCCAAACCTAAGCAGGACAAATAGCATTCTGAACCTCCTACCCATAATCTTGGATAAGATTAGATAGATTTGGGAATGTGTGTTTTGTTTATTATAAAGGTAAAATTCTTCCAAAGGATTAGCAGGAGAAACTTGTGGCCTTCTCGATGTTGCTAAGATATACCGCTGAGGATCCCTCTTCATTAGCCATGTTGGCTGGAACTCTTGCACACTATAATTTTTGGACTTTCAAAGACAAACACTCAGAAACTTCATCATAGCTGAAGTGCCTTCCTTAGCCTAACTTTACAGTGACTAAATTTGTCCTTCATGGTCAAGGGATTCTGGCTTCTTTTAAAATCCCTTGATGATGTGTAGGCTAGGACGAATAAAGCTAAAATTTAGGTCCTGGACCACCTAAACAGCATCCACCCCAATATACAATTCACTATGGAAAAAGAAATGGACGGCAAACTTCCATTTCTAGACACTTTGGTCATACGCAAACCAGACCTCAAATTAGGACACAAAGTTTACAGAAAACCCACCCACACGGACTGGTATCTACACAAAAACTCCAACCACCACCCACGCCAGAAAAGAGGCATTATCAAAACCCTCATGGATCGTGCCAATCGGATCTGCGAAACCCAATTCCTAGACTCTGAACTTAACCACCTTAATTGGGTCCTGCAAGCGAATGGCTACTCCAAGAATGAAATAAAAAGAGCCATCAAACCAAGAAACCAACATGCGACTGAAGAAGAAAAACAGCCACCCACCAACAAAGTATTTCTGCCCTACATCAAAGGGGTCACAGACCGCATGGGAAAACTGATGGAAAAACACAATTTCCAAACAATCTTCAGACCCACCAGAAAAATACAAGTGCTAAAATCAGCAAAAGACAAAAGGGATCCCCTCACCACCGCAGGAGTATATCGCATACCATGCAGCTGCGGGCAAGTATACATCGGGACCACAAAACGCAGCATCCATACCAGGATAAAAGAACACAAAAGACACTGCAGGCTACAGCAACCAGAAAAATCGGCAGTAGCTGAACATGCTCTCAGGCACACTGGACACAAAATCCTATTTGAAAACACAGAGATACTGGACAACACAAACAGCCACTACACCAGGCTATACCGGGAAGCCATTGAGATTCACAAACACCAGCACAGTTTCAATAAAAAAGAGGAGAGTCTAAAAATCAACAAAACCTGGCTACCAATCCTGAGAAATACAGCCTGCAAAAGGTCAACGAACTCAGCTCAGCCACCAGGACATGCGAACAACTCACACAATGAACATGCTAATCACCCTCAACAGCCACTCGTTAACAACTCAATAGAAGAAGGGACCCTGCCTGGCCCACAGGAAGATACACAGATCTCCTGACACCTGGGCAAGCAGCCACTCATTAGCACCCCATACCCCCCCCTCCACATCTCTATAAATACCCACAAAAGGGTCACACCATCCTGGGCACAGAGAGAACTGCTCCTGTCTGTGCTCCTGTACTCTGAAGATGCCGGTCACAGATGCTGGCGAAACGTTAGGAAACAGAACTTCCAGACCACGGCCACACAACCCGGAAGATCCACACCAGCCTTCGTATGCCGGCCGTGAAAGCCTTCGACAATACAAAGCTAAAATAAATAAATAAATAACAGTGGGCCAGAATAGGACTAATGTTCTACCCTAAAAACAAGGAGATGAATATATTTGTATCTAAACCACTAATTGCAGTCTTTGAGTAGTGTCCGAAAGTCAAATATATTAAAACAGCAAATCCAACAGGTAAGTTACTAACTGCTACTTCAAAATTTCATAATCCACTATGTTCATAGGAGATGTTCTTTTCTTTTCTTTTCTTTTCTTTTCTTTTCTTTTCTTTTCTTTTCTTTTCTTTTCTTTTCTTTTCATATATATATTATATATATAATATATACCCCAAACTGACAGCTGTTTCTTTTTGGATGTGCAAACGGTATAATGTCACTTCCTTGTAGGAGCAATTTGCAGTTATCCTAGCATCCCTAAAGTTGCTGAAAATGCTATGGGTCTGTTTCATCACTGGAAACATGCTTGCAGTATACATTTGGTACCAGTCAAATTCAGTACTGGTACCTATAGCTGAGAATACAAACAAACAGTTTAAAACAGTTTTCAGAAGCAGGAGTCTTTTCCATCAGATGATCTAAGTTAAATTTTCTTACTTCTCAAAAAGCTTTGAGGCAAAATAAAAAGCTTCCATTCATATATCATGTTCTCCTCTACACACACACACACACATTACATGCAAACACGATTTTGTGCTTCATACATTTTCATTGTTCAACAGAATTTCTTTTGAACTTCTACATTGCTATCAAAAACTTCTATGCAATAGACTGCAGTGTAACTTAAAATATTTTTGTGGCCAATTCATTGACTGTTAATTGTATACCAAGAGACACATTTTCCCTCAATGCCAGCTTGTATTGCACTATTGAGGCATGAGAACTAGAATCCAAAGTATTATCTCTGTTATCTGAACTGGCTTCCTGAAACATCAACAGGCACAGGGTGCTTTTTAAGTACTTTTCATTGTGTTCTGCTCTGCTGCGCCAGTTCAAAATGGCTTTCTGTCTTGCTCCACTGGTTTCATGGAGGTGGGGATTGATCTGTGAATCTCTTGCATGATATGTTTGAAATATTTATCTGAGGTTGAGCTGTCAGGAGGTGTCCAACTCACTCATTACGAGGCAGCAGAGGGAGGCAGTGCTGTCAGAAAGTTACTATTTTCACAAGATATAGCTCTGTTTTGATTTTTATGGACAGCAGGTTCTGTGCTTTGTTAGCCTTTGTTCTGGAAAAGCAGGAGCTTAATTGAAACAGTCAAAATGTTAATGTAATGGTGAGTTATAGAGTAATGTAAAGTACTTGATTATCTTGACTACTCTTTTCTTTTTTTCTCCCACTCATCTTTTCTACCCATTTTCTCTGGAGTTATCATTCCTGCTTCCTGTCCACCATTTCCAGTTTTGTCAACTTCAGTGGCCAAATGCCAATTGTTACCAAGGCCAAATTGTCTATCATTGTTTCAATCACAGCGCTCCACTGATTTGTGTAGGACTGAGGTTGGGGTGGGGGTGGGGGTGGGGGGTGGGGGGAAAAAACAGTGTCTACAAAAATATAGGCTGAGAAGAATTGTTCCAGTAATACCCCGTGCATAGCAAACACTTTATTTAACTTTTTTTAGTCATCAGGTGGTTCTACCATTGGTTACTTAATAGGTAATAAAATGTCAAACAAAATAAGGGAGCTCAATTTCTGGTTTTATCCTCTAATTCTCTTCTGTTTCTTTCTCTGGAACTTAACACTGCAATCCATTCAGCATGCACACAAGTTTTAAAATACCTAAGCCTAGTTGCTTCATTATATGCATAAACAGACAAGTATTTCATGCATTTTATAAAGTACCTAAATTTGTCATTCTATTTTTATAGTATTTTTATTAAACATTACAATTAAAAAGATAAAAGCTAATAAAACAAAAAGAAAAAGAAAAAAATAGGAAGTGCAGAAAAGAAAAAAAATGGAAAAATAGAAAAGAAAGGAAAAAAAGAATATAGTATAGAAAAAGAATATATATATGATCAATATAAATGATTTCACCCTTCATCAGAAATATAAACAATTTTAGTAACTTATCACCTCTTAAATTGCAGCACATGATCTCTTCTTCCTACGCCTCATCTCTTATCTACTGTATAAATAAATCCTTAAAGCCTTATTGTTCAGTCCTCATCAGCAAAAGTCCATTAAGGGTTACCAGAGATAACAACATATCTATTTTAACCTTGATCAAATAAACCAACTTTATATTCCTTCCTTTTACTTTTCACAATCTTGATCTGCAAATAATGTCCTCAAAGTTCATTCCTTTTCATTTTTTCTTAGTTCCTTCTCACAAAATTCTTCAAACCTTTAATAAATCTCTTTTGTAAATCCAATTTAGGAAAATTATCCAGGTCATTCTCTTGGTTTGTTATTTGTATGTCCCTTTTAATTATTCAGACATCAGCCACTTTCATTTGTATATATAGTATAGCATCTTTTTCCATATCATTCTTGTAGCCTGTCATTTTTAAATCCACTTTCAGGTCAATCTCATTCTTGTCTGTTATGACTGGTTCCTCTTCCATAATATCTTTTAAACACAGTCTATCTATAACAGCAGACACTCCTAAAATTAACTTCTGGGTCCATTGTTCACAAATAACCTTCAATATGTCGAATGTTAAAGTATTTTTCTGTATTAGTAAGTCAAATTTAAATGTTCTTCTCCTTTGATTGTAATATTTCGTTCCTTCTAGTTCCCTCTAGTATCCAACCTTCAAAGTCCCATCCTATCATGTTTTTTTTTAAGAATTCAACAAAGGCATGTTTCCATGGGAAGAATTCTTGTAATTAATTCCAAATGCTTATTTCAAATCCATGTGGACTCTTAGTCTGTTTGTAACTTTTCAAAATCAAATTTCTAATCACCCTTTTGCTGTTTATTATTTTTTAAAAGTCCTTAAACTTGTATTTAAAATTTCTTTCACTAAGGATTGACAGAAACTCACCCGGTATTTTCAGATTTGTCAATCAAAGGTTCCTAATAGCTAAAAAGCACTTCACAATTTCCAAAAGTGATTAGAAAAGGAAGTATGCAAACCCAGTGTCCTTAAAGGTGCCAATCATGGTTTGAGGAAAATGGCTATTCCCTTATCTCCCAGAACACTTGTGGGTGATCTCAAGTCTACTCCTTGTCCAGAGAGGAATTACAAAGAGGTAGTCTACTTGCCAGCTCTTCATTCTGCCACAGACGCTTTTTCTTTCCTCCACTTTTAGCAGAACCGTCTTCAGTTCACCATTTCTTCCCCGGAAGTCCAAAGTTCTCTGAACTGTCATTTTTAATTATGTGTAGCTCTATGTTTGTAACTGTGTACACATATTTCAAACAACAAGACTGTTGAAACACTAATTGACTGTCGTGTGATGTAGAATATTATCTTTTGGTCAAATTACTGTATATTGATGCATGACCCAACTCTCAGCTTTATGCAAGGAATTCTTTTGGGACTGTGCAAAATAAATAAATAAATAAATAATAAGGGAAAAGAACCTTTTCTGCCCTTTGAAATTGCAGCTTTTATTTTGCTTTGATTAAGATACTGATGATTGCTAGTTATTATGAGATAATATAAAATTGAAACAGGTATATTTTGAAATGACCTGAATCAAATGATGACACAAGAGCCTGCTTTGTTGCTGAGCAAGATGATTTACATTGTATTCATTTGTAGATACTTTCTTCATTGTGCAAGGAAGGTTTTTTTTTTTTTAAATTAAATAAATAAAAGTATTTTGATAATAAAAAAAATAAAAGCATTTTGATAATTTTCTCTTTGATAGTTAACAACAACAACAACAACAACAAAACTTTAGACAAATAAGAGTGATATAAATTAAAAGCACTGCGTTCTACTGTTGTGGCCTTTTCTACCCTTACTCAAAGTTATAGTGTGGCAAAATAAGATTCTGAAAAGCAATCAAAAAAGGACCAAAAAGTGCACTATAAAAACTGAGCTGAAAGAATCTAACATAAAATCTCATCAGAACAATTCATATAGTGATCTGTGTCTAACTGTTGGTGTTACCCATTCTACCTCTAGCATCTGGTGCAGCTCATTGGCCTTCCATGTTACCAGAGTCAAAGATGGTAAAGTCTTGCAAAGAGATTATAGTGTTGTTGATATGGTCACTAACATACCTACAGCTGAAGGAAGAACTAGAAGGAAGAAAGCACGCAGGCATCTGGATCCTCTTTTTCTTACCTGGCCACAACTTTCCTAGCCTGACTGACCACGTTGCTGAGCTTCCAAACCTACAGTAAATAATAATTAGAAAAGACATTCCAGTGAAACTCAGGAAAGTCACCCTAATACACTATGTATGGCTCAAAACACCAGATGGGTTAAAAGGGGATAGCTTTGTATATCCCCAAATATTAAACATACTATATATTAAACAAATTGGGGGGAAAAACATATAATCAATAAAGTACTTGAAGCCAAAATCAATAGAATAGTTTATTAAATAGAATTCAACAGAACTATGACAAAACAAAACAAAACAATGGAATTGTGATAGCAATCTGAGTGAGTGAGAGAGGTGGTGACTAAATCTGAAACATAAATAAATAAATAAACAAACAAACCCAAGGGATCTCAAGAATCCTCAAATCAGATTAAGTTCGAATTATCGAAATGGAGTCAAGATAAAGACGGTGTGTTAAATACAACCATGAGCATAGTGAACACTAAATCTCTCATACAGTATCTTGCCTATACAATCTTGCCACAATTTAGGCTGAAGCTAAAGTCCATCCAGAGCTATTGAGAAAGCAGACAAAACAATCTTTTTAGACTAGGTACTGGAAACTGCTGATAGTTCTTTATGCCCCCAACAAGCTGTGGACTACCATATCTAAGAAAAAGTAATCCGGATGACAACTAGATGGCAGCAAAGAGGTAGCACTTTCAGTATCTATTTGCAGTGAACTAGGATTTCTTTGGTGGCACAGATGTGTAAGCCCTAGGCAGACCCATGTTCCAGCAAGGTCTCTCCTCCATCGAATCTCACCCATACAAAAAATGTTTGCTTACTGGAAAAGACTCTTGTCTCTTGGGCAGCTTTTTAAACTGGGAGAGACCTTGGGATGCAGATAGCTGTGTCGCTTCTTGCCCACCACCCTCAGGGTACCAAGTCCACTTGTTCTAATACGAATGCAGCTCTCTCCTGGCAAAACAGAGGGAAAATTCTAAGTTGTTGAAAATGAAGACTAGCTGAGTTCCCTGTGTTTGCCTCACTTTATTGTAAGGTATTGTTACAGTCACGGTGGAGAACATTTTTGCTTTCATAACAGGTACCATAAGGGAAACAATTGTGTTTAAGTGAGAGCTCTCCAAAGCTAATCATTGTTGAGATTGGAATGCAGATTGACACAGATTTTAATAGAATGGATTATTCACAGACAGGGAGCATTAAAAGACTCTCTTGGATTGCTCTTAAGGCCATTTTTCTTTCTTCTGCTGAATTTTAACTTCCAGTTTAATTAGTTCTTCTATAGTGATCAGTCCAGAAGGAGACTTATGGGTACCTATCTGTGTATGTAATTTATCAAACTCAGTAGTTACCAGCAGCATAAAGTTAAGGAGGCAAGATGTTATATATGTAATTATATAGTTTAGGTAAGGTTATTTGTTGTTACCAGGAAAGACAACTTGAGGATTTGTGGAGGGTTGTTTAATAGTCCAATCTGCTTGAAGTCTTGGAATAAGGTGCACTGTAAATCCGTTTTTCTCCTCCAAGGGCTGATCATTCAATTAATTGCATATGGCAGAAGAATGCAGTAGTTTTAATTCTGTAAGAGAGCCAGTACACAGTTTTTTGAATCATATTCCAAACTGGTTATTGAGTACAACATTTGGCAGTTCTATAATAGTGTCAGTAATAGCATGCACACTG
This sequence comes from Liasis olivaceus, assembly GCA_030867105.1. NCBI lineage: Eukaryota > Metazoa > Chordata > Lepidosauria > Squamata > Pythonidae > Liasis > Liasis olivaceus. Next base: position 89,776,182 of record CM061348.1, on the reverse strand, counting down.
TGCTGTGTAGTCCAAGCACATGAATAACCTTTCATAAAACCATGAAAAGTGTGAATATGTTTACACACGTTAGTTAATAGACATAAAGAGAGAAATTGGATCATGGTGGATTCAACTATATTTATATATTTTATTTAGACAATCCACATGCTGCCCAATCCCAGTGACTCTGCGTGGTGTACAAAGATAAAGTAGCAGCAATAAAATCAAGCAATCAATTTAAGTCATAAGAATTAGAAGCATAAAACCCCCAAAAGTTTCCTCCTAACCATAATAACTAGAGAGGCCACTTGAATACAAATGCCAAACTATTCCATAATGTAGGTTCTGATGCATGTATTTGTCAAAATGTCTGTGTGTGTGTGTGTGTGTGTGTGTGTGTTAAGCTTATATCCAGATACATACATTTAAACTAGCTAAACTTACATTTTTTGTAAGCCAAGCAGATGAACACAATCTCAGTTTCCTCTTCCCCAAATGGGTCCTTCAGATGTATTGCTCTTCTATTCCTAGAATCTCTAGTCAGCACAATCAGACTTGTTGACATTATGCAATAAATGGAATGAAACCAAAGAAAAAAAGACAATATAAGACCATGATGGTAGACTTGCAGTGGTATTGGAGGCCTTGATGGAAGAATTCATTGTTGTAGATTTATCTTTTAGGCCAAAAAAGTTATTTGGCTTGTTAAATTCATCCGTCCACACACTGTAAGCATGATGACTTCTTGGTACTAATAATTGACCCTAATACTTGGCATGGAATCTCTTATTGCTCTGATAGACCCAGCTTATATAATGCTCAGTGTAAGCATTTGAACCGCATCCTTGATTATATTTAGCACTTAAATTTTATTGAGACATCAAACATGAATTCCACATGGGAAATATATACTGTATAAGCATAGGAATCAATTACAGAAATTCTACTGTCTTTTAAAACAAAAAATAGGCTGTTGCCAACTAACTGTCCTTAATAATCATATAAGTTTCTAATACATTTAAATATATGAAAGAATCAATTAATCAAATTCTCCTCTATATTTTCAGGGATAATGAAATTCTACCGTCTTTTTACACAAAAAATAGATTGTTGCCAACCAACTGTCCTTAATAATCATATAAGTTTCTAATACATTTAAATATATGAAAAAAGCAGGATCGGTTAATCAAATTCTCCTCTATATCTTCAGGAATAATGAATAGCTTAAATGTTCTCAGTGGGAAACAGTGAATTGCTGTATATGAAATTCAGTATCAGTAATAAGGCATATCTGAAAAAATAAGCAGAAAGTGTTCTACAAAGGCCTATTAAGAAACATTGTTTAGGGTAATTCCCTTAGATAAAAGTAAATTTTGACAAAGTGTGTCTGTGGGAAGTGACATTAACAACGGGTATACACTTTATGGGTACAAATCAAAGAAACTGCCATTTTCTCACTGTAGAAAGTAAGTGCTTTTTTAAAAGGCTATAGAAAGTTGTTTTTTTAAGAAAAATGTCAGCAGTCTTGAACTATTTGACTCACAATAGAGAGGAATTAAGGCACAATTTTTAGATATTTCAATGAAAGGGAAGCTTAGATTCCTAATAGTGGGCAAAAATAGGAGTCACTGATATACATATTTTTTTCTTTTAATTATTTTGCTTTAGGATATTTCCACACCACCCATAATTTCCACTCTCCTATTTCATCAAAGTAATCAGATGATGACCTAAGGACATCTTCACTTCTGCAAAAGTCAGAACACTGAGAATGGGCAGAGACCACCATAATTCAGTCCCTGCAAATCCCCACTGAGGGCAATGCAAAGAGCATCGTTCAGCCTGTGGCCATCCCTGAGCGGTCCCACCCAGCTAAAAACCCCTCACTCACATTCCACTCAAAAATGAAGTCGCTCATGCCCCCTGTCATATTTTTATTTCATTTGCTTTGCATCTTTGTGGTCATTTGCAAAAAAAAAAAAAAAAATCAAATCAAATTGTGAGTGGTTGCTACAAGGACAGCTTTCCAGGTATAAACCCACATTTTCCCCCTTCTATTTTAACTGCTTTTTGTAGCCATGATGATGAAATGATAGCATGGTTTTTTTTGTTGTTTTTTTTAGATTTTTTATCCTGCCTTTATTTTTTTATAAATAACTCAAGGCAGCTAACATACCTAATACTCTTTCTTCCTCCTGTTTTTCCCACAACAACAACCCTGTGAAGTGAGTTGGGCTGAGAGAGAATGGCTGGCCCAAAATTACCCAGCTGGCTTTCATGCCTAAGGCAGGACCAGAACTCACCATCTCCGGCTTTCTAGCCTGGTGCCTTAACCACTAGATCAAACTGGCTGTACAGTTTTTATAGCTGTAGGAAAATTTCTCCCTAGAGTTATTTAGTAACAGGGATCTGTTGCACCCCTTCATTGAAACACAAATTATTTAGTCATGGTACAGAGGACAGATTAAACAAAAGCATAAAAAGGGGCAGAGATGCAACCCTTGTATATTGAGTTTACAGTATATATGTGATTAATACAGCTGAATAATTGATTGGATCTCATGCGTTTAGTGAACTAGGTGAGGGTGGAAATATGGGCTAATCAAGTAGTACTACAGAGAAAAAGGTTTATTTAGACAAAGGTTGTGTTCTTTGAATAAGAGTTACTGTAGATATGTTACTTTGCTAAACACTTTCCTGAAGTACCTTGCTTCCCAGCACTGTTTCTGCCTCCTAACTTTCTTTTATGTCTAGAAAATTAATGTAAAAATGGATTTGAGGCAGCAAAAAACTCTCTTGCCCTTACTAACACTATATTTTCTACTAAGCTATCAGGTGCTGTAACCATGGCTGCATGTTGCTGCAGTGGCCAAAGTTGGGAAGAGGGGAGAATATATCTTAATCAATGCCTATAGAGAAGAATCAAGAATGTACCACCCAACTCCATAAGATGTGGAAGCTTTACGGGAGGAAAGAAAGGAAGTAATGGTTGCCAGGACCCAGAAGGCAAGGGTTCCTATAATGGGAAAACAGGCACCTAGCTGTATTGCAAGTTTGCTTCAGTTTCAAATAAACCCCAATGAAGCCATTAAACATCTAACTCTCCTCTTAATCCAGTCAACCCCGTTCAGTTACACTAGTACGGAGCTGGTTACAATCCAGCACAAAGCACGCACATGGAAGGGTTTTGTTTTGTTTTGTTTTGGTGCCTTCAAGTCAGTTTTGACTCCTGGCAACTGCCTGGACTAGTCCCTGCAGTTTTCTTGGCAAGATTTTAGAAGTGGTTTGCCATTGCCTGCTTCCTAGGGCTGAGAGGGTGTGACTGGCCTAAGATCACCCAGCTGGCCTCATGCCTAAGGTAGGACTAGAACTCACGGTCTCCTGTTTTCTAGCCTGGTGCCTTAACCATTGCACCAAACTGACTCTCCCATATGGAGGTAGCTGTAGATAAATTGGCATGATATATAGTGCATGTAATGGAGTGAACCTTATCTTTTCTGGCTTGTAGCCCACTCAGCCTCTGGGCTTCCTAACAAATCTATCTCTTTTTCCAACTGGATGCTGTGTGAGAGCTTCATTGTGCATTTTCCATGTCAATAGAATTTTTTGCCCCATTAACATGTTGCCAGTTTTATTTTGAAATTTTCTTTGTCCTGCTCATTTGGATTCAGACAAAATGAAAATCCCTCTTTCCTTCTGATTTACTAGTAGAATGAATGAATGAATGAATGAATGAATGAATATGTATGTACATATGTATGTGTGTGCATGTGTGTATGTATCTGTGTGTATATGCATGTGTACGTGTGTGTGTGTGTACATATACATACACACACACACACACACATACCCAATAGATATGCCTGGCAAGTGAAATGGTGATCAAGAGATTAGATACCACCGAACAAGTCAGTCCAGGAAGAAAGGGGTACAAAAGTGCAGCTGGACAGAATTGCAACTTACAGTACAGTCCCCAGAAATACCACTAAAGCTGTGGGAGCAAAAAGGTCTCCCCTCACCCTGAAATCAAGGAGTAAAGTGAATGGTTTGGCACAAATAACCTTACAAATGCTTAAGGAACATTTTTTATCCCTTAGAGCTCCTATGTTCCCAGCAAATGTTCCCTGCCCCAGCCCTTCTTCGAATTTTATGCTTCTCTATTTGTCATGCAAAACCTGGGTGTCCACTGAACTGATGGAAATTATGTGCCCCTGCAGTAGAGAAATGATACTAACCAAATGTACATAGTATGTTAATATTTATCCAAAGTGGGTACTACAGATAGAACTTCTAATAAAACACAACATATAAGGATATCAGGTAACATAACTTAGTGCACCTGGTTAATCACACCAGATTAGTGTACCAGGTTGCACTTTTTGTGCCCATTTCTTCCTGGACTGACTTGCTCAGTAATAGCTAATCCCTTGATCACCATTTCACTTAGGCATATTTATTAGATTTTTCTGTAGCATTTATTACTTGTACTCTAGGATAATTGCCATAATAAGTCTTTCCCTGAATGAGATCTCATGGATAGAGTTCTCTATTGGACAGACCTATCACATTTCTATTGCCTTTCTCTTTCTCCTTCCACTGCCAAGCCAAAAACAGTATTTTGTTCAAAACTTCCAACTCCTCTCCTTTAGTCAATGAGATGAAAATTATATCCTTAGTGGCTAGTTAGTTGGCTTCCCACTATAATGTGGGCTTAAAGTAATTTTTCCATTGCACTAAAAATACAGTGGCGAAGTTATATACATCACATAACTTCAACTACCCTGAAGAAGGTTTAAAAAAAAAAAAAACTTTTGTACTTATTTACAAAACAAAATATAGACCTCAGATACTGCTAAAACTCAGATATGGAAGTTGTTAAGTACTTCATTCCCTGAACATCAAGAATATTGCATAACTCTTTTTCCATGCATACGCACAAAGGATGGATGGATGGATGGATGGATGGATGGATGGATAGATAGATAGATAGATAGATAGATAGATAGATAGATAGGATAAAGCATGTACTTCTTCATAGAGTGTTGTTCTACAAGTATAAATAGAATACAGTATGCTATGAATTATGTTCAGTGAATTTATTTATTTAGTGATTTAGTTGCATTGTTATGAATATGTCTTTATTTTAATTTATTTTTAAAAGAAAAGAAAACTACCTTGAGGATGAAATGTATTTCATTAACTTTAATCCCAATAACTCCTGGAGATGTTATCTGTGTAAGAGAATACTTCATCACTGCATATTTACATATTGATCTGATCGTATCCCAAGAAGAAATAGAATAAAGGAAAACACAACTGAGAAGCAAAAGCAAGTACTACCAAAACAAAAAGGAGGAGGAAAAAAATTAACAGATTAGATGGAAAATTAAATACAAAAGAGCTCATATTTTAAGGTCAACTCAACTCTTTGAAATGCATGTTAGGAAAGAACAAATACAGAAGGCAAAGCAGATACTTCTTATTTTATTTATAGGATTATACTACTCTAAGTGGTATTTATCTTTCTGCTTTGTGAATTATATGGTTAAGCAGCAGAGAACATTATTTTTCTGATAAATATCTATAATAATTGTACTGGTGTATTAATTTCTTTTTAAAGCTTTCTGAGTTTGAACATCAATGCTGTGCTTATTTAGAGGGCTGTTGGAGACATTGCCTTCATATTTACCAACAAGACTTTTCTTTGTCAATGTGTATTTGGATTCTTAAATATTATTTCCAGTGTACCTTCCGTTGAGAATTTTAGTGGGCTAAATATTATACAAGAACTGAGGTATTTTTAACATTTATTGTTGATTCTGTAAAATTCACATTAATCAGTTCTGTATTATTATATAAATATGGAGCTAAATGGATTCTAAGGGTCAGGAAAAGCAAGCAAGTACAAAACATAATTATCTATGGGAAAAATAAGAAAGCAATGGGCAATGAAAGATGCTAGCAAACCAAAATTGAGAGACTATGTGAGAGAATTTTTAAAACTCCAGAAGCGGTACAATATTGCCTTCACTTAATTATTTTAATCTCCCACAAGGCCCAGAGCAGTATAGCATCTGTCTGGAGCATGGGCATCCACAGAAATCAGAGGTTTCATCAAAATGTCAAAATGTGTGCCATGATGTCCCCTTGCAAGCTCTGCCTCTTATGTATTGGTGTGTGACATTACAACACAAATCTAAAAGAGGTTGGAGTTTGCAACACAATGTTGCCATGAACATTTCATCATTTGTTCCTCCTTGCCCCCTTGATGATACCATGGTGTGAAGTACCGTGATAAATGTTTCCCAGACATTAATTGCAGGAGGCTCCCAAAGTCAGTGTGATGGTAAACCAAAGAAATTCTAGTGAAAAACTTTGGGGGAAAATGTGAATGTGTACGTGCATTTCTGCAACTTTAATGTTAATTGAATCCGAGGGGTTGTGGACTATGATGCTCACAAGCTTTTTACGGTGGATGTATGCTGCTTAACTCATATACTTTGCTGAAGTGTAATTATAATGGACATTCAGAGTATGCACTGTCACCAGGTTTGTGTAGAAGGTTTTATTACTAAATAAAGTTTATATATGTGAGCCATCTCCCATCAAAAATGTGTTTCCATATTTATTATTCCAAATCTACCCAGTTTTCTTCTTTATCTCTATTGGAAAGCCTACATTAGACAATCTGCTCTATATATTTGCACAAGATGACAGAAAACTAATGCAGCATTAATGCATAGACTGATTTTTTTAAAGATTTACACAAAAGGCATCATGAATTCCAACAAAACTGTATTCAGAATAAGGTTTACTTTGCTTTAAGAAAAATATTGGGTAAAAAAAACAGAAGACTAAAAAGATGTACAAAAACTACAGAGCATTCCCAGTTACACTTGTTACATTCATCTGTTCTTGCATCATCACCTTTATCATAACGTGACTTTCAAGAAAGAGAGGGTCATGTTCTAGAATGATTTGTTTCATTCTTATGGTGCAAGTATGTTTTGGGTAGTATCAGATTAATATTCTGTTGTGTGTTCGGTAAATCTTTTTCATGTAATAGAAATGTGTGCACATCATTATAGAGTTTAGGATTCTAGAAGACCTTAGGTTATTCCCTTTATTTTCATATCGTGGTTTAGATCAGCAAACACAATGCAACTTTAGCAGTAACTAAATATTGAGGTCTGTGCATGTTCTTAAGAAAGATTCTGCTACAGAGATTCTGGATAAGGCTTTTTAAAATGAATGAAGCCTTGCAGAAGCAGTGTCCGGTATTCTGCAATATTAATAAAGTGAATAAGAAATATTGAGAAAGAAAATGTAAGCAGAAACTTTAGTAAAGGATACTGAAATTTAAAGCTCTCATCTGACTTAATAGCTGTGGTCACATGATCCAGCTGATTCAGTGAGACATTGTCAGATAGGTAGCAACCTAGTCACTCCCAAGGTGCCTAGAAGCCTACTACTTCCTGCCTTCCCCCCCCCCCCCCCCCCCGCCCCAAGCATCAAAGGAATAATTGATGGTGACTCATCTGGGATCAGAGCCTACTTAGATAGAATCGGGTGGTTTATCTCATAAAAGTCTTTATAGCCTGGGGTGGGAGAGGGAAAGGGAGAATGAGCACAGACAAACAATGCAAAGGGAGTGTGCAACAAACTATAGTAGCTTCTTATCATTGCTTACAGTGTACTTTTGTCAGCTTTTGTAGAATGCTGGCAGATAATTGGCTTGAAATGTAAAGGCTCATTCCACTGTTCAAGGAACAAAAAGAGAGTTTTAGCCCACAAGGCCATATTTTATGAAATATACTCATCCTTTTTCTTAATGAGCTGAAACACACTACCATTCTCCCTGCTGTAAAAAAAAACAGTTGTCCTTTATTCTTCTTTAGCTCTGAGAGATATTCAGACTGATCTCATTTATTCTAGCCTTTATCATCCTATGGTAAAGTGGTCTTTCATACTATGAAGATAGTATGTGCTCTCATCCTAACCAAATAGAAATAAAGATAGTCCTCTGGGAAAAAACAAAAAAACAAAACCCTTAAGCTTGAACCCTCCCCAAAAGGTATTAAATCCATGCAAAACTTCAGCACAATTTGAAGATTTCTTGTATGTGGGAAAATACTTAAAACATGACTTCGTATGGATAGCACAGATAACACAGTCACAGATGTTAAAGAAGCAAATTGACAAACACAGTAGGATAGGTCTCTGCAAAAAAGGTTTCTATGCAAACATTAATACACAAAATCTGCTGATTTCTTCAGGGCTTTGGTAGCTTGGACAAGACAGTGAATAAGAAAAAGAGGGATCTGACCTGATATACTTGAAATTTCCACGGATCACTGTTATTATATGCACTTCTCTCCACTCTCCTTCCATACACAACAGATGCTTAATGGAAACTACAAAAGCCAGGATAATACACACTTGAATCACTGACATTCTCTCAGTCCCTAGAGATTCTCTACAAGTAAGAAAGTTTTGTGCTGTGTTTGTTGCAACCTTTTCTCCGAATATTTCCGAGGAAATGTATGAAGGCTTCTAAAACAGAATATGCAAGTAAGTTACTACATGGTGTGATATCATACTGAAGACAAGAATTCTTTCCATGGGACCTATTCCTGTTTTTCTTCTCAAATCTTGTAACCATTCTACCTAGGCAGTGTACATATAAAAGTACATTTTGTTGACCTGGGAATGAACAATTCCAGGGTATTTCAGAAAGTTTAATTCCCTTCCAGACTGTACAATCTCCTCTGGATTATACTGTTCCAGGCTATTTCCAAGAGTAATACTCCAGACCAGAAGTGGTATGATCCTGGAATGCTCCAGCCATGACACAGGTCTATTTTATTCAGAATGTTATGCTCAGTACACTCTCAAACTGCTTTCAAATGGAGAATTTAATTCCAGAAACTTCCTAACCACCCTATGGAATGGTATGTCCAAAGGAGACTCAGCAGGCTCCAGAGGAAAATGGAACATTTCAGACTTCTCTGAAAAAGTCTGTTCCTGAAACTGAATTTGCACATCCTTCTATAAGAGGAACAGCAATGGACTGTCACTCTTCATTGTCCCAGCAAGCTGTCTGTCATATCATGTCTAATTAGCAGTTGAATTGTCATGTGTTTAAATTCCTCTGGATGTTTCATATACTTGTTTAATTTGTCTATATGTTTCAATTGATTTATTAAATTTGATCATCGTTTTACATTACTTTTGCAGTTAGTATGGATGCCTAGAAGACTAACATACCATAAGTACAGATAATTGTTCATATAGACCTTCAAAGTTTACCAGTTGAAATTTCTGCAATAGGTGAATATAGGCTGCAGCCAACAAAGCTATACATAGGCTGGTGTGGATCTTCCGCCACACAACCCGGAAGATCCACACCAGACTTCGTATGCCGGCCGTGAAAGCCTTCGACAATACAAAGCTATACATAGCTTACATTGTGTGTGTATCTGTGTGTGTGTGTGTGAGAGAGAGAGACAGAGATAGAGAGAGAAAGAAAGAAGAAAGAAGAAAGAAGAAAGAAGAGACAAAGAGAGAGAGAGAGAATCAACAACAACTACTGTTAAGTATCTGGATGGCCTGGCTTATGGCATTGGAGGAGCTAAGTTCTCCCAGAGATAAGGATGGCACCCTCTTTCTTAAGGTTCCAGAAACCTGGTTTTCATCCCAGGCCTGGGGTTGATGTTTATTATTTGTTTAATAGCCCCTGTTTTGTTGATTTTGTTATTAGATCATTTTAGTCTGGGCTGTCTGTTTGATTTAAAACATAAAAAGTAGCTAAAAACTTTAAATTTTTACGTCTTTTTCCCTGCTTCTTTCTTCTTCTTCTTCTTTTAATGCCGCGCAGAGCCCACTGGAGTTGGGTAGCCAATAAGCTGGAATGAATGAATGAATGAATGAATGAATGAATGAATGAATGAATGTATGAATGAATGAGTATTGCCTTATTGGGAAAAAAAAAATGCTGTTGGTCTTACCTAGCAGACTGGCCATCACCTATCTCTGCATTCTATAAAGCTGTGAAGAAAATGCTCAACAGGTAGAAGATTCAAGAAGAAGCCAGGATGACCTGCCAAACAACATCCATACAGGGAGCCAGTTTCCCTAGTGGCTAAGATGTTGGGCTAGAAACCAGGAGACTGTGAATTCTAGTTTTGTCTTAGGCATGAATCCTGGCTGGGTCACTTTGGGCCAATTACTGTCTCTCAGCTCAACCCACCTCACAGTGTCATTGTGGTGGGGAAAATAGGCAGGAACATTATGTACCCCACTTTGAGTTATACAAAGGTAGGATATAAATTGAATAATAAACAAACATTTCAAAAACATTTAAACAGAAGCTTAGGCAATCTTTCAAACCATCCTTACTGCAGTGCACTCTGCATATGTTCTGAGGCTTGGCATCTTATTCAGAAAGACAGTGACTACTTTAGTTAAATCTTGTTTAGTTTGTATAGAATTCTGCTGGGAGGGAGGTGCCTTCTGTTGCTCTTCCTATTTCCCCCTTTTCTGAACATGTTTACTGTTACATTCAGAAATTTGGGTAGATAGTTTCAAAAATTATCATGTTATACATGAAAAACTCTCTGGTTACACAGCTATTTTTTCAAGACAGATGCTAAATTATTACCTTCTGGGCTTCAATTGGATAAATGAAAGTGTCTGTCATTTTAATTTTCCTGAATATGGGCTAAATGGAGAGATCTTATACAAAGGGGCTAAATATTCTCTGGCTAAGACAGCCAGTTTGGTGCAGTGGGTTAAGGCACCAGGCTAGAAGGCTAGAAACGTGGAGATTATGAGTTCTAGTCCTTCCTTAGGCATGAAGCCAGCTGGGTGACCTTGGGCCAGTGATTCTCTCTCAGTCCTAGGAAGGAGGCAATGGCAAACCACTTCCAAAACCTTGCCAAGAAAACTGCAGGTAATTGCCCAGGCAGTTGTCAGGAGTCAACATTGAATCAAATATTTCTCCATGTGGGCAGCAGGGTTTTCTGTGCCAGACTTTTTCTTATGCAGGTAGCACAGCTTGTCATGGCCACCCCCTCCAAATTAATAATCAAAATAACTTTGATAGATCTTGATGGAGAAGATATGGGATTGTCACTCCCAACAAATCCATACTGGGATGAATTCTAGCAGGTACAAAATCCAGGAACAAAATTCCTCCTTTCCTTTCCCTGGAGGGGATGGAGGGAAATCCAACTCATTTTTTTTTTTTTTAAATTAATGAAGTAGCTGAGACTCTTGCATTTTAAAATATTTTCTTTTAAAAGTCCCACATGGTCATAACAGAGTGAGGCCCTCCTCAAAAGTTTTTTTTTTTTTTTTCCTGTACTTCCTGAAAACCAAGTGACCATTCATAAGCTAATTTCTTGTGATCTTTCAAGTTTTAGCAACGCACTTCTTCTCCTAAATAAACCATGAATATATGTCCAGGCATTTTATTAATGCCTGAATATAAATCTGCCCTACCCATAATAAAACATTTCTTAGAGTTACATTCCCCTTTGTACTTCAAAATTCATTGAAATAATGGTTCATGGCCTAATCTTATCAGAATTCCATTATGTTGTAAGTCCTATTCATTCTATTGTTGTAACATTTTCTACAATGGTCTTACCCTTCAGTTTATCCAGTTCTAAACAGACTTGTGGTTAACTCACAACACAGATCATATCAAAACAAAGAGAAAATTATCCTCAGATATCTCCCAGCCATTCTTATTCCTTCGAGCTCTGAAAGGGCACAAAGGAATACAGATTCAAATTTCTACCTCTAAATTATTGTTGTCCCTGATCCTAATTGTCCAAGTATTCAAGGCAGCTTTTCACCTTAGAAATAATAATTAATTTAGTCTTTTATATTAAACAACTAGAGAGAAGAATAGAGAAATAAAATAAAGCATTTTTACCACTTTATCAGATCACAGTGCTTCCTTCCAATTGTTTTGACTTCAAATGAATCGCCATATAATTGATTATTTCTTTAGTTTGGTTGTTACTTTCACTCAGGTTACTGCTGACGGCCACCACTATTCTCTTGTAATATGAAGGCACCTTCTACCAGAGGTAGGAGAAATGAAACAAATACAACTTGGAATCATTCTGAAAAGCAGTTTTTTATCAAGATATTTTTCTTCTAAGGCAAAAGGGAGAAAGATCAGGACTTCATTCCAATTTAAAGAATCATATGTCAAATATCATTAACTATTATAATGATAATAATTTCATAATTCATGGTCAGGACTGCCTGAGGGATGATAAACTGAGCCAGTGGCTTAGCTTCTACAAAGATCTTTCCTTCATCTCTTGTGTCTTGCCTTGTTGCTTTCTATAGCTTCCCATACAACCTTACAACTCTTTATAATAATTCAACCTCATTTGATTGATTATGTGCAATCAGGTCAGCGTCATCTCTTAGCAACCACATAGATACATTTCATCCACTACAATCTGTTTGCAGCCTAGTCTTTCAAGTCTTCTAACAGGGCATCCATCACTGCTTTAATTGAATCCATCCACCTTGCTGCTGGTCATCTCCTTTTCATTCCTTCCATCTTTCCAGCATTATAGACTCCTCCAGAGAGCTAGGTCTTCACATAATGTGTCCAAAATGATAATTTGAGCCTTGTCATTTGTGCCTCAAGTGGATGATGCATTTGTTTGTTTTATTGGCTATCCATGGTATTCTCAGGAGTCTTCTCCAACACCAACATTCAAAAGTGTCAATATTCATTCTGTCCTGCTTCTTCAAACCCCAGCTTTTTTTCCCTAGAGGATGCCACAGGGAAAACATTGCTGCCATGCTTCTGATCCTTGTAGGCATAGAAACATTCCTACATCTAAATATCTTTTACAAAGTCTTTATTATTACTCTATGAAGTTCTAGTCTGCAACTTATTTCTTGGTTCCTTTATAGTTGATAGACAATCCTGAAAGGCAGAAGCTGTCTACTGCTTCAATGACTTCATTGTCAATTCTAAGGCTGGTTGCTCTACATGTTGTCATTAGTCTGATTTTCTTTATATTTAATCTTAGTCCCATTTTTTTTTTTTAATGTGATCCTTGACTTTCATTATGGTAGTTTACAGATCATTTGTACTTTCAGCTATCAGAATAATGTCCTCAGAATAGCACAGGTTATTGATGTTTCTTCCTCCAGTTTTAAACCATAGTCATTTTCTTCCAATCCAGCTTCTCTCAGTATTTATTCAGCATATAAGTTGAATAGGTTTCTCACAGTCCATTTTAAATTATACATCAAGTTACAAAGATTTGAAAGGAATTATTATATATTTGGAAGTGTTTCACAGAAAGATAGACACTAATATGTGAAAGGATAGAGCAATTTGTTCCAGAACAAGCTTCATAAATATATGGAAATGATAGTAAAAGATCAAAGAAGTAAAATTTGCCAATAGAGTTAGAAAATAAAACAAATTCTACAACATTTCATGTGGCAAATTGGGTGTTCTAAACTTGTTTTCACATTTTCTCATCTTTTTCTGAAAACTTACTTTTTATAGTAATTATTTAGAGGGGGGAAAACATAGATATAGGTGATGATAGAGATAGAGATAGATACATCATGATGATGTAGATGGTTTCTTCTGTTTTCATTATTTATTTTTTGCCAGTGTGCTTTTCCTAAGCAGGCAAAAATGAAGAGATAAAACATTCCTTAGCTTATAGCTCCATTTGTAACAAAAATTAAAACATTTTAAACAAATTCAGTCACTAAATTTATCACAATTTTCTGAACAAACTTAAAAAATATAAAACACATTTTTAAAAGCAAACCAATTTATACCAAATACATTTCAAAATAACAAAATGATTTATAAAGGTTGTGAAAAATTAATTATTGCGTATATTTCAAGTATTTCCTAATTCCTAATTTTTTTGCTACTTCAGAATTTATGGAAGGATCATACTGCGATTTATTAAGTGGTATGTTGAGAGCTACAGTACATACCAAAAGAGATGGTGGGACCAGGATAAAATCTCTATTTAATTTTATGTTTACATTTAATTGAAATTATAAATTACAATTTGATTAGAAATGGGAGGATCATACCCAGTGCTTCTGAGAGCTACGAGAAGTCTTGAAATCTCAGATTACACTTGGATGTTGTATGCTGAAAAAAGAAGAAAACCTGAAAAAAAAAAAAAAACTCCTAACATCACATATGTGTCAGACCTCATAAATGGTGTTAGCTGCTTTTCATAGCATCTGTTGTGTGTGTGTTTGCCTTCATGTCAGTGTTGACTTCTGGTGACTGCCTGGACTAGTCCCTGCAGTTTTCTTAGCAAGATTTTTGGAAGTGGTTTGCCATTGCCTGCTTCATAGGACAGAGAGAGAAAGAGAGAGGGAGGGAAGATGGGAGGGAGGGAGGAACTGACCCAGCGTCATCCAGCTGGATTTGTACCTAAGGCAGAACTAGAACTCACAGTCTCCCAGTTTCTAGACTGGTGCCTTATCTACTGCACCAAATTGGCTATCATAGCATTTAGCACACATATCAAGTACATAAATTTTATGTTTCATTGTCCAAATATTAATGTTGGACATCTCATCACACGAAACGTACTCTGTAAGGAGATGAGGAATAACATGGGTTTAGTTGCACTGAGTTGGTAATTATGTGTATTGGCAATAGTGCTCCATAATGCAGGTAGAACGTTACCTGAGATATTCTTTCAAAAGAACTATATGCCCTGTTTTTCATCAATAACTATTCTGATGAATATCTTGGTTTCTACATGGAGGGCATGTTTCTGAAAAGCAATATTCTGTCATTCAAGCTTCCATTTGCTGCCTGAATGTTACAACCCAAACACAAATTTGCCAGCTCTGTGGCAATTTGTGAGCAACTCCTTCTATCATTTATGGATGAAAATCAATAGTGACCCATTAAAAATAATTTCTATCCATTTAGATCCATTGTGCTAATGACTCCCTTTTTCAAGTCATTAAACTTCCACCATAATCCATATGTTTCATCCCCGTATCATCAGTTCAGTATGGAAGTTATTTTTGTTCCACAGCCCTAAGAACTGGGCAATTTTATTAACACACTATTTGGTTTGTTTGTTAGGGAAATGTTATTTAGTATTAACACCAACATAAAGATTTAAAAACATGATGATCAGAAAAAGTAAATTGAATTTTAACAATGAGAAACTATGTTACATATACAAAATTAAAATAAGGCATGTGCAGAAAGGCCAGGTGAAGCAATGGGATATCTGCCCTTTCTTAGTGTAAAAAAAAAGGAGGAGGGGAGTAATGACTAATTTTATTATCAATTTTTGTAAAAACAAAAACAAAACTATCTCCATATCATTAAAAATGCACTAGAATCAATTTAATTCCAAAAATTTAGCTTAAGATTGACCAGGAAAGGGTGGGGGAAGCACTCTGATGTTTAATTAAGCCTTTTCCTTCTCCTCATAAACAGCATACAAAGAACTTTTCTCAAGACTCCAGGCATTAGGTATAAGCCAAGTGATGAAGCCTTGGGTGAGAGTGTTGGAAACATCTCCACTCACCAAATTGTTTCCTTCATGGTGCAGCATTAGAGGAGCTGGCCTACTTTCCATCCCTGTTCTGCTGCCATTATGTACACAAAAGGGTTAAACCTGGAATAACCAAAGGCCCCTCATTTGGGACTGCCCATGCTAACTGCCCACAATGTTGTTTCTAGGGTTTCTGGAAAATTCCATCCCTTCTGATAGAGATACAGTTCATGTAGATGGTGGATATTAAGCCCTTTTTACTGCTTACCTGTTGTTCATGTCTTTCTCTTCTTGCTTTTGTGTGTGTGTGTGTGTGTGTGTGTGTGTGTGTGTGTGCCTTTGAGTCAGTCTTGACTCCTGGCAACTGCCTGGACCAGTCCCTTTGCCAGTTTTCTTGGCAAGATTTTGGAACTGGTTTGCCATTGCCTGCTTCTTAGGGCTGAGAGAGAGTGACCAGCCCAAGGTCACCCAGCTGGCTTTGTGCCTAAGGCAGGACTAGAACTGAAGGTCTCCCAGTTTCTAGCCTGGTGCCTTCACCACTACACCAAACTGGATCAGTCAGCTATATTTTTGCTAGCTGTACTGAACAGCATGTAAGTTTGCTCTGATCTGGATACAGAAAGTGACTGAGAGTATATTGGATGCAAACTATATTGGAAATTACCCACAATAATTTTTTCAGCAGAAAGAAGCCATGAAAGAAGATGTAGACTTTGTATTGACAAGTACAATGAAATATGGGACTCATTTATACAAAATACAGTAGGTTAAAATAATAAAAGAAAAAAAAAACTTGATGGTCATATAAATGTTTTACAAATACAGTGGTACCTCAGTTCACAAACTTAATTCGTTCCACGACTCTGGTCTCGAACCAAATTGGTCGTGAACCGAATCAAATTTTCCCATAAGGTTCAATGTAAATACGGTTAATCCGTTCTGAACCATATGTTTTTTTTTAAAAAAACCGCAAAAATATGACAGAAAGTACAGTACGAAGAGAGAGAAAGCTAACCTTGCTCGACGCAACTTCTGGCGTGGAGGACAGGAAGGTGGGTGGGGAGGCGGTTACTGCTTGGAGGGAGAGTCCCCCTCCCTACAGGAAGCTGCGACCACGTGTCACAGGAGGGAAAATAGCCGCGGATCCTGTTAGTAACCCAATGTGGAGTTCGTGAATGGAGGCAAAATTTTGCGACCAGAGCTGTTCGTGAACCGAATTGTTCATAAATAGAAGCGTTCATGAACCGAGGTACCACTGATATATGTACTAGAATAATACTTGCATTAGATAAGTATGTATAGAATTGTGATTACTGTTATAATGATATATTAACATTTTTTGTATTTCTTTTTCTTTTTTGTTAAAGCACATTCTATGTTTTTTTTTTCAAAAATAAGTGAATGAATGAATGAATAAATAAATAAATAAATAAAAATAGAATAAGCCATGCAGTCCCACATACAGAAGCTGCTTAAACCATCATACTATCATAAAGTTAGTTTAGAAAGGGCAGCTAGGTCATAGTTAGCTGTCCATGTTTCCTTAAAATCTGTGGTTGGTGATGACATTTTCAAGAGGAAAAAAGACCCTTAATCTCAGATACTTTGAGTATTGAAAGCAAATGTGACTTGCATTAAGCACCAGAGATGTGAAGGGGAGGGGGGGAGGAGAGGAATCTCTCTAGAAAGAAAGAAAAAGGCAAAGAAACAAACTCTTCCATGTTTCTTGGGCCATAATTCTATTTTTAAATATGGACAAACTTCAAATTTTGGTTTCTAACAAGAATGAGAGAACTATAATCTGGAAAATAAAAAAATCTGTTGAATAATTGAATTATATATATAGTTAAATTATATCACTGGTTCTTGTGAAAACTGACTTATTATTAAATGTCATATTAATTTTTCAAATTGGATTACAGGCAAAATCTAAAAATATATATATTTTCATCACACAGTGCAGCTACTTGTCAGCTATCAGTAGCAGAAATGAATGCATTTGAAAATAAATTATCCTGACACTACTATTTTAATTTTATTACAAGTACGGTTCCCACTGAAATCTTGCTAACGAATAATATTATTCATAAGGAGAGAAACAAAGCTGGATTCATGAGGTAGAGCAGCAATGAATCAGCACTTTTTATTTCAGGTTTGACATATATATTTCAGCGGTGAATTATATTACTGAACAATAACAGCTTTGATCGCATTCTCCATTGATAGCAGGAAGGGAGAGACTTTGAAATCCATTTTCAGCCCAGTTTATGGATGAATTTTATTTTACCAATTTGTTTCTATCCAATTGCAATAGAAGAAAATATTGTTCCATTCTCTGGTGCTGTTTGGCAATGCAAATGTACTCAGATTTATTTCTTCTAGTGAAAGGGTGGTACACATAATAAACTTCCAATGCTCCCTATGCTTTCTATTCCTAATAGAAGAATTGTCTTCCATCAAGGGTGCCCTATAGAGACCATGTGGCCTTCAATTCTAATTTTGCTGATCCTATTTGAGATCAAAATAGAGGTTTTTCACTGTGATGTTTTCCTTTTTCACAAAATATTAACCAAAATAGGTTTTGAACTTCTTAGAGGCATAAAAGTTTAACATACCTGGTTTCTATAAATCTACAAATCTTAAAAAGAAAATGATTTGAAAAAAAAAATGGCTTAATTTGCTCAGATAGCATCATTGCATCACTGGCTACCTCCTGCATACTTTGGAGGTGCAAGGAGTCAAATATCGTAGTCAAATCTATCTATCTATCTATCTATCTATCTATCTATCTATCTATCTATCTATCATCTATCTCTATCATCCATCTATATATTCAATCAATCTAGGGCAACAGTGCAAAGTTGGCATTGACCCCACTACTCCTGACCTGACCCTGTGATATAGAACTTGAACTGGAGCCCTATGTCAGCCTTGCAAAGTACCCTAGCTGTAACTTGATTGTAAAGTTACATCAATCGAATCTTGCAAGTCTGAAAGTACATCTCTTCCCCCCCCCCCCCCATGTTTAGAGTCCAAATAACTAGGGAGGGTCCCTTCTGAGATGTTTGCCATGCCCATATTCCTACTGCAGGCTCAGCTGCCTCTTATCTGACCATTGTCTAGTCAGTGGCCCTTCTTCCTGTCTCCCAAGGTCATTTCCACATACACTTACACCTTATCCACCCAGCCCACAGGAACACTACCACTTCTAAGGGAAGAATCAGAGAGAAGGAAACTTGCAGAGTTACAGGGAAAAGAATTTGAGGCAGGAAGCACTAAATGGGAAAAGCCAGTGCTGAGAATCAAGTTTGTCGAGTGCCAGCTGGAGTGTGTTCTGGTAGTTCTTGGGAGTTTTAAGGGAAATTTCAGGACCCACCTGAGTTAATTCAGGGCTGAAACATTTACAGCAAAACCCCTGACAATGTGTGTTCTGTGTTTTGCTTCCAGCTATGAAGTTTTCTTAGAAACCCGTCTCTGATTGATCTGGATGACTAATGCTGCCTTGAAATGTGGGTCCTGGTAGGAATTTGGTCCTTTGACTTTTGGTTGGTATTCATAAAGACTTTGCCAGATGAATATGTGGTTGCTTGATGATTCCAGCCTGAGGGACAAGTCATTATGGAAAATGAAATAACATTTGTTTATCTAAAACACAAATTGGTGTAGTTGCTTCCCACCATTGCCTCCCAGAATACTCTTTCCCACCTCAGTTTTATCCTGTCTTCTGTCTGGGTTGCCACCTTCTTTACACAGTGAGAGTACAAACTTTATCCCTCCCCCCAATCATTTTTAATTTCTATTAATGCCTCCAGCATATGTGTGGAGGCCAGAATACTTTGTAAGTAAACATAAAGTTTGAGATGAACAGTTCACTTTGCCATCTCTAGATTCCCTTTTGATTGCTTAAAATAATGATCTTTTAAAAATTGGTAAGATTAGGCAAAGCATGGGATCTTCCAGACACAAAGGGAGGTGTTCATAGGCATATCAGTGCTGGACTGTCATGTTGATGACCTAAGATCTAAAGGCAGAATTCTCATTCAAATAATGTCGTTGGTCAGTTCTTTCCAACTCTTCATGGACTGATGAACAACCATGCATAAGGATATTATTTGTTCTTGCATTCCAACATATTCCTCATGATTTTATCCAGCATCATAGTTCAAAGTCATTCGTTTTTCCTTCCTTGGCTTTTCTGATGGTCCATATTTCACAGCCATGCATTATGACTGGAATAAACATGGTTTTGACAATACATACCTTGTTGATAATGTGATGTTGCTACACTTTATTTGGTCTAGATTTGTCACATTCTTTCTCACCAGAAATAGACATGGGCACAGTCACTACCCATATTGATTTAAATGTGAAGACAAACACTAGGCTTCATTGAGCCTAATTCCTCTGTTGTTGTGCTTAAGCGGTCACTTCATAGTTTATTAAATCACAGTTTCTTTGGTATCAGAACTAGAAAACTTGGTTAAGGCCTCCACATGGACATTCACCAAAGGCAAGGGGCACAAGAGATGCAGTGTTGCATAACATCACAATGTAAAGTCCATGTTGTGCATTGTGCATTGTACAGACTTATAGAGCTTTGGGTGTGATGCAGTTATGGCTAGTTGTATTCATAAGGTGATCCCAGGTTTATATATTAAAAAAAAAAAAAAAACCCTCAATAAATGTCAGGAAAAAAAGAAATAAAACAAGGAATTAGATGAGAAGCTTTGTATTTTATACACATGAAGAAAAAAGAATAAGTAGTGGATTTAGATAAGAATGAACTAGATGATAGAAGGATGGATTATTTTAAAGTGAATATAAACCAGTACAGGAAGCCAGGATGGGGGAAAAAAACATAGAAAACTAAATGTGTGTTTGTGCATGTATGCACACATGCACAAAAACACACATACAATATAATGTATATAACAAGGCTATGATGGATTATAACAAAAACATCAGAATGGTCAGGAACATGAGACTGAATGAAGTGTTTCTGCTTACAGCCTTCAAGTTGGCCATTGTGAAAAATTGGATAATGGAGTCAATGGACATTTGACCTGGTCCAGTGTGATTTGTCATGTGTGTCTCAGTTAGGTTTTATCCAAATCAATCCATTTAAAAAAAAAGAAAGAAAGAAATAATTCTCTACCAAATAGTAGCATGTTGGATAAGAATTTGTAAATATTATAATATTGGTATATAGCAAAAGCAAAATATTGAAAAATCAATCTATTTGAAGATGAGATTTAGGTGGCAATTTGTATATCTTATATTTACATAAGGACTCTGGAATTAAATAGTTTGCATAAATGATCAATAGTCTTTCTCCAACAATTTTCTCCCATTCACAGTTTGCACTATCACAAGGGCTGACACCCACGGTCAAACACAAAGTTTCTTATTTTTCTTATGGTTTTCTTACATTTGTTTCCCATTCCATGGTCCCCACATCTTATTTACCCCAAAGTCTAAGAAACAGAAGTGTAGAATTTTTCTCCTCCTTTGCAGAAGGGAAATCTGTGGAGATGAAATTGTGGGCTTTCTGTCATCAGGCAAATTAGGTTTATACTGAGTTTATTCTGTGATGTTCAGATTGGCAAGCCAAGGAGTGAAAAGTATTGGCTAGGTGATAATGGGATGAAGAATTCCCGATGCGTTCTGTCACTTTAGAACTGCAAGGGAGATTGTAATCACCAATTTTTATCCCCAGGAGATTTTCACAGAATATCCTCAAATTTATTCCTTATATTTGCTTGTTTTTGTTTTGTTTTGTTTTGTCATTCCCATAGAAAGCAAGAGAAAGCATTCACACTAGCTGAGAGAATCATCAAGTAGTCAAGAAAAATCTAAGTCCCTAAAAGTCAAATGTCAAATGAACATAGAAGGGGAGAACTGATCTACAAGATTTGCCTTCAGACTGGAAGGTTTTCAGCAGTCCAGTAAGATACTAATTATTCTCCTCAATGATAGGTTTTAAAATTCACATTAATTTCAGAGTCTTGTGCTCTTTTTACCTCCCTTGTTCATAACAGTGGCTGAGCTGAAATGGCTATCATGCATAATGCAGATTAAAAAATAATAATAAAATGGAAAGTGGGTGGAATGTGAGATTAATTCCCTGGACTGGCAAGTTTAAATGAACAAATATAAAAAGTGTGGGGAAGGGGGGAGGAGTAGACCTCACAGCAACATAAACATGTCATTCCCCCCCCCCCCCCACTCCTGGTTGATGGTAATCCAAGCCACAGCATACAACTAAATTGCTGGAGTACACAGCCAAAATTGATTCCCTATATATAAAAACAAGAAGATGTAGCAACATTGAAGACTGAGTAATACCTGCCTGCTTAATGCTAACAGATCAACTTCTTTCAGTACTGAATTTTGGCTTTGCATAGAACAGAGGTACACAATCTGAACAGCATATGACCTTGGAGTCAGCAAAGGTTGCTGAGTAATAAGCAGCTGGTAAATATATGGGGTGCAATCATATTAACTGCATTTAAATCCAATTTCATTTTAGCCCTAGTGCTGCTGACTTTTTGGAGTGCTGCCCTAAAGATTCTGTTGAAAGACCAAGGGCAGTCCTCAGCCCCTCTGTTCCTTACCCATCTGTTTACTTTTCTGAAAACACATCTAGCTATGATGATTTCCACAAAGCAGCAACATTTCTGAGAATGACATGCTGATCACTCTGAAACTGTGACTGGATTTATGCTAGAAATTTCCTAACAATGCTTGTGAAGGTTAAAATCCAAGGCTCAGTTATCCCATTAACATGAATACACTTTCTTTTGCTAACATTAGAGAAGGGGGGGGGGGGGAGAGGATTCAAATTATCAGTTTTAGAACTGGAATGTCTATCCATTCTCCTTCTGGAATGCATTGGGTTGGTATTTTCATAACAATTTAGTGATTGGATAAGAGAGCACTAAGGATATTTCAATAGAATTTAATCCTGTTTTATTTCAATATATGCAGCATGTAACTTGCTTTGTGAATCAGTTTCAATGTATTGCTTTCATAGAGAGTTGAATATGAAATTACAGTTTGATGTTTCCTTCACTTCCTGTGTTCTAATTGTGTTTCTTGAGAAAAGACTGTGCAGTGTTCATATGCAGATGATAATAAATTAAATAACTGTGGAATGAACTGCAGCTGATTTAACTTGAATTGGTACAAACTGACATTTTCATTACACCATTATTTTTCCTACATCCCATTTTTCCTAATATAAGCATTGAATTTAGAACTAATTTTCAAATCTTTCACTTTTCATAATACTATTTGTCTGATTAATTAATGTATGATACATCCTGGAGACTAATTTGTTTATTCCTGGTGGACTCATTAGGAAGTGCTGTATGCATAAGAGATTAAATTTTAAGAGAGCTACCTTTTCCTGATTGAATCATACATTTGCTTCTCAAAAGCCTGACAATCACATCAGCTACAAGTGGGATTTTTGCTTCTTTCTAGTAGCCCAGTGCAAACTTGTAACCTTGGTCTTCTCTACACATATAAAATTATTCAATTCCATGCAGTCTATTTCAGAAATCCTAAATGCACATATAGGTCTTCTGAAGTTGCGTTTTCTACTTCAAATAGATTGAAGAAACTGGGAGGATTGATCAGCATGTCTTAGCTTCCTTTTGTTAAACTTTCAGATGTTACTGACTTGAATTAGTAATCAGACCTAATGCTATGTTGCGTGTATACTCCTGATTGTTGGAATTATGGTCATATATAAATTTAGAGCCCATTAATCCTGCTACTATAGCTTAGTCCTACTTTTTCTGGAATCAGCAATTCATAATGATTCTTGTCTTTCCTGCTGGTTACCTCCCAGTATATGAATAACAAATTTAAAACAAGAAGTTTAAAACTGTTCTTGAGAGAACAGTATATATAAACATTTTTTTCATACATCTTCCTGAAAGGGGCAAGGGATCAGAACATGGAAGGGCTGGACTCACCTCCTCATGAGGCTGCTGAAATTCATTCATTCATTCATGTATTCATTCATTCTACTGCTCTTCAATAGAGTGGAAGTAGTGGATACTGATCACATGCCTGGATGTAGGGTCCTGGGCAGGAATATTTTTTTGGCCATGTCCCCATAATTTTGCCTTCATCTGAGCCTTGGCTAGGGGGTGAGACAGCCTTAAGTTGTCCTTAGCCATACCAATGTTAAAGTAGTGTTTTACCCCTCATTTCACTACCATCCAAAGGCAGGTTAAAGATGCTGAATCTAGGGGACTAGGGGAATTAGGGAACTAGATAAATGTCACAACCTGAAACAAAAGGAAGTGAGGGAAGATACTGATTGTCAACGGAGACCACAAAGTTCAGTATAGCCAATATAGCTTTCTGCTGACTCAGAGGTGCTTGGATAGCACTTCAACTCAGCAATGGACAAAGACACTCGGATTAAAAGCAGGTAGATCTTTCTGAGTTATATGTATTCAGAACAGCATAAATAAAGCTGTAATGGTCTGTTCAGAGCCAGATAACAATTCCAGAGACAGTTGGAAAAGACACCTGCACATTCCTCAGTTGTCTGGGAAACGGGCAGGCAGCCACCGATTGGGAGCAGGGGCGGTAGAAAGAAATTAAAGAGATCTCTGTGTTAATAAACTGAAAGATAAATTGGGTTCTAAACTGAAAGTAATCCAGCTGTTGAAAATTCTGTAACATTATCCCTTTCACTTTCAATAAGTCTTGCTAAAGAGAGACTCAGTAGTAATCTTGTTCTTGGCTACAAAAATTCCTGTTGAAATCCAGCTATTTAAATTTGCAAAATTTGGAAAGTCAGGAAAAAGCCAGCATGTATGTGTGAGTCTTCACGTGTTTGGAAGATTACATGAATAGATGCAGAAGCTCAGATTTGCTGTTTTTTTTATCCCAAATGAGACTCTTATTTTCCTCATGGCCATTGCATTGCAGTTCCTGCTTTATTTCCAAGCATAAATAAAATGTATCCCTTTTTCCCTTTATAATTTATTTTCTCATATAATGTATTTATTTTTCATTCACTTAAATGTTTCTTTTTTTAACCTTGTATTTTTACCAAAATACTGTTCTTCTACAAGTTGAAATGGTGAAACAGAGCTAACAATTAGTTTCAAGTAACTCTACAGATTCATTTCCATTTCCCACATTATAAAAAGAAACGTTTATGCAGAGAGTGGAGCAGTTCATTTGATGCCCCTTGTGCTGGGGAAAGCACCTCCTCCCCCACTTTTCTCATCCTGTTTTCCTTATTCAAAGAATATGCATATGTCGTTCAGTTGTTTCCAACTCTTTGTGACTTGATGGAAACTATTGCACCTGAATTTTCTGACATTAAATATTTGTTTGAGTTTGTGTAAGCTCATGTTTATGTCATTTAGCCACCTTGTATTCTGTTGGCCTCTTTTTCAATTGCCTTAATTTTGCCAAGCATCAAGGTCTTCTCTAATGGCTCTTGCTTTCACATTATGTGTCTGAATTATCTAAGCTTTAGTTTCATTATTAGTGTGTCCAGTGAGCAGTCTGGTTTTAGTATTGAGCGATTTCTTCCTCTTGCAATCCAATATATTTTCAAGCAGTTTCTCCAGCACCACAGTTGAAAGGGATGGATTTTTCTGCATACAGCCTTTCTGATGATCCAATTTTCACAACTGTATGTTACAACTGGGAAACTGTGACCTTGAGAATACAAACTTTTGTTGTCAATGTGATGTCTATGCTGTTTAATATTTTGTTTAGACTTTTCATTGTAATGGGTATCTCTTTCTTTCATGTCTATGGTCACTATCCCTTTGAATTTTTAAGCCCTGGAAGATAAAGTCTGTTACTACTTCTTCTCCACCTATTTGCATTGGGTTAGCATTGACTATTGACATAATCTTAAATTCTTTTCTTTTCTTTTTTAATATATTTTGCAGCAGAAAGAAGAGCCATTTGGGCTCTCTTATCTTCAACATGAGATTCCTTAAGCAGTCCAAGTCCTCAAAGTGGACTTAGCATTAGCATTTCTGACATTATTTTTCATACTGATTTTAATTCCAATTTCTATTTTATCTAGTCCAGTATTTCTCATAATATATTTCTTGTTTAAATTAAATCCATAAGATGCCAGTTTACAAACCTCCTTTCTGAATTTTGAAACAGTTATTTGCTTTATATGCTTTTCCAACTATTACTTCCTTTTAAGGCCCTTAAAATTGCCCTTGGCATTGGTGCACAATAGTAAGGTTGTATGGTCTTGAATGATTTAAAGCCAGGGCCTTTGGAGGCCATATAGTTCACTTGCCAACATCCTTGTAGAACAATCCAGTCTCATCATCATTGAAAACCTGCTGTTTCACTTGACCCTTTTCCTATATAACACTTACCAGGTTTTCTTTAAATTCTTGTGCAGCCTCCTGATCTGTAGAGCCTACCTTCTGAGCCCAAGTAAATTTCTTTGGCTTTCTGCCTCACAACAATGTTGTCTGTTATGGGTTTGTTTGTTTTTTTTTTAATCAGTAGTCATCTCAAGAATCCACAAATTTGGCCACTTTTCCATCTCTTTCATACTTTATCACACACTATAAATGTTACTTTAGCATTTTCTGGAGCAGCCTCATGTATAGATCAATTAATTTCCTCTTCCTTTGCTGGATATACCATATTGTTGATTCATTAACACTAAACTCACAGCCAAAAGCACGATAACTCATGCCTGAACAAAGTTTATCTAGCACACGTATTTTCTCCATAAGGTACATCACAGCCTTCTTGCGCTTAGGAACACTAGGCTTGGGGGCCATTTTAACCAGCGAGATCACCAGTATGAGAGAAGACATGTGCAGAGCGGCAATTCAAAATTTTAACTCCTTTGTGCATGTCCATGAATAACCACAAATGCATCATGAGTATTGATTTTGGGGTTACAAATACATTTTAGCAAGTAGGAGAATTCGCAAATATGGAACCTGTGAATAATAAGGATTGCCTATACCCAAAGGAGGAGTAACAGTAATAATACTTAGTAGCATTTTGTAGTGCAAATTATTTTTTATTTGCTATTTATAGGACACCTAAAAACTGTTATGTTAAGAGCACTATATTATGTAGGCTGCTCAGAAAATTTTCAGGGCAACTTACAGAGCACTCTGCTCTTGACAGTAGCAGTAATAATAATAAAAGCTAAGAGAAATTATCCAAAACAAATGGATAGGGAAAAATACATTGTAATAATCATAGTCCAGTCACACTATACCTTATATAAAATATATCTATCCTTAGCATATTGACATTTTTTTAAGCTTAGTTGCAAAGTTTGTAACATGTACCCATTCTAACTGAACTAGAGCTGCTTGTACATGTCATATAATAGATATTGCAAAAGTCATCAACATCCTTGTAGTAGAAGGATTATTTTTTTAATCAATTGTTAGATAGTTGTTAAGCCAGCCTAACTCTATAACCTTTTTTTTAATGTTGTTAGTTGCATGGTCTCATTAAAAGAAAAAAAGAAAAGTTTCCATGTTTGATTAATAATTTTTTTAACCTTGTGTAAAATAAATTAACTACCAGAGATCATTAAAAGCAATAATAACAAAGATAAGGAATTGTTCAATATAACTAGAGCATTACTGTAATGCAATGGAAAGCAAATATTCTTTAAGAGAGTTAGCTATTATTTGTTCTCCCAGATATATTAACTGTATGAGACCTATCCAGACTTTCCATTATACTATTAGCAAAGAACAAAAAGAAGTTATCACTATATATTCTCTAATTTAATTTTATCAACCACCTTTATGGACGAGAATACACAGAGATGATATTGAGTACACAGAGAGAAACAGAAAGAGAGAATGATCTTAATCTTAAGAAACAAAAAATATATACAGTTATATACCCACAAATGTATATGAGTCAACACTTTATGGTGCAACAGATGCTTTTGGGGAAGGGGTGTTACAGAGGAGCTGATTTACTAGGGAGAAGCCCTCTAAGTCAGTGAGTTCCATAAATCAATGAGGGGAGAGAGAGAGGGAGGGAGAGGGAGAGGGAGAGGGAGAGGGAGAGAGAATAAAACAGAGGTGCCATCCAAGTGGCTACCGGCCAAGTATTGTGCATGTGTACATTGGCTGCCTGGCTAGCAATCCCTGATGATATCAGTGACCCCAACCATGAGCAGGAGCTAATCAGCAGACTATTTTACTGACCGAGATACTCTCTACTGGGTCTGCTACCTACAAACATCAACTAGGAAGAATGACCTTTCTTCTTACCTGTAACAGCCCGTAACTGCTGGAAATAATGAATGCCTGTGCCGTACCTCACTGCTTGCCACTATTTGTGCTCTGGGTTTCCTGTGCTTGGAGGTGATTCACTACTTTAAGCACATATGCCTTGCCGGGGGAACCCAGGGATTTAGGCCTTTAAAACAAAACAAAGCAAAACAAAAACTCCACAACTATAGTCTTGACTGGAACATTTTTCTAAAACCTGCCGTATTCCATTATTATGTCAGTACTAGTTGTATTTACTGGAAATGATTTAAAAAGAGTCTCCAGTGTAAAGGCATGGAGAAACATTTATGTTCCATTACATGTTAAGAAATTCTGAATCACAAAGCAATTCGGAGTAGGCCAAAACATAGTTGTCTTCACAATAATTTACAACTTCCTTTTGTAACATATGACCTGTCTTATTAACACTTCCAATAAATGTGGCAAATACACTGTCTTGATATCAAGAAGAGCCATACCTAATGACTTTCTGCCTATCATAAACCTATTAACACTACATAACTGCCTGAATGAAAAAAAGGTGACGTCTTTATACCACGTGATTTGCACTGCAGTCTCTTCTTGGCTCAGAATTTTCCCAGTCTAGTTTGTTTTCTCCGTACCTGAAATGCTTTATTTCCAATAACAAGGGTCCAACTTTCTTGACTAATCAATTTCAAAAAAGGTTAGCATTTTCCAAAAGTGTCTGAATCTCTGAAAAATAGAAGAAATGCACTCGCCACCCTTAATCTTCACCGATTAAAATGCAGATTGTTTTAAACCATTAAAAAAAATCAAGTTTTACAATTGATAGAAGTCAGAACCCACATGGAAGAAACACTTCCTGGTGAAATACTATACTGATATGTTCAAGCAAATGAAAATCAATTCAGGAAGACTTAATTCAAATTCCATGTCACCTCTCTAACACTTTTGAAACTTAGAAAATAATTTACCACATTATATTTTTGAAGGAAAATATTTGTCAGTTAATATATCCTGGGACCAAGAATTTCTGAATTATCTACTAAGCATATGTGCCTCCTGCTGTAAGCTGGTTGCAAGTTCAAGAAGCTGATTCCCCAGGGGGACCTCCAACAGGATAACTTGGGGAACTTCAACGGAATTCCTTCAGCTTCTATCCAATTCCCTTTAAACAGTTCTGCTACCGACCCTTCAGTCAGCAGGAGGGTGGGGTGTGGGGAATATTAAGGGCTGATTTCTTTCCTACATCAGGGAGCCAATGAGAAAAATATTTACCTTATAACCCTGTAGCTTTATTTTACTACTTGCATTAAGAAATGGATAACCATACAGATATGCTAACTACATCACACAGATGCAAGAATAACTTTAAACAACAGTTCTTTTGAATTTAATTGGGAATGAATCCTTCAACGAGTACTAAGAAGCTTGCTCAGCAATCACAGTTTTTCCTCTCTTATTCAATAACTGGATCAGTTCCCCCAGACTAGGAGAAATACATTTCAGAAGGACACTATACGTTACAACAACCATGGTTTACAAAATGCCCACAGATTTAGCACAGAGTTTGTTACAACTGTTTTTCTGTTGCTTTCTCTCTAGCTTCTTGATCCCACCTTCATAGGTTAGATGTCTTCCATCCTGGCCTGTCCTTTCTGGTGAGATGTGTAAAGCTTACCCCCAGTACCCATAAACCACCATAAGAAATAGTCAGATCAGTATATTGGCTTTTTATGTAAATGTCTGAAAATGATCTAAAAAAAAAATAAAATAAAATAACCAGCCATTAAGATCAAGGACCTAAATCGTATCTATATTTTTAAAGATGGCATTGAGTGATTGTCCCTTCTGTGATACAGCTGTTAGATGAGGTTGGTCTAGGACATCAACTGGACTGATGGAATATGGGTGGGGGGGAGCATTTCTCTGAACCCAGCCCCAGATGAGACTGACTGCAGCATGGGACTTCATTAGGAGCAAACAGACAGATTAAGATGGTCCACCTGAGTTGCTTATGGATCTGGATGGTTTTAGCAAGCTTTTCAGAGCTTTCCCAGCTGCAAGAATCCTCTATAACATAAGATTTAGGAATTCTTTATCAATGATCCAATGTAAAGCCTTTCACTGAAAAAACTAAAATAATTTGTAATTTTTTTCTTCTGAATATCTAGAGAATCCATTCATACCATACTTCAGAAAAAGTTAATCATCTACTGTAGTTTATACCTTGGTGGTATCTTGCCTGGATTATGATAATGATTTCCTGACAAACCTTCCTAACTCTGGTCTCTACCTATTCATTCAGGTCCAGATTAAAATGGTTCATGTGATTCTCCCAATTTACCTTAATTCTTGTTTTCAAGAATTCCTACATTGGATGCAACCATGGGAGTGCTACTGGTTTAAATGGTTGGTGTTAATAGCAAGAAAATGGGTAGTAGGTAAGGCGGTGGGTTCTTCCTTATTTTCCTTCCTCTACCTCCCTTCTTCCTTCCATAAAAGCATCCCATGTACTAGGATCCAATTCTGGATCTCTGGATCCAAGCCATTATCTCTGATGTGAAATTCAGCTTCAGTAAAAGGAAGTAGAAATTTTATCATCAGCAATAATGGTCCTTTAAAGTATCACTGGTACAGATTGAATACTGTATAAATAATTAATATTGACAATCTGCCAGTTGCACTTTCAATTCTTTAGTATTCATAGTGCTAAATACCAGCTCCTTCAAAAAGTTTTGGAAAACCACCATCTGTATCTTTCACATCTTAACACATTCATTTTTTGATAACAACAATCATAACAAATTCTAAATCATCCTCTCTGTATGAAATATATTTGATGACACATATTGAATTATGATAAATGCAGCATAATGTAATGCAGCAACTATTTATTCAGTTGAACAGCCTCTGTCCATAATAAATGATATTTCACAGTCTCTAAAAGTACATTTCCAGAATATTTTTGCATATGTGCCACAGTCTTAAATCAAATACATAGCCCAAATCTGAAATATTTAGCTATGTATATTATCCAGTTACAGTACTTTCCTGTTGCTAAAACTAACATCTCACAGTCCAAAGTACTGTAATTTATAAACAATACTTTTATTAAATAGTAATACAAGAGGTCCCTAACTTTAAAATCCTCAGTATTTCCACAAGTCCAATAACTTGTTCATCAAGGGAATTATCTCCATGGCTGAATAGCGTTTGCCTAAACCATTCTGTGTAAGCTTCTCTGCTGTTGAAAATGTTTTCTTGTTGGATCATTTTCTTATCTGTAAGAAATCTTTAGAAATCTTGAAAGATAAAGAAATTTATCTTGAGCTAAAAGAACTCCCAGAGCATGTGAATGAGAGAGTTCCTATTTCAAACTTAACAATCAAAAAGTCAGAACACATGAAAGATAAGAGACAGAAGAGGGAGAAGGAACAAATCAGGCTCAGACCTGGGTCTTCAAGTCACAGTTCATTTTGAAACTCTGCTGGAGGCCTAATGCCTCCACAATGCAACCTGAATTCCTGAACAGCTGAACATCTGTGCATGTAATTATCCCACATTAAAAATAATAATACAAGCCTTTTTAAAAGCAAATTGATTTCTTGTTTCTCCTATAATCACAGTGCTACAGTTGCTTATGGCAGGTGCTATATTATTTCTGTTAAAGGGTAAGAATTGCATCAAGTCAGTCTTGACTCTCTCCATGTCCATGTAATTTTCTTGTCAGTAATGTGGAAGTAGTTGGCAAACACCTTCTCCCAGGATATTTTAGTTTCCAGACTAGCCTACGGGCCTCAAATTTCCTGGTGGTCTTCCATCCAAATAATAACCAGGCCTGACCTACTTAGATTTTTTTTTTTTCTGAGATCACTCAAAGTCACTAAATACTGACAGATACAAACTACAAAATGTGCATGACTTTTCCAACTCTGCCTACTTTTCCTACAATTTAGAATTGTTAATGTGTAAGACTGGATTCTGTTACGAACACGGTAGACAATGTGCTATACTCCTTAATATATTACTATTAACCAAATATATATCTGCATAGATATCCAAGTACACTAGTACAGCTTATATACCTCAAAATAAAACTGTACCCAATATAGATTCATGAAACCTCTAAATTGTAATTACAGTTGGATAAACTGTATGAATGTGCATAGGAAAACACAGGACTTATATCATCACATAGTTTCCAACTAAAGTTGGAATTTCCAAAAAAAAAAGAAGCCCAGGAAGGTTGAAACACACACACACACACACACACAAAACCCATCTGTTTTGAGATGATTCTCCCTCAGGGGAAACAGATATATTTGCTAACTAGAAAATACATTAGATTCCCCCCCCCCTTTTTTTTTTTCATTGTATAGTATTAAGTTAAGTAAAACCGTTGTTGTTTATTTCCTCTTTACAGGCTAGTGAATTCTGTCCTGCTTCAGTTTTTATTCTTCAGGCTGAGCATATGGATATTATTTGTATTTATAATCTTCTTGTAATTTGTAATGAGTTGAAATCTTTTGAGATTCTGCCAGAGAAACCAACTATTTGTAGGAGACCAGTACCATCCTGTAGTCTGCTTGGACCATTACAAACACATACATACATATACACCAAGCAGTAGTACATCTTCCAGAATTGTGCATTTGAAATTTTTATATTTAAAGTTGAAAATAGCTGTCTACAGTTTGTTTTCTTTTTCTAATAAAGTTTGGTTTTGTTTATGTCCTGTGAAATTTATCTCCCATAGGATGGGTGCACAAATTACTAAAACCTCTAGCCATATATTTGTATGCTACCAGACTAGAAGTTTATATTATTGAATTTATTTCCTTTTTTTTTTTTTTTTTTTTTACTTTTTTGTTGTCATTGCAAGTGCCATATCTCTGTCATGCATAGGGGTTAGAGGACAACACCTGGTGAGGTGACCTTTGCCGGATAGGTGGCAGCAAAAGGAATTGCCAAGCCACTACCCCAAAACAGGAAGTTAGGCTCAGGCTGAGAATATTTGAGGGCTTCCGGAAGAAGAAATTTAAGTCCTTCAGCTCTCCCCATTACAGACTCAGCTGTTCTGCTACTATACAATACTTTCATAGGATGATCCATGTATAGTCGCTAAGCTTTTAACTTCCAGATAGGACATTTACAACATTTGAACCAACCTTAGAAAGGATATTTTGTAACACTGATTGTGTGTTACTAAATCAACTCATTAATAAAGGAATTTAGCAATTTCAAAAACAAATTATGATTTTTAGAGCAAATATATGGTTTTTACTCTTCACAGTACTAAATAATCCTGAATTTACTTCTGGTGTTGAACATAAACACAAATGTATTTCTGCTTCCAGTAAGCCTTTAATATTTAAAGAGAAAAAATGATTTTTTTGGGGGGGGGGTCTCTTTATATCCCAATATTATGAATGTGCTTCTGGACATGGTATTCTTTTTGCCATTGTTCCGTTCCACAGTGACAGCCTCTGTTGCTCAACACGTTCTTATAGAAACAACCTTTGAATGATAGAGCAAGAGTATCTTCTTAATATGACCTTTTATTAAAATAATTTGTTCTGAATATTATTGAAAAGAATTTACATGTCGAAAGACTAGTATTCTTGTTCTAACTATATACTGTACGTACGCTTTTTGTTCTTTTATGTTCTTGTTAACTTGTAGACATAGGTTTTATTATTTATAGGAATAAGCGAGTAAAAGCATAAGAATAGCTAAATTCTGTTGCACTGTGAATAATGTAAGGATTAATATCAGGATATATAACATGAAATAGCAAGGTATTGGGTAAAGAAAAGATCAAACGTTTCTGAATGTTTATTGAAATGCCCATTTCACCATCAAGGATTCTGCTCAGTTGGTTAAATCACTCAGGATCTGAAGTAACCTTCAACCTACTTCAGGTCCCTGGTCTGTGTTGTATGTATGGCAGAAGTGAACTCCTATACAATACTTATATTAACTGAATTTAAAAAATTAGAAATTAGTGGCCAATCTTTCAGCCACTGTTCTTTCTTCAGTCAAATTCTTAAAATAAATGGTGCAAGGGGATTGCAGATTCTCAAGTTATGTTCTGTCAATAGTTGATTTCCTGGTTTTGAAGTTAGAAACCCATTTTTAACCAAAATAGATGGCAAGCAAAAGCCTTTACCGAAAAACTGCCACCTTGTTAGCTGGAAAACAGACACAAAGAGATACCAAACCATTCTATATTAAATACGTTATAGATAATTTAAAATGGTATATTATTCCAATATGGAATTCATTTTTTTTCCTTATAGCTACTTTTCATTTTCATCACAATATTAGAATTTATATGGCAAAGTTAACAGAAAAAATATATATATATGCGTATATAAACAATTTATTCTTGCATTAAAAAAAAATCCTAAATTGATGGATTTGCTGGTGCATTAAGGATGGGAATAGGATTAGATTCATTTGTACTTTGGATTGGATTCATGGGAAGAAAACATAGAAAATTTTAATAAAATTGATCTTATTCTGCTACATTCAGCACCACTCAAAATAAAAGAAGACATCAAAGAAACAATTCCAGTATTATTCACCATCCAAACAGGGTCTGATATTTATTTGGCATCATGCTCATCAAATAGAAAGCTTTTTCTGTTCAATCTTAAGAACAGAGTTCTGCAAGATTACTCAGCCTTCCTACAGGAGAGATGATTTAAGGAGAGCAGCAGCTGTCAATCCCATCACAAATAAACTGCTACCATAATAATAAAAGGAATGCCAAACACACATGCACATAAAAGCAGTTCCATTCAGTACATCCAAGCCTTTTTGATCTGTATACATCTGAGTGGTGGGGAGAAGGACTAGGAACACAAGGTGAAGGGCAGAGAGAACTATGAATCCTGCTAATGCTTCACTGAGAACAGATGGTATTCTGAAACAGTCTACTAATGATCATTCCATAATAAACATTAACATTCAGAGGTGTTTTCAATAATCTGCTGATTTAGTGAACTTCTTCTCCCAGGAACTATGAATGAACCCCATTATTACGGGTCTTGATGCTTTTATTTCAATCTATAGTTTATTAATGGCTACAAGGAACTGCTTATTTTTAGTGGGGAAGCCATGCATTTTATTTTGGTACTTTATATTTTATAAAAGTTTGTTCTATATGTACATCATCTGGAGAGAAAGAAATGTGCCCTGAGAAGCAATTTAATAATTGAAGAGTGGAAATGCTTAATCTTCCTTTTCCAAGTATCTGATTTTTCTTATAAAGTTTATGGAAATAATAATGCATGTATCTTTCAGTGAATAGATATTTTAATTCAGTCATAGTAAAGATATTTGTGGCAGTTATAAATAAAAGAAAATGTTAGAAGTGATAGGGATGTATTTCAGTTCTACATCCATTTCTAAGATACTTGAAAATATTCAAAATATTGAAAATATTGAAAATATTTGCTTCTATTGGATACTTGAAAATAATTTGAAAATGTACCCAAGGATCATGTACATGAGTGGGTGGGTGTGAGTGGCTGTATAAAACTGTCCCTTGTGATCCTGAGGAAACAATGTATGGGTATGGGTGTTTGAGCAAGGTGGCAGCTGGAGCTGAAAACCTAATGTGCAGCAGTAAGGCAGATGTGAGTTAATTCTGTTCTTGTCATGACTTGGCAACAAAGTGTTGTTTCCATTGACAATAATGGATCTACAGGTAGTCCTAAACTTACGACCATTCATTTAACAACTGTTCGAAGTTACGACAGCGCTGAAAAAAGTGACTTATGACTGGGTCCTCACACTTATGGCTGTTGCAGAGTTCCCATGGTCACATGATCAAAATTTGGGTGCTTGGCAACCAGCATGTATTTCCGACAGTTGCGGCATCCTGGGGTCACATAATTGCCATTTGCGACCTTCTCAGGGGACTTCCAACAAGCAAAGTCAATGGGGGAAGCTGCATTTGCTTAATGATCACATTATTTGCTTAATGACCATGGCAAAAAAAGGTTGTAAAATCAGGTGCAACCTACTTAACAACCATATCATTTAGTGATGGAAGTTCTGGTCCTAAGTGTGGTTGTAAATCAAGGACTACCTGTAATTAGTAATGTGACAGGCTAAGTGATGGCAGTCAAGCACACACAGGGAACAAATAAAAACAGATATTTTGTACCTGCATAGGGCAATAAGTTCACTCTCTTTTTAGGTTAAATATGGTGACAATTTTAACCATCTTCCCAGATTGCAATTTTAGGCAACATTTTATGTCTGATCCATTTCCCCAAAGCCTTTGTGGAACAGTGGGCTGGTCTAGTCCACCAAGCACTTTGCTACTGTATTTGACAGAGTTGCATGAAAACATCAAGCATGAAAGTGGTAGATTCAGCTACAGGGCTGCATATCAATGAACTATGACATCATAAAACAATATTTGCTTATATTTTGTCTATACTTCCACCATGAATCAGGGCTGTCTTAATCAGGATCAGACACTGATCTTGTTTTTGTATTTTTTAGCAGCCAGGTATTCGTTTGACATTTAGGGCTGAAATTAAACACATGCTTCCATTTGCATATCTATCAAGATGGAGTCAGTCTTCAGGAACTAAACAGGACATTTAGGTAAGAATGTCTGTTCCCTTTCTAACCTCAGCACTAGAAAATAATTAAAACATATATCAGCAGATAGCTATGCTGTAGCTCAGTTATAACAGTACATGCTTTGCATATAGAAGGGCCCAGCTTCTGCCTCTGGAATCCCCAGGTTGGCTGGGAGAAAAACTTCTGATGTTCTGGACAGCCATTATACAGCAGGGTGACCCAATTTGGGCTGCCAAAATCCAGATGACCACTAGATGGTAGCAAAGCGATACAGAAAACTCTTTCCTGCCATCTAGTAGCAATCCGGATTCCCCCCTCCCCCCCCCCAGCCTAGGTCTGCTAGTCCTAGTGTAAAATAGATAATACTAAGCTAGGTAATCCAAAAGTTAGCATATAGCAGGTCCTTGAATTATTAAAAGAAACCCTGTCCCAACAGGCCAATGTCAAGACTTCTGGCACCAGCAAGTAATTTTTGTAGCAAGATGTTCCACTTCTTTGAAATCCCTCCTAAACCCACATTAATGTAGTAGTAACAGCAGAGAAATTCTGTGGCTCTACTAATTCATAAGCATGGCATAGAAGAATAAGAATTCTCTTTTTATTTTACCTGACAAACAATTTATTCATCCATTCCTCTGTATATCATGTGCAACAATTTTTC
The DNA here is from genome assembly GCA_030867105.1 of Liasis olivaceus. Classification (NCBI taxonomy): domain Eukaryota; kingdom Metazoa; phylum Chordata; class Lepidosauria; order Squamata; family Pythonidae; genus Liasis; species Liasis olivaceus. The sequence goes on along the minus strand of CM061348.1, from coordinate 89,739,127 downwards.
TCTTTTAAATTTTCTGTAGCATTCCTGCCAAGGAAAAATATTATTTTTGAGAACCACTCATCAGCACTAACAGTTCCTCTTTCCTTTTTCTTATTTATTATTTTTTTTAAACTTCTGCAGAATCAGTCACAATGAAGCTTAGGAAAACATTCCAAAAATATGCATGCTTCAACTTTGGTGAATCAAGAAAAGAGAATTCAATATATGTAGTAAAGTGGTTATGAAAGCAGTATGATACTTCTTTGCTTTCTAGGTTGGGCATGTAGGTAACTCCTGTACAAATGTTTGCTTGCTGTACGCATAAGCAGAACTTGCAAGACTCAGCAATGACATCTCTGCATTCTTGGCTGCTTTAGAGATTTTCATGAATTAAAAAAAAAAAGTGTATGTAGATGAACATCCTTCCACACCTTCCTGCGTATTGTGATTAGTTTATATTGTCAGTTGTATGAATTAAAATATCTACAGTTCTATAATCTTTTACTCCTAATTTGATTGTCTTGATTTCAATGAAAATGCCTTTGTAAAGATTGTTGCAACACAGTGACAAGTGCAGACGGGGAGCCAAGCATCTTGGAGATTATGTTGGCAAACACTGCTAAAATCAGTTGTGCTGTCTTGGTTTAATTGTATCTGAATTATATTTGCTCTTAAAGGTATTCCCATCAATATGCAGTGAAACCTTAAGTATCATAATAGTCTTCTTGTCATCCTTACAGGATCTCTGCTGGGCATTGGAGTTTCTGTTGTTCTAAAACCTAGATAATGCTATGCTCTTTTATACAGAGACAATACTCAATCCAACCATTTCCTTGAACAACTTTAAAAATATCAAAAGGCATCTGTGAATTAGTTCAAAAAAAGTAAAATATCTTTAATATTACACTCCTAGTTTATCATTGTTAATCAGTGGAAGGATTCAAGCGTGTGAACCTCTTGATACAACCGAAGCAGAAATGATATGAAGACGCTCTCATAGAAGGAAGGGTATAAATAATAATAATAAATAATAAAATAAAATAAATAATAAGTAGTAAAATAAATAAAATAAATATACTAAAAGATATCAAGGGCAAAACGTAACAAATTGCGAAGTATACAAGTAAAACAGCACAATTGTTTTTTAACACAATATGCAATATGCATTCCAAACCAAAGCCGAGCCCTTACTTTTGGCAGAATCAGTATTTTCCTTTGACTTGCCATAATTACTGAAGTAAAAATTCTGTACAGCATTCAGTGTCATGGAAAACAAAAATCTACTCAAGTGAGAACTGAGGTCACCTTACTTTATATCTTTCTTTTTTCTGTTAAGACAAAAAAACAACAACACCCTCTGCTTGTGTCTCTTGTCTTGCAAGACAAGACAACCGTGTGATAATTGGGGGTGATATTATTGTTACCCTTTTTTATATTGGGATAAATTATTTGCAAAATCTATGCACCTTAGATAAAGTTGTATACAAAAATACAGACACACAAATTACACGAACACTCGAGTCTGAGCTATCAAATTCATCAAACTTGTAAATATAAAAATCAGAGAGAAATTAAAACGATGAAATGGCCTCCCCTGCTACTTGCACACCCACGTGCACCCGCTCCCACCTGGTAGTACCCACTCCAAGTGCCACTGTGCTTGTGCTGCACATCTCCCACCACTCACCCACCCTTGCACAGCCTCTCCCGGCAGCAGCCACTTACCTGCCTGCTGGCCTGCTTACAAGCTGCCTGGGATTTGCAACTTCCTGCCAGCTTCCCCACTGATTTTGGTTGTTGTGTTGGAAGTTGTGAGGAGGTGCACGCTTAATGACCCATGTTCCTCGCTTAACAATGGCAACAGTGCCTGCAGGGATTGCCATTGCTAAGTCATGTAGTCACATGGCATCATGGTTTATGACTATATCGCTTAGCAACAGAAATTCTGGTCTCAGTTCTGGTCCCAGTTGCTGTTGTAACTCGAGGGCTATTGGTACTTGGCTTCTTGTCTCACTTCACTATGAGAGGCATACATACATTTCTCCATTGGACATTAAATAAAAAGTTTTAAAATATTTGGACAAATTTATTTACATGCTCATTGGTTTCTGTGTAATACCTAAATTGGCTCTTCCTGATGTCATAATTAAATATCTGCTTTATTGTTCTGCAAGAAATTTAATTGACAGAACATAGCAAATTCTTGGCTTTATTGTGCATGTATGAGAGGAAGTAGCAGATAGAAAAAGAAAGGGGAAAATTATATTAAGCTGTTCTACTGGTAAGCTTCAGTGGTAGGGAGCAAATAAAGCAATGTGAAATTAAATCCAAAATGAAATATTATGTAAAAATTCTAGTTGAAAGACAACATTAGAAGCATTTAATCTGTTCATTAACCCAGTATTGTTAGGAAGAAATGGCATAGTATTAGAATATGCATAATTTATATATGATTTAGAAATTATTCGTTATTAACTTAAGACATAACTGCAGAATACTTTGATCTAAGTATGAAATATAAATAACAAGTGGACTCTATTGAAATATTCAAGAATGAAAAGAAGTAATTCCCAGAATATCCATTTTAGCACACTGCTGGCAGATATCAAAAATAGCCAGTTGTAAATCTGATGGTGTATGTCTGCAACTGTTGGCAAATTTGGAACTCAAAACAAAATATTACATCTATCTGTCATCTATCCATTCATCATTAATGTTTTTCTTAAATATGCTGAAAAGTAGTTCCTTACTTTCTTGATGTACACATGAGTGCTAAGGGAGAAGTTTTTTTTTTTTTTTTTTATCACTTTTGATTTATTTCATCTTGGATTAGAAGCAAACCATTTTACTGTCCTCCCTGAAAACATCTTCAATATTTCAATTTATTTCTGAGACAACCAGTTCCCTGGCCTTTGCAACTGAGAATATGAATTTTTGAAAAGTTCTCATTTCCTCAGTTGCAAACGATGGAAGGAAGGAAGGAAGGAAGGAAGGAAGGAAGGAAGGAAGGAAGGAAGGAAGGAAGGGAGGGAGGGAGGGAGGGAGGGAGGGAGGGAGGGAGGGAGGGAGGGAGGGAGAAGCATATAAGTACTCCCAATTTCAAACAGCAAAATAAAGCTCTTCATTGTGGAGGTAGGAGAGAGAACAGGCAGTACTATCGAGGTCATGACAAGCAGAAGAAGGTATGTCAGTTAATCTGAGGGCAGGCCACACTCAGGAACATTGGGTCCACTGCCTGGGAGCTGTCCCATCAACCAGCCCTCAGGATTCATTCAAAGGCCATGTCAATGGATCCTCAGTGGCCCAGGGCTCTAGTTGTTGCTTTTGAATGTGAGGACTGTAACAAATCTGTCCTCACTCACAATTTAATCATGGATCAGGCAACCAACCTGGCATGTATAACCAAGACCTGGGAGGGACTGGGTGGATGTGTTCCCTTCTCAGAGGTGTACTCACCTGGATTTCAAATTTGACATGAGCTGTGAACCCAGGGCAGAGGGGATGGCTAATGTCAACCATGACTTGTTGATTGCTCTCAGATTGCTCTCTGCAACATAGATAATTGGATGTGAGACCATCTGACTGAAGTTGGGCTCTAGGAAACAGGTTTTGCTGCTGCTGTACCACCCTCCCCATTGTGCAGGATCATCCCTGTCTCATCTGGAGGGTTAGTGGTGGATGATTTATTACTGGGGATTTCAACTGGGGATTTCAACATGCTATTTCAGTGAAGTTGACTCTGGGCAGCTTAAGAGTTCATGTCCATCATGGCAACCATGGACTGTCCCAAGTCACTAAACACCTGACCGGAGGATCACACATTAGATTTTTGACTCAGGACAGTTGCAAGATGAACTGGTTGTGGATGACATCACTATTAGGACTACTGCTTTTCAGCTTTCTGGTTCTACACCCTTGCCCCCCACTACAGGGAGAAAGAACCTGCTACATTGGTCTGTTCCAGGTGACTAATAGACCCTGTCGATTTCCAGGAGGAACCTGAAGTTTCCCCTGAAAATTTGGTGGGAAATCGGTAGAGGTATTAGTTGCAGCCTGGAATGGGGAAATGACAGGAGCCTTGCACCAAATTGCTCCTGTGTGACCTTTTACTGTGTGTTGATCATGCGGTGACCCTTGGTTCTCTGAGGAGTTCCAGAAGATGAAATGCCAGAACAGGCAACTATTGAATAAAGATAAAGAGTGAATCCAAATGAGCACAATTAAGAGCACATCTTTGGGATTACATTGTAGCAATAACAATGGTGAAATTCAGTTATTTCTTCATTCTTATTATTCCCTGTTCAAGAAGCCATACCAGACCCAACACCTTTGAACGATTTCATCCTGTCTCCTACCATCAGGTTACAGTTCCAGAGGGCCCTGCAGAAAAAGGATTATCTGCACCAGTCAAGTTTCATACCAGGACATAATATAGAGACAGCATTTATCACATTTGTCAATGACCCCTGGCAAGCCAGGGTAAGGGTGGAACATCCATCCTGGCTCTCCTGTAGTACCTTTAGTATAATTGATTATAGTATGTTTCTGGAATAACTAAGGGGATTGGGAGTAAGGGGCAGTGTTATGCAGTGGTTCTTGTCCTTTTTCTGTGGTCAATTTCAGTTGGTGTTGACAGCAGGGAGAGGTCAAGTCATGACCCCTCATTGTGGGATGCCTTCAACTGGGGGTGCCTCAAGGCTCAGTGCTCTCACCCTTTCTGTTTAAATCCACATGAGGCAACTATCATCCATCAGTTTGAGATCCAGTAGCATCAGTATGCTGATAATACCCAGTTATATATTTTAACCATAGGTGACCAAGTGATTCCTTCAAGACCTACTAAAGGGGTTTTCTGCCCAAGGCACCAAAATATTTTGGCAGACAATATTAACAATAGTGATTTGAATTCACATTCCATCTTTTGCTTGAGAACTCAAGGTGGCTTATAAGAGGGTCTTCCCTACTTTTATCCCCATAAGGGCAATTTTGTAAAATATGTTGAGCTGAGTGTCAGATTCAGCCGGCACGGCACGGCATGGTGAAGGCACCGCTCAGCTTAGTCTAAGTCAATTTCACTGCCAAGGTGTGAGCAGAGAAAAAGGGGAAGTGAAACCACGAGCTGATTACAGACAGGTGGTGGTGCTTAACTCAAAACCGTGGATATTTTGTATCAGCGCAGCTTCCCCTCAGGCACTGCAAACAAAGGAAAGCGCAGAGGCTTGGAAGTGAAACAATTAACGAACGATCAAGAACTCCCAGCTTTGCACGCAAAGAGGCAAACCCAACAAAGGCAACAACAGCACAACCCATATACTGCAATCAGAAAGACAAAAGCACCAGACTGAATCTGCCATTTGATTGAGGGGGGATTACTGCGAGTAATCTGTAACTAAGCAACGGGTAAAGCCTGGGAACGGGGAAGCTATAAAATACCATGTAATGGTATGCCAAGCAAACCCTGGCTTTGTACTTACTTACGTTACGGTTGAGTAAACTTCTTTGCTGAACACACGTGTCACGAGAGTTTCTCTGAGATGAATGGGGTAAACCTTACACTGAGAATGTGTGACAGGCCCAGAGTTACCCAGCAAGTTCCACTGTCAAGTGAAGATTAGCCCTTAGTCTTCCCAATCCAAGTCTTAACATCTGAAGCCCAACTGGATTCCTCACTCCACTTAAGCAGTAAAATGTCTTAGTCCCACACTGCCCTGGAGCAGGGACTTAAAATTTCTTTTCTAGTGTTAATATGAATTAGTGGAGCAACATATTCCTCTGATGTGTTTTTGTATCCATTTCAGGTCCTGTTTAGAAACATCACTCTACTGGATTGTGTAAAGGGATTAAAGGAAACTGTGCCCCTGAAAAACCCAAGAGAGCCATTCAGCTGAGACTTCCAGAGCATTGCCTGTTAATCTCTTTCTTGAGGTGAGGATGATGAGCTGCCAAACCTCATCTGCAATTCATCCAGCATTCTATTGAATTTGGCCATCATCTCTACAATTTGTCAGTGAATCTCTTTGGCATACAAAGCAGGCTTAGGTGATGTATCTGCCAAATTCTGGACTGAAAATCAAACTTACCACTGGCAGGACTATATTTGATCTGTTTTATGAACTATACTGGAAATAATATCAGCATTTTTCAACTGAATATATGTTTTCTCATTCCAGCTTGTATTGTCATACCAATATACAGTAGACATCAAAACTGATCCTAGGTCTGGCCGGCCTGCGGGCCTGCCTGCCTGCCTGCCTGCCTGCCTGCCTGCCTGCCTTCCTCTATACCTTACATGCAAAACTGGGTATCTTGAACAAAATGAACGTCTTAAGATAAAAAATTGCTACTGTCAGATCTTTTCATTTCAGGCTCTTCAAGGGTATTACAACTTTCATTTCTCAAAATAAGCCAGCTGAGACCCACCTGTTAATAAATGTGAGAAGGAAAGGCTTCACTAGCCCTTGTTAAAGCATACAAATGCTGACAATTTCATTTTTAATTCTGAGCTTAATAATGAATAATATGTATTTGTACCATTATCCAGATTGTGTAACATGTTGTGGGTACTCCTTGTCAGATCACCTCTCTTTACTTCTACTTCTGTAAAGTGTATGAAGAAAGCATTTTAAAAGATATTTTTGAAGCAATTAGCCTTAAATGTTTTCATATTACCTTATGATCACTTCCATCTGTACACAAAAATGAGACACCTGCTAAAGTTGAAATGTATGCTTACATCTCCCCACTATTTTTTATATAGCAATATCTTGAGGAAATAATGGAATTATGTGAATCAGGCAAAGCTTCAAAATGTATTCTCAGATTATCCACATAAAGAATATTTGGGTGTTATTTTTAATTTTCTCCTGAGAGAATGTTTCCATGCTTGTCCTTGACCCAGACTTCTTAAAGTTTGTTCTTTTTTTTGTTTATAATAATACATTATGGTAATATAATTCTAAAAGCTAGTGAAATTTATTCAGCTGCTACAATTACATGGATCAAATACGATTTGTTTCTTTTAGTAAAAAAAAAATGTAAATCTAAATTTTGAATGATAATATACAACAGAATTCAGTGTTCCAAGAATGGATGATACTTTACTAATTAGCTATCAATATTAGTTATGAATTAGTGCTTTGAAATGAAATCTGATATAAATAAAAGGTAACTTCTTTGGTCATGTATAGAATACAGTCTTATGCTCTTTGCTTTCTTTATTACTTCTATCTGTCATTCAAGTACATCAATCCCCCAAAATATGGCATTTTTCATAGTACTTTGATAGCTAGAGTATACCCTGAGGACTTTCTATGATGGTTCAAAGCAACATTTAACTTTTTAAAGAGCTACTTTTTGAATTAAAGCAATTAAATAAGACACTCCTTAATTTTTACCATGTCATATATTTTGCTATCATGGGCTGTATTCCTTTAGGTAGATGTCAGTTCTGAACCAAACTTGCTTTCAATCCCCCTGTCAGTACAACAGAGTATTCCTCCTTGTACTGGATTTCAGTTATCTATAGCAACATGGTAATCAGCATACAAAGTATTCATTGTTCATGAACAAAAGAAGAATTAAAAGAAAGGTTATCAATGGGATATATACCACATTCTCTGTAACATTTACTTTCTCTGTGTAGTTGATGTAAACAGCTATCATTCCAAAACCAACAAGCTAATAATTAATTCAAAGGTCACTGTATGTTGGCTATTTTGAGCAACTTTGCTTGTCTGTTGTTTTTTTTTTAATCATGTCATAATATTAAATAACAGATAAATTTACATCATCTTCACAAATCTGGTGTGGAGGTGAGCAAAGAAAAATAATACTTTAAAAAAAATTGACGATGATAACCAAAGCCTTAAAATAACTCTGTTAGTAATAGTGATTTCATATTTAAAATTATAATTGATTTCCAAGCAGCTTTAAAGAGAATTATACACATTTCCATTGTGTATGTAATGTATGTATAAGTATTATGTAAAAAAAAAGTTTTAAAAATTAAAGATTAAGATCCAATGTAATCTTCATAAATTGCCTGGGTGGTACATCTCAATCAATGAAAAATAGTTGGTTTCGACAGGAGAATATTAAAACAATTCAAGACTTTAAAAAAAGCTAAAGCCATCCAATTTCTGGCCCTGGCCCAGAATAAACTCATAAAGCTTGGGAACAGCCACCCCCTTCTCTCTCTCTCTCTCACACACAAACATTTTCAGGGAATTCTATATATTTCACCAATATTCTTAAAATCTTCTACCTCCCTACCTGTACCACTGATTTCAAGAGCTCTGTTTTAAGCTAGTCTAGATTATAATATTGCCTATTGTTATTTCATTTTTTATCTAGCCAGTGAATATGCTTAATGGGTGACTGATAGAAATGTGATACATATGTAATATTTTAAGATACTAAGACTTATATTTCAACACTCAGGCAAATCAGTAAATAGTAGAATAACAATTCTGATCCACATATTAATCCAAAATGTGAATATCAGAAGCATTAAATGCAGTAGCAGATGTGTGAAGAAGTAAAGGGGAAAATATATTATGTATGGATTTATGGAATAAAACCATGATTGAAAAATATTATCCATTATGTTATCTTCATCCACAATATTTTCTTGTGAAGGAAACATGTTGAAACAAAACAATTTTTCTCAGAGCTCAAACCCAATTGAGGGATTGGATGGTAAATTGCTTAATGTACTTTCCTGTAGTTGAACCCAACATAACATACAAATAAATGTAGTTGTTTTTTTTTTTTTTTAATATGACCATAAATTAAATTTGATGATTAGGTTTCATATCCTTTAGCAACTTACAAGAAGCAAAGCATAACAATATAAGCCAATTTACATTTGCCAGAATAGGAAAAGAAGATAAATACTAGCCTGTATTAATTCAGTTGAAAAATTAAAAAAAAAAAAATCATGGTATCAATATGCTTGTAATAGATTCATTATAACATTGGTTATAATCATATTAATATATGCATGTTAATTTAGTTCTCTATATTCTACTCCCCAAAGAATAGGGCTGTAATATTTTTGTCCCTTCTTATGAAAATATTTTATTTATTCCTTAAAAAAAAGTTACTTAGTTATCAAACAGAATATATAGCTCATATCATAGCCAGAGATGCAATAATTACATAAATGTGCTGATAGGTTGCTGTTGTTTTTGTTTAAAACTGTCTTAATTCTCTTTAGTAACTGGCACAAAGTTGATTATTGTCATTAAATTTTGGAAAATAGCATCATCCACAAGAGAATCTGATGATTTAACACTGTCTTATTTAGGGTGTTCAGATGCCAAAATGGTACATCTTTTCTTGAACTCATCTCTCTCTCTCTCTCTCTTTCTCACTCTCTCTGTCAAAATAAACTGATATGAGATTTTTTTTAAAAAATGGGAATTGACTTTCAGCAAACCAATAAAAAAGTATTTTTTTCTAAAAAGTCTTAAATACCCACATTGCTGTCTTTTGAGCACCCATGGTACCTACTTTTGCTTATTCAGTGAATCTAATAACATTTGGATTCTGTGAAGTATTGATTGGTATAAAAGTGGTTAGTGGCAGAATCATTACTTTTTTTAATCTTGAAACTGCTAAGCCTCCCTTTTTTAAAACCTATATTCAGCTTTCCCCCATTAAGGATTGCCATTACTAATTGTTTTTTAAATGCTGCTAGGACATTTCTAGTTCAAAAAGTTTAAGTTCCTCAGCAGCATTTTAGAGGCTATGTTCTGAACAATTCATTCAGTGTGGCAAAAACTAAACCTAGAACCCAGATGGCTGTTAAAGAGTCTTTGAAGTAAAAAAGAATGATACAGACTTTTTTGTTCTGAATTTTTAACCAGGAGTTTTAAAAAGTTATAATGACTTTTTGTCTAAAAACCAGAATGGGTATTCCTTGACCTCACTGAAAAGGAGACATTTCTAGATATTCCTATGTCTGAGCTTCCGTGGCTGCAGACAGTTATATGTACTCACCCAAATTCTCAGAAAAGGTCATAATGGGGACAATACGTCAAAAGAATATAATTAAGAGCAAGAAAGATTAATATCAATGGTATTTAATGAAATTGCCTTTTAGAGGAATACACATTTATTAACCACTTTCTTGTTATGCTATGTTAGTTCTAAAAAAAAAAAAAGTAATAGTCTTATCTTCTATGGCAGAATGCTACCCAATACAGAAGTATTGAGGGCTGTGCAGAGTTTGGAAGAAAAACTTTAATTTGAAGGCATCCCTTCAGGATGGAGCACTGAATCCACCTGGCGCTTCCTGTCCAATTGCCAGACCAGAGTGGCCATACAGCTTCAATTCCAACAGTTTGTGACCCAACTTGCACATGCAAAGTATCTTTGGAGCAATTTCTGAAATACATTGGCTGTCTTTCTTCTATGATCCAAGGTTCTGGATGGAGCAATTTTTAACTGAGGTATTGCTCAAATCAAATACTCAAACAGCCCCATTTATTTATTTATTAGATTGATGTCTCATCTTTCCTCTAGAAGCTCTAGGTGCTATACACCTTTCTTCCCCCCATCAAACAACAACCCTGTGACATACTGTAGATTGGGTTGAGAGAAAATGACTGGCCCAAAGTCACCCTCTAAGCTTCCATGGTTGAGGATGCTAGTCTTTTTGATCTTAATTTACTAATGCTGTTATCACGATGCCACATTGTAGTGGTGACCTCTCCAGGCAAAGCAGAGCTGCTTTCTACAAGCCTAGTTTGTAAAGTTATTCACTGTCTTTACATAATACATGTAGGTCGTATCATTACACAAAAGCAGCCATGACGGAATGTTTTCAAGTTTAGTGTAATGAGCCATAATGATGTACCATTCCCTGTTCGTGTTTGTGTAATATTCTGGAAATCAACAGAGCCTACTGAAACTATAATGGCCATAATAAGGCTGTTCAGTGTAAGACTGGGGATACAGCTTTTCCTCAGGATATTATTCCATTGTTGGTCAGGTCAGTAAAATCTTGTGCCCCCACCCCTTATTTCCCCTCCAAATAAGGTAAAGAATTTCTAGTAACTGTTTATGCATAGCTATCCTTAAAAAGTGTGCATTAGACAGCATATCATGTTGTCAACTCTCATAAATCTCTCTTATTTTGTTACAAAGAGAAGCTGCTCCTATTTTTGAGCACCATTAGAGTACAATTTCAAATTCCCAGAAACTGGGATATGTTTCTTAAAAAGATGCTTCAAAGCTTGGCAACTATCCTTTATAAGCTTTATACCATAAATATATTTATCAACTGGTAAGAGCTGGTGGGGCACTCATATTAATTCAAACAGGGCAAATGTTCTGGAGGAACATAGACAATAATAATCAGGATTTTTATTTTCTTTTTCTTTAGTTAGTTGCATATCTTTTAGAAAGCAGTACCCTATAGATGTGAAGTTCTTCTCTCATCATTGTCTCTGGTAAGATTTTGTGATCCCATGAAGTGGGTGGGGTGGCTTTTCTTTGCCATACAGGACTACAACTAGATATCCATTTCACAAAAATAAAGAAGAAATGAGCCATGAAAATACTGTTGGGTTACTGTGTGTTTTCTCACCCTCCTGCTGTTGGGTCCTAAAAGGATTCGAATCACCTCTGTGTCCCAGAAGTAGCCCTTTGTGGTTTGGTTCAAAAAGTGAAGAGTGTAGTGGACAAAAACCACTGTTGTTCATGCAGATTCCCGCCCCCCCAAATGGGAACTACACCCAATCATAGCTCCTTGATGAATGTACCCATATGAAGCATGTATTTATTAGATGCTCATCTTATACTCAAAAGGTCTTAGAGAAAGAGGACAGTTATGTTTAATTTTCATTTTCATATGTACCAACTGAATCTCTACTTTATAAAGTAATGCATGAACCAACACACAAACATTTTTTAGTTTTCACACTGCTGCAGAAGTTGCGAGACAGTTCTGCAATACCAAAATGTGTACAGAGGTGCTTACATTTGAGAAACGAGCATATGTTGGCATATTAGTGAAAATTAATGTTTTTTTTTAAATGTACATTAAGTAAAAATGCTTAAAAAGTTTAAATACAACATAAGAAAACCTTACATGAACAAAATAATCATGTGGTGAAAGGAAAACAAACAAATGTGTCTAACATCTTTTCTATCTATCTATCTATCTATCAGTCACATTTATATAACTGCCTATTTCATGTATCAGTTGGCCATAAACCTTCTAGGCCTTAGCACGCACACCCATCCCATAGAGGGATTTAATGACAATTTACATTTCAGTTGTAAACTGAATGGAAAAAATTGGATTGCTATGTGGATTGCTATATTGCTAGAGTAGGATTCTTGGCCTGAAATGCTGGCTGGAAGGGTGGATGGATGGATGGATGGATGGACAGCCAGATATACAAATACTTGAAATAAATAAAATAATAATTGCTACTCTAAGTGAGTGTTTGTGGACATTATTGTAATACACTCTCACATAAATGACTGGTATCAAAAACTCTCCCTTGAAGATCTTCTCTCTGTTTGCCTGCTATGCACATTAAAGCATCATCCCTGTACATCGCAAATAAATAGCAGAGGGATATACAGTACATCCTTTCTGATATTCTAATGCTATTCCAAAAATGTCCTCTCCCCATCCCATAACAGCCAGAGCAATGAAGCAGAGAAAAAAAAAAAAATCTCAGGACAGAAGGATAATTTAAACTACATATTATAGACAGAGAACAGGAGAGAAGCTGTGATCAGAGGGGGTTGTTTTGGCAGTGGGCCTGTAATTCTTAAGAAAATCATTCTGCTCTAATTAGAAAGATATATGGAAAACACTTTGGAAGAGTAAATGGAAAGTTAGAAAGAGCGTTATTACTGTGAATATTATATTGGTGGCTCTGTTCCAAATACTTAAATCAGTTAATAGAAGACAAGAAGTTATCTTTGGTGGGCTCAACTTACAAAGCATAATTTTACCATGGTAAAGCTTCCTTTGGCTATAATGGGCTTGATTTCTGTCCTGTGGAAACCATTTCTCAGGTTGCAAGTGTTGGGTTGGTTGGTTGGTTTGTCTGAGTGCTCCTTGTTGTAAGAACAATAGAGAGTTGTTTCAGGAATATCAAATTATCTTCATATGTTTCCTCAGATCATGGTACTTTTACCTGATAAAGAATCAATTTTAAATCTCATCCCCGGGCCATATGAAAAGATGTAGAATGTTTCTGCCAAATACCAGGTCATCTGCTTCTGGGAACAGTAGGTAAGTGTAAGCTGTACAGCATGTTTATTCTAGTTTTGGTTTAAAGCATTAAATTCTCATGCTACTCCTATTAAACCACATTACTTGTACAGCTCTAATAAAATAGCAGAGGTTGGCACTCTCTGTCTCTTAAAATAGATCACTAAAATGATCTCCAAAAGTATATAAGCACTGCACACTATTATGCCAAATATTGACTTCCCTGGCTAACTCTCCATCACATAAAACTTATGAAGGCTATGTAAGTAAAGTTCAGTTGAAAGTAAAATATTGCAAAATGAATGGAGGGCATTTGTTAAAATGCTAAATTGGGAAGCTAAGTAAGCACTGCAGTTGATCAATATTTCACAATGACTCACTCATTCTTATGAAACCAGCAAGAGGGGAAACATTTCATTTTTCATGCCAAAATAATAATCAGGGCCTGATTCTTAGGCCAGAATACTCACATAACAATTCATAGAGCTGAAATTTGCAAAATATTCCAGCATACCTCTTGCTCTTTCTGCTGCAATGTTGATAGTCACTTAGGTTGTTCCAATTCAGTTTGTGCAAGTTCAGCAAAGATGAGTAAGGAAAAAAATTGGGGAGAGAAAAGTCATGATAACCCACTTAAGTACCATTCATCAGAGGCAGCTACATGTTTATGTTTGTATTATTAAGGTAGGTAGGTAGGTAGGTAGGTAGGTAGATATGCTTAATATATACTGCTGCATAATCCTGCATTAAGATTAACAGGGGGCGGGGGAAGGGCAATGCTAAAAAAGAAATAGCATATCTATGGGTTCCATAAACTTCTCCAAAATAGGTCTTTCAGCAGCAACTCAGAGAGCATTAGAAGAAATGGGATTAAAATCCACAGGCCTTCATACTGAACAAGGCACCCTCTCTTCAGTGACAGATGTGCTTTGAGAAATCAAGCAAAAGGAAAAAAAAAGTTGGTGAATGAAGCCAAGCCCTCTCATTTTGTTCCTTGTGCAAAATCAGAATAACAATTATAATCAAGTTGTGTTAAAAAACAAATCTGAGCTGGATTGATTTTAGATAAAATGAATAAATCACACCTCAGGATGAAGGGGACAGATCTATATATCTATATCTATATCTATATCATCTATCTATCTGTATCTACAAGGGGGGATCCAAAAAAACCAGAATTTATTTATAAAAAATTGTGTATTTATTTTGACATGTTCAAATTTCAGTCACCTTTAAAGTGCTCTCCGTTTGATGCACTACACCTATCGAGACTTTTTTCCACTGCTCAAAACAGGTTTTGAACTCATCAATTTTGATGCCTTTTAGTGCTTCTGCCACTTTTTGTTTCATCTCCTCCACATCGGCAAAACATTTCCCTTTGAGGACTTTTTTCATCCGGGGAAACAAGAAAAAGTTGCATGGGGCAAGGTCAGGTGAATAGGGTCAAAAACTGCTGAACACTCAGCGCGGTGTGTGCAGCTGCAGTGTCATGGTGGAAGAACCGGTCACCTGTTTGCCACAACTTGGGACGTTTCTTCTGCAAATCGTGATGCAACCTTCTCAAAACTTCCAGGTAAAACTTTGGTTGACCATTTCACCCAGAGGAACAAATTCTGAGTGCACAATCCCTCTCACATCAAAGAAATAGATGATCATTTTTTTCAGCTTTGACTTCACTTGTGCTTTTTTGGGTCATGGGGATGTGGCAGTTTTCCATTGGCTGTATTGCTGTTTCATTCTGGGGTCATAGGCATAGCACCAAGATTAATCTCCGGTTATAACTTTCAAAAAAAAAAACAGGGTCAGCCTCCAACTGCTCCAACAACTTCAAAGCACGGCACACAGTCAAGCGATTGTCTCTTTGTTCAGGTGTGAGCAAGCGACGCATGAATCACCCATCATGAAATATGCAAACGCGTTGAAAGAGTCTCCAAAAAAACCCCCACTCACTGAAGCTGAACGCAGCCCCTTACAACAACACAGCTGGTGCATTGATGCAGATGGGTTCCTAGAACACTCACCTAGCAGGGGAAGCCTGTACTACAAGGGGCCTGCCCTCCTGAAGATAATTCTGGTTTTTTTTGGGTCCCCCATCATATATCTGTATCTGTATCTGTATCCTGGTATTTGAATTGGAAATTATCAGATTTCCTAGTAGTGCCCTATTTAAGTACTCATCAGATCCAATCACACTTAGGTTTTTTTTTGGCCTCAAGTTGGCAAATGAGTGAAATAATGCTATGTACACTCTTCTTGTTTAACACACACACACACAAACACACACACACACACACACACGCGTATATATATATATATATATATATATATATATATATTCCAGTTGGAAGAAGATGGTGGTTTTAAAATTGGAGTAGAAAATGCCAACAACTTGTGCTATGCTGATGATACTACTGATAGCCAAAAATGTAAATGATATGCAGACTCTAGCAATTTAAGTCAAGGAGCATAGTGAAAAATAGGACTAAGCTGAAATATAAAGAAGGCTAAACTAATGATGACAGGAACTGCAATCTGTTTTAGAATTGATAGTGAAGATGGTGGATAGCTTCTGCCTTTTAGGATTGACTGTCAAAAGTAAAGGAACCGGCAGTCAAGAAATATGCTGCAGACTAATACTTGGTAGGATAGAAAAGATACTCAGATGCCATGACGTGTCTATATCTACAAAGATTAAAATCATGCAGGCAATAATTTTTCCTCTGACACTCATGGAATTGAAAGTTGGACTTTGAGAAAAAACAGGCTAGAAAGAGTTTTGACACTTTTGAATGTTGGTGTTGAAAAAGACTCTTGAGAATACCATGGATAACTAAGGAAACAAACAAATGGATCATAGAAGAAATCAACCCAGAATTTTCACTTGAGGCACTAATGACCAGCTCAAATTATCATATTTAAGGCATATTATGAAAAGACTTGTAGTAGCTGTCTTGAAAAGACTATAATGCTGAGAAAGGTGGAAGGAAAAAGAAGGGGGAGACCAGCAGCAAGGTGGATGGACTCAATTACAACAGTGATGAGTGCATGATTAGAAGACCTGAAGGATTAGGGTCATCATCCTGGAGGAGCTTTATCTATGTGGTTGGTAAGAGTTGACACTGGTTTAAAGCCACATAATCAAGCAATCAGCTAGGTGCTGTCACTTGAATAGAGTGGTGCTTCAGCTCCAAAATATTACTTGTATTTTATATGTAGATCCAGATAGTTAGGATGCTGGTCATCTTTCTTACCCAAAATCTTTTAAACAGCAGCATATTTTTTCTTGTTTCTGATTTTTACTGCAGGATATAGCTTGAATAAAGATGATTATACCACAAATATTGATGGGATGAAGATGATTATACTACAAGATGATTACGGTACAAATGAATGTGTATATGAATCCTTTATGATAATTTGGTAGCAACATCAACTGAAATATAATAAACATAATATTAACTATAGCACCTGTTCAGTTGCTACAATCCATTATTTTGAATTATTTGATAATATATGGTCTACAAAAGTACTTTTAAATTTCATCATACAGGTATATGGCGTTTGACTTTTTTCTTTCTAAAAGATAAGCTTATAAAACTCCTATCCTCTGCATAATGAAAAATCTGTAGCTATAGTGTAACTAATTGAATGAAATGTAAGGTGTATTTCTTTTTTCTCCAGAGGTAAGAGAGTAGGGTCTTCATATGCTGTAAAACAGGCAGATATTCCTCTTTAGCTTGGAATATATTGTGCAAAAGTAATTGAATTTTTTAAAATGATTGTTGAAGGAAGGTGAAGTCAGATCAGGTCTTTTAATCCTCAAGCTCATTCACAGCTGTAGACCAATGTACATAGAACTACGTGATTGCAATTCAGTCATGCAGGACCTCTTAGGGCATGAAAATGTCTGCTTGCTTTTTTGTACTTTTGTAAGTAGGAGCACCTTAAGTCACATTTTGCAGCTCTTAATAGAATTGTCATGCTCTTTTCTGTGACAGAGCTGAACACACTTTTTCTACCCTCATGTTTGGTGTTATCTTTAGTCTATCAATCAGAAGGGAACTTGGAATGAAAGGGTCATTGTAAAGTGTGTTCGTGTGCATGTGGTGGCCTTGCTTTTGGTAGAGTGGCATCTGCTATGATTCAAACAATAACATGTTCTTCCTCACTGATATTCCATAGTCTGCCTGTCTGTCTGTCTGTCTGTCTGTCTGTCTGTCTGTCTCTCTCTCTCTCTCTCTCTCTCACACACACACACACACATATATATATATATGTTTTAAGAAAGAAGGTAAAAACTAATACAAATTAATATATAGTAAGGAAGAAATAAGAAAAAGAAAGAAATCAAAGAGAAAGCTAAAAGTGCAAGAAAGAAAGAAATGTCAAAGAAAAAAAATAGAAAAGAAAAAAAAAGATACAAAGAAGTGGCTTCCAATTTTCTTTACAGCAGTTATAAGTACAATTATAAATTTACCTCTTTTTCTAAAGTTACAACATGTCTCTGTTCTTTCTATACTCCATCCTGGCTAATCATCAAATCCATAAATCATTTCATTTTTTTTTACGCAAAAAGTTCGTAAGGGGTTTCTAGTGAGCAAAAAACGTAGATATTGTCTTTTCTCAAGAAGTCAATTTAGCCATCTCAGCAAGTTCCATAATCTTCACCAACCATTCCTCCATTGCAGGTATTGCTGAATCTTTCTATCTTTCTGCATACAATAATCTCACTGCAATTATTATATACAAAAACAAAGTTCCATAACTTTTTTCCAACTGTTTTGTCCATCAGTCCCCAAAGGAAAATCTTTGGTCTCAATTGTATATTAATCTTTAAAATCCTCTTAATCAGTGTATATATTTAAATCCACATTTTTCTAGCTTTTTTTACACATCCACCAAGCATGATAAAATGTCCCTTCTTGTTGTTCACATTTCTAATACAAATCTGAAGTGCCTTTATACAGTCTAGACAATTTCTCTGGTGACATATATCAACAGTATGTAATTTTATAAAAATTCTCTTTAAATTATAACACAATGTAAATTTAAATCCTTTCAATCATATATTTTCCATTGTTTAATATATATATTATAACCAAAATTTTTAACCCACTTTACCATACATTCTTTCACTTTCTTCTTCTGTTTCAAATTTTAATAAAAGTTTATACATTTTAGCAGTTACATGCTCATCTTTTGTACACAATTCTGTTTCAAACTCAGTCTTACAATGTTCAAAGCCATGAACTCTTTTGTCTACTTTAAATCTTCCTAATAACTGTAAATAAGAAAACCATTGGCAACTACATCCCTCTGCCAGCAGTTCTTCTCTTGATTTTATTTTGTATTCCCCCTGACAAAAATCTAGTATCTCACGATAAGTTAGCCATTTGTGTTTGCCTATTATTTCTCATTTAGAAAATGCTTCTTGTGCTGACAGCCACAAAGGTGTTTTCAGGCACAACCCGGGTTTGTATCTATTCCATATTCTCAATTTGACACATCTAATATTGAGTAAATGATTTTTAAAATCCACATTTATCATAGTATGACGTATGTATTATGACTTTATCATACCACAGATATCCATACCACCCAAATCTCAGGTCATATCCTTCTAACTCTAAACGCCTTCTATTTTGCAATATCACCCACTCTTTCATCCAAACCAAATAGCAAGCTACAAAATAAATTTTCAAATTAGGTAAATCCAACCTTCCTCTTTCTTTTGCATCTTGTAGTACCTTATATTTAACTCATAGTTTTTTCCCCTGCCACAAACTTAGATATATCGTTTGCCACTATTTAAATGGTGCATCAGTTGTTGAAACAGGTATTGTTTGAAACAAAAACATCATTCTAGGCAAGACATTCATTTTTATCACAGAAATTCTCCCCAGCAATGACAACTGTAGTTTCTCCTATTTAAACATGCATTTTTAACTTCGTTGTATGTCTTAACATATTTATTTTTAAATCTGTCATCCATTGCCATTGGGTGAGGTATCATCAGTATGCTGATGATACTCAATTATATATCTCCACTCCTGGTGAATAAAGCGATGCCATGAATGTCTTATCCCGGGGTCTGGAGGCTGTGAGGGTCTGGATGGGGAACATGAGGCTTCAGCTGAACTGAGTGGCTGTGGTTTTTGTGGCCCACTGGTTCCAAGGCTATGCTATCTTTGGTCCTTTGGTGTGCAATCTGGGGGTCCTTCTAGATTCATGAATCCTGCTCGATGAGCATGTAGCAGGAGTGGCTAGGAGGGCCTTTGCACAGTTTTGTCTCATGAACAAGTTGCACCCAATCCTGGATTGGCAGGCCCTGCTTACAGTCATTCATGCCCTAGTCACCTCCAGATTGGACTACTGCAATGTGCTCTACATGTGGCTGCCCTTGAAGAGTACCCAGAAGCTTCAGCTGGTATAGATTGCAGTGGCATGGGGGGTTATGTGTATTCAAAGAACAATGCATGTTACACCTCTGCTCCATGAGCTGCATTGGCTGCCAATTTTCTTCTGGGTCCAATTCAAAGTGCTGGTTTTAATCTGTCATGGGACTGGGCTATCTGAGGGACCGCCTCCCCGGTTATAATAGCCCACCCCATCAGATCTCACATAGAAGGCATGTTGTGGGTACCATCAGCCAGGAACCTACATTTGGTGGGTGACAGGAGACATGCCTTCTGTGCTGTGGCACCTGCCTTATAGAATATCCTTCTCCTGAGATTAGATTAGTAGCATCCCTTTTGCTCTTCCAAAAGGCCCTTAAGACCTGATTATGCGATCAGGCCTGGGGCTCCCTGCTTAGATGGCTCCATTGCTGAGGGGGATACTTTAATTCTCCCTCCTGTATGGTTTGTATCTCAGTTTTTATGTTTATTAATGTGCTTTTTATATTTTTCATGTTGTTTTTATATTTGCTTTTATCTGACTGTTGTATGCTGCCCAGAGTCACTTTTGGTGAAATGGGGGGCTATATAAATTTGCTAAATAAATAAATAAATTCATACTTGTCATAGTGACACCCAGATATTTTACTTTCTTCTCAATCTTAAAACCTGTTTTATTCATCAGTTCTGTTTGATCCTCTATTTTCATGGTTTTTTGTTGTTGTTGTTAATATCTTCCTCTTCTGTTTGTTGAACTTAAAACCTGCTAATGTACCAAATTCTGTTAGTTTTCCCATTAATGTATCAATTTCCTTTAAAGGATCTTCCAAAACCAACACCAAGCTATTTGCAAAAGCCCTTAATTTATCCATTTCTTTTGTAATCTTTACTCCCACAATCTTCTCATCTTGTCTTATATCTCTATTCAGTATTTCAAGAACCAAAATAAACAAGAGAGGAGACAGTGGGCATCCCTGCCTTGTTCCTCTTTGTATCTCACAAGGCTTTGTTAGATCTCCATTAACAATTATTTGTGTTTTATGTGAAGTATAAATCGATCTTACCCATTTTATAAAGTTCTCTCCAAAGTTCATATCGTCCAAAACTTTGAACAAGAAAACTCAGTCCAAATTGTCAAAGGCCTTCTCTGCATCTAAGAAAATCAATGTGGCTTATTTTTCATTATGTTGCTCCAAATATTCCAAAATGTCCAATACATTTCTAACATTGTCCTTTAACTGTCTTTTAGGTAAAAACCCACTTTGATCCTCATAGGTAAATTCTTGCAAAATTATTTTCAGTCTATCAACCAGAATCAGTGTAAGCAACCTGTAGTCATTATTTGATATTCCATAGTATGATGATGATGATGATGACGATGATGATGATGATGATAATGATCATCATCATCATCATCATCATCATCATCATCATCATCATATTGAAAAGGTATTTTTGCTTTAGAAAATACCTCTCATATCCAATTCAGCCTTCCTTTTCCACCTTAGGTTCTAAGCACAGCTACAAAATACTTTTTGTCCTATAGAGCTATAGGATTAGGAAAACTGCTTCCCTATCATATTCAATATCTTTTGAACAATAACATAGTTGTCTTGTCCTTGAATTTTCAGTAGCTAGAAAAAGATTATTATAATAGAGATATTGATGGGGTGAATGCTATTCTGTCTTCCACACCATTCTGTTGTGTGCTTACCTTGGATATAAAGGTGTAAATAAGGTATTTTTAGAACTATTGTCCTCTTCAGAGAAAGATTGCATCTTAAATGTTTTCGTGATGTTAGGTGTCAAGCAACAAACACTTCACCCAATGTAACTGGATACAGTTTCACAAGGGTGGAAAACAGGGCTGGAAAATTGGGAAGCGTGGAGAGCTTCACCTTTCAACAGTAAAATTACCCCCCCTCTTTTTTTTTTCTTTTTCTTTTTCTTTTTTTCTTTTAAAATGTTGGCAAGTAGGGGGATACTGGTCGACTTTATTCTACTCCTAAGTCCATTTCTTTTTGTTCTTAAAGGAGTATCCCGAGTACAAAAGATAGACTGGTTCACATTAGTACTCTGAGCATGCTAGAAAAGGAGGAATATGGCAAAGCATAAAGTCCATTTACCCCAGCTTCAATTTGAAGCCAAGAAAGGGGAAACAGCTTGTTGCTGTTGCACTTTTCAGAAATGGATTTTAAAAAGGAATAAATTAGTACACTACTACTGCTACTATAGCAACATCATCAGCTCTCAGCCATACTGTTTACACCCACCTTATGAAATCAATTTGTGGCAATAGTTCCATACACCCCTAATTTAAATTGTATGTTATATTTATAATGTCATTCTGTCAGCTAGCTATGGAGTTAAGGATGTCGGTTTAGCAACAGTCACAGGCACATTACATTTCTCATTTTACCTGGTTATGTATCTGGGGATATAGCAATGTCTACAGCGCAGTAATTCTGATTCCTGGATCAGGCTCGCATAAAGATATATTGCTGTTTTTGCAATAAAGCTGGGGAAGGAGTGCTTTAAGTCATAGCTCAGAAAATGATTAAAATCCAGATTCTTGGCTTCCAAAGTATAATGTCCTTTTCCAGAACTGTGTGTCTTCCTCTTTAGAGAGATGCCCATGGTCCAGAGATAACAAATTTAGAAAGAAACAGTGCTTTCTCCTATTGATCTCTATTGCAGTGGGATAAAAAGACTGTAACTAAGGTGGCAAGGGGATTGCCATTGTTTTAGGAGGTATTTTCTCCTCCTTAGTTCAGCTGTATTCCATTATTGCAATTCCTTTAATATGATTTGCAATATATAATATGTGAGATGGTGACATGCCCTTTACTTTGATACCTAAATCCTGCAGCAAGAAATGTATGTATATGGTTTACTGTCCTTTTCAAAAGCAAGAGATAATGGGGTATTTATTTGTGTTTGATCTGATCCATCTTTTCTTTCTTTTCTCTCATGACGTCTTTGACACTGTATGCTAGTGACCTCTTGGATTTAGTGTATCTTTCTTAACTTGCACTGTACATGCCAGTGGCATTCTAAGTGAGCCACTGGCATAGGGGTTTTGAGGAAATTCAAGCATTTGGAGAGGTAAGACACTCTTGACTTCCCATTTCAGCTTGCTATTGTTATAAAATATAACAATGCTATCATTTTTTTAAAAATTCTCTTTTACTATCAAATGTGATTGTGTTGGACATTTTCCTACTTACAGATACATCATATGTGGTAGCAGTGTGGTCTCTGTTCTCATTTGTTTAACCAGGTTCTCATATTGTGCTAAGTTGCAGTGTATGTCCTGCATTAGGCCAGTCTGAAGCTTTTGGATATTAACAACAACAACAACAACAACAACAACAACAGATTAAAGTTTGGCTTCTTTTTCCACTTCCATTTTTTTTAAACTGTTTATTTTTCAAATAATCCTTAAACTGTGAATAGAATATAATTTAGAACTGATGTTAAAACCATTATTCACATAAAATGAACAATATAATAGCATGATCTGGGGAAATGTCATACAAAGAGATGCATTTTTTTTCAGAAGAACATGAGAACATTAAACAGAAAATGCTATGTGTATTGTTAAGAGGGGAGGGGAGGGGAGGATTTGCCCAATATTGTTCAATAGCTACATAAAACCACTGGGGAAGTCATCCATCACATTGGCGGTAGGTATAATCACTATGCTGATCATCCCAGGCTTTATATCTCTACTCCAGACTGATCAGGAGATGCAATGGAAATCTTGAGCCAGTGCAGAAAAGCTAAAAGAAATAAATGACAGTGAAGTAGCAAATAATTGCATGGACAGACATAAAATGAAAAATGAATGTCTGCAAAATCTAAGTGTACTTAAAAAAATATTCTTTTCTGCCTTAAAACTGAAATGTCAAAATATCCAGCATACACTACAAGTGATTTGTATGACATTTCCAGAAGTGCACATCAACAGGCATCTATAGGTGAGGGGAAGGGAGAGCAATGATGAGTTATGCATCACAATGTCCAAAACAAACTTATATTGTGGCACTAGTTTAAAGAAATCTCTGTTAGCTGTGGACACTCAGGTTTAGGACTGAATTCCTTAGATTCTTCTTGTATGTACTTTTGTTTTCTAAATATGCATTTGTTCCTTTTTCTCAATAAACTACCTGTATGTATCCTACAAACAGTAACTGAATCCTACCTCAGTTTGGGGAACAAGAAATCAATAGTGGCAAAGAGAAAAAGTCAACAAAAATAAATAATGAAGAACCAGGTAATCTATGGAAATTTGAAGATTTAACTGTGAGCTGGCAGCATTATGTCAAGCAACTAAACTACTATATCTGACTAATGATGCACAGATGGAGATAAGAAAAAAAGCAATCTTTCTGTATGTGGTAGTAAATATACTCCCCATTAAAATGCTTCTTGCCTTAAGAGACATATTGCCATAACAGACAGGAAAATAATAATACAATTTAATAAATATAATAATATAATAGCATGATAATGTGTGTGTGTATGTGTGTGTGCGTGTGTGTGTTGCAAAGATTTTTGTACTTCCAAACCATGTATCACTGTGGAACATTTCAAATTCCATAGCTACTGGAAGAAGGAAAGTGACTCTATTTCTGAATATATATTTGACCTCAAAGAGAAGATGGGAAAATTTGCTTTTCAAAATGTCCTATACAAATTATTAAGAGACAGCTTTGTTAGTGAACTGAGTGATGTGGAAGTCCAGAAATAAAGTAGTAAAATAGTAGATAAAATCTTGACCTGGGACAGCTGTAAAGCTGATTACTACCTTGGAGGCAGCAGTAAAATATTTACAAGACCTACACATACATCATGAGAACACTCTAAATGAGTCTATACATCAGTGCAAAACTACAATAGATGTTTAAGGGTCTGGGGGAAAAAAATGTGAATTTGCTTTCACAAACTGACCCATGCTCAAAAGCCCTGGAAAACTTACTTACTTACTTACTTACTTACTTACTTACTTACTTACTTATTTACTTATTTATTTATTTATATTTCAAATTTAGATACCACCCATCTCACAAAAAGTGACTCTGGGCAGTTCACAATAAAACAGCAATAAATATTAAAATACAATAAAAACAATATAAAATACAATAAAAAGAGAATAAAAACCAAACACATACACAAATAATATCTTCCAAGATGTTGATGGTCAGTAAGATTTTAACATATGGGAGCGTCTTCAAGGTGCTAGCCACCCCCAGTGTTGGTTGCCCTTTTTTTCACCCCATGCCAGTTGGCAGAGCCAGGTCTTGACTGCTTTCTGGAAGGACAAGAGAGTTGGGGCCTGCCTCACCTCTACGGGGAGAGTATTCCATACAGCGGGGGCCACAGCAGAGAAGGCTCTCTTTCTGGACCCCGCCAGCTGACATTCTTTCATCAACAGGATCCGAAGCATACCCTCCTTGCCTGACCAGGTGGGATGGGTGGATATAATGAGAGTGAGACAGTACCTCAGGTAACCTTGTCCCATGCCATGTAGGGCTTTAAAGGTGATAACCAACACCTTGAATTGGACCCAGAAGCAAACTGGAACCCGATGCAACTCACGTAGCAAAAGTGTTACATGTGCTATCCCTGGGGCACCTAAAATTGCCTGCGGGGCTGTGTTTTGAACCAGCTGAAGCTTCTGGATACTTTTCAAGGGTAGCCCCATGTAGAAAGCATTGCAATAGTCTATACGGGAGATGACTAGGGCCTGACTGACTGACTGGAGGGACTCACGATCCAGAAAAGGGTGTAACTGGTGCATAACACATAGTTGAGCAAAGGCCCTCCTAGCCATGACTGCCACCTGCTCTTCGAGCAGGAGTCATCAGTCCAGGAGGACTCCCAAGTTACACACTGGGTCTGTATGGGGTAGTGCAATCCCATCCAGAACCAAAGATAGTAAACTTCCAGATACAGAGGAGCCCCAACCCACAGCCACTCCATCTTACCAGGGTTCAGCTGAAGCCTGTTGCTCCCCATCCAGACTCCCACAGCCTCCAGGCACCATGAAAGGGTAGCCACAGCATCACTGAAATCACCTGGGATGGAGATAATGATATACAAAATGAGAAACTTTGCAAAGAATTACAGAGAAGGCCATCAGGTTAGGCAATCTGTTCAGGCCCAGGGAGAAGTCAGAAAGCAACAGGCTAAGCAGAAAAGAGAAGAATCAGATAAAGAGATTCACACTGTAATATTTTTAAATGGAAGAGAAAGTTGAACCTTATAAAGTGATTGTGGAATTTTACAACCTACCTGTAGTCTTTGAAATAGATATTGGCACTTCCATTATGATGATAAATTAGGGTTTGTATTGAAATTTAAAGTAAGCCTGAACGCTGTGTCCAAGAGAAGAATGAAATTAAATACTTATAATGATGAAACCATTCCTGTATTAAGATCAGTAAATATTGTAGTTACATTTAAAGAATAACAGAAAACCTTTAAAATGTTAGAAGTACAACAGGAAAGATCAAACTGTTTTGTTACAATATAGTTGGAAACAATCATCCTAGATTGGGTGAAATATGGAGAGTAGAGATACAGAAATCTCCAACCTTCCAAGACAACTTCAATCTTACCCAACAGTGTTTCAGCAAAGGTTAGGTAAACTAGATAGTTGAAAAGTCCAAATTTTTACTCAAGAGAACAGCCAGCTGAAATATTTTAGAGTCTTTGGGCTTTTTGATGTGTCCATATGCCCTTTGAGGCAAAAAAAAAAAAAAAAAATGAAAATAAAACTGAAAAGATTTGAACGGGAAGACATTATTTCCCTTAAACAGTTTTCTGAGTGGGCAATAGCTATTGTCCCCATGACAGTGCCAACTAGAACCATCTGCATCTGTGAACAGGATGAAGTTGCCATTAATCGAGTCTCTAAATTAGGCAGCTGTCCGGTTCCATGGATTAAAAACTTCTTACCCTTGCTGGGTAGAGAATAGCAGTAGGTTGGATATGTCCCAATTATACCAGCAGATGGAACCTGAAAAGCACAGTAAGAAGTTTAGTACCACTAATACCTGAGAGAGTGAGATACAAGGCTGAAATCTAAGAGACAAGTGTTTTCCAGGGGACCTGAAACACAATACTCAAAGACAAAACTGACAAAGATAAAATTCATTCTGTGACAGGCAAAATATTCGCTGCTGCAGAACTAAGTTACAATGCCACACATCAGAACATCAAGCATGTCTGGGGATCAGTTCCTATTATCAGTTCCTGCTCATATTTGCAGTATTCTTTGAATAATGAAATGAGTTACTTTCCAACTTTTAAAGTAAGGTACTGAAAGAAAAACAAAAAGAGAAAGCTTTTCAGATATCTAAGAGACTACTCAGTTCTTCAGTGATTTGGGTTCACTTTGACCTCGCAAAGGAATAAATTCTGGCCAGTGATATTTCAGTGTATGGAGTAGGAACTGTGTTGTCCCTCCAAAGTGATCTCAGAGGAAGAAAACTTATTGGATATTCCTCAGGGACACTGAAGAAAGCAGAACAAGGGGGATTCCCAGCTGGAAAAGAAAAAGGAATTTCAGACCATTACATTTGCCTTAAAGACGTTCCATCAAGATTTGTTTAGAAATTCATTTACCATCATAAATGAGAAACCTTTGGGGAGTTTATTTAAGGAAGATGAAAACCATTTCAGTTGGATTTTAGGTTGGGAAGTGCCACTGGTTGCACTTATTGATGACTTGCAGCAGAGCCAGGATGAGGGTGGTGCATCCATCCTTGGGCTTTTTGATGGGTCAGTGGCTTTTGATGCCATTGACCATGGTATCTTTCTCGACTGGCTGCAGGGTTGGAGGGGGTGGCCATTGTGTTATGAAGGTTCTCTTCCTTTCCCAGTAGCTAATTTCAGTCAGTGTTGGCAGAAGGTCCTCAGCCCCTCCTTTGTGGTGTGCCTCAGGGATCAACACACTCTCCCCTTCTGTTTAACATCTATATGAAACTGCTCATACGTCAGTTTGGGGTTCAGTATCATCAATATGTGGATGATACCCAGTTGTACATATTGATCTTGGGGTAACCAAGTGATGCCATCAATGTCCTGAGTCTAGACACTATGCAGATCTGGATGGGGAGGAACAGACTGAGGCTTAATCCTGCAAGACCGAGTTTGTTATATTTGGGCTTCCAGATCTGGGGACTTTCCATCTTTTGTCTTGGATAGGATTGCACTACCCATTCAGTACTGATGCAAAATCTGGGGGTCATCTTGGATTCGCAGCTGCTGCTCAAAGAGAAAGTGGCAGCTGTGACAAACAGCCTTTGCACAGTTTCATTTGGTGTGCCAGTTGTGCCCATTTCTGGATCAGGAGACCCTTCAGGCAAACACTCATGCCTTAATTTCTTCACAATTGGATTATTTCAATGTACATGGGGCTGCCCTTGAAGACCATTCAGAAGTTACAACTAGTCTAGAATGCAGCATCATGGGCAGTGTTGGGCATACCCTGGTATTCCCATGTTGACATCACTGGTCCGTGAGCTACACTGGTTGCCAGTAAACCTCCAGGCACAATTCAGGATGCTGGTTATGTCCTATAATGTACTTCATGGCATAGGGCCAGGCTATTTGAAGGACCACCTGTTTCCCATGGCTTCTTCTTATCTGTTAAGATGAGGCTGAGTTGGTGCCCTTCAGGTCCCTTCAGTTAAACAATTGGACTCAGGAAGGACCTGATGACTCAGGACTCAGGAAGTATGCTTTCTCAGTCACGATGTCTGCCCTCTGGAATGATATCCCCCAGAGATAAATGTAGCTCTCTCCCTACTGATGTTCTGGAATTCTTCAAAATATGGTGGTTTTCCAGTTGTAAACTGCCCAGAATAATTCTGGAGTCTTGTGGCCTCCAAATCTTAAATAAATAAATAAGTAAATAAGTAAATAAGTAAGTCATCTTCACCATAGAAGCTCATATACAGTGTAGGGGATTAACTCAAGACTATGAAATCCTTAATAAGACAGGTCAATAGCATGGCAGTGCTGTAGTGCTAAACAGATTAGGATTAGATTAGATTAGATTAGATTAGATTAGATTAGATTAGATTAGATTAAGATTTTGTTCTAGATTCAAGAACATCACTTTGCAAAAAAAAAAGTATATGTTTGCTAGAACTTTTGGAACAGGTCTCAATGAAATCTTCTTAAATAAACATATGGAAAAGGCAATATCTTATCCGATAGGTGCAAAGGCATTATGCTTTAAAGTATTGCCCAGAACAGAATCCTGGAGAAGAATTACATCTTCTTTAACCAGATATATGGAATTGCATATAGAGGAAGGTGTGTTTTATGGGACAAGCTAGTAGTGCTCTGACCAAAAAGGCAACAGGAAATACTAGGGAAT
Organism: Liasis olivaceus; assembly: GCA_030867105.1. Lineage (NCBI taxonomy): Eukaryota > Metazoa > Chordata > Lepidosauria > Squamata > Pythonidae > Liasis > Liasis olivaceus. Next base: position 89,710,119 of record CM061348.1, on the reverse strand, counting down.
TATATGGGGCACATTCTGGAATTGCTTGAATGACAGTTTTAGTGCACAATTATGTATATTGGTCAAACCTAGATGGTTCTACAGTAGTCTCCAGCCCAAGCATCTTTTTATATATGAAGTGTCCAGGGCAGCCCTAGCTTCATTTACACTTGATTTACATGGTTCCCTGTATGGGAAAAAAAATACTTCTGGATCTAATATGTGCTCTTCAGAGTGGTTGGAAATATATTCTATGAACTCTATAACATCAGCAACAGCCTCCTTCAACAGATATTTGCCACACATGGACTGCCTGTGGCAGTGATCATGAATAATGAACTAAACTCCATGGGTCAAGAATTTGATGAGTTCAAAAGTAAAAATAGAATTAAAACATCCACACAGCATCCTATCATGCAGTCTCAAATAACCTAGTAGAGAGAGCAGCACAGATTTTTAAAAAGTGACTAAGAAAAAATGAATAAGGTAACTTTGAAAGTAAAAGTGAATCTCTCTCTATATATGTGAGTGGCTGGATACCATAGTGGTTAGAGTACTGCCCTTTGATGCAGGAGACTGGTACCTACCTTACCAGCAGGCAAAAAAAACCTAACACTTCACCTACCTACCTTGGATATGAGAGTGACACAAACTAAGCGAGTCATGCCACCTCGGATGTCACCCTGATTAACAAGGTCTATGCCAGGTGTTGGGGAACCAGGACACTCTACGATAGGTGCGCTACTGGAACAAACCATACATGGATGAAACAAGAGAAACTGGAATTGAAGGAATGCTACTATGACAGCAGACCTAAAGAGAGGGGATATATGAAATGTATGAGAAGTATGGATGAATAGAAGACCTATATCCATACTAACTGAGAAACAGCTAGTTACCCAATGCTTCAACATAGTGAAGAGGAAGCTACTCTGACAACTTCAGATAGACAAACTATACATTACATCCCAGACTCAAGAAAACTGGGAAGAAAAACTGGATGTACAGCCAACACCTGAAGCTCAATTGTCATTGTCATCCCCTCCATTACAGAGCACAGCAGCTGATATGAGGCATAAGATCACAGATAAACTAGCTGCAGTCAATCCTCGAGACTGATTACCAAGGCTTAGTGGAGAACTACCATTAGATTGTATGCTAGAAGATGCCAATAGTGTCCTCACAACAATCTCTACTACCACCATAACTCAAACCAATGAACTGGTATACACTACAGCCACTGTAATCCTGCAGATGCCTGGCTACATGATCAAGAAGAACAGCAGTACATATTCCCCCTGGAAAATGAGGTTGGAGGCTAAGATCAAGGCAACTTGGAGAGAAGTTAATAAACTGATGGATCTATAGAAGGGTTTGGTGATTAAGGATAAGAATCAGCTCCTTAAAAAATACAAGGGCCTGACTCCCCTTGAGACTGCTAAACAAAGACTCACAGCACTGGCTACAAGGCTAAGGAGATACACTAGAGAAATAGAGACCAAGAAGATAAATGCTCTGTTCTCCAAAGAACCATCCAAGGTGTACTCACAACTGCAGTGCATCAACACAGTAACAGCAGAGCCACCAACAATAGAAACTGAACAGGGCTAGAAGAATGTACGGGAGAAAGAGAAAACACATACCACCAGTTCAAAGTGGCTGCAGGACCTGAGAGCAGACCACTGCAATCTCCCAAAACAGGAGCCAGTTCCCATCACAGTAGCAGACATCCAACAGTAGGTAAAGAATATGAAGAGCTGGACAGCACCTGGCCCAGACATGATCCACATCTACTGGCTAAAGAAACTAACAGCAGTGCATGAATGTCTAGCAGTGAAGATGAACCAGCTGCTATCGGCAGGCTTCCACTCAGACTGGCTAACACAAGGAAGGACAGAGCTGATCATGAAAGACCCCTGCCACAAGGGAATAACACCATCCAGCTACTGGCCAATAACTTTTTTCCCCAAAATATGGAAAGTCCTATCAGGCATCATAGCCGCCAAGCTACAGGACCATATGGGCCAGTACATGAGCACAGTTCAGAAGGTAATTGGGAACAGCACCAGAGGCTCAAAACACCAGTTGCTCAAAGATAGAGCAGTCACACAAGAGTCAAGGTCTAGGCAGACCAATCTGAGCACAGCCTGGATTGACTACAGGAAAGACTATGACTAAATGCACACTTATGGATCTATGAATGCCTGGCACTATACAAAGTTAACAGGACACTAAGGACCTTCCTCAAAAACTCAATGGGACTTTGGAAGACAACACCAGAAGTCAACTCAAGACAGCTCACACAAGTGGCCATCAAGTGTGGCATATACCAAGGTGATGTACTGTCACTGCTACTGTTCTGTATAGGCCAGATAATCACAAGGACTGGATACAGGTACAAGTTCAAGAGTGAAACTACCATCAGCCATCTCCTTTATATGGATGACATCAAGCTGTGTGCTAAGAGTGAATGAGAGATCAACTTACTGATCCACCTGACATAGATCTACAGTGAGGACTTTGGTATGTCATTCAGATTGGAGAAGTGTGGCTGGATGGTGGTAAAGAGAGGGTAGGTAGTTAAGACTGATGGGGTGGAAATAACAGTGGGCCACATAAGAAACATACAGACCAGCTACAATTACCTTGGTATCCCACAGTCGCATGGGAACCATGATGAGGAGGCAAGGAAGACAGCAACATCCAAGTACCACCAAAGTATAAGGCAGGTCCTAAAGAGCCAGCTCAATGGAAAGAACAAGATCCATGCCATCAACATGTACACTCTGCCAGTCATCAGACTGTATACTCTGCCTGCTGGTATAGTGAGGTGGCCAAAGGAGGATATGGAGGTTGTTGATGTGAAGATCCCAAAGCTCCTAACAAGGTATGGAAGTTTCCATCCCAAGTCCAAAACCCAGAGACTGCACACCAGCTGGATAGAGGGTGGACAGGGTTTAGTAAGTGTCAAAGCCACAGTCCTGGATGACACCCAGAGCATCCAGGAGTACATTAGTAAGATGGAACCCAAAGTTGACCTGCTGAGAGAATGCCTGAGGCAGCAGCAGACATGGGAGAAAGTTCAAGCAGAGGAAGTGCCATGGCAAGACAAGCCCCTGCATGGGATGTACCATCAACAGGTAGCTGAGGTGGCTGACATTGGGAAATCCTACCAGTAACTGGAAAGGATTGGACTAAAAGACAGCACTATGGCACTGATCATAGCAGCACAAGAACAGGCACTAAGCACAAGATCCTTAGAAGCAGGGATCTTCCACACTAGGCAGGACCCAAGGTGCAGACTGTGCAGAGAGGCCTCAGAGACAGTACAACACACAGTGACAGGGTGTAAAATATAGGCAAGAACAGCATACACTGAATGGCACAACCAAGTTGCTGGCATTGTGTACAGGAACATCTGCACGGTGTATGGGCTAGACCCTCCTAAGTCCAGATGAGAGATTCTACAGAAAGTTGTGGAGAATAACAGGGTTAAGATCCTGTGGGACTTCCAGATCCAGATAAACAGGCAGGTACTAGACAATCAACCAGACATCATGATTGTAGATGAGGACTAGAAGTCAACAGTAGTGATAGATGTAGCAGTGCGAAGTGACAGCAACATCAGGAAGAAGGAGTACGAGAAGCTGGAGAAGTACCAGGGCCTGAAAGAGGAACTACAGAGGATGTGGAAAGTAAAGGGCAAAGTGGTCCCAGTGGTGGTAGGACCACTTGGGGCTATGACTCCTAAGCTTTTTTTTTTTTCCCACACACACCCACACACATACCCACATTATATATATAAAATATGGCACCGAAGAATACCCCAGGAATAAATTCTACCCAATTACTGATAACAATGGGGATATGAATTAATTTTGCCCTATTTTGCCTTGCATTGCAATATGAAACAAAAATCAAAACTATTTTAACAAGCACAGTAGCACAGGCAGTTGGTGGTAAAGAAGCTTTCATTTTTTGCAAATGACTTGGATTTCAGCTATCATCCAAGAACAAACAGAATAATAATATTTAGAATAAGAATTATTTCAAGTTCTTTGGAGATATAAAGATGCATTTTCCCAATAATTTATGTTCCCAGAAAAGAGAAAGAGAATGTGCAACATAACTGTAAAAGTAAATATAAAAGTAATTGTGCCTTTCTTCATTCAAATATACATATCCAGGGAACACAATTGGATCAGTTTCCTTGAAATGTGTATAGCAATGTTTAATATTTACACTGCACACATATGACTTGGACCAACATTACCATAGCACTGATATTTGGGGAAGAATATAATGTTAAATAGATGAAGACCAATGCTTTCAGTTGCCTCACAATTACTCCAATTTGTAAACCAAGCCTACGAGTAAACAGAAACTGGAACTGGAACAACAAAAAGCAAGAGCCCTGGGGAGGAAAGATAAGGTTTTAATATGCCAAGAGGACTCAAACAAATAAAATAAATAGTATAGACAATCAGGGCAACATATTAACAAACATGAGAATTAATAAGAAATTACACACAGTTAGTTAAATGTAGAGAAAATAGAGATAGCATAGATCATCTCTTTCTGTTATTTTTTAAAGATATAAAAATATAGGGCTCCTCATGTTAGAGTATAGAGGAGGAATTGTAGGAATATACACACAACTGACATGCACTTTGTTCATTACCTTCAAACACACAGAAAGAATGAATCCTAAATGAATGGGGGCATGGAGAGACTAGAGCCCTAGGAATTACAAGCACAAAGTCACTTTGTAGTTTGGGGCAGTCCTTCCTTGTATTCATAATGTTTCCAGCTTGGGTTGGTATTAATATATTCCTGAGCCACACTGCTCTTTGGAGAGTTGCTGAAAGTAGATATCCTGTCGCTTTCACCTCTCTTTACAGTGTGGCTGAATATTTTCCATATCCTACCTTCACAGCTTCCTTGAGATTTTCTTCTAACTCTTGGAAATTCTTGTGGAAACAAATTCAAAATGAACTCCTTCTAATGACATGAGGAATGTATCCCATTTTTTGTTGTTGTCTTTTTTTTTGCATTCTGACATAGGCTAAAGCATTTTTTAAAATTCTTTCCAGAAGTTGTCTTTTACACTGTAACCTTTCCAGATAATTAGTACTTTCATGTTGCACCATGTCTTTTCTGTATGGGACTATTCACAATCATTACAACAGTGAGCAAAAGGAATCAACAGGCAATTTTAATGTTATAGCAGATAAAAAGTTCAACTACTTATAGATCTGATAAATGTTGGATGGGAGCACAATGAATTATGTCCATTGGTCCTCTTCCAACAATGAAAAACTTGTATGAGCCAGTACAGATTTTATTTATCTATCTATTTATTTAAAGAATTTATGTGGTTGCCCATCTCACAACAGTGACTCTAGACAGTGTACAAAGATTTAAGGACAGCAGTTACAAATAATAACCTATGATGCCAGAGCTAAACAGTACATCCCAATCAGAAAAAAATCACATCAATAGCAGAGCTCAGCTGACCTCTTAGCCCAAATGCCTGGGGAAACAACCAGATCTTCAGAGGCTATAGGATCAGAGCCATCCAAATCTCCAGGGGGGATGATATTCCACAAGGTAGGTGCTGTCACAGAGAAGGTGAAACTCCTGGGTCCAGAAAGATGACAATATTTGATAGAAGGGACCTGGAATATGCCCTCTCTGGTGGAGCAAACAGAAACATTGGGAGAGAGGTGATCCCACAAATAGCCTGGCCCTATTCCATATAGGGCTTTATAGGTGACAACTAGCACTCGGAAACCTACTGGGATCCAATGCAGCTCATGGAGCAGCAGGTTAGATGAGTGAAGTGAGAAACACCAAAAACTCCCTGCACCACTGGATTCTGGACCAGCTGCAGCTTTCAAATGCACTTCAAAGGCAGCCCCATGCACAGCATATTAAAATAATCCAAAAGGGAGGTGATTAAGGCCCAGGGTAGAGATGTGCAACTGGATATCAATACTATACTGATGATACTGCATCACATGCCAATGGATGACCTTGTCTAGCAGCTTCATGTTGAGGTTAAATAGGAGTAGTGAGAAAGTAGAGCATCCCACAGAGTAGGGATCTCTCCCCCCTACTCCAATCAGTGATTGGGATCTAAAACACAGGTGTCTGAACTCATAGCTCCAAGGACCCTGCCCACTTCATCAGGGCCAACAGGGTCAAACTCTTCCCAGACAACTGAGCCAGACTTTGCATCAGGCAATATTAAAGGACCTGTATAGCCAGACTCCAACTCTGAGCAAATCCAATTGATTGTATCCAGCAAATGCCTATAATAGTCCTCATAGTAGCTCTGCAGATATTCTTGTGACCCCTCCTTACCAAGGAAGGACTTGGTTAGCCTGAACAGGGCCAGCAGTTGGAACTCTGTACATGAAATAAAGACAGAGGAATAATCATTTCACTGCCATTATCACCAGAAGATAATCCCTAAGAAAGACTCTTACCCGTGTTTGGTCAAGTTCTCTCTTCATTTTCCGCCAGCAGCATTCTAGACATCTCTTATCCAGAGATCCTTTGAAAACCAGGGGGTTCTCCAGAATCCATGTGCACAGAAAGTCTGCATATGCTCTTCAGGCCAAGGTTGTCCTCTTATTCCAACTGGCAACCAATGCCTCAGTTGAACAGGATACTAAAGCCCCAGGAACAACCCCAAATTCCCTCTGGAAGCCAATAAGATTCATCAGGTGCTTCAGCAGAACCATTCAAGTAGGTCCTGCTTCCCTGTGGAGAGATGCAGCACAGGAGAACTCCAAAGCCCACTATCCCAGTCTTGATTCAGTTCCTTGGCCCCCTGGTCTAGTTTTCATGCTATCTTATCTTATGGTTTCATAGCAGACAGGGGGGAAAAAAACAAAAAACAGCAACCCAACATTATTGTCAGTTCAAATGAGGGGACATCAGTGATAGATGTCATCAGAAAGAGAAGTTTTATATACATATATCAGATATAGAGAAAAACAACATATTTCATCTGAATAAATCAACAAATATATCAACATAATATGCAATTCCTGTAAGTGCTGTGTAATCTATTCTTTTGTTTTTAGATATATAATAAATTTATGTTCAGACTTTTAAAAATTGTAAAAAGGGAAAGCAGCCATTTAAAAATACAAAATGTAGGAATGGAGTTCATTAACATCAGGAAAAAAAATAGGTTTTTTTTTTAATGTAACACCAAAAATAGATAACTGTTTAGTTCATGAATCTATTTGTTGAACATGGACTATGCAATTAGGTTGGGCAGAAAGTTTTCCTTTATCATGCAGAAATTTCATTCTCTGAATTTGTAACTGTTTGGTGGCTCATTACTTTCGTAACTCATTTCATCAATTCATCAGCCATTTTTCTGTGGCATCAGCTGCTTGTGTATGGTCCCCTTCCAGGTAAAAGAAGGCTAGATACAGGCTTGCTTTGCACATTGCTCACAATTCCTGTGTAACTTGCTGATAATAAACTGGGCAAATCCCTAACCTAGTCACAAAACACAGATAACAAACTCAGGAGGAAGGCCTTGAGGCATTAATGTGGCCCAAGCCAAGAGTTCAAAAGGTGAGAAACATCTATTGTATATTGTGGCAAGTGCTCCAAATATCTTGTTTACAGTCATCTCTGCATAAAGACATAATGGGGAGTGCTCTTACAGTAAACTCCTTTAAGCACATATATGTCATGCGTCCACACATGAAACTACACCAAGCAGGAAGAGGTGACCATAGAAAGAATGCAACTTCTTCCCCAACCTCCCCACCTCCCCAACTGAGCTCTAAAGAGAGTGAGACTATGCTTATATTGGTATGGGATTATGGTTTAGAATATTGAAATTTAAGGCTTAGAATTAATGAATTGGTATATGGTGTCAAAGCTGGCTAATTGCTATATTGTGCATTATTTCCTTATTTTACTTTCTTGGAGTATTTATGATTCCTTCAGCGATGTTCCCACTAAAAGGCAGTAAAAGTTTTTCTGCTCTCTAATGAACTTGGTCTCATGACTTTTTCTCTGGATGGGCGTTAACTAACTCATACACCAAAGCACGTAGAAACCAAAACTCATCAGCTCCCACATAAAGCTTCTACCTTGAAGTATATTGTCTGCTATGGGACTTGTCCACAGAACACCCTGGTCCTCAGTCATCACCTCAAGCGGGAACTGAAGTGTATTGTGAGAGCTTAAGTTGACAGTCCTGCCTGCCCTGCCCTGCCCTGCCCACTGTGACTCAAATAGAAATGACAGGTGTATTTCCTGTTTGGCTGATGAAGCTATGGATAGTTTCTTCCCTTCCCTTCCCTTCCCTTCCCTTCCCTTCCCTTCCCTTCCCTTCCCTTCCCTTCCCTTCCCTTCCCTTCCCTCTGTTTTGTGAAATGGCTCTTTGAAGAAAAAAAGAGCTGACTTGCATTAAACTCAACTTCTTGGTTATGAAACTCTGGCTTAATGTTTCTTAGGGGAAAAAAAAAAAAACAGAATTGGGTGCCAGTTTGCTTCCAAGTCCAATTCAAGGTGTTGGTTATCACCTTTACAGCCCTACATGGCATGGGACCAGGCTACCGGAGGGACCATCTCATCCCCATTACGTCGTCCCTTCCCACCTGGTCAGGCAGAGAAGGTATGTTATGGACCCCATCTATGAAAGAATGTCAACTGGTGGGGTCCAGGAGGAGAGCCTTCTCTGCCATTGCCCCTGCCCTATGGAACACTCTTCCCCCAGAGGTGAGGTGGGCCCCCACTCTCTCAGCCTTCTGGAAAAGTTGAAGACCTGGCTCTGCCAACTCACATGGGGCAAGAGGGGATATAACCAACCCTGGAGGTGGCTGGCATGTTGAAGATGCTCCCCAAGTCTAATAATTTCTAGTTAACATTTTCTTGGAAGCTATTTATTATTTATATATGAAGTCTTCTTGTAATGTATTTTAATTCATATTTATTCTATTTTAATTAATATTTATTCTTTTTACTGTAAACCACCCAGAGTCTGCAGTGAGATGGGCAGTGATAAATTTGAAATACAAATAAATAAATAATCAGAAACAAACCTGGGTTTCTTATCTTGGTTTATTAACTATAATTGAACAAGCTTTTTTCTTCTTTTGTTCCTGCTTAGATATAATAAATATCTTTACAAAAAGAGGCTAAGTTCTTTGCGTCAAGGAAGCACACAGAGGAAAGAAGGGAAAGGAAGGCAAAGAAATATGTGCCAATAGTTTCATAAACTATGGATTATGAAGATATGGATGGACATCTGAAAGAAGGCATTGAGCAAACACAGAACAAATTCCCTAATTCTCTGAGAGATCTAACACATTTATTCCAACAAAGTATTAGCACAGGAAAGTAAGCTTTGGTCACTGTTGTGACACATTTACTGCTGATTGCAGTAGAAATTCCTGTATTTCAATCTCCCTAGTTACTCCCACTTATCATTATGTCCTGGAGCTTCAATCTGTCCACAGCTTTGGATATTCCTCTTCTGTGCTGAGACAATTGGTTCTAAGCATATATATCAACCATACCTTCAGCAAACAAGCACTGCTAGAGTCAAACAGTCCCTTTGAGGCTCTTAAATCTGATGCAGAAATCTGTAGTTCTACTTCTACCATACTTCCATCTGTTGATATATGAGAAATCACAGAAGCAACTAAATCTCTTTTATGTGTGCATTACTTTCTCAAAGTCCAAGTTCAAGATGAGGCTGATGGTAACTTTCATATTTGCTGTGCAGAGTTTAACTACTATTTTGTTTGTTGTTTTTGAAGTTCACAATCTTCTAATCACTTAAAGGGTTGTTTTTTTTTATATATATAAAAAGCATATTGGTCACAGTAGATTAGAAGTGGTTTGTTCTATGTTGATATCCATTGTAATGAATCAGTTTACATGTCTAGGCCATTTGAAACAAACAAATATGTTTTTTTTTATAAATGTAGAGCTAAAAATGATATAGTATTCTTCCAACAGCATGGAACAATCTTAACTAAGCACTTAGGGGGAAACTATCCTATTAAGAATTAGAGGTCATTGACTATGATATTAGTTCTGAAGAAATTAATGAAATATTTGGTATATATCTTTGCAATTGTTTACCTCTACACCATTCATAAACTTTATAGTGAGTAGTTTTACCTGATTTTCCATTCTACTAGTCTAGAATTACCAAGGAAGTTTTAATTTGAGGTGCTATTTAGAAACACTTCAACAGTTCAAGACGATGGATTTCATCATACTATAGCTAACCAAAATCTTTTTCTCATGGTAACAGCTGCTCCATTGGTGAAGTAAATCATTTTAAGGCCCTTCCCCCAGATTGTTGTCTGGTGAGGTTCAGCACTAGAATGTTTTTTTTTTTAATTATTATTACTATATTATAAGGAAAAAAAAAACCTTATTATTTTACTATACAATCAATGTGGTCCTTCAGAGGTTGGTGAAATATAACACCTATTAGTCTTACCTAAAATGACCAGTGCTAAAAGATGGTGGGAGAAGAACCATGGCAACATTTAATAGTAAATTCTTCTTCTTCTTCTTCTTCTTCTTCTTCTTCTTCTTCTTCTTCTTCTTCTTCTTCTTCTTCTTCTTCTTCTTCTTCTTCTTCTTCTTCTTCATCATCATCATCATCATCAGTATGTCAAAAACCTTCTTCCATTCTCATTCATAACACCTGCATTTTAGTCATTTCAATGCTAGTATTTCTGTGCATATATATTTAATATTTCATTACCTACTGTTTATGTATGATTGAGTGCGGTTGGATAGCGTAGCGGTTAGAGCACCACCTTTTGATGCAGGAGACCTGGGTTCGAATCCTGACTTGTACCTAACTTATCATTAGGGGTCCTTGGGCAAAGACCCCCTAATACTTCACCTGCCTACCTAAGATATGATAGTGACATGAACTAAAAGACTTATGCTGGCTCAGACATCACCTGGATTAACAAGGTCCATGCCAGATGTTGGGGAACCAGAACAATACTTGGTACCTTGGTATCTCACCATCATATGGGAACCACAATGAGGAGGCAAGGAATAAAGCAACATCCAAGTGCAACCAAAGGATAAGGCAAGTCCTGAAGAGCCAGCTCAATGGGTAGAACAAGATCCATGCCATCAACACGTACTCCCTGCCAATCATCAGATACCCTGTTGGTATAGTGAGGTGGCCAAAGGAGGACATGGAGGCTGTCGATGTGAAGACCAAAAGTTCCTCACAATGTACAGAGGTTTCCACCCCAAGTTCAAAACCCAGACACCAGCTGGAAAGAGGTCAAATGGGGTCTGGTGAGTGTCAAAGCCACTGTCCTGGATGAAACCCAGAGCATTCAGGAGTACATCAGTAACATGGCACCAAAGATGAGCTGCTAAGAGAATGCCTGTGGCAGCAGCAGACATGGGAGGAAGTTCAAGCAGAGGAAGTGCCATAGCAAGACAAGACCCTGCATGGGATGGAAAGGGCTGGACTAAAAGACAGCGCTATGGCACTGATCTTAGCAGCACAAGAACAGGCACTAAGCACCAGATCCATAGAAGCAGAGGTCTACTACACTAGACAGGACCCAAGGTGCAGACAGTTCATGAAAGCTTCAGAGGCAGTCCAACACATACGCAGGGTGTAAGATGCAGGCAGGAACAGCATACACCGAACGGCACAACCAGGTTGCTTGCATTGTGTACAGGAACATCTGCACAGTGTATGGGCTAGACCCTCCTAAGTCCAGATGGGAGATTCCACAGAAGGTTGTGGAGAATAACAGGGCTAAGATCCTGTGGGACTTCCAGATCCAGGCGGACAGCCAGGTACTGGCCAATAAACCAGACATTGTGGTAATAGGCAAGGACCAGAAGACAGCAGTGGTGATAGACATAGTGGTGCCAAGTCACAGCAACATCCGGAAGGAGTATGAGAAGCTGGAGAAGTACCAGGGCCTGAAGGAGGAACTAGAGATGATGTGGGGCTATGACTCCTAAGCTGGGAGAGTGGCTTCAACAGATCCCAGGAACAACATCATTGCTCTCTGTCCAGAGGAGTGCAGTGTTAGGGACAGATACTGCACAGAACTCTGAGACTCCCAGACCTCTGGTAGAGGACCTGAGATTGAGGAAAGAACATACTACCCATAGGGGTGAGGGAATATACATGTGCACGTGCGCACACACACACACACACACACATATATATATATATATATATATATACAGGCACACACACAGAGGGTGTACCAAAAGTCAGACCCCGTAGATGATTTATTATCTAAATTATATTAAATATTTGGATTGGTTGCCATTTTCTTCTAAACATATCCTTACTCATTTGACACATGACATTCGAACATACCTAAGTTCATTAAAATGTTCTCTGAATAATAATAATAATAATAATAATAATAATAATAATAATAATAATAATGTGATTTTGACTTCTGTGGGAGTGATGGCGGATGAAGACGGCTCCGTTTTTGCCACAGATAAGAGGAGCTGGCAAATTATCCGGATCTTCAGAACCATCTCTGGACAAAGGAGATGACTAGATCACTCACAAGTACTCCTTACAGAGACTTACAGTGGGTTGAGTGTTCTGAGAGTCATGGAAAACATCAAGCCCAGGCCACAGTTTGAAGCCTTCAAAAGGACACTATATTCACATACACTTCCTCTTTTAATTAACAAAAGAAACTGCTTATTATCAATTTATTTGGAGATTACAAACCTTCTGAAGGGCAAGTTGCTGTACACTGAGAATTTCCTTCATCCTTGAAGAAAGAAGATTCAAGTAAGTTTAAAGATTAAAAAGAATAAAATTAATTTCTGAAACAGCAAAAGGGAGTTTAGAATGTTGAATGTGGACAGTTAAGTGGCCAGACAGATCTGAAAGAATAGTTTTAATGGACTCTTTTAAATTTTATAAAAATACAGCTAATGCTTTTGGAATTAACTTTAAGAAACCTTACTATGGGAAACTTTTGACTTTGACAATAAACAAAAGATAAGACTGGGTTTTGAAGGTTAACTAGAGGGAACCAGAGAACAATTAAAGGAGAAGATACTTACTAACATAATGGAGAAATATTATTTTACTATGGAGGAATTTAATTTGGCTTGAGAACAATGTGTTCAGGACTTATTCTCAAAAAATTTTGATACTTTCAAAGCAGAGTTAACAGAGGTTATAGAAGAAGAAAAGATTCTGTTGGATAAAATGGAGTCTGAGGATGATTTGAATAAGGATCTTAAAATGAACTTTAAAAAATTGTCAGACTATAAAAGAAATATGGAAGACATGTAAAAGATGTTATGGATTTGAAAAGGGACTTAAAAATGTTCAACTATAAGAATGACATGGAGAAAGAAGCTGCATTGGACCTACAGATTGTGCTGGTTGATGTTTTAACAATTAAAGGGGACATCCAGATTATAAATCAGAAGAGTGTCTCTGAGAGTTATCTTATTTTGGATTCACAGAAGGGAAATATTAAATTTCTGAAGTTGTTCCTGAAAATAGACAGGGAGAAAATGATAAGACATTATCATGTGGGATTTTATTTGAAGAAGCAACTGAAGATCAAGCCTCTTAAAAAGAAGAAAAAGGAATTCAAAGTGGACTTATGTGATCATGGTTAAATTGTATAAGTTGTGACTTTGGGCTGTTATTATTGGATTTCTTTTCTTTTCTTTTCTTTTCCTTTTTTTTATTTTTTATTTTTTATTTTTGGCCAGGAGTATAAGACAAGGATTTAGTATTTCTTTTTTTCATATGGGTTGAAAGTTCTTTTAGGATTTAGTATTTCTTTTTTTCATATGGAAAGTTGAAAGTTCTTTTCAACTTTCTATGTCCTATTTGTTAGAGAAAGTTATAGGTTAGAATGTAAAAGGGACCTACTTGATTTAGTTTAAGATATATATGTTACTATTACTGGTATTTTTTTATCCCTATGGTGATTTTTTTTTTTTTAATGTTTTACTTATAAAAGAAAGTTTTGTCAAGATGCATAATGGATTTATTTCTCTAAGGTTAAAATATATAGGTTATTATTACTTATACGCTTAATGCTTTTGCTGACTGAGATTGATGATTTTTTAATTTTTTTTTAATTTTTTAAATATATAATTTGGCTATTGTTAAGGGATACGAAATGGGAAGAAGAGGTTGTTCCTCTGCCTCCCCCGCCTCCCCCCCCCCCCGCAATGCTAGAGAAAGTGTTAAGTTACTGCAAATATTTATACTTGTTTGGAGGGAGAGGGGAGTCACTTTTTATGTCTTTCCTTCCTTTTCTTTGCTCTCTTTCCTCCTCTTTTTTTTTTCTCTTTTTTGTTTGCATATTTTTTTTAGTTTTGTACTGGCTTTTATCTATGTAAAACTTTAATAAAAATATTATTAAAAAAACATATTGTGGTTTGCCTATGGGACCTGACTTTTGGTTCTATCTATCTGTCTGTCTATCAACATAGGCAGGAGGTGTCTGTGGCTTTGAAAGCAATAAGCATGAGGTAAAAGCTGAAACATTTATTAAGCAAACCATAGCAAAATAATAAGTTTTACTGCAAACATAATGCAGACAGGAAATACCCATAGACAATGCAATAAAACAAGACATGGCAACATGCAATATAGAAATGTAAGTATAAGACAAAATCTCACATTATTTCAGCAGCTGGGAGCCCATCATCCTCATTGAAGGCAGCTATGAATGTTCCCAGACCTTTTCCTGGGTTGGTCTATCTTAGGGGTGATTAGAGAACATACAGTATACTTTTCCTTCTTAGCTAATCACATCTTCTATTTCCGAAAATGTCTTCCCAGATGCTGATATACTTACCAAAGACATATCATCCCACTTCGATAAATAAAGAAATCATGCCTGATCACGCCACTCTAAATCGTCAGATGGCTAACCTGGTTATCAAGAGTTTAAGATCATGTTATGCTGATACCATTTGTGAAAAAGGAAAAGCATGACAACTAAGATTCATATTAACCCACACACAAAGATATGCACATTTTATTGAAATAAAACGAGTCATACAAGTAAAGACTTTCTCCTTCTCTGTAGGGTAATCCTGTCAAAGCTAATCAATCTACTCAGTTACTTAAACATGCTGCTTTTCCTTTTTCAAGCACACACACACACATTTATTACAGCCCTAAGGCCAGATACAATCAAAATATATAATAGTAACCATCTTACATTTATGTATATATATAAAACAAAACAATTAATATTATTTAATCTAAAATTAAAAGTACTAAAATATATCAAAGTAAAATTCTATGTTACGAAGTTTTAAATCTAAATAATGGTGGAGTGTATTGTGCAGATGGTAGCACGAAACCAGGCAACTTGGGAGGATATTTTCAGATCCTTGTCCAAAAGGAGTAACATTAAATAGAAATCACACTCCCTGCCAGGAAATCTCTTCAGTATCGGGTATATAAGTATCTGTCTAGAGTCCTTATATAGGGAACAATATAATAACATATAGCTTAGTGTTTCTATTGAGCCTTCTCCACATAAACATAATCGAAGATGCACAGGAGTACCCTTAATCATCCGAAAAGGACAGCTGAGGGCAGTGTGTCCAGTCTGGTTAAGGTGAAAGCTTTACGAAATTTCAAAATTGCAATACATGATAAATAAGAAGCTGGAACAAACCCTTTTGGTAGAAAATGACAAATATTGGGGTGTAGCACCTTCCTTAAATTTGTTTGTAGATCTATATCTCAGATATGTTGTTTAAGGGCAGTTCTAGCATTATTAAATCCTAACGAGCACAGACTTTCCATAGAGAAGACCAGCATTTGAATTTTATCTAAGAGATTGAATTATCTCTTCTTTTTTTTTGCCATGATGATTTGAAATTATCTCTAAATACTAATGGGGCTGAACCTATAGGAAACAGAAGTAACTTTAGCCAAAAGGTATGAAGAAGAAACCATGTTCTGTCATCCAATGAAACTATACTTAATTCTACCCTTAGGATGGCATTTTTAACACTTTTTGGTACCATCAAAATGGCATTAATAAACTTATTCTGAATAGTTTCAATTATATTAAGCTTTGCAAAGAAGCAAATTTGAGAACCATAAAGGAGATGAGGTATCACCTTAGCTTGAAAGACTTTGCAAGCTGTTGGGATATAATGGGCTCCCTTTTCAAGCAACATGTGACTTTATTTATGGTTATCCTCCAACCCACATCTAAAGACATGTTCTGTCTAAGCCAACAGTAACATCCCTCTTCTGGAGAAGTCAGCAGAGTCTGTTGCATTTTCCCCACCAACTTTCCATCTGTAGCTCCTGTGTCTGCAACACATATTACTTCAGCACTCCGAGATGTTACCAGATCAGATTTTGATGCTACATGTCCCTCAAGAATGTATCTATAATTTAATTTTTCCCCAAATGATTTTAAGCAACTTGTTGTTCAATCGTTAAGTCATGTCTGACTCTTTGTGAGCCCATGAACCATATCGCACCAGGCCTTCCCATTCTTCACTGCCTCCCTGAGTTTGCTCAGTTTCATGCTCATTGCTTTAGTGATGCACACATACAAAATGGCTTTGAGACTTTTGCATTTTTATTTCCATTCTTCATATTTCAAAAGCAAGACATGTTTTCCCCATTTGATTCGCTCCCTGAAGCTGCTACATTGTTTCCAAGCAAGTAAAGTTCCTAATTTTACATTCATTTCCTCCTGCTATCTCCTATGTCTGTCATAGTATGGGCTCCTGGGTTTCTTAAAGATATGGCCATTTGCCTCCTTCAGTTAGTTACCTCTACGTCATTTGTGACCACTTAATATACCAGCTGAATCTCTCCATTTTTTCCTCAGCTTTGGTTTTCATTATGGCACCAAACGCAAGTGTGGCACAAATCAAAGAGTGCCAAGCATATCACTCACTTATAACACCATGTCAACCTTTGTAAGTCATAAGTATAGCATCAGCTTTTCTATTCTATGTGGACATCGCATGCAATAAAAGGGGAGCAAGCCACTGCTGGGCTTTGGAGTGCATGAGGTAATTTGTGGACACATTTTAATTGCTATTTAGGGAGCATACAGGACTTCTAAATCCTCTAATGAGCTTCTGCAAACACCTGTGAAATGCTCGTAAAGGACTCTGTAAAACGAAAAATGAAGGCTGAAATACACAACAAAGCCAGATTGCGTACTACTCACCAAGAAAATGTGAGAACAAACAGTTCAATTTTATTTGCACACATTCATTTCTGCTTTTTGTTATACAATCCTTATACACGGAGATTAAAAAGAGAGAGAGAATTAAAAAAAAAAACACCTCTTCCACTGTAATAGAACAAATAGAGTTGGGGTGGGGGGAATCTTGGGTCAAACCTTCCAGTTATTGATCTTGAGAAAAATATGTAGCTCAGATCTGTCAATTATATTTATGAAGTTTAAATACTTAATTGATTCTAGTGAATGAATAGCTTGCCAATAGGTTTCTGAGTGACAAGGAATGATTTCTTTGGCGGTAAGCCTAAATTTTTTAAATGGACATAAGCCCAGTCGTTTCCAGTGGAACTCTTCAAGCAGAAAGACTTTGAATAATAGTTTGGAAATTTTTGTATTTCTTGACATAACTCATGGGCACTGCCAATTTTTTTTTTAATTGTTATGTCATTATTTAATTAAATATGCCCTCAGAGCAATTAACAAAATAAAAGCCAGTAATGAGCTTTTATTCATGCTTAAAATCCAACAATAATTAAGTACAAAAATATACGCAGAAATGTAAACATATTTCAAAAACTACATACAGAAATGCATTTTTCTATAGAAAGTTATTTGTGCACATATGAATAAAAATGTATATATTAGAATTCTGCATGATATCTGTAGAAAATATTTCTGTAACCCACAAAATCTAACTGAATCACCATTCCATAAGATGAGAAAAATTGTACGTGTTTGTTTCTGTGTATTTGTCTTTTCTCAATAGAAAATATTAAATGTTTTCATAAAATATAACAGTGGGCAGTTACAAACACACACACATGCACACTTATTCTAAAAATACAATAGCATTTTGATAGGCAATAGCATTTCATCATATAAACTCCCATATCTTATCTGCATTATGCAATAACATTTTTGAAGGTACATTTGGAAATGTAAGAACTCTGAAATTAAGAGAATGAGAACCATTTTGTTTTGCCAATGAAATGATAGTTCATCTGCAAAACACAACACTTTACTGTCAAAAATTGATAGAAGTTACCACTTCACTCAAATAAACTATTGTACAGCTCATATGAATACCAAGGATAAAACTAAACTTGAAGGGAAGATGGTGCTATGGACTATCTAGTTTTGCTTGAAAACCTACAGTTTCTATATTCTAGAGTGTAATTTTCCAGAATGTAATTAGTAATAATCAGGAAGGAAGGAAGGAAGGAAGGAAGGAAGGAAGGAAGGAAGGAAGGGAGGGAGGGAGGGAGGGAGGGAGGGAGGGAGGGGAAGGGAAGGGAAGGGAAGGGAAGGGAAGAGAAGAGAAGAGAAGAGAAGAGAAGAGAAGAGAAGAGAAGAGAAGAGAAGAGAAGAGAAGAGAAGAGAAGAGAAGAGAAGAGAAGAGAAGAGAAGAGAAGAGAAGTTAGGGAAAATACATATAACCTCTATTGTAATTGAAATCTAAACTCGGTTGTGAATAAGTTAACCATGTCATACATCAATGGTCTAAACAGAATGTAGAAATCTTTCTGTAAAATGTATCTTCTAGATGTAAAATGTACCAAATACGAGTGTTTAGGGTCTCTCTCACACAGTTCTTTTTACAGTTCTGAAGAGGTGAGCATCAGAAAGCAGCAAAGCAAAATGTCATTATAACAGTCAGCATGCCAGGATCTTGTTAGCACAGTGTCAATAGCTGCAAAATAATGTGACACCGTAGTCAAAAAGGCTCAGGATGGCAAAAACAATGCATGGTAACATTAGACATGTTTAATTAGCTACTGAATGCACAAAGCAATTAAAGTAGCTGCCTGATTAAGATTCATAGCAACAACATGAGCATGAACTCAAGAATACCAAAGTACCCTTTACCTGCATGACTCAGGTATGGACCATTCTCTTCAAACATGATAATAATGACAATGACATGGCAAGAAGTGAAAGATCTAGAGAGGATTTATACTGATAAGACTTATAAGAGTAGAGATCCTATTTGCTTGAGAATATTTAAAAAGCTTAACTCGGGTCTAGAACAAAACACTTATTTATGTTTCTCAGCATTAGCTGATTATAAACCTTCAGAGCAACAGAAGGTTAATATTATTAATATAGAAACATTTGAAATACTGCCCATTGGACTTGCTTGACTGGATCTCAGAGCTCTAAATTATAATTATAATAGAACCAATGTACTGAAGAGCATTTGGCTAGTGCAAAATGTGGCAGTGCAGGCAGTTGTGGGCACTCCTCCATCAACACATGTTATACCTCTGCTCCATGAGCTGCATTGGTTGCCAGTATGCTTCTGGGTTCAATTCAAGGTGCTGGTGATAACCTATAAAGCCCTATATGTCATGGGACCAGGATATTTGAGCAATCACCTCTCCCTGGTGACATCTAACTGTTCCTTCAGATCTGGCAGGAAAGGCATGTTGCAGGCCCCATCTATGAAAGAGTCTTATCTGATGGGACCCAGGAAGAGAGCCTTTACTGCTGCAGCACCCACCCTTTGGAACATCATTCTCCCCCCCACCAGAGCTTAGATCATCCCTGACCCTACTGGCCTTTAGGAATGGCTTTGTCATTATGCTTGGGGGTCAGACAGTAGTGGAGAGCTATTTCTATAGTTATACTGAATGTGATGTACTGACTCATTTGGCCACTGATTTTTTTTTTAAATGTGGCTTTTATTGATGGGTTTTCATGTCTCTGTGTTTGTTGTGGTTTGTTTTCTGTTTCTTAGATGCTGTTTTTAATTTCTGTGAGCCACCCAGAGTCACTTAGGTGAAATGGGCAGCTGTGCAAATTGAATAAATTTAAATAAATAAATAAATGCATTCAATATGAAGTCAGGCCATTCAGTAGAATATGGTAAATCTACTGACTGAGGAGGTTATGTATCCTCCTCAAATCTAAAGCACTCTGAAAAAAATGGATGTCTTTTTGGAGGAAGTATATTTTGGGGAAATTGGAACAAAGAACACTACAGTATACAATCTTTGCAGAATCAGTAATCCTGATTGGCCTGGGTTTCCTGTGTGGAGGAATCATATAAGGATATATTTAATAAATGCAAAAATGCTGTTTTAATATAAAAATGAGGTTACATGAATAACCTTCTTATAGTGTGTATCTTTTCTTCTTATAGTGTTTATCTGTCTATGTAGAAAGAGAATATTTTCTTCCAAGTACTATATTCCAGTTAGTGGACTTTTCCCACATGGTTCTTCAGGCCTCAGCAACAGCTTGGGAATGAAGGCACAGAGGCTGAAGGGAAGAATTCCTCACCATCTTTCCTAACTGCTCTAATCTGATTTGCCTGATTCTTCTTGGTGTTCTTCCCTGGTGCATTGGAGGGTGGGGGGAAAATCTCCCAGTAAGAGATGTCTTGGGCTGGGCCTAGTAGGAACTTTTAGGATCTTTAGCAAACATTGCAATTTCACAAATGAAAGTCAAAATATAGGAACATTCCTAACATCTAGGTAATTATTCAATACCTTAAATTTTTTTGTATATTACAGAAGTTAGCCTATATGATTATTTAGTAAACAAGCATGTTACAACTGTTGACAAAAACTCTTTGTGGACTCTGAACTCTTTGTTCAGCATTCATTTAGTAAAAAGGTTGATGTTTTGTAAAGTCAATATAATAAGTTGATTAAGATGTTGGACTTGGACTAACTAGTCCAGGAGTTAGCTCTGGACTACGGAAACCCGCTACTGAACTCTTCTTACAGTTAGGAAGTTTCTTCTATGATTGAATCAGAATCTGCCTTTCTGTATCTTAAATCCATTATTCTGTATCCTGAATTCTGGAATGAGGAAGAACAGGTCATGATCTTCTGTATCTTTTCAAGGATCATATCTTTTCTTAATCTTTTCTCAAGATTAATTACCCCCAGCTCCTTCAATCTCTCTTCATAAGGTTTAGTTTCTATTCTTCTGATTATATTTGTTGTCCTTCTCTGAAGCTATTCATATTTATTTCAGATCTTCTTAAAGTGTGGTGCCTAGATGTTGACATAGTACTGAAGTTGGTGTTTGAACACAATTAAATATAGTGGAAGAATTACTTCCTGTAATTAGAAGCAGTTGTTCTGTTGATGCAACCTAAACTTGCATTTGCTTTCTTTGCAGCCACATTACCTTGTTTGCTCGTATATGAATTGCCTCGAATTACTATTCCAGGACTTTTTTGACAAGAATCATTATGAAGCCAGTGTGTATGTTTTTGGTGGCCTACACGAAGAATATTGCATTTACCCCCATTTCTGTCTTCTAGGATACTAGCTATTATCTGCAAATATGATAAGCATTGTCCCCATCTTTTAATCCAAATCATTAATGAAAATACTGAAGAATAGAGGAGCCAAGACTTTCTTTTGTGGTACCCCATTTGATATTTCCCCTTAATTTGATGAAGAACCATTGATGATCATGCTTTGAGTACAATTTTTGAGCCAGCTATGTAGCAACTTAATTGTTATGCTATCCAGCCACACTTAGATAGCTTGCTAGTCAGCATGTCACGGGGGAATTTATCAAATGCTTTGCTGAAGTCAAGCTTATTATGTCTATACTATTTCCACCCTCCATTAAGGAAGTTATCCAATCAAAAAATGAGCTAAGATTAATCTGACAAGATTTGTTCTTGACAAATCCATGCTGATTTCTGGTAATTACTACTTAGTTTTCAAAAAGCTTACCGATTGCTCTCTGTATGAACTGTTCTAGAATCATCCTAGGTATCAGCTTTAGATTGACTGGATCTTTTTAACAGAAAGAGAAAACTTTTGCTGTCTTGCAATCATCTGACACTGCACTAGAAGTTTTCCAAGATAATACATAAAATTTTCTCCAGACCATCAACTAATTCCTTTAGTACCCTAGGATGCAATTAACTGGTCCTGGAGATTTAACTTTCTTCAGAATTAAAGGTATTCTCTGATCATGTTTCTATCTCAATCCCAATCCTCTCCCTTCATTCCACTCTGTGCTGTGCTGTGCTGTGCTGTGCTGTGCTGTGCTGTGCTGTGCTGTTCTATCTATCTATCTATCTATCTATCTATCTATCTATCTATCTATCCATCCATCCATCCATCCATCCATCCATCCATCCATCCATCTATAATTACCCAGTTCTATCACATCACTCAAAATTCTGCTTGTCACTGAGCTATTGGTATACTGATTTTATTTATCCTTTCCTTTTAGTATGAACATACTAAAGAAGTCCTTTTTGTTATTCTTAGTTTCCTTTGCTAACTGCCGCAGCATTTTACTTTGCTGACACCTGCTCTAGACTCCAAGACTGCCTGCCTTCATAGACATGTAGTACAAACTACATGAATGAAAGTGTGAAGCATTGCGGATTCATAATACAAACCCTGATCATTTGCATTTGCGCTCTGACATCAGAAAGAGACACCTAACCATGTGTTTGAGTAGACACATTGCAACACGAGTTTTGTGATGTGTACTCTCTGCACCTACCTGTTCCTGACTTTATTCTTTCTTTGTGATCTGGCCCTTTTTCAATGCCCTGTACATGTTTTTCATGTTTTCCTCTTCACTGAACTTTTTGTGTACTCATCCTGTTCTTTTGCTGTCCTCTGTTTTTTTTTTCCACTGGAATTTTTTTGCAACTCCACTTTTAATATTGTCTTCTTTAGAAACTCCCACCTTTCTTGAAATGTTTTTCCCATTAGTTTATCCTGGTGCATGAGCCCATTTATCATTTGCTCTAAGTTTAGTAAAATACCCTTTCTTGAAATAAAAGGTACAAATTTGCTTATATTCATTTTAGTTTCTTTTGAAATCAAAAACTCCAGCATTACATGCTCATTTTCCCCAGTATTCCCACCATTTCTACTTCTCGGTTAAGTTTTATTTATACTGATACAACTGTATTACACAACTAAATCTTCTCCATACTTTATGAATAATCATGTGTATTTCAAAAAGTGAAGCAAGGATTTTTAAACTCTATTTACAATATTATGAATAAGGCTTTCTTATATTTTTGAATCAAGAAATAGATTTCATTTATCAGGAAAGAGAGTGATTCAACTCTCAGGGGAAAATAAATAAATAAATAAACAAACATGTTGAAGACCTTAACAGATTTATTTAAAGTTTTAAGAATTTCTTCACATAGTACGTGATGCAATATGATATGAAATATTATAAGCTCTGATTACATTGCATTTTAGTATAATATAAGCATATTCTTCCCTAGATATTTTTAACTGTACCATATGTTTCATTGTTGTGCTATATTATTTGTGTAATAGAATCCCAGTCCTTTCCTTGATGTGATTGCACTTTTAAACACGTCTAAAGTGTGGATGGATTTGACCATATTACAGTTCCTTTTTCTTTAGTCTAAACTTTTACTAGAAAATCATCTTTGTATGCCATGACATTTAATTACTTAAGCTATCCAATTAATGTTTGGCATTCCATAAACAGATTTAACAGTGTTGATAACTCCCAAATTATTTGAGGAATGAAAATAATTTTCTTTTTAAGTCAGTTCACTCTATCAAGGTGAACTTATTTAACTAACTATAAGTAACTGGGCATACATGGTCAATCTAGGTTTTGTAATCTAATGCAATTAAAAAAAAATGAATAGATGTATGGATGGAGGTGGATGGAGGCGTCTATAAAGAAAGTAAACATTCTTGACTCAAGGCTTTGTTAAACATTGCAATAACATCTTACCTACACACATGAACACCTCTGAGCAATGATGCCCCTAATGTCATAAGTGCTATACCATCCTTTTTATAGAAGAGAGTCTCCACATATGTAGCAAAGAATCCTGTATTAAAAAAAAAAAAAAAAAAGCTATATAGGTTAAAGCTTACTCCCAATAGATGTTTGCATAATTGCCTTAAGAAGACTGATTTCATATGCATGATGCCTGCATGCCCAATTCATTTTGGGAGAGCAATATTACATGGACGTTTTCAAGGGACTAAGCTAGTGGGACTGCTAATGTGCTACAATAAGATTTTAAAAGAGAATATATATATATATATTCTCTTTTAAAATCTTATACACACACACACACACACACACACACACACACATTTTTAAACAAGAAGAAACTCTTAGACACTAGCATGGAAATGGCTTCCCAAACCAACTTTTCCATGTTCAGAGAATAATATATTTTGCAATGTGGGTGCTATTGAGATCTATACCTTTACAGCTCTTATTCTATCAATTGATAGTGATGTTAGCCATGACAATTTGTCTGAAAACTAGCCCATTTTCCAAAATGTATTATTATAGTTTTGCTAATTTTCAAGGTGGAGCACTTTGCAAGGTATTCAGATAGGATAAATATTATCAAATTAGTTATTTCATAAAGGAGCTTTAATCAGAAAAAATTGGGCATAAGGATTCTGTACCACTTCTAAAGTAATTCCAGACCATTGTGGTCTCATGTAGCAACTGTGTTCAATAACTGAACTACTTTATTTTTGGCCCAATTGCAGTGCATTTAAACATAGTAAAGCTAGTGTTTTTGGCTGAAGTAGCTCTTCTTGCTTTAAAACATCTCCTGACAACTGACCTTAGGAGGTCTTTGAAGTGGAAAGGTGGCTTGATAGCCATCCTTCATCATTTAATTATTTTATTTTATTATACATATTAGTAGATAAATGCACACAGTGAAAGAGCAGACTTTCTTGTTGTAGTAATGCTCTACTGGGTGAGAGAATATTTAGGTCTGTGTGTGTGTGTGTGTGTGTGTGTGTATGTTTTGGTATATGCATGTGAGCACAGAGTTAACCGCACAAACCAATAATTTACTCCTGTATAATCAGCCAGACTATGTTTATTCCTGAAGGTGCTTTTATTTATCTATTTATATTTCAAATTTAGTCACCACCCATCTCACTCAGCAAGCAACTTTGGGTGGTTTACAATTAAATAAGAATAAAAACCAGTTAAAATACAATAAAAACTGTAATCAGAAATAAATAATATAATCCAAGGGATAGATGGTAAAAATAAATTATTGACCTCTGGGAGCATCTTCAGGGTGCTAACCACCTCCACGGTTGGTTATCCCTTCTCAAGCCCCACGTGAGCTGGCAGAGCCAGGTCTTCAAGCTTTTCCAGAAGGCCAGGAGAGTGGGGGCCCACCTCATCTCTTGGGGGAGAGTGTTCCATAGGGAAGGAGCAAAGGCAGAGAAGGCTCTCTTCCTGGGACCCACTAAGTGCCATTCTTTAATTGACAGGGTCCATAACGTATCTTCCCTGCCTGCCCAGGTTGGACAGGTTGATGTAATGGAGATGAGACAGTCCCTCAGGTAACCTAGTCCCATGCCATGTAGGGCTTTAAAGGTGATGACCAACACCTTGAATTGGACCTGGAAGCAGACTGGCACCCAATGCAGCTCCCACAGCAAAGGTGTTACATGTGCCATTCTTGGGGCACCCAAAATTGCCCACATGACCACATTCTGAACCAGCTGGTAGCCCCATGTAGAGCACATTGCAATAGTCTATACAGGAGATGACTAGGGCATGAGTAACTGATCGGAGGGATTCCCAATCCAGGAAAGGGCATAACTGGTGCACAACATGAAGTTGAGCAAAGGCCTTCCTGGCCACGACTGCCACCTGCTCCTTGAGCAGGAGTCATGAGTCCAGGAGAACCCCCAGATTCCACACCAGGTCTCTCTGGGGCAGTGCCACCCCATCCAAAACCAAAGATGGTAAACTCCTGGATATGCAATTTTAGGAAGTCTCACTGGATTAGGGAATCTCAGGCCAGTTATATCTGGGGAGAGGGGGCAGGGAGAGAAGTGGGGAGTAGCAATTGATGCACAAAAAGCTACCTGCACAAATAATGGGATAAAGATTTTAAATGTGTGAATTTTAGCACTAACAGAAAGCTCATATATACATCTGTGATTTTTTTCATAAGCAATTTGCAAATTTTGATTGAAGTTGAAAATAGAGATTATAAATATTTTGCAGGGTAGTATTATAAGGATAGAAGGAACCACTGAGACCAACTTCTGGTCAATTGTCAGACTCCCCTCCTGATAGCCTGGACTAGAAACTGTTCATCAGTGATCAAATCTCTCAGAACTCTGATTAGTTATGTTTATTAGAAGGAAAATTAAGAACACAATTCCAGTGAGTATCTTACTTTCAAACTCAATATTAGCAGTTTATGGTGGTAGCACTCTTGTCTGTTTTATCATGGTCTTGTTTCATAAAGGCAGGACAATATGCTAGTGTTTTAATCAGTGTGTAAAGTAACTCATATTATTGCAGAAATCTAAAGCATCCTGAAAGATAGCTATCTAGTCTACATTTGAATACATCCAATGAAGTTCACCATCTCTCTGGGTAATTGATTCAGCTGTGTACTCATACTATTACAAAGTTTTTCTAGCTTTCAATCATAATTTGCCTTTTTATATCTTTAACTCCATTATTCCATGTCTTGGGGTCCAGAACAAGAAATTATAAGTACTGACCATTTCTAGGTGATATCCTTTCAGGTATCTTAAGACATATATTATGTGCTCCTCAGTCATATTTTATCAAAATTAAACATATCCACCTCTTAAAATCCACCTAAAATTCACTTGTATTTCCTTGACTTTCTATTTTGCATCAGCTGGCACAGGATAGGATCCCAAGTTAGCCAAGTACATACTGATTTAAAGAGAAAATTTGTTAGGCACTTCTCTTGTAACTTCTCTGGTAAAGTGTTAGCTTACCCTGTTCACTGACTCAGTACACTCATTCCTTGGAATCTAGCTTCCTTATGTTCTCTGACAATCTCTGCTTACTCATCAGGAATCAGTCATTCAATCACCCACATTAGATAATTCGCAATCCTTGGAACAGAATCCTTGTAATCAACAGCTACTCAGGAAATGACATTTTTACCTCATACAGATGAACACACAGTCCCTAAAAACACACAGTTTCTCTGGTCAGTCTCCTGTGGAACTTCCCTGGCAAACTGATGCTAGTTCTTCCTATCCATTGTCTCAATGAAATAGGAAGAAATTTCACTAACTTATAATATGAATCCTTGAAATTATCCAATGAATGATGGGATATTCAAGGAAATACAAATGGAAAAGAAATAATTCTTGACAGACATAGCTAAATATGAAAATTGCTGTTATAATACAGTGATGTTCAATAATATGGATATATGGGGAGATATGTTTTTATCTTATCTGCAGGGACTTGCCCAGGCAGTCTCCAAGAATCAGACATAATTGAATGATTTTTTAAAAAAGTTTTTCTTGCCTAATATTTTTGCAAGGGTGGGAGAAATCTTCTTCAATTTAGTGTCAACTTCATTCTGTAAAGAAAGAAAAACTTCAGTAAAGAAAAGGGCTGTGCAAAGCAATGAAGATGGGTTTCAACAAAGCAGCTGAGCTGTGGAAATGGCCTGATTCACTTTGCTAATTCAATTTGCCTGAATAAAGTGACATTGGTGGCCTCAAAACTCCTTTGGGCCAGAGGGAGAAAACTCCTCTCATCCTTCTTGCTCCCCACCTCCCCACCCCATCTGATAAAGATCTTTCAGACTAGGTTGCTCTGGAATAGTGTGCACCATGCACCAAAGCTACCCAGCCTTGAAAACCTTTTGCTCAAGGGATATAGCTCCAGGCTAAAAGGTTTTAATATATCCTGCTGCAAGCAATCCTGTGATATTTACCAGAGCCACAGAACCTGGACAAAATAGATCTTTGCTTCGATCCAGCCCAGCTTTCTGTGGTCCTTACAGATGAGGACTACGCCAGAGTGCTATTCACATTATACTGCACTGATGGCAGTGGCTTATCCATACTGGTTCAATTATCTCATGCTAGCAGAATAAATATTCTGTGGAAGTGTGGAGGAAACTTAGATGACCTGCTAATTTAATTGCTAAGATCCACTACCATGAAAAATTAGCAATGCAAAATGAATGTCATGCAAACGCATTTTAGGTGTTTTTCCTCATGGCACTTGCTTCACGAGAAAGAAACATACATAATCCTAAAAGTTGCAGCAAAGCAGCATGAGTTCCATTCATTTGTGCAGAATCTCAGTGGTTGTGTAATGTTCTAATTAAACATGTAGAAACTGAGGATAACTGTCCTAGTACCATTCCCAGCCCTATCAGTAAAAAAATCTGTAGAGGAATGGAAGAGGCCACAGCAAAGTCATTCCCATTATTATACATCATATCATATCCAAGTCTGAGCAGCTTTCTTATGTATAGAAGGAGTTGGCCACAAACAGTCCTATATCCATCATTGATTAGCTAATTACACAGTCACTCTATCACTAAATCAGCACAACATCTGTGACCCTCTGTGCACTGAAACAGCCCCCTCCTCCTTTCCCTCAGGAGTGTCAGTGAGGCGGTTCTGCTGACATAATATATTCATTATCCATTAGATTTGGCACATGCTCTGCAGTGCTCAATTACGATACAATCGAGCGAAGGGCTCAGTGTCAGCTGATGTAATGACTTTCTGATTATCTGTCTTTAAATGATGAATGAAATGAAAATGTACTACTCAAACCCAATATACCATTGTTAAAAAGACACCCAATGGCAAGTCTATGTGTGCCTGTTATGGTGTAGCAGGACACGGATGAATGCTGTGCTGAACATTTATAAATTTTACTTCAGAGCAATCAGAGGGTTATCATGTGAAGCAGATACGTTTGTTGCTTCTGGAGGAAATTTGGGGGAAAAAAATCACTCAAGCTAGAATCTGGCATAAAAGATTTCTCAGATGTAGAATTTTATTTTAAACCCTACGTTGTTGTCAGTTGCCTGATGTATAGTTCTTACTTTGCTTAAATGAGCTTACTTCCTTTTATTTTGCTTTAATTAATTGAAACAGAATGATTATATGTAGATGCATGTTTGAAAGCAAATAGCCTGCCCACACCTCTTCTGATATGTGTACATGTGTACGTATCTGGTAGTTTCTTGATAGCCACAGCCTCCCAATGGTCTTTCTGACACCATTCTCTGGGTAACCCAGATGGGAGATAAACCGAACCAAAAAACAAGCAAACCAAAATAAAAGACTTCTTTTTTTTTTAAACAATCTCAATAATCAATTACTTTTACATCACTTAAAGGCCACAAGTAGCAGCTTGGGAATACCAGTGCTCAATATCCATACTGTATATCAGGCATTTTATGGAATTTGTTATTTTGATTGTTTTGGAGAGCTTCCTGATTTTCTTTTCATGATTAGGAAACTCTGGTTGAGTTGTCCTAAGAGGTACTTTCTAAAGTTAAACCAGCTCCAGTAATGTAATATCTTTAATACAATCTATTTAGTGGACATAAACAGTCTAGGAGGATTAATTCAAAGTGCCAGTTTGTGGAACAATTATGTCATATGAAGATTGACAAGGGCAAAACAGCAACCAGGCACTTTACAAGTGGACTTTGGAACTCTCTGAAGTAACTTCAACCAGTTATACAACAGTGGATCATTAGGAAATTGGCCCAGTAGGTACTGATTGGGCTGCCTTTCTGACTCATGAAAGTGCTCCAAGCTTTTCTTATTGACTTCTGGGATGTTAAATGCACAGCGGTGGACCTTAGAGCTATATGAACATTTGAAATAGGAGTTCCAAGAGACTGTAGTACACAGACTCAATTTCTATGCATGTAAATGTATTGGGTGAGAATTCTATGGGCTCCAGAGAAAGAAGTGCATTTCTGACAGGGTATTTCAAAATCGATAATATCTCTTTAAAGGGAGGATTGCAAATGAGATGCTGAATACCATGCCAGGATTATAAAGAGGTGGGAAACTCAAGCACATTTTGTTGTTCAAATAATTATGAAGCAGGTGTTTAATACTGCAGTCATTTCTGTTCTTGTTTATAACTTTAGTTATTATTCCATTAATTATAATTGAAAATCCCATAAACCTGCATATTATAGTTTGCACTGCATCCAGATTTAAATTAAATCTTTCCAGTTTATAGTCACACATACAGTACACACAGAGAAACATAGAATACTTTCAGGCTTTTAATTGTTAAATAATTTGAGGGATCTAATTCATTCACTCTTTCAAACACACTTACTCCAATAAAATCCCAAGAGCGTGGTGAAACTATTTTGCTTGCATATAAATCATCGTGCACATGCAAGGAGTAGAATTTTATTACCAATAATAATGACAATATTTGAATCTATAATCTTTTTTTGGGGGGGATGGAGAAAAATAAAAAAAATTGTGCATGAAAAATTTCAGTTTCTTTGTGTGTGTGGGGGGGGTTTGGTCATTACTTTTAGGCTGCTTTTTAAATCAAGTTTTCCTAGTGTAGCTTACCATATGCAACTTGATGGAATACTGCAGTGTAACTTGCTTATTGTTATCATTGTTGCTATTATTATTATAGTTGGTTGCACACTCAGCCAGATGTTTAGACTGGAT
Source organism: Liasis olivaceus (assembly GCA_030867105.1). Taxonomy (NCBI): domain Eukaryota; kingdom Metazoa; phylum Chordata; class Lepidosauria; order Squamata; family Pythonidae; genus Liasis; species Liasis olivaceus. Next base: position 89,679,455 of record CM061348.1, on the reverse strand, counting down.
TTGGCATTTTATCCACCTATCAAGTCCTTCCCAAGGACCTGGGATAGGCAGATGCTGTTGTTTGATGTTTTGATGATGTTAAAGGTGTTGTTGTTGTTGTTATATTATTATTGTTTTGAAGGACAGAATCAAAAGGGCTCCTTTCAGCTATCATAAATATTATGAGTTCTTCTTAAGGATCTTGTACTATTTGACCATGCTCTAGTTCAGTGTTTCTCAACCTCTGTGACTTCAAGAGGTGTGGACTTCAACTCCCAGCATGGGTGGTTGGCTGGAGAATTTTGGGAGTTGAACTCCACACCTCTTAAAGTTACTGAGGTTGAGAAACACTGAACTAGTTCATACCTAAAACTACCATCTTCATTAGAACTACCTATCATCAATGGAAGTGCATAGTGCTTCCTCTCTCTCTTCTCCCCATGAATACATTCTCCATATAAATTGCACTGAACATTTATGAGAAATGTTATTCTGTAATTAGAAAACCCCCTTCATGGAACACTGCCTTGTCGTGGCGAAGGGGCTTGTGTAACTCAGTGAAGCCATGAGCTATACCGTGCAGGGCCACCCAAGACGGACAGGTCATGACAGAGAGTTCTGACAAAATGTGGTCCACTGGAGAAGGAAATGGCAACCCACTCCAGTATCCTTGCCAAGAAAACCCCATGGACAATGTTAAAAGGCTAAAAGATATGACGCCGGAAGATGAGCCCCTCAAGTCAGAAGGTGTCCAATATGCTACTGGGGAAGAGTGGAGGGCAATTCCAAGTAGCTCCAGAAAGAGTGAAGCGGCTGGGCCAAAGCCGAAAGGACGTTCAGCTGTGGATGTATCTGGAAGCGAAAAGAAGGTTCGATGCTGTAAAGAACAATATTGTATAGGTACGTGGAATGTAAGATCCATGAACCAAGGCAAGCTGGATGTGGTCAAACATGAGAAGACAAGATTGAACATCGACATCTTGGGAATCAGCAAATTGAAATGGACGGGAATGGGTGAATTTAATTCAGGTGACCATTATATCTACTACTGTGGGCAAGTAACCCTTAGAAGAAATGGAGTTGCACTCATAGTCAATAAGAGAGTGGGAAAGGCAGTAATGGGGTACAACCTCAAAAACGACAGAATGATCTCAGTGCGTATCCAAGGAAAACCACTCAACATCACGCTAATCCAAGTCTATGCCCCAACCACTGATGCCGAAGAAGCTGAAGTTGACCGGTTCTATGAAGACCTACAACACCTTCTAGAACTAGCACCAAAAAAAGATGTCCTTTTCATCATAGGGGATTGGAATGCTAAAGTAGGAAGTCAAGGAGTAATCGGAATAACAGGCAAGTTTGGCCTTGGAGTACAAAATGAAGCAGGGCAAAGGCTAATAGAGTTCTGTCAAGAGAACAAGCTAGTCATAGCAAACACCCTTTTCCAACAACACAAGAGACGACTCTACACATGGACATCACCAGATGGTCAATACCGAAACCAGATTGATTACATACTTTTCAGCCAAAGATGGAGAAGCTCTATACAGACGGCAAAAACAAGACCAGGAGCTGACTGTGGCTCAGATCATGAGCTTCTTACTGCAAAATTTAGGCTTAAATTGAAGAATGTAGGGAACCCACTAGACCACTCAGGTATGACTTAGATCATATTCCATGTGAGTACACAGTGAAGGTGATGAATAGATTTAGAGGATTAGATTTGGTAGACAGAGTGCCTGAAGAACTATGGACGGAGGTCTGTAACATTGTACAAGAGGCAGCAACTAAAACCATCCCAAAGAAAAAGAAATGCAAGAAAGCAAAATGGCTGTCTGATGAGGCTTTACAAATAGCTGTGGAAAGAAGGAATGCGAAAAGCAAGGGTGAAAGGGAAAGATATAAGCAACTGAATGCAGATTTCCAGAGATTAGCAAGGAGAGATAAGAAGGTCTTCTTAAATGAACAATGCAAAGAAATTGAAGAAAACAATAGAATGGGGAAGACTAGAGATCTCTTCAAGAAAATTGGAGATATCAAAGGAACGTTTAGTGCAAAGATGGGCATGATAAAGGACAAAAAAGGCAGGGACCTAACAGAAGCAGAAGAGATTAAGAAGAGGTGGCAAGAATACACAGAAGAACTCTACAAGAAAGATCTTAATATCCCTGATGTCCATGCTGGTGTGGTCACTGACCCTGAGCCAGACATCCTAGAGAGTGAAGTCAAGTGGGCCTTAGGAAGCATTGCTAACAACAAAGCTAGTGGAGATGACAGTATTCCAGCTGAGTTATTTAAAATACTAAAAGATGATGCTGTTAAAGTGCTGCACTCAATATGCCAGCAAGTTTGGAAAACGCAACAGTGGCCACGGGATTGGAAAAGGTCAGTTTACGTTCCAATTCCAAAGAAGGGCAATGCCAAAGAATGCTCAAACTATCGCACAATTGCACTCATTTCACATGCTAGCAAGGTTATGCTCAAAATCCTACAAGCTAGGCTTCAGCAGTACGTGAACCGAGAACTACCGGATGTACAAGCTGGGTTTCGAAGAGGCAGAGGAACTAGAGATCAAATTGCCAACATTCGCTGGATCATGGAGAAAGCACGAGAGTTCCAGGAAAGCATCTACTTCTGCTTCATTGACTATGCAAAAGCCTTTGATTGTGTGGATCACAACAAACTGTGGCAAATTCTTAAAGAGATGGGGATACCAGACCACCTTACCTGTCTCCTGAGAAATCTGTATGCGGGCCAAGAAGCAACAGTTAGAACCAGTCATGGAACAACCGATTGGTTCAAAATAGGGAAAGGAGTACGACAAGGCTGTATACTGTCACCCTGCTTATTTAACCTATGTGCAGAGTATATCATGAGAAATGCCAGGCTGGAAGAATCACAAGCAGGAATTAAGATTGCAGGGAGAAACATCAATAACCTCAGATATGCAGAAGATACCACCCTAATGGCAGAAAGTGAAGAAGAACTAAGGAGCCTCTTGATGAGGGTGAAAGAGGAGAGTCCAAAAGCTGGCTTGAAACTCAACATTAAAAAAACTAAGATCATGGCATCTGGACCCACCAATCCCTGGCAAATAGAAGGGGTAGAAATGGAAGCAGTAACAGACTTCATTTATTTGGGCTCCAAGATCACTGCAGACTGCAGCCATGAAATTAAAAGACGCTTGCTCCTTGGGAGGAAAGCTATGGCAAACCTAGATAGCATATTCAAAAGCAGAGACGTCACCTTGCCGACAAAGATCCGCATAGTCAAAGCTATGGTTTTTCCAGTAGTAATGTATGGCTGTGAGAGCTGGACCATAAAGAAGGCTGAACGCCGAAGAATTGATGCCTTTGAACTGTGGTGCTGGAGAAGACTCTTAAGAGTCCCCTGGACTGCTAGGAGGTCAAACCAGTCAATCTTAAAGGAAATCAACTCTGATTGCTCATTGGAAGGATTGATAATGAAGCTCAAGCTCAGATACTTTGGTCACCTAATGCGAAGAGAGGACTCTTTGGAAAAGACCCTGATGCTGGGAAAGATGGAAGGCAAAAGGAGAAGAGGACGGCAGAGGATGGGATGGCTAGATAGCATCACTGAAGCAATGAGCATGAAATTGAGCAAACTGAGGGAGGCAGTGAAAGATAGGAAGGCCTTGCGCAATATGGTTCATGGGGTCACGAAGAGTCGGACATGACTTAACGACTAAACAACAACAATTAGAAAACACAAATCAGCAAAATTGTGAGGCCATTTGTGTTCTTCAATTTTTTTTATTTATCTTACGTATTATTTTGGTTAGAACTCAAAAAGGTAGCTCAAAAAAGACTTGGCTGAAATAGTTATTGACTCCTTTCTAAAAGGGGGAGAGAGTTATTGAAGAGAGAATGATTAAAGTGCAGCTGCTTAGCAACAGTTTCCAGAGTTTGTAGGGACCACAGAAAATGGCCCCTCTTGCATGCCTGTTAATCAAGACTCAAAAATCAAGAAAGTTTCTAAAAGGCCTTTTGGCTGATCATACTGCCCAAGTTCATCTTAAGATAAATGCTCCTTAATAAATTATGTAGGAATTCTTTTTATTAGTTCAAGTAATATTTATTTATTTATTTATTTAGAAATGTATATGGCCACCTATCTCATACAAAATAATCCTACACAGCTTACAATAATATTAAATAAAAACAGAATGTATAAAACAAACCACCCCCATAGTAACCCCACATATCCAAAACAGTGCCACAACATTACATAGCTTTCTCACGCTCTTACATTTGCTTGGCTTGCCTCTATCCTAGCCCAAAGCCTGGGTGAAGAGCCAGATCTTTACCATGCTCCAAAAGGCTAATAGGGTAGGTCCCTCAAAATCTCAGGGAGAGGCTCTTCCAGAGGGTTATGGCAGCCATAGCAAAGACACATCTCTGAGGAACCACCAGATGGCAACATTTAAGAGATGGGACCACTCTATCTGACCTGGTTGGATGGGCACATACTCTAAGGGAGAAGTGGTACAGCAAATAACCTGGCCCATTGACATTTAGGACATTAAAGGCAATAGCCATCACCTTGAATTGCACCCAGAAAACAAGTTCTTCATTTTCTATTACTTTGTCTATTTTGTGGTCCCACCAGTTCTTGCTTGCAGGCAAATGGTATTTCTTGCAGATATTCCAATGCACCATTATTGGTACTTTGTCATGCTGTTGTTTGTAGTCAGTCTGTGCAATCTTCTTCCAGCAGCTGACTAGGTGGTCCACTGTTTCTTCAGCTTCTTTGCAGTGGCAGCATTTGCTGTCTGTTACTGTCTTCTCAATTCTGGCTTTGTATATATTTGTTCTTAAGGCTTGGTTTTGTGCAGCCAGAATTAGCCCCTCTTTCTTCAACTTTCCTGCTCTTAGCCATTGCCAGGTCTTGTTGTTATCTGCTTTGCCTGCTAGTTTGTGTGTGTGTGTGTGTGTGTGTATATACTGGCCATGTAATACTTTACCTTGCCATGCCTCTTTTCTATTCTTCATTTGGTCTTTCTTGTAGGGCAGTTTGGACTCTTCAGTATTCAGTAAGCCTTCATGGTGTACTAGCTTCAGTGCATCTTCTTCACTTTCCTTCAGATATTCTTCTAATGCCCTTTTTTCTTCTTCAACTCTCTGATGTACTTGCAACATTCCATGCCCACCTATGTTCCTTGATAAGTAGAATCTGTCAACATCACTGCATGGATAAAGGGCATGATTCAGTATCATTATTTTTCTGGTCTTCCTATCCAGAGCTGCTAGTTCTGCTTGAGTCCAATCCACAATTTCTGCTTTGTATCTAATGACTGGAGTCGCCTAGGTGTTAATTGCTGTCCTGGTATTTCCTCCACTGAGTTTGGACTTTAAGATCTTCTTCACTCTCATGATGTATTCACTCCTGACCTTCTGGACTTCAGTGTGCTTGATGTTGTCAGCTTGAAGGATGCCCAGGTATTTGTAGTGATCTTCTTCATCGAGACTCTTGATGTTATTTCCACTGGGTATCTTGATTCCTTCAGTTTTCACTATTTTTTCCTCTGTTGATGGTAAGGGTGGCACATTTACCCAGTCCAAACTCCATTGCAATATCTTGGCTATATATTCAGACAGTGTTGAGCAGCGATTGTATTTCAGATGTTTTTTTTTCCATACAGCTTCAGATTGTCCATGTAAAAGAGGTGGGATAGCCTGGCAGATGTTTTGGGTATTTGATAGCCATGGTCTGACTTATTCAGTATTGTTGACAAAGGAATCAATGCAATGACAAATAGTAGTAATGATAGTGAGTCTCCTTGAAAAATTGATTGATTGATTTTATATTTCAAATTTAGTCACTGCCCATCTCACGCAAGAGTGACACTGGGTGGTTTACAGTAAAAAGCTTCCTTCTGCTCAGAAGGAAAGAGCTTGTTTTCAACCAGATGCTGTTGGACTGCATCAGCTACCACACCAGTTAGCAATTTAAAACTTGTTGGTAAACACATAATTGGCTGGTAGTTGTCTGGTGCTGTCCCTTTTGTTGGATCTTTTATTATCAGGTAGGTTTTGCCAGATGTTAACCAATCTTCAATTTCGCCTCCTTGCAATATATTGTTAAACTGCTTGGCAATGAGTCAGTGCAGACCAGTCAGATGTTTCAACCAACAACCATGCAGTTCATCTTCACCTGGTGCTAACCAATTCTTTATCTTACTTGCCCTTTTCTCCACCATTTCTGCTGTTATTACAAGTTCATTCATTTCAGCTTCTTTTTTTATTCTTATCTACCTCCTTTATCCAAGCTTCATTCTTGTTGTAATTCTTTGGGTTGTCCCATAGCTGCACCCAGAACTGCACTGTTTCTTCTGTGTCAGATGTTAAATGGTTCATTGCAGTTTCTTCATTGATGGATTGGTACAAATGTTTCTGATTCAACTGAAATTGGAGATTCTGTTATAGTATGCAATTTGAGCTTCTTATCTACTGATCTTGGCTATGACTGTTATTTGCTGCTTTATTTTTTCCAGTACTTCTTTGACCTTCCCTGTTTCTAGGTTATATTTCTTGATCAGGTATTCTTTGGTCTTCTTGCTCTTCAGCATCTTCCCCCCCTCCCTCCTATCTGTTCTAGCTTGCTTGCATCTGATCTTAGCATGCTGATCTTATTTTCTAACCTGATCTTCCATTTTGGTGGTGCACTGTTTGGTTTTTCTTCCTGTTTTTGATTTTGCATGCAAGATATTCAGTTATAACTGCAGCTGTGCTGTACATCAATTGGTTTGTTTTTTGCAGTGAGCTGATACTTATATTTGATATTACAGTATTGGCATCTTTTAATACATGTGCTAGCTGTTTCTTTGTAACAAGCTTCAATGCAGGCATCTTTATTCTGTTGTTTTTGTGCTGTTCTAGATGCTCAGTTATTCTTTGTTTATATTCCTCCTCCTCCTCCTCCTCCTCCTCCTCCTCCTCCTCCTCCTCCTCCTCCTCCTCCTCCTCTTCTTCTTCTTCTTCTTCTTCTTCTTCTTCTTCTTCTTCTTCTTCTTCTTCTTCTTCTTCTTCTTCTTCTTCTTCTTCTTCTTCTTCTTCTGTCAGAGGGTTTTGTTCTTTCTGAGGAGAAGGCTCTACTGTCTGAGCTACTTCTGGCAAGGCTTCAATTTCTTTGTCCTGGGTAGACCTTTGCAGTTTTTTCAATTCTACTTCTGTGAATACTTTAATTCATGTTATGAATCAACCTTTATCTGCTAGCCTGTGTTCTGTTATTTCTGATTCTGGGTTTTTCTTTCCAGAACTGGTGCATTCTTTTAAGATATCCTATTCTTGTTGGACTTGATTTGTAATAGCAGATCATTATTTCTTGTTTTCAATCTTCATATATTTGCAACGGGTAAACAATTTTTCTTCCAGTAGTCCTGCAGCTGCTGGCCCTGGTTGCTCAGCCAACAGTCCTGAGTCCTGTAGCCCACTTGTCACCAGATGTCCAGGAACTAGAACACCTAGTGCGGTCCTTGTTGACCCAGGCAATGATCGATCCAGTATGGGTTTCTGTAAATTACATCTCACAATAATGTTTATGGGAGAGACACTCTTCTTCTGGCTCCTCTGATGAGATCTGCCCTGCGTGGCTGAACCTCTGGCATACTCTCATCCTCCTTGGAACACACAAGTCCCACAACTATGTCAAGGTGGCACCCCACTGGGGGATGATGATGATGATGATGATGATGATGATGATTTAAATGTATATGCCACCCAACTCCCAGCAACTCTGGGTGCTTAATGATTAACATCCCTCTCTAACGAAACATAAAGTGAATAGATAACTGATCTGAAGTTCTTCCTCTTTTCCAAAATATATTTTATTCTAATTCACTCCAGCATTTAGTCCATTGCTTGTTTCCCTTCATCAAGATAAGCACTACCTAAAACAACATTCATCTTCATTTCAGCTACAAAATTGCTGTAAAGGTGTTAAACATGGTTTAAATTGTTCTGTTTCCTCTTTTTATGTTGACTTGCTGATAAAAAGAAACTTTCATTTATTAGAGCTACTGTTGGTGATAATTCAGTATGCCTGGCATAGCATCAAGTCTAGAGTGAGTAATGTGCTGCAAAGGAAGGAACATTAAGGATGGAATACATTATTTATTGGCAATATTGCTATAATCTCTTTTCATTTGCCATCTGGGATATTACAGTTGTCCAATCAATAACCTATTGGAAAGTGACTCTTCCCTTCAACCTCCACCTCTGTAGTATGTTTCAGTATATATCAGAACTACATAATGTCAAGACCAGTTCAATTAACCAAACAGGTATAATATGCATATATTTACACTGAATTGGGCAGCTTTGGCACACAGTGAATTGACCATATGATAGTTTCACATTCACCAGCTTGCAATTCTACCCATTGTTATTTGCTTGACCATTACCACACTGCCAAAACTATGATAAATATGAAGTGAATTTCAAATTGGACATATGGTGAAGCAATCACACATTCACAATTCTTCATATGCCTAGCTAAATCCAGTTCCATCAAGGCTACCTGTTCACCATGCAAATGTGATCATGGAAATTACTTCATGGAAGGCATCTTTCAAAATCTCTCTGGGCAGCTAGTACAAACTATCAGTAGCATAAAACATAATTAAATACCATAAGATTCAGTATTTAATTGTGCTTTATACTATTATACAGAAAGCCAGAGGCAGTGGCAATGTAGTTTATTATGTCCCACAAAAGGACTATAGTTTCCAAATTTAGCATGGATCTTGATTTCTTTTTTATGGAACAATCTCTTTAGATAATAGATAATTAAAACAAAATATGTAAATTAGCTTACACTTTGCTATATTTCAGAAATGTAAAGACCATTATACTTTTTTCTACATTTTTTATTATAGACCTATTCTTATCCTGCTTCACTTCTACTCTGTCTGCTTGCTCAAATCCTGCTTCTTTAGAAATGAGTAAAGATAGGTTGCCATAAAAGTTTGCAAAAAAGCTGCAACTTCCCATCTCAGCCATTACCAGCAAAGTGTATTATGTCATGAAACCCTTCTGTCTCAGGTATTGGGAAAAATTGTGACACAGTAGAACTATACTACTTATTGGGGGGGGGGGGGGGGGGGGGCGGACTAAAAACAAATGAAGGGAGAAGTAGGAAATTCAGAAATAACAACAACAACAACAACAACAATAATCATCATCCCAGTGCTGTTGGTTTTCAAGCCATCAACCTTTAACTTACAAGGCAGGAGTTATAATAACTGGACTATTATAGCAATCATGTTGAAAGTGGGTCAAAAAGCCCTTAGAAAGAAGTACAGTGGTAAGAAAGCAATTGGCAATCACTTTCTTGGAAGAGAAAGGTGGGAAGGCATTGTCAAAATTGTCCAATGGGAGGACACGGTAGCCTGCAGTTCAGACTGAACACCTTGCAAGCTGTTGGCAAAGTATCTTAGTTCATTGAAGATCAATTCCAAGTCCAAACCTTTTAATAACTGTGGCAGAAAAGTAGCAGGCAGTCTCTTTTCCTTTGAGTAATGCAGTTAAAAACTGGATACCATTATTGTCCATATAAGCCAACCATGAATTGATTGTCAGAGTGTGAATGTATGGATATTTGCAGTGTACAACCATGCCATGATTTTTTTTTTTTTTTTTTGGTTCCTATGTGCAGCTGTTTTTGTCTAACTGGTTAACCTTTGTTTCTATGAAACTATCACCAGCTGTTTCCCATAACAAAAGCTGCTGGGTGAGGACATAATAAAATAATGGTTATAAATTACACATTTAGTTTGAATTTTCCCAAGTATGTCTCTTTTCTTACTATTTATTTTATTTTTATATATTCTCTCCCTATATAAATTCAACCAATCAGGGCACACATAAACATACACATACAAAACTAGTACATTGAAAGGAAAAATGTAGTGACCATCAACTGTGAACTGACTCTGTGACCAAGGATTAAGAATACTAAAAAGTGTCAGCTAAAATGCTTTCATTTTATATCAAAATTCTCATGGTGTTAATTTTTAAAAATGGTTCTGCATGGAATTGAAATATAGGATGCTACTTCTGTCTTAGAGATAAGACAAATACCTTAAACTGGATGCAGTTCATGAACAGGCATCGTCCCTCTGAGGTTATTTGTAGACATTTCAGAATGACTTCCATTAACTTTCAGACTTCAGTTACCTGACTACAACTTATGTGGAGTGATTGATTATTCAGTACTGAAAGTCAGAAATCTCTGCCTGTTGCATGACAGAATCTATTTGGAACATCAAGATGCCCATACATACATCCCCCAAAAGCTGGGTTTGTGTCTGTATATTGAGGACTTTGGGGATAAATCAAAATAAGCCTCAGAAAGCTAAATGCAAATTTTGCCTTGTAGACATTTCTGGTGTGAGGAAAACACTATGCTTGGCTACTCTGAGGTACTTGCTGCTAAATGAAAGCAAGTTAAGGCTATTTGGAGGCTTGTGTGGAATCACTGAAAAGGGCAGTGAGCATTATAAATTTGGTATCAGGACAACAAAAATGTCAGAAGGAAGGGGTTACAAGAAGGAGTTTGGGCAGTGATATTCTGAGGATAAAGATGATAAAGCACAAGTGATACATTGGTACATTTGTCTGGTCTCTAAAAGCCAGAATACTGAGGACAGCTGTTCAATGTCTTTATCCTATCTATTGTGTTCCCTGGCTCAGTTTGAATACAGATATCATATTCATGGATACAGCCTTCTCATTGCTGAAATTAATTGATGTAATCCTGACTGACTCCTTTAAAGCAAAGAGAAGCCGTTCAGAAACAATATGCATATGCAAAATAACCCATGCTAAACCCTTCCTTCCTTCCTTCCTTCCTTCCTTCCTTCCTTCCTTCCTTCCTTCCTTCCTTCCTTCCTTCCTTCCTTCCTTCCTTCCCCCTCTCTCTCTTTCTCCCTCTCCCTCTCTCTCTTAGAGCAGTGGTTGTTGGGAGGAGGGAATTTTTGGGAGTATTCCCCCCTCCCAGTCTTTTAAAATATGGGCAGAAGAGTCTCAATTGCATTCTGGGCACACTTGAGAAATGACAAATTGCTTCAAATATTATCCTCCTGGTTGCCTGAGCTAGTGTTCCAAACACAGTGAAGTCTTTTATTGACTGTAAAGTGTGATACTAATTATCACTTAACACCTGTACAATGCTTTTCATCTTCAAAGCATTTTACAAACGGTGACTAATTAATCCTCACTGCATCCCTAGGAGGTGTATGTTATTATCCCCATTATACAGATGAGGGAACTGAAGCAAAGCTGATTAGCGCATCTCTAAAGACCACCAAGTGTGTCACCAATGCATGAGAAGTTCCTCAGGAGTTACTCACTGCCAATCTCTTACTCAGGCCTCTGGGCCACAGTTCTGTGGGTAATTGATCTCTCCACAGCCTTGGTTTAAGTTAGAAACCAACCAGCCATTTTAAGAATACTGTTCTTTATACTCCTAATCCTCAGTCTGATGCACTAATGAGGCTCTGTCCAACTGCCTCACAAACACAGAGCACTAAAAGAATCAACACACTTTATGCTGAAAACAAAAAGGGTGGAAATACATCTAGGATATATATGTGCTAACCTGCTGAGTAAAAAGAACTTGAACTTTCTTGACCATAAAGTTTTCTAGCCACTTTTTTTCTCCCAAAAAATTCACCTCCCACTGTCGGTACAGCAGCTTGGGATCTGAAGATCTTTTTCAGGATAGAAAAACCTTGAAAACAACAACAACAAACATTGTTCTTATGAAGAAAGGGAAAAAATGCCAACTAGAGTCTCTAGCTCTCAGCTCCTGCATCTGGTAAACAATGTTGGAGCAACCATGTTTGGGTACAAGACTGATACTTCTCTCTCCCTCTCTCTCCCTCTCTCTCTCTCTCCCTCCCTCTCTTTCTCTCTCTCAAAATAATTTTTATTGAAAGTTTTAAGAGCAATAATAAGAACTCACTAAAATAGAACAGACAAAATGAAAAGGAAAGAGAGAAATAAAAGAAAAAGCTAAAAGTGCAACAAGAAAAAAAAGTAAAAGTAGAATAAAGTGTGTGTGTGTGTGTGTAAGTGATATAAAGATATAAAGAAGTGGCTTCCAATATTCTTCACAGCAGTTATAAGTAAAACTATATTTTAACTTCTCTCTAATGTTACATTATAACTCTCTTCTTTCTATAATCTATCCTGCCTAATCATCAAAAGCATAAATCACGAGATAATTGTTTTCATTTTAACACAAAAAGTCCGTAAGAGGACTTTTCTAGTCACCAAAAAATGTAGATATTGTCCTTTCTCTAATCAGAGAAGTCAATTTGTTCATCTCAGCAAGTTCTGTCAATTTCACCAAATATTAAGGCTAGTGTGGATCTTCCGGGCTGTGTGGCCGTGTTCTGGAAGTTCCAGAACACGGCCACACAGCCCGGAAGATCCACACCAGCCTTCGTATGCCAGCCGTGAAAGCCTTTGACAATACATTCACCAAATATTCCTCCATGGTGGGTAATGCAGAATCTTTCTATAGCATTCTTGCATATAGCATCCTTGCCACAGTAATCATATATTGAAATAATCTTCCATGGCTTTTTTCTAACTGTTTCTCCATCAATACTAAGAGGGGAAAAAAAGCTTCTGGCTTCAATTGAGTATTAATCTTTAAAATCCTCTCTATCAATGTATGTATTGGAATCCTTTTTTTTTTTTAAGCTTTTTTACATGTTCACCAAGCATGATAAAATGTCCCTTCATGTTGTTCACATTTCCAACATACATTTGAAATTCCTTTATACATTCTAGATAAAAGTGGGTCTTTTAGATAAAAACCCACATTGATCTTCATGAATAATGTCCTGTAAAGCTATTTTCAACCTTTTAACCAAAATTGTGGTAAATAATTTATGATCATTATTCAATAAAGATATTGGTTAATAATTTCTTGTTAAAGCCAGGTCTTGGGACTCTTTAGGTATTAATGCTATATTACCCTCTTTCCGGCTATCGGGAAACTTTTCATTTTTTTTTTTTTTTCTTCCTAGCATTTTTCCTGCATGTGCAGAGTCTGCTTTTTTTGGATCAACCGAATGTTGATCCATTGGTTGCAAAAAGAATTGACCAACTGGCTTGTCACCCAAGCCTAATATCAAGGACTGAGAGAGAGGGACTGGCCCAAAGTCACCCAGCCAGCTTTCATGCCTAAGGCAGGACTAGAACCCAGAGTGTCCTGCTTTCTAGCCTGGAGCCTTAACCGCTAGACCAAACGGGCTCTCTATTATCAGGAATCTTCCTATTCTATAAAATAATATTCATTATTAGTTGTAAAGGTTGTAAAAGTTCATCCTCAAAACATTTATAGTAAGAAACTGGCAAACCATCTGGGCCTGGTGCATTTCCTATTTTAGTCTTTTTAATAGTTTCACACAGTTCCTTTATTGTTATAGGTCCATTCAAAATGTGTCTCTGATTCTCTGTAATGTTCAGTAAATTAGGTTTATATAAACATCCACTTTTTCCAAGGAAATTTCTTGAGCTTTATGTAAAGTAGAATAATACTGATGAAACACTTTTTACATATTTGCATTAACTGTTATTACAGTATTTCCCTCCTGTAACTTTAGTATCATTTTCTATTCTTTTTCTTTTCACAATTTATATGCCAACCATTTTCCCAGTTTATTTGCAAACTTTCTTTGCTTTGTGTAATTCATCTTTATTTCCATCTCTCTCACTGTTAACATAAATAGTTGCCTCTGTAGAAGCTTAATTTGGTGGTTAATAGTTGTCTTCCCTGGTGATTTTTTAAATTCTTCTTCCTTATTTTTAATCTCATCCATAATCACTTGTATTATCTCTTGCCTTTTCTTTTTAAATTCACTATTATGTTGTATAAAATATACTGTTACAAAAGCTTTGCTTACATCCCAAATTGTTCTTACTTCTGTGCCTTTTTTAAGATCGTTTTTTAATAATTTTAAAATTATTAATAATTTTATTAAAATTACATCAAACAGATAAAACTAATACAAAACCCTAATACAAAAATATGTTGAGAAAAAAAAATAAATAAAGTGCAGAAAAAATCCCCTCCCCCCAAAAAAGAAGGAATGAATTAAGAAGAAACTTCCCCTTCATCCCCAGGAAGTATATTCAGCATCAACAACTTATCACTGTCTCTTAAAATACATCCAAATACATCTTCATTCCATACCCCACCCCATTTTCTATAAACTCATCTCTAAATCCTCAGCTCTCTTTATTAATCAGCAAAGCTCCAGTAAAAGATAACAGAAATACCTAACAACATAATTATATAGTCTCCCTTTCCATTTAATAAAAAAAAAACCCTAATCCCTCTGTTTAATAATCTGAATCTCAAAAAATTCAAAACTATTAAACACTACCATAAATAGTAACCCCTTATTTACATATCAAAATAGTAATGAAGATATTGCAAATAATCCCTTACAGCCAGTTTAACATTTCCAAAAAGAACAATCTAGTCAAAATAACCATTAAACATCACCAGAGATAGCAGCTTTTTATTTAACCATAATCAAATACACAATTTTGTATTTTTTTTCTTCTTCCTACCAGCAATCCTTAGTTCCCATAAATAAAGTTGTAACTTCTGCTTTCTTCTACTCTGCCTCTTCTCTCAGAATTCTTGTCATCTTTATCCAAGTCCACTTGTAATTTCTGAGTAGTAACTCCAGTAGGTCTCTTATATTCCAATTTAAAAAGGTAATCCACGTCACTCTTTAGATTTTTGTTTTAATTGCAGAAAAAAAAAAATAAAGAACTTACAAAGCTGGAAACACGTAGTTTTCTTTTTTTAAAAATGGATTGAAGAGAGAGATTGAAGAGTTTACCCAGCGAATACTAAACTTGTGGTCCCAAAGGTTTTTCAATCTTAAAAAAGCAATAAAAGAAAATTACGCTCCAAAGTGATTTAAAAGATGAGGTTTGGTCAAACCTTGAGTCCATAAAGGGCTGCATTAAAAGCTAAGAGCATGATGGGACCTGCAACTCCCAGCTGACTGCAAAAACATCTGTTTCTGCTGTCTACTCACAAAAACCAGCTGTCCGGAGTACATATAGGTAATCGCAAGATCTCTTTTTGATCCAGAGAGAATTTTGCCAGTCTGGATCCTGCATCCAGCTGCCTTTTTGGCCATAATGTCCCCCATGATCGCAGAGCGGAGAAAATGTGGGGCGTTAGCTCACCATTCCTCATTGGAAGTCCCTATAAGATTATTCTCAAAAAATTCTTTTAACTTCTTTTTGCAATCCTCCACTACTGTTTTCTTTTGTAACAACATCTCATTCAATCTCCACCTAAAAGATCCATTTTTCCTTTTAAAAGTTAAAGTCACTAGATCGTGGTCTGAGAAAGTCTGGTAATGTCTCCAGTTTATGAACATTAATAGCCAAAGTCTTAGAGATCCAAATCATATCAATTTTGAGAAAGTTCTATGTCTTTCAGAAAAATAAGTACATTCTTTTGAGTCACCATTTTTATATCTCCATACATCAACAAGCTCCAAATTATTCATTGGATAATAATAATAATAATTTAAAAAAATCTTTAGTAATTTGCCTTGTGTATTTTTGATATCTTTTTGTGGGGAAACCACTCCATTCCACTCTCCCAGGAAACACCAATTTTCATGCTGAAAGTCCAATTTATCCATAAGCCCTTTATAAAATACTGTTTTATCTTCATCTGAGGCATAAATTACCAAATCAAAGTCTCTAAGGCTACCCCATGTAGATTAACTTCCACCCCAACATATCTGCCATGATCATCAGTCAATATAAGTTTTGGATATAGTTGAGGATTTATATAGAAAACAACTCACTCTCTCTTTCTTTCTTTCTTTCTTTCTTTCTTTCTTTCTTTCTTTCTTTCTTTCTTTCTTTCTTTCTTTCTTTTCCTGCTGAAATCAATTCTTCATCCAAATTTTCTGACTCAGATATTTTATATCTTTATATCTTTTTTCCCCTAATATCTGTTTCTTATAAACCAATCAAATCTTGTTTTAACTTTTTCAATTAATGATTTTTAATTAATGATTTAGCTTTTTCAATTAATGATTTTTTTTCTCTTTTGAGGAGCGTTTGTTCCATTTGCTCCACATTAAGCATTTATAGTCCCTAGTTACACCAAAATTTTAGAAGAGTCAATACCTGTAGCACCCAATGTGGTATCATCTTCAGTGTCTTATTGTATCTGTTGTGGCATTTGTTTTGTCGCATCTGTCATTGTCACTTCCATTTGCATTTCCTCCAGTTGTTCTTTAAATTTTCCCTAAAATATCTTGCTTTCTGCCCAGAGTTCAGTCTGAATCTCTGCTATTTAAAAGTAAAATATCACCCTTCCCAACTTATCTTATCTGAATGGAACCTTTTTCTGTTTAAGTTTGTCTGTCAGGAAAAAAAAACAAAAAACCCTTTTTCTCTTACATAATATTCTAATTGGAATTCCCTTAAGTACAATTACATCTGTATTATTAGTCCTCAATCTAGTATTAAAGTTCTGCTGCAAAACTTGATCTCTAGTCTTCTTTCTGACAAGGAAGTGTAAGTTCCTTATTCTCCAAGTGCATGAGATTCATGTCCCTTGGAACATTTCTTAATTTTACAAATTGCGTATGGATCCTATAAACCTTATCAATCTCTGTCTCGGTGTGATCTTCCTCCCAATCCAAAATATTAGACTTAACAATCTTTTCTCTAATATCTCCTCCATGGTCTTCTAGAATTGCTCTAAATCTTAAACAAAATTCTTTTTCTCTCAGTTCCAGTAATGTCAAGTTATCCAAATTTTTCTCCATCTCTCTATTTATAACTTCTGTCTTACTTTTCAAAACTTCCACTTTGTCATTAATTTGCTTTACATCTCCAGACAATTGTCCTACAGATTCTTCAATCTTCTTAACTTCTTCTGTCGTATCCTTTTTTTATCCCTGCAAATCCTTCTTCCATTTCCTTTTTAAAAGCATCCAAAATATTGGCAACCATTACAGTCATCTTCTTGCCAAATTCCTCAAACATTTTCTGCAATAAATCTAGTGTAATGCCCTTATCTGTAAGTTGTTCTAATGAATCTCTTCTTCCTTCTCCTATTCTTGTTGGTTTTCTTGTGGTTGCCATTGTGGTAAAGTGAAAATATGTTAATTACTAGAGTGAAAGTAAAAGGCAGTCCTCTCCCTCTCTCTCTCTTTTCTGTTTTGCTTTTTTCTGTCTTTAACACTTTAGTCCCAATTAGCTCCCCATAGTTACAGTCACACAGTTTGGCTCATATTACCCTTACCTTCTTATTTTATAAAATCCACCAATTTTCTACTTTCTTTAATAAAAAACAATCAGCATTCCCACAAAGGTCCAGTCTGTATGTCTGATTAATTTTACTATTTACAAAGGCACTTTCCTCAGTAAAAAAAAAAAAAAAAAGTCTTCTGTTTTCTAAAATTACTGCCTCCTTTATCCATTTAAAACTTTCTTGAATCACAATCTTGTTAAGCTTTTTTCTTCTAAATTAAAATCCTTTAAAATAGTTTTTTTTTTTCCTTTCTTTTTTTCCTCTTCTTAATTCCAAAAAGAAGGCAACTCACTAAGTGTCTTTGTTCTTTCCTGTCATTTGGAATATCTCTCTTAGGCTGTAAATTAATTATATCTGAAAGTGTTTAAGAAAGTGAGGGTTTAGCAAGTCATATGTCCTTAAAGGCTGCACAGTGACTTTGGGTACATTGTTATTCCCTCAGCTCCCAAGCCTCTCAGCTCATGATCGACCAGAAGAAACTCAATTCCTGTGGTCTCCTCATGAGGAGCAGCTATTCAGACCACACGTGGGTGATCGCCCAATCTCTCCTTCTCTGGAGAGAATTTCATCAGGCAGAACCTGGTGCCTGGCCACTGATTTCACCATGGTGCTGTCCCTGCTTGCAGAGGTGGTTGCAGAGATGTCTAACCTGCCATAAATCCTCACCTAGAAGTGCAACTGATACCCCTTCTCAATGCAAGAAAGGTCCTATTGTGTGCTCTGCTGGTAACACTCTCAAATTCAATCTCTTGCAACTCAGTTGATGTCTTTCATCAGTGCTCTACCCAGCAATATTCTCTGTGAGTGGCTCTTCTCAGCTTAAAGTTCAGGCACTTCAGACAGAGCTCCGGTTGTGATATCCTGAGAACAGGCTCTGCTTTACTTTTGAAGTATGATCTCCACACACTTGATTAAGTCACAGTTGTTGGTCTATGATTCTCCAGTTGTTTTTCTAGTCTAGTCTATTCTACTGCATAAAAATTATGGGATTACAATTATGTACAGTCACTCTGTTAGAGAATCACTGAGGGAAAGACTTGTTCCACTATAAGATAAGATGTTTTCCTATTAATGAATTTCAGCCCAAGTCAATCTGACAATTCTACAGGTGAAAATCAAAAAATTAGAATATCGTGCAAATGTTCATTTATGTCAGTATGGCAACTCAAAAGGTGAAACCAATATATGAGATAGACGCATTACATGCAAAGTGAGATATGTCAAGCCTTACTTTGGTATAATTGTGATGATTATGGCGTACAGCTTATGAAAACCACAAATTCACAATCTCAGAAAATTAGAATATTACATGACATCAATAACACAAGGATTGGAAATAGAAAAATATCAGACCTCTGCAAAGTATAAGCATGCATATGTACTCAGTACTTGGTTTGGGCCCCTTTTGCGGCAATCACTGCCGCAATGCGGCGTGGCATGGATGCTATCAGCCTGTGGCACTGCTGAGGTGTTATGGAAGACCAGGATGCTTCAATAGCAGCCTTCACCTCTGCTGCATTGTTCGGTCTCATGTCCCTCATCTTTCTCTTGACAATGCCCCATAGATTCTTTATGGGGTTCAGGTCAGGCGAGTTTGCTGGCCAATCAAGCACAGTAATCCCATGGTCATTGAACCAGGTTTTGGTACTTTTGGCAGTGTGGGCAGGTGCCAAGTCCTGCTGGAAAATGAAGTCAGCATCCCCATAAAGCTCGTCTGCAGAAGGAAGCATGAAGTGCTCCAAAATCTCCTGGTAGACGGCTGCGTTGACCCTGGACTTAATGAAGCACAGTGGACCAACACCAGCAGATGACATGCCTCCCCAAATCAAGACAGACTGTGGAAACTTCACACTGGACTTCAAGCATCGTGCATTGTGTGCCTCTCCATTCTTCCTCCAGACTCTGGGTCCTTGGTTCCCAAATGAGATGCAAAAGTTGCTCTCATCAGAAAAAGAGGACTTTGGACCACTGGGCAACAGACCAGTTCTTTTTTTTTTTTTTTTTCTGTAGCCCAGGTAAGACGCTTCTGACATTGTTTGTTGTTCAGGAGCGGCTTGACAAGAGGAATACGACATTTGAAGCCCACGTCCAGGATCCATCTGTGTGTGGTGGCTCTTGATGCACTAACTCCAGCCTCAGTCCACTCCTTGTGAAAGTCCCCAACACTTTTGAATGGCCTTTTCCTGACAATCCTCTCCAGGCTGCGGTCATCCCTGCTGCTTGTGCATCTTTTTCTACCACACTTTTCCCTTCCACATAACCTTCTATTGATGTGCTTTGATACAGCACTTTGGGAACATCCAACTTCTTTTGCAACTACCTTTTGGGGCTTTCCCTCCTTATGGAGGGTGTCAATGATGGTTTTCTGCACAACTGTCAGGTCAGCAGTCTTTCCCATGCTTGTGATTCCTACTGAACTAGCCTGAGAGACCATTTAAAGGCTCAGGAACCCTTTGCAGGTGTTATGGATTCATTAGCTGATTAGAGTTGGACACTTTGAGCCTAGAATATTGAACCTTTTCACACTATTCTAATTTTCTGAGATTGTGAATTTGGGGTTTTCATAAGCTGTACACCATAATCATCACAATTATACCAAAGTAAGGCTTGGCATATCTCGCTTTGCATGTAATGCGTCTATCTCATATATTGGTTTCACCTTTTGAGTTGCCATACTGACATAAATGAACATTTGCACAATATTCTAATTTTTCGAGTTTCACCTGTATATTCAGTTTGCAAAATGCTCTTCACTCCTGTTAGCAAACCTAGCTGTGTTTCTGCATAGTAAGAGTCTGAGATAAGCTTAGTGTTGTACCAAGAATTTATCTTACATTTTTCCCAACTGTACTCATTCAAGTTGGTGGAAATAAATTACTTTTAGATTTTTTTTTTTTTTTAATGACAAAAGAATTTCAATGAAATTCCCTTGGTTAAAATCACCAGGGATCCTTGGGTATGTGTGAATGTTGTCTCTCTGTCAAATCTAGAGCCTCACTTTTTCTGTTCAGTTAAATCAGAAGGGAACTCCTCCCAGCTGGACTTTTTCAGATAAGGAACTTGGGGCAACCAGGAAATTGGAGAGTGATAAAGAAATGTGTACCAACATCCTCTTATTACCTTAACAAGAATAAATAAGTTCAAAAATACCTTTGAAAGGACTTCTAAAGCACCTTGAGAATGAAGAAGAAACTAGAAGCTGCTTTTTCAAGGGGAAAAAAAATCAAGAACTTGAAAGGCAAATATTGGCACAGATTTAGATGAGACAGACTGCTGAAGCTCCATAGCCATGCAGGAAAGAAATAAATCTTGTCTTCCAAGATGTCTAGTTTTCATAGCAAATGCCAGTCTGATAGTTACAGAACTTATAAAGTATTAAGAAATAAAGAACAGGCCATAGCAGGCTCTATGAAAGAAAAGATTTACAAATATATAGAAAAATATTTTCCCAAACTCCCTAACAGACACTGATACTATTTAGTAGCTGGGACTGGCTCAGAAGACCTACCCCTTTAGATGAGAGGAGGACTCCTTGTTCCTCAATTTCTCTGTCCTCATTGTGTACTTTATCAGCACACCACTTATTCTCCATCCAACAACCATCCAATTAGCCTATAAATATTAAAGCATAAGCTTTAAGTTTTAAGAAGTGGTCAAAAGTAAGGACATGCTGCAACATCTTGTTCCAATCTTACTTATATGAGGAAGTGGACAGGGTCCTCCAAACAGTCAATGCCACCACTTGCAACTAGACACGTGTCCCTTCTGGCTAGTTAAGACTACTCAGGAGGTGACTTGTGGGTGGGTCCAGGAGATGGTGAATTCATCCTTGAGGGAGGGAATGCTTCTAGCTGCCTTAAAGAGGCATTGGTGCATCCCTTTCTCAAGAAGCCATCACTGGATCCCACCATACTGGACAATTTTCATCCAGTTTCCCGTTTTTAGGGAAGGTGGTTGAGAAGGTGGTGGCATTGCAGCTTCAGAGGATCCTGGAGGAAACAGATTATCTGGACCCCTTCCAGTCAGGTTTCAGGCCTGGATTTGGGATGGAAGTGGCATTGGTTGCACTCATGGATGATCTCTGGTGGGAGCAGGATGGAGGTAGTGCATCCATCCTTGCTCTTCTTCACCTTTCAGAGGATTTTGATACCATCAACCATGGTATCTTTTTGGGTCAATTTAGGGAGTTGGGAGTGGATGGCACAGTTCTGCACTGGTTCTCTTCCTTCCTGCAAGGTTGATCCCAATCGGTGTTGATTGGGAGTGAGAAATCCAGCCTACAGCCCTTCCATTGTGGGTTGGCACAGGGTTCTCTGTCCATTCCTTTTTAACATCTACATGAAACCACTAGGTGAGAACATATACCACCATGGGATGAGGTATCCATCAATATGCAGATGATACCCCGTTATACATCTACGTCCCAGGTGAGGTGAGTAATGCTGTGACCACCCTTTTGCAACCCTGGAGGCTGTGGGGGTCTGGATGGGGAACAACAGGCTTCAGCTGAACCCTGGTAAGATGGAGTGGCTGTGGATTGGAGGCCCCTCTGTATCTAAGGATTTACTATCTTTGGTTTTGGATGGGGTTCCACTACCCCAAACAGACCCGTTGTGTAATCTGGGGGTCCTCCTGGACTCACGACTCCTGCTTGAGGACCAGGTGGCACTCATTGCCAGGAGGGCCTTTGCCCACCTTCATGTGGTCCACCAGTTACTCCCCTTCTTGGATCAGGAGGCTGTCCAGTCAGTCACTCATGCCTTGGTCATCTCTTGGTTAGACTATTCCAATGTGTTTTACATGGGGCTATCCTTGAGGAGTATCTGGAAGCTACAGCTGGTTTAAAATGCAGCCACATAGATGATATTAGGTGCCCCTAGGATAGCACATGTAACACCTTTGCTGCAGGAGCTGCATTGGGTTCCAGTTTGCTTCTGGGTTCAATTCAAGGTGTTGGTTATCACCTTTAAAGCCCTACATGGCATGAGTCCAAGTTACCTGAGGGACCGCCTCATCCCCATTATGTCAACCCATCCCACCTGGTCAGGCAGAGAAGGCATGTTGCAGACCCTGTCAGTGAGAGAATGTTGGCTGGCACGGCCCAGGAGGAAAGCCTTCTCTTCCGTTGCCCCCACCTTTTGAAATATTCTGCCCCCAGAGACACAGCAGGTCCCTACCCTCCTAGCTTTCCAAAAAGGATTAAAGACCTGGTTGTGCCAGTGTGCATGGGGAGATATGGACTCTAACTGTCCCTAGGAGTGGTTAGTGCCCTGATGACTCTCCTTTGAATTATTCGCCAATTCTCCAACTTTCTTGGAAGCTATTTATTATTAGAATGTTTTTTATATTGTGTTTTAATGAATTTTATCTCTGCTGTAAACTGCCCAGAGTTGTTTCAATGAACTGGGCAGTGACAAATTTAATAAATATATAAAAATAAATAAAATAATCTTAATACATACATTCCTCATTTGTAGAAGGCAAGGCATATACAAGAGTGATACTTTTGCATATCTCTACTCATACAATTAAAGATCACTGTATTTTGCCTATCAGATACTGCAGATAACAATTAGCCACTGGTTGACAGTTTTCAAGGAATGTTTGCCCTTATCTGTCTGCCTATAGTGATAGAATGTTTTCTTCCTCCTAGAAATTGGATTTTACATTGCTTAATGTTATGTCTTGTTGCAACTTTATGAACATATTAGGCATTGGATCACAAGGAAATATGAAATTAGCTCCTTCTCTTACCAAAACAGGACATCATCACCATAATGGATCTTGAAATGATTAAATCTAGGATGGCAGTCCAGTTCAAGAGACATAGCCTAACCCTTTAGTTTAAGCCACTGAGGTCTTCTACTTCCAAAAGACCAGACTCAGAACAGGTTCATGGAAATCAGGAGCAGGAAATCATTAGTGAACAGACTGCCTGTGCCTTTTGTTTATCAAATCTATGTTAGTTGTAGAAATAGTTAATTGTAGTCAATAAAGGTTATGGATATTTTCAATCCAACAATTAATTAAGAATCCATCTTGTGCTTGATTTCCCCATCCCACTTCCCCACCAAGCAGGTACTTTAATAGCAGTTTTTATTCATTCATGTAGGATTTTTTTTTTCAGGAATGTGTGTGAAGGTGTTCTGTCAATAAGCTTTTCTTTTAAATAAAAGAAAGGAAAATTAATATTTAACCAGATGATTACATTCTGTCTGCTTCATTAATTTTTTATTAATCTTGTGAAAACATTGTTGATGGAAATGATATTGACAGTTGCAAAAAAGTCTTCTGGTAAATGGAGTCTTATTATTCCATGTAATATGAAGCATTTTCACAACCTTGTTTAGTAAATCCTCTATGTAGATTCTAAATGCTACCAGCATTAAAAAAAAACACTGCTACTCATCATTCTGATATATAGTTGGAAGGGACATTATGGTTCATCTAGTCCTACTCAATGCAGGATCCACTAGATCATCCCTGACAAATGATTGTGCAGCCTATTTGAAGGCCTTACCATGTCACATATCAGAGTATTTGACTGGCTGGCAGCTAGTATAGTTAAGACATTCCTCCTGATGTCAGACCTGAACTTCCTTTTTTCTAGTTTAACCCATTGGTGGCAACAGAGAATAAGTGCACTCCATTGACTGTGTGACAACCCTTCAGATATTTGAAGGCAGGTATATCTTCCCTTACATCTTCTCTGTATGCTGAATGTATCCACAACAATAATTATTCTTTGGAGGGCTTGCTTTCCAGATCCTTCATCATGTTGCCAGCCTCCTCTGAAGTTTCAGCCCATTTCTGTAAGCTATCGAGATCAGTTCAAATGTTATTCCTGTCTGCTGGGCTATCAGCAACTCCACCCAATTATGCAAATTTGATAAGCATATCTTTCATTTCTTCATCTGAGCCATTAATAAAAACATTGAAGACTAGAGGGCCTAGGAACAATTCTTCTGGTATCCCACTCAATATCACTTTTCAGTATGAAGGAACCACTTAGTACACTTTCAGAATAATTTTCAAGCTATCCAGACTCCATATAATTACCTTTTAATCAGCTGGTCATTGGATAGTTTATAAAATGCTTTGCTGAAGTCAAGATATATTTTATCTACACCGTTCCTACCATTTTATCTACACCATTGATTAAGAAAGTTACATAACCAAAAATGAGATAAAATTAGTCTGGCAAGTTTTGTTCTTGACAAATCCATGAAGATTAAATTGCTACATCATTGTGTTGGCTCTAGTAGTCAGCTGGGAACAAATAGATTGTTCCAGTTCAAAGGGAGTAGCCTTAAACCAGGGTGGAATGCCAAAAGGGATTTTACCCAATAAATGTTAAGACAGATAGAGAGGAAGAAAGTATTTATTTATTTATTTATTTATTTATTTATTTATTTATTTATTTATTTATTTATTTATTCGATTTGTATAGCTGCTCATCTCCCATTTGTGACTCTGGCTCACATACTTAAAAACAATCAAATAACACGAGCAGTAAACAAAATACAGAAATAAATAACAAACACAATAACCCCTTCAAAACCAAATTAAAAAATGCAATTAAAACACAACATTAAAACTGAAAAACATAGAAAGCAGGCAAGTGAAAGTCATGGCTCAATCAGTACAGCTCTCTGGCAGGCTCCAAACCATAACCATATCCCCAGGAACATTGATGCAGCCATGCCTTTAGAGCCTTTTCAAAAGCAAGAAGGGTTGCAGCCAATCTAACCTTTGTGGGATGATGCTCCAGAGGGTGGGTGCTGCAGTAGAAAAGATCTCCTCCTGGGTCCCATTAGATGACACTTCTTAATAGATGGGACCTATACCATGCCTTTTCTGCCAGACCTGATGGGATGGGTAGATGTAACTGGGAAGAAGCAGTTCCTCAGATAACCTGGTCCCATACCACATAGGGATTTAGGTTATTACTAGCACCTTGAATTGAACCTGGAAGCAAACTGGCAACCAATGCAGCTTACAGAGCAGAGGTGTAATATGCACTGAACATGGGGTGTACATACTGCCCTTGCTGCTGCATTTTGCACCAGCTGAAACTTCTGAATGCTCTTCAAGGGCAGCCCCACATAGAGCATGTTACTGTAGTCCATTTGGTGGGTGACCACAGCATGTGTGACTGAGAGTAGAACCTCTCAATCCAGGAACAGGCACAACTGGCACACAACACAAAGCCGTGCAAGCAACCTCCTGGCCATGACTTCTACCTGCTTTTTGAGCAGGAGTTGTGAGTGCAGAAAGACCCCCAGATTGCACCAGGGTCAGTCTCGGGTAGTGCAACCACATCCAGCTCCAAAGACGTAAGTCCCCAGAACCCAAAGACCCCAAGACCCAAAGCCATTCAGTCTTGCTAGGGTTGAGCTAAAGCCTGTTGTTCCCCATCTGTGGGGATATGGGAAGATAGAGGCCAGAGTCGGGGAGTGAAAAATACTCTTTCGTCTCCTGAGCCGTGAGGGAGAGATAAGAGGATGAGGCTGGCACCTCCCTGAGGAATGCAAGCGGTATTTACTGATTGACCCTGGGAGCTATTTCCAGTCTGGGAAGATTTCTGTATAGAGGTTGCAGCTAATAAACCTTGCTGGATTGAATCTGCATGGTCTCCTGGAGTTCCCTGGGCTAAACATGACACCATCCAAACCCTCACAACCTCCAAATACAAGTGACAGCAACAGCATCACTTATTTCACCAGAGACAGAGATGTACAACTGAGTATTATCAGCATGAGGATGATACCTCACCTTATGGCAATGGATGACTACACTCAGCAGCTTCATATCAAACCATGTCCTTCAGCTTGCCAGGAACCTTCTAAAATAAAAGTAGATGGACCCATGGAGCAAACAGTTGTGCAATGCCTTTCCAGGACTTTGGTCTCCACCAAGGTTCAAAGTGTCTAGGAGCTTTTGCCATCTTTTTTACTTTTCTTAAGGGGCAGGAAATATAAACAGCTGCATGGCCTGGTAGCACAACTTATCAGTGACTTGTTCACAACTTCAGACAGTTGAGCTTCTGCCAGAGTTATTTTAAATATGTCATCATCTCTAGCAGACAACACCTGGGTACAATCTGATGAGATCTCTTGTCAATAGCTTGGGGACCTAGATAATACAGGTAGTCCTTGCTTAATGACCATTTGTTCAGATACCATTCAAAATTATGACAGCACTGAAAAAATGGACTTATGACCTGTGCCTGAAATTATAACCGTTGCAGTGCACCCGCAGTCACATTATCAAAATTCAGGCATTTGGCAGCCCACCCACACTTACAACTCAACTCCCACCACCCACTGATTTCTGCCCCCAGTCTCTACTCTGTTGGTTCCCTGCTGCCCTGTGCTACATTGCCCCAGCTTCCCTACTGGCTTTCCCACTGACTTTCTGGTGAAGCCAGCAGGGAAGATCGAAAATGGCAATCACATGATCACAGAGCACTTGGCAATTGCAAGCCACTGCTGCCTGCTGAGCGGACTCCCTCTCATCTCTGGGGGCTGGCTGAAAAAGCTCTGTGCCAAAATCCAAGCAGGATTTTCAGTCACTTCAGAAGCCTCTTGACTCTGGGGCTGAAAATCCAAGCAGTTCTGAGGCCCTCATGCACCCAACCCACACTGCATCCCTGTGCACCCTCACACACACCCTTGCTCCCTCTCCCATCTGGCAGCACCTGGGGCTTGCAACTTCCTGCCAGCTTCCCCACTGACTTAAATATGGGAAGCCAGCAGGAAGTTGCCTTGCCTAATGACTGAGACATTCACTTACACAGCTCGGGCTGGCCTCCCCCCCCCCCCCATATTGTCCTCTTTGTCTTAATTGTTACAAGCAGCAATATAGATTAAAAAGCTCAGAGGCACGATTGATTCATAATGAGATGGAATCCACAGAAGTTGCTAAATGGATGTGTGTATGGAGGAATTTATAATACAAAGCTTGCTAAGTAAAAACAGTTTAAGAACTTGTTAGAGTACTCCTTTCTGCATATACATATGGAGTATCTACCTTATATGTGCAGAAGGAAAAGGTGGACCACTTCATTAGCTCTGCCAATCTTCTGCCATGCTACTGCAATTGTTTTCAAGGTGCTTAGAGGTCAAAATCATTTCTGATGTTCTCTAGAATCTTGCAGGTATTGTGATGTCTGACTGATCTGACTCATCTGCAATTTGCTGGATTATTCTTCCTCTTCCTCTTCCTCTTCCTCTTTTGCTGTCCTCCATTCAGTATGTATTTTACCAGTTATCCAGGATTTTTGAGCAATAATGCATAAGAATCCAATCAAGCCATTATCTAATACCCATAACTTCTCTAGGATATAATTAACTGTATCCAGGATTTTTAAATTCAATGTAAAGAGTGTTATCTAATTATTTCTCTGTCAATCTCAAATGTTAATCCTACCATTTCATCCTCCTCTTCACAGTTCCCTGGTAGAACAAATATTGTTTTGTGGGAGAAGACAATTTCTCTTGCCATGGGATCCTACTTTTCATTGCCTTGATTGTGTTAATATCTATTTTCTGAAGTTCAAGATATGTGTTCAAGAACCTCATGCTAAATTTCCCTTAAAACCAGGAATTCTAGCATTACATTATCACTTTTTCCTGCTGCTTTCAGTTACTCGACTATATTTTTCCTATTGATTAATAACTTGTCCATTTCTCCACCCTCTGAAGGATGAAGCGATCAACAAGATAAATCAGGAATTTTCTAGAAGGAAAATAACTGGGAAAATTTCCCTCTCAATGAAAAATGTGGATTCGAAGTCTCCCTATTTATATCACTTTGTAAATATATCTGTACATTTAACACAGCAGTACTGAACAATATATAATTAAATATAAGGTGATAAGTCAGCTATATTTAGAGTGAGTTTACTCTTGGGAACTGACTGTAGTGATGAAGAATAGAAGAGTTTTCAATCTTATGTCATCTAAATGTCTGTAAGAAATGGTGCAAATAGGCCTGCCTTGAGCCAAAATTTGGAGTTCCATAGCCCATTTCTGCCTGCCTAATTACCTTGCAACGAACAATGGGGGCAGTAGAAAACAACTGAAGCTTATTCCCAAGTGAAACTCCATATTGTTATTTGCTAGTATTATTTACCCCTTCATGGATCAATGCCTTGTCGTGGCGAAGGGGCTTGTGTAACTCAGTGAAGCCATGAGCTATACCGTGCAGGGCCACCCAAGATGGACAGGTCATGACAGAGAGTTCTGACAAAATGTGGTCCACTGGAGAAGGAAATGGCAACCCACTCCAGTATCCTTGCCAAGAAAACCCCATGGACAATGTTAAAAGGCTAAAAGATATGACGCCGGAAGATGAGCCCCTCAAGTCAGAAGGTGTCCAATATGCTACTGGGGAAGAGTGGAGGGCAATTCCAAGTAGCTCCAGAAAGAGTGAAGCGGCTGGGCCAAAGCCGAAAGGACGTTCAGCTGTGGATGTATCTGGAAGCGAAAAGAAGGTCCGATGCTGTAAAGAACAATATTGTATAGGTACGTGGAATGTAAGATCCATGAACCAAGGCAAGCTGGATGTGGTCAAACATGAGAAGACAAGATTGAACATCGACATTTTGGGAATCAGCAAATTGAAATGGACGGGAATGGGTGAATTTAATTCAGGTGACCATTATATCTACTACTGTGGGCAAGTAACCCTTAGAAGAAATGGAGTTGCACTCATAGTCAATAAGAGAGTGGGAAAGGCAGTAATGGGGTACAACCTCAAAAACGACAGAATGATCTCAGTGCGTATCCAAGGAAAACCACTCAACATCACGCTAATCCAAGTCTATGCCCCAACCACTGATGCCGAAGAAGCTGAAGTTGACCGGTTCTATGAAGACCTACAACACCTTCTAGAACTAGCACCAAAAAAAGATGTCCTTTTCATCATAGGGGATTGGAATGCTAAAGTAGGAAGTCAAGGAGTAATCGGAATAACAGGCAAGTTTGGCCTTGGAGTACAAAATGAAGCAGGGCAAAGGCTAATAGAGTTCTGTCAAGAGAACAAGCTAGTCATAGCAAACACCCTTTTCCAACAACACAAGAGACGACTCTACACATGGACATCACCAGATGGTCAATACCGAAACCAGATTGATTACATACTTTTCAGCCAAAGATGGAGAAGCTCTATACAGACGGCAAAAACAAGACCAGGAGCTGACTGTGGCTCAGATCATGAGCTTCTTACTGCAAAATTTAGGCTTAAATTGAAGAATGTAGGGAACCCACTAGACCACTCAGGTATGACTTAGATCATATTCCATGTGAGTACACAGTGAAGGTGATGAATAGATTTAGAGGATTAGATTTGGTAGACAGAGTGCCTGAAGAACTATGGACGGAGGTCTGTAACATTGTACAAGAGGCAGCAACTAAAACCATCCCAAAGAAAAAGAAATGCAAGAAAGCAAAATGGCTGTCTGATGAGGCTTTACAAATAGCTGTGGAAAGAAGGAATGCGAAAAGCAAGGGTGAAAGGGAAAGATATAAGCAACTGAATGCAGATTTCCAGAGATTAGCAAGGAGAGATAAGAAGGCCTTCTTAAATGAACAATGCAAAGAAATTGAAGAAAACAATAGAATGGGGAAGACTAGAGATCTCTTCAAGAAAATTGGAGATATCAAAGGAACGTTTAGTGCAAAGATGGGCATGATAAAGGACAAAAAAGGCAGGGACCTAACAGAAGCAGAAGAGATTAAGAAGAGGTGGCAAGAATACACAGAAGAACTCTACAAGAAAGATCTTAATATCCCTGATGTCCATGCTGGTGTGGTCACTGACCCTGAGCCAGACATCCTAGAGAGTGAAGTCAAGTGGGCCTTAGGAAGCATTGCTAACAACAAAGCTAGTGGAGATGACAGTATTCCAGCTGAGTTATTTAAAATACTAAAAGATGATGCTGTTAAAGTGCTGCACTCAATATGCCAGCAAGTTTGGAAAACGCAACAGTGGCCACGGGATTGGAAAAGGTCAGTTTACGTTCCAATTCCAAAGAAGGGCAATGCCAAATAATGCTCAAAGTATCGCACAATTGCACTCATTTCACATGCTAGCAAGGTTATGCTCAAAATCCTACAAGCTAGGCTTCAGCAGTACGTGAACCGAGAACTACCGGATGTACAAGCTGGGTTTCGAAGAGGCAGAGGAACTAGAGATCAAATTGCCAACATTCGCTGGATCATGGAGAAAGCACGAGAGTTCCAGGAAAGCATCTACTTCTGCTTCATTGACTATGCAAAAGCCTTTGATTGTGTGGATCACAACAAACTGTGGCAAATTCTTAAAGAGATGGGGATACCAGACCACCTTACCTGTCTCCTGAGAAATCTGTATGCGGGCCAAGAAGCAACAGTTAGAACCAGTCATGGAGCAACCGATTGGTTCAAAATAGGGAAAGGAGTACGACAAGGCTGTATACTGTCACCCTGCTTATTTAACCTATGTGCAGAGTATATCATGAGAAATGCCAGGCTGGAAGAATCACAAGCAGGAATTAAGATTGCAGGGAGAAACATCAATAACCTCAGATATGCAGAAGATACCACCCTAATGGCAGAAAGTGAAGAAGAACTAAGGAGCCTCTTGATGAGGGTGAAAGAGGAGAGTCCAAAAGCTGGCTTGAAACTCAACATTAAAAAAACTAAGATCATGGCATCTGGACCCACCAATCCCTGGCAAATAGAAGGGGTAGAAATGGAAGCAGTAACAGACTTCATTTATTTGGGCTCCAAGATCACTGCAGACTGCAGCCATGAAATTAAAAGACGCTTGCTCCTTGGGAGGAAAGCTATGGCAAACCTAGATAGCATATTCAAAAGCAGAGACGTCACCTTGCCGACAAAGATCCGCATAGTCAAAGCTATGGTTTTTCCAGTAGTAATGTATGGCTGTGAGAGCTGGACCATAAAGAAGGCTGAACGCCGAAGAATTGATGCCTTTGAACTGTGGTGCTGGAGAAGACTCTTAAGAGTCCCCTGGACTGCTAGGAGGTCAAACCAGTCAATCTTAAAGGAAATCAACTCTGATTGCTCATTGGAAGGATTGATAATGAAGCTCAAGCTCAGATACTTTGGTCACCTAATGCGAAGAGAGGACTCTTTGGAAAAGACCCTGATGCTGGGAAAGATGGAAGGCAAAAGGAGAAGAGGACGGCAGAGGATGGGATGGCTAGATAGCATCACTGAAGCAATGAGCATGAAATTGAGCAAACTCAGGGAGGCAGTGAAAGATAGGAAGGCCTGGCATGATATGGTTCATGGGGTCACGAAGAGTCGGACACGACTTAATGACTGAACAACAACAAAGTATTATTTAAGTAAATTTGACATACAAAATTGTGTATGCTCAAATGTATGTTTTATCATGACTTGCAAACATTTTTTTTTTGTCTCTGCAAATTAGAAATGTACAACTTATTATGAACACTGAATAAACATTGCAGGGAGAGAGAACACATTTTAAGTATGCTTCATAATGATATAATTGATATAATGATATATGGTTTTGGGGGACTTCAACCTGCTGTCCCTGGGACATGCCTCAAGAGTGGCTTGGGAGTTTATGGACACTTTGGCAGCTATGAGCTTTTCCCAGATTATTCACAACTCAACTTGGGACAGTGGCCTCACACCGGACTTGATTTTCTTGTCTGAGTAATAGCAATGTGGACTGAAGGGGGAAGTTAAATCTGTCCCCTTTATCATGGTCAGATCATGCCCTGGTAACCTTGGGATTCTTTTATGCAATCCCCCTCCTCAGGGAGACAGGACCCATTCCACCTCCAGCAACTGATGGACCCAATAGGGTTCCAAAGGGAGCTGAGGTTATACCCAAGGATCTGCTGCACAGTCCAGCAGAGACCCTCACACACCCAATCCACACTGTACCCCCACTCGGGTGGCGGGCACCTTGAAGATGCTCCTGTAACCTTTATTTACCATCAGCATTTTGGAAGCCATTATTTATGTATGAACATGGTTTTTTAATTGTATTTTCATTGTATTTTAATTAATATTTATTCTTGTTTAATGTAAACCGCCCAGAGTCATTCTTGAGTGAGATAGGTGGTGACTAAATTTGAAATATAAATAGATAGATAGATAGATAGATAGATAGATAGATAGATAGATAGATAGATAGATAGATAATGCACCTTGCCTTGAGCCTATGAGCCAATGGCATCCACAGTAAATCACAATACAGGCACCTCATGCCAATCGGCTTTTGCTGAAATCTAATGCAGGTACAAAAAATCTAGCATTTGCATGATGATATTGTGAGTCATACGTTATTAATTGCCTTTCTTGCCCCCACCTATGGACACCCATGGTAGAAAAGGATTAATAGATTGATAATTTTAAAATAATGTCATGAATATTTGCAATCTTATTGATACCTAGCCACTTACATCTCAGTTGTTCTACTAAAAGAGAGACAGAGAGGAAGTGCCTTATAGAAATAATTCTGGATTGTTCTTACTGGTTCAGATGCTGGCTTAGTTGCACCTTTGATTAAGTTGTATCAATTCTATTCCACTGACTCAGGAAGACAATGACATCTTCAGAATGTCTGACATTATCCAAAAGACTGAAGGATAGACAGCTATCCACTTCCATTTTCAAAACAATATTACAAACAACTTTGGGAATGGTTTCTGGAATTGTAATTGGAGAATGGTACCAATTTCATTTCTAATTAACGCACTATAAAGAATAAAGCTTTAAAGTTTAAAATTAGTTATTAAAACAAGCTGTAATCTGCCAACACCTATTTTATGAACAGGGGAAAATATGCTTCTTTGTTTTAGCTTCTCCTGACAATATTAAACCTGACATTATAACACAAGAACAGGACAAGTCCAATTCTGCAAACAATGTTATGTTTTATTATCTGTAATATTTGCATATTGCAGCAAGCAATTACAACACAATTGTGCAGAGTCCAATCTCCACAGTGTAATGACTTCGTGATTATCTGTCTTTAGGTGATGAATGCAAAGACTTCTCAGCCTTAGAATGGTGCAGGAGACATTGCTTCTTAGCACCTGAATCACTTCCCCCTTGCTACTTGTAAAAGATAGATTAAAAGTGTAAGCTTTCCACCCATCATTTCATCATCTTTTCAGCCTTGTCTGCAGAGGTTAAAATATGTGACTGTGCATAATGAAATCTGTTTCCATCTCAGTTGTGGGAGATCTCATTTGAAACTAAGTGACTACAATAACATTGGTTAAAGACACATGTTTAATACTTTGTTTATATAAATCAAACCATACTGCAGCTAAACTATACAGGTTCTTCCTTCATATAAGTCCTCCCAGCTCATTTGCTAAATATGCAAACACGCTAGTTTCTCCTGTCAGCACAACCACTATTTCATGGACAAACCTCTTTGTTTATCACTGCCCCTCACACCTATTATTGTGTTACAAACTGATATTAACTTGAAATTTTATATGTTGTAGTGTCAAAGAAGTTACCAAAGCAACTCTTAATAATATTTTAAGAGTATGTTCCCTGCTGAAACTTCTATCAGGTAAATGACAAAATATGTATCCTAAATGAAATTGTGGAAAATGTAATTATTCAGCTATGCATTTTGTAAACCATGCTTATCCTTGCATTGGATTAAGCCATAACTACCAGTGACTTCCATCAGTATTTATCTTTCAGTAAATTTTCTTCTTGTGTTATACCTTCTCTAAAAAAAATCTGAGCTATGAAATGCTTAGTTCCATGCTTCTTAGGGAAGATGTCAACTTATATTATTTATAAGTTTTTTGTTTGTTTGTTTCAGTGAAGCTGTAACACAATGAACAGGCTAGGCTTTTCTGGCATGATGGAGATAATAGAAGAAAGTGTTCACATCTGGAATATCTGCCAATTAGACTGCCTAAAGAGAGAGAAATAGTCAGAGGACTATGGATAAAGAAACTTAGCTCATGGCTGTGAGCATCTGGGGGGTAAGGAGGAGTGTCAAAACCTGTAAGACATAGCAGCCCAATCAAAGCCCCACTCCTTTTTTACATGTGTGTGTCACACATACAAAGAGACAAGATTTCCATCATTACCCCAAGCCAGTCTTCTTGCAGATTTTAACACCACATGCAGACACTGCTTCTTATGTCCCAGTGAAGAATTCCAGTCAAAAATCTAGTGTAAGAATGTAATGTTCCCCAAAATTGTAACAAAAATGTTTGTCATTTTAGCTTGACATGTTTTATTATGAAAACTACTGGGAACTCTCTTCTGGAATTATTTAGATTTTTGGATAACTTGAAACTTAAAAATAAACTAGATTAGATACCTAAAAATCTTCTGTATTTCTAGCTGATTACAAATAGACAAAATTATAAATATGTATGTGTGGTTTGACTTAGATTTTTGCACCAGATTTCTATTCATTTAAAGTTTCAGTTTTTCTTGAAACCCACTACTTGCTTGATGTTTAAGAATTCCTGGCTCTTAAAGCTCATGAATCAATGTTTGCACATTAGTATGCAAATTGCCACCTTTATTCCCCATTCAACGGTGCACTCCATAACTTTCTCACTTTTATTCCTACCAATTTTCTATGCATCATCAAAACCATGGGAAGTAAAATGTGACTTACCCTCATGGTTAGAATAAGTTTCAGGAGGTTACTAGACTATCAGAGTTCTAGAGGAGAGAAAATCAATATTGTGATCCATCAAGGGTTTATTCTCTTGCTTGGCTGACACTGTTAATTCCTGTGTTTCCTTTGAAGTAATGCTATGGAGTTTGGTACAATCTTTCCCTGCATGCCACCTAAAGTAAGAACAAAACCTCCAAATGTAGTGTTTGACCTTTCCCATTGATATCACCAAAAAAAAAAAAAAAAAGTTTTCGATAACAATTGCCTTTCTGGAATACTTATGTTTTGGCAGGCTTTTCAACAAAACAACACTAGAAAAGAAGTTAACATTCTGCTACATCAAGCATGAATAATTTCAGCAAAATCAACAACTATTGGTGATTTCCCCCCCACATTTTTTCACCTTTTTACAACAGGATGGGGCAGAACTTATGTCTTCTTATTTTAATGCAACTATGGATAGAAAGCTCTGTGGGTGTGGGTGTGTGTGTGTGAGAGAGAGAGAGAGAGAGAAAGAGAGAGAGAGATTTAGAAATAATGGAGGTTAATGGAACTGGAAAATATGTCCTATAGAGGCATTACTGCATTGAAAATAAGAGCCAACATTTGAAATACAAGGTACTGATATCACATAAAGAGTTTACAGTTTTATGTGTATATCTTCTCAAATAATTAAAAAAAAATCAGTATACAGTAAATATAATACACATGGGATGTTTATGCAAGGGTGGATGGATGGATGGATGGATATATACAGTATGTGTGCATGTGTGTGTGTGTGTGTGTGTGTGTGTATACACATACACATACATATATACATACATACATACATACATAAACACAGTATATATATATAAAAATTCCCCTCTCCCCACTATGGGTGGTACATGTATTCCTCAATCTCGGGTCAACTACCAGAGGCCTGGCAGTTTGAGGGTTCTGCGCAGTATCTGAGCTGTTCCTAGCACTGCACTCTTCTGCACAGAGAGCTCTGATGTTGTTCCTGGGATCTGTTGGAGCCACTCTCCCAGCTCAGGAGTCAGAGCCCTGAGTGCTCCTACCACCACTGGGACCACTTTGGCCTTTACTTTCCACATCCTTTCTAGTTCTTCCTTCAGGCCTTGGTACTTCTCCAGCTTCTCATGCTCCTTCTTCCTGATGTTGCTGTCACTTGGCACTGCTACATCTATCACCACCACTGTCTTCTGGTCTTTGTCTACTACCACGATGCATGGTTGATTGGCTAGTACGTGCCTGCCCATCTGGATCTGGAAGTCCCACAGGATCTTAGCCCTGTTATTCTCCACAACCTTCTGTGGAATCTCCCATCTGGACTTGGGGGGGGTCTAGCCCATACACTGTGCAGATGTTCCTGTACACAATGCCAGCTACTTGGTTGTGCCATTCAGTATATGCTGTTCCCGCCTGCTTCTTACACCCTGCCACTATGTGTTGGACTGTCTCTGAGATCTCTTTGCACAATCTGCACCTTGGGTCCTGTCTAGTGTGATAGACCCCTGTTTCTATGGATCTAGTGCTTAGTGCCTGTTATTGTGCTGCTATGATCAGTGCTTCAATGCTGTCTTTTAGTCCAGCCGTTTCCAGCCGATGATAGGATTTCCCAATGTCAGCCACCTCAGCTATCTGTCAATGGTACATCCCATGCAGGGGCTTGTCTTGCCATGGTATTTCCTCTACTTGAACTTCCTCCCATGTCTGCTGCTGCCTCAGGCATTCTCTCAGCAGCTCATCTTTAGGTGCCATCTTATTGATGTACTCCTGGATGCTCTGGGTTTCATCCAGGACAGTGGCTTTGACATTCATCAGACCCTGCCTGCCCCCTTTGCGCCTGGTGTACAATCTCTGGGTGTTGGACTTGGGGTGGAAACCTCCATATATTGCAAGGAGCTTCTGGGTCTTCACATCAGCAGCCTCAATATCCTCCTTTGGCAAGCTCACTATACCAGCAGGATATCTGATGACTGGCAGGGCATATGTATTGATAGCATGGATCTTGTTCTTCCCATTGAGCTGGCTCTTCAGGACCTGTCTTATCCTTTAGTGGTACTTGGATGTTGCTGTCTTCCTTGCCTCCTCATCATGGTTCCCATGTGACTGATGGTTACCAAGGTACATGTAGCTGGTCTCTATGTCTGCTATGTGGCCCACTGGTAGTTCCACTCCATCGGTCTTAACTACCTTCCCTCTCTTTACTATTATCCAGCCACACTTCTCCAGTCCGAATGACATCCCAATGTCCTCACTGTAGATCCATGTCAGGTGGATCAGTGAGTCGATGTCTTGTTCACTCTTAGCATACAGCTTAATGTCATTCATGTAGAGGAGGTGGCTGATGGTGATCCCACTCTTGAACTTGTACCCATATCCAGTCCTTGTGATTATCTGGCGGAGGGGGTTTAAGCCTATACAGAACAGCAGCGGGGACAGTGCATCACCTTCGTATATGCTGCACTTGATGGCCACTTGTGTGAGTTGTCTTGAGTTGACTTCCAGCATTGTCTTCTACAGTCCCATTGAGTTTTTGAGGAGGTTCTTACTATCCTGTTGACTTTGTATAGTGCCAGACGTTCACAGATCCATGTGTGTGTGGCATTGAGTCATAGGCTTTCCTGTAGTCAATCAGGCTGTGCTCAGATTGGTCTGCCTAGACCTTGAGTCTATCTATGAGCAACTGGTGTTTTGAGCCTCTGGTATTCTTCCCAATGCTTTTCTGAGCTGTGCTGATGTATTGGCCCATATGGTGTTGTAGCTTGATAGCTAGGATGCCTGATAGGACTTTCGATGTTCTGGGGAGGGAGGTTATTGGCTGGTAGTTGGATGGTTCTGTTCCCTTGTGAGGGTCTTTCACGATCAGCACTGTCCTTCCTTGTGTTAGCCAGTCTGGGTGGGAGCCTGCTGCTAGCAGTTGGTTCATCTGTGCTCCTAGGCATTCATGCATTGCTGTTAGTTTCTTTAGCCAGTAGGTGTGGATCATGTCCAGGCCAGGTGCTATCCAGCTCTTCATGTTCTTGACCTGCTGTTGGATATCTGCTACTGTGATGGTGACTGGTTCCTGTTCTGAGATTGCTGTGGTCCGCTTTCAGGTCCTGCAGCCACTTTGCATTGGTGTTATGCGTCTTCTCTTTCTCTCATATGTTCTTCCAGTACTGTTCAGTTTCTGCTGCTGGTGGCTCTGCTGATACTCTGTTGTTGCACTGCAGTTGGGAGTACACCTTGGATGATTCTTTGGAGAACAGGGCATTTATCTTCTTGGCCTCTGCTTCTCTACTGCATCTCCTTAGCCTGGTGGCCAGTGATGTGACCCTTTGTTTAGCAGTCTGTAGGGCTTCAGATGGAGTCAGGCCCATATATCTTTTCAGTAGCAGAGTCTTATCCTTAATCTCCACACCCTTCTGTAGTTTCCCAAGCTGACTGACTTCTCTCCGAGTTGCCTTGATCTTAGTCTCCAACCTCATTTTCTGGGTGGGGTGGGGTATGTACTGCTGTTCTTGATCATGTAGCCAAGCATTTCCAGGATTAGAGCGGCTGTAGCTTATACCAGTTCATTGGTTTGTGTTATTGGTTTGTGTTATGGTGGTAGTAGGGATTGTCATGAGGACTCTATTGGCAACTTCTAGCATACTATCTGGTGGTACATCTCCACTGAGCCTTGGTAATCGGTCTTGGGGTTGACTGTAGCTAGTTTATCCATGATCTTATGCCTCATATTGGCTGCTGTGCTCTTTAATGGAGGGGGTGGCAGTGACGTTCCAGCTTCAGGGGTTGGCTGCACATCCAGATGTTCTTCCAAATCTGCTTGAGTCCAGGATGTAATGTGGAGTTGGTCTACCTCAAGTTCTGAGAGCAGCTTCCTCTTCACTATGTTGAAGCACTGGGTAACTAGTTGTTTCTCAGTTAGTGTAGATATAGGTCTTCTGTCCATCCATAGTTCCCTTGTTCGTTTCATATATCCCCTCTCATTAGGTCTACTGTTGTAGTAGCATTCCTTCAATTCTAAGTTCTTTTGTCTCATCCATGTATGGTTTGTTCCAGTAGCCCACTTATTGTCAGATTGTCCTGGTTCCCCAACATCTGATGAGGACCTTGTTTACCCGGGTGATGTCCGAGCCGGCATGACTCTCTTTGTTCATGTCACTCTTATATTTGAGGTAGGCAGGTGAAGCATTAGGGGGTCTTTGCCCAAGGACCCCAACTGTTAAGGTAGGTACCAGCTGGGATTTGAATCCCAGCCTCCTGCCTCAAAGGCGGTACTCTCACCACTACGCTATCCCGCCACTATATATACAGTATATATTTCCCTTTCTAGCTCCTATTCTATTTCACTATTACTCTAAACAATTCATTTTTTAAAGATTATGTCTTCATTGTGTAAGTTTTCTACTTTGGACAATAGACATACTAACAATTTATCATACAAGTATTCAGTCTCCATAGCAGTGTGAATTATCTTTCCACCCAAATATTTGACAAAAGCATTGATGCACAAGCTAGATCATAATAACCTAATTCAGGTGATATGCTTGAGTAGGGCAAGGGAATAAGACCTTGTCATGAAAATCTTCACATGGAAGAACCCTGTGTTTTAAATCTTCAACTTTTCCATATTCAGCAGGAAGATTTGCTGATTGTGTACCTACTATATGTTTGTCAGTGTAAGTAAAGCAGAACTCCCATTCATATGGAGACTTTTATTTGTACTTAAATAGCTACTACACATTGAGTTGCTCATTCAGCATGATGAATTCCTGGATGAATCTGGCACACATGGTTACATGGGTCTCACATGTCTATGGCTGGTGTTTCACTCTATCACTGCAGTTGTATACGCTGCTTGGCTAGTGCTATGGATTCCAGCTCAGCTGATAATTGCTATTTCTTGTTCATTCCAATGCTGTCCAACTGGCTTAACTGTAAAACTTTTCAGAGTTTGATGTAGTATTCATGAAACTTGGCTGCTGAGGTGTGATTTCCATTCTTGGAAATGAAATGACTAGTTTTTGCCTCAACTCTAGTTTGTCCATTAGTACGTAAGTGATCTGTTTCTGTTTCAGAATCCTATCCATTTAGAAAGCAAACTGTAAGGTTTTACATTTAGTATTTTTCTTTCTTAGCCAATCCTACCTGCCACAATAATTATGTGGATGAAATAAAATAAGACTAAGTGTAGAAGTGAAAAGAAATCTAACTAATTAAAATTACCATCAGCTAGTGAAAATATCCTTAAATGGTTTCATCAACCTCTTTTTTCTCTACCATATAGCCCTCTGTGCTATATAAGTACATTTTAACAATATTTCCTCTTTGACTTGCTCTCTGAGAAAATATCTGATTTTTACTTGACTCTTGAGAAGTGCATCATGCTGAACTTATTTGGATGGGAATTCTTCACAGCAAGCTCCTAATATTTATAACCTTGAGGTTGTCTTTGATCCTAAATCATCTCTTAATTACCATTTTAGTTACACTAAGAAAAAAAAAACTATTACTTCCAGAACACAGCAAGGATAAAACTGTTGCTATCTCAAGAGGACACAGTTATTTTAAGGACTTTATTACTAATTATAGATGGCTTATTACAGATTTGTTGTTCATCAGCTGTCCAGAACACTTGTTTACTTAGAATGCCTCAGATATGCTCCAGCAACCTTGTATATTCATTGTCGATTCTATTCATACAAGAGAAGAATGGCATTTAATTTTTATTTAAACATTTCTAACATCAGCAGTTGTTGCACTGAGTCCTTGATCCATCCCTTTGTTTAGCAAAGTAAATGGGCTAGAACTGGTGTCCAATCAAGCCTTGTGCAAATGTAGGGAGATGCTACACACTGCAGCTGGGGATAACATTTATTCTGCAGCTTCAGACATAGCAAAACAGGGAGGCTGCTTTTCATGTTACAGCTGGCTTTCTTTGTCAGTCCTCTGAGCAATAGTAAAGAATAGATACCTCTCACAGTGCACGTAGGTTTTTGTACTTGCCTACCTGGAGTTTTCAGGCCAGTTTTTTGGGGCACTGTGTAGACATCAAGTTAAGTAAAGATCAAGAAATAAATATGCGTCCTACTAACATGTTGGAACCCCATTAAGACTACAAAAGATCTCTGAGTGATGATGGAATAATGCAGGATGCAGTTATTAACTTAAAATTTCCGTATTCATTTCACTCCTTCTCCTTCCCTTGTGTTAGGCCTGCACAATGAGAGGTAAGATTTCCCATTGTTTGAAAGATTTAAAATGGTTTCATTGAAAAACAATTCTAGGGACAGGCATTTTTTTCTCTTGTTAAATCTATAGTTCAATCAGCATCTTCCTAGAAAAGAGGAGAGGGTGTTAAATGTATTTATTATATTTTAAAATATGGATATACTGCTTATTTATGTAAATTAATCCTCAAGAGGTTTACAATAGAAATATAAAACTTTCCATTTAATATACCAGCAGTATTAGTAAGAATTAATACGTGGGGGATAATTTTGCAAAAGGTAAGTTTTCAAAGAATACCTCAAATGCAAGATTAATATTGTGTGTTTGTACTGATCTACCAACTGGCATTCCATCCATATTATTTCAGTTACCTGTGACTTTTTTCAGTTATAGATTTACTCATACATATTGAAAAACACCCACCATTTAGTGAAGATATAAATGAAAATATTCTAATGAGGTAATAACATCTGGAACAGGGCAGTAACTCTGATGAGGTGCCCTGCAGTCCATAGAGATTGCTTAAAGAATAATTGATACAGATTGTGTTCCCTTCCTTGCACAGATCTTATTGATGTATGTCCACATTTCTACTAAATTTATTAATGCAGAAAAGATTACATTTGATAGATACCAGCAGATAATTTTAAATATGTATTTGTTCCTGTGGAATTTTACTGTCAGATGAATTTCTTACACTTGGTACCAAGTGACTTTTAATTTAGATGTTCAAAAATATAGATTATTGGATCTAGAGAGTTATACCTTGGCCGTTAATGAGTGTTGAAGTGACATATAGTTGATTTTATTGTTTGCAGAATATCATTCTGCCAGTGAAAATAACCATTAGAGGCAATCAAATACCTCCCAGTGGCATAAAGAAATCATTACTTTCTGTGGCTATCTTGTGATTTATCCAAAAGGCACTGTATTACAGAATGCTGGGGAGTTTTTGAGTCAGCCCACCATAATCTGTGGGGTCACAACCTCATAGATTAACAAAAAGATGACTTTGTGTTGTCAAGGTAATATTGTTCTGGAGATGCTCTATCGGTATAGTGTTAGGCTGATGAAATTAAAGTTATGAATTGATTTTCATCAGAAGCAAGAATTTGAACATACAGTCTCTTTATCAAGCAAACAGCAGTGTTGTTAAAGATTTTATTTTGTATTGAACAAGTTTATTTAATACAAGAATGCTGGATGAAAAAACACAAATAGTATTAATAATATCAACTCTTGTCATTTGTTTTCTCAAGAGCAACATTTGTTTGCCTATCAATTTGTTGATCTCACTTTGTGGCTTTTTGAAGGAATCAGATGGTAATAGGTCTTTCACCTTTTCCTGCCTGTGTGTTTTAATAAATTAATATGAACTGCACATGCTATTCAATTTAATTTACATAGCTGATGAGAAGAAGAAACAAGGCAGGATTTTACTTGGACTTCCTCACTTCACCCTAATATAGTCTCATAACCATACATCTAATTAGCTAATAAGCTACAGAGACTTCAAAAAAATGATGGAAAAATATATTCTTATAACTCCAGTGCTCATCCTGGTGGGTAGGTGGGGGGACAGGGGAGAGAACCCTACTTTATGGGAGGAAAACTACTTTAAAGTGAGGGAAAGGTGGGAAATTAGTGTTTCAGTCTATCAGACTCAGCAGACAGCACCCTAAACCAGGCTTGGATAATCCTAAATTCACTGGGTCTATTATATA
The DNA here is from genome assembly GCA_030867105.1 of Liasis olivaceus. Lineage (NCBI taxonomy): Eukaryota > Metazoa > Chordata > Lepidosauria > Squamata > Pythonidae > Liasis > Liasis olivaceus. The sequence continues at coordinate 89,636,526 of CM061348.1, read as the reverse complement.
TCTGTTTGGTTTATGAAATCTATTGTAAGTATTTGTTCCATCCATCTCTTTACCAAGCATCAAAACCCATCAGTAAGATGGAATAAAAAAGCTACTTAATTAGCATTTGGTATACAGCTTAATTAGGTCTTAATAAAAGATAGTACATCCAAAAATCAATTTACTTATTCTTCTTAATAAGAATAGCTAATTAGTGGGTAAATTGCCACAGCTCCTCATCTAGCCTACAGTTTTGAACACCCGTGCAAAGATTATCTGGCAGAAATTTTCCACTCCCCGTCCTTTTGGACTAGATTTTATTTAAAAAAAAAAAAAAAAAAAAAACCTTCAAAGATACTTTGCAAAACAAGCTGTGCTGCATTTTTTTTTAAAGAAGTATAATTTATAGGAATCCAAGGCTTTATTTATGCAGAACTACAGCTGAAGTGATGCTGTCAGGTCACATGCATGATAAAAGCAAACAGAATCTCTTCTTTTACCTGGAGTCATATTGCTTGTATTGCAATAAAATATCTGTCCTTCAAATCATTTCTCTCTTATATGTTCTGTCATGTTCCACAAACTGACATATTTGTTCTTTTTATCCAGGCTTATGTTTTAGGAAAACCTTGTTGATTAGTAATTTTTTTTCTGTACCAATCTTTTTTTTTTTTAAGTATATGAATTAAAATTATATTAGGAATCACATTGAATTGAATTTGTTGTACTGCAGCTGCACAAATATTAATATGCATGAACTTTCTGATTTCTAAGCCATTGCAGCCTGGAAAGAAGATATAAGACAAAGAACAAGGAAGGAGAAATTATGTATGTATGTATGTATGTATGTATGTATGTATGAAGACTGCAATAGTTCAACAGTATTGCACAATAAGTTTTAAAAAGTAGAAGATTAATTGCTAGGCATACAATTTAATATCATATTATTCTGGCTGAGCCCAACCTGTCTTTGTCAAGACATTTGGAGTTTGGTGTTGCACTTACAAAAACTACGTCTACAATAGCTAGTGACTGCTCAGGAACTGAAGTGTATTTATTTATTTACTTAATATGTCCCTATACCACTTCTTATGCCAAAGAAGCTTGAAGTGCTGGTGTGGATCTTCCGGGTTGTGTGGCCGTGGTCTGGAAGTTCTGTTTCCTAACGTTTCGCCAGCATCTGTGACCGGCATCTTCAGAGTGCAGGAGCACAGACAGGGGCAGTTCTCTCTGTGCCCAGGATGGTGTGACCCTTTTGTGGGTATTTATAGAGATCTGGAGAGGGGGGGGATGGGGTGTTAATGATCCCCTCACCACCGCAGGAGTATACCGCGTACCATGCAGCTGTGGGCAAGTATACATCGGGACCACAAAACGCAGCATCCATACCAGGATAAAAGAACACGAAAGACACTGCAGACTACAGCAACCAGAAAAATCGGCAGTAGCTGAACATGCTCTCAGGCACACTGGACACAAAATCCTATTTGAAAACACAGAGATACTGGACAACACAAACAGCCACTACACCAGGCTATACCGGGAAGCCATTGAGATTCACAAACACCAGCACAGTTTCAATAAAAAAGAGGAGAGTCTAAAAATCAACAAAACCTGGCTACCAATCCTGAGAAATACAGCCTGCAAAAGGTCAACAAACTCAGCTCAGCCACCAGGACATGCGAACAACTCACACAATGAACATGCTAATCACCCTCAACAGCCACTCGTTAACAACTCAATAGAAGAAGGGACCCTGCCTGGCCCACAGGAAGATACACAGATCTCCTGACACCTGGGCAAGCAGCCACGCATTAACACCCCATACCCCCCCCCCCCAGATCTCTATAAATACCCACAAAAGGGTCACACCATCCTGGGCACAGAGAGAACTGCTCCTGTCTGTGCTCCTGCACTCTGAAGATGCCGGTCACAGATGCTGGCGAAACGTTAGGAAACAGAACTTCCAGACCACGGCCACACAACCCGGAAGATCCACACCAGCCTTCGTATGCCGGCCGTGAAAGCCTTCGACAATACAAGCTTGAAGTGGTTTATAGTTTAAAAAGCAGTAAAATGCATAAGAAATAATACATTAAAAAATATAAAAAGAAATGTAAATTAAATAAAACAGTTATTAACAGACCTTGAGAGTAAAAACATTCTTCTTATATTCATCCTATTGAACGTAAGAATGTAGGTGGAAAGGTGAGTTTTCAACAAGCACCTAGAAGATATTATAGAAGGTGTTTTCCAGATTTCAAGGAAGAGAATGTGAGTGCTACTACTGCGAAAGCCTCTCTGGAAACACCCACCAGATGACATTCAGTAGTAGCAGTACTTCCATTGATGATCTCAGTGACCAACCAGATCTGTGATGAGAAAGACCATCTAACAGGTACCTGGTCCCAATTGTTTGGAGCCTCAGACATCACCAGCAACTTGAACCTGGCTTGGTAACTGGCAGCTAGTAGAGTTGCTACAAAGGTGCAGCATATGCAGCTTAGAGTCCATGAGGACCAAGGTGAGATGATGATAGATAGATAGATAGATAGATAGATAGATAGATAGATAGATGGATGGATGGATGGATGGATGGATGGATACCGGTCTACTACATTTTGCATCAGCTGCAGCTTCCAGACCAAGGACAAAGGTAAAATAATATAAAATACATTTCAGTTATCTAAACATGAGGTTACTCACATGTGAAGAATTGTAACTAGGGTGCCCCTATCCAAGAAAGGTTATAGTTGATGTGACAATTGAAACTGGAAATAACATCCTAGTCACAGAAGTTATTTGGGCCTCCAGTGATGATAAACATGACTGTAACTGTAATGGCACGTGGGAATGACCTTGGGAGACAAGAGAAAGACCTGCAGCCTAGGCAATGGTCTGATAAGAGGCAGTTCAGCCTACAGGTGGGGGAAAAGCATGGGAAGCATTTCAAAAGGGATCCTCCCTATTTTTCCAGAGACTAAAAAGAGAGGAGGGGAGAAATACTTTCAGTCTTGAAATATTCTGTTAAAGTAACCTTACAATGAAGTAGGATTAGTTCATTTGGATGTGCTTCTTGTCCGGACCACCTTGCAAGGCTGACATCAAATACACACACACACACACACACACACACGTATGTATGTGCATGTATGTGTGTGTGTGTATACACACACATACACATACATACATACAATATATGTATGTATGTATGTATGTGTATATGGAAGAATAGCATACAAATGCTCTGTTAATTAGGATAAATTGGAAATAACAAATTTAAGCAGATTTTCTAGTGATAGTTTAAAAAAATATATTTATTAATATATCTAGTATATTGATCTGTGTATTTCTAATGCTTACATAAATAAAAAAAGGCAACAAAAATCAGAGATCACAAAATGGATACATAAAATATATAATCTAGCATGTTCATTCACCCTCATATACAACATTGACTGAATGGAAGGAGAAAAGGAATTATACCTTCTAGCCCACTCCCAACTTTTAGAAATTTTGTCTACATATGGGAGTGTGTATATATCTATTATGTGCCAATATGTTCATATTTCTGATAATACACAAAGGTTGTGGAGCACAACCAATATTCTCACCTCAAATCAATCAATCTATCCATCCATATATCCATATATACACACACACACATATAAGTGATGATTGATTATGTGCCATCAAGTTGGTGTTGACTGTTAATGACATAGTATTTCTTCAAGAATGGTCTGTCCTCAAAGTGGCTCTTTAGGTCTCTCAATAATGCACCCATCGCTACTGTAACTAAGTCCATCCATCACACTGTTGATTGCCCTCTTCTTCTCAAGGGAACTGGGTATTTGCATAATGTAAATATTCCAAACTGACAATCTGAGCCTGTTTGTTTGTTCCTCAAGTGAGAACACTGGATTAATTTGTTCTATCATGCATTGTTTATTTTCTTGGATATTTATGGTATTCTCTGGAACCTTTTCTAACACCAAGTTCAAAAGAGACAAAAGTTTTTCTAACCCGCTTCTTCAAAATCCAAGTTTTGCTTCCGTATGGTGTCACCCCCGGGGGGGGGGGGACTTTCCTGCATGATTCTGATCTTCGTATGTCTAGACACATCAAAACATCTGAATAACTTTTCCAAGGCCTTCATTGCTACCCTACCAAGTGCTAGTCTCTCTCTCTCTCTCTCTCTCCCTCCCTTTCTCTCTCTCTCTCTCTATATATGTGTGTGTGTGTGTATATGTATATGTATATGACTAATATTAAATACAAAGAAACTCAACTAATGATAACAGGAAGAGCAATCAGTCTTAGAATTGACAATGAAGATATTATAATGGTGGATATCTTCTGCCTTTTAGGATTGACTATTAACAGTAAACTTCATCGTCAGTTCTAAAACTGATTGTTCTTCCTGTTGTCATTAGTTGAGCTTCCTTTGTATTTAATGTTAGTCCCATTTTTTTCCACTCTTCTCCTTGACTTTCATTACTAGATCTTGTCGTTTATTTGCATTTTCACATACATTTTCATTTCCATTATACACACACACACATACATACATACATGTAAATATGCAAGAACATTTCCTTCTTGGGAAATGGGTACTATCAACTGATTGGTGTGCATCTTATTCCAGTTTAAATTCACGATAATGTGAGGTTCCCCTCTTTGAATGTTTTGTCCATTATAGACAATATTTTTTGGATTAGTATCACAAGGCCTGAAGAGGGTCTGTGATATTTACATTTACTGGTTTACTAGTTTAGGTTAGAAATAATAATTTCTCATTAATTGGAAACTGCTGTTGGTGTTCTCATAATTTCCATGGGCACCTTCCTCTTCTAGCTACAAATACTTTCCCAGGTGTCTTTGCTAGGAGAAAGAGTAAAGTGGGTTAAATCCACATGCAGATGGAGACAGCTGGGAGCAGTACTAGCCTAGAAAAACACATAGGTGTTTGAATAATTCAAAGAGATGTGCTTTGTATATATGCCTGGGTATTACAAAGCACTTTCTTTGGAGAAAGGCACTTAATTCAAAAGTATGAAAAGAAGATCTTGTAGTTTTTCTTATCTATTTATTCGTATTCTTGCCATGTTTTTGAAGCGATCTTCTCTTTTTGCTTTTGCTTCTTGTTGGTACAAAATGTACCATTTTAAAAATCTAAGACTGACTTTCAATATTTATTTGTTTTCCTCTTAAGTGTATTAGTAATAATTCTGGTTTACATAATTAACCTACCAGACACTCTTCTCATTGCAATAATTAGATGCTCTGTTCCTTATACTGATATAACAATTAATTTAATGGCTCAACATTGTATTGAAGAGCATTGCAGAGTTATGAAATGAAGATAAGGCTTTACTTAGTGGATCAGGTCAGGTTTCTTGCAGATTGTGGCATTATGACCACAATCAAGATATTGCTCAATACATGGACACTTCAAAATACGATTAGATAAACTTTGGTTAGGAAGAGGTCTCTGTAACTAAATGGGTTTGTCAGAAGGTGCAGATAAGTTCCTTGCCCTCCCCCCACCTACAATTGCTAGCTATCAATGCTCAAGCAAGAATTTCTGTTGGAAAAAAAAAATCTGGGGAAAGAAAAGTGGAAATGAGGCAAAGAAACAAACCCCAAGCCTGTTATCACTAATCAAATCAACTCTAGTAAAAGCAACCTTTCGGCGGGTGGACAAGGCATGTTTATTGTTCTTACATTGGAGGCTTGTAAAAAAAAAAAAAGTCCTGAGAGGTAAAACTAAATAATGGTCTTGAAAGCAACTAAGAGAAACAAGGCTTTCAAAGCTCTTTCAACATAAACAAATAAGCAAGCAAGCAAAGAGGGCACAAAAAGAAATTGGGCCAGGGCAGTCATTCAAGACATTAAAGCAAAGCATCTGCAAGCTTTCCTGTGCGATTATTTCCTTTATCTCGAAGAAGAGCAGGACTGGTTTTGGTTGGTTGGTTGGTTTTTTGGACGGAGCAGTTGGATTGTAGTTATGATTCCCCCCCCCCCAAAAAAAATTATCCATCTCAAATAAATAAAATAAAATCATAAAATAAAATAAAATAAAATCATAAAATAAAATAAAATAAAATAAAATAAATGTTTTTTAAAATTCAATTGCAATTCTGGGAGGGACTGTCAGAGTCCCACAAACCCTGCCCCACCACATCTTCTGTAGAGGAACTGGTGATTATTTCCCCCCACCTTTCTCGTAGATGACACTGAGTAGGAGAGGAAAGGATGGCAGAGAATCCACCAACCTGCACCGTGAAATTGTCCAGCATCAAAAATTGTAAAGACAACAACATGTCCTGGCTTCATTTTTGTGGTACAGTGCAATTTATGTCAATATACTTTTCTGCTGACTCAAGGATGGGTAGAAAGCACATTAAAACAGTTGTCTGAGTGAGTCCTCAAATTGGTATAAGAGTGTGAATACAAGGAATGTCAACATGAAGAAACTGTCTCAGAATGTTTTAAGAAAGTGTGAGAAAAGCAATAACAAAACCAGTGTTGTCATGGTAAAAAGGCAAGTCTCTTATGATAAAAAAAGGTTATTTAAGACAATAGAAACAAAGATAGATTTCTCACAGCAGTAGGTTTTCTAAGAAAGTCCAGATACAAAAACAAGCCATATTTCCCAGGCATGAAGGTATAAAATTGTTAATCAGAACAGAGGAAAAGCTCTAGCAGAATAATCTAGGAAAGAATAATCCACTGATGATTATCATGGGACAAGCTCATCCTCTCTTCCCCATATCATGATGTGTTTCAGGCACTCAAAAATGTAGCAATGTGTGTTGAATGAATGAATGAATGAATGAATGAATGAATGAATAGGAATTAATATTTAACATTACAAAGACAATGTACATTATCAGAAACTTCACTCATACTTTGCCTACATTTTGTGCTATATATCTCACTAATACTTCTATCTAGGTAGTACATGTTTAGTAGAGCTGTGCAAAAATTTGGTTAAAAAGCAACATGATCAAATCTTTGAATCAAATCCAGTTTCCAAATCAGTTCATTGGAATAGTTCCCTCCACAAAGATTGGCTCCCTTTCTTTTATCTTTCTGGAAGCTGGTTAAATGGAGCTTTTCCAGAGAGTATTTAGGGATTACATTGGAATGAATCTCTGTGTTATTATCATGGATATTTTAATGCTCTGTGTTGGATACTGGCTTTTTTCATTAACTACCATGTATCTTTTGAGATGATAGCAGTATACAAATTTAATGAATAAACAAATGAATACCTCAACATTACAGGTTGCTAAGCAATAAAACAAGATGAGTAGAAGGTGGAGAAATCTCCAATAAAGGGAGTGACTTCTACCAATCTGCATTGGGAACTGGCAAATGGAACAAATGATCTTGGAGGTCCTTCTGATTTTACAATTTTTGGCTCATGTCTGTAATGCTGGTCTATTACAAATTGTTATTTTTAATAATTTGGGATATTATTATTTATTTATTTTTATTTATTGAATTTCTCTCCCACCCATCTCCCCTACAATAGGGGACTCTGGGCGGGTTACAAAGACATTAAAACTATAAATGTATATAAAATACATAGCATATATACAATTAAAACGATACTAGAAAAAAACAAAAAAACAAAATTATCATCACTGATTTGCATTATCTCTCAATAATGTTTCTTTTCGGGAGTTGCTTCCAGTGGGAAATGGCAGCCTGATACTCTCCAAAGTATGGAGAGCCCCTGCAGCTTTGAAAGCCAGCTGGGAGATGTTTCTGGCCAGCTTATATCACCCTGGATGAAAGGTACATTGAAAGATTAACCATGTGTGTTACAGACGGCAGTTCCTTCTGATTAAACTGCAGAAACGGAAAAGTTTTTGCAGCCAGATTGGGAGTTGAGCTACTGGAAGACCTGGACTTTCATCTACACTCCTAACTGCTGTAGAACCATTATGGACTTTACAGCCTTGCTCTCCCCATCTCTTAATCACTTTAATTAAGTAATCAATTACAGCTGAAGAAAGATTTCCTTTTGCAGCAAAGATAAGACTCCTTGTGGTGAGTTAACCTTCTTTCAGCACTACAAAAAATGCAAGAGAGACTTTGGTTTAAAGATTCAAGACTTATTGGCAAAAAGTTCAATTAAAAGAAGATCTAAGAAAGTTTTAAACAGCTAAGGGGACAGACTTTATTTTTTACTCTGCTATTTTTACTTTTGATGAAAGTGCTTTGATACAATTAATTACTAAGTTAGTTAGAAAGAATAGCCCAGCATCAGAATGTTTGTTAATTATCTTCAGAGTGCTGCATAAAAAAAGATAAGGTAAAGACTTAGATGACTCAGACCATGATGTTCAGTTACCACGGAGACAGGATCTCTGTTTTGGTTGCTAGGAGAGGGGCTTGTCTTTTGTGTGTGTGTGTGTGTGTGTGTGTGTGTGCCTGGGACATTTTTGCTTTTGGACTAAAAATGACCACTAGAAAAATGACAAAAGAGGGCAGCTGAGGTTCACTAGAACAACCTGCAATTACACAAGATGTACTTCACTTTTTTTTTTCTTCAATAAATAGTAGATAAATTTGATCAAATGGGAAAAAATGAATGGAACAGCATAAAAATGAAGCCGCAAGGCTTTTGCAGGTTGAACTGGATTTTTTTGTTTAAGATTTTAGAAGATAATGAATTTTGGAGAGAAGTTTATAAAATTCTTCACTTGCAGGGCCACACAGAGGAATTTGCAGAGCACTTGCAGGATAAAATTGCTCGGATTCATTCCAAGTTGGACTCCAAGCGTGGTGTAGGGTCTGGGGAGATACCAGGGGATCATTCTTGCCTTGTTATCTGGGAATGGTTTGATCCTGTGGTTCCTGAGGAAGTGGACAGGATCCTCCGGACTGTGAGGGCCACCACTTGTCATCTGGACCCATGCCCCTCCTGGCTCGTGAAAGCAGCTCGGGAGGTGACATGTGGTTGGATCCAGTCGATGGTTAATGCATCCTTGCAGGAGGGAGTGTTTCCGGTGCCCTTTAAAGAGGCGTTGATGCACCCCCTCCTCAAGAAGCCCTCCCTGGATCCTACTGTACTGGACAACTTTTGTCCAGTCTCCCACCTCCCCTTTTTGGGGAAGGTGGTTGAGAAAGTGGTGGCTTCGCAGCTCCAAAGGGTCCTGGAGGAAACGAATTATCTGGACCCCTATCAGTCAGGTTTCAGGCCCGGCTATGGAACGGAAACGGCATTGGTCGCACTTATGGATGATCTCTGGCAGGAGCGGGATGGTGGAAGTGCGACCATCCTTGCTCTCCTTGATCTCTTGGTGGCGTTCGATACCGTCGACCACGGTATCCTATTGGGACAGCTCAGGGATATGGGGGTGGGCGGCACGGTTTTGTGCTGGTTCACCTCCTTTCTCTGGGGCCGGTCCCAATCGATGGTGATAGGGAGCAAGAGGTCCCTTCCTCGGCCCCTCCATTGTGGGGTGCCGCAGGGTTCGGTTCTCTCTCTGCTCCTTTTCAACATCTATATGAAACTGCTGGGCGAGATCATCCGCCATCATGGGATGAGGTATCATCAGTATGCTGATGATACTCAACTATATATCTCCATCCCTGGTGAGGTAAGTGATGCCGTGACCGCCCTCTCTCAGTGCCTGGAGGCTGTGAGGGTCTGGATGGGGAACAACAGGCTCCGGCTGAACCCTGGCAAGATGGAGTGGCTGTGGGTTAATGGCTCCTCTGTATCCGGGACATTGTCATCGTTGGTTCTGGATGGGGTGGCACTGCCCCAGACAGACCCAGTGCGTAATTTGGGGGTCCTCCTGGACTCACGGCTCCTGCTCGAAGAGCAGGTGGCAGCCGTGGCCAGGAGGGCTTTTGCACAGCTTCGGGTTGTGCACCAGTTACGCCCTTTCCTGGATCGGGATGCCCTACGTACAGTCACTCATGCCCTTGTTATCTCCCAGATAGACTACTGCAACGCCCTCTACATCGGGCTACCCTTGAAGAGTATCCGGAAGCTTCAGCTGGTCCAGAATGCGGCTGCGCGAGCAATTTTTGGGGCCTGAAGAAGGACCCATATAACACCTTTGCTCCACGAGCTGCATTGGGTACCGGTTTGCTTCCAGGTCCAATTCAAGGTGTTGGTTATCACCTTTAAAGCCCTACATGGCATGGGGCCAGGTTACCTGAAGGACCGCCTCACCCCCATGACTTCAACCCGTCCCACCCGATCTCATAGAGAGGGCATGCTCCAGATCCCCACGGTAAAAGAACTCTGACTAGCGGGGTCCAGAAGGCGGGCCTTCTCTGCTGTAGCCCCTGCCCTTTGGAACATCTTGCCCCCAGGGGTGAGACAGGCCCCCTCACTCCAGGCCTTTCGGAGGGAGTTGAAGACCTTGCTCTGCCGTCTGGCCTGGGGCGGGGAGGGAGGATATCAGAAATGGGGTTGGCTGGCCCCTTAGCAACCTGGTGGGGGCCTATTGGCCTCTTGGAGTTTTTAGTTTTTTATTTTTATTCTAGTCTTGGAAATTTCTAGTTTTTATAACTTTTATAATTTTTAAACTTTTTATAATTTAATTATGTATTGTGATTTTAGTGACTATAAGCCGCCCAGAGTCCCCCATTGTAGGGGAGATGGGCAGGGACAAATCAAATAAATAAATAAATAAAAATAAATAAAATGGGTGAAATCAATTTAAACTTCACAGGCAGCACAAATAATTGTTAAATCATGTGAGATATAAAAGGAACAAGACAAAGTTGCCTACTGTCTCTTTTTTTGTTTATTTTAGTTCTTGAAATATTAATACTAATATTTATTAATTAATAATTAATTAATTAATAATTATTAATTAATAATAATAGTTTTCTAATGTACAATTAACAGAAAGGTTTGAAGTGAAAATATGAGAGAGAAGAACAAGTGAAAGGATGTATGATAAAATGGGCTAAACATTTGGCTATAATATACAAATGGACCAATGGGAAAATATGTTCTTGACAGGATTGAAATTTAATAATGTTCTAGCCATAAAGAGAATTTTTATATTATGTATTGTCAGTATCTGTCACCAAAGAAATTGTGTAGAATGTATAAAGATATTTTGAATCTTTGCTGGAAATGTGAACAACATGAACAGACATTTTATCATGTTTGGTGGATATGTAAAAAAGCCAAAAAAAATTGGATACAAATATATGCATTAATTCAGAAGATTTTAAAGGTTAAAGTACAACTGAAACCATACACTTTTCTTTTGGGACTAATGGACAAGCAATTAGAAAAAAAGTCAGGTAATTTTGTTTTTGTAACCAAAAACTGGATTGCATATAAACATCAAAAACATAATTATAGTTGGCTACAAATTAAGCAAGAAGTATACATGAAAAGCTCAGTGGCTAAGCAAAGGATTCTCATGAAACGGTGATGTTCAATTTATAAACTGATTTTTTTAAAGTTGAAATAATTATAAACTCTTTCTTTATCAACAAGGGATCCCAAGAAGAGACATATAAAATCCTTGCATCAGTAGAAAGGAATGGGGGGTGGGGTGGGGGGGACTGAAATTACCTGAAATTCTGAAAAACAGAAAAACTGCTAGTAGCATACACAATAGTAGGCTGGATGGCCCAATCAACTGACTCGGAATAAAGGAGCACCCAATTTTCCCATACTCCTAACAGGCAACAGGAGTATCAACATGGACAGAGTGGCAAAATCCATTTTAAGAAATGAACTTTCTATGAAGAACAGAGAAAAGCTAGAAAAATAAGGAATAAATAACAGCATGCTTCATGTCTGGGGAAATGCAGGCTAATACTACTGCCAGAAATTATTGGGAAGCAAAAACTGAGGAAGTGATAAGGTTGAGAAAGACTTCAGACTCCAATAATGTTTGCAGAAAGCAAATTAAATGTGAGTCTGCAAGGTGAAACTGTTGCTAAAATAGCCAGTGATGATCTGAATAACATGCACAAGAGCAACTCATTTTCAAAGAAGGATCTAGTTCTTCTTTTTCTTTAAGACTGCACTGCAACCACATGGGAAATAAAGTAACACCATATTCTGATATGGGCACCTTACTGCAAAAAGATATAAATATAAATCAAAGAGAACATAGAGGAAAGCATCAGAGAGAAACAGCACACTGAAGGGATTGTGGTTGAGTTAACTGTGTGGCTGGGAAAGTCCACTTAAGCATATTCACTTACATATTAATTTAAAGGATTGTGATGGGAGACCTTTAATATCTCAGAAGACTCCTAGGATCAATCATCTGTCTCTTCAATTCCATGCAAAGTTTCTAATTGAATTAAACCATAAAAGAAAAGATAGCTGTAAATATATTTTCTTCAGCAAATACACTTCAGCTCCTGAACAGAAATGGGAAATTGGCTAAAAAGAGAAGTTTCTTTCTCATGTTACCTACAACTATCTTATGTACTAGACCGGGGATGGGCAAAACGTAATCCACCAGACATTTTTGCGCTGCAGTTCCCCACTAATCTAGCTATGAATTTGAATTTAAGAATTGTCTGGAGGACCACACCTGGTTCAGTTTTGAACCAGTGGAAACTTGGAAGCATAAACTGCTTCCATACTCTGCTTGGGAGGAAGGCCACAAAGCTAATTCTCTGCCCAGCATTGAGCATGCTCCTAATCCATTCAGAGACATCCATATATAGTTGTAGGCCACCTGAAAAAAAAAAAAAAAAAATGTAGGTTTCTTTGCCTAATTTGCACATGAATGTATGGATCCGGTTATCCTATTTTTTTCTGCAACTGACATAGCAAAGTCAGTATATGACATGCTAGTATCAATCTTCCAATAAATTGTGGATCTTGGTATGTTCTGTATTTGCTTAGATATTTGTTCCCCTTATATTTCATACTTTTGGTTGCTGAACAGAGACCACATTCTAAAGGATATCAGAGTAGACTTGTCATTCTGAAGTTTTTTTCATAAGGTTTCATAGAACTTTGAGAGCAGGAGGTGACAAATGGAGCAGAAGAACAAAGCAAACTTCATGTTCTACTTGAATGAGGTAGAAATACCTATTTTGGGAGAGGTATCTGAAATAGGGGCAGAATGGACTATTATGATTTAGATGCAGAAAATAGTGGATTTTGTTTTTGTTTTTGTTTGTTTGTTTGTTTTTTCTTTCAGCCAATGACATTTGATGGTTACTAAGCAAATATTTGGTGGGAGAGAAGGCACATGAAGAAGAAATTAGTTTCAGCTGAGTGAAACTGCACGATTCCCAAGCAATGGAATGTGTTCACTGAGGAGTCTAAGTTTTTCCATTTTTAGAAAATAAATCAAGACTTTCAGCCCAGCTTTGAGCTGTGTTCTCTCAGCCTGCAAAGTATGTTATGTATGTATGTATGAGCTTCTTTATGGAGTTCAGATTTGTACGTTTTCAAAGTTTAATACTGTAGAAGATGTCCAGTCCAAATTTATAAGAGCTATCCTTTCGGTTCTGAGGTGCATCAAGAATGTTCCTTTACAGTTAGAGACAGATTCAGGTTCCAGGGGTGCCAGCACCTGGTACTATCTCATTAATTTCTGGTTTCATATATAACCAGTCTGCCACCACTGGTTCTCAGAGATAATTTTAAATCAAGTTGGCTAAAAAGAGTTAATAGCAAATTACAATCTTTGGAGAGCCTCTGCCCATTAGGGGTTGAAAATACCAGGAATCTCAAGCAGCATGCATGAGATATTGATTTCCAAACCAGTCTAAATCTAGTATCCAACCCCATAGTCTGTGGATTTTTTTTTTTTTTTCCAAATAGGCACATGCCCTTGTCCTATCTTTCCTCCTTTTTGGCTCTGAAATTTCAGTGGGCCTTCACCTTGTCCTATGGGGGTGTTACAAAAACATCCTTTTACACTAGTGCATATGCTCACATGGGGACAGCTCTGTGGAGTCCCTGAGCCATATGCTCATCTGTTGCTCTCTCTACAGAGAATCTCAGATGTTATTCATCTATCCTATCCTGAAGAAATACCCTGGGAGAGAGTGTGAAGCTTATCTGTCATGTCTTCTATCTGACCAGGACTCTGATGTATTCTCCCAGGCTTCTCAGTTGTGTGCCTCTATTTGTTCTATTCATTCCCCATAGGACTAAAGAATAGTACAAATCTTGGTATTCACCACTTTTATGCTGTTTTATTTTAATTTATGCTTAATTCATTTATGACTCTCAGTTTCAGATGTACGTGTTTCTCTATGTATCTGATATACATATTTGAAGTATATTGTGTATTTACTGGCTTTCAGTCCGTAATAAGGATAAAGAGTGGTAGTACTAGCAGTTCTAGGATTTACAGATGGTTAATGGTTTGTATTTATTTCTAACTCTTTGCTACCTTGAGTGCCCCGTGGGTAGAACGATGCTGCTCAAGGGAAAATCTGGACTGTACAGATATCTGAAGATTGTGAGGGAGTAAACAGAAATAAACAGTGGTTGGCTTTACATATTGCTCTAAATCATAATGCAATTTGCTTTGGGATTAACAGTAAGATATGGTTTATGGTTTAGGCTACCATATGGACAAAGCCAGCTGTGGCCTATTAACTAAATCATGATTAAAAATCAGAGTTTAGTGTAAGGACCATGTCCACGGACTGCTTTAAGAACAGTCATTAGAACACAGGAATTATGAGGGCAAGAGCTAGCAAGGACAGAGGCAAAGTATCTGAGACCAAACCAGGCTGTTAAAATCACATTGCACAGGTGCCAGTTCCTTCCTTCACTGAGAAATGTGAAGCTCTCTGTATGTTATGATGTAATAACAAGAGAAAGAGACATCAGAATGGAAGCTAGGAACTGTAATATAAAGGGCTTCAATCCTAGAGCTTGTGGTAGTCTCCTTGTTTTTCAGCCTTGCTAGTATATGCAGTAAAAGGTATGTGTGTGTGTGTGTTAATCAGAGTTGCATTCTTGAATCTCTGGCTGTAAGTCTTGTAATTCAAGTCTCTAGATAAAGCTTGACATGAATAATCCATCTTTAACCCTTAGCTCCATGATGAATTGGAAGATCTATATCCAAAATTATAAACCAGGCATGGATTCAGGTATTTTCTTATAGTTATGAAGAGAACTGTAAACACTCTGAAGAATGGAATAGCATGATACATACACACCCACATCCACACATCCACACACACAAACACACATAAAAGCTGGAAGCCATGATATGCTTAGCCATTCTGATTCCTCACTGAAAATATCCAACCACATCATGAAGGAGATAGAAATGGAAAAGCCCCAAGACAGAAATGAGTTATTGTCCCCAAACAAAAATCATGGGGAAGTTCCAAAACCACTCAAGAGAGAATATAGAAAGCTTATAATATAAGGTAGTACCCAGGCAAAAAATTGCACCATTCTATATCCATTTTTGCATTTTATAGAGGTTATGTCACTGAACTTCATTTCAGACCCTGCTTTGTGGAGTTACTACCTAGAATAAATATCTATAGAAGCTTTTTCATGAAAAATATTTTAGTGTGGCATTGAAAATAAGCAGCAACTCTATGATGCCATGAGAACCAATTTGGTGTAGTGGTTAAGGTACCAGGCTAGAAACTGGGAGACCATGAGTTCTAATCCCACTTCAGGCACAGAGCAAGCTGTGTGACCGTGGGCCAATCTCTCTCTCCCTCAGCCCCAGGAAGGAGGCAGTGGCAAACCACTTCCAACATCTTGCCAAGAAAACTGCAAGGACCAGTCCATGAAGTTGCCAGGAGTCAGTACTGATTCAAAGGCACCAAATAAATAAATAAATAAAAATTAAAAAATACATGAACAAAACTGTATTCCATCCAATGTTGAACAGACTTTTGTCCACAGTGTAAGTGTCCCTTTCTTTCTTATTTCCTAGACACCTTAAACAACTTAAATCTTCTTTGAAGTGTTCCCAAGGTCCTGGAAGAGATTTCAAAGAGAGACAGGAGCTGCAGCAGTAAGGCAGTTGTTCCATTAGCAGTAAGTATTCTACTGAGAAACACTTTTGGATGCAACTTGATGAAACACTTATTTTCTGTAGAATCACAGGATGTTGTTTAATAACAATTATTATATTGCTTATTTTTTGTGTTCAAGAAATTAAAAAAAATAGTCTGTATCTGTGACTCATGTCAGGTATCAAATTGTACAGTTTCAAAGAGCCTTCAGCGTAGCAATGGGCAGCGTAGCAATAAAGTAAATAAATAACTAAAATATCATTTATTAATTTTGTTTCTGTTCTGTGATGTAAAGTATGCTGTGAGTAATACTAGAGTT